>KZ857206.1:0-1233917 GCA_003351005.1 Cystobasidiaceae sp. HBUAS51001 | reverse complement strand
CCCCCCGCCGCCCCCCCCGCCCCCCCCCCCGCCCCCGCCCCCCCCCCCCCCCCCCAAACGTACCTCTTGGAGATCTGGTAGTGTACCAGTCAACTTGCCACTGGCAAAAAGCTGTGGCCATCCTTCTTCTGCTTTCCAATTACCGCGAATGGTATCGCCGCTGAGCTGTCCGAGTCGCAGTACGCCAATCTGTCCTTGCATACCGCTGCCCCAGGCCGCTGCACAGATGCTCTCCGCTACATGCTTCGACCTAGCATAGCCCATTGCTGTAGCATCTTTCGCATCTGTACTTATGCGCTCTGGGACGTGCTGGTCTTGCCCGAGGCATGCGGCGGTAGATGAGCAGAGGAAGAATTTTCCGCCGCCTTCTCGTGCCAGGTCAATTAAATTCCTGACTCCATGTAATTGAGGCACAAAGGAGCTGAGACCGGCTCCGAAATGCACCGGCCAAGCAGCATGCACAATGTTTCCGCAATTTGCTTGTAATGTTTCATATGCTGTGTCCGACAGACCAAATTTGGGCTTGGAGAACTGGGCCGCATAGCAGACGAGTCGGGATTCGAAGCCATCGGTGAAAGCCACATCGACATTCCGTAAAGCCTGTAATATACGCTTTTGTGCGGCTTGATCGTCCGTTGCGCGTACCAGACAGTATATTGTTGCGTCCGGATTTCTCTGCAGGATCTGTGGTATGATCTGTGCACCGAGAGAGCCAGTAGCGCCCGTGACAATCTGGTACCAAGTCAGACTTGGCAGCACGCCTGCCAACAGCATAGATAATCTCACCCAATCTTGTCCAGGCTGCCGCGGACGGTTTTTGACGGTCTCTGGAAATTGACAGAGTGGACCTTGGCGCAATGCCCGCATTAAATCGAAATCGTCATCAACCTGCCCGGAGATCGAAGCATGTCCGAGATGCGAAAGATATTTGGCGAGCCTGCATTACCGCAATCAACACCTTTGTCTGTTTTGAACAGTCTGACCTGACTGACCTCTTGGGCGTAGAACATTCATAGACTATGTTTGGTGGGAGCTTCGCTCCTGCCAGATCGACATTCTGTTACCACTGTCAGCTCAGACTGGGGAACATAATGTATGTCTCGCTGCTCACGCTACTGAGAAGGTTCCGGACGCGCACAGCTTGAAGAGAACCGAGACCAAGGTTGAATAAATCATCGTCCGGATCAACGCGACCCATTCGTAATACATCACGGATTATTTGGAGGACGTAATCCAGGATCTCGCCCTCGAGCCTCAGCTTGGGTCCCACGCCGCTCTCAGTCGAGGCTTCTTCGTACGACAAGTATGCCTTTTCAATAACTTCAGCAAATGCTTCGTATGCTCGGCCTCGTTGTAGTGTGCCCTTGCTAGCCTTCGGAAACGCAGCGTCACTTGGGAGGATAACTACCATTTCCGGAACAAGCTGAGCGTGACTTGGCGCGGCTGCATTGACTTCTCTCAGTATGGTCTTGAGCTTCTCCGGAGCGATAGTGTCTTTAGAGGCAATCAACGCCGCTCCTAAAGACGGCTTGTTGGAACCGAAGATCAGTGCCTCCTTGACAAGTTCTGATTTGCGTAGGATGGCTTCTAAAGGCGCAGGGCTGGCCTTCTCCCCGTTGCTCTGTTCGGTCAAAGGTAAATCTCAGCGACGGACGTAGAACTGAGCCAAGGCCGTGACACTGACCATCAGGATGACATCATCGCTTCGACCGCTCAGTAGCCAGGCATCATCTACCTTTGGATGCTTGCTGAACAAATCACTCGTAGCATAGCTTTCATCTGGTCTGTTTGACTTGTTCTGTGCGATGGACAGTCAGCACCCTGTGCTCCTGTAGTTTGAGCTTCACCCACTCTGGTTGGCCAGTCCGGTGGCACTATCAATTCAAAAGTACCATCCTCTTGGTCTTCGAAACGCAGCCAGCCTTTGCCTGCGGCCGGCCGAAGGTAGCTCCAATTTTTGTCATGCGTGAAGTCACGGAAGGATGTCATGAGGACTTTCAGAACTCCGTGTCAGCGTCTATCAGTCTTTCTAGTATTGCGCTCCTTACAGCCGACTTCACTCGATCCATATCGACTAACGAGCGGCACGCCTTTCTTGCAAAGATTGTCTCCAACGTGCACTGGCAGAGGCGAACCACCAGTACTGACGAGCTCAAACGAGGCGAGCTTGGTGAGCCCAGCTTCTGTACTGCCGAGCATTTCCAGAATGTACGGAACGGACAAAAAGCTAGTCGGAGGTTCTGGACAAGCATCGAAAGCTTCTATAAGATGCTGCGATGTAATCGGAAGTGTAGAAGGAAACATGAACAATGCAGATTTGCTCATCATTGCACGCAAGAGATCGCTGATGCCGCCATGGAAAAGCGGGGTCGTGGTAAAGCCAGCGGAATGAGGTTTGCAACATGCAGATTTGGTCCATATCCTATGCTTCTGTGGTATAGGCTATGACAGGACGGTCTTGAGCTGAGGGTGGCGCAGGGATTTACCAAACGATGCGTTACCTTGGGTGTTCCGGATGAACCACTAGAGTGAAAGACGATGCATTCGGTTTCGCTCTCTTCTTCCGGGCTGAGCTCTGAGCGTGACCTTTCGAAGTCTTCAGCAGACCCGTCTGAACCGTATTGGCTAGTCGAGGGTATTAGCGTGACTTGCAGAGACCCCTGCGATGCAAGAGATGCCTTTTCTGCACTTTGCGACATGCTAGAATGGAACAGCAAGCGCTCGGCAAGGGTCGCTTTACAGAGCTGAGCAACATCTTCCGGTGTATTTTGTGGTCTACGATATTCGTGCACAAGATATCAGCAGCAAAACCCCATGGTCACAGCGTACGGCTGTACTTACGCCACCAAGAGCACTCTGTAGCCAAGCCGTACCAGCGCGAAGAAGGTCACTAGGAAATCCTCACAGCTGGGCGCTAATAGGGCGATAGATGGCGTAGCATCGGTAGAAGGACCTCTAATGGGTATTGCAAAATCGTCGTGCGTGTTGAGTAGCCATGCCAGCCTGCAGACCTTGTGATGCAGATGAGCGAAAGCTACATGCGAAATCGATCAGGCTTGCCAGTACGCGTAGATCAGCAATGTAAGGTGGGCTCACTCAGAGTGCTACAACCCAAGCTATCGCCATGCTTTTCGGTGAAGCCAACACAGAGCTTGTCGCCGTCGTGCTTGCTCCTCTCCTCGAGCAGCTGGTTGAGCGAGACGATGCCGTGCGGGTGGTCACAATTGTAGACCGCGCAGTCGGCCGCTGTCATGACCAAGTACGATAGCTCCGCCATGCTGGACGAGGAGACCGTTTGCACCGTCGAGAGCCAGCTTGATGTCCGTGCTAGACGAAGCGGCGAGCTGACGTGGGCTGCACGGTTGACATTCTAGTGACGTTCGGCTTGCGAAGGTCGCGGTGGCGATCGTGCGCTCGATGTCGCGAGCTTGGAATGACCCTTTGCCCGCCTATGAAACACTCTGACGACGATGACGAGAACCAGCGCTCGAAAGGCATCTTTGCTGTCCATTAACGTATATCGCATCTTTTCGCAATACTGGTCCGTTCTACCGAATCTATTGCACTCTACTGACTGACTTTCCTGATGAGACTGATACCGTCACGTACAGGCAAAAGAACGACGGACGATCTAGGATCTTCTCTGACTTTTCGATTAAATGCACCCAGCGCTTTCGCTCCCTCGGCAAACGCTTCGTGCGGAACGAACGTCGACGCCTTGTAGATCGTATTGTCCTGATGATTGAACGAGTAGACTCAGTCAAGTTCTTTAGCACAACGCAAGACATGTACTCACAGCAATTATGATTGCGTCAGGATTCAACAAGCTTTTACTGCTCATCAGCTTGTCGTAGTAGTTCCAGTAGCCACCTTTGTCGGCGTCAATGAAGACCATATCGAAGCTTTCTCCATTTTGCTCCAAATTATCGAGGGTTTTGATGGCATCGCCTATCCGGAAATCGATCTTGCTCTCGACATTTGCTTGCTTATAAAATGGTTTTGCAAAGTCGACGAGGTACTGTTCACAATCACAGGCTACAATCCTTTCGACGAAGGGAAGCACAGCCAATGCTACGGTAGTGGTTGAAGTGAAGACCCCAATCTCAAGAATACGTTTGGCCTGCAGCGTAGCGAGAGATCTTTCAACGGTCCGCGTGGATGCGGGATCACAAGTCTCTTACCTTGATCATGGTTGCGAACTCGCTGAGCAGCTTTGCTTCGTAGCCCCCTGCACACATCTCCTTGATCAACGGGATACTCGTCTGTTTTGTATCATATAGCTTTCGCCAGTCCGTTTCGTTAGTCTTCTTGATCATCTCGTTCTGTTGCAACGATAGCGATGGGTACGAAGGAACCGCTGTCAATCACGTGCATGTGCTTTGTACGCGAACCTGGGACTTTCGTACCAGGATGTCTGGATGCGGCGAAGTCATCTTCTCCAAGTATGGATCGAGCCCTTGTACGATCTCTTGTGCCTCTCGGAGAGCTTCTCTTGCATCTGGAGACAGCTTGCTGCTTTCATTGTCGAGCTTGGCCAGCAAGACTCGCTGGCGCTCGTTGATGTCGTGTGCGCTCCTGCGGGTCGCATTTATCAGCCAGATCTGCTACAGGCAGCGCGCTGGTGCGTCAGCAGCTTACAGCGCTTCCAGCGCAGAGAGGGATGACGATCCCGACATTGTTCCTGGGCGTATGTGAGTGCTGGTCCAGGTCTAACTTGAGAAAGGCGCTGCCGTACGTGCTTGCGCAGAGCCCGATCGCCTCCTCCGTTACAAGCAGTAGTATACTGTAGTAGGATATGCAAATGTAACACAGGGAGTACCACAACGACAGTTCCATTCAATCAATATGAAATGTGCGATGACACACACAGTCGTGACCTTCAAACACGTCAGCGAACTCACTAGAGTGTCTTGCAGTTCCTTCATTTCAATGCCCAGAGCTCTCTCGCTGTGCCGTATGCACACGGCAAGCCTGTAGATTACGCCGCAGGACCTCGCTTAGCAGGCGAAGACCTCTTGAGTACAATAAATGTCCGTATACATCGCCTGTCCTGCGATCTCCAAGATCTGGGTACCTTCACTGCAGATCGAGAGTTTCCAAGTCCTTTGCCACCTCTTTCGCTAATCTGATTAGACGCCACTCGGATCCGGGTTCTACCATCTGCCAGCCATATGCATGCGTTGGGAGGCAGCTGCAGTCCAAGCTGGTTCTGTTGGTACTTATTTGATGTCGATAGGAATTCGCAATAGGTCTTCAATCGCCGTAGAGCATCTAACGTAGCGCTACCGTTGTTCGACAAAGAGAGGTGCGAGGTGCATGCGCACGTGCCTTACGAAAATCGCTTGTAGACATATCTTCGCAGACAGCAGACATCCTGGAACGCTAGAGGCATACACAATCAGACGAACAATGTGTGCAGCACTTGTGCTGAAGAGGCCTTTTTACTGGGCAGATATATTGTGCCAGACATGGGTACTCTTCGTGGTCGCTCATGCGCGGCGATCGATTTCTGGGTCGCGCAGCGGAGGGATACCCAATAGCAGCTGCGTAGGCTGCTTTGACAAAGGTCGATGAGGATCGCCAGCGCATTTCTGCGCCTGATTGCGATTCAGAAGGGAAATCGGCGGCTGCGGCGGGGCGCGCCTCCTTGATTGGGATCCGGGCTAAGCCCCATGTACGCGTAGACTGGTACCCTCGATGAAGATCGCGTATACTTTGGGCGCAGCCATCGATCTGCAATCCGTCTGCCACAAGAACGTGACCCCGCGGACTGGTACTTGTAGACTGTTCCTTCGAGTCCTCCTCTTCTTGCTTCTTGACTCTTCACTTTCCCCCTCTCCAACCCACTGCGTACATAGTATCAGCAACCACTCCCAACACCTAGCCCAGCATGAGCGACATGAAAGCACAGGTCGGCGTTCAAGACGATGGTTTCTCCATCAATGGCTACGAGGAGCTCAAGTATGGTAAGCCAGATCTTCGCACCTTGATCCCTCGAAGATGATTGTCTGACATTTCGTCGTCAGGCTTCAAGTTCGTCGACAACATCTTCGACCCAAAGCACCAGCACCTCGCCGACATCTACAAGAAATGGGGTCGCTGCCTTCTTGTCACCGATGGCATCGTCCACAAGATCTACGGCGATGCCATGCGCGCCTACTTCAAGGCCCATGACATCCCATTGACCATCCATGTCATGCCCGGCGGTGAGCTGCACAAGGTGGGTTCTGTTCGACAGTCCGACAGCCTGGTATCACGACGATCGAGTCGATGGCGCGACCAGGCTGTCTGGCGCTGAGTGTAGTGTACACAAACGTCTGATCCTCTGTCTCATCAGACCATGGATACCATGTTGTCCATCGTAGACGCTTTCTCCGACTTTGGCCTCATTCGAAAGGAGCCCGTATTGACTTGCGGTGGCGGCCTGGTAAGCCTGGTCACGTGACCGTCCCGAAGCCCGTAGCGGCAAGCGGAGATCATTTCGCTGACAGCTCGGCACAACCTGTAGGTCACGGATGTCGTTGGCTTCGCATGCGCGAGCTACAGGCGAAACAGCAACTTTATTCGTATTCCCACAACCGTCATCGGTCTTATTGATGCTGCAGTGTCCATCAAGGTTGCTGGTGGGTCGTCTTCCTGTCATCGTAATGTCCAAGTTCCTTGCTAATCCCAGTAATTCAGTCAACCACGGCAAGCAGAAGAACAGGCTAGGAGCATACCACGCACCCATCATCACCTTCCTCGATTTCACGTTCTTGCGCACACTTCCAGCCGGACAGGTGCGCAACGGATTTGCAGAGCTCGTCAAGATCTCGTCTGTCGGCGACATTACGATCTGGAAGCTGCTCGAGAAGCACGGCGAGGCTTTCATCGACACTCGCTTTGGACGAGCAGATGGCACGAAGGATGAGATCACAGCCGCCGCCAAGGAGGTTTGCTGGAGAGGTATCAAGGTCATGCTTGACGTGAGTTGTAGCTTCTTTTGCTCAGCCCGGAGCGTCGGTCTGACCAGCTTGTCAAATCAGCTCGAGTCGCCCAACTTGCACGAGATTGGTCTCGACCGCGTCATTGCTTTCGGTCACACCTGGTCACCGACACTCGAGCTGCAGCCCGAGATCCCGTTGCGACACGGACATGCCATCAACATCGACATGGCCTACTCGACTACGCTCGCATGGACCCGTGGCTACATCAATGAAGCTGAGCGAGGTGTGTTGAGCTTTCTTGGTGGTTTCTTGACGAACCTAATAAACCTGCAATCCTCGCAGACGAGATTCTCGGCCTGATGTCTCGTGTCGGACTTTCACTCGACCATGAGCTTTTCACCGAGGAGTTGCTTGATGTTGCTACCAAGGCTATCTTGCAGACTCGTGACGGCAAGCAGCGCTTCGTTGTGCCTAAGGTGAGCTGAGAGATCGCAGGCTGCAATAGGCTGCAAGTGACTGAAGCGCTCTGTCTAGCCCATCGGAACGCCCTACTTCATCAACGACGCCAGCATGGAGGAGCTCTACGCGGCGCTCAAGACGCACAAGGAGCTCGTCAAGAACTACCCGCGCAAGGGTGATGGCCTCGAGGCCTATGTCGATGCTGGCGATCTTGGCCAATCGCCAGAGCAGATGCTCAGGGAGAAGCACCAGGCCAAGACCAACGGCAGTGTCGGCCCCGACCACGTTGGTCGTGAGGATGCCGCATCTGTAGCTGCAGAGGCGACTGGCGCATCCAAAAAAACTGGACACGCCAACGGCGTTCAGGCAGTCGAGTGCGGCTGCCACTAGATTGTTTATTAGGAGATAGAATCAAAGGATATTTTCATGGGGCTTCAGTGACGTCGTTCTACAAGCAAAAAAGAAAAGGTCAGCTGTGACAGCCGACCCAGTCTGTGCTCTCGATATACAAGGCAACCAATGTACCTTTTTAGACGTGATGCTTAGCAGCGCTAGATCCACGTAACGCTGTTCCGAGCGGAGGTCAGGCGTACGCTATTGCATCGCAGAGTTGCCGCCTGTCGGTACAGTGCATTCGCGCACATCGGCGGCACTCGAGAATGGTCACGATGATCGGCCAGCATAGTCCTGCAGGCAGGCCATCCAAGCGCGTCTTTCGTACAGCAGCTCATTGCTGACGATGTCCGCACCCGCGCAGCCGAGCTACATGCAGTCGCTGCTCACGACACTGCTGCTCCTGGGTCTGCTGGCAGTGACGGCTCCGATTTCCTTTGCCATCAGCGGCGTGATCCACCTGACGCACAAGGGACACATCAAGCGGACAGGCCAGGGCGAAGCATCCTCAATCACGGTCCTCGTTACTGGTGCAAGGACGACCAAGTCCCTCTTTCTGGCTCGCACGTTCTGGAAAGCTGGCTATCGAGTCGTGCTTGCCGATGAGCGGGAATGGGGTCGATTTTCAGCTGCAAGATGGTCTCGTGCAGCCAGCGCGTACTACAATCTTCCAGATCCGACAAAGAACCACAGGGAGTATGAAAGGGCGATTAGAGCCATCATACACAAGGAGAACGTCAAGCTCTGGGTGCCTGGCAGCTCGGCCGGTTGCACCCTAAATGATGCACAAGTCGCGGAAGTGGTCAGGAAACATGACAATGTCCAGGTCTTTATACAAACACCACGCGAAGCCGAGCAGCTGCATAATAAAGATCTCTTCGGTGACCTTTGCAAGACTCTCGGATTCACGGTCCCAGAAAGCATCTTGGTGCACAGTGTAGACGAGGCCATGCAATTCTTGCATGCAGATGCTCGTCAAGGCAGGAAATATATTGTCAAGTGCACTGCTCTTGATGACCAAGGTGCGAGAGCCATTCCTGCTAGAGGCCATGCTCGGGAGTTGACCAGACTCTCCTTTACATGCAAACCAGGCCGATCTGACCTCACGCAGCTTCCCTTCGATAGTCAAGCAAAGACACGGGCACATCTGCAAAAGTTGCCTCGCGGAATTACCTCGTCATCGCCATACGTTCTGCAACAATACATTCCAGGCTTCGAGTTTTGCACGCATTGTCACGCCGTCGACGGAGTCATGCAATCCTTCCTATCGTGCCCTTCGTCAGACATGCTCATGCGTTATATGGACTGTCGGACAGCGTACTCTGCCAGCATCGCCGACAGTGCCGAGCAATGGACGCGAGACTTCCTCGAAAGATGGAACAAGAAGCTCAAGAGCGAAGGCCGTGACTTTAAGCTGACAGGTCATTTCAGCTTCGATTTTATCGTTGACCCCGATGGCGTGCTCTATCCGATTGAATGCAATCCGCGCATTCACACGGCTGCCGTGCTCCTGTCCAACTATTCATCGGATCAGCTGGCAAAATCGTATTTCGGCAAGAAGGAAAATGGCCTAATCACTCCCTTTGAGACCTCGCGAGAAAGGTATTCATGGATGTTCCATGCTCTGCCTATAGCGCTGGCGTGCGCGGTCCTACCAAGACAGTGGACTACATCCCTGCACCCCCTCCTCACGTCTTCAGAAGATGTGGATCCTTTCAAGACATCCGTTCCAGCTGTCACAATTTCGCCACCGGTGCACGCTGGCTTGTCGGATGTCATCATGGGCTACGTCTCTGGCGCAGAAAAGGATCCAATGCTAGATTGGGACGATCCGTTACCGTTTGCGATGCAACATCTCACCTGGGCGTGGCTGCTATCACGCTTGGTGTTGTTTCAAGGCAGAGGCTGGAGTAGAGTCAATGTCAGTACTAGTCGAATATTTACTACATAGACGGTGAACATGATACATGTGCAGACTCAGCGGGTAGCCTTAGTTCAGGCTTGATGAAACTAGTCCGACACGCTGTCAACGCCACCTTCGCGTTCGCGTGAATTCTGATCGAGGCTGTCGGAAGGCCGGCACCTGTTCTGCTTGCCTATGTTGCTTCCTTGCCGTATATCACTCATAGCATCATGAAGATGCTGCTGTCACCTCTTCGCTATTTGCCGCTGGAGCCAGCGCAGCTATCCTTGGCTGCTGTGCTGAAGTGCGGCCAGACGTTCCTCTGGAGGAAAGGCCGGGCAAGGGCGACGCTAGTAGGCAAGGAAGCACCGAGAGACGACCTGTACGAGTGGTCATACGGACACAAGGACAGGACGATCGTCCTACGGCAAGACGGTGAGCTCCCGAGTCCCCCAACCGCATTCGTGGCGTTGCATTGCTGATGCCTGCGCTCGCAGCCACCGGAATCCACTATCGGTCTCTCTTTCCCCTCTCTCACGCTGCGTCTCACGCCGAAGATGAGCAGAACGATACGACTCTCCAGTTCTTGCGGAAATACTTTGTGCTCGATGTCTCCCTGCCAAGTCTGTACGCTTTCTGGTCGGAGCGTGATCCCAATTTCCGCAAGAAGACTAGCAATGGCACGCGATTTGGAGGCATTAGAATACTGCGTCAACCTACTTGGGAATGTCTCATCGAGTTCATTTGCTCGAGCAATAACAACATCGGGCGGATAGAAGGCATGCTCAGGCGATTGCTTGCTCTTTATGGGCAACGACTGCCATGCCCGGCCGACCTCGACCCGACAGCTCCTGCAACAGAAGACGATTACATCTATGCATTTCCAAAGCCCCAGACTCTTACAGGACAAGCAGTCACCACATCGCTTCGTACCGCTGGATTCGGCTATCGCGATGCGTACGTCACAAAGACGGCAGCTTTGGTCTGTGAGATGGCCCAGGAAGCTGGCTTCTCTGACCCCGAGGCTTGGCTTGAAACCGTGTCGCTGGCGACAGAAGACGCAGCCCGAGAGACCCTCTTGACCTTCGCTGGCGTTGGTCCAAAGGTCGCCGATTGTATTCTCCTCTTTGGCCTCGGATTCGAAGATGTCGTACCTGTAGATACTCACGTATACCAGATTGCGATCCGCGACTACGGCCTGAAAGGCTCTCGCGATAGCTCCGTCACACGAGCCGTTTACGAAAGGGTGAGGGAAAAATTACAGGCTGTCTGGGGTCAGAAAGCCGGATGGGCGCATCAAGTAAGTCATTTGCCGACGGCGGAATGCCCTCTACACTGTAGATGCTCACCTTTGCCTGCCGTCAGATCTTGTTCACCGCAGATCTCAAATCGTTCGCCGAATTCGCAGACCCTCTGTTGGCTTTGACTCCTGGGGCAGGTGTCAATGATGTCAAGCTTGAGCAGATAGTGCCGGAGGTCTGTTTGCCTATAAAGTCCGAAGAATCAGACGACATCAAGCAGAGTGAGGTCAAGGTACGAGCAATCGATGAAGCATGCTTTGCAGCAACGCCTGGAGGGCGTCGAGTCAAGCGAGAACCAAGCGCCACCAAACAATCACCGGGAGGCGGCCCACTCAAGCGCACCAACAGTGTAGCACGGCAGTTCGCCAATCCCTATCCAACCCCGCCGGCCACTCCGACTCCACATTCGCAGGTAAAGCGTCAACACCTCGAAGATACACCCACTCCCATACCGAGACTCGGTGTCAGGCGGACTCGGTCAGCCACGCGGACACAATCATGACAAGCTTAGCTTTAGCTGTCGGTGTTGGCACCCGTCAACACTACGTCATTCCAATGCTCGAACTGTCGATAAGGCATTCATTCTGTGCTACAAACATTCAGGTAGACCTGCAGCCCTGTCGCCGTGAATGACTTGTTGCTCGAAAAGTATTGCAGGTGTGCTAGACGCAGGATAACTCCATTGCATTGCCTGCGGATCGTCTGACCTCTAATATAGATTGCCATCGCACATCTCGCAAGTCTTCCTCTGACACAAGGTCAGGAATGTGCAGGTCGGGCACGGTATTCTATCCTCGAATAAATCATCTCTAACCTCTACTTGAGACTTTGAAGGGGCGCTGGACAAGCTTGTGCCTTGGAATCCTTCTGATCGGCCATTCGAATGCTTTGACCGTGGGATATGGTCTTGCAATGAATCAAAGTCTATGATGTCGTCTTTTGCCTCGACTTCCAAAACTTGTAGTACTTGTCCGCTGGCGATGCCGATAGAGTCTACGGTCTCTGCCGCGTTGTCCAACTCTCGTCCATTGAAGAAGACCCTTTGATAGATTATCGGAATTCCGCTCTGTGCTTCAATTTCAATGCGTATGTCTTTAAGAGTATCTCCTCGCTGCACTTGCATGCTTTTTGACTCTCTTCTCGCCTTTTTTCTACCCGAATCACTGCCGGGCGCCTTCTGTGTGCGAGTGGAGCGGCGTATGCCCGGCTTGTACTCCAATAATGGAGAGGCTGTTCGCGACCTAGTATCTGCCTCCACTGTTAGATGCCTCATGACAGTCAGTCGATCCATCAGGCGCAAGGAGCCATGATACCCACAGTCTTTCTTGAGACCGCCTCCTAATTCATCCATATCTTCTTCTCTCAGAAAGCGTAACTCGATCATGAAGTGTGGGAGGTCTGCTAAAGCTCGAGTCCGGCACTCCAAGCATGTTTCGGGCTCCGAGGCATACTCGCCATTTCGACCATGCGAACGCAAGAGTATCCCTTCCATTTGCAGATCTGCAGTGTACAAGTCGGACAGGGCTTTCCAATGGCGCTCTGAGAGCAGCTGAAATCTCTTCCTCTCTTGAAGTACCGTCATATCGATCGTGAGATTGCCGTGCTGGCAAAGAAACGGCTCAAACTCGATTTGTCCAGGCCGTGCGTACTGTTCCGGTTTCTTCACCCATCGTTGCCATGAAGTGAACCAGCCTGTTGTCAGCGGCAAGAGAGTCACTACCCTGTACAGATGCATACCTATCAACGTCAACGAATCAATGCTCACTGTGGGGGATTGCCCAGAACTCCTCTCCCTGACGGGTCGCAACGGGTTCTCGCGGTACGTCGTCTTTCGAGCCGGTGAGCGTGCGTAAATCTGCGTTCATCTGAATGGAACGCGTATCAATGAGTGTTGCAGCCGTTGTAGCTCGCGATTATGCCGACATACTCTTTCCGATCTGGCAATCTTTTTCATTTGATCGGCTTCCGCGAGTCTTTCCTGGAATGCCGGCAAACAGTCGGGACACTCGCTGGTGTCGTGAGCTGGTGCATGCCAGTCGGGGAAGAGAGTCTTTAGGAACAATGATTGCTGTTGGGAGGTTCAGTTGAGACCATCCCAATGACGGGTAGAAGCGAACATCTTACTCGTTCCGTTATTAATTCGCGCAGGGAGCTGTCCGGCTGCAGGTAACCATGATCACACATGACATCGGAAGAGAAGGGTACATCGGCAGGGGAAGGATCGCATTCTCCGCCTGATCCGTGCATTGACGGATGATCCTTTGTCCAGTCATTCAGCCACGCCAACGAAACCCAGACAGCGTTCCCATGTCCCTGTTCGAGGCTCCTGAATTCGCTGACTTGCATCTTGTGGCTCTTTAAGTAAGTAGAGGCTGTTTTGAGCCACATATTGGCCGTCAAGCATTGTCAATAGTGCGCTTTTGGCCTCCATAGTGCTCACCTGCATAAGGCTCCCATGCGCAGAGCTTGCACAGACTAGAACGCGTCAGCAGCATCGGCTCGATGTCGATGCCCAGGGATACAAGAGCTTTGATGCCAGCTGGATCCACGCGCTTTGTGCTCGCTGCTGCTTCGGGCGAAAGCCGACCGTGTATACAAAGCACACCGGTACTATCCAGTCGCCTGACTGATGGCATGCGGTCTGCAGAAGGCAGTTCCGATCCGTTGGCCTCCTTTCTCATCTCTGAAGTGCCGGCAGCCCTATGAAGGCAACCTATTAGCCCTTTTGCCGGCAATGTAGACACCTCGGACGGACGTACGTGCTTGGAGGTGCGCTTTGCCATTGTCGGTCAGTCTTGTTGTCTTTCTGCCCGGTCCCATTAGATTCTTCTAGCAGTGGAAACAATGAAAACACGGCATTTGTAGCTTTTGCATTCGGTGAAGTGATAGCAGAAGATTTCCTGGGACTTGCAGAGCCGGCAGTACCGTTGTTGACGCTCGCTTTGATAACAGGGGTTGTAATTGGCTTTGAAATATCCAGCCTTTTGCGACTTGCAGGAGATGATGCTTGACCGTTTGACTGCTCGTCTCTTTTCACGGGCACCGAGGTGACCTCCACGCAATCGGAGTCTTCAGTGTCGCTGCTGACAGTTTGCAACAGTCTAGCAGTCCCGCGAGTCTTTTCCGCCGCTTTCTTTTTTGATTTCTTCTTTTCCAGAATCTCGGCCGACAGCCAATCCGCCAACGCGTTCTGATCCACCATGACACAATCGCCTGCATCTTCGTAAGCATTCCATACGGTGTAAACAGATCGTTTTTCTTGCTGAACTCGCTCAAAGTCGGTGCGACAGGCACGGTGTTTTGCATGGTAGTCGTCACTCGCTTGGGTCATTTCCTTGTCCAGCTCTTCGAGTCTCTGCATGGCTAAATCCGGAACAACGGAATTCGGGGCTACAGACGAGCCTTGTGCCTGACTAGAATGCCCAGGTGTTGCAGCTTCAGGCGCTTCGCGTCGAGCATAAACAAGCATGTAGGCATCTTTTGAGCGGATCGTTCTGTGTGCAATCGCTTCAGTATGTGACTCGCCTCCACCGGCCATCACGCTGACGCACTTCCTTGTAGGCGCGCTCTCCTCATCGTCATCGCTAATCTCGTCGTGCTTCTTATCTCGGCTTGGTGACCATGCTCGTGGCGGCGTTAGCCGACTCTTCCCATAAGCACTTTTGGCGGTCACGGTTACAGGACTGTCCGACCCATCGGAGCTGTTGAAATCGGAGAATTTGTTGCCATTCGAGCGCCTTTTCTTCGCTTCTGCATAGCTGCTGCCTCCGGGCGTCGGTGTCCGAGAGCGCTTGTTGCTTGCTTGCTTGCTCTTTTCCTTGGCCCCGTCGAATGATAACGTAGAGACTGTCTCGTCGTCAAATTCGAACCATTGCTGTAATCTAGTCGCATCAAGTTCAGCTGTGATACCTTATAAGGGCTTCAGGAACTACCAGAAGCATCGCCAAGGACGGAATCCACATGTCCTGACTAGTCAAGTTCTACAAGCTTACCGAGTGTCGTAAATCTGCGCGATGCTGTGACAGGTTGATCAGCAAAGGAAATGGGCTACTCTTGTGGGGCATGTCGCTCACTAATGTCCATGATATGCACTGTTGCCTTTGTGAAGTAGAACGCCCCTGAGATCATACCACACCGGCCCTTCCCGCTTCTTCAAGTAATCGCTCATGTCAATGGACTGCGGAAAAGTCAGAAAGGCGGCTGACTTGGTGCGTTCTTCTTTGACGAAATCGTATCCAAAGCGGAGCACAGAAAAGTGCAGTACCTGCAATGCTTTATCGTGTCAGATGCGTAGCGTCTGCTGTTAGTGGCTGACGCACCGGCGGCAGCTCCAGTATGTGTGTGTATCGACTGGCATTCCGAAGCTGACCACATAGCTCGCACTTGTACTGATTGTCGCCGCTGAGATACTCGGAAGCAAGCGACTTGCTGAGTAGTTCCTCGAGACTCTTTCCTTTCTGCAGGACTTCGAGTCAATGTCTGTGACGGGACAGGAGTGTGAAGCTGCGCACTGCAGGGCTAATGTCCCATTCCTTGAAAGAAGATACCCTCTCTGACTTTTGCCGACACCAATCACATTTGGTGCCATACAGAACTTTGCCTTCAAACTATTCACGAGCATGAGATCAGCTCGGCAGATAGAAACGTGTCTCACTGTTCACTTACCTGGTCCGAGAGCAGGTTCGTAAGTTTCGGATCGGTCTGATTCTTGAATTGCTCCTCAAGAAGATTCATGAGCAGCTTGCCAAATCTGATGGACCAAATGTGTCAGTCAATCCAATCACAACTTCATTGGCGACCGAAAGTCACTCCTGGGCGTCCTGCTGCACCTCCATGTCGATGTTGAGAGCTTTTGCAAGGTCTATAGGATTGAAAGCCCTTGTTCCGCCTTCTTGCAGAGCGGCGAAAGTGACTTGAAGATGGTAGAGCGGCTGTAGGACGAGGTCCCTTCCGGGATCCAGCTTGCAGTTGAAGACACCGCGCCTAAAGGTCTCGTCGCGGAACCAAACCTGCAAGAACGAATTGACATAGCAAGTTGCACCCAAGTTCTGTATGGGAAGGCATGATCAGACTCAGAAAGTGCTTAACACCGGGACGTTGGCCTGCCTTCAAGCCGACGGGCAAGTCCGGCTCTCTTTGTTGTTCTGTTGGATCGTCACCCAACTTCCACTGTTTGGCGAACTTTTCGAATGCATCGTCTTTGCGCCACGTCAGTACGGCTAGAGAGGGCATTCTGACGCAAAGAGCCTACCGGCCTCCCACAATGCTTGGCCTAGCCAGTTGAGACACCTAGGGTTGTCTTTACATTTGGCAGGACTGCAGTCGGGGTCAAGACCAGCCGACTCGTCTTCTGTGTCCTCATCGTCAATGGTAATGTACTTGTACTTTTTGTTTTGCGTTGGCTTCTTCAAGGATTTCAACGCTTTCTGGCAGCCCTCAGGTGTGATCCAGGGATTGCGGCAAGCCTTGAACGAGTGCAATGGCGGTCGGTCCTGCGAAGCGGGCCCCGCCGAGGTCTGCGGTCCATTGCTGCTGCGAGAGGAGGATGCTACAGGCCCAAGTCTTGCTCTTGATCCGACGATATCGTCCTGGAGCCTGTATATCCTTTGCAAGAGGTTCAGGCTGATGTCGCCTGGTTTGGTCACGTCTGCGTCTTGGAGGGCAGCCACCAGCGGCGTGGGCGCGGCGGTCTTCTTCGGAGCCATCCTGGCCTCAGGCTGTATGCAAGGGTCCCGCTATATGCGTCTTCATGGCTCCTGCTGGGCTGCTAAGCAGGCAGGCTGTTGCTCATCTAACACAAGAGTCAACATCGACGTGCGTCAAGCGAACCTGTCCCGGCAGTCGCCACCGCTACTTTGTACCAACACTTCAATTCACCATGAGTCTCATAAATCTGCGGTTAAGGTGCACACTCTGATCTTCCACTGGTTCATCATGGGGCTGACCCTTGGGCCTGATCTTCAGAGGGCCTGCTGGCGTCTCTAGTAAGCATGGCATTCACACACGCGTAATCCCCGCCTACACAGACGTAATCGAGACCACTCTATCCTTTACAGCCATTCAGATTGCGCCAGATGCTACCTTCTTCGAGCTACAAGCTTCGATATTCTCAGTCACCTCTATTGCACCCGAGAAGCAGCAAAGTACGCGATCTGACCGCATTCCTCGGCGCATGACAGGCCTGTGTTCTTTAACCAGCAGAATGGAGCTGGTGCCATTTCATTCGACTGATTGATCTGCTTCATTATCCTCGACATTCCTTTTCTTTTTCTGATCATGCTCAAAAGTACGTAGCGGACATCCACCTCGGCCGCTTACCACTGCAGATGGAGGCACGGCGACCGTTGTGACCTTAGGTATCAAGAACGGCGATGTGCTGGTGGTCCAAGGAGGCGAATCAAGCCAGGCCTCTACTTCAAGCACAACAATAAAGAGTCCACCGCCATCAAATAGCCGTCTGTCAGATTCTAAATCGCCGGCCGTGCCCGTTGCTGCAAGTGGAGGCAGACCATCCAGTGTGACGACCTCGGCCAACAATGCAAGTCATAAACCCTCAGCCCCGCCTGCAAGCTCTTCCACTTCAAGTCAAAATCATGGTTCAGGGTCAGCGCAGCCGGCTAGAAACTCGAGACCACAACAAGTGACAGGATTGCCGCCTGGCACCACCCCCACACAGCCAAAGCCAGGTCTTGCCTCCACAGAAGATGCACAAGTCAAGGTTGACGGTGGATGGATGGTTCTACGCGTTGTTCCGGATGACAAGTGAGCCATTCATTCATGCCGAGGCGAACAAAGCTGACAATGGCTTTACAATTAGCTCGTGTATGTTCACTTCTTTGGCGATACTGTTGGAGCATGACAAGCATGGATCCATACAGCGCTTACGAGAAAGTACGAGTATTTTTCTCTGAAAGTGCTGTACCTGAAGGAAGCGTGATTGACCTCTTTCAACGAACTCTTCCAGCTGTCGCAGACGAGATTCGAGCGGATCCATTCACGTGGTCCGAACCTGTCTTGGGCATGCAGCCTGACAGATATTGTCACAGGATAGTCCAGTGGGAGACCTGGGGAGGTAGGTGTTCCGCACTCGCTCCAGCTCAGCATTCGGCAAACGAGTGAATGATGATGTCCACCAGGCGCTATCGAACTGGCAATCCTGTCGAAGAAGTATCAAGTCGAAATCGACAGTGTCGATGTCCAAACTGGAAGAGTTGATAGTATGTTATGGTTTAGTCCAGCATACAGTATCATCTGCTAACCCGAAGCCCGACTTGCAGGATTTGGCGAAGAGCACCAGTATGAGAACCATATCCTGCTAGTCTGTGAGTTGCAAGAAGGGTGTGTGTGCCAGGCATAAGAATCTTACGCTTGCGTTACGCGGCTCGCTATACCAGACTCGGGCATACACTACGATGCCGTCACCTTCACACCTCTCCAGCGCGACGGTCCAGAAAGCTATCCATACGCCCTCGACTTTGACCAAGCCATCTTCTCGCGGGACTCAGAAGGTTTCGCTTTAGCAGCTACAACCGAGCTGGCCAGGAAGCTTCGCGACAGGCACTACTACACGGACGTGGCTGGCTTTGCGCTAAGATGTGAGGTCTGCAAGACTGCACTCAAGGGTGAGAGAGAAGCTCAGGAGCATGCGAAGAAGACTGGTCATACCAATTTTGGCGAGTTCTCGTAAAATTCGGTGCAGATGGCGGCTTCATAAATCGTCGACAAACACGTCAGCTACACCTTATGTATAGACCAGCACTGCAATCACATTTATCTCCCACTGCATGTACCTGTTGGTAAACGCGCTGACATGTGCGAGACTCTATAAATTTCGCGGAATCTCCAGTTGGGCCAGCCAAAGCAGTGACAAGTATCTCGGCAGTACTACGAACTATTGTCAGGCTGTACGCAAGACTGCGAATTTGCATGCTTGTCGCACATTTCGCTTTGGGGTTCGCGTGGCGGCGCGCTTGCCCTTTTCTGTGGCGACGGCGACCTCGTTCACGCTGCACTTTCTTCAATGTCGACTGACCACCTAGTCCCGAGGTGTCGCTAGCATGATGCCCAGCGGCTCGCGGAGACGGAAGCTGCGGCATGGTGCTGCTATGCTGTCGCGCAAGCGAGGCGCGACCCTGTTTGCACTGGCACTTTGCCTGCTGTCCCTGGCAGGCAACAGCGCAGCGGCTGGTCACGAAGGCGTGACTGCTGCAAGGCGGCCTGCGAAGCGGTCTTACTATACGCATTCTTACTATGTGATGGAGCTCTTGGAAGGCTCCGACGAGCATGAGGCGCAGACCTTGGCCTCGATGCTAGGAGCGGAGCTCGTTGAGCAGGTCGGCGAGCTCAAAGACCACTGGCTGCTGCGTGCTCCGTTCGAGCTAGAGAAGAGAGACGCAGACGGCGAGCAATTGGACCAAGTCCTTCAACGCTACTATAGCCTGGCGATAGAGCAGCAAGGGATGCGGCATGATGCGCCGCTGGGCTGGCTCAAGCAACACATTTCGCAGGAACAGCAAGGAGGCCACGCCCAGCTACTTTCAAGAGTGCGCGATGCTAGAGACACAGTACGTGCGCGCAGCATTGCGCCAGGCAACATAGTTTCACTCGACAAGCAAGTCATCAAGCAGCGCGTCAAGCGTCAGCTTCCCAAAGAGTATCTGGAGCATCCACCGCGGTTACGGACACGTCAAGCGCAAAGCTCAGGAGAATCAAGCGTTTCGCAATTCTTGCGTGACATTGCAGAGCGATTTTCAATAGGCGACCCACTGTGGCCGAAGCAGTGGCATCTCGCCAACGATGTTATGCAAGAGAACAGTATAAATGTCACTGGCGTGTGGGCTCAGGGCATCACAGGCCAGGGTATCAAGGTGGCAATCGTTGACGATGGACTTGACAGTGAGTCACGACCTTGCTTGTGGAAGACACGCAAACTTTGGCTGAACCACTCTTCCGTGCATGTATACAGTGTATAGCCAAGACTTGGCCCCAAACTTCGTAGGTACAGCATAAAGGTCGGCAGAAACTGGTATTGACGAAGTATCTCGCAGTATGCCGAAGGCTCGTGGGACTACAACGACCACACCGACTTGCCTAAGCCTCGTCTTTCAGACGATCAGCACGGCACACGGTGCGCAGGCGAGATTGCTGCAGTGAAGAACGATGTCTGCGGGGTCGGTGTTGCGTACGATGCAAAAGTCGCTGGCATCCGCATCCTCAGTGCATCTATATCAGACGCAGACGAAGCATCTGCATTGAATTTCGGGTACCAAGAGAACGACATATACTCTTGCTCATGGGGTCCACCAGACGACGGACGCAGCATGGAAGCACCTTCCGCTCTCATCTACAAAAGCATGCTAAACGGAGTGCAAAACGGTCGAGGTGGAAAAGGCTCTGTTTTCGTCTTTGCGTCTGGCAATGGCGGAGCTGTCGATGATCAGTGCAACTTCGACGGCTACACCAACAGTATATTCAGTATCACGGTCTCTGCAATTGACAGGAAAGGCTTGCATCCTTTTTATTCCGAAGGATGCTCTGCAAATATGGTAGTCACCTACTCGTCGGGCTCTGGCGATAATATCGTGAGCCAGATTCAGCTTTGTATGCTTTTGAAGTGCGACTGCTGACCAAGCCCACGCCGTCCGCAGCATACGACCGATGTGGGAACCAACAAGTGCACAGATCATCATGGAGGAACTTCGGCTGCTGCACCGATAGCTGCTGGTATATTCGCGCTCGTCTTGCAAGTCCGACCAGAACTCACTTGGCGCGATATGCAGCATATGGTGCTGCGTACTGCGGTGCAAGGTGAGCCGACGACTTGCTTGCATGTGACATGCGGCTTCTGACTTGAGACTATCGTACTCGAAGTCAACGCCAAGGACCCCGACTGGTTTGTGACTCACGCCGGCAGGCCATACAACCACAAGTACGGGTATGGCAAGCTGGATGCCTATCGGCTGGTTGAGCTTGCCCGGACGTGGGAGCTCGTCAAGCCCCAGGCGTGGTACGAAGTGCCAAAGCAAATCGTCGACAAGGTCATGACCAAGGAAGGCGTTGTTTCGACTTTTGATGTCACGCAAGACAGCTTGAATGGAGCCAATTTCGAGTCCCTGGAGCACGTCACAATTACCATCAAGGCGCGGCATGCACGGCGTGGGAACATGGAGGTCTGGCTCGACTCACCAAACGGCGTTCGCAGCATTCTAGCACGCCGTAGACGATTCGATGATGATGGCTCCGGGTATCCAGATTGGACGTTCATGAGTGTCAAGCATTGGGATGAGAATCCGGTCGGGACATGGACGGTAACGATGCTCGACCGGATGGATAATGGCAAGAATGGAACTTTTGTCTCTTGGTCCATGATGCTGTGGGGCCAGAGCAAGGACGCTTCTATCGCCAAGCCGTTCAAGATGAGCAACGATGCGCAGATCCATCTCCCTTCACCCCCTCACCATCGGCCGACGTCAAACTTGACAATCTCGACGATTACGCACACTGAGGGGTCCTCGACATGGCTAGAGACCACAACACTTGCAGGTCTGCCGACGCATCCGACGACGAAAAGCTACGCTAGACCGACTGCGCACCTGCCCGGCGACCACGGCGCAGTGACAGGCGAAAGTGATCATCCGCTTGAAGGCTTGCCGAGCGAGACTTCTAGTCTCGAAGCTACAGCTGTCACCTCGGTAGCTCTACCAAGCGGCACTCAGGCAGGCCATTCGGACACTACTGCAGAAGAGCAAGAGGACCAAGAAGACTCCAAGTATCTCGGACCGTGGTCCTCGCTCGTCGGCGATTCGACCTGGTTCTACATCGCCGTCGGTAGCGTGGTCATCTTCCTGACGGGCGCAAGCGCATGGCTGGTCGTGCGCAAGCGTCAACAAGGACGCGCAGGAGGAGCGCGAGGCGGTGGAGGTGCGTTCGGAGGCCTTTTCAGCGGGTACGGCCTCTTGTCTGGACGGGACGACGATGATACGCATCCGATGTCTGCGCTTGAACGGGGTCGCGGCGTTTCAAGCGGCGGCGGCGCTGGTCGCACACGAGCGCTTTACGATGCATTCGCGCTAGATGACAGCTCGGAAGATGATGATGATGATGATATTGTAGCTGGAGGACAAAGGGCGACAGGCCAAGGAGCGAGATACAGTGACCGCGACCCTTCACAGCAGGAACGTGGAGTAGGCGCGGAAAGGATGGACGATTCGTACATGACGAGTTTCTTGGGAGACGAAGAAGACGATGATGACGATGAGCGTAGCGATGCTGGATCAAACAGGCGCAGTGGTGCATCACCGCGGCATAGCACGCCTGCTTTGGTAGATACGAGCGGTGCTGGAGATGGAGATGGAAATGCCGAAGAGCGCAGACCGCTGGCGCAGTCGCCGTGAGTATACAGTCTTTGTCGCAATCGTTCTAGAACAAGCAGTGAGTGCGAGCATGCCAGTGCCAATAGAATGCAGCTTCATACGAGCATTTTCTAGAGCGATGTCTTGACGGATTGCAGTGTAACAAAATTCCCCACTGCAAGGCTCAGCAGCAGTTTGTCGCTGGTCAAGTCTTCAGAACACCTTTGCATGCGCGGTATGATATGTATTGACTGATGTTCTGTATGATTTGGAGTGCTACATTTGCTGGGATGCACGAGTTATGCACTGATTGATAGATTACCAGCCTGCTCCATCTTTGAGGAATTCCGTCTCTTCAGGCGTGTTCTCCCGTCCCATGGCTTGGTTTCGGGATGGATACCTTCCGAACCGCTCAATGACAGCCGCGTGCTTGTTCTCAAATTCTAGTGTCATGTTGATGTTTTGCTTTTCAGCTTCAGACTCGGCTTGGGAGAGCGCTTCTTTGAGCTTGCTTTTGATGAGGTTGTGATCGTCTATTGATTCAGAGTGCATGACTGCGTGCAGGAAAAGGAGTGAAAGGAAGCTCAAATCAGCTGAGAGTTTACGAGAGACTGTAGGCAGTGCACAATTGTTGTAAGGGACCCACGCGGCATGTAGAAGAACGACTGTTGCCACCACGTATCTGTATTCTCCCTCGCTGCAAATGAAAGCGGGGGCTGAATGCATCGATGAACAACCGCTCTTGCTTTGGGATCACATTCCTCATAGGCAATTCGAGCCTGTTTGCCTCTGTATACATTGCGAGGCATCTGGTCGAGGAGAAGCACCAGTGCAAGGGCATCTTGTTTTTCCGCCGTAGCGAGCTTGAGCAAGTCTGAAGTGCTAGTATTGCGAGCAGCTTCTACAGCTGCCCCGAACTGGGCGCGACACCGCTCATCTTCTGCTTCTCCGCCCATGAACCAACGCTTCGCTGCGGTCTTGACGGCAGCTTGGTCGGCTTCGGGCTCGCCGCCTCTGGTCTTTGGAGCGTGCTCGAACCAGTATTTACGCAGGTCGGCCAAGCAGGCTGGTGTGATGGAGGTGTGCTTTGTCTGCGCCGTGTCATCAGATGAAGCTGCAGCGGAGGAGGCCATTCTTCTTCTGAAGAGTGGTGAAGTGGTCGACGATGACGCGGATGCTGCCAACAGGCCGTGAAGCAAGGTCGACTTGCAGATGGCAGTGGTCGCAGGGGCTCTGGCGAGCATGTGCGGGGTCCCAAAGAATTGGACGAGTAGTGAGAGGGATGAGAGGAGAGCAGAGTACCTGCATCATACCGTGCCATGTCATACTGTGCTCGCCGCCAGTCGTGCTTTGTCAGTCGCTTACTGTCCATGGACTGTCGGTCTCGATCAGGCAGCTCGGACGCGTTGCAAGGTGGAAATGATGAGAAGCTGGCAAGCAAGAGTGTGCCAGAGTGCGGGCAGGTAGGCGATGTACATGTGGAGCATGGATGTGATATTGCGATGAGTGCATGTACAGGTGTTCAGTGCCTTCCCGCAGTCTGTAGCTCGCGGTTGCTCTTTCTTGCCCACTCCAGTCGCGTCTTGAACCACGAGCGCGCGCGTGGCTGGCCGGCCTGCTTGCTCTCTTCTCTTTCTCTTCACTTCTCGCGTCGGACTAGGTACAGGAGCAGGACAGGACAGAACAGCGCAGAGCAGCAGGCACACCATCCTCGAGGAGGCAGTCACTGCAACAACCAATACCACTCGCGCAGCCTCGACGCCCCCGCCGCCAGCATGTCGCTGCCCGTGCTCGCGCTCCCCCTCGACTACGAAGCCTCGCTCGACCAGATCAAGGACTTTTTACAGAACGCAAAGCCAGAGGGGAGAGTAGCAAATGCAGCAAACGGTGGTGGTGTTGCTGGAGATGCAGATTATGAGGAAGACGAGGGAGATGATGCCGATGAAGAAGAGGACGCCGCGCTCGACTTGCTCAATCTTGATATTGAGGGTGAAGAGGGTGACGACGAAGAGGCGATTCAGAGACGACGTGCCGCTGCTGGGAGGACTGGCTACAAGTATAGAGATGCAATGGTGGGTTGCCTCGCTTGTAATCGACTCTGGCGCAATGAGGATGCTCACACGCTTCTTAATCCACCCCCAGCTACGCATCGCAAACAGAGATCAAGACAAGCTCATTATCGACCTCGAGGATGTAAAGAACGTGAGTGCATGCATCCATGACACCGAGTAATGCGTGCACTCGTCCAGTCTGGGACAGGTGCACGCGTCGTGCAAGTCATTGCAACGAGCACGACTGCTCGAACTAGGAGACGCGTTCGCTGAACCACGTGCTTGCCTTTGGCCTCTGCCTCCACAACGATCTCATCTCGACACTCGTTTGATCTGGACGTCTCCTCTGGTGCGAATTATAGTTTGAAAATGGCCAGGAACTCGTGCAGAACATCATGCAGGTGAGTCATTCAGCCAGCCAGCCAGCCAGGCGTAAGCTCGCGTGGAAGGAGCGTCTTTCGAAAAGACACCACTAGGCGGGGCTCCACTAGCGGCAACAGCCACGTTTAGAGAAATGCACACTAACACCGCTTCTTCCTGAATGCTCTTCTTTTGCTCGCCAGAACACACGTCGCTTTATCGAGCTCTTCTGCGAAGCAGTCGACAAGCTCCTCCCTGCTCCTATCAAGGATATCTCCTACAAGGCAGACGTGCACGATGTAATCATGGAACACCGGCGGCAGCGCAATAATGCAAATGAAGAGGAGGGAGCTGATCAATTTCCCCCCGAGCTACTGAGGCGATAGTGAGTGATGCTCGACGCAAAAAAACAGCAATCTCCCAAGAAGCCGCCGATTGACGCGGCTTTCGTTGTCTTTATATTGTCCAATAGCAAACTCTACTTCCGGCCGCTCCGAAGCTCAAAACCTCTTGCAGTGCGCGAAGTGAAAGGCGCTCATCTCGGCAAGCTCATCACAGTCCGAGGCATCGTGACTCGTGTCTCCGAAGTCAAACCTATGCTTCAAGTCAGCGCGTTTTCATGCGATGCTTGTGGTTGTGAAGTTTTCCAAGAAGTAGACAAGAAGACTCTTACTCCTCTTTCGGAGTGTGTCTCTACGGAATGTAAAGCCAACAACACGAGAGGAAAACTGCATTTGCAGACTAGGGCTTGTAAATTTACGCCTTTCCAAGAAGTCAAGATGCAGGAGATGGTGCGTGCCACGAAACTTCTGTCTCATTTGACGAAGATTCTTGACTAAATCCATCTGTACCTTGGATATTGCAATGCTAGACGGACCAAGTTCCCGTCGGCCACATTCCCCGCTCAATGAGCGTTCACCTCTATGGCGCCATGACACGCGCCGTGACACCAGGCGACGTCGTCCACATCGGCGGCATCTTCATCCCTACGCCATACTCCGCCTTCAAGGCCATGAAGGCCGGTCTTCTAACCGACACATACCTCGAGGCACAACACGTCCGCCAGCTCAAGAAGCAATACAACACGATGGCCCTGACGCCCGAAATCGTCGAATCCATCAACGAGCTCCGCTCTGGCGCAGACGTGTACAACAAGCTCGCAAGCAGCATTGCACCCGAGATCTTCGGACATGAAGATGTTAAAAAAGCACTCTTGTTGCTTCTTGTGGGAGGCGTTAGCAAGAAGATGGGAGATGGAATGTCGATCAGAGGTGATATCAATATCTGCCTCATGGGAGACCCTGGTGTCGCCAAATCACAGCTGCTCAAGTATATCGCCAAAGTTGCACCCCGTGGCGTTTATACTACTGGACGAGGATCTTCTGGAGTCGGTCTCACGGCGGCCGTGATGAGGGATCCAGTGACCGATGAGATGGTGCTTGGTAGGTGTCTGTACTATGCTCACCTGTCTTGGACGGCGACGCTAATTCAAAGTTTTTGTGAAACAGAGGGAGGTGCACTCGTGCTCGCCGACAATGGCATCGCATGCATCGATGAATTCGACAAGATGGACGAATCTGACCGAACAGCGATTCACGAGGTCATGGAACAGCAAACTATCAGTATTTCCAAAGCAGGCATCACCACCACTCTAAACGCACGGACTTCCATTCTAGCCGCTGCCAATCCTTTATACGGTCGTTACAATCCCAAAATCTCTCCTGTAGATAACATCAACCTTCCAGCTGCTCTGCTCTCTCGTTTCGACGTCCTCTTCCTTATTCTCGACACGCCCACCAAGGATGCAGACGAGCGTCTCGCACAGCACGTCACGTATGTGCACATGCACAATGAGCACCCGCCGCTTCAATACAGCCCCATCGACCCAATTCTCATGCGCCATTACATCGCCGAGGCACGTCGAAAGCGTCCTATTGTGCCACGCGAGGTCTCCAACTATGTCGTATCTGCCTATGTTCAGCTGCGCAAGAACAGCAAGGAAGACGAAGAAAAGAACTCGCAGTTTACGTATACGTCAGCACGTACATTGCTGGCTGTGCTGCGTCTATCACAGTCTCTGGCAAGACTGCGCTTCTCAGAGCAGGTCGAGATCGCAGATGTTGATGAGGCGCTCCGACTTATGGAAGTCTCCAAGAGCTCTCTGTTTGACGAGGACGAAAAAGACCGAGAGGCCGACCGGACCGACACGAGCAAGATCTATCGCATCATCAAGGATATGGCGTCGTCTGGCGCTGGCAGGCACACAGTACGGTCCGGCAAGACAACAAAGAGCGCAAAAGCACTCAAGGCCAAGAAAGCTGCTGCTGCTCGCAAGATTGGCCGAGGGCCAGCTGGCGAGGACGACAGAGAGGCGGAAGCCGAAATGAGCTTGGACGAAGATTCAGACGCAGCTTCGGAAGATGAGGGTGAAGCCGAAACACGCGGAGGGGGGTTCAGAGCCGAACAAAATATGCGAGAGGTCCGAGAACGCGTTTTTGCCAAGGGCTTCACAGAGCATCAGCTCGCGGCTTGCATTCAGGAATATGAAGACCTCAATGTCTGGCAGAGAGAAGCCAACGACACTATCTTGCGCTTCATCACTGTAGATGAGGATGAGGATGCTTAGGTTACCCAAGCTATGTACCTCTGCAGTCGGAGCGCGATACCCCTCCCTTCTTGTGTCTCATCCCTGGGATTTCGTACGATGAGCTTGACAGATTCGTAGTATCGCAGTAGTCAGTGACCTGTTGTGCAAAGAAGGGCGAGATGATTTGGATGTACATTGTTTTTGCAACGATACAAACGCACATCAGGAGCCTTCAACACACTGATACGAAAACACCAACACGACTATCAACACAATCCTTCGCCGAATCTACAGAAAACCTTTGAGAGCTGCAGTAACATTGAAGACGTCGAGCAGGAAAGTATCGTGACCTAGTGGGCTGTCGAGCTCGTAATACACGACTTGCTTGTTGCCATTGAGACGAAGGGCTTCTGCGAGCTCGCGTTGCTGTACAAAGGGGAACAAGGCATCGCTTTGCACACCAATGACCAATGTTGGGGTTGAAGAGAGATTAACGAGTCCTTTGGCGAGGGAGTCAAAGTGTGGCGCGAGTGAGGAAGGCAAGGAAGAGATATGTCGAGGTGTTGCCTTGTCTTTTGCTTTTGACTGTGGTGGCACAGTAGTGCCCTCTGCGGCCGGCTGCACCTCGCAGAGCACATTGCTCGCGGGAATTGCTCCGTCTCCCGCTTCTGCTCGCAAACGACGACCATGTTCAATCTCCTCAAGCGATTCGATAGACATGTCGAAAAGATCCATAGCTTTGGAAATGTAAATCAAGCTGTTGGCGTCGTATTTGAGGCAAAAAGCTTCTCCTTGATGGTCGAGGTAGGTCTCGATGAGGAAATCAGGGCAAAGAACTGGTGGGATGTATTTGATCTCAGAAGTGCTGGTGTCGGAAGATGGAGAGGCGAAGGAAGAAACGGGAAGAGGTGCACGACGCCGTCGCCCGAAGCGTTGCTCCCATTCTGGACCGGATCGATAGGTGATTGTGGCGATTTCTTGGGAAAGATGAAAACAAAAGTCACGTCAGCTTATGTTCAGCGCGCGGTTGGGCGGTGCTTGCTCACGCCTTGCTAGCTTCATGCCGGTATGTGGTGGCAGACCGTCGTAGTAAAAGCCTCGATTCCAATTGGGATCGGCCATGAGGACTAAGAAGGATGTTGTTAGTGTACCGTGCCCGTGGTGCGAAAAAGCACCCGCATATGCTATCAACAACTCACCTGAACGCTGAGCGTATCTAAGAGCGATACTAGACGGACTAGACCTTGCGCTGCCAGAGATGCTGACAACTTTGCCAACACGATCTGGGAAGAGATGAGCCGCAGCGACACTTTGCTGACCTCCCATGCTAGATCCGACTGATGCGTATAGCTTTTCAATACCCAGCGACTCGAGTAGGTGAAACTGCGCGCGGACCATGTCGAAGATGGACAGGATAGGAAAGCGCGTCGCGTATGGCTTGCCGTCGGATGGGTCGATGGAAGAAGGTCCGGTAGAGCCATAGCAGCCTCCTAGGACATTTGTACAAATGACAAAGAAGCGATCTGTATCGATTGCTTTTCCAGGTCCAATAAACTTCTCCCACCAACCCTCTGCGGGGTTCTCTGGCGTCGAATGAGCGTGCGAAGAGGCGCTCAATCCAGTGTGAAGGAGAATCACATTGTCTCGTGTGGCGGACAGGGTACCCCAGGTCTCGTAGGCTATATCGAAGGAGGGTAACGAACCACCATAGTCGAGTTCGAGGGGCGCAGAATGTTTGTACAGCTTGTAGCCTGATACGACCTTGGAGTATGCAGGCTCAGGGCCCGAATCGTCGACGTCTTCTTGCTTTTCTGCAGGTGTGCTCGCTGGCTCGCGAGGTGGTGTACCAGAGGTGGAAGCTGCAGGACCGGCAGATGAAGACGTCTGAGCCGAGGAAGGAGAAGCGAAAGGAAAGTCTGCTGGAGATTGCCCATGCGAATCAGGTAGGCTTGTGGGCTGCGCTTGCCGCGTTTCACTGTGAGAAGCTGCATTTGCTGGATAGTAGGATAGATTTCGCTCTCGGGCTATCCGTTGTGCGCGGCGCTCATTTGCATCGACGCAGGGGAAGCTCATTGCAGGGTTTGAGCCGTTTCTTGATGAGCTCTGGCTGTTTGTGGGCGCTGAGCGTGTTCGTGTTGAAGTCGACTTGCCACCAGCACTTGATGATGATGAGGATGACTGCTCAGCATATGCCGAGGTGGACTGCTGCTGCTGGGAGGTGACGTAGGCGTGTGAGGACGCATGCCGGGCAGCCTGTTGGTGCAGTGCTTGAATTGCCCGCTTGCTATTACTTGCAGTACTTTGGTGGAAGCTCGACGCTGCGGCTCGTCGGAGAACAAGGGCGGAATTTGTGGGCGCCATTGCGTTTGGCTTGCTCTTTCCTACCAGTAGCGGGCAACAGCGGCAGACCAGTAGAAAGAAGGAAGCAGTCTCGTCAAGCTCAAGCAACACTACGGCCTCCAACAGCTGTTCCCATCTGTGCCGCTCTGATGATTCACGCCGCTGATCAATATGGTGCAATGGCGCCATACGGTGGATGATCGAGAAAGATAGAGACGCGGTAAGAGAAACGCGTAGATTGCTGGCAAGTACTGTAGCACAGCTTTGCTTCTGATGGCATCGCTCCTTGCAAGTGTGAGCTCATCAATGATGCGTTTGACTTGGCTGGAAGGCCTGTCTGCCAATCTCGCACCACCAGCCAGGAAACGCTTGCTTTCTCACACCCACCTTTGGGCGAGGCAGCGGCTGACTTTCACGTCCTGCTGTTCACCCAACACCCGCGAAAGCTCATGCACCATGATCCAGCTGCCATTCTGCCAGCATACGAGACCAAGCAGCTCAAGACACTGATCTACGACCTGACCCTGCCGACTGTCCCCTCGAGGCGGATCCATCTCGAACTGCAGCAGATTGATACTGCTGGATCCACTACAGGCACCACGCTCTGGCTAGGAGGTCAGGCAAGCTACCACTCAGCATATCTCAATGAAGCTTGACCAAGGCAAGGCCCAGCTGATCCCTTTCGCTGAACCATCAGGTCTTGGCTGCATACCTGGCTTCGTTGAAACTGACACCAGGAACTGAAGTCATCGAGCTTGGATCCGGTATAGGTGGGTGGCATCGCGTGCAAGGCGCTCACACTGTGCCAACCGTTGCTTCTCTTTGATTTGCAATGCAGGATACACGAGTCTCGTACTATACGCATTGGGCTGCAATGTGCTGGCTACGGATCTGCCGCTGTTGGTCGACGGGGTGCTCTCACAGAACATAGCAAGCAACGAGGTGCACCTCGGAGACGACAAGATCACTACTTGTGCGCTCGACTGGACTGGAGAGTCGTCAAGCTGGCCAGTGCAAGCTCAGAGACCTTTCGACTCAGTTGTCACTTCCGATTCCAGTAGGTGGTGCCTTCATTAAACTCTTTTGCACAAAATCGCACTGCATGTCTCATACCTGCGTTACTCCATCGCACAGTATATATGCACCACCTTGTGGCTCCCTTGCTGCAGACGATCCACTCTCTTTGTGCTCTCGCAAAATCGAAAAGGCCAGATGTTTGGCTGGCATACGAGGCTCGCGACACTGCACAATACGATAGCTTCGTGCAACAAGCTGGACAGATGGGATTCAAGGTGAAAAAGGTGCCAGGTGTGAAGATTAGGAAGAGCGTAGAGGTGCTATACGGGTGGAAGCCAGCAATGTACGAAGGCATTACTGTGCTGCATTTGAAGCTGGCAAAGCAATGACAGGGCGTTCCATAAGCTACACATACTCGAAGAGCATAAGAAATCGCTGCTTGCGTAGTCTAACGTTTGTCCTCGTGGCCATCTATCCGCCTTCAAAGCTTCATCTTCCTTCAGCTACGTTGACTTCTTCGCAACTGTCACCTCTGGCCACCACCCGCTGCCAGCCAGCATGGCTTTGCGGCGAGGTCGCTCACCGCTTCTGCTGGACCTATTACCCGTCGAGCTTCTAGTCCAAATCCTCTCATACAGCGACGCCGCGTCTGTTGGCTGCTTTCGTGCCTCGTCGTCGGCCTGCAAGGCTGTTGTCGATGACGCCGAGCAGGCCATCTATGAAGCTCTGGCTATCCGCCGCCTCGATGCGCTGAGACACTGTACTGGACCTGATTCGGGCATAGAAGCGTATTTCGTGCCAGAGACTTGGAATGCATTGCACGAGGCCGAATCTAGCTCAGCTGGACAGGTACACCATGCGACGAACCCCGCACATGGTGTGCAGCGGGCAATCTCGCGCCTGAGGACAGCTTCGGACGCCTATGATTCCGTCAAGACATGGAGAGACTACGGTGAGGTCGCAGGACGGCTACGAGCATGGCAGGCGCGCTGCAAGCAAGGGCAATGCTGACGGTATCCTACGCTTGCTTCCCTCTCTTGTGTGGCAAAAACGGCGGAAACGCAACACACAGTCAAGCAGCGCACACTTGCGGAAAGAAGATGGAAGTCGCAAATACCAGCGCGATATAGCCTCCGGATCGAGGAGATTGGCTCTGCGGCTGTCTGGAGATTCAAGATATGTCCCTTCTCGAGACTTGCCCTTATAAGTACCCCAGGTCAGCAGCTATTCTTGCCAGCATTCCTGAAAGTGCGCTGGCAACGAAAACTGAGGCAATGAAGATTCTCAATCTCCGCGTCAATTAGCTCTCTTCACTCTGTCAGCTGGCCTAGTCTTCTCCTCGCCTACACCCGGCCATCGGTCAGAAGATGCGACGTCCCTCAGGACCCTTCGCAAAGTTACCAGAGGCTACACCCACATCGAGTATACATGCGGTTATTTGGTCTGTGAGCAACCGAGTGGAAGACTGGCTCATGTTTGGCCATAAGCTGACATCAAGTCTCTTACTGCTGTGTCATTGCAGACGCAGACCGGCACGTCGTTCATGTCTTTCAATGCGACATGTCAAATGACGCTTTCAAATTCGAGCCGGAACACATCATACATCCGCCTACAGATATAGGCTCATACAAAGCTCGCTATCCATACCTGCTGGCCTCATCTTCGGCGGTCGACAAGCTGTACCTCTTCGATCTGAGAACTGGCCAGCTCGCACGCGACTATGAGACCGCATTAGTTACCAGGTGTTATGTCGAACTGGACCAGTGGTCTTTGTTCACCGCCGATCACAACCTCAGGGTCTACAATTGTAGCAATGGTTTCAACTATTCCATCTTTCCAGAACTTGAAGGTGATGAGCCATTGTACGAGCTCAATAGCGAGCAGTGGACGGCTGTACATCATTCACTGGATGGCAGACATCTGCTCGCGGTGGGTGATGCCAATGAGCTGGTCTGGATCAGAGACTATCGATCGATACTTGAACTGGACGACGGAGATATCGACCAAGTCGTACGGGCTGCAAACACCGTTGTCCTGCGTCTCGATGAGAACCCTGGCGAGATCATGATCGACAAGCTTTGTGTGGAGAATAATAGAGGTACAGCTCATCACATTTTGAATTTGCTCGGAAGTTATCTGACAAATGTATGAGCTTGCAGTCGTTTTTTCCACGCGCGTGAGTAGAGCTTGCTGGTAGCCCTGAACTTGCTGTTCACATTGTGTCACAGACATCAAGCTATCCAGTGGTATATCTCTTCGAGTTGACAGATTGGGATGACATCAGCCTTTTTAGACATCACGCACCCACTCTCCGTATACTGACAGGCGGCATGCCCTCAGGCATCGACGGTATAGTGAGTGTCGAATTGCGACAGGTCTGAGTCCGATACTTGAGGCTAAGCACATTCAATGAATCGCCAGTCTCGGATCGAGATGGACAGCACTTGCATATACATTACTGGTTCGGAACAGCAAGCCTTCCGGGATACGCCGGATTTCGAAGACGTACATCCGTCAGACAAGGAGCTTTCGTGGTATAGACTAGATGGCACGCACATTACAGAGGCAACGGTCAAGTCTATCTGGCCGGCTTCTTCACCTGCGCAGAAGTACAATTGCAGAGAATTCAGCAGCGAACATGCGATATACCTGAATGAGGCGATCATTTGCTACGACTTTGGCCGTCAACCACTCGAACGAGAAGATTGGGAAGAGAATGCGGAAGACTTGTCAGAAGAGGACATGTTCCAGGTTACGGATGAGGAAGATCTGTGATCATGCATCCAGCTCTATCAGACGAATTGATTGCACGTCAATCCATGTTGTTGGAGGTCTTGGAAACAAGACTATGTAACACGTCCGACAGACTTGGAACAGGAAGCTATTGTCTCGTTGCACCCAAGTATTCACCTGCATTATTCACTGGACAACCTGCTTACCCTTCTACCCTTCAACTAGACCGCTGTAGCACCTATTCTCGCCAATTGCCATTGCCTAAATCTGCTGCCAAAACTTCCTGCACTCTCGGGCGCCGCAATTGTGGCTAGTGCAGATGTCTAAGGCGCGTCAGATGGTACTTCGCCTGCCATGTCCAGCATAGCTCGCCAGTCTTCCCTTGCAATTTCGCTCGACCATTGATCCGCATCTATGAAGTCGACCAGAGCTCTCCCGATGGCAAGGCAAGGCGCCATCACTACCCACCACAAATTGCGAGCATGCTCCTTCGGTATGCTGATGGCCTGTCTGTCGGGCTTCATGTAGTCAAAGCAGAATTCATAAAAGCTTCTGTAAGCTTCAGGGATACGAAGAGTCTTTATGGGCTCGGCGGTTTCTCCTTCTTCCTCGGAATGAAGAGAAGGGTAGCGTATGTGAGTGGATATAGCGAAGGTCGAGTCGCGGAGATTGCTGAGATAGGTAGACAGCTTGGCTGGCGTGTCCACCCTGATGCAGAATATCAGCAAGCTTGGCCTTGCAGAATACAAGTGACTTGCACTTACTCAGTCTCACGCAAAAGACTGATGAATTCGGCTTTCGCGCATTCGCCTTTGACTGTGCAGCCCAGTTTCCAGGCGAGAAGAAGAGGAAGCGGCTAGGATAGGAACAAGTTCAGCAAGTCGCACGGCCCAGACGAGATCCCGTTGCAGCTTACGCCTTCCATGCTCAGTTTCATCTGCTGGAACATTGTCTCGAACCCATTGGCCCCAATCAAGTGAGGCTTTGCAGAATCTGTAGAAGGCGATTGAGATAAGCTGGGGCAGCACTTGACGGACTTGAGCTTACCTTGCAATTCGTCTGCCCATCTAAGTAGGTCTGGTAGGCGAAAGGGCTTTTCAGATCCAGGATCCGCGTCCTCGTCACCTTCCGCATCGTCGCTGACCACGCTGCTTTCTCCGTCCGCATCACTGCTGCTAGTGGTGTCCGCAGCACTCGAGGAATCTGATCTCGGTACACGTGAGATGGGTACTTCTGTCGGTGCTATTTCATCCTGCGCACTCGCAGTACTCTCACTTGTGACTTGCACGGAGGCGCCTATAGATTCCGTGACTTGTGTAACACCGTCAGCGTCAGCCAGCATTGCGTCTACAGCCTTTGATGGGGATGGTTTCTCTTCTTCGGCTGGTAGTGTTCCGGTTGGATCGCCGAAGCTTGCATTCTGTGATAGGTCCGCGTCGAGCTGTGCAGAGTTACGAGCAGAAATCTCGTCAGGCGGCGATCCACTTAATTCTGCAGACCGGGATCCAGTGCTTTCAGCATTTGCTACAGCATTCTGCGCGGCGAGAGCGAGTCGGTCACTTCTTCGGGGAGATGTTGCTGTCACGCGGGGCTGGACCGTATTTGGAGGAGTCGTAGTGCGTGCCCTGACTTTGCCTTGTTTGGGTTGGCGTGTCACTTCCGCTTGGGCAACAGGTTCGGATGGATCTTCGGCCATCGCATCTTCCATCTCTGCCATGCTCTGTTCGATGATAGCATCGATTTCGGCGGCGATAGATGCACTACGAGCCCTGGCGGCTGCAAGCTCCGATGACTCTGCCGCAGCGGCTGAAGGCGCATTCTCTTGAGCAATGGGATCGCGGTGTTCATCGACAGTACTGCGAGCTTCCTGGTCTTCCACTTCCGCTTCCGGATTCGAATCCATTTCGATCGACATCTCTGGCAGCTGGTCGGGTGCGGACGTGGGCGATATCGAGGACTGTATAATATGCGGCCTAGTACCGGGCGATTTAGCTGTAGACTTCTTGGTCGAAGACGGCGGCGTAGTGATCTCCACAATAACGTTGGACGCCCTGTTGCTTCTGCGCGGTCGTTGAGGGGTAAGTTGTCGCGGTGTTGAGGCTATTTCTGGCATTTCAGAAGGCAAAAGGTGGCCATTTCCTTTGGCTGCCGATTCCAAGGCTATCGAAGGCTCATCGTGTCCATCTTCTTGCTCTACGGCATCGTTCGGCGATATTGTCTGGCGAGCTCTGTCGCTGCCTTGTTGTGCAAGTGGAGTGACATGCTGACTTCGGATGAAGATAGAAGGTGCAATGTCCGGCTCATCGTCAATGACCAGCTCCTCGTCTCCGTCTCGTTGGGCGGTCTGGAGTACACCATCTAGCCTTCTCGCTGGTGAGGCTTGTTTAAACGGACTCGCGGAGTTGCGATTTTTGGTGGGCGAGAATTTGGAAGGTCTGCCTCGGAAGGGGCTGGTAGCGCTATGACCGATAGCTCCCTGTGCATGTTCAACCCGGGGGTCATCCAATGGACCTTCACTGAAGCGAACACTTCTGCTCGGTGAGGGTGTTCTGACAGCTGGAGACAGTGGTCGAGCTGATGAGGTCTCCGTCCCCCGCTGGGGTGTAGTGCCAGCGCTCGGAGCCATTTCTGCATGTAACGGCTCGCTAGCTGCTGCAGGAACGGGCGTCTGACTAACGCGTACTTTAGTGGTAGATGTTTGCGGCTCGGATACAGCCTGCTGTGCCCTTGACACGTTGGGCGCATTCCCCGCTCCTTGACGCGATTGACGGCTCGCAACTCGCTTGAGGAGATGAGTGGCCAGGAGTAGCTCGGCTTCGTCGTCCCAGAAATCGTCCACTAGTTCTTCGACGACACCTTCCACTGCGTCATCCCCAAATAGTTCCCGATCAGTGTTTCCGTCGTGCTCGTCCATCTCTTCAATATGGAAATCTAGCCTGGCGACAGACAAGTTGAATTCGCGCTCATCGTCATCGTCAAGCAAGCCTTTTGCTGACGAGTGGGCTGTGACGACACTGAGATCGAACTCGATGTCCATGCCTGAAGTTTCAGGCTGCTGTTGGTCGGCCGCCATGCCATCGTCGTGATCTGCGAAGCCGTCCGGTCCGACGACAGATCCGCCTACTTCTTCATCACTGCCATCTGCATCGAGCCATGATGAGGCGCGCTCTTTGCCTTTACTACTGCTCTGCTGATCATGCTCGGCCATCATGGCAAGTAGCTCTTCCTTTCGCATCATTCGCCCATGTGGATCCTTGACTATTGCGGAATCACGCACGATGACATCGTCGGCCTCGAGATCCTCCTCGGTTTCCTGGAGCTTCCGACGACCGCTGGCTGGAGTAGGGCCTCTTCTGGATTTATCGGTTCGCGACAAAGACCTGTTGCTGCTACTGCTGTCCTGGCGAGACACAGCTGCCGACACTGCGTCTACGACCTCTTGAGGTAAGAAACTATCGTTCTGCATTCGGGGCATCAATTTCGAGGTGGAAGCGTGCGCAGCTCTTGTGTCGCCATGGGCAAGCTTCTGGTCGAGGTCTGGCTCTGGAACGGATCTAAGGCTGCCAGTTGCTTGTCGCTTATCCAGTGATTCACCCCAATCATGTCGATCTTCAAGGAAGGGCATATTGTAAGCTTCGAAATCGGGAGGACCGCCTGGCGGTGATCTAGACTTGGAGAATCTCTTCAGAGGCTCTTCCTCAACTTGCCGGCTCTGTGACGTGCCTGCATAAGCCCTCGACTGGCTTGACTTCAAAGGTGGAGGCAATTCTTCCGAGTCTTCTCTGGTCGGTCGGGCAGCCGGAGACGATATTCTCCTAGCCTCGCCGTTGCCAACAGGATCTCCAACAGAGCTTGTGGACCGCCGAGCGTTGCGTTCCAAGCTTGCCATTCTCAATGTATCCGTGGCGGTCAGTCCTTTTTCCAGCGTTGAGCTTTTCATAACTTCGATGCTATCACTGTCGTTTGAATCTTCATCCGAAAATTTCTCGTGTAGACTACGCCGTCGCGATGACCCATCGGCCTCAAACAGCACCCGTCCATTGATACTGCGAGCAGATTTGGTTGGCCTTGTCGGTCGGTAGGTAGCACTCGAATGGCGTGAAGCCCTGCTGCGTGGCACTTCGACAGACACTATAGTTTTACGGGAAGGTTGTTGCACACGCGAGCTTGGCTTGCTTTGCTCACGTGGAAGGCTGCGCCGGGGTGCAGGCTTGGAAGGTAATTCGCTACTCTCCCTGCGCGCCTGCCGCACGGGACGTGATTGTGCCAATTTGCGTTCATCTTCGGAGCGAGCGTCTTCCGATGACGAAACTATGGCTCCAGTATCGCCGTCATCGATCTCAGACCCAGAGGGCGAGCCTTCCTTGACGTCTCTATCTGAATCATACTCGGACGATGGCGAGCGGCGTCGCGAAGTTCGTCGGACACCAGGTCTTCTGCCGCCAGTTGATTTACGAGCACGATCTGCTGTGAAGTCATCTGAGGGACGATTGCGTGTTGCACGAGGCCGAATATCCGGCTTGGTCTCTTCAGGCGGAGACGATGATCTTCGCATGAAATGCTCAAAGTCGTCAACTGAGCCAGCATACTCGCGTGGCACCGGTATGTCAGGTTCTTTACGGTCTTCCTGTTTACTGAGATGTTTCCGGGAGACCCCTCTTGATTTCGCAGGTAGCTCAGGCATCGGACTAATCCGTTCTGCGGGGGACTTCTGCAGTCTAAGTGTCTCAGCTCTGCTTTCCCTTGCGAAAGTGCTTGCTTGGGTCACTCACAGAGACACGAGGGCTTTCATACTCGGGCACAGCAATATCAGGCTCGTTGAAGTGGATTGGAATGGCTTCTGATTTGGGTCTAGGGCTCCTAACAGGTTCTGCTGTGTGCCTGTCATCCTGATGAATCGGCGACACTGAAGGAATTGGCGAAAAGCTGGCTTTTCCAGCTTTTTTGCCCATAGAGGGCGGTAGTACGACACTGCTTGCACTACTGCTCCGTCGTCTCGTAGCCTGAACTGCCGGGGAACGACTGCGTACAGGTGCGGGTACGGTCGCCGGTGCGGGTGCTGGCGGCGAAGATTGGCTGGTAGCTGAAGAAAGCCTGGCTGCGGACGTGTCATTGGCCTCTGGAGAACGGCTGACAACCTTTGGTCGCGGAGGTCGTAGTGGCTGTCTAGCGACTGGTGGACTGCTGACTTGACGACGTTGCTGCGGCGGGCTTAGTCGGCGCACCGGTGCAAGATGTTGCTTGACAGGCGACAGAATGTGTCGCACCACGAGCTCGTCGTCGTCGCTGCCGCTGCTTTCGTCGCTCGAACCAGGAGCTAATCTTGGAAAGACGGCAGGCGGCTGAGGCAGTCGTCTAGGACTGCTGACAATTGTGGTGGAAGTTACGACTTGCTCTCGTCTTGCGGATGCGGAGACTGTGCTTTTCCTGGCTTTCATAGAGAGCGCCTGCGCCTTGGCCGTCGGTTTGGCTTCTATCTGTGTCTTTAGCTCTGGCATAGGCGAGGTGGAGGCGGTAAAGAGGCTAGCACGTGCAGCAGCTCGAGGAACGCTGTTGAGCTTTTGCTTTGGCAGTGAACGAGGTGGAGTGGGGGAACGCGCTTTCAGTGCGCTTGTCACGGGCTTTGCTCGTTTCTGGCGAAGCATTGTGTAAGCGGTGTGAGCAATGAGCAGGGCCACTCTACGTCACGCGAGGTGGGACAGCCCTGGCAGATGTATCAAGCACTCACCCTGGCTACCACTACCACCTGTACTGCGTCACTGCTGCTGGCATCAGTATCACTTTCCGAGCGTATCTCGACTGGCGCCTTGCGTTTCTTGTCGACTACTCTCGGTTCAGGATCTTGCATTGTGCGAGCTCTTCCGTCTGACCTTGGCCGCACATCTGGCTGAGAGCTCCGCCGGCTCGAGACGACTGGCGACATTGTCCTCGAGCTACGTCGAGCATCGTGCTCGCGTGGCCCCTTCTCCGGCAATGGTCTGCTCGAGCTGCGTGCTCGCGTGTCTCTTGCGCTTGGAGAAGCCTTGCTGTGCGCGCTGGCCGACTTGACCCTCGACTTTGACGAGGTGGCCATCCCGCTGGCCTAGCGGACCTGTGATAGCCAAGCAGCCCGTGCTGATCCACGAGCCAGGCGTGCCTGCAGCACCGGCTGCTCTGGTCTTGTCCTCGACAGACCTGACGAAGGTGTGTTGTTGCGCTCGATCTCCCTGCTTGAATTGGCAGGACCAAGAGCAGAACAGCTTGCACTTGTTGGACAAGAAGTCAGGGAGAGAGACGATCGCAAGAAGTCACGGCAGATCATCTCGCATACCCCTGACGCTGGCGTAGCCCCACCACTGGTCCGCCCTCGATGTGCTGCCGGCCAACATGGCTCGCGTAGAGTGCCCTTGAAGAGTGGACACGTGCACCGCTTCAAGGCGTTCTCCCGCTTTGCGGCCAGCAGGATGCAGCACCCAAATTACAGCAGCCTCGTCTGCAATACATGTAGCAAGACGTTCGTCGCTGGACAGGCCGTCCTGACGAGTGTCAGCTGTGGTCACACCTTTCACTTCTCCGAAGACTGCGTGGAGGAGCTCGAAACGACACGCAAATACGACAACGTAGAGGTCTACTCTGGTGGATGCAGAGTGCCAGGCTGCAAGTACGATGGTGCAACTATTGCAAACAGCAGCGAGGCATACCCTACCACTTTGCTGGTCCGCAATCTCCCTTTGGAGCGTGTAATAGCGAAAGCCCGAGAGCAAGAGGTAGGTCTCACTTGCAAGACTTGCTGCGTGACGCGAGGATTAACACGTTCTGGTGCTCTATCCTAGTTATCTGTGAGATCAAATGGTACCCAGGTCGGCAAGCTCGGACTCTTGCAAGACCAGTTGGTGCGCCCTTCCAAGCGCATCAAGCTGAGTGGCGACCTCAATGTCGAACCTGCTGATAACAGCAATGACAACCTTCAAGACGAGTTCATGCGACCCAAAAATCCTTCTTCCTATTCCTCGCTACCGCTAGACGTCGCTCCTCTGCCGCCCTCGGAAGATTCAGATCCAGAGGAGGAGGAAGCCCAAATGCAGTTCTTAGCTGCTGCCTCTCAACGCCTGCAGCGAGCGCGATACGAGACGCCAGATAACATCATTGAAAGTTCAGAAGATGGAGAGACTTATGGAGACGTTCTCACGACGATGTCTTCGCACGCTGAAGACGAACAAGAAGAGATGCACCACTTCTCGGAGGACGAGCCATTGCCGCTGGATGAATACGGCATGCCTCCTCTTAGCCAGTGGCGGAGAAGCGCAGTGGCATGAGATTGTGATTGAAGCATACCGATAAGACGGCAGTACTGTAACGCGTGTATTGGATGGATGAGACCGGTTGCGAGAGTTCTGTAGCATAGCGTTCTCTCAGTAACGTTTTACAAGAGAATACCCAGGAAGGACCAATGGGATCTATACAGGCAGGTAACGATAATCCTCGCGAGGTGTGGTCTGAACATGTGCAATGCTTGTCAATCCGACCTGCAAGACCTTGCTGCTGAAGTGGCGTTCACGTGAGCGCAACGCTCTCGAGCCAGACGCTTCTTGCCTTTGTAAGTCGCTCGTATTGGCGAAGGTCGGACTCGCAGAGCTCGCGCTGACAAGAAGGCTCCCAAGACCGCTTGTCAATATTACACCTGTGCACGAGCGCATCCATCCTGCCGCTGCACATTTATACGAGCGTGATCGAAGCCTACATCCACGGACCTGGTCTAGAAAGTGGAAACCTCAGCTCGTCAAACATCAAGCGAGAATGCCAGACTTTACCAACGTACTGCCACTCTTGAACGAGGCAGCAGCTGCGCTGGGGCACAATGAACTCGTTCAATCGAATGACATTACGCTTTTCGAGACGACCTCGGCCATTGAAATTGGGGAGCCACGAATGGACACTGGCGTGTATACTGCCGAAGAAGCTGCTTTTCCGACATTCGACGTAAATAGAGTCCTCCTACCTCAAGAGCTGATTTGGGTCATGGACACAATGCTCAGCCTGGAGGTTTGTCGGGGATCTGCTGGGACGCCGTGGCGAAAGCTAACAATTGCTCACTGTCGGCTACCAGATGCGCTTCTACCAAGGCTACGCTTTAGGCCAGACGATATTATCGTGTAGCTATGTCCACAATCTTGACGAGCTCGACGCATCAGTCTCGGATCCAAAGCAGCCACTGGAACCTACTATGCTGGTGCTTCGCGCCTTTCTGCGAGGTCTCCTGAAGACATGCGATATAGTCATGGAAGAACTCCTCAAGGGACACGTACATGATGTGGGTGCAAACATCTGTATTATCTCACTTCATACTGACGACCTCTGCGCCAGAATGAAGATTTTGTCGCGGACAAAGGCGGGGTCTCCCTTTTGGAGGATGTAGAGATAGATACAGTCCTGGATGATCTCAGCGAAGCACATCAGCTGCTCATGTCATGGGACGATTGTAAGCCATCATCGATCTGGCAACACGTTTTTGCGCAGTCTCAGGTCTTGCTTTACAGCATCAGCGAATGATTGGAGAATTCCACTGCTTACCCGGCTTCGGATACGGACAGTGAGCATAAGCAGCATGTACGCATTTGAGGCGCTCTGCTGACACCCTTGGCAACAGGAGCTACTATGTTCAGTCTGTCTCTTTGCCATCGAGCCGCCACTATTGGAACAAGTCGAGCAACATACACAAGCTGTCAAATATGCCAGCCGGCATGTACGCTCGGCGTCAGTAGAACATGCGAAAACACCCGGTGTCTTCAATCCATATCTCGGCAATCATTTGGATTCTCTGGCCCCACCGCGCCCTTCGCTCGAGCCATTGACGCTTGATGAAGCGCTTGATATCCTTGAATACATCTTGTCTGGTCTTGACTCTGCGGTGGAGCTGGCCGGACATCGCGAGTGGGAGATTATCCAGGACCACTTCCTCGTTCAAACTCGAGATCAGCAAATATCGCCTTACATTCGGTCACTTCACCAGGTACGCATTGATCTCTGCAGGAGGCAAGCTCGTAGAGACACCACTGACACGATGCACACAGTCGGTCTTCTTAAATCAGCACCCTGCAAACAATCAAGAAGGCCCGAGAGCGCTGGCGTTCAGCTTTCTCGAAGGGCATTTGGACAGGGCCGACTCTTGGCTTTACCAGACTAAGACGCTAGACAGCGATTTACGCTATCGGACGCTCCGATTGCACGAGCAAGTAGGCTGGGTAAGCGACCCCGGCAAACAATTGCACGAATCGTGCCAGAAAGAAAACTGAAAGTCAATCAAGCGGCTCATCGATTATATAGGTTGCCTAGGGAAGAACCGCTCACGACAGTACCGTAAACTCGGCAGACAAGTAGAATTTTGGGTTGAACTTGCAGAGAAGGCGCGAAAGCTCGACAGCGCATCTGAGACAACACAAGTGAGCCTCGACTGCTACGGGTAGGCCTCCACACGATAATTAACGCGAGGCGACAGTCATCATCAGAAGTCGCTACGAATGCCCTTCAGTCCATTTCGGGCTTTGATGCGTGTCTTCGCCTCGAAACACTGCTCATAGGCTTCCAGCTCGAGCTGTTCTCTCCCATGGAGCTGCCTGCGATTTATTGGTATCTAAGCAAGGTCGCCAAGCAGGCTGGCAAACGCAGATTTGGAGGCCAAACAAGCGCAGGTTCGTGAGCTACTATCATACTAGAGGATTGTACACTGACATGTGCAAACACCAAACAGATTTTGCTGATGCGTATCACTACTTGGCGTCTGCCTCCTGCTATGTGAGCATGTAAAATGACATGTTTCCGCATCTCGCATGCTAATCTGTCTTTATAGATGCTGGCGCTGTCCAAAGGACCGCCACAGCCTACCAGGCAGCTACGAGCAGCGTTCGAGCGCAGACTTAAATGGGCCAATTTTGGTGCGGAGAACGTCATGCCGCACTGGCAGGCCTTCGCATCGCATTGTGAAGAGCTAGCACACGCAGACAAGAGCGAACTTGAAGACAGAGCGAAAAGAGATTGCGGCTCTGTTGAAGCAGCCGTCGAAAGTTCTTCCGTTCCAGTGAGCCACGCAAGCGACTCGGCCAGCACTCTCACATGACTGACCGTCCTGCTAGTCCGCAGCGGCGATACTGGCTATCTGTAGGGACTATCGAAGCAGGCTTGCGGCAAGCCAAACCTTCATGCCTTTGCATTCTCCCGTCTCCAGTCTTGAAGAGGTACTTCAGACTACTCTGAAAGTACCAGCCTAGGCTAGAGCGCGGCATTGGCGTTGGCGATTTTAGCAGCTTGCATTTGTGCTTTCAGCTCCGGTGGTACCGGATTGATGGCGTTGTTGATCTGAAGGAAATCGCAGAGGCTTTCCGTCTGCGGATTGGTGAACCAAGGCCCTGAAGACAGGAGAACGTTCAGCCCTTGAGAACGGTCAGACAATGAGACCACAGCTTCGTACCTGGCCCTCGCTCATCTCCGCCTGGCTGTCCAGGGACGGGAGCTGTGGGAACGAAATGCTGCACATCGGCCACTGGGGCCTGGCCACCGTTCGGAAGATTTGCTCGAATCCAGCCAAGTTCTTTCTCAATCATAGCCTTGCAAATCGTAGTGTCCGCCGGTAACGGTGTCTGCTGGTACTTGAGAGACAACAGCGGGTGGAAAGCTCTTGTAATAGCCAGCCAGGTGGGATCAAATGTCATTTCTGGCTCTTCGCCCCCCAGTTGTACGTCGACTTCGAAAATCTGAGATTCACCCAGCATTGGTAAGCGTATCTTTCGCGGATTCGGCGCAGCTCACCTGCAAAAAGTCTTGGCCTGGTAGGCATTTGCTCAAAGCTAGAAACTTCGTTTCGGAAGATTCTCCATTGACCGATCCAACTGGCTGTACACCTGAAGGAATTGCCTTTTCTTGTGTGTTCTCTTCCTCTTCCTCTTCGTCATCTCCCATGGCGATCTCATCCGGGTTTGTACTCACGGGGTCCGCTTGAACCAAGGTGGCTTCTGCCTCTAGCGTTGTGACAGACTCATCAATCGAGAAGCTTCCATTGATCTGATCTGTCAATCCGGGTTGCGCTTGCTCCGGTTGGACTAGCGATTGCACTTTGTCGGACTGATCATTGCCATTATTGCCATCTTCACCGTCGTCATCTTCGATGGCCAGCTCGTCCGGGTTCGCCGCTGGCGCAGAGGTACCATCATTGTCAATTGGATTCGTGAAATGGTTATTGCGAGCTTGCACAGTGGTGCGGGAGCCATCGTGTTTGTAAAGAGCCGCGAATTTGACGTGCAAGTGCGCTGCAAACCAAAACCTAGGTTTGAGAACTTCGAGAAGACCTCTTAGAGGAGGCGAGCCCAGCGTATTTGTTGCAATCTGCACGAGGTTTGATATCAAAATTGGTTTCGAAAGCTAGCAAAGCGTGTCCACTTACCTCGTCCTTGAAAAAGGGCTTCCTGCGGATCAGACCTGCAGTATCACCATATTGTTCGATTTCAAGAGGCCAGTCGTGCGAAAGAAAGATGGTAGGATTGGCAGAAACCACTGCGAGTTGCGCAAGTCGTGCAATATCGTATTCTCGAGTATGGTAGATGCTTCGTATCGTTGATCTGTCGTAAGGGTGGCGCTCGTAGCGCCCTGAAGCGTGTTGCAACTATCAGACTTCTTGCGACGGCATGGTCATGCCGGGGAGAATCTCACCCTTCTTGTAATCACCACTCTTGTATATGCCGCTCGCGCCAGAGATGCGAACTCCATTCACGAGGACAGAACCAGCCGCCCCAAGGTAGTAGATGTTCGGTGCGAGCCTAAGGAGAGCGGTCAACTATCGATACAGTCCTGACATCAGGCGTGGGAGGCCACATACCATCCACCATGAAAACTGCATGTCAAACACAAGTTCAGGTCAGCTCGCCGTGGCAACTTGTCTGCAGCCACGAGACTCGCACGTACAGCTCCCACATGTAGTTGCTGGCTTCATGATTACCTCCAACGACGATGGTCAGCAGCGGTGCTACGACCTCGCCCGAATAGTATCTTGCGTGTCGCGATCAGCCTGGATCACGGGCCAGGTGTGAAGAACGACGCACTTGTAGAAACCACCCAACCGACGATACTTGTCCGGCACCGCCAGCGATTGCAAGTCCGAATAGTTTCGAATTGCCTATCGTAAAGTCTATCAGCCTTGCTGTCTTCACGAGGCAGCGAAAACAGGGAAGCCCGGCGAGACGCGCACCTGAAAATCGCCGCAGATCAATAGCAAGTCGACCTTCTTGCCGCCTGCTGCTTCGGCCTCCTTCACCGTTGCGTAGATCTGTATGACACCGAGCTCAGTGGAGACGAACTTCGCATGCTTATCCCTGCTCTGTCTGGAAACCTACATTGTCCAACTCGCCATGGCAGCAGCCCTCTACGGCAATCTGGTAGTAACCTTCAGTCAGCCAGGTGCACGCATGATGGCGAAGCAAGAACCTGCTTGGTACTCACTCGCATGAACCTATCGGGCTTCCGCTTCGGTGAGCTGGACTTGTCTTGCAAGAGTTGCAGCCGGACCAAGGCGAGGCGCCTTAGCTGTCCTGTCGGTTGCGCACGTCAATCGTGTCAGCGCGGTAGTCTGGCCGCATTTCACAAAGCACTAGGAGAGCAGTTTGTCTTCTGCACTCTACGCTCCTTCGTCTATTCGGTGTTGCGCGACACGTTGCTGACAGTCCACATGGCGAAACCTCGCCACCGCCATACTCGACGTGACTGACTGTGCTGATCTGCCTGACTATCACGACTACCGCCATCGAATTGACCGCACTTTCTCCTCCAGCATGGATTCTTGCAGTCACTTTGCTCTGATTTGTCTGCCCCACCTGGTTAGCAAACCGTCCTAACTGGTGTCAATCCAGTTTCAAAGATGGGAAACCTTTGCAGCCGAACCGCCGTGAGTTGGGATTCTCTCCATGAAGTAGGGAGATTACGCTGATTCTCGGCTTTTCAGCACGAAGTTGGATACAAGAATGGACATCGAGTGCTTCGTAAAGCTCGCAGAAGCAGACACTCCAGACCAGCGCCCGAAAGTGCGGACGCAATACCGGCGCAAGCAGCCGATACTGCTGCGGTACACCGTGAATCTGAAGCAGCGCTGGAAAGTGTCCTAGAGCCTAGGCCTGTCTATTGCCCGCAGAGTCTGTCCCCGGCTCTGGATGATACGGGTAACTCTACCTTGCGTCAAGCGCACCGCGAAGGCCAGCAAGGTCCTCTCGCGGAAGAAGGCCAGGTCATGGTCATTCAAGCTCCTACGCTTGGAAGGCCGGTGATCAATCCTCAGGTAGCCAATCTACCTTTGGAGCCACAGGCCAGGACGCATTTTTCAAGTCAGTTCTCTCAACAAGACGAGCCAACTTCTCCTCAGAACGGCACGCCAAAAGCTGGCGCAACGACAGTCACAGGTGACAAGACCAGCGCCGTCCAGCAGTCAGACCGACGCCCATCTTGAGCCGAGAAATTTGCTTGTATCCACATGAGGATGGTCTTCCTGCGGGCATTCGTCGTTCGACGGCGGTCACGGTAGCTTCCTGTACTTCTGACTAGCTCTGTGCGGCTAGCGAAGGTGCTGGGCATAACCGTCCTCTTACAAATCTGCATTATGCCCAAATAAACCAAGTTTGACCAAGCCGAGCCGGAATTTGACTGTCGGGTTCAGGAACAGAATCGAAAGTACGATCATATTCCCGAAAGTGAAGGCCTTTGTGGATGACGAATTAACGCGCAGTGACCCTTTGCCCATGCATGTGCTGAAAAAGGGCGATAGCGCGCTGACAGGTGGTCTGGCTGCGGTCGTACATTGGGGCACTGCGCCTGTCAACGGACCCCAGGAGTGATTTAGCCTCAAAGCGGCCAAGTCGCGGGCTTTCAAGCGGGCGGTCAGCGGCTGCTGTCGCACTGCACCCAGGCGCTGCTGGTTTGCTCCCTGTCTTGCACGTCTTTTGCATCGATCTTGTCTGTTGACCATTGCTGTCGCTGGCACAAAGCCCGTCGAGTGTCACCCGGCCAAAATCGCAGCCAGCATGGGTTGTCAAGCGAGCAAGGCGTTCGTGAGTCATAACTGCAGACACATGTGGCCGCACAAGGCAGTAGTAGCGGCGACTTTGCTGAAGTCCCACGCATGGTGTGACAGGTCCCAGACGAGTATCACAATCCAAAGCACGAGGTTCGCCGGCTGCTGTTCTGCGTTTGAGGCTTTGAACGTCGACTCTTGCTGACTGCCCGGCACCATCGTTTCATTTCTGAATGCAGACGCAACCGCACCAGCAGAAATCCGGCATCATCACAGGCGATAGCTTCGTAGGCTGGCTCTTCGGTATGCCGCCCTCGAACCAGCAGGACAGTTTTGCTGGCTTGTCGACTTCGAAAGACTTGACCAGCACCAAAGGCACGCTCAGCGATTTCCCCGGGGAGGGACCTGTAACGTATGTGGATAACACAGGCCATCATCAGCCATACCACCATCCGGGTACTCATCAAGCAGTCGTTGCAAGAGCATAGCGTCGACACGTGAAGGCGCGTCCATGTAATCAGCACGGCACCCGTCGCAGCAACTGCGGCTACAGCGTATTAGCAGAGGCAGGAGATTTGATAGAGAGGTCTGGGATACTAGGAGTGAGGGTTTTCTCTCCAAATGTACGGCTTGAAGTCTTTCAGATATAGGTTCTTGTAACACTAAAAAGGTTGGGGCCTTCGCCAGTGTCGTTGCCACCGGCCGGGGTCACAGCACAGGAGCGTGACGGAGATCCTCATGCTTCATGCACGAATCTGCTTGTTCTCCATAGAACTAGCGTGAATTGCGCGGTGCTCACCCGCTCACCGAGCACGGAGCTGCATGTCCGACGTTATCGGCCAGGAGCAAGCTGTTGACGTATCTTCGGCATCGCAATGTGCACAGCCAGGTTCGCCACACTGGCAGCTGCTATCTCGCGACTATAAATACGTGTACTGGCACCCGCCTCTCTTCCTGACAACTCAACATTGGAACACAGACTCGACCAAGCTACTTGATCTACTTTACACCACTGCAACTGGCCCACTCATCAACCTCTCGAGTATCTTTGACACCCTTGAACAGCAGCGGCAGATAACTGTTAGCAGAGAAACACCATGGGATGCGGACAGAGCAAACACTTTGTGAGTCGAGATCACTAGTCACCACGTGCATAATTATTGTACTGACATTCTGGTCTCAATGCACCAGAGCGATGACGAGAAGAGCGCGTATGCATATCAACCCCAAGTGAGTCGTGATACGAGAGAGATCACGCGCGACGAGCTCGCGCTTGGGTTTTCCCAATATCTCCATCGCATTGTCTTGAGACGCTGACCCTTCCTCGCAGGGCTCCTCTCCTCCTTCTCGTGCCCGGCGCCCCCGCCGTTATCGGAATACAGGCCCACTTGCCGCTCTTAGCGCAGCATCCGCCGTTAGTTAAGGAGGATGAAGACGTGATGGAAACGTAAATGGCAGCTGTTGCAGCGCCCCCGGATCAATTCAAGATTCAATCGCTCCACCCAGCCCACCATTCTGTAGCAACGTCTCGAATGTATCATCACGAGGCCACAACGGCCAGAAGTCTGCGACAAGCAGAGATGTACCTGTAGCGCTTGAAAAAGGTCAATAATGCAACCTTTATGTATGTCTTGTACGATGGAAGTCGAGCCCGAGTGGCCGAGTGCACTCACAGGTTTTCAGCGCCGTTACGAGGGCTTCGCCAAGGTGAAAGAACTGGGGGAGCTGCTAAAGAAGTTCGGTTTTCTGGTTGACACAATTGCTAGCAGGTTGAAATGCGAATATCAGCGTTAGCTTGCGGTCGACTTGGACATTGGGCGGCGTCGAGAGATGGTACGAGGTATCGTCAGACATCCATTTCCAGGACCGTGTTGGCAACGCGTAGCCGGTGAAACTTGCGCCATCTAGATGTTTCTAGACAGGAAGCCAGTCTCAGCGTAGACGCCTGATGCGTCAATCTTCTGACACGCCTCTTCAAGCCACGGTGTTTGCTGATTCGCATTCGAATTTGGCTCGCGCGGCTGTCGCGCCAGCTGAGTTCGAGGAAGAGCACCATCCGCGAGGGAAAGCATAGAACATGTGAATGCATGCTGTCAAAAGTGCGTGTACGCGTCCTGTCAACCCGCCGCTTGACTTTTCCGGAAGCAAATAGGACTGGCGTGCGGGCCCGATCACCTTACGCGCCTGCCGCAAAAGGAAGCTGATGGGACCATGCAAATGACGACGGGCGCAAAGGGAGCGCGATATTGAATCTGCGCAAGATCTAGATTATTGGCCGCACCAGCGGCACAGAATAGGCGGTAATGCGATTATGCTGCATTTGCATGGCCTCGTTGCGTCCGGAGCGACAGGCGACTCGGCTGACCTGAAGCCTCACCAGGGCAGCAGAGCACACAGCAGGGCAGCGCAGCGACGCACCACACTGCTTGGTTCTCCCTCTTCTCTCCTTCATCGTCTGACTGCTGCATCACTACTCCACCTGCAAAGCTCTCCCTACCGCATCAAGCTTGGATCAATTACCCCGCCATCATTGCTTTGTCCAGGCAGAAGAAATCTGTACATTCGGTGACGCCTGCCCGCACCAGTGCCGCACAAAGCAAGCAGGGTGTGGCATCCAAATAGTCATCGTTATCGAAATTTGGCCTGTCTCCTTGAACTCGTCAGATTGCAGGGCCTCTTTGTCGACGCAGGACCACCACTTCTGTCGAGCACCACGCAGGACGTGAAAGACGAAAACGCATGATTCCGACACTCGTCGACATGTCCTCCTCCTCCAAGGCGTACCACCAAGAGTACGTCGCCAATCTACAGCGCGCTGCCCGTTCGACCTCGATAGACATCAATGCGGGCAACCACCTTGGCGGTGGCGGCACCTCTGCGCGACCTCTGCACTCGACGTTCGAGAAGCTCGCACGCAGGTCCAAGAGCCTTTCAGGGCCTGCATCATCGCCTGTGCACAGTCGGTACGAGGGCAAGCTCGTCTGGCGAGACCGAAAGGGCACCGCGCAGGATCGAGACAGCAGGAGGACGAGGTGAGTGCGGCTGTGGTGGCTGCATGAAGGCGGCTTAGATGGCAAGCTTTCATGTTGCTGACACCCTGTGGTACTTCTCGTACATCTCAGAAACATTGCTATTGGCTCTGTCGCAGCCCTCTGCTTGCTCTACCTTACGTATGCTGGCTTGTAAGTCATTGGGATATCGCCACCAGGCAAGCGCTCTTCGTGCTCACGAGAAGCTTTTTTGGTCCACACGTCTCGCTATCTAACGCTCCATTGGCATACGATCGTCCCTACATGAACATCCGTCTGGCTTTGGTCTGTCTTTTCTATTTTCTCTGAAATGTCGAACGAAACCCTGCACAGGACGGGCACCTCTGTCGCGGCCGAAGGACCTAAGCGTCCCATTACAACGCGCCTTCTACCGACCCGCTTCTCGACCAAATTGTATTCCCTAACTGGCTCGTCCAAGAATTGCAATCCCTACGCGGTAGCCGGCAAGTTCCACGTCGATTACAACGAGCCTTCAAACAACTATTGGGAGCCCACGGGCAGCACCGCATGCCGTGCCGACTCTGCGCCTCGCTTTGTGCGCCAATTGCGTAATTCGGACTACGATGGTCTTGAATGGATGAATAACAAGACAGTCATCCTATTCGGAGACTCGATTGAAAGAGACCATGTCTCACTCTTTTGCTCGCTCATGGGCAGGGAGGCCGAAGTCATCAAAGGCAACAACAAACTTGCCGTTACAGCTGGCGGACCTGGTGATGCGGTACGCTTGGGCGAACGGCGGAAGAAGGACCGTACACAGCGGATCGCGCTCAAGGGCATGATGGAGTCCACTCTGCCGCGAGTCTGCTATATCGAGGAGCTCAACTTTATGGTAGGTTCAGAGCTGATCCGCTTTTGAGTGACTGTTGAGCTGATCCCTGGTTTGTCCGCTTCCCAGATGGCAAATGTCTACCATTTCGGTCTGGACGAAGAGGATTACTGGAAACACCTCGACCAATTTCACCCGCCTGGCACAGTCGAGGAGCGTCTCGAGGCACAAGTGGTGAGCGATGACCCGGTTGTTCATGGTACCTGTGCCCTTCTGACTGATTGAATTTCGGCTATTCAGCAACCTCTGATCGCCAAGCTTCAGACAATGTCTGGACGCACAAGCGCCCCAGATCTCATCGAGATCAGCAGCGGGATGTACGATGTTGCACGATGGGCCAAGCAGGACATTGCCGCACAGCAAAGCACGGAGAATCCCTTGTCCGAAGAACGACTTGGCTGGTACAAGTCGAGGGCTTCCAAGCTACTCGCCCTGGTGAACGAAAAGTATCCGAATGCAGTCAAGACATGGCGCGCAACCACGCTGGCCGATGATCAAGCTCAGGAGCTAGACTACTTCAATGTAAGTAATTACTATTTGGGAATTCTTCTATGTCAGCCGTTTCGCTGACGCTTTACGTCTTCCAGGACCGCTTCGGCCACTCACCTGCCACCATCACACCTCATTTCTCGCCAAATCGCGTCCATCAAATTGACGGAGTCATGCGAGAGCTCGTTCAGCCTTACGATCCGGTCGCAGCACGAAGCGATCCTCACGGGTCTAAAGCTATCACGAGCGACTTTGTGTACAATGCTTGGGCAAGCCTGGTCAGAGGCACCCCGGCTCACCAGCTGGATCGACTGCATGGCGGTGACCTCGCGACACCTGCTACAGTGCTATGGGCGGATGTCTTGCTCTGGCATCTCAGACAAGGATCTGCAGCACGATAAGCCCAGTTTCCGTCCTCGAACAGCACTACTGTCGCCTCTTTGTTTCCTTGTCGCATTCTCCGTTCCTATAGTGTTCAGCCGCGTGCAGCTGTCAGAAGTAGGTCATCTCGTTCAATGTAAGACTCATTCACAGCATCGCTCGTTTCACTTGTATAGTAGAGAATTAGCATAGACCTTCCCTATTTTCTTCACAAAGATAGAACCTCAAATGGCCGTAATTCGAATCCTCTCCCGGATGGGTACAACAGGCCACGAGATGGCAAGCAACAGTTTAGAAGAGCTGATGTCATTACTAGGTTGGCTGCAGAGTCGTCCGGCTACGCTCTCAACCGGTCTCGAGTACTATGCATGCACGTGTTTCTTGCGTGTGACTTTGCGACGATCGAGGCCTATGGAGTATTCAAGGCGGTTCCCTCTTACTGACTCACAGCAATGGCTTCAAAACCTATCACACAATGACTATCGCACAATGAGTGGCGCGTTTACCTCTCAAGTCGGCGCCAAAGGCAGCGGTCGAGCAGCATATGGCGGGCCCAAAATCAAGAAGATAAAAGCGGCAGTGCCAGCCAGCGAAAAGCAAAAAGCCGGCAAAGCGCTTGACCTCTCCCTGAAGAGCACCAAAGAGCCACTTCAAGCGTTACCGGAAGGCTTCAAGGATGGATCTGCGTTGGAAGAGCTGCGTCGCCTGGATCTCAGCGGGCAGACTCGCATATTTCGTGATGTCGGCCTGAGCCAGCTCAGGTTTGCGGGTGGCACCTTGACCTGGCTCAATCTAAGCGGAGTAGACTGCAATATGCATCCATCGGAACAGATGCGTCCTGGAGGAGGCTGGGCCTTCTTGAGAATGATGCAGACGCTTTTCGGTACGCCTTTCGCAATCTCTCACCTGCTCAAGTCGGTGGCAACTTGGATTGACATGATGCTGTTTTGACGGTTTCACAGTTCTCACGCTCTCAAATTGCAATCTGGTTGCCCTTCCGAAAGAGATAGCTTCTGTGACATCTCTCAAAGCCTTGGTCGCTTCACACAATCGCCTGACCTCACCTTCGCTGGAGCACCTGGCGCCACTAGAGAATCTCAACTCGCTCATACTCAGCGACAACCAGCTGGTCGAGTTTCCGACATCGACTTTGGGTCGCCTCAGGAGCCTCAAGAAGCTTTCGCTCGCGAACAACAATATCGACTCGAAGGGCGTGCCATCCTTTGCTGCACTGAACAACGTGCTGGAGGAAGTGCGTCTCAACGGCAACGCGAACATACAAGCTGCTCCAAGGTTCCGAGCAAGTGACTCCGAGAATGTATCGCTGTCTCTTCTTGAAATGTCCCATACTGGAGTGGCTCGAATTGCGGATCTCTCATCGCTCAAAGATCTGCCGAAATTGGTCAATCTGGGCTTGCGAGGGACGCCCATATCGGAACAAGCAGACTATAAAACTGAAGTGGGTATCTGTGCACGAGCTTGGCCGCAAGTATTGTTAACGTGCGTCTTTCTATCTTCAATCAGATAACTGGGATTCTTCCTTATCTCCGCATTCTGGACAATGTTCGCTTCGATCCTTTGTATCTGGCGAGGAAGGCCAAGAGCAAAGAAGGAGACCACTCACATAGCTCACGGCAAGCGAAAGGCTCCGTCGACCAAGGGTGGCAGAAGAAGAGCGCCGCTGTGCAAGATGGACAGAGGAAACGAAAAGCTCCCAACGAGAGCGAAGACTTGGAACCTGACAAACGCGTATCGCCTACTCGTTCCTCGCGGCAACACCGTTCTACAACAGACGTCAATCTTAATGACACCGGTGACGACAAAACTCAAGAGGGTAATCCAGCTGAGCGTCCGAAGAAAAGGCGCGCACACAACCGACAAGAGAAGCGCAAGCAGGAACACCCTATACCTGCAGCCGCTCAGCGCAAGGTCAAAGATCCAAAGACCATTGGAGGCTCCCTGTCCGACCCCAAACCAGATCCTTCACCTGCCACCGCGCCAGCAGCGGAAGCAGATCTGGCAATGCTAGCAAAGTCAAGGTCCTCAGTAGCTGGTATAGTGGAAGTCGTCGCATCGTCAAAGCGGGCAAAAGAAAGGCCGAGCCAGCGAGGCAAGGCAAATCGGAGTGGCACGAAAGATGCACCACAGGATGTCGCCGAGAGTGCAACAAAGCAGGCGGACGTCCTGGCTGCGCTTGAGCAAGAGCGAGCTAAAGCGTCCTTCCTAAGTGGATGGGATTAAGTGCACGCTGGAGCACGAGCCATGTGTGGGGAAAGCAGCTGAATGGCTGGGAACTTGCTTCACTCTTGTCGTTGTATCATAGCACTGCTTTGCTTGAATTCAATTCTTGTCTGCTTTCTGAACAACGCAGTCAGGGCCGCCACTTTGCGAAGGTTACTGTACGCGGCTTGGCTATTCTCCAGTAGGGTACGGCATGTCCAACTTGCTGCCGGTCTCGCTTGCAGCCTTGCTCCAGTACTACGTTCTGCTATGGCGCACACCATGTCCGCCCATATCGCTGCTCTTGCTAGCGAGCGGTTCGCGAACATTGTTCGCGTGCCTACGGGCGTGGAAGTGGATACGCCGGGTCGTGCTGCGACAAGGCAGCGAACTCGACAGGATAGCAAATCTCGGTCCAACAGGCAGTGATGTTGGAGATTCCAGCGAGACCGAAGATGTCCACGAATCGGAGCACATAACTGAAGGAAGTGACGAGATCCGCCTGCTGCGCGCCCAGGATGACAAGCAGAGGCAACGCGATCTGCATGCGAAATGGCGATTGGGTGGGTTGCTGCGGTTGTTGCAGGGTCTAGGGTCTGAACGACGAGCTGGATCATAGCTAACGGTTGCTTCAGACTATGCAATCAGTCATTCGTCTCGCCTGAAAGTGAGTCTCTGACGCCACTCGATGATACCACGGAACCTTGTCTGAACCCTGTCCTCGGGCTCACAGGCACAGCGAGCAGAGCTATACTCTCAAGATGGAGAACTATCATCGACACAGATTTCAGATCTCAGTATAGCCCTTGCAAGTGGGAAATGCATGGCGCCGTCCAAGGTACCGCGGCTCAAGGGCATGCTAGTAGAGCTACATCAGCTGCATAACACATTGAGGAATAGGATACTGAAAGAGGGCAAGGCAACATATATCAAGGACGATGCACAGTACCAAAAACAGTTGAATAAGTTGTGGAAGTCGCTTCATTACGATCAAAAGAAGGCAACCCTCTTTGACGAAGGCAATGTATCGCCTGTTGCAACAAAGGAATGGCAGGACCTGGGTTTCCAAGGCGCTGACCCAACGACAGACTGGAGATCAAGCGGCAAGCTCGGCCTGAAGTGCATGGCCTACTTCACTCAACTGTACTCTCAAAAAGGCGAAGCCCAAGGCATGGTCAAGCAAGCCGTCAAAGGCGTCGATGGGACCGGCCAGACTTTGGGCTGGTACCCATTCGCGCTGTCCTTCATTACCGTCATCGACTTTCTACTTCGGCTTATACCGCTACATTCGCTCTCGTACATCTTCCTGTGGTCGTCATTGGACGTTGAGCAGACCTTCTTTCGGTTGAGCTCCTTGCTCGTAAAGCACTTCCACTTGCATTGGATACACCTGCAAACCAGCGAGCATGCGCAAGAGGCTCAGCGGGCTCGACCAGTTGTAATGGATTACGAGCGCATAAGCAAGCGCTGGAAAATCGAAGTGCGGAAATGGCTGGAGAGAGGAAAAGTCGGCGGCTGGGTAGATTCACGGGGCGTGACATTCTTACCTTGGGATGATGGAGTCGAAGTGACCACTTCTGGCACAAATGAGAAGTTCGATGCAGACAATCTCGACCAAATTGCCGGATCGTCTGGACAAGGGCCAAGTCGTACGGTAGGTCGAAGGTCTTCGTGCAAGACCTTTCCATTGCTGACAGGCTTATCGCCTTAATCGTTCGTGTGTGATCAGCGATCTACGACGGACCTCTGAGCGAGCCAATTGCCTTATAGATCTTCATGTTGTCGAATTACCATTCGTATTTCCATGGGCCATCGTCTACTCGTAATACCTCTTCATGTTAGACCACATAGACTCTAGAGAGGTAATCGAGCATTAGTCCGCTCCAGACGATGAGGCCCAGATTGCGGTTTGACTTGAACAGCATCCAACAATTTGCACGGTCGTTGATCTTGAGGGTCCTCAATTGCCAGGCTAGGTGGGCAGCGGCTCCTCCCACGCTGATGGCATAGAAAGGCAGGCCTTGACCGTTGAGATAGCCAGCGTATCCGAGCAGGGAGCAGAAACTTGCGGAGAAGCCTGACAAGATGAGTTTGGTGTTCTCGTCGAAGAGCAAAGCGGTTGATCGGACAGATGCTTGCACATCGTCTGTCTTGTCCTAGTGGTCGTTGTTGCCTCAGCTTCGAGAAAGCTCTTTCTTGAAGAAGGACTTACCTGATGTGCGTATATGGTATCGTACACCAGAGTCCAGCATATACTGCCGGCGTACAGTGGAATGGCCACCTCCCAATTGGTATGGCCCAGGACAGCGGAAGAGCCTAGAAGAGCTCCCCAGTTGAAAGCCAGACCAAGGACAGCCTGAGGCCAGTAGGTTATCCTCTTCATGAGAGGATACACGACCACGACCGCGAGCGAAGAAGCGCCTAGCATAATGCTATACCAATTCAGCTGAGTGAGAATCGCCAGGCCGACGCTAAGCTGCAACCCGAGGAAGGAGAAAGCTTGGAATGGTGTCACGGCTTTAGCCGCAAGCGGACGGAGCTTCGTCCGCTCTACCTTGTTGTCGATGTCGCGATCCCAGAGGTCGTTGATGGTACAACCAGCACCGCGCATCACCACAGCGCCTGTACCAAAGAGCAGCAACTGGTAGATCGTTGATGTGACTGGGAAGGCAGACGAGTAGGCCGCCATAGTGATGGACCAGGCTTCGAAAACGTGATATCAGTACAAATAGAATCAGAGAGCACTTTAGATTGGCTCACCACACGGCCAGTAAAGCAGCCAGCTTCCGATGGGTTTGTCGAGCCGCGACAGCTCGAAATATGGCTTGGTCCATCGTACAGCAGGTGGAAGTCGATCTAGCCAAGTTGGTGGAGGCGCAGCTACACTGCTTGATAGCAGGGACTCTGTATCTGGAGTAGTTTGCGTCGCGGCTGTTGCCTGCTTTGCATCTGCCAATCTACGCGAACCATGAAGTAGACGACTGTGGCGGAAGGCTAGATGCAGTGGTGTCTTCGTTGCGGAGCGAGCTGATGCTAGGCTGCTTGACCAGCGTGGAAGAGGTACGTTTGAGGACCCAATAGCACCGCTACAAAAGCCAATAGCAATCCTCGAGGTCATTATCATGCTGCCAATGTATGCCATCCTTGTCACGCGTGATTTGCACGAGTGATGCGTGACTGGATGGCGCTTTTGACGCGTGTTCGTTGACGAGCAGTAAGCTGTCCAACTATGCTCTTGATGCTCTTCTCGCCTGCGTAGACCAGCGCCCGGGGATTGTTGATGCTTGTGATCTGGTTCGGCGCTGACCTCTGGAACCTGAAATTTTGCCCCAAGGCTCTCTTTTGCCTCGACCAGCAGCGCAACCAAGCACAATGGCCGAAGCAAACGCAGATCAGGCTCAGCGCCCTACGCGCTACGGAGACATCGACGACGATGATGTGAGTGCTCCCAGCAATGGATTGCTATTCAGATCGTACGCACGAAGTCTGACCTTGCATGCTTGACGCAGGACGAGTACCTCTCCGACGACGTGCCCAACAAGGCGGGTCAGGATGAAGACGGTACGTTTCTGTTAGTGCCAGGACATAGATCCTATCCGATGCTGACATCCATCGTATCTTGAACCCGGATGCAGACGAATACGCGAAGCAGCAGCGAGAGCAAGACCAGGCCGCCGCGAAGGCCTTGCCCGCCAATGTCAAGAGCGTGAGTGGCCGTGTCCTCAGAGAAGTGCATCACGAATGCTTCAAATAGCACCTAATGCCCCCCTTTCCGCCAGTTCATCACCTCTCTGCGCGCCGCAATGTCCTCCAGCAACCTCGCTCAAATTCACAATCTGTACACTTCGGGCTTCTCGCGGCTGACACAAGAGCACTACAGCGAGGTCGAATGGCCTGAAGTCGAGGTTGTACAGTGCCTTACAGACGGGAACGAAGTGTTCGGCATCTTCTACAAGGAGCTCTACTACCGGTCAGTCAGCCATCCTGCATTGTCTCGAGACTCGATCAACCTCGACTGAACTGATTCCTTTTGTGCCTATTGCAACCGCAGACATATCTACTCTCGTCTCACGCCTACTGTAGACGACCGTTTTTCATCATACGAGAACTACTGCGCCATCTTCAACTACATCTTGAACTCGGACGGTCCTGTCCCTATCGAGCTGCCAATCCAGTGGCTTTGGGACCTCGTCGACGAATTTGTCTGGCAGTTCTCTGCTTTTTCGCAATACCGCGCGAGGACGAACGACAAGAGTGCAGATGAAATTGCTCTCTTGGCCGAAAATCCGCAGGTCTGGTCCTGTTACTCTGTCCTCAATGTCCTCTACTCCCTCATCCAAAAATCCAAGATTCAAGAGCAGCTCCGCGCGAGCAAGCTTGGTCAGGCAACGGATGCCGAGTCATTGGCAAGCGTCGCGGGCGAGTACGGCACCAAGCCACTCTACCGCAATCTTGGCATGTATTCGCTCGTCAGCTTGGTACGCGTGCATGCTCTTCTTGGAGATTATACGCTTGCCCTCAAAATGCTCGACGATGTTGACATGAAGAAGTTGGTGAGTCGAGGTGCCCTACGCTCCTTTTACACTTCGCCTCACTAATTCCCGATATGCACCCAGCCGACACGCGATGTACCCGCTGCACACGTTTCGGTGCACTACTACGTTGGCTTCTGCTACATGATGGTTCAACGCTATTCGGATGCCATCTATCATTTGTCCAAGGGCTACCTTTTCTACGCTGGTCCGAAGCGGGGACGTTTGTCATCTTCCAACGATGCAGTGGCCAAGCAATCCGACAGGATGCTCGCTTTGCTCGCAATGTCGTTGGCTCTCTCGCCAACAAAGTGGGAAGATACGAGAGAGGTCCGAGAAGCTCGTGATTTGATCCGGTCTTCTGAAAAGTACTCGGAACAGCTGGAAACCATGTCTCGAGGAGGAGAGGCAAGTCTGGCACCATTTGAGGATCTCTTCAAATTCGGGTGTCCAAAGGTCATCTCCCCTCATTCACCGCCCTACGATGATCCCGAGGCGCTTGAGAGCTACAACCACGAGCAGCATGCAAGCCACGTTATGCAATTGTTCATGAAGGAAGTCAAGACCAACATGAGCAATTCAGACCTTCGCACCCTGCTGAAGCTGTATACTTCCATTGGCGCACAAAAGCTGGCAACGCTGGCAAACAAGAACGAAGACGACTTGCTTCGAGAGTTGCTCGTACTGAAAGGCAACATGGTCAACGTGCGATGGACAGAAGCCTCTTCGGCCGCCTCGACGTCCACTGAGAACAACGCTGGTTTGCTGGCCGGTGAAGAAGTCGTCTCGGGCAACATTGGATTCAGCATTACCGACAACAACATCTCGGTCTCTGAGCAACGTCGTGCGCGCCAATTCACCGGACGCTTCTTGAGTCAGGGCTTGAATGCACGAATGACACTTGATCAGCGTAAGCCTTCTCTTGCTGCTGTCGGTCTTGCGCAAATACTAACGTACATGTGCACAGTGAGGGCACGACCTTTGCCTGCGCCGGTCGTCGCTCACGGGGGTTCGAGCAACACCAGCTCAGCCGCTCCCTCGGCACAGCCGACTACGAATTTGGGTGCGCCTCGAACAGCGCAGCCGGCTGCCGCAAGTGCAGGCGGCAAGTCAGTTGCATGGGCTGCCACAAAGGCGTAGAGCGTTAGTTGTTGTTATGAGCAGAGGGGCACCCCTCATTTGCGTCACGTCTGGCAACAAGCAATACATTGCGAGAATAGCTAAGCGCAGCACGACATTGACTGAACCTCGCTAGCAGAAATGGTCGGACTAGCTCGGCTGACGCACAGCAAGCAGACTACTGCCGCAATGCCAGACACCAGGTAATAATTTAGATGAGAAGCTTCTCAATCTGATCCTTGATCTTCTGGATCTGGCTGCTGAGCTCGCGAGCTTCGTTTGTAGTGACGGAGCTGCACACGCAAACATGTCTCAGCTGGGATGCACTGCTGCAGCGCAGGACGTATCAACGCTTACGCAGCGATGACTGGTCGGGAGACTCCGCATGCTCGTCCCAACGCAGTCTTCGAGGGAACGAAAACGTAGGGGACGTTCTTGTCCTCGCAGAGCAGTGGCAGATGGAGGAGAATCTCGACGGGCTCGGTATCTGTGGGGCCGTTCGGGTCAGCAACTACTTGCTCATAGCGCAAGCGCTATCTAGTAGCGAATACGTACCGGCAGTCATGACGATGAACTCTGCGATACCTCGGTTGAGCGTCTTGGTCGCTTCGTTGGCACTGCAGACAGACCAGTCAGCATGTTGCCTATAGACGGTACGATTTCTCGTTGTACTGACCCCTTCTTCAGCTGTGCGGCAAATCACGGTAAACGGCATTCAGCCTCGCGCCCTACTAGAATCCATTCTCGTCACTCACCTGCTTGTAGTTGCTAGCCTGGTGTCGGAGGCAGATAATGATCAGTAACAGCCTCGACAGGCTTGAGGATGATCTATGTAGCGTACTTGCTGGAGCACACAAAAGCATATGTCAGTAAAAACGCATGCCCCACCCTTCTAGTCTTTACCGACATGCGGACAAGCTGAGACGTACTTGACACAGATCCAGGATCTGGTTGGTGAGGTTGGCGTCCGCGAGCGGAAAGCACTTTGGGTTGACTGTGCTGGCCATTGTGTAACAAGAGAGTGGGTCGAGCTCACGCCTGAGGATCACTGCTCGGTGGGCTGTGGCAGGTGGACAACCTCTGCAGATGCTTTGCCGCTCGAAAAAAGCTGCCTGAACCGTGGATGATCGAAGAACTGGCCAGCGTGCAAACAGGCAGGCAGAAGCGCTGGGGCTTGGGATACAGCAACTAAGAGCCTGGTGTCCCATCTATTTTATCACGGCGCCGCCAAGTACGTTTGCACTCAGTGTCACGAAGTATGCATTTGCCACCTATCGTGCACTGCAATCCTGACAACGTCTCTCACTACGAAAGATTCTCATGCATTCTGGAGCCCTCAGAATAGTCCATCAACTACTTGAAGGACTCAATGTCAACGATAAATGGCTTTGGTGCGGAAATTATAGCGTTTTGACCAGCACATTCCTAACTTTCCTGTCTGCTCGAAACCAGCTGGAGATGCTGAAAAGTTCGCAAAGATTTAGCTGAAGTTCTGGCAATGACTCTGGAGATGGGATCCTACATCATCATAGCCGTGTGAACTAGATGTATGAACAGTCAACGACTCAGCTGTATTTCGCTTGCGCCTGGGGTTGCGAAACCTACTGCAAATCTCGCCAGGTCTCCTCTTCCTCGCTTGATGTCTGTAAGCTGAACATTTGAATGAATCCTTTGAAGAGGAGGTTTCCCTATGGCAAGCAGGATTCGTTTTAGCATAACGGGCCACCCTGCTGATAGACAAGCACAGACCTCGCTGTTGCAGTCCAAGAAAGTCCGAATCTCCTCGAGCTGAGAAAGCGCGCAAGGGACAGTCAGCGAAGGAGTGGAATCATGGACAATGTAAGGGCTCACCTGCTCTTCAGGCAGCGGAGCGCCATTAGTATCTCGTCCAAAACGGTCCAGACCTTCAGGCAGTATGGCATAGCTGTCAATTGTATCAGGTGCGCCCTAGAAAGCGTTTCAGGCATCAGCGGGAGGTGGTGTTTACGTTTCGTCGAATAAGCCGAGCGTCCGCACGCACGTCTCTCTTGGTAGCGTATTTGCTGAATATCGCCAGAAGGACCTCTTCGAAACGTGGTGACAAGGCACCATCTTCATCGATCAAGGCAGCTCGAGGGGCAGTCGCTAACGGTGTCTGGGGCCTTTGCGATGTACTTGCATCAGCAGACATCATTGTCTGTTGGCTCCAAGCTGAATGGTACGGAGGCAAGGCAGCCGACCTTTTTTCACAAGTTAGCTCGGCGCGCACGTGACCACAGCCGCCACGCCACTTGAATAGCCTCCCATCATCACACCGTTGTGTCTGCTTGAGATTGTTTTGAAGGGTGATTACTGCTGATAATGCCTTTGTTGCGCCGTCTTCAGGCTATTGCTACAATCAAACGACAGAACCTAGCATGCGACGGACTTATACATATGACTTCAGTATCAAGCAAGCTGTAGATGTCTAAAAGATGCCTTTATGCGGACTGTTCTAGGGGATGCGTGCCAACTTCACTTTGCTCGGAGAGCGGCAGTTCCTTCGCGAGCTGGGCTACTTCCTTACCAGCAAAGACGATTTCGATGACTTGTCGGACATTGTCAACGTAGATGATCTCTAGATTGTCCTTGATCGAGTCGGGCACATTGTGCTCGATGTCGGACCTCGTGGAAGCAGGAACTATGCATTTCTTGATGCCAGATCGATGTGCGGCTAGCAATTTCTCCCTGTAGACCAAAATTATTAGGCTGATATACAAAAAGAGCACTCGAGTCAACTCACTTGAGACCGCCAACGGGCAGGACTTGACCAGCAAGTCTACAAAGGGCAAAAAGTCAGCTCAATCCGCGAGGTAGCGAGATATAATGCTCACGTCATCTCTCCTGTCAATGCGATGGAGGAATCGATGCCTTGTTTGGTAAACAGGCTGACGAGAGCCGTCAAAATGGCCGTGCCTGCGGAAGGACCTTCTTTGCCAATGGATCCTTCAGGCATGTGAAGATGGACTGCTTTTTTCTCAAGCAAGTCCTGAGTTGGCTCGGGTGTGAGATGCAGTGTATGCGCATGTGCCTTGATAAAGCTGATGGCGATCTGTGCTGACTCCTTGATGACCTCGCCGAGCTTTCCAGTGAGCTGAATACCCGAGCCTGGCATGACAGTCGCCTCGATAGGCATTACCTGGTACCAGATAATATTCAGCAGCGTACCTGAAGTAGTCGAGATGCCATACACTCACACTTCCAGAGCCGTTACCCAGGTAGCCAAGGCCGGTAGAGACACCAGGCGGTGATTGCTTCGTGTACATGCGCTCCTTCTGATAGACGGGCGGTCCAACATAGTCGATGAGGTTCTTGCTATCCACCGTTACGTGTACCGTATTTGGCACAGACATTGGCTTGCGAATCTCGGTCGTGGTATTGCGCTGCCCTTGTTCTTGGGCCTGCGGGTCAGGCGAGCCTTCAGACGTAGGTGCGACCTTGGCGGCTTCTTGCGCCTCCGTCTTGGAAGCTTCAGCCTCCTTGGCTGCTGCTGGAGACTCTGGAAGGCCTTGCTCCTTCGGCACTGGTTCTTCCTTCTTTTCTGAATTGTCGTTGGCTGCAACTTCCGTCACTGCCGCAGTTTCTGGCAATTTGTCTTCTCCGAGATCGCGCACAATCTTCAGTGCTGCCTTTCGGTAGATCTACAAAGTCGGCAGAAAGGTCAGTGCTGAGCGGAAGGGACAGGCAGCGAGAGCTTCCCCACCTTTTCGATATGTTGCTTCAGTTTACGGACGCCGGATTCGCGTGCATAGTATTGGATCAAAGAGCTTATGGCCTCAGGCGTCAGGGTGACGTCGGCCTCCTTCAGTCCACTGGCATCCTTGGCTTGAGGCGCTAGATATTTCTCTGCGATAGCATGCTTTTCTTCCGAAACGTAGCCAGACACTTCCATGACCTCCATGCGGTCGAGTAGGGGCGCAGGGATGGTGTCGAGCGTGTTGGCTGTGCAGACAAAGAGGACTCGGGAGAGATCGACGGGCACATCGCAGTAATGGTCCAAGAATGCAACGTTTTGCTCCGGGTCCAACATCTCCAGCAACGCCGAGGCAGGATCGCCATTATGACCGCGACCAATCTTGTCGACTTCATCGATAAGAATAAGAGGGTTCTCCGTTTGCACTTTCTTCAAGGCTTGGATGATCTTACCGGGCATAGCACCAACGCTGTTTCAAAGTGTAAGTCTGCGCCTCCGGTTGTACGCGTTCAGCACAAAAACTCACTATGTCCGTCTATGACCCTTAATCTCGGCCACGTCCGTCAGACCACCGACCGAGAAGCGGAAGAATTGCCGGTCAAGTGCACGAGCTATGGATTTGCCAATAGACGTCTTGCCCACACCCGGTGGTCCTACGAAGCACAGGATCTTGCCCTCGACAGTACCACGTAGCTTGCCGACTGCGAGGAACTCAAGAATGCGGTCTTTCACGTCCTGTGGAGGCAATTCAGCTCAGTCTTTATACTTATACTCACTTGGTGACGTGAAATGCCTCACCTTCAAGCCGTAATGATCTTCATCTAGCACCTTCACCGCGTTCTGGATACTGAAATTCTCCTCGGAATGTCTACCCCATGGAATCTGGGTGAGCCAGTCGAGGTAATTTCTGGTAACATTGAATTCGGACGCAGCGGGTTCAAGTGTTTGCAACTTGGAGAGCTCCTCGTCAAAGACCTTCTTGACCGCTTCGGGCATGTTGAGGCTTGCGGCTTTCTCCTTGAACTTCTCGACCATCTTGTCTTTTCCATCAGACTCCAGGCCAAGCTCCTTTTTGATGCCCTTGAGCTGCTCCATGAGGTAATATTCACGTTGTCGTTTCTGAATCTTGCCTTCGACATCTCGAGAGATCTTCTGTTGAAGCTGTGCGTTCATGAGCTCTTTCTTGAGAACAAGTAGCGCCTTTTGCAAACGATCTTCAATGGTTGTGCTCGTCAAGACGGATTGAAGCTCTTCGATCTCGCCTGTAGAGACAGCTGCTGCAAAATCGGCTAGCTTCTCGGGCTCGTCGAAGACATTGCCGGAGCCGGCTTGAAGCGAGAAATTGGCGATCTGATCGCGGAATAGCGGATTGATAGCTGCAATGTCCTTGAACACGCTGACAATCTCGCTTGCGACGGCCTTGACCACTTGTGAATTCTTCTTGTAAGCCTCTAGACCCACATTGTCGACATTGACGAGTGAGACGGCGAAATCTTGCAGAAACGAGACTTGATATGGCGAGCCAGAGGAAGCGGGCGAGGAAGGTGCTGCGTGATCTGTTACCTCTACTTCGGGTGTTGTCGCTCGAGAGCTATCACCAGATGGTGTTTCCGAAACATGCGATGATGACGAGGAGGATGGCGAAGGTGGTGCTGATGATGCGCTTTCTGATGCGGAGCTGGGAGGTGCGCTTGGGCTTTCAGGCAGCATACCCTCATCTTGCGCGTTCTGGATGATAGAATGTATAGGTGTAGACGCATCTCGAGGTGGAATGAGCTGATTGATCTTGATACGCCGATGTGGGTATAGCACTGCAGTAAGGCCCTCTGGCTCGTCTTTACCGCTCGACTGAGCCGGGAATGTCGAAGTAATTTGCGCGAAGACTCCCACTGGATGGACAGAATTCATGTCTGTAATCGTATCGGCATCTGCGTCCTCGTCCTTAAGCAAGAAAGCACCAAGATAAGGCTGTCCTCTGCGCATCATTTCCTTGATCGCCGCCACGACCGCTGGATTCCTGACCACGACCGCCTTGTAAAAGCCAGGGAAAAGAGGACGACGTGTGATGGGTAGCGCAAGGACCTGAGGATAGATCTCTGGCACGGTCGGCTTCTGTATTGAGGTTGTGTTCGCCCCGGATGCCTGCGAGGAACCGCCAGATCCTGAACTTCCGCTGCCACTGCCACTACCACTGCCAGAGGAAGATCCTCCAGATGCAGGCGGAGGAGCAGAAGACGAGCCGCCAGCACCTCCTGTGACTTCACCAGAAGAGCTGCTAGCTTTCATATCGCGCAGACCCTGTCTGATTGGGCTGCTGCTCGTGCTCTGAGTGAGTGGCGAATTTGAAGCTTCGCCGGCTTCGTCAGCGGTCGAAGCTGGCGAGCCAGAAGACGAAGCTTGCGACTTTGCATTTGAGGCATCTTCACTGAGACTTGTCGTGCTGCTGCTTTCCGCTGTGATGTTCTCTCCTGCGGCCTGCGATGTCGAAGCTGTAGGCGATGACGACGACTGCTCGTCGTGTGGGTGCTCTTCGCCCTCGTTATTGGCCTTGTCTGATGTTTTATTGATCCATCGGGGATAGTCTAGAGACGTAGATGACACGAAGGACCTCGTGTGTGTGACCGTTGCACTTGCTGCGCGTTGTGAAGCCTGTGCCAGCACTCGCTGTCGATGCTGTTGTCGCAGGCCTGCGCGGACGAGGCGATATCGGATGGTCCTGGGAAGCATACCAGGCTGGGCTGTCGTGACGGTGTAGACGCTCGTGTGGATGTGCTGCTCCCTCTGCTGTGCTGTTGCACGGTTCTAGGGTCGCTCGCGGTCGGTACGATCCAAGAGGTGGTCGCCGCTCAGGGATGACTGATAGATGGTCGCCGCCAGCTCTCGATAACACCGACGTCAAGCACGAACAGGCAGGCTGCAGCAATGCCTCCAGCAAAAGGCAGTGGCAGTGAAAACGACGTGGCCCCACCCAAACCGCGGTCAGACGAGAATGTCTTCCTCTTTGTGCCGGTGCGTGACATTTCGCGAGCGTGGTCGTGCATTGCATGACTGCACAATTGAGACTGCATGCTGACGCTCAGTGCTACTGCCGCAATGCTACACAGAATCTTATCGGTCAGCTCTGAAGCCACTGCAGGCCGTATTGCCCGCCAGCGCTCATTTCCTGCTTCCCGCTTCCTGTCCCAGGCTACACCCGCGTCATCCTCGCGGCGGTCTCGCTGACCTACATGAGCTACCATCCAAAGCTGTGCACTCTCCTCTACGGCATATCCAGTCTCCTCGATGCAGTGGATGGCGTGGCAGCACGAGCGCTGGGCCAGTCCTCGCGCTTCGGTGCTGTGCTTGACATGGTGACAGACAGGTGCGCTTGGCTTTGCTGGCGTCTTACATGGCGATGATGACACAGGCTCACTTCGCTTCTATTTCTCCTGCGCAACTGCCTTTCGATGTGAAATTTACGGCTGTCAGATGTGCTACAACATGTCTGCTGTGCTTCCTTGGCTTTGCGTACCCATCATGGCAGTTGCGTGCGTTTTGCTCGGAGCTAGCGTCGGCAAGTGCGATCAAGCGGACACTGACTGTACACCTGTTCATACAGTCTTCCAGTTCCTCATCACGCTGGACTTTTCCTCGCACTACATTCACATGTATTCGTACGTTGAGACGTTCGGCCTTGCGTGTCGGGTGATGATGTGCTTGCGCTATAATTGACGACCCTGCCATTCTCCTGTGCAGATCCTTAGTGACCGGATCGAAATCACACAAGGCAGTCACAAAAAAGCAGTCGAGGATCTTGTGGAGCTACTACAACAACAATGTACGTGCGAGAGAGATCCTCCAAGTGTCCTTCCTTGCCGGGTGTGTCTACCTCCTGCTGATGAGTCGACCTTCGCAGAAAACGCTCTTCTTCTTTTGCATGTGCAACGAGCTCTTCTTTGTCGCACTATACCTCATCAAGTGGTACCCTACGCCGCTCGGCCTGCACGCGACGACCTTCCTGCCATATCTGCCCAAGGAAGTGCTCATCAAGATTCCGAGATCTGTCTTTATATTCATCGAGCAGCGCCTCACGTGGCCATTCTTGCTTGCTGGCCTGACCTTTCCAGTCTGCCTTGGCAAGCAAATTATCAACTGCGTTCAATTTTGGAAAGCTGCCAAAGCGCTCACAGATCTGGACCGGGAAGATCGATACGTTCAACAACAGCAGAAGAAGCGCTAGCTGTCTTTGTTGGCGTATAAAGCCACAAATATGGTCGCTGTCAATGTCTTGTGTCAACAAAAAGGCTCGATACCCTTCTAGAATATCTTTAATGCGTTATGAAATTCTAGCAATCGCCGCGGCAGAGGTTCTCGCAGCGTCATGTTGATTTGCAAGCCAGCCTCAATCGATCAATGGACCAGGAGATGTGAGATAACGTCTTACTGGAGAAGCGGGAGTAGATGACTACAGTTGTGAGGGAAGGCAAGACAGGTCGAACACGCGAGTATCCTCAGCCCTTCTGTCTGAACTCATGCTGCTAAAGCCTTCTCGATGTCCTTCGCTATGTCCGCGGGTGTCGTGCTGGAACCATACCGATTCAAGACCTGATGATACGCTCAATCAGCGGTTGCTTTTCAATATTACGAGAATGCACTACTCACTTGGCCATCCTTCGAACACAGGAACTTGGTGAAATTCCCTGTGATCCACTGGTTCAGCGCTCCATTCGAGAATCTAGCGTGCTTTCCATGGTACTCACATTTGATGGTGTTCGTAAGGAGGCCTTTGCCGCCCTTCTGATCTGTGTATGGCGGGATGATTGAGCGACAGCTGTGCAGCTACGGGTGGAAGACACATACCTTTCAACCACTTGAAGACCTCGTTGGCGTCACTGCCATTTACATTGCTCTTCTTTGCTATCGGGAAGGTGACGGGATAGGTCTGCATTGGAAAGGAACGGCTCAGTTAACTGATACTGTGCAGCTTTTACGCGGTCAAGCGCAGCTCACTGCCGAGCAGAATGTGGCTATCGCGTCATCGCTGCCAGGTTCTTGAAAGCCGCTGGTCATGTCATAAATGCGTGAGCAAGGCTTCACTCGTTTATTTCCCCCGTGGAGTTCCACTTACAACTATCAAAGAGGGGGGGAGGGGGGGGTTGATGTTAGTAAGTCGCCCTTCCAGCGTATACGCGTCTGTACCAAAGCCTCACCTGATTGCATGGAAAACCGATAATCTCCAACCCTTGGCTCTTGTATTTTGTGTAGAGCTCCTCTAGGCCACTGTCATGAAGCAATTGGCATGAGTATAAGTCGAGCTGTGGCGAAGGGCTATTTCAGGCAGCTGGAACATACGTGTATTGAGGCGTAAAGCCACACTGATGGATGCACAAGGAAGATGTACCACAAAACAATTGGCGAAGATCAGCATGGATTCCGCATGATTCGGCTCTGCTAGATTGCCGGCATATGACCCGTAAATGGCCTGGAGGAGCAGCTTCACGGGGAACGCACCTTTGATGCGACGTTGACGATGAGGACGACCTTGCCACTGAGCTGGCTCATGGAGAGCTTGTCGCCTTTTGGCATGTCGGCCTCGAGGTCATAAAAGGTCTTCTCCTTGACTGACGACATTATCGTTCGATGCAAGTGAGGAGCCGGCTTGAATGCAGCTGAAAGGTGGGAGGAACGTGGGATAAGCAAGCGAGTGCTCTTAGCGAGAGCCAGTATGGGATGACAAATGGTACGCGAATGAAGAAGTGTTCCAAGCTTGCAAGCTGGTGGAAGGAAGAGGATTGCGAGACCACTTGTCAGACCTGCAAAGCGGGTGATCAGGGTACTTTAGTCAGAAGAACCGACCGTTATTGAGCCCGGTCGATGCACAGCTGTTCTTGACACCTCACACGTCACAATAGTATGGCCAGTACGCAACCTCACATTCCTTCTTCGAGCTGTAAGACGCTCGACTTGACCTCGAGGAGCGGATCAACGAGTGCCTCACGTGATTTGGGTGTAAAAGCAAGAGCAGCGTATGGCATACTATTGAGAGAGACTTGCACAGGCGAAGGCACACCGTGATCAGTAACGTACCTCTCCGACAGCTAAAAGGCACTGCAGAAGCCTTTGCCGTCTCTGCTATTGCTCCCCAAAGGCACTGCAGAAGCCTTTGCCGTCTCTGCTATTGCTTCCCGTGAGCATGCACGGTGTGGCGAATTTCGCCACACAAACGTGATTTCCAACGGCGCATTGCGACTTTCCTGGCTTCACTTCGCGGCCGTAGCGCTTCTCTGTTTGAAGACATCGCTGTTACAACGTCCGTGTGATCGCGCTGTATCTTTATCGGTCCATGTCAGCACTTGCGTACCTCTGACCGTCCCCCGCGACTCTGGACGCCCGCCATCTCGCCCATTTCATTTGGCGCTCGCCAACTTGGCCCATCAGCAGCCATCTGCCACAACTACATTCTGAGGAGCATGGCACAGTTCTAGCACGCTCCTGAGCTGCACCGATCGCTTGACAGCTGCTCCCTGCACCTCGCTGCAGCGGTCTCAGCGCTTCCGACACTCAAAGATGATCGCAGCGACTGCCTGTGACGCTGGCTACTTGAGCACTGCCTCTGACGAGTTCCGCTTCGACAGCGATGCGGCCTCTTCGACCAACTCCATTGGCAGCACCTCGGGTGACAGCGATAGTCACCTCGAAGACTGGCGGGTCAGCGGAGCTTCCATGTTTATACAACCGCGACTTGCATGAATTTGCCACCATCAGGTCGCGAAGGACAGCTTGGTCGGCGGTTGCAACGGCTACGATACCTGTGCTGACCATTGTCGTTTACCTCTTCAATCCTTCTCAACTGCTCCGCACAGACAACGACCAAGGTCTGGTCAAACGCAAACTGGGCCGTGGTCGCGGACAGGTTCTTGTTCAGGCACGGGTTTGCCCTACACCTCCGCGGCGATTTCTGTGGAACAGCCTCATTGCAGTCCAACGAAGATTTGTTCTTTGCTGAAAGAGCGGCTGCACTGGAAGATGACTTTATGGTGAGCCACCCTCTCTTTTGGGCTACTCATGTCCGAGTTTCCAAAATGCTTACCTCCAGGACCAATGACTGATTTGCACCTACGAATACCGACAGTACTGCTGCATCCGACGTGCACATGACCTGCATCACCCCTACACGCGTTCCGTCTACGTGCGAGCCGTCCTCGAGGACCGTGAAAGCAACGAGGTGGCCGTGACGAGGCTACTCGCGCAATTTCACGACAACCCCGCCAATTGCGCTGTTCGTGAGTGAATCTGCTACCTCTACAAGCCGTCCACAAGCACTTCAGCCTCTTATATTGTCTCCATCGGGTGTTAGGCACAGTCAAGGTGCTCGAACACGAGCATGACGGCTTGAACATTGCCTTTCTCGTGCAGGAAGATGCAGGCCAGCCATGCTTTGAATTCACCCACAATGTCTTCAAAGATGAGATGCTTTGGCGCACATTTGTCTTGAGCTGCTTTGAAGTGAGTTTGCAGCCAACTGCTCGTCTGGGTACTCCAATTCACACAGGGCTTGTTCCACGTTGGCAGGGCTTATCCTTCCTGCATTCCCTAGGGATTGCACATCTTGATATGTAGGTGGCAGTCTAATGCACACGAAGGTCCAGTGACAGATTGACGCACTCTGCGCCTCACAGCGGTCCGATGAATGTGCTTTACGATGCCTGCAAGCACAGGCCATCATTCATAGATTTTGAAGGATGCCGCACAGTTGCGGCATCAGAAAGTATTCAGTTTACTAGTCCGGTGGCCGCTTCTACGCAAGCGACCTCCACCAAGATTGGCAGAAGGAAACTGTCGGGGGCCATCAACGCTAGATTACCAGAAAGTCAGAATCCCGACTTTGATGTTTTCGCCGCCGATGTGTGGTGCCTAGGTGCCATGCTACGAGATGTAAGCAAAATCCTTTTTATCGTGCGCGAGATTTATCATGACTGAGATGTGCACCACATTCAGATGCGCGATTTTCCAGATGATGATCTGCGAGCTCTCTTTCGCTTCATGTGTAGTAGGTGCATGCTAAAATGTATTGAGGACGATCACTGACAGGCCACCTCGTGCAGTGCGAGAGCCAAGAGCTCGGCCGAGCATGGCATATGCTACAGAAAGACTGAAAGCTCTCCTGGCTTCAGAGACCGACTTGCTATATTGAGCAAGACAACGAAGGTTAGGGAATCGAAAACAGCAGTGAGCAGGAACGCGGTATGGCCGAAATGCGTGATTTGAGTATAAGATTTATCAGTGCTGTCGTTGTGGTATAAGCTCTTGTGTTTGAGACCTCGCAGTGCGGCGTGGGGCAAAGAAATGAATCAGGAAACGTTCTGCATTTGCTAATGCTAACAATGAAATGCCGTTCTGCGAGAAGCAGGTGCTTCCGAGACGGGGCTGAGCTACATGATGAGTGCGCTGAGGAGAGCAGCTATATGATGCCACAAGGATATTGCTAGTGACGTGTTTGAGAAATTCATTGAAATGTACCAATCAATTATGGGTCGTCAAGGGTCGTAGTGTAGCTTGGTCGTGTATCCTGAATAAGCTACGTGTAGTTGAGATCAATGTCATTGCGATGTGTATGTCGGATAAGGTTCGGGAGTTGCTCCAATGCGTCCAGTCGGTGTTCGACCCGTCGGCGTGTCTCTCATGGCGGAGTAAGGAGCGCCGACCATGTCTTCCTCTTCTTCGTTGGGCAGTGCTGCTGATGAACGATGACTATTGCCACGTCGCCGTGCTAACACAAGACCCGCGATGAGTGCGATTAGCAGAGCGCCCCCTACGCCTAGTCCCACGCCTAGACCAATTTTTGCATTTGATGAGAGACCATCGGTGTTTCCATTGTCTTGGGCAAACACCGAATTAGGACCAAATGCTGAGCTACTGGCGCTGGCCAGATTTGACGACGCGTCACTGAAGGCTGAGCTACTGACTTCCGAAATCACAGAATTCAGGTTGTCCGTGGCTGGCACTGCGCTTGTTGTTGGTGGTATACTCGAAGACGCGCGCGATGACGTCTGGGTGGAAGCTACACTCGACGTCGTCGGAGTAGTGGAGGAGATACTCGTAGCGGAGGCCGTGGCAGTACTAGGGGACAGCCCCGCGGAGCTTTCGCCACTGAGGCTGGTACTTGATAGAATCAGATCGCTTGACGTTGTCGCAGGGAGAGAAGTGGACAGGCTGGCAGCTGCCGTACTGAGACTGGCCTGCGCCTCACTGAGCGAGCTTAGGGACGACTCGAATGCTGCGAGAGAGGCGGAAGCCGCCGATGCACTAGACAGCGAGGCCAAGGAAGCAGAGAGTGCCGATGCAGATGATGCAGCCGCCGCTGAAGAGGCCGAAAGGACCGACTGCACAGAAGCGGAGGATGCTGACGCCAAGGACGAGGAAGATGCTGCTGCCGCGGAAGACGAAGACAAGGCACTGGCTACTGATGCGGAGCTCGCCGAAGCAACGCTGAGCGATGAAAGCAGCGATTGTGCAGAAGCTGATGCGGCTGAAGCTACAGAGCTTGCACTCGCTTCGAGACTTGACTGAATCGAGGCCAGAGCGCTGGAAGCCGCCGCTTGGTCTACCGAGACTGATGTTGCGGTTGACGAGTCCGTAGTTGTTGACCTAGCAGAGACGGATTTTAGAGAAGGCCATACTGTATGAGCTGAGGCAGAGTGTGCTGCTTACAGAGTCGATGATGATGAGACAGTGCTCGAGACACTCGACGTCGTAGGTGACAAAGAGCTGGTCGACGTAGATGTGCTTGATGTCCCGGACGCACTGGAAGCCGCCGAAGATATTTGTGGCCCAAGATCAGGCAGACCGCATCCGCCTGTACTTGGTGGTGCTCCAGGGAAAGTGAAACCACCAGCAGAGGTAGGAGGATCTCGTATGCGAGAAAGACAATCACAAATGTAGCTTGCTCCGCCAGGTCCAGTGCTTCCATCATGCACTTGACCATCACAGATGTAGTAATCGCCAAGATAAGAAACGCAGTTTTCGAGGCTTGCGTCGCAGCCTATCATCTCCTGTTCAATCGGGATGAAGAAATTGCGCTTCAGTGATCTCGTAGTCTAGACTACTGACTCTAGTCGTACCTGACATGGGACTGGATTATCGCTGCGATAGATAAGAGTGTCGCATATGTAGCTCCCAGCAGACATGGACAGGGTTTGGGCGCGACTACAGGGTAGACAAATCGTCAATGTGTCGGTTCAAGACGGTATATAGGCGAACAAGACCGAATAGCTGCATACTTGCAAGGGGCCGCCACATCCAGCTCGCCACTGCCTACGGCGCACGCATAGGTTCCTACGTCCGAGGTTCCGCCAGCAGCTGACGATCCAAGGAAGGCAGTATGCTCCTGCAGATTTGCAGCTGGCCGTCAGTTCTGGTCAGGTTGAACACGAGAGAATGAGCCCCATACCTCGCCATCACAGATGGCTTCGCCTGATGGCCCATAATAGTCGCCATCAACTTCGACCGCTGCATTACCAGCAACCCCGGTCAGGCTGCAGACGCCATTTGAAGCGCAGCTCGAGGCATCAAAGGTGTATCTGTGGGCATCGGAGAAATGTGATTTCAGCCCGATCAAATCTTGGCTCGAGGGAGAAGGTACGCCACTCACGAAGAAAGATCACCAGAGCATAATGAGATGCTGCCTGTGCTGAAGAGCCAGTAGACGGTGTTGCTCGCCATTCACCGCGTGAGTAAGATCCTGATCCGGAACGCTTAGCTCGTCGTGGTTGTAATAAGTGCAAGCTTTCAGCTGTGCTCCGCGATGTCTTTAATGCGGCACCTGGACGTTATGTGAAGCAAAGACAAGAAAGTGCCGCCGCTTCTGCGAATCCGCCGAAGGGCGGTTTTGGGATGCAATCTAGAGAATCTAGACCGTCATCTGAGCGCCATTGCTGGCGATCAGTCGCTCGCTACGAAGTGCAGCGGTGTCTTGCATTCATTTCCCGCTGGTACTTGCCGCGCGAGTGGCGATTATAGGCGGTGCAGGAACCTGGACGACGCGAGCGGCGACTATTCAGCACAGACTATTGGATTGGCGCAAGTTGGCTGTCGAGTATGGCGAGCAGTGGATCTTGAGGTGCCGTCAACAGTGGTCGAAACATCGAGCAGCGTGTACTGGAGCAGCAGCGACTTTGTTCATAGGCAGGACCGGCATCCGTCGTCTTCGCACACAACGCGTTTTCCTCAAGCTGACAAGGGTGTTTCCGTGGCCATATCGTACTGCATTGCTGCTTTTGAACAGCTGCACGTTCAGCATCCCCGAACCCCTTCGGATTCGTCCAGTGGGTTGCCCATCGTTGCCTCGTCCTCTTTACTGCGATTCAACCACAAGGCACAGCACCTCGATGCCATGAGCTGGACACCAACACGCGCCTCCACCCCTTCTGTCAAGTCACCGCTCGGTAGGACGAATGGCCATGGCGAGCGACACCCTGCAACCGGTGCGAGCTTGTTTGCCAGTGCGACGCCGACCTCTGCTCGCAGAGCTGGCATCCCGCCGCCAGCAACTGCGAGTCCGCAAGGTGCGTCTGGCTGGCTGGCGTCTCGGCGTGCACAGCGATGTTCTAATCGATGCGTGTCTTGCTGGCAGTGCGCGCCCGACTGGCAGAGTTGAGGAAAGCAAAAGCTGCTCAAGCTGCTGCTGCAGCTGGAGACGCGTCGGTAAACACGGCGCTCAATGGCGAAGGAGAGAGCAGAACCGCGACGCCAGAGCTCAGTGATGCAGGCTCGACTGTGGACACAGACACAGGCAGCTTGCGCAGGGTGTCGAGTAGCGCGCAGACTCTCGATGGCAGCATGGGACCCTCGCAGTCCGGCAGGCCAGAGACGCCTGTGGAAATCACCTTCGAGCTCGGCATGCGGACGCTGCAGCAGGAGCTAGACAAGGCAAAGAAGAGTGGTGCGTGCAAACACGATGTCCTTACAGTTGTCTGTGCTCTGCTGATCTTCAGAGCTTGCAGGCCGTCTCAATATATCCGCGAGGAGCCTCGAGGAGCTTCCGCCACTCGTCTTCGACCAACTCCTTCCAAAAGCCTCCATATACCATCCGAGCAATGCTGGTCCACCGAAATACTTCTCTTCAAGAATTCACAAACTGGCAGACGTGGATCTCTCGGCATCGTCAACCAGTTCGTCAGTCTCCTCGAACGGTAGTCCATCTCCCGCCGGAGACACGGATGATACAGCGTCGCCACGGTGGTGGGAGGTCGAAGATCTAATCAGTTTGAAGGCATCCAACAACGACCTGGCCGAGATACCTTCATCCATCGCTGGCTTCCCTACTCTGCAAGTGCTCGATCTTCACATGAATAAGCTCAAGAGCCCATTATCGGCGAGCCTCGGAACGCTCGTCAATCTGACAACTGTCAATCTCTCTAACAATGCACTTGACGAGTGGCCTGTGGAGCTCATGGCGCTCGTACACTTGAAAGAACTCGACCTCAGCCATAATAAGCTGCATACTTTGTGGAACCTCGACTGGAAGATCGGAGTGAAAGAGCGTTTAAAGACCGTCAAGAAGGACACTAAACGTATAATGAAGAACGCTTCAGGAGCGGATGACCCTGACACGTCTTTCGATAGCGTGAGTAGCCAAAGTACGGCGGGCGATTCAAGCGGTGGCGAAGACTTCTGTGAGTGATGTGCCACTGTTCGCCGAGTGCAGTGTTGTTCCTGATGCGAGGATGTCTCAACAGGGGCTGCCTACTCGCAAGCGCCTGTCAACACGCGTGCAGCTGCCTACATGCGCACAGCAGACGAGACGGACTACACGCAACCTTTGCCAAAGCTTCGGACGTTGACTCTCTCGCATAATAGGCTAGCAGCGCGCGCCTTCTCTTTGGACTGCATATCAAGCCTGCCACCAGCGTTGATCAGCTTGAATCTCGCAAGCAACGGAATATCCGGCTGCATACCCCTGGAACTGTTTGGGTCTCTTGATCATCTGCAAAGCCTGATACTGGCCGACAATGGTCTAGACGATGCTTTCTGGACTATTTCGCCATCTTCGAGCGGCACCAGTCCGAATTTCCCTGCCTTGACGGTCCTAGATCTATCTTGCAATGCACTCGACAGCTTGGAGCATTTGGAAAACGCATTGACGAGACCGATGCACCGCAAATTGGTTTACAAAGGCATTACTTCGCCATCATTGAGCAAAGCCTTGTCAGTCGACAATTTCGAAGCAGGGGACCTACCGAGGCTTTCTATCGATGTGACAGGAAATTTTCTCCGTGAGGAGCTGCCGAGACGCAAACGAATGCGCAGAGATGCACGGCAAGGGAAGCAGCTGCATGAGAGCGATCCCAACAGCAAACAAGATAGCTCATCTAGAGCTACCGAAACGGACGCGGAACAGCTACGGCGCGAGGCAGAAAGCATCTTGGACACCCTAGAGCACTGCAAGACTCGGATACGAAACAGACTTGACAACGACGACATGAGTATGAGCCTGCTTGCGCAGCTTCGCAAAGCAGTACAGCAGGTCACAGCGTTAGTGGACGTGGAGGAGGAAGCCAAGACGCCCCTCGTTGCCTCATTCAAGGCGCTCCAGGTCACAGACAACAAGCCTAGTGGAGCAATGCCTGCAAAGACTACAGACGCGAAAATCTCGGTAGTGCACTCGTCCACACCCGTAAAAGTTAGTCAACCAGAAATCGCAGGCAGTGCACGGGCAAGACGCCGAGCATTAGACGCACAGGCAGAGCAATGGGCCCCTCTATAATGTGGGCCGAGCAGCGCATAGGACACTGCTAGTATAGAGCAGTAGGAGTACTGTTGTTGTCAAAAAGAGCAATGAGAAACAAGCAATGAGGCGAAGCTTGGATATCGGTATGTAACAAGGGCGAACACCGGCCAATAGGGGAGATACGAATCCCCGTAAAAAATAGTAAAACCATCTACTTCTTGGGTTTCGGTTTGCTGAAGAAACCGGCTAGACTCGTCTGTCCGGCTGGAGGGGGTTTCTTGGCCATTGAACCTGATGAGCCGCTCCTAGCCAATGGCGGTTTCTTATTGTCCTCCTTTGGCTTGTCCTTTTGCAATTTTTCCTTTTCCTTTTCTTTGGCCTTTTCCTTTTCAGCTGCTTTTGTATCTTTGGCCTGTTTGGCTGCTGCTTTGGATGCCGCAGACGTACTGGCGACCACTGGACCTTCGTCTTCTGATTCTTCTGAAGCAGTGTATTCTTCCTCTGTTTCGACCTCTTTGGTGACTTTGAAGCCTTTGGCATTTGTCTCGACTACCTTTTTCTTGACCTTGCGAGTTTTACGGACTCTGTTTGATTGTAGAGTGGGCTTCTGTGTCTTTGCCTTTTCGGTTTTCGGCTTGTCACTGGCCGCCTTTGAGTCATCGTTGGGCTTGTCGAGAGCTGCATGGTCATGACACCCTTTGTCAGCCTACTGTTGCACGGCTATGACGATAGACAGCAGCCCACCGTCTAACTCAGCCATCATGTCCTCATCATCTACAAGCATATCATCGAAATCATCATCCTCTGCGGCTTTCTTGGAAGATCCTTTGCTTGTTTGCTTTGATGTCTGTGCGGCTGGAGGTGTCTTGCCCGGGACTTCGGCTCTGAAAAGATCGTCTAGCGAAGGACCACTTGATTTGCTCGTGCTAGTCTCCTTTCCTTTGCCTTTACTGCTTTGGTCGTTTGCCTTTGCAGATGAAACAGCGGGAGAAGCAGCCTTTGAAGATGTGGCTGACTTGCTCTTTGACTGCGCTTCAGTTTCGACATTTGATGCTTTGCGCTTCAAATCAGGTTTGCTTGTGCTTGCAGAGGGTTTGGTCGTCTTGTCCTTGTCCTTTTCTTTCTCTTTGTCAGTTGGCTTCCCCTTTAGAGCAGCAGCAGACGTCGAAGCAGAAGAAGTACTGGCTTTGGCGCTCTTGCCGTCCTTCACATGTGAATGGGAGGAGGAACAAACAGGGGTCAGAGCCTGTTAAGCAAATTCAGTGCAAGACGCTTGATATGATGATTCACCTTCTTGACATTCTGTCGGTAATGCTTGATTGTTCCCAGGACATCAGGTCCAACGCTTGCCAGTTCCTTGTCTTTTAGTACCGGAGCATTTGCGTCGGTTAGGAGAACCAGGTCCTGCATCCACAAGGAAGTTTGAGGCTCAGAACGGCGGAATCCAGCGCTCCAGCAATAGACTCGATAAACATACCGGCAGCTTTGAAGGCTCGACGCTATATACCTCCTGTGAGAGCACGCGCGTGAACAAAGCCAGCTTTTCTGTGTATTGGGACATCGCAAAGTTCAGGGCAACCCCATTCTAAAAAAGCAGGGGTCGAAACTAGCCCACCTTCGAGTTCTTCCTGAGGGACCAGCATAACGGCTGATATCTCATTGATTGGCGCTTCTGGCTTTGTCTTGAGCTCTGTCATGTATGCTTGCGATGACGAGCCGGCTTCTGGTGCGCTCGAGGGTACTGGCGGTAAGCCATCTTCTGCCATTTGCGCGTCTTCGTCGCCGCCGTTTGCGTCGGTGGCAGGCCCTCCACTAGGCGTGCTGTTCTCGTTTGACGACGAGACGACGCCGTTTGCTAAGCCTAGTGCTCTAATTTGCCCAAGCTCGCCTTGAGCAGCTTGAGCTGGCGGAGCTGCGTCGATGTAGCCCGTCACAACATACGTCGCGTGCGCCCGACCTTGGCTTCTCTCAACAAAGTCGGCGAGAAGTCTGTGCATTGGTAAATGGAGAGGTCAGCAGCCGTTCAGCACTGCTCTATCACCTATGATTGCATCGTGAATGGCCTTCAGCTCACCGTTTCGCGGTCGTCGTGTCCACCTTGAAACTCCTCGCGACGACGCGGTGCGTCAGGATCTCGTGGTCGAAGACGACGCGCTGCGTGAGCATCTCGAACTTGCTCTCCGAGAGTCGCGCCATTGCGAGAGTCAACAAGTTCTCGAGAGGAAGAGGTACGCTGCTGAGCTGGTGAGCTCTGCGTCTGCCATCACCCTGCAGTCTGCTTGCCTGGCCACCAATGATGATCGGACACGGCAACTGGCGAAGATACGATACGTTGGCGATTGCAATACGTCTCTGTTACAGAGGTCTGGCAGCGAACTCTTTGCATTCTGCTCTGTCATGGCTACGGGGGCCGATGTTGGATTTGCAAACCTGGCTCATCGTCCCTTGCATGGGTTGAGCGGTGATCAGGCTGCGCGTCACGCCTCTGGCACAAACCCTGCCCATGCCGCAGTATGGCCAGCTACCACTGCAACACGCAGCGCTGCCTGGTTGCTCTCTACAATCGTCTGCCTGGCGCCCGGAAGAGCTCGGTCTCGTTTGTAAGGATCATCGGCAAACGGGCGTCGGCGATGGCTTTCCACTGTGGCGAAGACGGCGATAGTGGAGAGAACCCTCCGTCTCTCTTCTCTCATTCTCCCTCTCTCTTCTCTCATTCTCCCTCTCTCTTCTCTGCACACACCGTTCAGTCACTTACCGTCCCCATCAAGACATACCCTCCCCACACTCCACGTCTTCAGCATGTCGAGCACCACAAAGCAATTCCAGGACCTGCGAGTGCCTGCCCCAGGTGCGTCTGCCTGAGCCTTTTGTGCAAGCTGCGGCGCCCTCACATATTGTACTGATTCTCGATGTGCATCTGACTTTTCGTGACTATCACAAAGGCTTTGGGGCCATGGGCATGAGGTAAGCCCGTTACCCAGGGCCCTGCTGCAAGTATGATGTAGCTTGCTGATCGTCGCTTCGTATTTAAATGCCACACCTCGCTCTCGCAGCGCATTCTACGGCGCCAAGAATGACGAAGATTCCAAAGCCACTCTCAGAGAAGCCATCAAGATGGGCTGCACCTTCTGGGATACGGCTGACATGTGAGACCCTTAGTCATTTGCTGCCAGCAGGTGGCAAAAAATGATAATTCCCCGTGCCTATTCACTGACGTCCATTCGCATCTTCAGGTATGGACCCATGCACAATGAAGAGCTTCTCGGAGAAGTTCTCAACGAGCCCGGCAATCGCGAAAAGGTCTTTATCGCAACCAAGTTTGGCAATGACTTTGACAGAAAGACGCGTCAATTGAATTGGCAAGTCAATGGCAAGCCCGAGTATGCCAGACAAGCACTCGAGGAAAGTCTGCAGAGACTCAATCTGCCCTATGTCGACCTCTACTATCTTCATCGCGTTGATCCAAACGTGTGCGTGTTCTTCTCTGTGTCTTGTTCATGAAACAATCTCCTGATGGGGAAAATGTCGCGTCTTGCTCAGACCTATTGAAGACACCGTCAAAGCCATGGACGAGCTTCGAAAAGAGGGCAAATTCAAATATCTCGGAATATCCGAGTGCTCGGCCGAAACTCTGAAGAAGGCATGCAAAGTCGCCAAGATCGATGCTGTGCAATGGGAATACTCGCCCTGGACTCTGGACATTGAGGAAAACGGTCTCTTGCAGACCTGCCGCGAGAATGGAATCGCTGTCATTGCATACTCACCTTTGGGCAGAGGCTTCCTTACTGGTCGCTACCAGTCTCCTGAAGACCTTGAAGAAGGCGACTTTAGACGAAATGCGCCGCGATTCAGCAAGGAAAACTTTCCCAAAAATCTCGAGGTGCGTCCGAGAATCAAGGCTTAATCTTAATCCGGATCGCACCTTTCTGAAATTTCGTCTCCTTTTTTTGAATCTTCGCAGCTCGTTAAGAGAATCGAAGAACTCGCCAAGGCCAAGGGCTGCACCTCTGGTCAGCTTACTCTCGCTTGGCTCATGTACCAGGGTGACGATATCATCCCTATTCCTGGCACAAAGAGCGTGAAGTAAGAGGCGATCGATGTATGGTCTTTATGGCTTGAGGCGTCAACTGATACCATGGGCTCTGTTCAGGTATTTGAAGGAGAATTTCGGTTCCAACAAGGTCGAGATAACCGCCGAGGACGACAAGCAGATCAGAGACGTCATTAAGCAACTCCCGACTAGCGGTCAGCGATACCCAGAAGCTGCCATGAAGGCTGTTCACATCTAAGTCAGCAAATGAGGAGGATATGAGGAGGACAAAACGTTATGTCCCAGCCAAAAAGGTGATCAAGAAGGTGCAATTGCCCTGAAGTAATGCAATCATCGTCTCATCATGGTGATAGCTAATTACTTTATTGCACAATGAGCTGTTTCATTTACAGCTCCCAGCGTCTCGAGCCTTGCTAAAGACAATCTGCGAGCTGACAGTAATTCTTGCACCCGAGCGAACACGTCTGTCTTTACAGACCAAACCCCTTCAGCTATTGAGCGTCCTTCAGCTATTGAGCGTCCTTTGGCAAATCCGCATAAATGGACTCCTGAGGCAGTATGTAGGAATTTGAGGGGAAAAGGTGTCGGAAATTGTCGAGCAGGCTTCTTCGCTTTGTGAGTGCGGCAATCAAGCTGGCCGAATGCGGTTGAGGGGTATTCAAAGCCGCAATCGACTGCGCCAAAGAAGCCGCTTCGAGCTTATCCTTGTCCTTTTCACGATCTCCCTTTTTATCTTTATCCTTTCTGTCCTTCTGTGCTTTTCGCTGAGCTGCACGCTGCCGCTTTGCCCAAGCACCCTCGATGACTGCCTCTAGCCCGTCACGTAGATGCTCGTATTCTTGATAGGCCATTCGTTGGCGAACGATTGAGATCAAACGCTCTTTGCGCTTGTTGTTCAGCTCTGACTGCTTGCCGAGTTGACGCTGGCACGCTCGCAGTGCTGTGGAGATCTCGTCATCTGCTCTTGTTGCCCAGTCTACCGAAGAGGACAAATCAAGTGCGCTCAAAGCGTTGTCGGTCCCCTTCTTTGAAGGCTTCGTCATTACGGGCGCTTGTCTAGTCGGTAGGGGGATGACGCCCAAGAATGACAGCTCGCGAATGAGGCGGGACTCGAAGTCGACAGCGTCCATCTCCTTGACCGAGGGTGTGCTAGCAAGCACTGCAGGGTCGCTGAACGCAGCGGGCGAGAAGAACTGAGGACTAGTCTGCAGAGGGTTGGCAAAGTCTGTTGCAATAGGCTGTGAATCTTTGTTGACATTTCCATCTGGATGGGCACGCGCAGAGTCGGGCGCCTCGGTGTCGAGACCGGATTTGTCGAGTCCGATTGCATTCTGTTGCGACGAGTTGAAAAGCTCTTCCATGACCTTTTGAATGTCTCGAGTATGCCTGAAGGCAGAGACAAGGCGCTCGCCCAGAGGACCGAGATAGACATTTTCCGCTGTTAAGTCTGCATCGCTCAGGTTCGACGACTTGAATCTTCGCAGTGCTGGCGGCAAAAGTGCAGTGCTAGGCTGAGGGCCGTCTGTCTGCTCGCCATTGAGCTCTGCGTCCATGGTCGCCCACGTGTCGTGATAGTGTGGACCGAGAGGAGGTACATCGTAAATGGACGAGTCCTCTGGTTTTGGCGCGAGGAAAGCGAGATCATCGTCACCAAAACTCCGAAGAAAGTCATTGTACCAATTTGCAAAGCTAGAGTATGGGACTTGAGTTGCAGGCTTTGAATTGTCGAGGTCTTCATTGATTTCGGACTGCTTGCTTGGGGTAGGCGTCGGAACCTGTAGTGGTGGCGCAGCGGGCACAAGGGATCGCGTAGGAAGCCTGGACAACCATAAAAGTCAGATCGCTGTGAGGAATCGCTAAGGTATTTTCCAGCTCACGAAAAGTCATCGGCAATACCTGGCACCGATGGGCCCTTCTTGATAGCCGGTTGATTGCCATCCGCCGGGCTCAAGGACTTGGGCTGGAAGCTCAAAAAATCAGTATCACCCACGCACTCTGTAGGAAAAAAGTAAGGAACTCACCCTGTTGATGGTTATACCTCCAAGCTTGACCTTCAGCCCTCCCTTTTCGCTTGATTCCATCGAAGTCGTACTGTCGATTCGTCTCATTTTCGTAGGTGCGTTCGAGTCTGTCCGAGTCATGGATGCAGATGGCGTCAAGCCATTGATCTTGATGGCGGGCGATCCATTCGGAAAAGGTAAGGTCTGACCATTGGACTGGACAGGTGAGGTACCGGGGGTGCCTCCACCACCATCCATGAGTGCAGCGAGTTTGCGTTTCTTCTTCTCTTCTTTGCGTTTCTGCTTTGCTAATGCCGTAGCTTCGGGGTCTGCGGTCGAGCCATCGCTGTTTAGCTGCGAAGGTCGATGTTGTCCATTTGTTTCCGCGCCGGCGTTGGCGGTGCAAGCACCTTGCGTACCCGTACCCCCAGTGGCCGATAGCTTGCTCTTGTCGAGAGTGCTGGGGGCGGGTGAGCCGCGGCGACTGGCGGCTGCAGTGACAGATGCGGGGAGTGTCTTCCTTCCAAGTGGTGTGTTCGGTCTTGCAACTGGAGCGCTTGCATCGGCGGCAATCGCTGCAGCACGAGGCACCAGCACTGGAGTGACAGGTTTTGGTGAAGGAGCAGCTGGCGAATCATTGGCTGCAGCGACGGCTGCAGCAGTTGTAGAAGGCAGCGTTTTTCTAGGTCGTGAGGATGCCGGTGCTTGACTGCTCGGTTCAGTGCTTGGCTGTGATGTCGTATTCGATGCCACAGGTTCTGTTTTCGAGTCCGACTGCTCACTTTTGGCCTCGTCTGCTGGAAGTGGTGGTGGTGGGGGCGGCGCGTCTCTCTCTGGAGGCGCAGGAGGCTGGTCCAGCGGCACTTCAGCAGCTGCCTTTGGCAAGGTTTTGCTGTGGCGCGGGGTCTGCGGCACTTTGGACGACGCCGTGACCTGTGGAGCTTCTGCTTCCGACCGACTAGGCCCGGAAGGAGCTGGAGACTCTGCTTTTGTGGCATGCATCGGCGACGGCCATGCAGACGGTGTATCCTCCACTATCCGAACTTCAGGTATCGATGCATTACCAATCGAAACATTGCTCATGCTTGTCGAGGTTGAAGGTGATTGTCTGTCTTGAGGTACAGCATCGCGCTTTTCATCGACTGGTGAATTGTCTTTTGAGCGACTGTGAAGCCACGTATCAGAGTCTCGGCCTCTGCTCGTGCTCGCTGTAGATCCTTCTCGACGATGCCTCGTATCTCTGTCTCGATCTCTGTCCCGCTCTCTTTCTCGTTCGCGATCCTTGTCCCTGTCTCTCTCCCTGAACCTTTCGCGCTCGCTTCCGCGTTCACGGTCAGTGTCCCGCGCGTCACGCTCAGAACCCCGACGTGAGGTATTGCCACGGTCTCTTGCATCTCTATTGTCTCTCTCACGCTCCCAGCCAGACGTGGAGCCAGTGGTAGATGATTCGCGGCGGTAATGCGAGCTAGATGATCCATACGAGGTGCTGGGCTTTGGCGGTAGAGAAGGTGGGCGAGGCGGTAAGCTCGATGGAGGTGGAGGTAGGCGAGAAGTTGATGTAGATGATGCGGAAGTCGACGGGTGTTGAGAGTGATCTGTCGGAGGTGAAGCTTGCCGAGGCACTGGCGCAGGAGATGCTCTGCGAGAACACAAGACGCTTGTTAGCAGTAGCGCAAAAGTGGCATGGTCCACGCAATCAACGTACTGCTTCTCTTGCGGCTGCTGCTTCTTCTTCCGCGTAAAGCCAGGCAGGCTCGGCAATGGGGCTCCAAGGCCAGCGATAGCCGCCAGAGCATCTTTGCTGCCCGGCGGTCGCGCGGCGGCGGGAGCAGCATCTTTGCTCGCAGGAGCCGCAGCAGCAGAGGACGACGTCGAGCTCGACAGAGCCGGCGATGCCGCTGCAATTGCATCCTTGCTGCTGCCGAGATTGCTGTCTTTCGATTGGTGAGACTGCGAAGAAGACGCTGCTGTTCGAGACAGCGCTGCGCTGGAGAGACCGAGGGCGTTCCCTGAAGCTGAGGTGATGGTGGGTGAGCCTTGTCGGGATGCTGCGCCGTTTATATTCTGCGAGGATGGATCGTTCCGTTTTGCTGCCAACGGCTCGATGGAGGAATTCGATGTCGCTGATTGTGGTGAGAGGGAGGAGTCTGCTTAGCCGAGGGAGGGAAAGGAGGAGCGGTACAATAGTGGAAGCATGGTATAGAATGTAACACCACGGGTCCGCACGACAGACAGATGAATGATGAATGCCAGGAAAGAGCGATGCACAAAGGGATTCATATCAGCAAAGAGACCCTTTTGTATTTGAGGCAGAAGAATTGCACGCACCACTTGCACTATCAGCTCTTGCCCTTTTGGTACCTCGAGGAGCAGCTAGGGAGGAAGAAGTTGCGGGCAGAGCGTTGATGGCATTGTTGGTGGAAAGATTCGAGGCATGGAGGGGAGTTGGTTGGCGCGATCGACTGGAGGAGGAGGGAGCGGGTAGAGAAGAGGTGGAAGGAGCAGAGGGAGCGGGTCCAGCAGGAGTTGGCAGAGGCGGCGAGAGCTTGCTTGTGGATGGCCCATTATTACGACGCGATGATGTCGAGGTGGACGCGGCAGAAGACGCGCGCCGAGAGGACGACCTCACCCGGAGGGGAGCAGCGAGGAGGTGAGCGCGGTAGTTGGCGACGGTCTCGCTGCGGAGGGCGGCAGTCTCGCGTGCATGCTCTAGCTGTGCCCTGAGTGCGACGAGACTTGTCGGATTGCCAGCGTGATCGGCGAGTAGCTGGTCCAAGGGCGGCGGCGACGAGGACGAGGGCGTGGATGGGGCGGGCGAACGAGGGCTCGAGGGCGTGCTGTGTGTGCCGCCAGAGGTGCTGCTCGCACCTGCACCGAGGCCCACGATGCCCAGTCGCTGCAGCGTGGCCGCGGGTATCGCTGCTGCTGGCTGCGTCTGCGTCTGCGTCTGCTGCTCCTGCAGGCCGGGCGAGCCAGCTTTGCCCTTTGAGCCAGCAGCAGCGGGCCCAGCGCCAGACGAGGCAGCCTCTGCGGGCGGGCCAGCAGCAGCACCAGCACCGCTAGCACTCGCAGCAGCAGCAACAGCAGCACGAGCAGCAGCCGACGAGCCCGCTCCACGCCGCGTGCTCGTCGTGCTGCCCCCGCTCATCGCAGTGCCCTGGCATGCGCGCGCGCTGTTCGTCGAACTGTCGAATTCGTTCGAGGGTCGCCCCAGCAGCGAGTGAGCAAGTGCAGTTGCGGGCAAACGAGGCAAGGGCAAGGCGTGCCCGCGAAAGAGGGAGCGCGAGGTCGATACGCGGGACGCACGCAGGGGGAGCTCTACCACACTGCTCGCTATCGCTACAACAGTCTACATGCTATTTCACACCCCCAGCCACGCAGCAGCGGCCTCGGTTGGCCCTCTGATAGGCACACCAAATGGGGGTTGGACGCCTCCGGACAGCGGTGGCAAAATCCCGCGATCGGCACAGGCGCAGCTCTGGCGTGGGTGCTGTCTGCCTTTCTGCCTCTTTCCCGGAGTACGCAACTGCAAGACTGATCTTTGTGAATACGGTACATGATATTTCTTGAGGCTAACTACGTCGACCCTTCTCCACTGGCCACTGACATACATACCCTGCACATCCGTGGCGATTAACAGCCTCCTTATGCACCTCTTGCTGGACCGCTCATCAGGGTCTCATGCCCACAGGTAGACTGACCACGACCGCTTGACGGAAGCTTGGCTCGACTGCACGGAATAGTTGCGACGCTCTTTAGGTCCCACGCTCCAGATCAGCTGGCCCGAAATGCTCAACGGAAGCTCGGCTCGACTGCGCGGAACAACTGCGATGGTTCTATCTGCTGTGCCCTCTGCCAGGGAACCAATGCAGCTGTGACTTTGAACACTCTTGGTTCTGCTTGCTTCACTCACCACACAACATTTCAGCAGCACAACACTAATTAAATACCGTACAACCTTCACTAGGGATCACTATCTCCATCCAAACCCTCTCACAAGAACACCGTACGTCTGTCTTGCATGATGGCTTTTTGTCTACCCATCACAGAGAAGTCGGTCGTGTGCTGTGCTGACACTACCATCCAAACACCAGATGAACTACCGCAACACCAACAGCATTGCTTACCTGTATCCCCTCTTCCTCACCCTCATGTCAATCGCCCTGGGATTCCTCGCAGACCCAGCCACGGCTGCCGTGGGCGACAACTTTTGCGATAGCCGCTCTACCCCCAATGCAGCAGGAGAATGTGCGTGCGATATCACTCAAAAAGGTCAACGCTTTGTGAGTGTTCCTCCAGGAGCTCGGGTTCTTCACTGGGATCTGTTCTGTCAGAGCTCGACATCTGGCTACTCTCCTACGCCAATGGTCCCAAAGAGAAACCGGCTGACACGTGTTGTCTCATCGATCTGGCTGCAGTGTGCTGGAGATGGTCTGGTCATTCAATGCCTCCCCGAAGGCTGGAAGATCGTCGAGGAATGCGGCGCCGTAAGTCACCTAGTCCGAACCTTCAACGTTCTTTGCGCGCAGTCAATCAAGAGGTGTGCTGGACGTTCAGATGCTGACGGTCCTCGATTTTGGTACAGGGTACGCTCTGCGGCGTGGACCCATTCGGTCCGATAACAAGGCCGGACGGGGGAAGATCACCATCTTGCTTGGCTGCGAGCAAGCGACGCCTCTTCAAATAATGCACCAGCACGACGGCGTAAATTTACTCTCCCGAAAGCTACTTCTGAGTGCGATTGCAGCTGCTTTCAACATACCCTCTTCAGCCTTTCCTTGACGATACCTTCCATTCTGACCTGATGCCTACCTATCATTGATAGCTCAAACATGATACCTGCTTCTAAGATGAACTCTATGCATGTCGTTCGCGACCTTCACTTCCGGGCCTGTAATGTCTGATGACCATCGGGAGCAAAGGGACCATTCTAAGTCGCAACTCGGTATCGAGCCTGCGTGCGCTTGAAGGCGAGCGTTTCCCTTTAGCGGGCGTGCTGCTCAAATCTACCTTGGCAGCCTGCTTATTTCCCCACCAATGCGGCGCTCAGGAAAAAACAGGCCTGAATGCGTGCAATGGTGGCAGTGCAGTAGAGTATATCACGAGGCCAGTCGAGCTGGAATACAGGCGAGGCCGGCCATATAGGCGAGGCGCCAGTTGTGCTATTGCAGTAGTCGCTTTGATGCCCTCTGCTCTGCACCACCTCGTCCGCGATACTCTAACACTGTGTCCCAGGCCAAACACAGCAGTCAACACCCAAGCACCCAAGGCGCCTGCCTAGCCCCGAAACGCAGACTCTGCCGTGATGATACTCCGTCAAACGAGCAGTCGGTAGCTCAGCTGACGCCCTGAATATCATCAGATGTTGTTCATCCCGCAACGCGGCGTTGTCGGCCTGGCTATGCTCTATGCCACTCTGCTACTCCTCGTTCTGGCCTTGATGACGAGCACTGCAGCCGCAGCGGATGCCAAAGATGCCTGTCCGACAGGCTCGAAGCTCGATGCGTCTGGCAAATGCCCCTGCCCTGCTGATTCTGAGGGCAGAAAGAATGTGAGTCAAAACCTACGCTGGGCGTACCTGTGCTCCGGCACACCTGCCATCGTGACAAGTCACGCAGCTGCGGCCACCGAATAGGCGTTGGCCCAGACAGCACCGATTGAAGCCACCCACGCGGTGGCTCGACCACACTGACATGACTTCTGTCCCTTCTATACCATGACCTCGTGCAGTGTTCGGAAAGCAAGAAGAGTACCATCCAATGCAAAGGTGGATTTTGGGAAGTGACCGCCACTTGTGGATCTGTAAGTTGCGGTTCCTCGTCTGCAAGAGTACCATCTAGTCTTCGCTGACGGATTCAAATGTGACACATTGATTTTTTCCCACCCCCTCTATCATCGCTCTTTCCGGGTGACAGGGCCAGACTTGCGTTGCAGCCAGAGGAGACTTCCTGAGCATCGCCCAATGCCAGCCAGCTTCCAAGCTGCGTTTGGCCAAGAGGTGTGCAAAGAAGGCGTCAAAGGCCTAGATTCTCGACATATCCTTCTTGTCCTGCTTCGGCGTTCATGCCATCGATTCCCTCTCCAGCCTGCTATTTCTGCGAATACCGCTATTACTTGCTCAAGCAATCAAGTAGTCAAGCCGTTAGATGATCATGAGTACGCTCGCCTTGCTCTGCAACAGATTGCATATTGCTTTGGGTGTCCAAGGCCAAATAGGCTGCTCGATAGAAATCGCCATGACTCGAAGAGGTCCCAAGAGCGATGGGGATGCCGAACCAGCAGCTAAACATCGGATTGCATCTCAGATTCGCTCGCTGGTTACTGAGAGAGGCGAGGGAGTGAAGCGGTGCAATCGCGTCAGTTTCATGCGCCTGTTGACTTTGTGCCACATTCATCAGACGGCGCCAGGTTTGCGAATGGTCGGCAGTGCTGAGCTGAACAAAAGCTCAGACTCTCTGCACTACCGGCAGTCGCGACAGTACGAGGTGCGCACTCCCGACGGCCTGCCTGCAGTAGGCGTTGGAGCAGAGGCTGGCAGTGCCTTGACCAGCGAACGCGATAGTCATGGCGCAAAACGCGACAGCAAGGGCAAAGGGCGCGCAATAGCGAACGGCACAGAGCGCAACGGCGAAGACGACTCTTTCGGCGTACGCTCTGCAAGTCCCAGCGGCTCTTCCGAGGAAGACGATTTGCTGCCAACGTTTGAAGGCCAAGACAGTCGTGGCCACGGCGCGTATGCTGCTCAGCCAGCGTCAGAGAGCGCCATCTCGCTCGGCCTCGCGCAGAACGGCTTCACAAGCCGAGATGACCTGAATGCGTCGAGTCAAAATCGCAGTCGCAGCTCGTCTGGGTCGTCACGTCTGCGTGTCTTCGGCCAGAGCGATGCGCAAGACCGTCACTTGGTGCCATCGCCAGACATTCATGACAACGAAAAGGTCGCTGGCAAGCAGCGCAGACGGGCACGAGGGAGCAGCAGCAGCGGCAAGAAGAAGAGGAAAAACGGCACTGGCAAGTTTGCCAAAGAGATGGCCTTTGTGGTGCGTTCGGTCGTTGGCTGAGACCTATTCGACACGCTTCTCTCGCCACTGGTCACACGTGGATGCTGACTCTTATTCGGGCATATCTGCAGACCGTCCCAAGTATCTTGCTCTCCATGCTGGGCTCTGTGCTGGCAGGCGAAGTCCTCGCGCAGCTCAAGGCGAGTATCTCAGACGCCCGCAGGTGGCTTCAGCAGCTCGTCTGACAGCATTCTGCAGACCTGGCCTGTTTTCCTGCGCGTGGAAGAGCTCTTCATACTGGTACCTATTTTACTCAATCTCAAGGGCAATCTTGAGATGAACTTGGCTGCGCGCTTCTCGACTTCTGTAAGAATGTCTTGCAGTTGCTGCGCAATTGATCAGCTGGTTTCATGCTGACTACATGCTCCTCTCCGTCCCGCCCTGCAGGCCAACATTGGCGAGCTCGATCTGCGACAAACGCGTCGTTCATTAATCTTGGGAAACATGGCTCTGCTACAGGTTCAAGCGCTTCTCGTATCCATGCTGGCTGGCTTTGTCGCCTTCATCCTCGGCTTGATGTCTCGGCAGGGCCTTGCCGCTCCTCCATCTACATTGACGGGACACGACATCTCCATCTACGGCCTCGAGCGGGGCGGTTACTTTGAATGTCTGATGGTTCTCTGCGCAAGCATGATTGCTGCTTCAGCCTCTTCGGCCGTTGTGGGAGCTTTCATGTGCTCCTTGGTCGTTGTCAGCCGTTTTCTCAAGATCAATCCAGGTAGGCACTGTTTCTTCCGTACCTCGCACATCTGCTCAACATATTTCCCTCACAGACAACCTTGCAACACCCCTCGCAGCCTCTCTCGGAGACTTGCTAGCACTAACAATCCTTGGCATGGTTGCAAAAGCCGGCGCTAGTTTCGTTGGCACCTTCTGGTCGACGGTCATCTTTGCATGTCTTCTCTGCTTCATTGGCATGAACGTCTTCTTCACTTTGCGCAATGCATACGTTCAGGAACTCATCTGGGCAGGTTGGATACCACTACTGCTGGCACTGGCAGTATCAAGGTCAGCTGGCTCGAGCGAACTTAATCAGTCTTGCCGTTGAAGCTGAGCTGAGCTGTCGTTTCTCTTTCGCGCAGTGCCACCGGTGTCGTGCTGCAGACATACGTCAACCAATATCGTGGCTTCGGCCTCATTGCTCCTGTCGTGACTGGTGAGACAATCGCGCACTCCTTCCCCAGATGTACACTAAACAATGCTTTTGACAGGTGTCGTTGGCAATGTTGGCGCGATTTTCGTATCCCGCATCTCAACAGCACTGCACGGTGCCAAGGAAGAAAAATACTTTCGAACAGCAACGACGCTCTTCTTCATTACTACGCCCATTCTCATTGCCTTTTTAGCCTTTGTCTGGCTTTCCGGACAGGCCAGAATAGGCCTGCCATTTAGCTTCACCTACTCTTCGATGAGCATAGTTTTGGTAAGTGTGTCATTGAAGGCATTGCTTTTCTTTATATCCTAGCTGACATACGCACGCTTAATTGCAGATGTTGGCATCGCTGTGGTGCGCCTACAAGCTCACATTCTGGCTATGGCAGCGCGATTTCGACCCAGATATCAAGTACGTTGCCTCTCTCGGCGCGAGGGTGACAGGGGAAACGTCGCTGAACCGTTCTTGTTGCATTGCTACAGTGCCTTACCTCTGCTGTCTTCCGCCGTAGATTTGCTAGGGCAGCTTTTGCTAGCTGGCGCATATGCACTGGCCGCTGCGATGGGCGGCGATGTCATCCTGCCCACGCCTATCGTAACGCCCGACGGTGTCATTACCGGCGCCAATGCTACAAGCATCGTCGCGGGAGAAGCCGTTAGCGAAGCGACAACTCACATAATGGTCGCGCTTAGGTGAGGCGCAAGGCTTAAGCCGTTAATCTTGTTGCTGCAGCGGTTGCATTTCGTTGCGAGGGATGTCTGGGGTATCAGTAGTGCAGTGCAGTGGAGTTTGCCCTGTAGAATCAATCTATAATTGCTCAGCTCTCTCACTCGTCTTGTGAGGTGCTTATTAAACGCGAGATTGCTCCAACAGAACCGTGGTGCTTTGCTAAATATTGTTGGCCAGCTTGAAGCCAGGCCAAAGTTTTCGGTAGTCCAAGTCAGGCACAGTGGTGCAGGCATACAGACGACAGGAGCCTGCGTTCGCCACAGCCTGGTGCCACAGCCTGGTGCTTTAGCAGTTGCAACATGCTAAGCGTGATTAAGCATGCTCTTATTCGGAGAATTTTTCTTTGCTGGCGCTCAGCTGCGTACGGTTCCGTAAGGCAAGGGTAAGCCCAAGGTCAGAGTCAGGAATTGACACCTTCTGTGGGGCTCAGACCGTTGCAAGCATACTCGTCTCACTTGCAATCCTGTGGTACCCTGGCCTTTAATGGGAGGCTTGGAGAAGCACAAGGTCATGCGTGGTGTGAACAAGAAATGCCAACTGGCGCAGTGTGTCCGCGGCTGCAGCTTGGTCTGTGTTTCACTTCGGTTTTCACGGCATGCACGCAAGCAAGCATCAGCAAGAATGCATGGAGTGGCAGAAAAGAATTCGAAAGGGCGAAAAGTGCGTTTTCAACAATTACGCACGAGCCGGTGCAACGGGCGGCCGGGCGTGGAAAGTTGGAAACGAGAATCTGGGGCTCCGCTTGAGAAAAGGGGGCTTTCTTGCGAGCCCAGCCTGCCTGCGATTGGCTATGGTTACTTACGGCAGCGTTACCGTCAGCTGCCGTGCGCAACTTTTGAATTCCCTGCTGGCTGCTCTTCGGCAGGGACGATCGGGTGCATTCCAGAATCTGGGGCTCCAGGAAGTTTCCAGCTCCAGCTGCGAGTCGACCGGTCGAGCAGGGAAGCCTTGCATAGCAGCACGCGCGACTGCATTACAGACGTGCGAAGATGTGCCATAGAGAGAATAGTGAAATACCACACCCGCATCCACAATTTACCTTTGCACGCAAGCGTCAAACGCGTCAACTCTGATTTGGAAGAGGCTGTTGGTCAAAGCTGGGGCTCCTGCGCCGGGTCTGCTCGATCGGCCTGGCTGGCCGTATATTACGGCAGCAACATACACACCAAGCGCAGTTTCGGGCGCCGTGCGCATATTCGCCTGCTAGCGTCGTCTGGCAGGCATGCAAGGTTTGTCTCGTCGAATGTCGACGTCCACTCTCCCGCCTCTCTTGAACTTGCTTGTGACGCACTCGACGGTGCAGCACGCACGAGCCCGCTGTCCGCTTTTCTTTCCAACAATTGATTTCCCTCGTTCGTCTTTCCAGTCCTACCAGCCAGCTGCAGTCCAGCCAGGGCCATCGTGAGGCTGTCAGACTGTCTCTCGAAGGGAGTTCTAGCCTTGCAGGAAAGTCCAAAAGGTGCGCTTCATCCCGCTGTCAGACGGCGACTCGCGCTTTAGCAAGAGGCTGACCTTTTGCGCGGTCATTCTTCAAGACAGACGACACCAACAGCACTCTACGACGCTCTGCCTGCACCTCCCTCTGGTCGGCCTTTCTTCCTCTGCTCAAACTATCCTGCTCCGCCCCGCACTCGCAGCCTGACGCTCGCTGCAGAGGCGATCAGCCTCAAGCATGGCCTCGCAGCAGCCGTCCACCGATGGCGGGAAACCCAAGAAGGAGAGGACTTCGATGTGCCCGTACTGTGGCATGGTGAGTCGCCTTGCTCTGCTGGTCGTCGCGCTCGCCCTCTCCCCGGTACCCCTGCAGCACCCGTCATGCTGCTCGCTCGCGGCTGGCGCTGGTGGCAAATGATCAGGGCTCGACGGGAAGGCCTTGCCAGCCAATGAGGAGGAGCGCTCGAATGATGTACAGAGAAAGCATTACTGACGCACTTTACACTATTCTGTGCATCACAGACATTCAACAAGAAGGAACATCTTCAGCGACATGAGCGAACTCGTCAGTTTCATCATCTTTTCATCCTGGCTCGTCGCCACTGCGTCCCTTCAAAACCCAACACGTGCTGATCCTCACATCCGCCTGCTCCATACTCGTTCTTTCCCCTCATCCTTCATCCTGCACAGACACTCTCGATCGTCCTTATCAATGCGACTACGATGGATGCGGAAAGTCATTCGCACGAAGGTGTGTTGGAGAGTCATGCCGGAAAGAATACAATCGCAATACCTGCTTGTTGGCTCAAAGAAGCACACTGAAACGCTGCATTTCGCTCAATAGGGACACTCTCACGCGTCACACCCGTCTGCACCAGCGAGACGAGCTTCAAGGCGGTCCTAGATCCATTGCTGCTGAACATGCAGACGATGAAGACGAAGCCATTGGCTCCGCTTTAACCACACCGATGGGCAGCAAGCAGGTGTCGCCAGACGACGATGAGCCCGTCTCATCTGCCAAAGGTAAAAAGCAGACTCCCGTAGTCGCACACAGTCGGACAAGCTCGGCTGGTTCAGCTCAGCGCGGTCCCCGCCGAGGTTCGGGTCTCGCCAAAGCCCAGCACACCACGAGCGCAAAGAAAGCGCAGCAGGAGAGCAAGCTGGCAAAGTCGGAAGATGCTCCCGGTGCTGCGGCCCGGAGCTCGAGACCAAGGCGCTCGGCCGCTATCGCTACCACGTCGTACGACGAGACCGCTATCATGGACACCGATAGCCCTTCTGATGCCGAAATGGACGAAGACCCCATTGAGCCCACCTCGACTGTTCGTATGGACGCTATACAGGATACCAAGCCTAATGTTACCGCGGCACCGAAAGGCACCAATGGCTCGCAGGTTCAGGTCCAGACTCTGCCAGCTGCCGTTCCTCCCATCAACAATTTTGCAACGTGGGAGCAGGCGCAAAAGAAGCAGCAGCAAGAGCTGGCCAGCCCAAGCTCCCAGACGGCCGCACTGATGATACAGCATGCTGCAGCCAATGGAAAACCGAATCTGCTCGGCTACTCTTCCTCGAACAACAGCTCTGGCTCTTCCTCGGGAAGCACCTACAATTCTAGCCAGCTCACCGGCTCAGTCGCAGGATCGCAAGCTTCTCCGTATTCCTTCAGCACTTCGCCTAGCGCAGGCGGAATGTCCGCCCTCGGTCTCGACCTAGGTCTTCCCGCCTCTCCAGCCGTTCCCATCCTGCCTACGCCGGATGGAAACCAATCTTTTCAGGGCTTCAACTTTGCGCTCCCATCATCCTCCGCTGGCCCGACAGACGAACGTCAGCAGCACTATCGGCATCCCCAACCCCAGCTCAGTCTTTCCATCCCACATCACGAGCAACAGCAGTTCCAGCACCAACATCCCCATCGCGGAGCCTTGGCCGAAAGTTTTCCAATCTTTCAGAGCCCCCCGTCCGCCTCAATCGACACACTCCACCACCAACACCACCACAGCGACAGCAATGGCGGCAGGCCGACAACTCAAGCAGCAGCAATCGCAATGGCCAGCCTTTCCAATGCGCCAGCAGTACCCGCCTTCGGCAACAGCGGCGTCCACCTCCAGCAGCAACAGCAGCAACAGCAGCAGCACGAATCCGACGGGGTCTTCTTCAACCCATTCGCCTATCACCACTTCCAGCATCCATACTCGCCAGAGCTCCACGCTCAGCAGCAGCAGCAGCTCCACGGCCACGGCCACGCAAGGAACCCCTCGATTGCCTCGTCCACCGGAGCCGGCCCATCTCCCTCCTTCCCTGCAAGATCCCAGGGATACCCCAACCAGCCCAAGTCTTCCGCTAGCCAGTCCTTTCTCGCCAGCGGTGCATGCCGCAGCCCAGACGCTACTCAATTTTCACAATGCGGACCCGCCCTTCGGCCAGCAGTAGCTTCAGCGGCTGCACAACAGCAGCATGGCTTCGCAACGACACAAAATGAATCCGATAACTCGGGCACACACATGACCAAGTCTGGTCGAATGGCTCCGCACTTTGATACAAAGTACTTTGCCCAGCTCGCCACGGACTTCCAACAGCAGCATCAATCGCAAGCCGCTGCTGCATCGCAGATGCACCAGCGTCTGCAACAGCTGCCTCAGCACAACTTCTTTTTGGACCAATCACACCAGCGCGCCTTGTCGAGAGGCTTCTCGCCGACGGACGATTTCGAAATGCTCTCAGGGCGTTCGTCCGATGGTTCTCCCCTCAGTGGAACGTCCCTCTTGTCTGCATCACCCACCTTGGCAGCAGCACCGGCCTTGCCATATTCCACGGGCTCGCCTGCGAGTGAGGCAACCACCCTGCCTTCCCTCTCATCCTCCTTCTCGTCGGCCTTCAGCGGAGACTTCTTTGATCATGCTTCAGCACCAAGGGCAGATGCGGTCATTATACCAGTCAAGCCGGATAACAATCTCACGGCTACTGCATTCAAGTACAAGAGCTCTTCCATGCAGCCTTTGACCATTGTTGATCCGTCTGCTGCCGCCATTCAAGGAGGTTCGGATGCCATGAACGCAATGCTGCGTGCCGCAGATGCTCATACAGATCAGGTGAGCGACAAGTCTTCACATGGTAAGACTCCACCACGTCGGCTAAGTTCACCGCCTCTTTGCAGTTTATCAACTGGCCCGAGAGCCAGCCCTCACCATTGTCCTTCTCTGGCTTCTCTCCGGAACACACTTACTCTGTATCATCCGTCAATACTTCAGACTCGCCGTCCGCTGCTTCATATCTGGATCTGAACGATTACGATACCTCGCACGGCAGTCTCTTTGGCGAGAAGACATTCACAACCCGCTCGATGACCATCCCGTATGAGGCGCAAAATGCAAAACTGCCACTCCAGAATGATCCCAAGGGCAGGCAATCACCCATTGCCAGCTTGGAAGACTGGCTGAACACACAAATATCTGGTCACGAACACCTGTACCAGTGAACGAGCTAGCTTGCTTTCATCACCTTGCAAGCCGAAGTCCTGGCACACCTGTATCATGATTCCCCTTTCTCTCTAAGCTGGAATGGCACATCCCACCTTGTGCATTTCCTGCAAACCTTTGACTGGTAAAAGATGAATTTACACCAACAAGCAAAAGATAATGAAGAAGGCCGGCCTTGATGGAAACACTGGCGTACGCAACGAACAGGCCATAGCTGCCCTTTGACATCCGCATGTCCAGATCGCAGAATCGTGTAGCACAGATTGTTGAAGTTATTGAGTACCCGTGACTGCAAATTTGTCATTTACAGTGTTTACTTGCGAGCCTTCGAGTCCTACAGAGTAAGGTCTCACGTGCCTAGGGTGATCGGGGTGGCCACCACGCAATTTTTTGCCTTGATACACTTCGCCTGCTGCCGAACACTTGCGCTCGGCGCAATGGACTCTTCCAAAGTGCTGGACGCGCTTGCGCAGCCAAGGGAAGAAGCTGTGTGAGTGTCGGCTCGTCTGAGGACTCAAAAGGCGCACATGCTGATTGTGATGCGGCAAATCCGGATGGATGATCAGGGCTTGGTTCGAGAGTCGAGAGGACTTTCGCAAGCTGAAGGAGGAGCACCAGGCGTATCTAGATAAGATCACGGTCCAGGACCCGTTCGTCCCTGGGAGAGGCGAGTATGGTCGACTCGAAGACCAGCAAGCCAGCAGTACACAAGAAGCCTTCGACATTGGCGCTGGAGTCCTGCAATTCCTCGCTGAAATCGGAGCCCTCAATTCACCGTCCCAGGACCCGCTGGCCGGTGAAGCGAGCGGTAGAGACAAGCTTACAGAAGAGATTCTCATTAGCAGAGATGATCTAGAGCTTCTTGCTTCTGTTTTGCCGGTGCAAATGGCAACTGCTCTGCTTCAGTCGCCACCACGACTGGCAGAGTTCGACGACGAGTCCGAATTGAAGGCGCGCATCCTCGATACTATGGCTCGCTTGGCACTTTCACATCCATTCACAATACCAATCGCTCGTATCTTCAAACCAGTCTTCATCGACCTGGCTTCGCGATGGCTTATCCTGCTAGGCTTCACTGGTACAGGCTTCGACACAACCGGGATCCACAAGGGCACATTGGTCCTAGTATTGACAGCTCTTTCAAGGACCCTGCCAGCTTTTCACCAGTTGTATCCGTGAGTAATGTTTTTGGCGTAGATGTAGTGGCTGCTAATCTCTCGCACAGCATCTGTCTTCTCACCTTCCACCACCCGTATCTGGGAGAAGAGACAATAGCCAATCTGCTAGAACCAACCGATATATCAGCCTATGCTGGGCTATCTTCTGCTCTCGAACCGTCTGCGACGGCACCGGAAAGCATTCTGCATTCGGATCTGCCTCTTCTGCTTTTGACTATTTACACTCTCCTCGTGGCAATCCCTCAGCTGCCTATGCTGCAGGTCATCAGACAAAAGTATGGCTTCCCCGCTCCACCAGGTCTTATCAACGAAACGATGTCCACACATCCTCATATCGCCATGCGCACGCTTGCATGGCAGATTTCTTGTTTGTGGATTGGCTGGACAGGCCCAAAGAAAGAAGATCTGCGTCGTAGATATGTGTACGACCCGGAGAAGGATTCGAACAACGGCAGCGAGGGATTTCCTTCCACCAACGAGCCAGTTGCATTCGGCGAGACTGCAGAAGAATGGCTGCCGTACTGGTCACATCTGCCAAAAAAGCCAATGGCGCGAATAACATCATCTGGCTCCCTGCTGGTGTCACTGGTACAGCCAGCCTTGGACGGCCTCGCTCTGGAAGGCCATACTTATCGGCTTGCTCTGCACGAATGGACAATGAAACGAGATATTCCCGGAGTCATGCCCGGGAAGGCAAGGTATCTTCCCATATCGGGCTCCGATTCATCAGCCTCTCCCTTGCTGGCAGATGTATCTGGAACATTCCTTCTGCGCGAAGTCTATCTGCTAAAGGAACAACGAGATCTCGTCCGCGCTCACTCGGAAGAAACAACTTCGACATCTCACCCGCTCGATTTAGGCACAGTGACCTACGTGCCCACTATGAGCTGTGAGGCCGTCATGAAGAAAATAGCGGTACATGTAGCTGCACGGAGACCGACCCTGCTCAGCGCTGGCCCTTCATGTGGGAAGACCACTGTCCTCCGCGAATTACATCGCAAGATGTACACTCTTCGGACACCAGGCTCGACATTAGATCCACTGGTCACCGTCAACTTAGCAGACAGATCTCTGGACGCCAAGAGTCTGCTGGGCACTTTGACCTCCTCGCCGACAGAACCAGGCATTTTTGTCTTCGTCGAGGGCTCGTTGACTCGCGCACTTCGAGAGGGACGTTGGCTTGTCCTTGAAGACATTGACAAGGCCTCTGAAGACGTGCTGGCTATTGTAGCAGATCTTGTTAAAAGCATCAAAATACGCAGCTTGGCTATGATTGGCGGTGGATGGGGTGGCACGCAGCATTTGGGTGTGGGCGTACAGGCAGGCAATAGGTGGGTAGATGCTGCCGAAGGCTTCATGCTCTTCGCCACTAGGAGTGTTGGACGCGACGCAGCTTTCGCTCCTGGGCAAGATAATGTTAGGACTGCTGCGACTTTCTTCGGTGCTCATGACTGGTCCGAAGCGTGGCTGGACACGCCTTCCATAGCAGACATTCGACAAGTCCTCAATCAGCGTTTTGGGAACCTTGGGGAAACCACCACTCGGATCCTTGTTGATACATGGTCAGCCATCTCCGAGATCGTCAACAGTGCCTTCGGAACTAGTTCGAACGGCTTGTCAAGACAGACCGGCTTGCGCGACCTCATAGCTTGGGGCACTCGGATCTCGAGAAACATAGCTGAAACACAAGGCACTTATAATCTCCTCCAGCATCCTCAACTCCAGGACGAAGCCTTCCTCGATGCCGCGGACATCTTTCTCAATTCGCAAACACTGGGCACGCCCAGATTTTCGGCCATTGTTCGCGCCTTGCGCGAGGGCCTCAATCTAAACGAAGAGCGGGTCGAATGGCTGTTATCTGATCGCCTTCCAGAAGTTTCAAGCGCTTGCGCTGCCACAAATGGTCGGGTCATATGTGGTCGAGTGCGTCTACCAAGAAGAGAAACGCGCAGACCGGAAAGAAGTGAAAAAGATAGGCCGTATGCACTTAGTCGACCGTTCCTCCATTTATTGGAGAAGATTGCAGCATGTGTACAACATAACGAAGCCGCGTTGCTCATCGGCGAGACCGGTACAGGCAAGACCACAGCAGTCGAACATCTGGCGAAATTGGTTGGCAAGAATATGATCGCACTCAATCTTTCCAGTCAAACGGAGGCTTCTGATCTCATGGGCGGTTATCGCCCTGTCAACGAGGCCGAAAAAATGGCTCGTAAGCCTCCATCCAGTGCGTTTCCCCCGCTTATTTGCTAATATCTACCTTGTTCTGTCGACAAGAGGCCGCATTGCTTTTAGTTGGCCGCTTTTCAGATGTTTTTGCGATGACTTTCGAGCCGTCACGCAATCTCGAATATACCAAGGCAGTCGAGCGCGCATACAAGAAGGGTCGCTGGCCAAAATTAGCAAGTTTGCTCAAGGAAGCTGGACGTCTTGCTTTCGCAAAAATTCGCCCTTCTGTTCTCACCTCGATAGAAGCCGAAGCAAATGATTTGCCACGAAAAAAGCGCAAGACTGTCAATACGACCCTTGCCTCCACTTGGCAGACTTTCCTAATGGAAGTCGAGAAATTCGAAACGCGAGCTATCGACGGCTCAAAGGTTGCAAAGTTCAAGTTCGCTTTCGCGGAAGGTCCTTTGGTCAAGGCTATCCAGAGTGGCGATTGGGTCCTGCTGGATGAAGTCAACCTCGCAACGTCGGAAACCTTGGAATCCTTGACCGCGTTGCTGCAGGATGCTACTTCTTCACTGGTCCTGACTGAACGAGGAGACCTCGAGCCAGTGAAACGACATCCAGACTTCAGGCTTTTCGCATGCATGAATCCAGCAAATGATGTTGGCAAGCGAGACTTGCCTCCGGCTCTGCGAAATAAGTTCACCGAGATCTTCGTTTCTTCCCCCGATTCAGACAAGGACGTGCTCATCAGCCTCGTGCACAGCTACGTTGGCCATGTGAGCGTCGGCGACAAGGGAGTCATCGCGGATATTGCCGAGCTTTACGTGGCGCTTAAGGATCATGCGACCCGAGGTTTGCTCGCGGACGGGACAAATCACCCTCCTCACTTTTCCATGCGAACTTTGTCCAGAGCCTTGGTCTTTGCCAGCGATTTCTCAGCGGACTTCGGCATTCGACGAGCCGCCTACGACGGCTTCTTGATGTGCTTTACGACTGCGCTGGACGGTGAGAGTCGATTGAAGGCTTCGGACTTGATGGCTTCACTCTTGGTAAACAGATCGAAGAGCCCCAGGTCGTTCTTCAAGGGTGTGCCCAGACCGCCATCGGATGCCCGTCACTTCGTCAATATTGGCTCCTATTGGCTAGCGCGGGGTCACCTTCCACAGCAGGAGGTTGAGGAGTACATACTGACCAATTCAGTTCAGGAGAAGCTCGTAAATGTCGCTCGAGCTGTCGCCGCAAAACGGTTTCCCATCCTTTTGCAAGGCCCTACATCGAGCGGCAAAACCAGTATTATCGAGTACCTTGCGAAGCGGTCTGGACACTGCTTTGTCCGGATAAACAATCACGAGCACACGGACATTCAGGAATACATGGGTAGCTACGCCTCTGATTCGGACACTGGCAAGCTCGTTTACAAGGAAGGTCTTTTGGTCAGCGCGGTGAGAAATGGACACTGGCTGGTGCTCGATGAACTCAATCTGGCCCCTACGGATGTTTTGGAAGCCCTTAATCGGCTTTTGGATGACAATCGGGAGCTGGTCCTCCCGGAGACCCAAGAAGTCATTAAACCGCATCCACACTTCATGCTCTTTGCAACACAAAATCCGCCTGGGCTGTATGGCGGTCGCAAGGTGTTGTCCCGTGCGTTTCGAAACCGCTTCTTGGAGATGCATTTTAACGATGTACCTCAAGATGAGCTGGAGACTATACTGTGCCGACGATGCAGAATCGCGCCGACATATGCTACGAAGATTATTGCAGTTTTTCTCGAGTTGCAGCGACGACGCCAGTCGACCAGGGTCTTCGAAGAGAAGCATGCTTTTGTCACTCTACGAGATGTATTCAGGTGGGGCAATCGGAGCGCGGTCGGTTACGAACAGCTGGCTCTCGATGGATATATGCTGCTGGCCGAACGGACAAGAAGTGAGGAGGATCGGAAGACCGTACAACGAGTACTGGAAAGTACGATGAAAGTAACACTCGACCCTCCGCAAGCGTATGACAGGATATTTCGCGAGTCTTGCTCCCGTCAGCCCGACATGCCAAGTGCTCTGGTTTGGACACGAGCAATGAAACGTCTTTTCGTCCTGGTCCAGGCAGCACTGGCTTTCAACGAGCCTGTCCTCTTGGTGGGCGAGACCGGCACCGGAAAGACATCTGTGTGTCATGTGCTTGCAGAAGCCGCCAACAAGCAGCTACATACCGTCAGCTGTCATCAAAACACAGAGACGGCTGATCTCATCGGTAGTCAACGACCTCTACGCAATCGGAGCATACTTCAAGAAAGCCTGGAGCAGGAGGCTCGGATTCTGTTGAAGCAAGAGACCGGCGATGACGGTCATGCACTTGACTTTGTCGGTTTGGTCGATGGACTTGCGAGCATCGCCGGATCTGCACAGGTGAGACCACTACTAGAGCGTATGAGGCAATCGACAGCTCTTTTCGTTTGGTACGATGGACCCCTCGTCTCTGCAATGAAAAGTGGCAGCTATTTTCTATTGGATGAAATCTCACTGGCCGACGACTCAGTCCTGGAGCGCCTCAACAGCGTACTGGAGCCGGCGCGTACTTTGACCATAGCCGAGAAGGGCACTGCAACGCTAGACGATGCTACAGCAGTGGCTAATACTGGCTTTCAATTCATTGCGACAATGAATCCAGGCGGAGACTATGGCAAGAAAGAGCTTTCTCCTGCTCTGCGGAACCGCTTTACAGAAATTTGGGTCCCATGGGTGTCAGATTCGGAAGACATCTTGAATATCGTCCGAGGGTCGCTGAAACAGCCTAGTCTGCATCGATATGCAGAGCATATGCTGTACTTTTCCGAATGGTACACCCGTCTTCTGCGGCCCAGGGAGGCCTATCTATTTGGTTCAGTCGTCACGTTACGAGATCTCTTGGCATGGGCAGCATTCCTATCCGCCTACAGCGGTCCAACAGACGAAGCATTCGTTCAAGGCGCACTTCTCACTCTAGTCGACTCCATCGGATCTACAGCCGCAACCTCAACTTTGAGCCAAATTGAAGTAAATCGTCTTCGCGATTCCTGTCTGGAAGAGCTTGCGCAGCTAGTGGGGCAAAATGGTGATCAGGAAAGCATGGACGTAAATGCACCTGCGAGCAAAGGTGCCGACGCTCTCTTTGTGCAGTATCAAAGTAGCCTGGGCTGCGCATCGCCGCCAGGTACCCCCATCGCGCATTACAGTCTAAAGGCACCTCACGTGCGTCTCAACTGTGTGCGCGTGATGCGAGCTCTGCAGTTGGATAAGCCAGTCCTACTCGAAGGCAGTCCGGGCGTTGGTAAAACCAGTCTCGTCGTGGCGTTGTCGGACCTCGTGGGGCAGACCCTCACTCGCATCAACCTTTCCGATCAGACAGATCCATCAGATCTGTTTGGAAGCGACGTACCTGTCGAAAATGGTCGACCTGGCGAGTTCGCGTGGCGCGACGCGCCTTTCTTGGCGGCAATGCAGTCTGGGAACTGGGTTCTACTGGATGAGATGAATTTGGCAAGCCAGGCCATTCTAGAAGGTCTGAATTCATGCTTGGATCACCGAGGGTCCGTTTACATCCCAGAGCTCGACAAGACTTTCGTCAAGCACCCCAACTTCCGCATCTTTGCCGCGCAGAATCCAGTGACTCAAGGCGGTTCGCGGAAAGGTCTTCCCCGTTCCTTCGTAGATCGATTTACACAGGTGTTCATGGATGAGCTTCAGAGCGATGATTATCTCGAGATATGCATGCAACAGACGTCTGAAGAACAGGCTGTCGTAGTCGGCCGTATGGTGAAATTCGCGCAGCAACTCAGGATTTGCGTAACCGAACAGTCGCGCAACTTTCGTCAAGGAATTCCATGGGAAATCAACCTAAGAGATCTTCTGCGATGGCTCAACATGATTGGCGATGCTGGCGAGCAGTGCAGTCAAGCTCAAGCCCTGTCCGTATCCCTGGACGTGCTCTTCCTTCAACGCTTCCGCGATGTGGAAGACAGGACATTCGTTCAGAGCCTTTCCGCCGCAATTTTTGGCCGTCTACCGGATCAGTCTTTTGTCGGGTGTCCATCATCCACGTCGACATCCGTTCGCATTGGTCCATTGCTTCTGCCGAGAGAAGACTCGCTGTATGCGACATCTTGCCCACTTCCCATCTTACAAGCGGCACAGCTTCGTCCACTCCAAGCCATGAGCATCGCACTGAACAACAGGCATCTCGTCATTTTGACTGGTCGAGCAGGAAGCGGGAAGTCTTCTCTGGTGAGGACATATTCGTGTCTTACTGGAAAGCCGGTTCGCTACTTCGTAGCGACGCCACAGACGGACACCCTTGAAATGCTGGGCAGTTTCGAGCAATACAGTCGCATTCAGCACCTTGTTGAACTTTCCCAAGAACTAGAGTACGTCGCTTCTCTGGCGCTTCAGTCGGACCACTCCGCAGTGGCCTGGAAGGTCGTCAATCAATTTTGCAAGGTTGTCAGCACGTTCCGGAACAACCTCCGAGGACCCGATGAGACGGCTCAAGAACATTCGATACAAATTTTGGAGAACTTGACCGAGACCTCGTCCTCCCTGCATGTCTGTCGACACGTCGTAGAACGCCTGAAGCAAGCTGTGAATGCACAGAACCTTGCGACCCGTTTCGAGTGGCGCAATGGACCCCTGGTGCACGCCATGTCTGCAGGAGAGCTTTTCGTGATACGAGACGCCAATCGCTGCAGCTCCGCTGTCCTGGACCGGCTGAATAGTTTGTTCGAGCCCAATGGCATTCTTCAACTGAATGAGCGTGGCCTAGACGAGAAAGGGTCGATACCAACCTTCCGCCCTCATCCAGATTTCCGAGTCGTTATGACAGTCGATCCACATCATGGCGAACTCTCCCGTGCTATGCGCAATCGTGGTGTCGAGATCAACCTGCTGCCGTGGTTCGCGAGGGGCGAAGCGGCTTCCATTGGGCTGCGGCCCGCATCGCCAATTGAGCCTGATGACTCTGTCACAGTGGATCAATCGTCTGCAATCACTTTTGCTCCAAGCGCTGACCCGTGGCAAGCCGCTCGTGCAATCCGAGCTGTTGGACAGCAGAAACTCTCCAACATCGCCGTTTTGGGACGACCGTACGGACCCGACCATTGGGCCAATATTCACAAAGACTTGCTCAATCTTGCTTTGTGGTCTTCCTTGCAAACTTGGAGGATTGGATGTGCGCAAGGCGATAGAAAAAGGCACGACCATCATGTGAGCACATTGCCCATTTGCAAGTAGGTTGCTTTGGCTGACAACGAAGCATGTCTTGTCGGTCAGACTATAATGTGGTCTCTGGATGGTCATCAAAGTCTTCCTGACCAATTCGGAACATACTACGCGCAGCAACTGCAGCTTGATACAGCAGTGGAAGCCAGTGTAGGCACATGCTTGTCCTGGCAAAGCGTTAAGGCAGTCTCTGCAGCTACTCCAGCTTCTTCGCCGGGTTTTAGCGTCCTGCGGCGCTCGTACATGCACTCCGTGCATCCGCATCGATCAAGTCATTACGAGAGAGGCATCGAATACCTTTTCACTCTGACAGAATGTCTGCATCATGCCATCCTCTCGTCGACCTCGGCCGATGCCCTGCTGGAGGTAAGCTGTTGATGTGACTGCAGGGCGGGCTCTCCTGAGTTTGCGACTTCTTTGTCCCCATCGTAGCTGGACCTTCTCACCTTTGTCGGGATAGCCAACGCTTTGACTCGGTCATCCAAAGGCGAACATCTGGACTATTCCATTTACCGGGCACTACTTTCTTCAATATTGAAGCATCTCCCAGCTTCGTCTGCCACCACGGAAGGCATTTCCTCCAGGTGGCAGCAGCTCCGGCAGATAGCGCTCAAGGCGGAGGAAGCTGTCCGACGTACAACTGGCTTTCAGATGGAGGCTCTATGGGCTGCTACCGAGGCACAATCAAGTCTAACGGGTTTCGACTCCAACGGAATTTTTTGCGACAGTAGTTGCAACATGATACCACGAGGTATGTCTGTCCACGGATACGAGTTGGACTCAGGCTGACCGAAATCTATACTGGCCTTTGTAGATCTCTTGTCTTTGTACATCGAGTTCGTTACAGACGAAGGCATAGATCAATTACAGCCTGGCTTGGGGGATGATCTTAGGAAGGTGCGTTGCATTTTGTGTTTCTTTCAGAGCTTTATTCACACATATCATCATAGAAAATCGAATCTTACTCCAGCCGTGTTCCGAGTATCACAAAGTCGGTGCCACTGTCAGCATCGCTACCGGCAATATTGGAAACCCAAGTACTTTCTCACCTCTGGCAAGGGAAGAGCGTAACTCGTGTGGAAACTGCTGCTGTGCTCCAACTCAGCGGACGTTCTTTGGAGTCTTGCAGACAGTTTGTCAGCTGCATATCAGCTAAGAAAGCGCCAAACTTGTGTCACACAATCGCTTGGCTAAAGCAGCTCTCTACTCGACTGGATGACAATGTGCGTGTGACTCGCTTGCGGCGTGTATGGGTTGGTGACTGATACACTTCTTCGCACAGAGCGGTCAGACCATAATTGGAAGTTTACTCACCAGTTGTGAGACGGCCATCATCTTACAAGCCCTGTAAGCACTCGAGAGGGGCAAATCTGAAAACTCGTGTTCCGGCCTAACCAGGTTCTCTGCTAGCTCCGGACTCGAGTCTGAAAGTCTACGAGGCTTTACGGCCAGAAAGAATAGCACTCAAGCTGTCGGCGAAGCTTACTTTGAGCTCGTTAGCTATCCTGGCGCATCGCGACTCGATAATCTGCTGATCAACGGCATCGGCATGCTGCTAGAGGTGAGTTCGTAAGACGAAAAAAAAAAGCCTGGGTAGCAGGTCTCCTGGAAGTATGCTGATGCTACTGTTCCCTCAGGTTCTGCAAGCTCTAGGACATTGTTATGACTGCACTCTGGAAGACCTTGAAGTAGCCGCAACCCAGATCATTGCCTGCCTACAGACAAATGAAGTCTGGTCACGCCAAACCTCTGCACTCGTCGAAGCTCTCGCCGCTTTGACTAGACATACACCTGACACTTCCAACGAATTCTCTGGGCGGTTGTTCCGGTACTATTTGTGCTTCGGCAGCTGGTTCTGGTCCATCTACGTCCCAGATATTCCTCTGGATCCCGCCAATGCTGCCAATGCTGCGCGACTTGTACAGAGCTGCGAACGAGACGATGTCCTGGCGCAAGCTGTAGTGGACATCACAGCTTCTACTCTCTCATCGGCCGGGACCCGTCGCTTGCAACTTCTGAATCTTCGGATGCGGAGCATAGAAGCCAACTTGGCGAAGCAGCCAGCAACTAGATCGCGTGAGATCCGCGAAGGCCTGCCTGAAATCCAGGCCTTGTTTGCCGAACTGCAGTCGTGCACTCAGCACATCATGTCCTCAGCGACTATGACCCGCCTGCAAGAACCGAATCGTGAAGGCGATCACACCTTGAAGGCACAGGTGGCCACTCTGCAAGCCTCTATTTTGGCGATTATCGACCGTCTGCACAAGGTCTATGCACATTATCTCGACATCGTGCAGCCTCTCTGCATCGCTCTAGGGGCATGGATAGTTGGATTCGAGATTTATACCCAGACCGTTGTGTCTGCTGGCCTCGACAACACGGCAAAAAGAGCGCTGGCTACTGTGACAGCAGCAAGGACAATGCCTCACGCTGCTGCGTGCCACGAAATCACTCAAAAAGACCAGACCCACGCCATTGTCGATCACGATACATTACAATTCACTATCGCCAAGTTGCAGGCCTTAGCGCTGTCGACTACCATAAACGGAATGCCAGAGAACAACCAGACCTTCACTAGTGTGAGGGTGATCTATGATCAGATATTTGGTATGTGGAGCATAGACCGCAAAAAGGCAGAAGCAGCAGCCATGCAAGCCGAAAGCATCTATCGCAGCCGGCGTACAGATCATGCAAGCGCAGATGAAGACGATGAAGTCGAAATGGCACTTCTTTTTCCCTCCTATGAAACGGAAGCTGAGGTCAATAGCAGCTATGGGACTACCGGATCTCAGCCAAACATTTCCGCAGATAATATACAAGCCGTTTACAAGGCTCATATTGCGCTGTGGAGTGCCGGCAATTCTTCAGATGCTGAGGTGAGGCGGTGGTTCCTGAATTGATGACCCGGATAGCTAACAATCAAGGCAGACACCGAAGGCGGCCTTAAAAAGGACCTGTTACAATATCACAAGACATCTTTACGAAAGTCATGGTTCTTCAATACCTGCACGCGTTGACCACGGCCATGTCTGGCATAATCTCGACGATCTGGCGGAATCACTGCATGCAAGTGACCATCCATCCACGGGCAGCTATGACTTCTACCGAGACTCCAATGCCAAAGAAGCCATCAGACTCAGCCCGCTTTGCAATGGGTTAGAAGCCAGATTGAGAATTCTGCTCGATGCATGGCCCGAACAGATGATCCTGTCAGATATATTGGACAAATTGCTTTCCATCACAAGCATCCCGGCGTCTGCGCCACTGGCGCGGTTCCTGACCGCAATCGAAACCTTACTGTTTAAGATCGAGGACTGGGAGCCGTATGCAAGCCGCGAAACATCCCTCAGAGACTCTACACAAGTAATTACCGCTCTAGTCGTAGACTGGCGTCGATTGGAGCTTCAGTCTTGGGCGGGCTTATTGGACGCCGAAGAACGCACGTTGCGCGAAAGGGTCGACATTTGGTGGTTCCGGCTATATGAGCTCTGCGTCTGCGCACCTGTGGCGCTTACTTCTACAGACGGTGCTCCGTACCATGCGTATCTGGAGGAGCTGGTAGCCTTGGTGACTTCCTTCCTCAACAGTAGTCCGGCTGGACAATTGTCCGACCGGTTGACTTTGCTGCACTCGTTCGCTTCATTCACGAGGCTTCACTGGCAATCTGAATCTACGCAAGCACCTTGGGCGGCAATTCAAGATATACCGAACATTCTGCATCACCTAGCAGCGTCGTTTGCAGAGAACAGTGGAAGTGTGTCAAAGTTCCTCGCCAGTGAGCATTCCAGAATCAAGAAGGAACTGCATGAGATTATCAAGCTAGCAAGCTGGAGAGACGTCAACGTTCACGCTCTGAAGGACAGCGCCAGAAAAAGTCACAAACAGCTCTATAAGCGGGTTCGTGCCTGGCGGAAAGCCTTGGAGACCGAGACCTCGACCTTGTTGGCGGTCACGGTCGAACGCCCGGCTTCGGTTCCTGCGGAGACAGCAGTCGCGCCTCCCAACGTTGGAGCAGCCTCGTCGCCAACACTGGTCGATCTCCCGGACCTTCCTTCGTCGGTATTGGATACGGCCAGCAGACTGTCCAGGACGATCGTGCAACTTCGTCCTACTTACCGGAGCTTTCAGCAAATAACATCAAGTATTGGAGAGCGTATAGCCGCAGTACGGGCAGCGGCACCGGTGGAAGACCTTAGGCTCGCTGTTCTCGAACGCAATGACTCACTGCGTCACGCTACGCTGCCGGCCTCTGATCACAAGGACTACGAACGTAGCCTCAGGACTCTCACAGATCGGAAAAGAAAGGCTTGGTCAGCTCTGCTGGCCGAAGCAAGGCGAATAGGGCTTTCTCCTCGCCCATCCGAAAGAACAGTACGAAGATTGAGTCGCACTTCACAGCTTCTATGCACTGGAAACCTTCTGTCACACCATTCAGCTTGGCTACCAGAGTCTCTTTTACAGACTGTTGATACCTCCTTCTACCACTTGGTTGGCCTCCTACCTCAAGTACAGCAAGCGCCTTCTAAACACCACTCGGACATTCAGCCCCAGCAAATACAGGCGGCCGTAGGCTCTGTTCTTACTGCGACAAAGCTTCTCTTGGATAACAAAGCGGAGACCTATACCTCTTGCTTGCTCATGCGCAAAGCCTTTTTACTGTTCTCAAAGCTGCAGGCCCTCGACAAGGAGAAGGTCGCGCCACTCCAGCCCTCTGCCAAGTCTACCACCTTGCCAACTTTCAAAGGGTTGTTGTCAACTCTGACGAACGTTTTGGCGGAGACAATTCGTTGCGGCGATGGTCACATGCGATTTGCTCATCCAACACGTCTGGAAACTCATGCATCGGTCAAGGCCGAGCTGCAAAAGCTGAAAGAACGCTGTTCCGATGTTTCAAAGGAGATGGAAATTCTCGCGGATGATGAACCTCTCACAGGTCCACTTTCGCGCAAAGCAGCCCTAGTCCTTGAAAATTGTCAAAACCTATGGCAGCAAGCTCTTCAGCAACTTTCTGAGTTGCTGGTCACAGCGCCAAGTTCTCGATATCTACTTTGTTCTATTCAAGCATGGATGGAGGACCAGCAAGTCCTTATAGATCAGTCTTGCAGGATCAAGGACGAGCCCGAACTTCGGTCTTCCGCCATACAGGCACATGTCGAGTGTGTGTCGGTTATGCTAGTCTCAACGCAAGACTTGTCAAAATCGATATCGACCTCAAAGCAGATTACCGAGTCCGACGGAACCCTTGTAGACAATGGCACCAAGCTACAAATGCAAAATTGGCAGACCATGCAGATCAATAGGCACCTCGAAAGCATTGTCGAGCGAGTGCAAGCCTTCACGAACGCTATTGCTGAAGTCACGCTCAATCTTGGGGACACAAGTCTCGTCCAAACACTCATCACAAGGTAAGCAATCTTCAAAGTGTCTAACGGGGCTGCCCTGTAGCTAAGCATGCCCTCGTTCTTAGGACGTTACCTTTCGTGGCTTGCTATGTACAATTGATGCAGACACAAATCGTGGACCAGCTTCAGTGGCAAATTAAGATGACCAGCTTTGCCTGCCTCTTGAGCAAGATCGCTCTAGTGCTCGCCAAGGATGGCTTCTGTCGCCCAGAGACAGCCAGCAAAACATCCTCGGGACAATCTCAGCCGTCGGATGGTACGGGCGTGGGCCAAGGAGAGGGTTCTGAGAACGTCAGCAACCAAATAACGGAAGATTCGCAAGTCGAAGGATTGGAGGATGATGAAGATGAGACCGGAGGGGAGAGTAAATCGGGCGAAAAAGACGGCGAGGACGCTATGCACGATATGGATGACGATTTTGGCGGGAGAACTGAAGATGTGGCCGAACAATCGGAAGCAAACTCCGACAATGAGGACTCGCGGTCTGAGGACCAGAACGATCTCGACGAAGAACTCGGAGATGTTGACCCGCTGGAACCATCTGCCGTTGATGACAAGTTTTGGGACGACAAGCGTAAAGAAGACGAAGAAAATGAGTCGACGGATGAACACACCGAGGCGCAGGCAGGGGTAGATGGCCAACCCGAGACTGGCAACAAAGACGCATCGGAAGCAAAGGGTAGAGATGAAGACAAGCCTGAGACTGACCCAGATGCATCGGCGGAGCCGTTGCTAGACGCCAGCCAACCGCTTCCGCAGTCTGGAGAACCGGAAGAAGAGCCGGGTAATATCGACGAAGAGGATAGAAACGAGCTGCCGGATATCGACATGACAGAGCAGACTCTGGATCTACCAGAGGATCTGGACATGGACATCGATGCTCCAAAATCTCCAGACGTCGACGATGACATTGATGATGAGCTCGAAGCCGACGAATCTGGTAAGTGTGCTCTGGACAACAGTGTTGCCGGGCAGGGGCTAAACCGCGCTTCGCTTCAACAGTTTCCGCAATTGAGCAAAACACAGAGGAAGCGGCCGATTCTAGCGCCATCGAAGATCCGGGGCCTGAAATGGAGGGCGCTATGAGCGAGGGGGACGACCAAGATACCCAGAATGATGGAGCTGAGCTTTTGAATGAGATGGAAGACAAGACGAACAGAGATTTGCACGACAGTACCCCCGCAAACCAACATGGCGAGTCGATGGGCAACGAATCGGACGAGCTGGGAGACCAAGGGCAAGACTTAAGCCAAGAAGCACCTCGTGCCGGTACCTCCGTGAACGACGTGCAAGCAGACAATCATGAGAAGAACGAGCCTATCGACCTGCAAAATCAAGCGCAGCGGCAAGGCGCAGAAGGTGCACCACAGCCATCCGATGCTGCTGATACTGGTGACGATCAAGAACAAATGGCAGACGGGTCGGATCACACAGAGCAAAGACGGCAACTTGGCGACAATACGAAAGCATTCATGCGGAGACTACAGGCTATCCCAGATGCTCAGGACAGCGGGGGCAGACCACCTGATGGTGGGCTTGAGCAAGATGGGAAAGGAGCAGACCTTGAATTTGACCAGGAGGCGCCTGATGAGGACGGGCTGCAAGCGATCGGTTCTGCTACGGAGGAAGAAGCAATGCAAGCCAGTGCTCGAGTCGGCGAGGCAGAAATGCTGGACACTTTCCTTGACATGGAAATCGGCGATCAGCCGGAACACATCCAGGCGCCCAACAGCTTGGAGATACCAGACGCGCTCAACGAGTCGATGAAAACGGACAGCGAGCAGACAGTCACATCGAACACAGGCCATGCTTTGCAAGATCAGTCGGCCGAAGACGGCAGCATGGCGGAAATCGATCCTCTACCGGATACACAAGACGAGGCCGGCGCCGCAGAGGCGCAATTGAAGTACTGGGTCTCTGGCGAACGTCAGAATTTGTCTGCGCAGGAAGTCTGGCGCCTTTATACCAGCCTAACGTGCGAGCTGTCTTTCTCACTCACAGAGGCGCTTCGGCTCATACTGGAACCGACACTAGCCACACGGCTTCAAGGCGACTATCGCAGCGGTAAAAGACTCAACATGCGGAAGATAATACCATATATCGCTTCTGATTTCACAAAAGACAAGATCTGGATGCGAAGGACCCGCCCCTCTCAGCGCGACTATCAGATTCTGCTGGCTGTGGATGATTCTCGGTCGATGGCTGACTCAAGTGCCACACATCTCGCCTTTCAAACCCTTGCTCTGGTCAGCCAAGCACTGACCCGCCTAGAAGTTGGCGAAGTCTCGGTTTGTCGCTTCGGCGAGGACGTCGACTTCGTACATCGCTTCGGCAACGGTCTCGTTAGCGAGTCGGTAGGCGCAAGTATTATCGATCGTTTCGGCTTCGCCCAGCGCTCGACCGATGTTCGAAAGCTGCTTCAGCGAAGTCTGACTGAGCTCGGCGAAGCGAAGAGTAAGAGCAAGAGTTCAGGTAACGATATCTGGCAACTTGAGATCATCGTATCGGATGGCATCTGTCAAGATTTGGACGACATCCGCAGCCTTATACGGAAAGCAAACGAACAGAAAGTCATGGTGGTCTTCCTAGTGCTCGACTCGCTGAACAAAAGTCATATTGCCAAGGATGGCAAACAACAGATTGATTCCATTCTGTCGATGCAGTCGGTATCCTATACCAAGGGCAAGACTGGCTCCCTTGAGCTCAAAATGGAACGCTATATGGACAGATTCCCATTCGAGTATTACATCATCTTACAAGACGTGCAGTCACTGCCTGAGGTCCTATGCGAGACTTTGCGCCAATTCTTCGAGAGGGTGAGCCCGATTCCACCAAGCCCAACGATTGTATGGCTAAGACTGTGCTTTGTCCAGATTGGTGGTTGCTAATACTCCTGCAGTCGTGGCGTAGTCGTAGAGAGTAGCCCTACTGAATGAACGTCTCGTAAAGTCGCATACTGATCGGGACGACATGTAGCATAATGGCATACTGTTTGGAACGATGTGTAGCATAGCCCAAGATGTAGGTCACAAAAGGGCCACAGCGGTCAGATGCCTCAACTACAGCTTTTGGCCGGCGCGCAATCGGAACGCCTCGGACTGGCGTAGCAGCCCATCCTGATAATGCAGGAGATCATACAGTCTCTTGATCTCATCGGCCTGATTGCAGATAGCACAGCATCAGAAAGTTCGACCACGGCTCTATGCCGTGGGTACATACCTTCATCTCGAGCACGTCGATAGACTCCTTTAGGTGACTCGCGAGCACTTTGCGTTTTCCAACGTCCGGCAAGGCGGGATCCATTCGCTTGTATTCTTCAGAGAGCTCGATATATATCCTGGCACCCAACGTGGGTCTCAGCGCGATATAGCGAGGTATGGATTCTGAGCATTCTCACCTTTTATGTACGGCGAAGTCATCCTCTAAATCGCGCAAGGCTCTCGTCACCACTGTCTCCATGGGCAGCTCATATTGTGCCTGGTGAAGACTCTCGGCCTGAGTCTCCTGGGGTCGAGACCGCGACCACAGATCGCCAACCTTCGACACCTGGGGCGGTACCGCCCCATGACACATGCGGCAGGTTGCTGGACCATGATCCTCTAATCGTGGTGGTAGATTCGACAGAATGCGCTCTGCTCTGTCCAGAAGGGGCTCCTGCAGAGGGTACGGATCAGGCTGTGTTCGGTTCGGCAACGGGTTTGAGCCTGGTCGGGAAACTCTGTAGTCGGCAGGTATAATTCGAGAAGCTGGTGCTAACGGAGCAGAGGTAGGAGCAGACGAAGGTCGAGCAGCCGGCTGCGATAACAGCCCATTTGGAGCTGTGGTACAGGCCGGGTGTAAGGCTGCAGCATACCCTCGTCCGCACGTCTTGTCATCTATGAACGTTCGAGAAGTGGCCAAGGGTGCACGAGGTTCCAGATCCTGGTGAAGACGAAGCAAGTTCGAGTCCCGTGTCTTGAGACAGACGAATCAGATCTTCTCCTCCAAGACAGTCTAAACGAGCTCGAGAATACCGCACTCACATGCCGCATCGAAGCCAGCACCTCCTCGAGGATACCGCGAATATGGGACACCTGATCTGCGAGGTCCTTGAGCGCTCTCTGAAGTTGCGTAAAGACGCCTTGCCAAGACCCTGGTACATCAGAGGCGGCACCAGCGGCGTTGATCGTATGAGTCGACTGGAGATCTTTGAGCGTTTTGTTATGCCCGCTAATCTGATGATGGAGATTGGCAATCTCGGACTGCAGCTTCTGCACGAAATCTGTAGGAGACGCTGTTGGCCTTGGCTGCAAAGACGCAACGGGAAAGGTCTTTGCGACCCCTGACTGACCTTGTTGCGCATTATCTTCCAATGCATTGCCGGTCAGATGATTGGAACCTTGGCCGCAAGCCAGTCGATCTTGCAATTCAGCTACCTTTGCTTCGCTGCGAGCGTTCTCGCTTTCAAGTGCTTCTAAGCGTTTCCGCAAGTCTGACAAGGCGCTAGACAGCTCAGGATCTACAAGCAATCTCTGCTTAGCTGCGGGCAGACACCTTGACTTGATGTGGTTGAGATAACTCACCTTCTCTACTTTTGCGAGTAAGCCTCCCTGACGAGACTGGGGAACTGCTCCCAATCGATGCAAAATTGCGATGAGATGAGGGACCGCTGGCGACACGGGAAGGGCTCGTCAGGCCTTCAGTGATGCCGGTGATGTCTGGGACACGCAGGGCGTGGTACGAAGAAGGTATAGCTGAAAGCCTCTCTGGTGAGTCGGCGAGGTGTACGGACGGCTGCGTTGTTGCTCGAGAGTTGTTCGGTGGTATAGTGCCATTGGCCGCTGTGTATGCCGGTGCGCGGAAAGGCGAATCATTCTCAGACTGCTGCCAAATTGGTTTCGGCTGCTCTGCTGGCTTTCGAAGTGATGCTGACTGAAGATTTTGAACCGCCAGTGAGCGCGATGGCGCAACCTGTGTCGGGAAGCGTATTTCTCGCCCAAAAGTTCTCTGTGTTGTAGGGGTTCGCTCGGTGTCTGATACAGCATTCGAGGCCCGGTTGGCCGTGGCAGCAGCCGGGGAGCGAGTTCGGCTTGGCTCGACTGCACGCGGGAGGGGACTCGGCGCATACTGGACATACGAAGGAGATGTGCGATGAGGCGATTCTCCAATGTGTCTGACTGTGGATGTCCGGCGAGGTCTTGTTTGCGGAGGTGGCGAGCGCTGTTCAGTCATAGGCGGAGCAGCATGCTGCCGCGGAGCAGGAGTTTGACCCGCGTGCATGATGCGCTCAAACTCCTTGCGCAATTCTCTGGCCATGCCGTCGAAGGCGCTCTTGGAGATGTTATTGGAGCTCACACCTGGACCGGGGTAAGGTGTGCTTGTCAGGTCGAAGCGAGGTCGGCCAGCAGTGTTTGGCGGCCCTTGCTGTTGTTGTGAACGCGAGGGTCGCGCCTGATTGCGAGCGGCAAAGTCGTCTTCGCTTTCAGAACTTGATGTCAGGCGACTGCTTGAGCTACTGTCTGCTGTTCCATCGCTGTATTCATCGACTCGTGCTGCCATGGGATTCCGTCGCGGTGAGGGTCGAACAGCTGAGCGCTGCACATCCATGAAGCGTTGTTTATCGTGCGTTCCGAGACCCATACCAGCGTCTCCATATCCAGGCGAGCTATACAGTTGCTGTGGGTCGCGGTTCTCATCGCCGTACGCTGGCATCGCAGCGTCGAGGTGTCTGTTGTTGTTGTGAGTGACGAGATCGGCGGAGGAAAAGGTCGAGTCGGACGACGAGGCAGACGAGCTGTCGAGGCCAAAGTCGACTTCTGGACGGTACTGCTCGCGCAGCCTGCTCTTTGGCAAGACTGTAGAGGTGACCACAGCCTCGCTGGCCGGGAGAGGCTGTTTGAAGCGCGGTTTTATCGACGTCGCAGGTAGACCGCTAAACCTGCCAGATACTGCTGCGCTGGTAGAGTAGAGCTGTGAAGGTGGAGTCGGGGTATCATAGAGCAGGTTCGGCATGGTCTGCTCTCGCCAGACCGTCCTACCGCTGCGCGCGGTTGTCGATGAGAAGAGGGCCAAGCTTCGAAAACGGGTGGCAATCTCAAAATACTGGTCACGTGATCGCAGAAAGAGTGGCAAAAGTCAAGCTGGCGCGTCTATCATACCGGTACATGCTGACTTTCGCACGGCCGCTACATGCTCTACTGGTGTATTTGCTCTACACTATGATCACATCTCGTTATCACTGCTGAAATGTCTAATAATGTCTATCTTGCAAAATTCGATGCGTGTGCCCCTTGTTAGATTGTCCGTTTCGTTAGAATCCCTGGCCATTCGGCTTCCCACCCTCTCCGTAGAAATGCTCTTCAAAGTCTCTCAAGCGCTTGTTATTCGGCCACATGTCGACGTATAGCGGGTCAATTTCCCAATCTATGCGTATTGGCTCGCCATTGGGTGCTTTGCTATGCGTGATGTGACCTCGCGGCTCCTGCGGCATCTCGTTCTCATCAAGTATAGGGTGCTTCTTCTCGTACTCGAGATCCAGCTTCTTCTCGCCTGGGGTGCGTGGATCCTCGTAATGAATGTCCACACACAGTGCTGATGTCACACCGCCGTGGAAGCGGGTGTACAGTCCACGTTCGAGCGCGGCGCGATAGCGAACGCCGGCAGCAGAGGGCATTATAGCTGTGCCGTCGCTCTGCGCATTCGCTAGCACTGCAAGAAGGACGATAATTTTAGGCGTATTCTCACTCGGCACGGCATGACTGTTAATCGCTCACTGTCTGCCTCTACGTCGCCGGAGCCTTCGCCTCCTTCTACCGCTGGGTTGCCTCCATTGAATAGACCGCTCTGACGTGTGCGGCCCCATGTATGCCCTTTGCTTATGCCGCTGTTTCCACGGGCATATGCGTCAGCTCACAACTACGCCTCGGGAAGGCGGGCAAGTCTTACCTCGGAATCTGCTTGAGTAGGTTGTAATGCACAAATAAAGGCTCTCCCAGATGATCATGCTGCATCATTGTCTGTCAATATAATATTCATCAGCTGCTGATCTTTCAGTTTCACGGGCAACTGCACGTACATGACCGCAAAAGCCAGTCATCGAGTTGTGAGACAGGGCGCCTGCACCGACATAGCGACCTGGTACTGCCCACCGCTTGCGTAGCTAAAGACGAAAGAGCACCTCAGCTGATAGAACCGGACGATTGTAGGAGAGCGTTGCGACTGACGGCAAGGAAAGCGAATCTAAATATATCCTTGTCGCCGTCTGAGATATGGAACCAAAACTGTGCGTGCAAAGAGTTGCAGAGTCAGTGCAAAGCTGCGTATGTGCGTACGTATGGAACTTTGTCATACCTCCCAGTCGTCTAGCATCCAATTAGCAAGGAGAAGCGCATCCATGTGGCGGCGTTTGTCAATGAGGATCTGCCCAGCTTCTTGCTCCCATTCGTCGCGGCATTGGGTTCTGCGGTGCGTGCGTCAGCTCTGCAACCTGGAACACGATTTGAGGTAATCAGACCCACCCGATAATACCCCAGATTGGGTTCATCGGGCCAGTCTTCCAGTAGTCTGGCCAGAACATCACACCGAGTCGTCTGTACGACGGAGCATTCCAGATCAGTTCCCGTTCCGTCGTTGTATTCGAAGCGAAACTGCCGTCGTATTCTCCAAGGTAAGCAACGGGTATGTTATCCGAGTCCTGCGTGCATAGGTGCATGGTAGGCGAAATATGGTAAGCGGCCTTGATACACCCTCGCATCCCGAGACACCTTCTGCCTCACCAAGTATAGGACTTCCGCAAAAGTGGATGCCACGATGGCATCGCTTTTGATCTGATAATTCTTCGTGCGGGAGTCATCTCTTGTGGCATGCTCAATCTATTGCATTTGTAAAGTCGCAGTCATTAGTATGTTGAGGGGCACGTGAAAAGGTTAGTGCGCCAGACGTACGTAGCGCAGAGTCGCATTGTACTCCTTGAATTCGTCCAGCAGCTCTGGCGGAGGCATCTCGCCTGGAAAAGAGAAGATTTCCGCAGGCAAGCTTGTCTCGTAGTGCTTGCGGAGAATCTTGAGGGTGAGAAGGACGCGAGAAAAAGTATCTGCATTACCAGCTGTGAAAACGATGCTGCGAGAAGTGCGGAGTGTAAGGACATCGTTCACAGCCTGACTTGATCTGCAAAAGCAACCCACCCTCTTCCATGACCGGCGTTCTTTGAATCCAACAACCCTTGCTTCTCACACTCTACCAGGTAATCTATCATGCCCTTGCGGTACCTTCGCGTGTCCGTCGAGTTCAGGCTGTGCCAAATGAGAGCTGCATCCTGCGTGATCCAGTCGTTCTGCGCCTGCTTGACGCGGTCGCGCGAGCACGTCTTTGCGTTCCATTTGACCCAGTTTGCAGGTTCGTCGAGTGGAGCATCCCAGAGTGCTTGCAGGCGCTGTCGCAGCGTCGCGTCAAGAGGCAGCGGTGGCGTCGGCGAGACCCATGTCCGCACTCGATCATCGTCGCTGGTGATGTCGCTCGTCGGAGGTGCTTTGGGGAGCTTGATGGGGTGCAGGCCGTGAAACATGGAGGTTATCCTGTTCCTCGAGGCTGCTACGGATGGAGGAATGTACTCGTCCGACGCTGTGAAGCTCGCGAGGACCAGAAGCAGCAAGAAGCAGGTCCCCAGAAGTGGCACAACGCGGCGCCTGGGCAGGACTACTGCGGAGTTGAGGAAAGCCAGGCCGGCGGGCAGGACAGAGACGCAGCTCGAGCAGCCTTCCATGAATGCATTGTCTTCTGTGGGCGGCCTCTGCCTTGTGGGAGCTCGCTGCTGCCAGCCATGAGGGTGCACACGGCTGTCTTTCTCGTCCAGGCTCACGCTCGAGGATGACGCCGAGCCAGAGGACGAGACCGAGTACAGCGGGAGCTGTGACTCTGAGCGTAGGTGTCTGCTCATCGTAGTCGAGACATGAGTGTGGTGATGCTAGTGTGAGAAGGTTGCTCTAAAATGCAGCTCTCCTGGCAGAAGCACAAGCTGTTGGCTGCTCTTCCTTTTCTGGGCACAGCTTGCTTCCTTGCTGCGGGAGGGCCTTCCGGCGACTAAATATACTGCACGCGTACAAGACAGCCCGCAGCTGCTTGGCATGCGGAATGTCATCTACCCGCAGCGAGTAGGTCTTCCTCAGTGAGCGTGTTAAATCTGCAAGACGAGGCAATGGACGCGTCTTTCTCGAGAAGAGCTGGCCATGCCAAAAAGCAGGCACGTGCCAGACGGACGGATGATATCAGCGCTCGAGATGGGCTTCTTGGGTTTGACGCGCGAGTACTAAAGAAGGCAGTGTTCGCTCTTCAGCTAAGCGTATACTCCATACCATGCGCGTGCGAGGCCGGACAGGTCACAGTAGCAGCGCACTGTCGGCACAGTGTCTTTCGAGTTTTAGCGACTGGCACACCGCTCCAGTGCTCGGTTAGACCATTGTAGCAGGGGTTGTGGATGTCACTGACTTCAGCAAAGCAGAACGATTCAAAGTACGGTGCACCTTAATAAGCGCCCAAGCGAGGTGATACAGTCAAATGCGATTGCACCCAAAAAAGACGGACGGCAGCGAAAACGACATGAATGTAAGAACGACAGTCGAGTGCCTGAAATCTTGTAGTCGGATTGTCTGGCAATGGATGCCAAGTCCTGCTTCCTTTCTCCAAGTCTCAAAGCACGCGGTCTGCTGCTAGCTTAACCAGACTTTCCAACAGGGCTGCAGGAAAGAGACAAGCACGTTAGTGAGACTGCGTGACACAGCCGGGAAAGCGGCGCAGATGGACATGCGACTCACTTGGGGTTCATTCTCCTCTTGCCGCCGGTCATGGTAACATTGACGAATCGCTTGTTGTATTGGATGCGCTGGCAGGGTTGACAAGACTGAGTCAGCTCACTGAATCCCAATTGCCTCACGTCGAGCACTTGTCGACACACCTTCTTCGCCCGTCCTTGGAGCTTCTTGGGCTTGTCCTCCTGAGGAGCGACCTTTGGTGTCTGCGACTTGACTTTGCCGGCCTGTAAGAAGACGACGATTGTTCAGCTTCCGGGCCTTCCATGGGCTATGTGCTGGCCTTCTCGAAAGACCGAGCGGGACAGTGGATGGCAAGCGGTGGTGGTGACAAGCAGCATGTGCTCCATCCTGTCCTACTCTCCGTCTTCGAGGAAGCATTTGAGACCGATGTCTGGCGGTGCGTGTTCCATGCTCCATCTTCGTTCGACGCCCTGGCCGATCTCCAACTTGCGCGGCAATTATCGCGTGTGACCACGGTCTGCGCACGCAGACCAGTCTCTCGCATTGACTGTCCTTCTCATGGGCGTACCTCCATCATCTTGCTGTCTCCCACGCATCGTTCTCCCCGCTGCTCGTCCCTTCTCATGCACCACCACCACTGCCCGATCTCGCTCCCTTGTCAAGACGTCGACTCACTCGGGCGAGGGATCCGTGAACTGCGAGACGAAGCGAATCAGCAGCTGCTACAAACGTGCTGAAGTGCACACAGACTCACCCTTTCCCATGCTTGCTGCTTGTGGTGGTGTTGGCGACTCTGAGCGTGGCCCGGCGCAAGCGCTGACCCTTGCGTGCAGATTTGCGCCTTCCCCGATCGAGCCTGGCACTTTCTTCCCTCGAATCGCCACCTGAAAAATCCTGGAAAAAGAGACTGCTCACACTGAGTGCGAAGAGAGTCTCGTTTGCAGAAAAGGCTTCGGGTACCTTGCTTGGACGATTTCTACTCTTTTGGCAGAGCGACATTCGTGTCACGCCGCGACTCACTGACATTCTGATTCAGCCCGGCTGGCTGCTGCATTTCGCACAACAACTCCGCCAGCCAACAGTCACAAACAGTCATGCAGCGCTCAATGTATTGGTCATTCTTTGATGTTACCCCCACTGACCTTCCTAAGCTCAATTTGACCCCTCTGCTTTGCGCCAGAAGTGGGCAAGATGCGTTCAGACTGTCACCAAATGGGCAGGATCGCCTTCCTTGTCGGCAGCTTGCTCGTCCTGCCAGCTGCATGGGGCCTCAATGAGCCATGTCAAGTCGATAACAGCCGCTTGGATCCAAACTCGCACAAGTTTCACTCCGACTGTGGACCTATGGAATACTGCGCTCCCACCATCATTCAGAACTCGACGACTTCTGCGCCGCCAAACAGCACCCTTTCCCGTCGAGCAAACGTCACACCACAGATTGGCTTCTCAGCTCTCAAGCATGAAACGCGCCTCAGTCGACGGGGGCACTTGCAGAATGTCTTTCTGGCTGGCTTTACAAGCACCTACTCAAACGAGACGAGCGAAGGGGACGAGTCCGACAGCAGCGAGCAGAACGGCGACGACACGGCAAGCGATGCGGGTTTTTCAGTTCTCGTGCAGCGCATGTCTGCTAGTGTAGGACCTGCCCCAACAAACAGCACTGGAACATGTCAGCTGAAAGGCTGTCGCACCGACGAATTCCCTTTTGGGTGCGTGTTTGCAGTGCGCGCCCGCTTGGAGACTTCAGCCTAACTTTTAGCCGATACAGATATGGGCCAGACGATGTCCTGCCGCCGCGGTGTCCAGTAGGACAGTACTGCCCGGACAACGAGGACAAGTGCCAGCCGCTCATTCCAGTGGGTGGCCCTTGCGAAATGAATCGAGATGGTGAGCCTTTCCCCAGACATGCCATTTGAGGCTCTCAGACTGATGGCAGATCATTGCAGACTCTTGTCAGCCTGCGGACAACTACACTCTCTTTGCGAGTGAGAGCAATTTCAATGGATCCGTATGCTTGAGCTACACTTGCATGTACGCGGACAAGCTGGTCGGCGAGGTGAGCGCGTTACCTAACGAAAGCGTTTGTAAGATTGACTCCAGCTGACTGTCTTCCTTATTAGAAATGTATCATCGATAACACGATATATTCGGGCGACTTGCCTGACGGGTGAGCGTTTTTAAATGCGACATGTCTCGCAGACATATAGCTCAGAATTCTGTCGTCTGCTTGCCAAACAAGATCACAGTTTACGGACATGGTTTCTCGAGACAACTGCTCTCCAGGACTCTACTGCTCAAGCGACGGGCAGATCTGCGCAGAGCGACTTGCAGTTGGCGAGTCTTGCAAGATCGACGGACAATGTCTGTCTGGCAATTGCGACGTGAGCAACAAGTGCGTTGCGCCACCCGAGACACCATCGCCCGTACCACGCGCACTATACATCATCCTGCCGCTCTTCATCTGCGGAGGCATGGCGGGATTGACGTACTCCCTCTGGCTGTTCCACCAGCGTGCGAGAAAGAGGCGCAATGAGACGCTATATGAGTACTGGACAGAGCAGCTTGCCTATCGGAGAAGTATCATCAATATGCACCTCGCAGCTCAGCAGGAGCAGAAGCGGGCGTTCTGGGTCGAGAAGCAGTAGAAGTAGATGGGAGCGGGCAGTGGGTGCACGTGCCAAGCGCCCCGAGCACTCAAGATGGAGTGTGGCGAGAAACCTTTATTCGAAAGACAGGAGACCAAGGGCATCACTCTCGAGCCAGCAGCCAATTTGAGTCTGAAACTACAGCACCAGGTAATCATTTGCTAGGAGGGGCGCGTAGATAGACCCTGTGAGCGAATTTGAGCAAGTTGCAGTCCCCGGTGCCAGTGAAGGTGTTTACGTGATTGCACCCCTCTTGCTGCGGGAAGCTCGACGATGATAGACGAGCATAAGTGACTTAATACTCAGTAGCGCATACTTGTAGGTAGTCTGCTGCTGAATGTGGTCGGAGCAGAAGAGATCTCCGCGCGCCCTGCCTGGCTTTTGCAGCGACTTTTCGCCACCACCGTCACTCGCGAAGGCCAGCCCAAAGCTATTGCCCTATGTTGCCTCCACACCACTCACTCAGCCCGCTGACCGGCGCAGAACTGCTACAGCCATGACGAGTCTGCTCAGCAACGCGAGCAACGACTCGCTCCACCTGCATGGGAGCGGGGGCCACCACCAGCTCGACGCCAGCCAGTACTATGGCGGCGACTCGCTCAGAGATAGGCACAAGCACCGCGGCCGCACCTACTCTGGAACCGCTGCAGGCGGGCAGCAGGTCAGAAGACCCGTCATGCTTGGCTCGGACAAGGTTCAGAGGTCCCGTCGACTGTCTCATGGTCAGTTTTCGCCTGTTTTGCATGTACACACGCTCTCTACCGCGCCGCAAGCCCCGATCAAAGCGAGCTCGCACCGACCAGCTAGCTGACTACCCTGAAACTGCAGACGAGCTGCCTATCAAGCCGCGAAAGTTCCTAATTGACGTCGAAGAGACTATGCGCATCGTGCTGGAACAGGAAGATACAGATGGCAACTTTCAGATTTGCGTCACCGATTCTGGACCCAAGGTGCTGGCTCTGGGTACCGTGACTTCGAATGGCTACCGCTCTTTCGATGTGAGCGAGGTCCTAGCACTGCAAACCTACTGGAAGGGTTATTCTGACGTGATACCACTTGTGTCACATCTCGCTCAACCTTTTGCATGCCTGTCTTTGCGGTACCTTTCTCAACCACACTATGTCCAACGTTCTCCTGCGGATCCGCTCCGATTCCCCTCCTATCGCCTTCGTGACACCCGCTTGTTGCTGCTGGCCGTATCAAAACTTGCGATAGATCCGAGGAACCTACATGCTTTCTAATCTGCTCCAAGAACTCGCGCTAGCCCGAGACTATGGTCGCAAGCACATCGTGCTCGACGAAGCCCGCTTGAACGAGAACCCTGTCGACCGCTTATCGCGAATGATCCGCAACCTCTTCTGGAATGGTTTGACGAGGTGCATTGACGGTGAAGGATTGGAAGCCATCTGCGCGGACCCGAAGAACAGATCCAAGAACATCTCGCCACGGATATACGTCCCTGCAGCCGAGGTAGAAATGCAAGAATATTACAAAGCCGTAGCGGCAGAAAAGCCACACATCAATCTCGAGGTCGACGTTTTGCCCCGAAACATCACTGCAGAGTATGTCAAGAGTTTGAACGACAAGCCTGGTATTTTGGCATTGGCGATGGAAAAGGTCAAGAAGGAGGACGGCACCACGACCCTCAAAGGCATTCCTTTCGTTGTGCCAGGTGCGAGGTTCAACGAACTCTACAATTGGGACTCTTACTTTATATCCCTGTCAGTCTTGACTACACGAACCATGAAGCGCCGACTGCTGACTATGCTCACATGCAGTGGTCTTTTGGTGGACGACAAGGTAGATCTGGCAAGAGGCATTGCAGATCATTTCTGCTTTGAGATCAGTAGGTGTTTGGCTCCTGGCTCATGCAGAAGGCGGGCCGGCTCACCGACCCCACACAGAACATTACGGCAAGATCTTGAATGGCAACCGGTCCTACTACCTGACGCGCTCCCAGCCTCCCTTCCTGACCGATTTGGCCCTGCAAGTCTACAGCCGACTGGACCCAGGAACGGCCGAAGACAACAAAGCCTGGCTGAAAAAAGTCATCCAGTCTGCGATTCACGAGTATCACAGTGTCTGGATGTGCGACCCTCGCTTGGACCCTGTCTCTGGCTTGTCCCGATACCGTCCAGACGGGCTGGGCATCCCACCTGAGACGGAAGCATCGCACTTTACGCACCTCCTTCAACCGCATGCCGATAAACATCGCATGAGCATCAATGACTTCATCGAGGCGTACAATGACGGAGAAATTAAGGTGCCTGAGCTTGACACTTACTTCCTGCACGACCGAGCCGTGCGGGAGAGCGGTCATGACACCACGTAAGCCGGCGTCTTGTTAATAGCTAGTGACGAGCTCCATTTTCTCTGATACTCTTCGCCAGTTATCGCTTCGAGAACAAGTGCGCCAATCTGGCTACTATCGACCTCAACACCCTTCTCTTCAAGTATGAGATCGACATCGCGACCGCTTTGAGAGACGTCTTTGACGGCAGCATCGAGCTTGAGCACGAGTTTGAGCTTACTGCGTATCCCTTCGGCACCGAAGTGCCTGTGAATGGGGAGGAAAGCTACCCCGCTGGAAAGTCAACAGCGACACGCCAAACTGCCGCTGAATGGTTCGCGCGAGCGACACGCCGCAAACAGCTGATTGACCACTACCTTTGGAACGAGGGACAAGGCCTGTTCTACGATTATGATACCAAGAAGCGCAAACAGACTGTGTACGAGACTGTTACTGCGTTTTGGGCTCTGTGGTGCGGTTGTGCGACAGATGAACAGGCTGCAAAGCTGGTACAAAGAGGCATCCCGAAGTTCGAGGTCGCTGGCGGTCTGGTCTCGGGAACAGAAGAATCGCGTGGACCTGTTGGTCTAGATCGGCCAAATAGACAGTGGGAGTAAGTGGCACTTGACTATAGCGTGAACATCGAAGCGAATGCTGACACACACCTGACCATAGCTATCCCACGGCATGGGTAAGTACACACCTGTAGGTGTTGTAATGAGTAGAATTTAGGCTGAGTCTGTTCCGTAGCCTCCTCATCAAATGCTGGCCTGGTGCGGTCTTGAACGCTACGGCTATGTCCAGGATGCACAGCGCTTGGCGTACAGATGGGCATACATGTGAGGCACTGCGGGTCTGTCTAGAGTATATATCACATTGACCTTGCCTACCTCCGTCAGGCTCACCTCCGCATTTGCCTCTTTCAACGGCATGGTACCCGAAAAGGTCAGTCTGTGTATTCTCACAGTGAAGTTGCAAACGCTGAACACAGCCCCAACGCAGTTCGACGCCGTCAATTTGTCGCACAACGTCGAAGCCGAGTACGGCAATCAAGGTGAGCATCCATCGCTGAGCCTGACGTCCTGTGTATTCGTTTCCGAGAGCTAACCCACCCGCACCGCGAAAGGGATCGACTTCATGCACGTTCCACGAGAGGGTTTCGGTATGTTGATTGTTATGCAGAAGGTTTAGCATGCGCCGACTGACACGAAATTAAAATTTAGGCTGGATGAACTCGTCTTTCCAGCTCGCTTTGGTAAGCCGGATGATCATTTTCGCACGCCATTGGAAGCTGATACTGCATTCAGACCTTCATTACGACTCATCAACGGCGAGCGCTTGGCGCTCTGACATCGCCAGAGCAATTCTTCAAGCTGCCACCTAAAGCCTAGTGCATACGGGGCTCATTTCGTCAACGTTGCATGCGGACGGCCTACACAGCAAATTTCGAGCTTAGGATACCCCAGAACGCGACGAGAATCGGTTACGCGTCTGCAGCAATTGTGTTTGCGTTTTGTGCCTACGTCTGTTGCCGGCTGGAGCAAGCCAGGCACCCTGTATCATAGCAGCATTTACTGGAATGAGGGATACGAACTGCAATTGCCAAGGAATCGCCAGATTGGCAGAGGTCGCACCTTGCGCTTTGCAACTCGCTTGTCAAGTCAGTAGTGGTATTCGCGATTGGAAAGGCATGAGACATGGTAGGGTTTTTTGTGTACTACTTCATTGCAATCCCGACAAATTAACGTCCAACATCACGTAAATCCCAAGCAAATCATCTACGACTTTGCGCAATTAAGAAAGGAAGAAAGAAAAGAAGGGGAACAAGGGTTCCGGAATTCATGCATGCATAGTATCTGCATGCCTCGTTGAGCTCATGCATCTGTCATCGCTGAGTGGAGCATGACCACCCTAGAGAGCAATTATCATGAGAGCGCCGAGCACGACGAGACCAGCGAGAGCCGAGTTGCTATTCATAGAGGCACTAGCGCCGCTGGGAGCACTGGTTGAGGCCGAGGACGATGCGCCAGCTGCTGCCGATGTGACTGCAGACTGAGCAGACTGGACTGCGCTAGTGGCGCCGGCTGCGACGCTCTGCATATTTAGAAGAGAACGAATTGGTCAGAGCCGCTTGTCGTTGCTGAAGAAGGCAGAAAAAGGAGTGCACTCACAGACGCCCCGGATGCGGGTGTTGAAGCAGCCCCAGAGGCAGCTGAAGCTCCTGAAGCACCGCTAGCTCCGGCCAAAGCTGCCGAAGCTTCGCGTGGAATAGTAACAGTGACGCCAATGGCAGAGCAGAGCTGAACGTGAAATTAGATCGAGTTGCGGTCAGCGCCGTTGTCGAGGTGAAAGGTAGATCTCTACCAGAAGAAACGCAGACTCACCTGCTGACCGAGCTTGACGCCTGTATCGGCATCGGCGGCGGAGCACGAAGTGCCAAAGCATCCGGCTACATTGTTGATGAAGACGTTGGAATTGCAAAGGCACATGGCGTCGCTCTGTGTAATACATCAGCAGTGACATCTCAGCATTGCGGAATAGGATGGCTTTTTCGCCACGTGAGCGAGAGAAAGGACGTACCGGCGAGCAGTCAATAGAGGCGGCTGCTGACTGAATGCAGGTGCCAACACTACAGGCGACGATGGTTCCGGTCAGAATCAGAATAGCTCAGTCATCCTTCGCAGAGTGTGACTCACCATGCCGGGTATTGACGGGTCTCGAGGACGGCGGCAGAGGTGGCAGAGGCGAGCGCAGAGAAGGCAACGAGGATAGCAGAGGTACGCATGATGGCTGGGTGTGGAATTAAGAGGGAGAGCAGGTCAGACGAGTCAGTAGGAGCAGCAGAGAAACAGGAACGGCGGGCGACGCTCAGAGCCGTCCATGTAGATGTTGAGCTCGCTCACCTATTGAAGTGCTTTGTCCTTTTAGAAGCTAGGAACTACTGTGGCGTGGGCGCTGAGAGGGGACGAAGGAACAAACGGTCTGAATGTGAGACGGCTGCTGGATGGCAGAAGGACAAGAGAGACAAGAGAAAGCGACGCCGGACCCGCAAGGAAGATCGCGCATGTCCTCTCATCTTTATTCCTTTTGCCTTGCCTTTCACAGAGCCGGATGGGTGATCGCGGGGGGTGGCTCTTTTTGTTGGAGTCCAAAAGGCAAACCGAGGGCTGGGCTGGCCGACGCGGCCGTGGAATTATTCATTGCGACCTTGGTCTGTGTCCAAGTGCCCTTCATTGTTGCGACGAGTTGACATGCGGTCGAGCATTTACCTCTGCCGTTTGCGGATGCGCAGCTTTCCTATTCTTGCAGTTCAATCCTATACAGGCGCTTCTCCGACGTCTTCGTAGCTCTCCGTGCATCGTGCTGCAAATGCCAGGCTCATGCGCAAGGGGTGGTCATGAAGATGAAGCCAGTCTCGCGACCGTTATGCACGGAGTCGAACGATTGACAGGCGACACATCGAAGGCATGAGGCCCGTCCATCCAGCTCTCCGCCACAACCCTGAGAGAAGAGAGATGCTTTCCGCAAGTCCACCAGGCTTACAAGTCTCCCCTCATCATAGATTCATACTTCATGGCCACTGGCGCATGAACTCAGCTTCCGCTACTGATGGGTGTCCAGGCCACTGCATGCTTGGGGCGGTTCTGCAGTCATAGCGCTGAAACAAGGGTCCTGATATCGAATGCGAGATCTGGGTGTTGAAAGAAGAAAAGAGCTGAAATCCGTCCATCCGCATCCGACATTTCTAGCAACGACAATTGCTCTGCATGCATTTGCATACCGGATTCAGAGCAATATTTCTCCTCTTTTCTGCCGAGCGTCTACATCATGCGTTTGGGATTTCACTTACAGCTAAATCAGCCTCAGCCGCTGGTTCTCGGAGCTCCTGCCACTTGAGTTGCGCGAGACGTGCTTCCAAACTTTGCAGCTTTGCGAGTATCGATATATCCTCGATGGATGTCAATGTGATAAGCATTTACCAGCACTCCGGAAAGCATCAGCATCTAGGGACCCTGGAACCCGTGATGCAGCCCGAAGGAAACGACAAAACGAAAGATGGGAGCTGTCAAATACTCAAACGTGCAATAAGTATGAGTGTCACTGAATGTCGATGCATATGACTTATATTTACGAAGCGCAGGTAACGAATTGCGCGGAATGACGAATTAGATACATTTGTTAGAGCTACACCCGTTTGAGCAAGATGCTTCAGCAGGTTTGAACGAAACCATTGGATGCTGCAAAAGTTTGGATCAGCTTGGATATGGGACAAGCTTCTCCACAGTATCGAGACAGTGTGACACTCACTGCGGATAAATCCGTTCTGGGTGCTGCCTTGCGTTTTGAAGTCGCTTGCCTCCAATTTATCGGTATAGCTGGAAAGCAGACAATTTATCAGCTCTTTCTCGAACATCTGATGTTCATTAAGGTCGCTCTGTTGCACCCACAAGTCGCAGTACCAGAACCCGCCAGTGGAGGTGTCCTTGCCTCCGTCACCACAGGTGATGAACGGGTCGCCACCGGCATCAGAGCATTTGCTGGAAGACGGATCTGAGTCAACGAGGTCCGTTGATCGGCTGCCAGATACTGGTATTGCTCACTGGTACACGGTTACGCTTTGGCAACTCTTGCCATTGATGCCCAACGAGCACGCCGCTTTGCACGCTTTATTCGCTTCGCCTTGATTGACGAGTCCTGGGCCAGGGAGGTACACTCTTCCGAGGCCAAGATAGCCCAGCTGTTCGACAGTGACGGTCTGTATACCGTGTCCCCTGCTGACTGTCTTGTCGCCAGAGTAGATCTGCTTGTACGAGCTGCACAGACTGCGAACTTCGGGCTCCGGCAGCGCCGCTGCGTGCGCCAGTGTGACCGTGCCGACCACCCCAGCGAGCAACGTCAGTGCGATAGTAAACTTCATGTTTCTGAACAAGATGATAGCGAAGGGTAGAGAAGGGAGGCTGTGGCCATGCAAGCATCCTTTTGTCAGTCCGTTCGTCCCATTGTCGACCTGGTCGTCATTTTTTGTCTATTTATGGCCCACGTGGCATGCCGGCGATTGGTGTCTGAGTCATTTGCGGTGCGGCGACTGAATCCCAGCAGCTCAAGGACACACATCTTGGGGTAGACAAAATGGTTCAGGCTAGCTTTCACCTTTCAATTTGTAGTGAGCATTTATATACATAGTGCAAAGTCCAGAATCCCGGTATTATGGTCCTTTAAAAGCTAAAGCAGTGAAGAGCGAAGGCACGTATACGCATACGGCGCATGGATCTCGAGGCGGTCCAATCTACAGGCATGAGATAAGCATTCGAGTGCTTGTTTCGTTTACTTGCAGTCCTTGACAAATGCTTGGGATGCTGCATGCAAGAACGCGGCTCAGCTTTTGTTGTGATGAGAAGAGTAGGCAGATCGCACGCACTTCTGATCTGGCCTCCGTCGGTGCCACCGGATTGTTGAATTTGCTTGGCAGTGATTTTATTCGAGTAGCTAAAAGAGCATAGATAGTGAGCAGCGTACTAAGAAACGTACTTGAGGCGGGTAGAGCAGCTTACAACTGGCAGTACCAGTATCCACCTTTACCGTTAGCGCCACAAGGGATGAAGGGGTCTCCTCCTTGCTTGGAGCATTTGCTGTGAGAGAGCAAGGGTATGTTGTATCAGCAAGGCATATTTTGGGGACTATCGTAGCTCAGAGGCCAGCTCACTGGTAAATATCAACGCTCTGGCAGTTCTTGAGATTTGGCAATCCAGCGGTGCAGGCAAGCTGGCATGCCGCATTGGCCTCGGCCTGGTTGACGAGACCAGGACCTGGGAGATAGATCCTGCCCAGTCCCAAGTTGCCGAGCTGTTGAACATTATAGGTCTGGGAGCTGAATCCTCCGAGCTTCTTGTTTCCAGAATAGATCGCCTTGTACGTCTTGCAGAGGCCATTGCCGAGAACAGGGATGGAACCAGAGCCCGAGCCAGAGCCAGAGCCGGTGCCGATGCCGATGCCAGAGCCAGAGCCAGAGCCGGTACCAATGCTGATGCCAGATCCAGATCCAGATCCAGAAGCGGGCTTGCTGCCGGTGCCCACGTCGACTCCGACTCCCACTCCGACACCACCCACACCAACATTGACACCAACACCTGTACCAGTGCTGCCAGTATTGGTACCGCCAGGGAGAAGGCCACGGTCTGCCAACTCGACCTCTGCGCGAGACTCGAGATCTACAGCAGTAGGCACGCCATGCACGTGACTGCCAGCGAGGGCGAGGACGGAAAGGATAGCAAGGAATTTCATGGTGGAAGTAGCGAGAATAGAGCAGGAGTGAGTGTGTGGAGAGGTATGTGAGATGGGGAAGAAAGAGAAGAGAGATGCACATCTCAGGAAACCTCCCATTAAATACCTGGTCCTCTCCTTGCTGCATCTCAGTGTACTCCTTGAAGTTGCTCGGTGGCGTTGGCCCAGAATCAGTCCACTAAAGTGCGATCGTGTCTCTCATGGGGCAATTTGTGCCGAGAAGTGAGATGCATTTCAGGTAGCCTGTCCTTCTTTACCCATTCGCGGAAATGTTGAAACAGCCTGCCTCTTGACAAGCGACGACCGGGTCAAGGGCAATGAAGCGTCGCACTCGCAATACGCTCCACCTTCTTGAATTCTGGCCTGACTTTTGGAAGTCGCAACGTCCTGCAGCAAGCTAGTCGCTCTAATTTGAAGAAGTGAGACCTCGCATGAGCTCTTCATCAACGAGAATGATGCAGGACCCTGCCCGCCGTACCTTCCTGAGCACCCACGATGACGGTTCTGGTATAGTTGATGGGAGAGCAGTGCGTTATCGCCATATATACCCTTCGGTCATGCGGGTGCCAGGAGTATTTGCAGCAAAGATGTTCCACGTACCGATGTACGACCATCGACCACCCCTTCAACATCGAACCACTTGGCCAGTCTAGAGCCGCCAGGACTGTTCGAAACATCCAGCTACCGGATCAGCTAATCTGCAATGCCAGATGTGAACCGCCATCGCAGCATGCAAGCGAGGATACATGCACCGGATAGCCTCGAAATCGAATGCAAGAGTCAGTAATGACAATCGAATCTGAGCCATTGCCATTTCAGTGAGATTTGCTGCACTGCGCTCCAAAGCGTCACCAAGGCACTCGAGGGTGCCACACTTCGACAGCCTGTTCCGTGAGCAGGGTACATATACCCGCACTCCAATGTTCTTTTCGGCCAACGACTTCGTTGGGAGTGTAGAGCAGCATCCGATTGCAGTATTATATCCAGCGCGTTGACAGACCCTGCAGCCCTGGATGTTCGTCTTGGTCTGAACATTCCAGAGCTGGCGTGCTGTGTCAGAAGTGCGAACAGACTGACGAGTCTCTCTACGACAGTAGCAGTGTTAGCAATGCGCCGGGGGTGCCAAATGTGGATAATTCAATGATGGCCAGAGGCAGCACCAGTGCGTCGCTGCGCGGTCACTGTCCCGCGAAAGGCGCAAGCTCAACAAGAGACTGCCGCGGTCAGCGGGTGACTGCGATCCAGTGCCTCGTCGGCCATCAGTACCTATACTGCTGTGAGCCAGCCAGCTTGGCCACTGTATTTGCGAAAGGCCAGCTGTACTGGAACTTGTCGACGACGCGGGATGTGCGGGCTTTGACCACCTGCTAGGCTAGCACGTGCAATCAGGTGGCGGATAGACCACCCACTGTCGGGAGCACAGCATTAGCGCGATGCTCACCATCCAGGTCGCATCTTGCCTCTTGCCTTTCCACGAGTCGCTCTGAGACCACTCGTGCCCATTTTAAGAGTCCTCGCAGCATGCCTTTGACCGCCGCTCAGCGAGATTGGGAGGTGAATTGGACGCGACGCCTCATCGAGACCACCAGGACAGGCACTGTCGAAGACTGGCTCAAATTCTACAAGGGTTGGTTCACAGAGGCGACTGTACTTCACATGTACCCACTATCGTGGTGTGGTGGGCGCAACATGCACCTTGTTCTGACTTCGTTCTCGCCCGTCGCGCATTGACAACGCAGACGATGCCGTGTGCACACGTCCTGGCGTCCTAGAAGTGAAGGGCACCGACGCAATCAAGCAAGTTCTCTCTGGTGTGCGCTCAATGGTCCACTCTCTTTCGTACGAGTGCGTATAGAGAAATGATTGGTCTCGCGATCTGGCACCTTGCACACGGGCTGATCGGCTGGCTTGTAACCATTACAGCGACACGTCCATAACCATCGATGAAGACAACGGCAAGATCATATACATCACATCGATAGTGGCCACTCTTGTTGCAGATCCAAAGAAGCAAGAGATTCCCGGCCGTGCCGTGGTCATCGTCAAAAAGGTCCTTGGTGCACAGGAGGAGCAGATGGAGCACGAAGAGGTGGTCACAGATGGCAGTGCTACTTACAAAAGGCTGGCAGATCTGGGAATAGATGTCATGGCAGAATTAGGCCAGAAATAACCCAGGGACTGCTCTGAACTGCCACGAATACCGTGCAATCATCGCAGCAGGCTGCTGAATCGGCCAAGCCTGGCATCCTGTCATGGTCTTTCTGCTCGGCTCATCTGCTGACCACATGCGTGGATTTTCTTCAGCGCAGCTGATTCTTGGAGCCAGTCACGAAGCTCTTCATTGATGTTCTGGCGAACATGGGCCCAAAGTGAGCACTGCATATATATAGATCCAGAAGGCTTTAGTCACTGGATCGTCGGTCAAAGCTAGTACACAAGTACATGTCGCCCAGGAAGGCTGCCCACCAGATGTCGCCTTTAGAGCGGCCTGACCTGCCAGCGTCTGCTGGTATTTAGATTAAAATAACGTCTTTTCAAGGCAAGCTCAGCTCCAATGCATCTCAAGCCCTGGACCGCTCGTCGAGCAGGAAAATGCCGCACATCACAGCTTTGAAATCGTGCAGCTCGTTAGATATTTGAAGTCTGTGCTGCTGTCGCCGGCTACACTACCCAGAACCCAATTGACTTAACGACCAGGGGCTGAAAGTGCTGCCGATGCGGAGATTGGCGCCCAAATTCGTTTCCTACGCAGCGTCTGTGCAGCGCCTTACTATACCGCAGCTGCCTCCGTGTATCTTGTCCTTACAGTTCACAAAACGTCGCAGCAACAACGCGTCACCGCTCGCTTGTCTCTTGCCCTCTCGGTTGACTCGAACGTTAGACATGCTCACGCCAGCACAGCGCGAGTGGGAGGTCCAGTGGGCAGGCAAGTGGGCCGCTGGCGCGTGCAGCATGGACTCCGACGCATGGATTGATACATTTTACGAGAGTGCGTCTGGATGGGCTTGCAGGCACAATTGGCAGGGTGCTGAGGTGTTACAGCGATGTCGGATGCGGCTTGCTTTGCAAAGACCACGCCACGGCCCACCGACCGTGGTCTGAGCCTCTGGAGGGCAAGACGGCTCTGAAGGCACATACTAGCAAAGCGTTCGAAGCTTTGTCAAAGAAGATCATCTCGTGCGTGCATTGTCTGCATTGCGTCTGCCGGTCTCCTGCCTGGCTCGACTGACAATCACGTGAAATCCTTCGCTCTGCCAGCCAGCAACAGGTTACCATAGATGAAGAGCACAGCATACTCATCATCACTGCCGACGTAACAATATCCTTGACTGCAGACCCAGAGAATCGAGAGCTCCCGTTGCGAACAGTCTTTATCGTAAAGAAGGAACTCGGCACTGGCGCAGAGCGTGCCGAATACGAAGAAATTGTGGTCGACGCTTCGCGAGTCAAAATTCGCTTGTCTGAGCTAGCGTGACAGGAAGAGTCTGTGGTAAATTTTCATTTACATCATTTCCCTCTCAGCGCTTATTCTGCCTTTACGCTGCTGTGATTCTGCTTGGCATCTGAGCGTAGACTGGTTTAGCGTGCTTGTCTTGTGACGGCATGCAGCAACGTAAGGTTGCGGAACTGTACTCCGTTCCCGTCTTCGCCAGGAAACATCGGCACGAGGTGCATCTGGGACCTGCCATACCGCGTGCTGGCGTCCTGACTGTATCTCTCGCAGATGGCGATGTCCTTTGTTGCGCGCTGAGCTTGTGTGACTATTGGACCATGATTCTGAGCCGCCTTTGGAGCGGATATAGAAAGTATATCGATGCGTCCATGGCACGAAGGTGCACGACTTCCACAGGGCACTCGACCGCTCAGCGAAGGTTGCATGCCTTGATGCTTGCGAGCAAATAAGCTTGACGCGCTGTGGCTGCCTTGGACAGCTTTGCTGCGCAGGTGGAAGGCCCCTATATTTTGCCGGTGATGATGGTCAAGCATTGCTATGCCCAGCCATTTTCGACATGTTCAGCAGTGATGACACCTTCGGCAGTAGTCCAGGCATCGATGTGCGGTAGAGCTCGAGCGCTGCTTCCAAACAAGCCCAGGAGCAATCCGCTCTCTTTGACGCTTGGAATTAATGACGGGACTTGGGTCTAAAAACTATCAGTAAGCCAGGGCCTTGTCAAGAAACTGTAGACGTCTTACGACTATGGTGGCATCCAACAGAAGGCCTAGGATATTATTTGCTTTAGCGAATTTGACCGCCCCTTCAATGCTTGTACATCTCTTGTCCAGTTCAGTCCGATTTGGCGGATTCAAGCGACCTTCCGGCGTAGATCGTGACAGTCCGCAATAGCTCGCAAACAGAACGGCGTCTGTGCAAGCACACGCGTGAATGAGACGTCCATTGTCAGGTGAACACGTGCTTACAATTGGGCTGCTTCCAATTCAGCGTTGCACACGCTGCCGGGCAAAAGGACGAAAAGATGGTTCGCCTGATCGTACCCGCGTTGGCAGCATCTAGAGCATTTTCATAGACGACACCCAGAACCGCGTCCACGCAGGTATTTATGTCCAAAACGTCTCGAAGACCTAGTCGACCGATATCGGAGCTTGTGGGATATCGCAGCTCAATATTCAACCCGATATCCTGAGGACAAGCCTGGAAAATTGTTTAGTCTGGTCAAGAGGCAGGGCGATCTCAGATGCTCACTTTGAGAACTCGATGCAGCGGTGCAATAGACTGGGCTACGTGGCCATACCATTCTTGTGATTCCACCTGCGCCGATGTGGCGGGGTCTACCCATGCCCTGCCGACGCGCTGCGCCAGCGCCAACAGCTGCGTAGACGTGACATCCGATACATGCATATCGACGTCGTCTAGAGGCAGTCGCCAGAGCGGATACGCGAACGGCACACCATCACGGGTGCACTGTACCACAACCTTTGCGTAGTTGCCCGACAGAGAAGATGCGGTGACGATGGCCTGTTCACCCTGAGCATTGATGCTGCTTTTCCATGTTTTGCTTTTCGCTGCCGGTGTCTCTGTGGTGACGGACTTCCAATATGTCTCCAGCCTTCCACCGATCGCAAGCTGAAGATTGCTGAATGGCCGAACGAGGTTGACCTCGAAATTGATCTCGCCGATGACTGTGAGGTGGCTATCGAGTATCGGAGCTCTGATGCTGCCTGTCGATCGAAGATGCGAGAACATTGACGGCAGGCAAACGGCCTTTCCGATCAAGCGTGAGCCGAATGTAGGGTAAACCTCTACTTCAAGCGTCAGGTCTTCCAGAGCATCGACCCAGAGTGAGACATTATCGCAGTCATCTTCAGAAGGAAGCATGAGGGTGTGTGGAACATTGAAGGTATCGGAGCGTGAAGTGAAGACAAGTTTGAGGGATGTCAACTGGTCTGAACGATAGAAGGCTATCGCCGGTGTCGCCCCTTGACTAGTAGTGGGATGACCTAACGCTAGCTGTACCAGACATCGTTTCGAGTCCAAGTAACCATGTCCGTATGTTCTCAGGGGTAATGCAGGCGGAGGAAGGGACAGATCTGGAATTAGATCGCTATCTAGATCCATTTCCGTGGAAGCACTGTCTTCGGCGGGGCGCTTGCGGGACACTGTAATGGACGAGGCTTTGCTACTACTGGAGCTAGCAGGGCTTCGCATTTCGGGACATGCTTTTAAGAGCAATGAGACGATCTCTGGATGACCGCTCCACGCAGCATAATGTACAGCGGTTTTGCTTTGATCGTCTAGAGCTAATGCATCCGCCTTGGCCTCGAGAAGTGCCCGAATACACTGAATGTGGCCTTCGTTAGCCGCATGGAAAAGCGGTGTCCAATTTGCAAATTTGTCCGGAGCATTGATTGATGCGCCTGATTGCAGAAGCTTTTGTAATACCTGGACGTGTCCTTCTTTGGCGGCAATATGCTGGGGAAGGTAGCCTGCAGCATCGGGGAGCATTTGATAGCCCTTTGCAATGAGGAGAGAGACGATTTCGATATGACCTTGCTTGGCAGCTAATGCCAATGGTTGGATCGACTGAGCAACCTGATTCACCATTGGCATACTTTCCAGCAAGGCTTGGACAGCTGCCAGGTGGCCCGAGGATATGGCATGGACCAAGGGACTGGACCCATCGTAGTCGACAGCGTCTGTCTCTGCTCCACGTTCCAGCAGCAATTGACAGACCCTATCGCTGCACATTGCTGCGTAGTGTATCGCTTGACGGCCGTAAACGTCCCGGTGGTGAATATCAACTTTGTGATCCATGCAGAGTGCCACAAGACGCTCTTTGCCTTGGGCGGCTGCTTCGATAAGCGGTGTCCTGCCGTTGATGTCATCGACAAAGTGGAAGTCGAGCTGCGTCGGATCTAGCGTGGATGAGGGACCATCACGGTCCGCAATCGCAGCCCGCCAGAAGACTCTGGCCAGTTGTGACTGCACTTCTTTGTCCATGCTCTCGGCCGGAGGGAGGTTGGCGAGAATGCTCTGCACCACAGACCGGTCTCCAGTATGTACAGCCGCGAGAAGCTCGTTTTCGATGTTCGAAAGCAGATCATCTTGCGCTTCGGCATTGGCGACAGCCAACTCGGCTTTCCTCTCGCTCAAAATGCCATCGGCAGCCGGGTCGAGAGTCTGTTCGCCTCCCTTGCGATCACATAGGCCTTCGAGCTTGCGAACGTTGGCTGCAGCCGTATCGGACAACTCGCTGATCACATCGCGATTGAAACATGGTTGCACGTCCACTTGTCTGGCAAGATAAAGCTCCTTTGTCGTGGATTTGGAGCGCTTGTCCCACTTCTTGAGTATCTTGCGGAAGCCTGTTGCATTCATCTCGATGTAGTTCTGACGTGACGAGAGCTCAGCGTGAGCTGAATATCTACGCAACGTGCGATGCCACACAGACGCACTTGCAGCTTGCTGAGATCCCTTTCAAAATAGCGCAGACCTTCATGAAGTGCAATGAAGGCGGCCGACTCGCGAGACAATGTGCCCGCAAGTCTGGCTTGCACCGTTTTGCGCTTATCTATCAAGGCTCGCAACCTGCTCTTCATTTCGGCCTCTTTTTGCAAGTAGAAGCTGTTGATCTGATGGAAGTAAGATAACGGGGATCTCTAGTCAATAACGAGGGCAGCCGGCAGATAATTTCTCACCTTTTCAAGCTCGCGCTCCAGCTTGAAGAAGAAGGCTGCTCGATGAGCCTGCAGAAGTGCACTTTCGCCGTGGTCCGGCAGCAGCGATGGCTGTGATGAGCTTGTTGCTGCATTGGTGACAGCAGCATGCACCTCCAACGTATTGCTGTCGCTTGCCTGCGGCTGTGCGTTTATGCCACTGGCGGCGGTTCCAGTGGCTGAAGGTGCGCCAGCTGTGAACGAGGACGGCCTGATCCCAGCAGCTAGCAGAGCTGCATCTGCTGGTCTTCCTTTGGCGAGCGAGTTGATGATCTGTTGAAGCCTTGCTCGTCAGCGTGCGCTCGCGAGAAGATGATGCAGCAGGCAGCTTGTCGGACCTTTTTGAGACCCTTGTAGTCGATGTAGAAGTGGGCCCAGACGGGGACCTGCTGGGCCGCAAGCTGCTTGCCAAACTGCGAGATGACACACGTTGCAATTGGGGCATTGCGCACAGCGGAATGTCAGCAATTGCACAAACTCCGCCCGTCAATAGGATCGTCGTTCAGCCGTATTCGCTCACCTTCATCCTGAAACCAGGCTCGCCAAGGCGCAATGACTGGGGGAGCTAGCTGGCGACGACTCGACTATCGCATGCTGAGCCTGTACAGTTGCGCAGAGGCACACGACGAGTGTCGCAGCTGAGGCCACAAGACGCGGACCAAAAGATCCTGCTTCTTCCGCCGCTCCCGCCGTGCTGGCAGATGTGCCGGTGAGGCTAATGAAAAGAAAGAAGAGCTCCGCGCGCTTCGAGGCCTTCACGCACGTGCGCACCTCCATAACGGAAGAATTGGAACATGACGTGGGGATGCTTCGCGCAGAGCCTTCGCCAATGCAGTGACTGGCAATTGCCGCGGAGCATGGTCACTGGGACTGTGATACCGTCGCAGACAAGAAGCTTCCAGGAAGTCACAGTATCAATCATTGCGGAGCGGGGTGCATGGGTACACAGAGATAAAGCTAGGGTACACAGGTGCGAAAGAAAGACAGTCATGCGTGTATGTCGTTAACCCAGAGAGACTCGAGAACATTTACGAAGCGAAAGCTGGCTTCTGCGAGGTGTCGAGCTCGCGTATGAAGCCATTTACCCCCGAGGCGTAAGAGCTCCGTAGGTCGGAAGAAGCGACAGAGTACGGAGGCACGTAGAGAGACTGCTGGACTCGCTCGTACTCCAGTGTGTCATCAAGCGGAACATGCCGAGATGAAGTCCGGCTCAGAGGCATCGACAGATTGCCATCTTCAAACTCGCTAGCGAGGGACGACGGTACGGACGGCAGAGCATCATAGTCGGAGAAGCTCTCGTTGTTGTAGCTGTGTGTCAACTCTCGCAGCTCAAACCATGGATTTGCCGCCGGCTCATAGTACCCCACAATCTGTCGAACGTCTGCAGTGGTCCAATGGTCGCCGTAGAAAGTGACGTAAATCTTGCCCTCGCTTTCCTCGAGAACAGCTCTTGCACTAGGCTGTCCTGTGAGAGCGTCTGGCTCGAAGCAGCCTGCCGATTCCAAACTCTGAATGATGTTGCGCATTTTGGCGTGATGCCTGCCATACATGTCGTGCAGCAAGCGCAGGTCGCTCATGAGCATCGTCGAGAAGAAGCGGGAATCTTGAGCCTCCTCGTGAATGGAGAGGAAATGCGAGTCGTCCTTGACTGGGTTTAGGGGCAGAACGAGCTGCACAGCAGGATGAGACGCGGCGCACGCCTGCTCATTGACAGGGAAGTAGTCGTCAAGACCAGCGGGTGCGTTTGTGAGATTGCCTTGCATGATACGTGCGTCATCAAACATCATGCGACCTTTACCCTTCTTGGCCTTGCTTTCTTGCTTGCAGCGCTTGAGCTGGGCTTGCTTCATCTCGCGACGCAGAGCACGCATGTCAAGCTGGTCCGAATCGCCAAGGATGCGCAGACCAAGCGGTGCGTTCTGAACGACGTTCTCGAATACGGCGCGAGAGCTGGAGAAGTTGCGCGCACTTCCAAGACCTGTCTGTCCAGTCGATCTTGGAAGCGTCGTTGGCTTGAGGCTGCCGAACCCACGTGATGCATGAGGGCGGCTGGCGGTGTGCAGACCAGCAGCGCGATTGAGCAAAAGACGGCGCCCGGTCCCTTGATCTGCGCTTTTGTAGATGCGCCTCGAAGTAGGCGCTTGCTTAAGCGCGCCAGGCGCACGGACGAGCGGTGCAAATACCTCGACGAGATAGTTCACGAGCTTGCCCGAAGCCGTTCGCGTGGGTGCGCTTTGAACGTGGCCAGATGCATTGGTGGAGAACTGGCTGTGAGGAGCATGTTGCGCTCCGTGTGTGATTTCGTTGCGGCCGCCATTGCGACCAGCTTGCCTGACGCCTGCTGGCGCCTTTTGCCGGGCGATTCTCTGTGCGGATCCTCCGAAGAGGAACTGAAAGTGCCAGCTCTAATGTCAGTCAACAGGGAACACGATACTCTGCAAGACATGTGCCTACCTCCGCCAGAGCCCGTCCGGGCGGCATTGCTGGAGATATGCGCTTGAGATGACACAGCCGTTGTGCGTGAAGAGGAGAAGACAGATGTGGCAAAAGTGCAGAAAGCGAGCCCGGCTCACGCAGTGGCGAATTGCCACCGGAGCAGTCCCAACGATTATTCTTCCTCTGAAGTAGACAGTCGCGCTACAGCGTTGGAAAGACTCTCTACAGATAATACCGGATCCGCTGTATCTCTCTGCTGACTCCACTGCCACGCCATGTCATTGAAGGCGTCAGGGCGGTCTTCCAGCTCCGGAAGAGTGTATGTTTCGAAGCTACCGCCTAATAGTATGTGTCAGATAATCTCCAGCGGATTGCAGTGCGAGTACAGCCAAGCTCACCTATCGAGCGCAAATTTGGGATCTTCTCCAATTCGCTCATCCGTAGTTCCCTGGAAAATACTACTCAGGGAAAGCAAAAGCAAGATAGAGCTCGCACATATCATACCTTTCTGCGTACAGAGAAAGATCATTGCTCAGAAGAACGAGGTTGCTATATCTGCTCTTGTTCATATCGAGCAATGTTTCGTATAGCCCGCGTGGACAGTGGGGCATGTACATGAAAACCGGATCCTGCGCGTTGAGTAGTCCTTCCTGAAACATTACAAACTCGTCAATGACTACTTGAAGAGAGTGCATTCTGATTTCTCATACCGTGTACATTGGCACCTCGTACCCCAAGCTTTTCAGAAAGGACACGTCTTCTTCGCCAAATTCAGGATCTACGACGATAGGCGACTTCGAAAACTGCGAGGGACGTGCGGGGTCATCATCATGATCTTTCTCAGAGCTTCACTCAATTTTGAAGTGTGAAAGCTTACATCGAAGACCTTTTGGGTTTCCAGTATCCGGAATAAAGCCAATTGCAGCAGCGACTTTGGACTATGCCGCAGAGACCCGAGGCCAAAGCAGCAAATTCGACAGCTCATACGAGTGCGTTCGGGTAACTTCTCTGTGAGCATGTCTGCAATATTGCGCATCAGCGGCCTACTTTGACTAGCTTGGCTGGTAAAGCGCACGTGGGACGCACCAAGACAAGTCTTCAAGAAGGCACTGCGCTCCAGCACATTGATCTTTTCTTGCAACAGTGCCGCCAGGTCTTTCTCCGCTGGCAAACTTTGCTTGCCTTTGCCTCTCAGTCGTCTTGCAGAGCCAACGCGTTTCTTGTTGCCTTGGACCGCCACAAAGTCGTCCTGATGTCCCAGAGCCGCATATGTGGGACCAGCCGCGCAGTCCGGCTGGTCGACGAGAGCAGTCATCGCGACAGTAGTCTGCTGAAGAGAAGGAGGCTGAGCAAGAGGGTACGTAGTGAAGCAAAGAACGCTTCGAACCGCGATATTTCAAGTGCGCGAGGCTCGATCACGCCAATTCCAAAATGTTGATGGCCACTATTCAAGGCACTGCTTCTGTCTTTGCTCGTGCATATATCACTCGACCATCTCCCTTCATCTGCACCTGCGTAGCTCGGCTCCTACTCAGCGAGATAGCTTGCTGACTGGCTTCGAAACATGGCAGCCAACGTGACCCAGGCGTCCGACGGCGTGTTTAGCATTCACGGCAAGAGCCTCAAGCTCACGACGCGCGAAGATGCAGCGCCCTACGTTGAGGCACTGCAAGCCATGGGCGAAGAAGTTCGCAAAATCCACTTTGGCGGCAATACACTTGGCGTAGAAGCCTGCCAGGCATTGGCAGAGGTCATTGCTACGAAGTCCAATCTGGAGGTCAGTGATAGACGTGACGGAATGATGGCCCCAGCCCCCCTGCCAAGGTATCAGGAGACCTGACATTTTGTATCGTCCTTGTTTAATTACAGGTCGCGGACTTTGCAGATATCTTCACTGGTCGCCTCATCTCTGAGATTCCACAAGCGCTCCAAGCCTTGTGCGATGCGCTAGTTGGCCTCAAAAAGCTAGTTGAGGTGGACCTTTCCGACAATGCATTTGGTGGCCGAGTAGCCAAACCCATGGTCAACTTCCTGACCAAGAATGTCACCTTCCAAGTGCTCAAGCTCACGAACAACGGCATGGGTCCCGCCGGCGGAACTGTGATTGCGAAAGCGATACAGTCGAACGCACAGGCGTCGTCTACACCACGCATAACGACTGTGATTTGCGGGCGAAACAGGCTAGAGAACGGCTCGGCACCCTTCTTTGCCGATGCATACGCTGCGCTGGGCTCGAGCGTTCGCGAAGTTCGGATGGTACAGAATGGTATCCGCATGGAAGGCATCGCAGCACTGGCAAAAGGTCTTCGAAAATGCCAGAACCTTGAAGTTTTGGACTTGCAAGACAATACAGCAGCCGTCGTCGGCAGCAGAGCGATAGCAACGTCCTTGAAGTTCTGGCCGAACCTTAAGCACTTGAACCTCTCGGATTGCCTGCTCCGACCGAAAGGAGCATTATTGCTTGTGGAAGCGCTCAAGGAAGGAAACAATAAGAAATTGGAGAGCTTGAAGCTTCAGTCCGATGAAGTAGACGCAAAGGCTGTCGATATCTTGGCAGATGCGGTCAAGCTGCACCTTACGAAGCTGTCAGTGGTAGAGCTGAACGGAAATCGCGTGGAAGCAGACGATGAGAGCATGAATAAATTGAGGGAGGCTCTCGAGGCGAATGGTTTCGAAGACGCGATTGACGAAATCGACGATGTTGAAGAGGTGGATGAGGATGAGGACGAAGAAGAGGATGAGGAATTAGCAAGTGAGGATGAGGAGGAGAAGTCAGCGCTGGCGAGCACCGTGGTCTCCGGCAGCGCAGAGACAGGCGCAGAAGACGTCCGCGCAGACGAGGCAGATGTTGTCAGGCAAGACAAGGTCAGTCTGCACCTTTGACGTTGCTGGTCATATCACTGACAATGCTGCATCCTTTCAGGCTGCTGAATCTGCTGAGCCAGCCAGTAAAGCCGGTGAAGAAGACGACGAGCTTGCCAAATTGATGAGCAAGACCAGTATAGCCAAGTAATACGCCCACACCCTTTCGAGTCGCTCGCTTCGGTAGCAATTGCAGTTTGCATGAGCGGTCATTTCCAACATTTTCTTTATTGGGACTTCCGCGCAATATTCTAGCATATTCTCGTTGATGTACGGTATCTTCAGTCAGCAAGTATGTCCGCATGGGAAGACCAGAGTCTGCAGATCTACAGCATTTATCAGACTGTCCAGCAACTGACCTCCCGAGGCCCCGCACAATCTTCCGCAGGTGCTGTGGCAATTGATCCGGGTCTCCCCAGGGACACTTTGAGCAGTACAGAGGGCTGCGAAGTTAGATTAACAGTGTAGCCGCTCGTCCCTCACAAGTCCTGCAGGTCCTTACCTGCCCTTGTCGAGCTCGACAGATAACCCGGCTTTCGCCACAGTAGCCCCGGGTGCAGGCGAGCTTGCAGCTCGAGCAGAAGCGCGGAGGAGCACGAGCGTCGCTTTCGCACAGCCCGACGTACAGTACGAGAGAGCAGGAATCACACGCACACCTCGCAACACGCACTCGCCTGAAGCAGCGGAGTTGTGCGCTCGCTCAGCCCGCGCACAGGCGCCTCAACGGCCAGCCTCGTCAAAGGCTCAGCGCCCATCAGTCAGCTCTGCAGGAAATCCAGCCAGCCCGCCTGGTCTAGACAGGCACGCCAGATATCACGACCCAGCGTGGTGATTGAACGATATCGCGTGTAAAGGCAACTCTCAACGCTCCAGGGTACAGCCAAGCTCCCTAGAGGTTGTACTACAGTCACCATGCAGGGCGAATATGTCTTTCCAACTCGAAGGCTCCGGCCATTGACGGGTGGGTGATGGAGACTGCTCATCACGCATCGTTCGTACATTAGCACTCTCTAACACCTTGCACTCGCTTGGCAGACGCCAGCAAGACCCCGCTCGTCCTTGTAGCATGCGGCTCGTTCTCTCCAGTCACCTTTCTGCACCTGCGCATGTTCGAGATGGCCCGCGACCACGCTCGTGAACAGACTGGCTTCCAAGTCGTCGGAGGCTATCTTTCACTTGTCAATGACGCATACAAGAAGCCAGGCCTGGCCTCTTCTGTCCACCGCTACAATATGTGTCGGCTAGCCTGCGACAAGACAAGTGACTGGCTCATGGTGGACCCATTCGAGGCCAGACAGGAGCAGTACATGCCCACAGCGCCAGTGCTCGACCACATAGACGACGAGATCAACAAGAAGCGAGGAGGAGTGGCTATTGTTGATGCGCAAGGACGAGAGATTGGACGCAAGAACGTTCGCATTATACTCCTCGCAGGCAGCGATCTTATTCAGACAATGAGCGAGCCAGGCGTGTGGGCGGAAGAGGATGTAAGCAGCTTGACCAAGAGCAAGATACGATAGCTCTACCTTGCTGACTGAGCTCATCCTGAATACAGCTGCATCACATTCTTGGACGATACGGCTGCTACATTATTGAACGCGCAGAGTCGGAAATAGATCAATCCATCTTCTCAACATCATCCGTTCATTCGCGGTCACCTCTTGCGCTCTACCGCGACAATATCTACATGGTCCCTCAATTGGTGCGGAATGACGTTTCGTCAACGAAAGTCCGACTGTTTGTCCGCAAGGGCATGTCTATCGAGTACCTTCTCCCTCGGTGTGTGTCCAAGTACATCCGGCGGCACGAGCTATACAGAGATGGAGTAGTCGCACGACCCGAAGGTCTCCCTCCCAGCTTCCCACCGCTGGAGCTTAGCGAAAAGGCCCGGCCAAGGGAGGAACAGCATGCTGCACACGCGGGGAGTTCGCAGCAAGCATCGACCAGCGGGTCGATTTCAGACTCCTCTTCATCTTCAGAGTCTGGCACAGACGGCATGGATACAGAAGCGTAGCCTCGCGACGCTGCGTCGATCTGGAGTCTGAGAGTTCGTCCGGCTGGACATCAAAAGAGCTTTGAGATAAGCGAAGTTATTGCCGCGTACCGACCTGGTGGGAAAATATTCGCAAGAGAACAGGCGTGACAGAGGAGAATGTCGTTGTCAACAATATGAAGGGTGTCAAAGGGAGGGGAAGCCGTAGGACGGCCAATCTCCAAGGCAAGGCATCAGGATCAGACTGGGCTCTCGCGTTCTACGCCTGTCATATCAAGTGATGTGGCCAGTGGTCAAGTCATATTCATGTATATGTCGCATCAGGCCATTGCAAGCAGATTCGAATTACACAAATTACCGTTCTGCCATTGGAAAGACACCATTTGCCACCTCAATACAGAACGTGACCTTAACTTCACCCTGCCTCCTTGCCGTCTGTCCATTCGACAATTGACACTGCGACACTATGGTTCGCCTATCCTAATTACAGCTCGAATAACCGCTCGCTCTGTATGCCATGAGCGGAGCGGACGGGCTGGCGCTGGCGACGATTCAGCAGCACTCTGCGCCTACCGATGGTGACAGTGAAGCTGAAAGGATCGTCTTCGTATCCGACTGGCGTGAGTGAAAGTGAAGACGCGAATTGTCGCCATCAGCTGAAGTTGACACCATTACAGAATCACCTTTTGCACAGAGGACCTGGTTTGCTCTCGAGCAGCGAGGTATACCGTACATCTACAAGGTAAGCGATTGATGCATCGCCAAGCCCGTTGGGAACGTCCACCCGGCGGCTCGCCTGCACAAGCTGCATGTGCAGCTTACTGATGCCTTTTTGTATCCACATAGGAGGCTACCAAGCTTCAAAAGGCCGACGATGGCTCCAACTTCCATCCGAGCGACCTGTTGCCGTGCATCGAACTGCCAGACGGTCGTTCAGTTCGTGGCTCAATCCCTTGCATAGAGTACCTAGAAGAAGGTGGGAAGAGGGGACTGCATCGAGAAAAGCAAAGCAAACATATGCTGAAAGGACTGCTTCTAACTTGCCATTCGCAGCCTTTCCATCCTACCCCTCTGTGTGGTCTGCAGACCTGATCGACCGGGCTCGTGAACGTGTCTGGACAGACTGGATCCGACGCACTTGCATTCCAGCTTTCATGCGCGTCTTGCGTGCTCGGCAAGAGGAGAAGCTAGAAGCTTCCGGTCTAGAGCTCTCAAAGATCCTGGACGTCCTTGGTGCAGAGGTGTGTGTGCTTGCAAGGCCATGAGCTGGTGGCAAAAGATCGCTGAACATGCTGTCCTCGTCGCCATTTACTACTCTTCAACCCAGGTCCGCGGTCCATTCTTCTCTGGAAAGACCCCAACATTGCCAGACATCGTCATCGCACCCTTCATCCTCCGCACACGCATGAGGATTTTGAATCGGCCTTTTCAGTCTGTCCGCCATGCAGATGCCACAGCTGGCTCGCAGTATCAGGCCTATGCCGACAGGCTTCTCGAGCTGAGTGCGCTCAAGAGGACAAGTCCAGACAGTGAAGAGCCTCTTGATGTGAGTAGTCTTCAACAGAGCAAGCCTAACGACCATGCGCATCGCTGACAACCTTGTTGCCATTACTTTCCGCAGTGTCCATCACCTCCAGTTCGCGTCATCTCTTCTACTGCCCCAAAACTGCCGGCGGAGATCATCACCCTCATTCTGAAGCATACACGAGATTACGAGCTCGCTATGACCCTAGGACTCAAACATGCTCTGCCCGAAACTACGCCATGGGCCGAGCAAAGCACTCGGCTGGATCGAGCTATTCTCTCGGGAAATCTCGACAAGGTCCGCGGAATCTACCAAGGCGTGATGACCTACTCCACTCCGACAACAGCACAAGATCCAAAGTCACCGCGTACCATGGCTCGCCGTCTGACGACTCCCGTATTGCCTTGTCGTCGCTTCTCTCGCTGGGGAGCAAGATGCATGATACGCTTTGCTTTTCTTCACATACTGGATTGGCTATACTCCGTTAACCCAGAACACGTACATGACGTCTGCGACGAGCTGTTGCCAGAGGTCGCCAGCGCTTGGGGCCGCGTAGAAGTGCTCGATTGGGCATATCGAAAGTCAACATTCGGAATCCAGAAGGTCATCTCTCCGAGAGCAATGGACGACGCTTCACGCAATGGTCACGTAGATGTTTTGCAATGGTGGCTGAACAGCGGCATTCAGCCTTTGGCGTATTCGGAAGACGCTCTCAATCATGCAAGCATCAAGCTACAGATTCCGACCCTGGAATGGTGGAAGCATTCTGGATTGCCGCTCAAGATCGGCAATGTAATGGACTTTGCGTCAATGGTCAAAAGTTCATCTACAGCTTCACTGGACTGGTGGAAAAAGCAGCTGGACTCGACCGATGAAGAGAGCATGTTCCCGAATTTCGTTGGACGAGCGGGAGGCGCCAATACTGCTTCAGGATTGTATACCAAGATGGCCCTTTATCAGCTTTCGAACTCGGGAAATATTCCATTGCTCGACTGGTGGAAGGAATCGGGACTGCCTCTCGTCTACGACAAGGAGATTTTGATTGGCGCCACAAAGCAAGGAAAGGTCGCAAGCCTGGACTGGTGGCTAAAGAGCAAGCTGTCGATAGTGTATACTGTTTTCGATATTGAGTGAGTCAGCAGAACACTCTTACAGATTCCCGGCTAAACGACGCATCTTGCAGAGAAGCCATCGAGGATGCAGTCTCAGGACGCGAGGCTGTTGAAGAATGGTGGACGAAGCATGGATTGAAGCGCTATAGCAACGCGCAGAATTGGACAAAGACTCGGTATTTTGGCCGTAATTGAGGCAACCGGCGAGAGCGATGGCAAGAGCGAACAGCTTGTAACGCAGACATTATTGAGCAACCGTTGATGGCTTTCACGGCTAAGACAGATAAAAGACGACACCACTGCGCATCTTTTGATCGCTTGACAGCTAAATATACAAAGATCGTGGCTACGGAGTCAAGAGGGTGTAATCAGGCCTGACAGGATGTCAGACTGTCAGGCCAACTGGCATACGAGTTGAGGTCTTCCTTGTGACACGGACTGACCAGCCGGTGGCTATTGAACAGATCTCCACACTAGCCCGCGCCACGGCTTCGCGGACCTGTGCCTTGAAGAATTGGACTAAGGAGAAGTCAGCAAGCTTCCCCTCTGACAAGTGCTTTCATCGCAATCTTAGACGGCTTCGAAGATACTGACCTCTCAAGCGGCAGCCGCAACAGTTGCGGAACCAGATGCTCCGCCAGTACCCGATGCTGCTCCAGAGCCGCCCGACTTGTCGTCTTTCTTGTCGTCCTTCTTGTCGTCTTTCTTCGTGTCCGGGATATACTTGTCAGACGTTGAACAGGTGGTACTGCCACAGTCATGTTTCTCCTTGGACTTTTCGTTGCCATCAGAACTGCGCTTCACGGAATAGGCGCAAGCTGCGAAAGCTTGTTTCTCGAATATGATGCCCACTACGGATTAAAGGTCACTATTCGCGGGGAGCTTAGGCATTGCGAGATATTTCGGACGCACTTTTGGAGTTGTGATGGGCTCGTGTGTAGTACTATTTGCTATTGCCGATGAGGATGGACGGGTGTCACGGCGTCTTGAGGCAATCGTGTGTCGAGAAAGGGAGGAGAAGAAAGATGAGCTACGTCCCCAGAGGAGCACAAGAGGTCCACAGTGTTGATACGATGTTCAGCATGACGAACATGTCCCGACACGGAAATACGCATCGTACAGACGCCGTTAGCGGCCGTTGGCTTCTTAAAAGCCTGCTCCAGACGCCTCCCGGTCTGAATAGACCAAGTCAGAGTACGGCAAGACAGCCGTTGCCGGAGCTGACCTGTTCAACAAAAAAAGAAGAGTGGAGAAAGCTGTGCTGAACCTTTCGATGAACGGTCATTGCAGCGTCTCAGGGGCGTAGGACAGCGCGCGCCAGCCTTCTTTCCGGGACAGAACCGCTTGAGATCGATCATGAGGACTCCTCTTGCTGTATCAACGTCTCTTCTCTTCCTTCCGACCGGACTCCTTTGCGGCTCTTCGCCCACTTAGGCTGGGCGATACCATGTCAGGACGCACCGAGATTGACAGGTTGCAAGTGTTCGACAGCAAGACGGACGCATTCTTGGGACACAAAGTTCTGTTCAACGACAAGGACGGCAACACTTACGTAGGGATCTACAAGGGTCCTGTGGACTTGCCAAGCACGCTCACACTGGATCAGATGGAGCTCGAGGGTGTCGAAGCCATTCCAGCCGGCGCGTTCTACCCCTCACTGCGGGGCCATTGGACAGTCGCTCCAGCTGCCGTCCTCCAAGACGTATGTGTGTTCGTAAAAGCGCCTCGCACAAGTTCATACGCGGTCGACGATGAACCAGCAATTTGGCCTTCAGCAGAGGTGCGCATGGTAGATCGAGGTCGACTTATGGCACGTGAAGACTTACAGAGTGTCGCCAATCAGCTAGCGGAAGAGATTGAGGTGATGGAAGTATTGAAGTCCCATCCTCATCCAGGCCTGGCGGAGTATAAAGGCGTCAAAGTGAAAGAGGGCCTGGTTCTGGGCATCGCGCTGAAGAAGTACGATTTCGATCTCCAAGCCTTCGTCCACCGATATGGGAGGGAGGGTGTGCCGGGAGACAAGGCAGAGGCCATTCTTGCACAGCTAAGATCAGCTCTGAAGCACTTGCACGATCTGGGCTATGTCCATGTGAGCTTGAGCTCTTCCGTCAGATTTCAACCTGACTCATACTCGCCGCGAAGCATGATGTCTGTCCCGTCAATATCATGTTCGACGCCAATAAAGACCCAGTCCTCATCGACTTTGACAGCTGCTTCAAGATTGGCAGCCTCTCCATTGGCAAAGGCGGGCATCCAGGCTGGGAGCGTCGGTCTTCTCGTCCGGATGTACGTCACATAGTGGATTTCAGAGAAAGGCATCTTCGTACCGACCGAATGCTGACCGTTTTCTTCTTCTTCTCCTCACTTCTTCACAATGTTACCAGGGCAAGAAATACCTATCTCCCGAGGATGACTGGTACTCACTTGACCTGGTTGCGAAGTACCTCTCGGATCCCACTTCGGTGCAAGACTGGTAGATTTGTCGGAGTCTGAGTGGCAGTGGCAGGTATGCTTACCCGATCAGGCAGATTCGGAGCAGAGACCAACTCATTGACGGGAGTTTTGTCACATCCGTTAAGGTCCAATGTTCGTGTCAGCTTCGCATGGCAAGGCGGCCTCGAAACGATCAGAGTGCATGCCGTGTGATCTACTTTTTGCGATGGACGCAACACGGGATGTAATCTGGATACTGAGTGCTTTTGCGGCGTGCAATTTCACATAAATCTTTCATGCAGATAAAGGGCTCGTGTCTTGTCATCCCAGGAACATCACCTCTCGACTACTACTTGGGACTGACATGCTAATTGTACAAGCGATACACTAGGCGAACCCTTTAAGATCGGTCTTGCCAGCCTTGGAGGCCCTATCAATGACAACAGCTTTCACGCCCGTTTTGTCAACCCTCTTTGCCTCACCTGCCTTGCCCATATCTGGGACCACAATTGGTTACAGAGCATCCATGATAGCGTCAAGCTCGTCGAGCTGATTCGCGATGATGGAGGCAGAAGGCGCATGACCGTCGGGGCAGAGGTAATTGAGCGAGGTGATGACGGTTCGCGCTGCCTTCTTCTCCCTCTTGAGATTCTTCTTAGCGGCCTCGCGGGCCTTCTTGGCTGCTTCTTTGTCGGGCTTCTCAGCCTCAGCCTTCTTCTTGTGCTCCTCCGCCTGCTTCCTTGCCTCCTCTTCGATAGTCGGTCATTTGCCTGTTCTATAAAGGAAAGTGTGGAGTAGCTGTGCTGGAAACCTCAGTCAACGGCGCTGAAAAACCACCAGGATGTTGTAACCGTCTGTCCCGGGACACAGCCGCTTCAGATCGATCATTAGGCCTTCTTGCACGCTGGTTACAAGACCACTACCTTCCTTCCGACCGGATTCTTGCACAGCACCTCTTCTAGCGAACATTGCTATGTCTGGACGCATCGAGATTGATCGAGCGAAGGTGCTGGACGGTCAAACGAGGGCATTCCTGGGGCATAGAGTTCTGTTCAGGAACAATGAGGATGGCAAGACTTACGTAGGGATGTACAAGGGCCCTGTAGACCTTCCAAGCACGTTCTCACTGGATCGAATCGAGCTAGAGAATGTTGCAGCCGTTCCCATCGACGCGTTCTACCCATCGCCTCGGGCTCATTGGACCGTCGCGTCAGCAGCCGTACTTGAGGATTCAAGTGTTTTTGTGAAAGAGCCTTACACACTGGGATACGAGGACGACGATCCTCCAGAGATTTGGCCGTCAGCAGAGGTGCGTTGCTATTCACCTGACCGGCCAACGTCACGGGAACCCTTTGCTGATGCTTACTTCTGCAGTTGACAGACGAGATTGAGGTGATGGAGATCCTGAAGACTCAACCCCATCCTGGTTTGGCAGAGTACAAAGGCGTAAAAACGAGCGAAGGTCTGGTTCTGGGCATCGCACTGAAGAAGTACAATTTCGATCTCCAAGCCTTCGTCCGTCGATATGACGAGGGAGTGCCCAAAGAAAAGGCAGAAGCCATCCTTGCACAGCTGAGATCAGCTCTGACGCATTTGCACGATCTGGGTTACGTTCATGTGAGCTTGGGCTTGCCATGGTATATTCGAAGCTGATTCATACTCCCGCTGCTAGAATGATGTCTGTCCCGTGAACATCATGTTCGACGCCAACGAAGATCCAGTGCTCATCGACTTTGACAGCTGCTTTAAGATTGGAAGCCTTTGCATTGGCAAAGGTGGACATTCAGGTTGGGAGCGCCCATCTTCTGATCCTACGGTACGTGACATGCTGTTCATCGGCAAAGAAACATAATCGCCTCGACGGGCCCGCTGATCGTCTTGTCCTTCTCAATTCATTGTAAGCAAGGGAAGAAGTACCTCTCTCCGGATGACGACTGGTACTCGCTTGACCTGGTTGCGAAGTACCTCTCGGATCCTAATTCGGTGCAAGACTGGTAAATTCGTCGAAGTCTGAGTTGCAGTGGAAGGTATGGTCATCCGACCCAGGCAAATCGGTGCAGAGATCACGTTTACTAATGGGAGTTTTGTCATCAGATACGGTCCAATGTTCGTGTCAGCTTCGCATGGCAAGGCGGCCTTGCATCGATCAGAGTGAACGCCGTGTGATCTACTTTTTGCGATGTATGCAACGCCCGATGTGATCTGGATACTGATTGCTTTTGCGGCGTGCAATTTTACATAAATCTTTCATGCAGATAAAGGGCTTGTGTCTTATCATTCCCAGGAACATCACCTCTCGGCTACTACTTGGGAGTGACATGCTAAATGTACAAGCGATACACTAGGCGAACCCTTTAAGATCAGTCTTGCCAGCCTTGGCACCCCATTCGATGACGACGGCTTTCACGCCCGCCTTGTCATCCTTCTTTGCCTCCATTGCCTTGCGCATCTCTGGAACGGCAGTCGGTTCCAGTGCATCCATGATAGCGTCAAGCTCGTTGAGCTGGTTCTCGATAATAGTGGCAGACGGCGCCTGACCGTCGGGGCAGAGGTAATTGAGCGAGGTGATGACAGTTCGCGCTGCCTTCTTCTCCCTCTTGAGATTCTTCTTAGCGGCCTCGCGAGCCTTCTTGGCTGCTTCTTTGTCGAGCTTCTCAGCCTCAGCCTTCTTCTTGTCTTCCTCAGCCTGCTTCTTTGCCTCTTCTTCCTTAGCTTTGGCTTCCGCAGCAGCCTTCTCGCGGTCCTGCGGGGTGACATTGCCCGGTGTGCCGGCACGAGAGCCACCCTTCTTCTTGGCCTCTCTGGCCAGCTTCTCCTCAGCCTTGATGCGCTTGATGCGAGGATCAAGGCTCATTGCCTGATCTACAAGCAAGCGAACACGAGCAATGTCCTCCTTCTTTCTACGGGCACGCTCGGCCTTGTTTTTCTTCTCGGCATAACGCTTTTCGTCTCGCGAGTCTGCGCCCTCGTTGACATCCTTGTCGAGATATTCAAATGATCTCCAAGAGTCAAAATTGTACCAGAAGGAGTAGAAGGCTTCGACTTCTTGTTTTGGTGCATCTGCACCGCCCAATGAAGCAACGGGCTGATTCTTGCTGAAGCGTCCCTCGCGCTCAAAGACAGGCGCATACCATTCGACAAACTCTTCGGCAGAGGCAGGCTTCTTGGAGGCAGGGGGAACGTCAGAGTCATCGACGCCGGTATCAGCGGAATCGAATTCGCGACGCTTGGCAGGATTTGAAAGGATGTCGTGGGCTGCATAGCAGGCAGACATAAGCCCCAATGGCGCAGAAGCTAATTAAATGCCACCCTACCTTTTGCAATGCACTTGAAGAAAGAATCATTGTTCGTATCACCCTGCGCGCCAGCTTTTTTATCTGGGTGGTGGCGAAGAGCCTTGCGACGGTCTGATGTTCGAAAGAGAGTACGTCAGTATGACCGGTGCAAGCCTGATATTCTTGCGCTGCTCACGAGCTCGCTTGATCTGGTCGGGAGTCGCCTTGTACCTCAAGGCTGACAAGCCGAGGACTTCGTAGTGGTCTTGGTCCTTCCAGCGCTTGGGGTCAGACTCGAGCAGCTCCCTGCTTTCTGGCTCGTCTCCAAGGTCCTCGTATGTGTCAATGCCCTCGCCATTGGCGGCTGCAAGCTCCTGCAGTCTCTTGCGCTCAGCCTCGAGGTGTTCATCGTCTTCCGCGAAGGTTGAATTTTTCAAGACGCGACGAGCGTGGGCAAAGTAGCCTGGTCCGGCTGCATAAAGGCTAGCAGCTTTGGAGGCTGTAGAGTAGAAAGGCAATGGTGCAGCATTAGTTTAAGCCGCTAGACACGACATCGTGCTATGCACTGAACGCTGTCATACATTCCGTGGCACAGGACAAATGCGGACCTACGCGACAGCTTGCCCAGTGCCTTTGCAGAGGGACCTTCAGAAGTACTTTCGAGCTGGAAATCTAGCTTGACGACAGCCATTTGAGTGATGGGTTGCGTTGTGGTAAGAGGTGGATCCTTTGCAAAAAAGAGGAAACGTGATCTCAGGTGTGCGATCATCGTGCAGGCAGACGACCTGTCTCCTCCATTATGCTGTATTGCGATATCGACGAGGCCAAGTACGCAGCAGAACATGATCCTGTCGGCATTCTGCAAGCCACAGAACAGGCTGGTGGTCCGAACGCGGCGGGCATCAAGTCTGGCTGGCCAGCGGCACGCTTCAAGGTGGATCATTACCAAAATGTATATCTGCCCATGCCTGGAAAGGACTACACTGCTGCTCATCACGTATAGAGTACCGCTAAAAAGGATGCATGTAGAGAATGCGTAAAAGGTCTGGCAGCCGAGCGCGGGTATCAAGTGTAACTCTCCAGCCTTTATGAGCAATTATATTGGGTCGTTGTGACGTCTAACGAAGCTATTGTTTCGACCATGATACCTTTGAGCTGCTGCCTGACAGCCGTATCACCGGGTCGGACCATCGTATGACTCGGCAGCTTGCGATGTCGGCGGCAAATCATCAAGACTCTTATGCCGAGCAAGTCTGTTACGCACACGCAAGCCAGTCAGCTCGCATCTCCGCCGCTGAGGCAGGAGGACTCACTCCTTCATGACATCGTCATTGAGAGGTATGACCGACTTCCTCCGCACGTGATCAGCTCTTGCCCGCTGGGGGAAGTTGCGCATTTCGCCAGCCTGGTCGATTTGATCGCTTTCGGCAATCTCGTCTTGCGATTCATCCTGTGGCATGCCTTGACCCATCATGCCCATATGCATCTGCTGACCTTGTTCATCCATAGACATGCTTGGCCCTTCAAGCGACATTTGCTCGTCGCCTTCAAAGGAATAGTCATCTTCAAGAAGGGTGAGGTCGCCAAGATCCATGCTCGGTATCGGTGCATGCAGGTTGGAAGGCAGTTTGCTAGGATCCGAAGTTGTCTCCATGACGGTTTCTCGCAGGTGCGTCCATGCCTCGTCACGGTTACGCTGACGCTGACGATCTTGCATCCGTTGCTGCTTGTAATTCGCGGTGCATTCATCGAAGAATTGCGGATTAAGATCCATGAAAATTTTCAATGCAGTGAAGACACTGGTGAAGGTCTTGATCAGCAGCCATTGTGCCGTTAATATGGCTAAGCGAGCTCACAGGTTATGAATCTGTCTATTCCAATGCGACTTGGAATTGGAGTAGAGAGCGCCAAACACGATCGGCAAGAGAACGTGAACGTTCTCGCTGATAAGGTTGACGACGTATTCATTCTGCAGACGAGCAGACCTTTGGTCAGTGGCACATGCCAGTGTGGTAGTGCGAATATTATGCTCACATTCCAATAATACAAGGCCCGTTCCGCCACCTGGAAGTGCTGTGAATTGATGCAGCGTGCCAATTGCTTAAACAAGGGAACCATGATCTTCTGGAACTCGATGGGATCGATGACATCGAGAATCTCTTCCACCTCGTTAAGAAACATGACCTCTTTTGGCGAGTTGACTTTCGGCCAATATCGCAACAGACCCAAGACCACTTCTTCGGTCAGAGTAGGATCTTTTTCCAGGAATTGCACCACACAGTATGCCAATTGCGGGTGGTATAGTGTAAGAGACTTGACCTTGTGTAGAGGAATCAGGGCGCGAGTCAAGAATGTCTTGTGCTCTTCCTTGAGCGGAAGCGCAAATCCGTTGATGATGGAACCCAAAATCTCGAGTAGTTCTGCGATGCCATTGTGTCGCTCGGTGTCATAGACGAATTGGAAGAACACGTATGTGAAAGACCGTCGGATGAATGCGCGCAAATTCAGGAATTTGCCGTAGATCCGGTGCATGGTCGTCTTAAGGAAATCGCGTTCGCGTGGATCTTCGCTGTCAAAGAGGTCTAGTAGCTGGAGCAGAGGGGAGGAATTAGTCTCCATGCAAATAGAGGCCATGCTTCGATTGCTGCCGCCGACTTACTTGTAAGACGAAGCTAGTGTCTATGTAGCGCTTTGCAATGTTTGTGTTGAAGTCGGGAGACTCTATGAAGCGCAGGAAGAATTCGTAGACTATTTGCAAGTGCGGCCACGCCAATTCAAGAACTGGCTCGTCTTCGTCCGGGTCAAAAGCATCTCCGCTAGGATTGACCGGAGGCGGTAGGGATCGGAAGAGGTTAGAGGCGAACTGCGTGGAGAGATCACAAGCCATTCGTCGTCAGTGCTCCGACAGGGAGCCCACAGGCGCGAAGAATGACCTCACCATTTTCACTACCTCGGGGTAAATATCCTCCGTAATAACACTCCTTTGAGTCGTGATGAAGTCCAACATTTCTGAAAGTGCTTGAGTCTTGACACTTTTACCTTGCAAATCGGTCGAAACATCGTTGAAATCGAAAACAACGGCAGCCTGTCTAAGCTTCTTGACAAAAAGGTCGTGCCGTTCTTGAGGCTGAGCCTCGAGCAAGGAGGGCAGAGGCTTGATGTCGACCTTCTCTGCTACATGGAAGCGCGAGCTCCGTTGTTTGCGTGGTGTTTTTGCAATGGGTATAGTGTCTTTGGGCGTCCCTTGCGCCATCATAGGGCCCGCGGCGTTTGCACCGCGAAGCTTCGAGATGGGTCCAGCTTTGGGCGGCGTGGCATTGGGTCCATGCAGGGAAGACGGCCCATGATGAGCGGTAGGCGAGGGCGGAGTAGCGTGGGCCCCACCAGGCGGCGGAGGAGAAACGCTATGCACGCCTCTGGCAGCAGACCCTTGCGGAACGGTATGATGCAGGCTGGCAGATGGATGCGGCAGAGGATCTTGAGGCATGACAGCCTGGAGATAGAACACAGGCAGCATCAGCATCCTGTTCACGGGACAAGTTCGCGAGTCGCCTAGCAATGTGCAGCCTTGCACATAGTAATGCTGCACATTGCTTCAGGCAGCAAGCGGGACCTGGCAGGGCAGATGTAGACTGACATGAGACTGCTGCTCTATGTGACCACTTACGTTCTCTGGACTGACAACCACTATCGGCGGGCTCGACACATTGGCGGAAGGGCTATCGTACTGTGCGATCCTATTCGAGGGTGGGGTGGTGACGGCATTGCCTTGCTGCTGATTGTTTTGGCTATTGGACCGGCCAGCCCCCGTCAACGAGGACAGGAATCCTGAAGCCCTAGACGATGAGGACGCATTTTGCGCACCCGTATGCGTGCCGCCGTTCGTCGAGTTGCTGCTTGAAGTGGATCCAGAAGCTTGCGCCGCGGCCGGCGAATTGCGACCGCCAGCCTGGCTGGAGCCAGCTGGCGAGCTCGACCGATCTGAGCTGTTACTTCCCAAGGCAGTGTTCTTAAGCGTATTCGCTAGACCGCTTCCACTGTTCCTGCCATAGCTGCTCTGCGATGTACTGCTGTTGCCCGCCCCAGGTCCCGCGCTGGCTTGCCCAGTCTGGCTGTTGGCCCCAGACGCTGACGAGCTGCCGGACGCGCTGTTACCATCTGAGCGATCCTTCGAGCGAAGCTGCGTTTACGATGAGTGGTGCAGCAGGCATGTAGTATCGGTTGTAGCGTTGTCGAGACAATTAAAAGAGGCAAGTAGGTCGGTCAGCTGTGTCGAGACTTAACGAGGACAGCTGAACACCGCAAATGGAGCAACTCACGATTCCTTTTCTGAAGCTTTTCATGGTCAAAGGCACATGAGCGACCCGCTAGAACGCCTTCTGCTGTGTATTCAGGCCGCTAACGCGTGCGTGCGCGCGTGGGCCTGGCAGGGTGCGGGAACGTCTCCCAACCCTCGTCTGTGGGAGCTGAAGACGCGCACCCTCGCACGTCGCCTACTCTTGATAACCGTGTTACAGTGCTATTGCTGACAAGCTCGCTACTGAGCGTGCAGCGGCCTGTCCTATGGGCGAAAGGACGGATCGCCTGGTCGCGGTGTTGGGGGCCGATTCCTTGGGACTTGTCGTCTGCGCTTTCGGCAACAGCGGGTCACCGAAGGCTGCAGCTGTCCTTTCCTATGAGCTTGATTGACCACGTAACCCAGACGACTGCCGTTGCTCTTGGGGTCTGCGCTGTCAGTTGGCACTGCAGTGAGCCGGCTACCTGAGCGATAGCCCGCCGTACGCGGGCTGCGCCGCTCAAGGGGGATACCACGAAACACTATCGTAGCGGGCGAGTGAGGTATGCAAGAGTCCATCTCTTTATAACTCAAAAGTCTGGCTGGCTGCTCGACCGAGCAGCACGAGTGCCTGGCTCAATATGCACAACGGCCGATACTACCATTGCTGGCACTTTGCAGCAAAGCGGCTCGGCAAGTAGGCAATGCAAACGCAGCGGGGAGCGCAACGGCACTTGAGAAGCTATGGTTGCAGGCGATCTTATGTCTTCTAACAGTTCCCGCTTTGGCAACGCGACTCTACCGGCTGATGTTGCCACGTCTGGCGCGGCGGGCCATTTGCAAGCCAGCTGCGGCCAAGAGTGTGAAGTCAGGCGGATAACTGCATCTTTCGGTGTTATACATGTGGGAAGCATTATATGGCTGGAAACGACAGATGATAAGGTGATGAAAGCTGAGACTGCATCGCAGTGGCCGATACATGCAGGACTGCCAGAATGCATGCTTGGCAACTGTCGACAGATTGCGCGCGACTGTAGCATCGAACAGAGGTCGCAGCTCCGGTCTTCTTGGTAAATAGGTTGCATTCTAAGACTCCTCCGATTGTAGAATTGCGAGATCGCCGTGGTCTTCGGCACTATCGGATGTATCTGCGAAGAAACCAGAGATTAGCGGCAGGCTCAATTGACGTTTCAGCAAGAACGCTTACAATGCGCGTTCGAGTCGATTCTTTCCAGACCGGTCAGGATGGTCCAGTCCAAGGAAGTCGTCCTTTGCCCATTCGTGCTTAGACAGGTCATCGGTATCTTCGATTGGCGAAGGCTTCTGGTACGTCGACGGCATAATCAAAGCGAACCTGTACAGTGGAAGCGTCAGATATTTGTTGACTGCAGCACCAGCTTCCAACAAAAACAGGAAACCTACTTGATCTTCGAAAACTCTTTATCACCGAATCCTAGCCGTGCTTGGATGCGCTTTCTCATCTCGCCAAATGGCTCCCCCTGAACCAGTACGCATCAGAAACGCGTCCGGCGACAAATCAGCTGCATACGAGGAGCACTCACTGGTCGCAGTACAAATCTGAAGGGAACGCCATGTGTCCGTGTCGGGTCCTTGAGGAAGTGATAACATGTGATAACTCTCTCATCCTCCTTGATGTCCGCTTCCTCCTGTGGCACCTCTTCCGCGTACAGGTCCTCTAATGTCAGACTAGCCATGTCTTTGATCAACTCGTTGCCGTTGAAAATTTTCTGAATACGACCGCCGGAAGGTATTTCAAAGATTCTGATGCGACCTGTGCCACCTTCTTTCGCTAGCTTGACGTTCTTTGTCAGATTGTCGATGACTTCGTACAGGCTTGCGGTTTTGGCCATCAAAAAGGTATGTATGCCCTCTTCCTTGTTGTGAGCTCCAACCCACGTCACTTTAACAGTTTTCTTTGTTTCCAGCTCGGTCAGCGTAACGTCCAGAGTCTCATAGAAGAGCATATTTGTAGGCTGCTGCACATAGCCTGGCTGAATCATCTCGGCGAGAGTATGACTATTATGCCTCCGTATTGGGTTCTTGCTGATGCCATTGTTGCCATTCGAAGCCGTAAAGCGAATCTTATTCCATGGGTACTTCATGTAATCTCCAACTTGTTGTGCGACCTGAGAAAGCAAGAAGGTTAGACAGGAGACGGCCTACAGACCTGAAAAGCCAGCGATAACGCACCTGATCATACGTCATCTTCTTGCTCAACGTGAGCTCGAATTCCATCTTCTGTTCTTGATCTTCATAGCGCGGTTTGAATGCAACAACAATGCGGTTCATGAAGAAGTCGTAGAACTGGATCGGATTAGTATATTGGTGCTGCTTCTCTAGGTCGCGAGCGCTAGGAGAACTCAACGTGTTAGCGACGCCCACATTCAAGGTAGAAGAAGAGACCCTTACTCGGCTTCACTTGGTTCAGCTTGGAAGCATAAGATATCTCCATCTTGGATCTCCGACTGGAAGAAGGTTGCTTTCGGCTTCATGAGCTCAATCATGTTGGGTTTGATTTCCTATAGGAGCATGTCAGCAAGCTTTCTCAATAATGCCTACGAGAGGACACACCTCGTAAATCTTCAGAGGTGTGCCCAAAGGTACTGCTGTCTTTTCGCAGATCATCGGAACCAAATCCTGAACTCGCATGTTTTTGTGCACGTAGAAGTGTCCGACACCAGCCAAAGTCTGCGTAGAAACATCGAAGTGTTTGACAAAGATCATGATAGGTGGCTCTTCAGGGTGGTCGTTGGTCCATTTGATTTTCTCCTCCGTTGGGAAGACCTCGAGGTACAGCTTGAGATCTTGCTGCCTTGACGCCATCTTGTCACGAACGCTCTCCATGGCTTTAAGATAGCAGCACGTTAAATGGTACTCTGCGCTTATTGAGAAAACAATAACTCACTCAAAGTCTTGTCGTCTTCAGGAATGACAGCATCAGGGCGCACAGTCTTATTCTGCCGATTGACGAGCACCCAAAAGCGGACTTCTTCGGGGTTCAGGCCATTCTCTTCGCAGATCTGCGCCTTGAAATCGATGTAAGACTGTGTCTTGGGCGTGCGATATGAAGCTAGTGCTGCAGCTGGGATGGCGGCATTCCTGTCGTCGAAACTTGCCAGATCAAAGCCTTGGTGCTTCTTAAAGGTGTCATCATTGATCACCTTGGTCGTCAAGAACAAGTGTTGCTCTTCTCGCTCCCGGCGCTTTAATTCGGCATCCTTCTTTTCTTTTTCCAGCCGTGTGCGCAGATGCGGTGGCGTATCTGCCTCTCCAATGGGCTGCAAGACGTCCTTCAGGTGACTTTCGCGGATGTACACCAACATGTAGGCATTGTTGATACGTTTATTGGCAATCTTCGCTTGCTGCTTGTTGACTGGATGCTGCATGCCATTCGACTTTCCTTCGCCACCGAAGTTATCTTCCAAAACCTCCTTTTCCAAAACTGGGATGACCCGGTCATCGTCTAGCTTGAACCATTTGCCATCGGGTGTGGGCTTGATGAGAACAAAGTAGTGCCCGCCGTGTACATCACCAGAGTGGACGAGCACGCCGTGCAGACGGTAATTCCAGTTCTCGTTGGGATCGACAGACTCCACTTCCATGAAAGGCTTCAAATCAATCTCGAGTGGAAATTCGTAGCGATCGTTGATTTTGACATTCACATCTCGCATGAAGTCGTACTCGAAGCGTTTGAGCTGGAGATGCAAGACAGGCGGGAAGGATTGGAAGATAACGCCCTTCTTGGCATCTTGCAATCCTAATCCTTCTGCTTGGTAACGATTCTCGCCCTCGAGTGTCTCCTCTGCAACGTAGTCTTTGAAAGCTGCTTCAAGATTCTTCAAGCCTTTGACATTGAGCTGAATGTCTATCAAAGGGTAAAAGGAGGTCAGCGACGTTGCACAAGCGTGCTGCTATTGCGATATCAGAACGTACCATAGAACTCTTCCGATCTTGCGCTCTCGTAATCAACATTAATACACTTGATGTAACTCTTCATCTTGCCAGAAAACAAGTCTTTGATCGCTCCGTCCGCCTTTGTACCCTTCATCTTCATCTCGAGCTTATCTTGCAACACGCGGTTGAACTCCTGGACATCATGCTGGAGGAAAGAGTCGAGGCTCGTCCAGCCAAACGATCTCGTGAGATCGGTCGTTGACACGGGCACTTCGGACGTTTGTAAAAGGTAGAAGACCCTTTGCAAGGCCAAGGGCACAGAGTCGGGCGTATCGTTTTCTGTGGGGATTTGGTAGACTGCCTTTCTGTAGGAGTTGGTAAAGTAGAGTGACTGAAGTAGCGAATTCATGTAACACGTGGCACCCTGATTTTTGAGTCCGACATAGCCTGTCTCCTTTTTCGAGTCGTAGCTAGGGGACAGACAAGCAGTAAGTCTTTGATTGTTGCCATGGACATCAGATCTACGCACTTGTGCCAATTATGCCACAGAACGCCGGTGGGATCTTTCAGCACTCGCACAAAGGCCGTCACTACGGTTTCATTGTTTTCAATGATGGGTCGTCCGCGAGCCGGGTCAGGCTGGAACAGCTTTTTCAAATCGACAAAGCGCGTGAATCCCCAATCTTGCTCTTCAGGTGTGAATCGATGGTGTGCCTCTGCTGCAAGGCGTAAGACGAGTCAATCCCGCGGTCTCGCTTGGACACCATGCGACTCACGGCTCTGGATGAAGTGGGTGGGATCTTCGGGGTTGGAAATCGCAAGAGCGAATTGAGCGCACACATGCCAATTCTCAGGCGCGTGTTTCGAGTCGCCATAGTTCAGATATACCGAAACCATGTCATTCGCTTGGCCGTTTGAGTTGCCTTGAGGGAATAGCAACACAGACCTGAAAAACGAAAGGTTTGTGTCAGCTTGACGCAGATGCAGGAGAAGGTTCCCGTGCACCCTACCATTTATGGCCACCACACTCAAACTCCGGCGAACATATCCGCTTATCCTGCTCGCGATAGTCCTTCAAGCGCCAGTGGAACATTCTAAAGTCGTCAATCTCCTGCCCAAGGTCAGGCATGTATTTTGATGCAAATAGCTCGCCTGCCATTGAGTGAAAGTCCCTGTGTCAGCCTGGGCGATCGACCTCACACACGTCGAGCGTATAAGCGCATACCATCTTCAACACTGATAGGCGGCTCAGACTGCTGCTGTAGGAGTTGCTGATGTTGTTGGATGGCTGTCTGAGTATTGTGGTGAAGCTGCATTGCCTGCTCGTAATGAACGTGGTCTGGCGCAAAGGTGAGGACCTGACCGTCGCTGGCTGTGAGCGAGACTATCTCGCCGCCCTGACCAGGAGCGAGATGCGAGGCAACGATCCCAGGACCTTGCTGTTGCTGCTGCTGCTGTTGATGGTACTGTTGAGGCGAGTTGGGCATGGAGTCGCCGTTGACAGCGCCGCCATCCTCGCCGTCCATCGTCATGTTGCGGCCTGGGAATCCGGATTGCTTTTGAGAGTAGTCGCTGTACTGATCTTCGTCGTCGAGCACGAGGTCGTCTTCACCAGACGAGTAGAGCTCCTCGTCCTCGTCGACGTCAATGCCCAGGTCGTCGACTGCTTCGTTGGAGACGCTTCGAGTGATCCTCCGCGCTGAAGGTCAAGTTGGGGGGCGTGAGCAGCCGTCACACAACCACGAGCGACACCACGGGGAGGTCTACCGTACCGTATCCAGGTGTCTGCGACTCTTCGCGCTCGTCGAGATGCTTCGAAGGGCGGCTGGGCTGCTTGTCGCGATCCGACTGCTGAGCGTGCGTGTCCAGCAGCGACCGAGCGCAGTCAGCCGGTGCACTTTGCGCGACGAGCTACTGTAAAGGCACGACGCACCATAAAGTCGGGACTGCGAGGCCTTTTGCGTCCAGTAGCGCTGTCTAGACCGCTGCTGGTGGTAGTATTGGCGGTGTGCGCGGGCTGTTCCTGCTCGTCCTCGTTGATGATGCTGCTGATGCCGCCCGTGTCGCTGACGTCCCTGGTGCTGGCCGTGTTGGGCAGGACGAGGCGCCGCAGAGCCTCGTGATGGCCCCTACGGTCAGGCGTTCAGGGTGTGTAGACACGCACAGCGGGGAGCGAGTGTCTGCGGTCCAGGCGGGGACGGCTCTGCAGTGGAAGGCAAGAGCGTTTGCGTGGAGAGGCAAGGACGGGCGAGGGCAGCTGGCAGAGGTGCTCCTGGTCGATGGCGCGCAAGCGGGCAAGGGACAAAGGATGATGCGAGAGGTGGGCGTGTCAGTACAAGCTTTCCCACGCTTGTTGCCTGTCAGTGTACGCTGCAGGCTCCTGTACCATCACTCATTTCTCTCATCCGCGTCAAGTGGCCAACCTCTGCCTGATCAGCGACCTCGCTGGATTGCTCTGACCCAACTCGACCAAAGACGAGAAAACCATGCAAATCCGGCTCAACTGACACGCCGTATACACGTCTATTGGCATCTCAAGAGAAACAGTATGGCCTGCTCGCTGCATCGCAGCTGACAACCTCTCCGTTTCATCGCAAGCACCACGGTCTCGAATTTTGCAGGCAAATCCCACTACTCTACCGCTACTGCCATTTTTACCGCTCGATTCGCTTCCTCACTCCATTCTCATCAAGTACCGCACTCAACCACTTACAACGGCAAGCTCTTAAGATCATCTCTCGGCGCACGGCGAGGGTTTGCTCGAGGTCATGCCTCGCAGCAGTCCCTCATGCATAAACAGCAGCCATGCAATCCATTCACCGAGCTTGTATCGAGTCATATTCTTGCAAAAGCAAACGTCACAGCTCTTCTCTCTTACCGCTGGCTTTACCGCTGGTGTGTTTGAAGGGGTAGAGTCTGATGTCTAGCTCCAGTCCTGGGGAAGCTTTGGCGCGCCACTTTTCAGACGTGAAGAACGTCTCCAATCAAGGGATCTCATGCGTGCCCAAGTAGCTGCATATGCCGACTAGGTGCGGCATCGTCGATGTCGCTGCTGAAAGGCGCAGTTTGCTCGGGCAACCCTGGGCTCCTGCGATTGCGGCAGGCGAATCCCCGGAATGCCGCTTCTTGCCAGCTAGCATCACTACATTCAGCAATACTCGTCTTCGTTGTCTCTGCAATGTATAGGTATATATCGCACGTCACTGCCGTCCAGCCTACGCCCTCTCCTCTTGCAAACGTTTGTAATGCAGCTGGGAGGATGGCCTCGGAGCGGAGACAGACATAGGGCGAGCGGCCTGGAGTTTGCAAACCCTCGTGTAAGTGCATGTGAGCCCCAGCTTGCAATAGCTGGCGCCTCTTGCGAATTAGGCGAGGCATGCCAATTGCTCATGATAGCTTCAATCTTCAGCGGTGAGCGCCATGGTTCGGTCGATGTTACGAGAACCGAAGAGGATTTTGACGGGCGATACACAGGTCATAGTGACGACTTGGCTACTATAAGTTGTGTACCCAGATTCTTGGAACAGTCATTGTATAGAAGGCCTTTTGAGGCTTCACGTGTAGTTTACGCGTAAAGTGGGAACCGGCCTGTCCCGAGGGCATGGCTGATGATCCTCGCCAACACGATGCATCGAGGCTTGTCGATACGCAATCGTCAGGGGACATGGGTGGAAATGCCCTGTCCACGAAGAGCAAAGGCTCCTCTTGACCAGAAAGCTGTTCTGCTCGTCTGTCTGATGATCGAGTTCAAGTTCCCGGACGCGCGCCAGACATCAACAGCAAAGCAAGCTTGCATCTGCACCGTGACATGCTCAAGGTGCCGCCAGAGGCTGCCAGACACACGTACGCTACTGGGCCTCACGCCGTGCGGCAAGCAGCGCACATCGGCCAAAAGACCTTCCAAAGTGCGTCCTGCCTTTCTTCCCAGCGGATTTGGCGTCAACAATATCCACAACGCACTGTCTAGCTCGCAGCTTTGCTGATGCACCGTCCTGCAGGCGCGATACATGCACGCTCACTCTCAATGACACGGCTGCTCAGGTAACGGCGGCTCAATCATAGCCAGCAATGGCCCAGGGTGGTCGCCCGCCTGTCGCTGGGCCATCGTCGCCCCCAAGTGCCCGGCGGCCTCCCACGCATCCAAAAGGACCCTCGTCCAGGTATCCATCTGAGGCTTCGCCGCCTCAGCAATCCCAGCCAGACTATTCCGGGTACGGCTACGGTGGGCAAAGCGAGTTTTCTCGCAATCCTCGCGGCCGCGCTGGACGTGGTAGCGGTGGTGGCAGTCGCAGCGGCAACAACGCTGGTCCTTCTCTCAATGGCTATGGACAGCATGCAGACTATCATGCGCACAATGGTGCATACACACAGCATCACCATTATGAAACATCTGCTCCACTCCCCCCGACAGGCTCAATAATGCCACCTTTCGGGAGCGCGTCGTTTCCTGACAGCCCGGGCAAGCAAGCAGCATCAAGTACCTCTACGTCTTTGCATGCGCCAAAGAGCTCTATCTCAAGGGTGTACTCTTCTGTAACGCTGCCTAACGGGCAACCAAAGGACGCACGCGCCTTGGCTGCAGCGCATGCAAAAGCTAGCTCTCCTCCACCTCCGCCTCCCAGCTCGTCTTTCCAACCACCGCCGCCACCACCTCCAGTTGCATCTACATCCTCTGGAGTGTGCAATATCGCTTCAACATCTGCAAGTCATGCACGCAAATCTTCTACATCTTCTTTGGTACCACCATCAGCGCCATCAGCTCCAAAAGCAATGCGCATCAACCTGGGGACGCCAAAGAGCAATAGCGACAAGCATGCCCTGAGCCGATCAGCCACTTCGACTTCGGCGTTTCGGACTGAGACTGCAATTGGCCCAAGCAGCTCCTCAAAGGTGGATCCATCCCAGACTGTAGAACGTAAGACTCCTCCATCTCCGGTCCCAAGCGCCCCTGTCCCCTCGCAAAGCCCTGAAGCCACCATCCGACCGCCACCATCTGCATCCTCGGGCTCAAGCACCTCAACTATGGTTTCCGCTCCTGCAAAGTCCAATCCTGCTGCGCTAGGGACAGCTCCTCCCACTGGTCCCTCCAGTAGTATCGCAGTGCCTCCTCCGACTGGGCCTACCAAAGGCGTGCAGGCAAAGACTCTTGTGCAGATACAAGCTGCGAAAAAGGGTTTAGCTCCGAAGATGTTGATTGCTGTACGGGCTCCGAAGGGAACTTCAAAGGCAGCCGCTGCTGTCGAGTCGAAAAATGTCTTTGAGAGGGCAGAGGCTGCAAGATTGAAAGCTGAGCAAGCGAAAGCCGCAGCAAAGAAGGCTGCAGAGGAAGAGGAAGCAGCTGCAAAAGAGGCTGCAAGGGAGCAGGCTGAACGAGAGCAACAGTCTGCTCGCGAAGAAAGATCTTACACACCGCCTCCGCGCGAAGAAAGGTCCTACACTCCGCCTCCGCGAAGCTACACACCGTCGCCTCCCAGAAGTTATACCCCTCCGCCTCGGAGAAGCTACACGCCTCCGCCTCACACTCGCACTCGAACTTCGCGCTGGGATGATGATCAAGATGCACGTACTATGTCTGCCCAAGACGGCCCGGCACAGGCTTCGACCTCTACCTTGCCGTCTGCTAGCACCTCGCCGCAACGGCCGATACCGCAGTCTCACCCCCCTGCCGTTTCTTCGTTGGCGGAAGATGTATTGCCCTGTGCGGGTCAAGTTCCGCTGCCTCCTCCTCCGCCGCCAAGCGAGCCTTCACCTATCCCTCCGCCGCCTCCAGAACCCCCGAATCAAGCGGAGACAATACCTCCTCCACCGCCCTCACTGACAACCGCACCTCCATCACCTTCCCGCGAGCCACCTATCGAAGTTCTGTCAGCACCTTCTAACACGCAAGCTGCACTTCCGACATTGTCTTTTGCACTCAACGACGTCAAGAGCACCCGGACCGACAGAGCTCGTACGCTATCTTCGTCTGTCTTGACCGCCTTCCCCGCGTCCTCCAAAAGTGATGTTGGCGCAGCCCACTCAGCAATTCCACCTCTGGCAGACGAGCACGTTAAGAATGAGGAAAACACCGAACCACCGTCTCTGTCGGAAGAAAAAAGGCTGGACAATGCCGTGGCAGAATCGTCCAATACCTTATCGAGGGTCGATAGCTGGCAACCGCAGGTGTTGCCGCCCTCTCCAGCCCCATCGCAGTCGAACTTCCTCGTCACGCATAATCCCGCTCTTCGTGATCCTTCAATGAAAGAAGCACGTCCCGTGATCCGCTCCGCAGGTGAAGGTGTGGAGCGGCCTGTTCTGGATCCGCGAAAAGATGCTGCGTCATATAAGATCATGCTCGATGGTCTTCAAGCTCAGCGGAAGATTCCATTCCGCAAGCAACTCGTCAAATGCCAGTGGGGCGATAAGCGCGGTGCGCCGCCCAGTCCACCAGCCAGCGCAATTCTCGTCTCAAACCTGTCTAAGCTCGCGACAGCCGAGCGAATCCGACTGCACTTCTCAGCCTATGGCCAGATCACCGACTTGAAGTTGGAGACGGATGTCACCACCAGTGGCAGTCTAGGCATTTGCTGGATGAAGTACGCAGACGAGTGCATTAGGACTGTTTACGACAACAAAGGCAAAAAGCGACAGCAGGGTCGAGCAGGTGGGCAGGACGGACATCTTGTCGCTCTGGAAGCAGTGCAAAAGAACCACGACAAGAAGGTGTTCGTGCTAGCAGGCAATGACGCCAAATTACACGTCGAGCTCGATGGCCAGGGCCTTACTTGCAAGCGCATGGTCCAGAAGGTCATGGAACAGCGGAAAGCTGCCGTTAAGAAGCCCAAGCCCACGGATACACCCTCGAAAGCCGCTTCTGGACCGCAAGCCGCTGCAAGCGCCAAAGGCACGTCTTCCGTTCACCCATCCCTTCCTCGCAAGCCACTCTCTGCTTCTCCGACCAACCGCGAGAATTTGGCCACTTCCACTGCTCGTGGTCCTTCAACAGACGACAGAGCCGCGTCCAAGAGTGTGCCTTCGGTACAGTCGTCCGCAAATCTGCCGCCACGACCGCAAATTTCGCCCAGCGCCAAAGCCACTGGTACACGTTTACCGTATCGCCTGCAAAAGCCAGCCGAGAGGGACAGAAGAGGTAGTCAACGAGGTCATCAGCATCCTACTGAAGCAGGCTATTCAGACACAGACAGCGAAAGCGAAAGTCGCAGTCGCAGTGTCAGTGACATTGACGAGGATCGACCCCGTCGGAGGTATGACCGGGATGAGCCACTCTCCCCTCGGCAGACAAGACCCGAAAATACTGTCAGGCCGGCTTCTTCCACTCGGTCCGTGCATCAGAACTTGAAACTCGACGCCGATACGCACGGCAAACTTCTGGCCATGCTCAGCCTCTCGGAGCAAAATCATCCATACATCGCCATCCTTAAGAAGGATCTAGCAGTCTTCGAGAAACTTGGGCAAAAAGCCAACATGCACTTCGTGAAAGGCTTTCTCGGTGCAGCTAATCCTACAAAGGTGCGTCACGGCCAAAGTTGGGTCGCTCGAATATGCCCGTTGATACTTCCGGGATCTGCTCTAGATTGTCGAGGATATGCAAGGCTACTATGCAACTTTCCGTTTACCGACAGGCGCGAGATCTGCATACAACAGATGCTCTTCCAAGAGAGTCATGGGTTACGAGATTCCTCTCGATGTTCGAGATCCTCCTTCTCCAGAGGAAGTCGCAGATTTCCAGAATGCAGCTCGTTCACGAATGCAGAAGGAAGCCGCAAGCCGGTCAGAGAAGCCTGCTGGGCTCGCTATCGAGACTGTCCGAAGAAACACTGCTTTGACGGACGCCGAGACGATTGTGGCTGCGCAAGGAATCATCATGCGCGATCTCGAGACCTCATTCAGCAAGGATCTACGAAGTCGGATCGTACCAGGGAAAATTGGTGAACATTGGACAGCATTGGACGCTCAAAAGAAGCAGGCAGCTTCTGGCGTCAATTCGACGCCCAAACAGACGACGGACGGACACGGAATTAGCCACGCCTCACCAGAAAGAATATCTGTTGCTTCCCATGCTCTACAATCCGTGGTGGAGCAATCACCAAGTAAGAACGATAGCCGCGACCCGCCCGCTGCAGAGCTCCCTTCATTTGGAAAAGCCGCGCAGCTTAGCAATGCTAGGCCTCGTCCGCGAGACGCACGCGTTGCTGCTGAAGAATATGCCAAACGCAAGTCCGCGTCGCCTGCCATGCCAGCTCGAGCCAGCTTCTCATCTGAGAGACCGGCACGCAAGATTATTGATAAGCTCGCTGAGCCCAGCGACGAAGTGAAGGCAGCTATCCCCGTTGAGCCAATTGGAGACGAGGGCACGGCAGCGATATTGGCGGATGCGCCCAAGGAAGAAAGCGCCCCCCTCAGTCAGGTCAGTAATCGCCAGGCCAAGGTCACCGCTTCAAAGCGTAGAAACGAGGCTGCCGCCACAAAGAAGGGTCACAAGGCGAAGAAGCCGAAGGCAGAGATTGTGTTTACCAGCAGCGAAGAAGAAGATAGCGACCGCGAAGACTTGAAGAAGACGGACAGTCCGGTCAAGACAGCCGCCTCTGACGAAGTTCAGGACGTCGTTGCTCCGGCTATCTCGGAGCCCGCTGTGCAATCAGCGCCAGTTGAGGACGGGAAGGAAGAAGTCATTGTCATACGGCTTCCCGAGGCGGGGCACGAGCCTCCTCTGGAAACCGTTGTCAGCCTTCCTACGCCAGCACCAACCGAGTCCACGGTAACTTCGTCGAAACGAGAAGCATCGAATGAGTTGGAAGAGCCTGCAAAGCGGCAGCGTTTGGCCTCTCCGGCCTCGTTGCTCGTGGGACCAGAGTCAATACCATCGCCTTCAGCAACATCGGTATTGCAGGATCTAACGATACAGCCGGCCACTGCGCAAGCCGTGGCAGAAGAAGATCTCTCCACGCCGGCCACTCCAGCTGAGGACATTGAGACGAAGCCAGATGCGAGAAGCACTCGAGCTGCCAAAAGGGGCGCAGGCAAAGCCAAGGCTAAAGCGAAAGGCAGAAGGGGCGCAAAGCAGAAGAAGCCTACACCTACACCCCCTCCCACGCCGCCGCCAGTCGCTGCTGTCCCAGCTTGGACAGAGACCCTGCGCCAGGAAGACCAGGAAGGCCAATGGTATATGAAGATCGCTCTGGAAAAGTATAGGAGCGGTGAACCAGTTGTGCCGGACGTTCCAGAACCGCTTGAAGACGAGCCGGAGCTTGCGAATCCGCGTCACGAGACTGGCTGTGCTCGCACCGAAGGTCATTACAAGATTCCACAGACCGAGAAGCTTCGCTACCTCGCCTCGCGCAACCGGGGGCAAGACCAGCAGCAACAGGGTGGTTCCTCTCTTGCAGTATCTCGGCTTGCGCGAGTCAATGCTCGTCATTTTGCGTCTGGCTTGGACAAGCACAAGAAGGCCACTGCGACAGATACGGATTTGCTGCAGCTCAATCAGCTGCGTACACGTAAGAAGCAGCTCCGATTCGCGAGGAGTCCGATTCATGACTGGGGTCTGTATGCTTTGGAATACATCCCGGCCGGAGAGATGGTCATCGAATACGTTGGCGAAGCGATTCGGCAGCAAGTCGCTGATCAGCGAGAAAAGGGCTATGAGCGCCAGGGAATCGGTTCGAGTTATCTTTTGTGAGTGTGCTGCATATTTTCTGTTCTGATCACAAAGGAGTGGAATCGGGTCGCTGATGAGATTATGACTTTGAAACAGCCGCGTCGATGACGATGTGGTCATTGATGCCACGATGAAAGGCAATCTCGGCAGGCTCATCAACCACTGCTGTACGCCGAATTGCACAGCCAAAATTCTCTCAGTCGGCAGCAGCAAGAAGATAGTCATCTACGCCAAACAGGCAATCCATCCAGATGACGAAATTACCTATGATTATCACTTCCCGATTGAAGATGAAAAAATTGTCTGTCTCTGCGGAAGCTCGGGATGTCGCGGCTATCTCAACTAGCTGTTGGGGCTGGCAGGCACTGCCCTGTTTCGGTGGACGATTCTGTCCGCCAGTGGCTCTGGCCGTCTTGTTACACAACACTCAATCAGCTGTGTGTGGAGGTGAAAATTTGCAAGTGCACATGTGTTGTTGTAGTACAACTCGTAATGCAGTCATCTCTTTCGAACCCTCTTGATGCGTAAAGCGAGTGGGGTTTCCGTCGCATGCGAGTCCGACCAGTCTCGGCAGAAAAAAAAAGCATTATCAATTCCAGCAACTGAATCACCGTTCATTCAGGCGAGAAGGCTTTCTCTTCATTCAATGTGCAGAGTGGGCAAGTTACGTGAACAGCATTGGGCATTTGTCAGACGTCAATAGGCACGGACCGACCTCACTTTCAGTGCAAAACAATCGGTCGTCTGTTCTGCGCAGCTATACATCAAGTCAACGTAGCATGCAATTCATTGCTAGTAGCGGAGGAATGACGAGGCTAACACCACGAAAGGCACCGTGCGCCGGTAGGTTCCTGCAGTCCTACAGTACGGCGCGGACAAGTAGCACTTGCGAAAGTGACAAGAGAAACCTAGGTAGTAGTAATACTCTACTTCTTCTTGCCGGCTGGGCCGACTGTCTTTCCGCGTCGTCCAGTCGTCTTGGTGTGCTGACCACGGACTTTGACGCCCCAGTAGTGACGAATACCTCTGTGGTTTCGAATTCTCTTGAGGCGTTCGAGGTCCTCTCGGAGCTTGGAATCGACTTGGTTGGAAAGGACCTGGCTGTTTTTGCCATCGATGACATCGCGCTGCCTGTTCAAGAACCAGGTTGGGATCTTGTACTGTGTTGGGTTTTGGAGGATCGTGACGATTCGCTCGAGCTCGTCTGGGTTGAGCTCTCCGGCGCTAGAATCAACGATTCAATGAGAGAAGAGACATTGAAGTAATGTCAGTATGTTTTTTTGGGCTTCCAAGCCTGTGGGCGTGCATGCGTGCGCGTGGAAGAGGGAGGATAGGCGAGCGGGCAGACGGCGGGAGGCTTCTCGATGTTGAGGAATCGGATGGGATCGAGCAATGCTCTGGCGGACGCCTTGCTGTTGGGTCTGTTCAAGGTGCGTGTGTATAGCTTGCGGGTCCATCTAGTGATGCTCTTCCTACGACACGGCGTGAAGTATTCGCTTTGCATAGTCACTGCCGCTCGACAGCCCAACGACCGAGAGCTCGACACGGGTGCAGAGCACACCAAGCTGCACAGATCAGAGCACGATGATAAAGCCTCGTGTGCTGGTGCTTGACGAATGATGGATCTGTCGGTGTGCATCGCGACACGACTCTCTTGTGCGAGCTATGTCTGCTCTGATAACGTCTCTCTGGACGTGATGTCGAGCAGGCGCGTGTTCGGCATTCTTTGCTGTGCGCTAGACTGTCTACTCTTGCCGTGTCGTTGGTCGATGGCCATTGGCATGACTGACCCGCCCGCCAATTTCGCTCGCTCGCTCGTTGCCTCGCCTGCCCTGCCTGCCCTGCCGGCGCACTCCACGGCGCAACGCAAGCACGCCCCACATAGAGGTACGCTCAAACTCACCGCTTTGCAAGATCAACATCGGCCTTCTTGCAAACGACATTTGCATAACGTCGTCCAACACCCTTGATCTCGGTGAGAGCGTACTGAATCTTTCGCTTTCCGTCAATGTTGGTGTTCAAGAGACGGAGAATGAATTGAAAGGGCTGCGCAAGCACAAGACGTCGTCGTCAGCATATATGCAACGTGGTGACCGTGACTGGCCATTTCGAGGGCCGGCTGCATCGACGAACCTGGTGCTGGTCTGTAGAATGATGGGACGATCGCATCAGCCATTGCGCTCTTTCAAAAGACAGTGGGTATATAGCGAGCACCCACCTGGCACAGTGAGGAGAGACATGGTGCTTGGCTCTTGCTTGCCGTGCGTTGCTGGCAGGAAGGTGGAGCGTGTCGTCGACGCCCTTCTGCGCTGTCCTTTGCCCTTCGATTGCAGTTGGGCTTCTCTCGCCTGTTGCTCGCCTCTCGCGCTTGTGGCTCGCCCGGCCCCCCTATTCTGGACTGTGCGGCGAGGAAGGCCCATCTCTTCGCCACAGCCGGGGAGCAAGGGAAGGAAATTGAGCATTTCCAAGTATGGAAAATCAAGCACGGCCGACATGTGGCGAAGAATACACGCTGGCGGTTCTGGTTGCCTTTTCTCCATAAGTCCTCTTCGGAGGCTGCGGTAAGAAAAGTGAGCAGAAGAGCACCAATCCACAAGCACGGGTCACACAGCTCACTGACTGATAATTTACGCACTTTCTCTGCAGGGATATTCGAGTTTTCCCAAATACATAAACAGTTGCTCGTGTGGCCCGGCACCATTGCGTTCTCTAAGTACCGCAAAAGCCACACCCCAGGCCAATCTCGAACCTCGAGCGTCAATCCTTTTCGAGATCAACGCTCATGAAACATCTTAGTACCCCTCACAAGGGCCGTGTGCTGTCGGCTCGATAAGGGTCACACCTATAGCCATGCCTGGGTCGGTAGTTTCGCACATTCTCTCTCGACCTTGTGAAGATGCGCTGTCAATTACCAATGTACGCGAACCTGCTGGCGCTGTACATGCATAGCGAATGCTGCAATGCAATGAAGAGATAGTCGTCGTTAATGACGCAAACGCGCTTGCGATTCTGCTCTCGACACTGCTCGCTCATCGCACTCACGCTCACTGCATAATCCTTATCACAAGCATGCGTGCAAACGACACTCAATTCATCCGTTTTGACAAGCTTCTTCGTCCATCCCCCCACTGGCCCACAAAGCAGCATAATCTGAAGGTATTCTGCCGCTTCACGTCGCTTGCTGACGCCGGGCAATGTTCAGCTCTCTGCTGTTCATCACAGCCCACTGTTCCTTCTGCATCTATCATCCGCGTGCACAGTATTGTCTTGATCGACATGTTCGAAGTGCCGTTGCTGCTTGACTGTCTCTGCATGGATATTCTCGGAGCAAGGCAGATGCAAACACACCAAAGAGGTTTCCGAAGGCGACCCTTGGATCTTTCAGCCCGATACTCGAAGAAGTCAGGGCAGAAATCAGAAGCAAGGCGAAAGCGATCCTTTTGGAATTGCAATTGTCGTCGTCCTGCCGGCTCCCAAATCAAACGTGCGTCCAGGACCACGCTCTAACACTCGCTCTCTGACACACTGCGCTGCGTACTGTGGCAATTCGAGCTTTCCTAACAGGAAGCAGACTTATGTCATGTCGCTTGGCCAGACGGTCTACGTGTAGTTAGTATGCCTTTCTAAGTCTACACTTGCCATTGTACTGTGTTTGCATCTTCCACCCAGCAACATGCTTCATCATTTCGCGTTTGTTGCTGTGAAATTTGCCACACTGCCCTGCTGTGAACCCTGGCCCCCGGCGTGTTTTATCATTTCGCAATCGAGGGGGAGGGACGACGACGCCCGCGCGGGATTTTGTTCCAAAAGGGCGACCGACTGTCGACTGCGAACCAACAGCGACAAAGTACGAACGAATAGCACAGCATAGCACAACACAGTACACGCTGTGCACCAACGCCTCTCTCTGCCGCCCGCCGCTCCTTGTGCTGTAGCCCAGAGCCGTTGCAGCGCACCTTCCCGACGCGGCGATCAGCTCGGTTCCATCCACTCGAGGGTGAGGTGAAGCCAGAGCTGCGTCGCCGTCTGGAAGGGCATGACCGTGACGACGCGGCATGGCGGCGGAGGAGATGCAGTGCCAGTGCCAGCGCCAGCAGCACCGGCGATGCACACGCGGCGGCAGTCGATGAACGCCGTAGTTGTCGAGGCACCACCAGCAGCAGCACCACACGAGCCGGCTGCAGGCACGACCACGACTACGCCGCAGCGAATTCCGGCCAGACGAGGGAGACCACCTAGGCGGTCATTGCCTATTCTCCCTTCGTCCTCGACGCGGGATAGCACTGCTTCACCGCAACCTGTCGCCGCTGCTGCTGCTGTGCCCAAGCGCGCTCCTTCAAAGCGATGGGCCAAGAACGAGGCACGAGATGAGGAGGTGGTGCAAGGAGGGAACAGCATGGAGGTAGACACCACCGACGTGTCGTCGAACAACACAACGACGATGCCGTACAACGTCCCATCCAACGTCCTCGACCACCAAGGCCTCGACACTATACCCCTCGAACTCATCGATGCCCTGCCCGATATTGCTTTTCCCCAGCCACACGGGTCCCGGCGCGCCAGCTCGTCGTCATCATCATCACCATCACCCTACCTACACGAACAAGACACTGCAGACCCGTTGCTCTTGCTATGTGGACACGTACTAGCCAGCGTTAGCAATCGCGCCCTTACACCCAAAGAAATCGCACTCGTCCTCGCTAGAAAACACAATTGGCATTTCGCGTGAGTAGTTGTGATCAAATCAGTTTTCCGCCGCTGCCCGCCCGCTGGGGGGAAAGACGAAAACACGTTCCTTATCAGCCGGGGGAAGCGTGATCAGCAAAGCTGCACACAGAGCATCAAACACTGATGAATGGTTCTTCTTCTTCTTCCGACTCGTATCTTTGTATCGCTCACAGCGGCTCGCAACCCTTCGCCGTCGTCTCGTCGTGCATTCGCTCCCACGTCCGCAGGGCAATGCACGCCACACCGCCCTATGCGCCCATCTTCTCCTCCTACGAACTCTCATCCGTCCCACCTGTCGACGATATTCCATGTCTGGGCATTCAGCCAGAGTGAGTTGCATGTTCTTCTCCTTCCCATGCCGGTCCAGCGCGTGAACCGCCCCGCTGCGTACAAACGGCCAAGACGGGCGGCCGCCGACCGTCTTCCTGGCGAACACGCCCTTTGAGCAAGATGAACAGTTTCACTGACGAGCCTTGCATTTTGACATTGTCTGTTTGTGTCTCCCCACTCCTTTCGCGCCCGGACCCGGCCGCTCATCTGCCCGAACCACCCGTGTCCTCATGACACGCTGCCGTCACTCGCCCTTGCCCTCTGGCCGAACCTGTCACCCGCGTGAACTTTCAACAACGACAGGGCAAAGCCAGTCGTCAAGAGAGGCACATTCTGGTTCTTATCCGAGCATATGGGATTTGGCAATCCGTTTCCTCATCGCACACTCAACAAGCCGCACCCTGCTGGACCTGTCGCACTCTCGATTCACTCGACACTGCCCGGCGCAGCTGTCCTCACTTTCAGTGGCCCTAGCAATTCATCATCCTCATCCTCATCTGCAAACACATCAGCAGCAGCAGCGTCTGCTCCTGCGCGTGGACACCTCCGCTCATCCTCGCGCCATCAACAGCCTATACCCATCATGCCCGCTCCAACGCCGTCGTCGTCCAGCGGCAGCGGTACCACGCTTTTGGCCACCACCACACAAGGGGCTGAATCATCGACTGGCGTGAATGCAGGGAACAGTCAGCAGATCCCACGGAGAGGAAGGGGAAGGCCTAGTGTTACAATGCGTGAAGCTCAGAGCGCACCGCAATTGCTGCCTTTGCCTACCAATGATCAAGATCCACAGCAGCTGGACCCTTTGGGCAAAGGGAAGCGGAAACGAACAACCAGTACTGCAGTTGCTGCGAATGCGCCCCAGCCGCTCGCTGGGCAACCGAATGGCGCATCCGCACCTGTAGATGTCCTTCATCCGCACCTCCAGCCGCCACCTGCTGGCAATGCAGACGGCCAGCACGCAGCGACGAGTCACTCGGGTCCGATTACGGACCGCAAGACACGGACGTCGCACAGGCGCGCTTCGTCTTCGTCTGTTGGCGACCTTGGAGCTCCTCCTTCGCAGACGGCAGCAAATCCTGCTGCATCAGTAGCAGGACCTCGACCTGTTCCAGCGCTTAGGAAGCTCAAGCTTCGTCTTTCTGCGGTCTCGGAGAATGGCGCCCTTCAAACTCCTCCTACAGCTTCCACCTCTAATTTGCAGTATATACCCTATGTGAATGCATCGGCTCAGCAGCAACATCAGCATCAACAGCTGTCTGCCTCGATGCCAGCATCTTCAAGCTCGGGCTTTGTTCGACCTGCAAGGCCCAAAAAGTCTGCTTCGTCTGGCAGCTCTCGGTCTCACAAGTCTAAACGACAACGCACGCAATCAATGTCTCAATTCTCGACCACGACCGCTTCATTCCCTTTCAACGACCTCCATCTTCATTATTCTACGCAGAATATTCCCTCGTTGCACAATGCACCGACCTTTCACCATGATAATGGCACGCTTGCTCCTGCGCATATGCACATGAACAGCATGCTCTCGTCTCCAGCAGGCTTTGGCGACGCGCTTGACCTGCTCACTAGTCGCTCCGCGCCAGAAAATAACATCTTTTCTCCGGGCTTTGCGCGTGGAGGACAAGTTGGCAGCAGGCCAGGCACACCTGGAGGCGGACATTCAGCATTCAACTTTGTTGCCGGACCGTTCTCGAGATCGCACTCCCCGTCAATGTCACTTTCCAAACATGGACGCAGGTCTTTGCCGCCAGAAAATGGACATCAGCAGAGCAGGGACACGCCAGCGGACGAATATGATGGATGGGGAACCGAGGAGGACCGCGCTTCTTTGCGTCAGCAGTCTGTCAACGGCGAGCATGCCCTTGCGCAGCGTGTCGACTTTCACGAAGCCATGCTCAAGAACGACATTGATCTCGCTTTTGACTATTCACTTGATAATCTATGCGAAGAAGATCTCATGCATTCGATTGATGAGAATGGCGAGCATGGAGTCGAGGGACAACATGGTCGTCGTGGTAGTTCGAATGCTCTTTTGGAAGCCGACATCAATGGCTCCTTTGATGGACTTGACGAGACTGGCAATAGTAACGAGACGGTCCGTGACGGACGAAGAAGCTCATTCAGGTCTTCCGCTGAGGACTTAGATGTTGAGATGTCTCTCGAGGAGGATGAAGACCAGGAGCAGGACGGTGCAGACGACTTGCACAACGATGTCGCGCAGCGTGAAGGGTCGGCTTCAGCTTCGGCTTCTGCCTCTCCAGCACGGCAAGATCGACGTCAGAGCTTTCACAAAGCTCTGCAGACCACACTCTGCCCTGCAGCGGCCAAATTTGCAAATGAGACCAAACCCTCGCGCATTCTCGCAAAGAGGATGGACAGCAGCTCAAGCCTCACTTTTGCACGTCTGGCTCACGGAGGTAGTAGGCCTTCCACACCTGTGCTTCGCCCTGCACTGCTTCGAACACATTCGGATGCTCTTTCCACCCCAGTTCCACTTGCGGACCTTCCTTCCATTCCGCTCGAAGGCAATCGCAAGAATCCATTCGACTTGTATCACTTCACCTCGGAGGCGGATTCTATGCAAGACCGGTCAGCGCGTCTAGCGGCTCGTGACAATGATGAGACCGAGGACAGCGCCTCTTATTCTGATGGTACACGCAGCAGTCGGCTTACTCCGGTCGTAGTCAAGTCTGAAGAAGAGATTGACGAAATGTCTGAATCCCTCCAAACCACCCGATCAAGCAGCAGCTCGGAATCAGTGCACACATCTTCTTCAGCCGACTCTTTTGTCGCCGATATGATCTATCCGCTACGCAGTCGCAGCGAATGCGAGGTAGAACACGCGAGCGCTCTTGGCGATATCGGCGAGCTCGAGAAAATGCAGGAACAATCGAATTCGAGATCACAATCTAGCAGCAGGACGACCTCTCTTAGCCCTCGAGATAGCTTTTCGCCGCAAATCGCTGGGCCGCACGGAAATGCAGTCGATACGGACCCAGATTGGGCGCTCACACCCCCTTCTGAAGAAGAGCACACCGACGACGAAGAAAAGAACCTCGACCGCGCGACCATGTTTGGTCTCGAAAACGTTGGCATGGATGACCTTGATGCACTCTGGCCTGGCGCAAGACGGACTATCACCAATCTACAGCAGCGTATGGAGGGCGTGACCACTGGTCTGAAGGTCATGGAAGTCTTTGAGCCAATCTTGTCGCCTGCTCCCATCCCGCACGTCGATCTGCCTCAGCCATCGTTCTTGTCTCCGCCATTGTTGCCGTCTGGGAGCGTACGAGACGGCCAAGACAGCTCCACTGGCGAAGACACACCGATGCAAACCGATACCACTGTCCTGGACGAGCACACAGCTGCAACGATGTTCATTGCCGATGAAAGCCTCTACCCGCCAAAGCCAGAGACTAGCTTGTCACCCGTGACGGCGGCGGTCCAAGATGCCTCTGCGACCGCAAGCTTGCAGATTGCCAGTCAACAAGCTGGACTGTCAGGACCAGAAGAAGCTATTGTGATGCCACCAGCTGCTCCATCCAGCGAGCCCGCATCGACTCAGAGCTTCCTGTTCTGGCCAGAGAAGCCCTTCGACCCGGAGATCACTATCCTGCTCACCGATACCAAGCTTCTGTTTTACTCGACTGTCGTCAAGGTCTGGAACAATGGACGTCCACTCCTTCGTCGCGTGGACAACGATGCTGTCGATGCCGAGGCTCTTTTGGCGTCGCTTGAGGGTGCTAGTAATAAGGACGACGAGCGTGTCGAGACATTGAAGAAGATAAAAGAACTCGGAAATACTTGGGTCTCCCTTGAGTTTGCCCGGGAGCTTCTCAAGAAATTTGGCGGAGCCGAGCCTCCTGTGCGTTTGCTTGCGTTCCAGTCAATCTTCAGACCATGACAGCTAACGAGAAATGCTCATACCCTTGCAGCTCGCAACGTTCCTCGCCGATGACATTCTGCTGTCGTGGAACGATAAGCTCCAGCGACTCGGCAATGCAATGAAGAAGGGCAAAGGTGGCAAAGCGTCCGAAGCAGCAAACAAGCAACCAGGTCCCTCCGCTAGGCGCAGTACCTCCGCTCAAGCAGAGCAAACCAAGCCAAGACCTGCTCGATCGCGAAAGACTAGCGTCAAGACAGAATTCACAGCTGGCAGCTCTGATCCAGGTGTGTCTTCACCTCCGACCAGCTCTGTCAAGCGTGCGTCCACCTCCCAGCGCCGCAAATCAGTCTCTCGCGCCGCCATAGACACCTCGCAAGATACCGCGATCGATGCGAATGAAGTCACACCTACTACTGGCAAGACCGACAAGAACTCCACGAGCCTGTCTTCGCGCCGTGCCTCTTCGCGAAACAAGACGGGCGGATCATAGATACCCTTCGCCGTGCTCTCTGAATTCATCGATACCCAAACGGACTCCCTTGCTCTGCACTATTTTCAAGAGAGGCTCCTGCTCTCTGGGATGTCTGATTCACGACACGCTGGTCGTGAGAGGTTCCACCAAGCAACCACAATAGACCGACTCTTTGGGAAACATCAAGAGGGAAAGGGCCGCGATTCAGCGGCAATTAGAAGACGCAACAGCAGTGGGAGTATCGGCATCTCATGCTCGTGCTGACAGATCAGACGTGCGACACAGAACGGGGCCAATTACTTCTGCTGAAGGAAACTTATCAATCACTGTATCCATACTTCAATCAAAGTGACCAAGAGTCCATACCCTGCTTGGCTAGGCAGGCCTGCCTTTTTCGCTACAAAACTAGTGCTGCTGTTGGAAACAATCACACCCCTCAGAAATCATGAAGCTACAAATTGAAAAGCAATAAACAATTGTAAAACGCCAGCTACCCTGCCGCCCTTTCGCCAGTTGATCCTGTTCTATCTGCTTTCTTTTTTGTGAGCACCCAATCACACATTTGTGCCACGTGATCTTTGCGGGTGGCCTTGCTTCTAAGCGCGTAAAGAGGGCAGCTTGTGAGCTGCTCCCCACGATATGCAACTGTACAGTCTGGTATTGCTTCACCTGCTCTGCAAGAAAGCCAGTAGTGCGCGTCTCCTGTGCAACAAGTCGCTTGCAAACTTGCTGTGGCGACGCGCAGCTGACCCAGGCGGAGCTGCAACGACGGTCGCAAGGCGATTGCGCTCTCGGTCATCCCGAGCAGTCTCGTAGTGTGCTATGCTTGTTTTTGGATGAAAGTCGCCTCAGTTCTTAGCTTGCATGCTGAATCTTTTTGGGAATAAAAGCCTCTTCTTTCAGAGTGAGTGAAGCGTGCATGCGTGCATGACGCGCAGCTCGTCTCTGCACTACCGCAGTCGGTCGGTCGAATCGAATATCAATGTCCTGACTGTCTGATCAAGCGACCAGGCTGCTCAACACAGCAGTAGGGCCTAGCTACTGCCGCCATGGCGTCCAGCAATGGAGGCGCTATTGGAAGCGGCAATAATAGGGCACCGCAACGACCCAGGGCGGGCACCATGCCCTCGACGACCCATCTCGGTCTGGGATCACCTGGAAGCTCTACACGGCAGCAGGGCACCTCCACCCCATCTCTGGATCCGTTTGGCCTTTCTGGCGATGAGCTGCTGGCGCCAGCTGTAGGCAGCACTCGCCCAAGCCTGCTGGGGAGGCGTCTTTCGGGGAATCCTTTGTCTGGCGCGTCGACAGCAGCTTCGACCTCGTCGTCAACCGAGAAAGGAACCACACCGTCGTCTCTTTTCGCTACCAATGCGTCCAGCGCGCTCGCTTCACAGCATATCCCAGCACTGTCGCTGTCACTCGACGGCTCATTGACCCCGCCTGTGCACAGCGGGAGCACAAGCATGGCCGCATCCACGTCCTCCTCGACATTGCCAGCGGGCTCGAACCCGCCAGTCCCGGCGCAATCGTCCGCCGAATTGCCTGCAGAGCTGCGGACCTCGTTGCTACGCTCTTCGCAGCCCGTCTCTCCAGATCCTGTGGCATCTGCAAGGCTCCGCTCAGGATCCCTGACCTTGCCGCCTTCTGGCCTAGGCAACGGATTCAAGCCTGGGTTTTACGGCCCGCCAGGTTCTGGATCTGGCACTTGGACACCACGGTCCACAGGCATGGGCACTCCGCTCGGTCTGCCTGCGTCCAGCGTCTTGATACCTGAAGAGCACATGACTGCTAAAGCCGGTGGCGAAGCGGGCAGTGCTACAACTCCAGTGGACGACCAAGATCTTCCACCACCGGATTCCATTGGAGGCATACTCGACTTCTTGAATGACGATTCTACGTCACCACCCCCGCCTCCAGCCGAGCTCAATGGGGGCGTTCAAATGCCAGGCCACAGCGCGTACAGTGGAATGCCGCACAGCGCAGGCAACGCGCCTAGAAATCCATCACCTTCAGCAGTACGAGCTGCACCGCTGTCTGCGAGCCTCTTGACTGTCGGATCAGCGGCAGGGCCAGGCCGTGGCAGCGGCAATAGCAATGGGTCCATCTCTGTGCCGTCCTCCGCACACCCCTCCATCCAGAACTTGCGTCAATCGTATCACGAGCAGTCTGTCTCTGCGCTTATGCAGCCGAGCTTGTCCGCCAACGCGCTACCCGAGACTTCCCCATCTGCTCATACGGAATTGCATCACAATCAGCCCAATTCGCTGTCACCATCAGCAGCGGCGGCTCGTCTGCGTGCCAATACAATTGCTGGACTCGGGCCGGGCGAGGGTAGCGCTTCGGTATACCGCAACGTCTCGCCGTATCTCACACCAAATCCTCTGTCTTCGACCCATCACCACTACGGGCAGACCTCTTTCGATAACCCATCCTACGGCGATGCTGATCCGACTGAGCAGCTGCGCATGCAGATGATGAGCAATTCCATTATCGATGAGCAAGTGGATAGCTATCCAGACCAAGGCTCTGCTTTCAGCAATAGCGCAAGCGCTTTGTACAATCCCAACCGTCCACGCGCATCTACCATCGGCATACTGGACGAAGGGAGCGCCGCACCTAACAATCGCCGCCGTGCTGGCACAGCTGGACCAGGCATGCTTGGGCGAGCACCACGAACGCCTCTTTACGAAGGTGGAGCTAACGGCTATCTTGCGGGAGATGCGATGGCAGAAGTCGAGGAAGATGTAAGTCGCTTGCTCGTACCTTGCTTGTCTGCCTGATAGCACAGTGCTGACGAACAAGGGCGACGCAGGCGTACGTGGGCGGTGCGCAAGATGCATGGGGCTCTCAGGCGCACGAAGGGGAGCACGAGTACCAGACCTACACAGCGCCGGTACACTTTGGCGAGCGCTCTTCAACACCTCCGCCCACACAGCCAAGCCGCTCATTGTGGATTGGCAATGTCGATAATCGCATAACCACGCATGACCTCATAGAGACTTTCGGCGTCTATGGCCAGGTTGAGTCTATCCGAGTGCTCCTCGAAAAGGAATGCGCTTTCGTTAAGTATGTACAGTGCCTTACGTCGATCGAACATCAGAGGCTGACAAGTGTGCCATGAATCAGCTATCACTCCATTGGTGCAGCCATCAAAGCCAAGGATGACATTCTAAACAACCTTGGAAGCCTAATCAACACCCGGGCTTCGGGCTATGTCAGTATAAGGATTGGCTATGCCAAAGCGGAAAGCGCACCACCTACGCCTGCGAACAAATTGGGCGTCGCTGCTTCGACTCCGATGACTCTGGTGTCTAGCCATATGAGCAATGGCGAGCCAAGTATTCAGACTGCTCCCACACGGGCCCTTTGGATAGGGTCTTTGCCATCGTGAGTCGGTACTTGGCCAAGGTGCTGCGCAAGCTGACCAGAATTACGGCCTTAGCACAATCACATCTGCGGACCTATTAAAGGTCTTCTCTCCATACGGCGCAATTGAGTCCGCCCGCGTCTTGGTCCACAAGCAGTGCGGATTTGTAAACTTTGAAAGTCTTGATGAAGCCGTTGCGGCGCGCAAAGCGCTGACTGGTCAGGAAATACTTGGCTCAGACGTCGGACCTGTAAAGATAGGCTTCGCAAGAGTCCCGAGCAGGATGCCAGAAACACCGGCTTTTGACAATGCGGTCGATCCGAATACAGCTTATCGGGCACTCAAGCGCCTCGGTGGTGCAACAGCAGTGCCTTTGGAAGAACAAGTGTCCACTGGCCATCTCGAAAATTTCAGATCACCAATGGCCCTGCAGCTGGCGGCAAACAACCTCAGAGGCATCGGCCCGCACTCTGCACTCGGTCTAACTCAGTCTCTGCAGCCCGCTGTAGGCCTCTCGCCTAGCCTGGTTGCGACGGAATTTGGAGGGGGAACCGAGTCGCCTCAGGGCGTGCCCTTGCCTAGTATTACCGAGCAACAAGTCTTGATGAAGGAGTTGTCCGACAACGCATCCGAAGCAGAGAAACACTCCCAGGCTATTGCAGGTCCGTAATTGATGCTTCTGCTTCTGAGCTTATAACTGAGGCTGAATCTGTCATGCCCTGCTTAACAGCCTCAAGGTCGTCAGCCTCTTACTCTCCGATACCGAGTCTTCTTATTGATGAGAGCTTTCATCACCGTAACCGCAACCTCGATGCACCCAGATTGCGGGACATTCGGAAACGGCTCGAAACGCCAATCTCGCAAATCTCGCAGAGCGAAATAGATGCCTTGGCAAAGGAACTTTCCGCAGACGTTGTGCAGCTCGCAAGCGACTACATTGGCAACGTCATTGTCCAAAAGCTGTTCGAGCGGTGTAGCAGTAGCGTCCGAGTAAGCAGTTTCCTTTATCACGGCGACGTACAACTTCTGACCGAAGACTTTCCTCTAGCTCGAACTCTTGGAGCGAGTCGCACCGCATCTGGCGCCTATTTCCTGCCATAAGAATGGAACATGGGCGGCGCAGAAGTGAGTACACTCTAGCCGTCTTCTAGCTGCAATTGAGCGTTACTTACGTACTGTACTTTCAGAATACTGTCGGTTGCAACACTGACTGACACACTTAAACCGCACACTGACTTCCTCGTATCGTAGTGACATCGTCTCAAGCCCGCAAGAGATTTCGTTGGTCTGCACGAACTTGCAGTGTCATATACCGGCTCTGCTCCTCGATCAATTTGGGAATTACGCCGCGCAGCTCTGCCTGCGATTCTTTTCGCCTGTGTCAGACTTCCTGTTCGACGCGATGATAGACCGCTGCTGGTAAGCATAGTTCTTGCATCGTTTTGCAAGAGCCGGGCTCACTCAACGTCTGCTAGGGAAATCGCATCCGGACGGTTTGGAGCGAGGAGTATGAGAACCTGCCTCGAACACCCCAATGCAACCCGCTTGCAGCAGAAGCGGGTCGCCATCTCTGTCTTGCTGAACTCTGTCAATCTGGCCACGAACCCTAACGGCGCGCTTCTCTTGACCTGGCTGCTCGACACCTCAAATCTGCCGGGTCGCTATCGCTTGCTTGCTACGAGGCTGGCACCCCATCTGTCCTTGTTGTGCTCGCACAAGGTGGCAAGCACTACAATTCTCAAGATAATCAATCAAAAGGTTGACCCTACGTCCTCGCAAATGCTGGTCGACGCCATCTTTGCCCCGAGCGATGGAAGTCTGCTCGAAGACATCTTGGGCGAGCAGGTTCACGGATCATCATTTGTACGTCTGATTGTCAGATCCTGCTGTCCTTCACCTGATACATCTTGTGCTACCAACTAGATGCACAAGCTTCTTAGCAGCGCCTACCTGCCGCCTGCCACCCGCGAACGGGTTGTGCGCTTAGTGAGAGAAGTCATGCAAAAAGCAATGCCGCATCATTCACCCGCATACGCGAAGTTGTGCTATGAAGTTGGGTTGGCAATGCCCCTCAATGCAAACGGTGTACCACACACCCCGCCGCACAACAAGATGGGCAGAGGATCTCTCGCAAATGCACCATATCAGGTGCCGATGCAAGGTTATTCGCACCCGCCTCATAGCGCGGGCCACATCCCTCATAACCGCAATCCTATGTCCCCGGCATTCAATTTCCCATCTTTCGGCTCTCCTATTTCGCCTCCGCCGCGGTCTGCGCCCGGCGTCGTCTCCCCAGCACCGCAGCTGTACCTTGCAGGCCAGCCATCGCCATTCCAGGCGATGTACAACTCTGGTCAAGCCTCAAATGATGAACGCAATAGTGGGTATGGTCAGGATCCTCGCGCTTACTACACCGGTCAGCAGAGTCCCTATCAAGCGTATCCTGTGGGGCAGGCGATGGGCGGCTTAGCTTCCGGCACAAAACACCCGCAGATGGTGCCAGGCCTGTCGACTGAATCGCATTCCCCACACTACGCCGACCAATATCTCCAGAAGATCTCCGCATTGCAAAGTGAGTTCATATTCAGATCGCCGTCGTCGAACGTAAGATCTGACATGTTGGCCACAGTGTCCGGCTTCAGTGGCTACCCTACTGGCTTCGTTTCAGCGGGCAACCCGGACGGCTCACCCAGCATTCACAGCTCGCAAGGTCATTTCAGCCAAGCGTCCATCTATCATAATGGCCAGCAGCGCCTGTCTCCGAACAATCCTTACTGAACATCGCGAGTTAGAGACCGAAGATGTCGCATCTTGATGACCTCTCAATATAATACTCCATATCGCTTAACGATAGACCGAAATACGCATGCATCGTCGTCCGCATTATCTGTTGGCAGTAATCAGAGTGCCAAGACGTCTATCACGACTAGGCAGTAACGTCCATGCCCAAAATACGACTACCTTGTAACACGACACTCCGGAGCAATTATTAACCTGTATACTACCTGCGTCGTTATAAGCAAAAGGTATGGGAAGCAGTCTTCCTGCATGGCCGCAACGCGCGTACTCTGCTGGCATTTGCGTGTCCGAGCATTGTCTAAGAGGCTGTCGACCGCCGACAATCCGACCGTACGGCTAAGCACAATTTCCGAGTCGCGACTCGCAAGCTGATGAAACGAGCACGATGGCTGTATTGCACTGATAAGGTATCTTTGGGGCTCGCCAGTGGGAACTCCTACAGCTAGCGTTGACTAGCAGGTAGAGGCTTTTACTACTGGGAATCCGAGCATTTGAACAACGAAAATACTGATATTGAGATCTATATATCAACCCTTGTTTGCCTGCACCGACTGACCCAAAACTTCAACTTTCGAGTAGCATGTCATCTTTCTTTGGGAGAGGCTGCCGTTGCGTGACTGCAAGACTGGCTGTCTTATAGGTCGGCTTCGGACAAGAGCTCGATCCCAGACCGGCGAACTGGATTTTGGCCTCTCTTGGCTGCATTGATGTGATCCGTTGCGAGTTTCCTGACAGCTCGCTGGAAGCGCTTGTGCTTCAGGCCGCCCCACTTGCCGTCTCCTTGCAGGCCAGCCGCAATCTCGCCATACGGGTCAGACGAGTCGATGCTGCCTGGCACAAGAGGAGGCACAGACTGGCAGGCGGCGCCCTTCTTGTCCGTGCATGGTGTAGTCACAGTACCATCGTGCATGGCCTTGACGACACAGTTGGTGAACTCGATCTGACAGTCTGTATACGTCGATCCAAGCTGTTATTCAACGAGAGTAGAGTCGCAGTCAGCAAAAGACGTGATTGACAGCACTCAGAGAAGCGAGGGAAGAAAGGAGAGAAGGAGAGGGTACCTACCGATGCCTGCTTGAAGAGATCGTCAATCTGTCGGCGTAATTCTGTAGCATCTACACCGGTGTCGCTGCCAAGCTCATTCTGAACGGTCGTGTTCAAACTTTCAACGAGTTTCTTGGGCAAGATAGATGCAAACTGGTCGAGATAGTTGAAGTAGATGTTCTTGTTGTGGTTCAGGACCTCCTCCTGTTGCATTTGCGTTTGGTATCAGATCACGGCTGCGATTTCATGTAAAGACTGTCAAACTCACGTCGGCATTGGGATTGCAGGTCTGGGTGGTATCGGCATCATACATGGTATTGATGCAAGCTGCAGGTGATCCAGCGAGTCAGCAACAACCCACAGATTATACGAGGCAAAAGAAGTCTCACCAATCATGTGTCCCACAACGGTCGCCGACTCTCCAGAAGTGGCAGCGACGGCGCTATTGCAAAAGATAGTCAGCGCCCGTGCGCTTGAATCTACTCGCATACTTCTCCAAGGTGCCAAGCTCACCTATAAATAGCATCATTGATGGCATCACGGACGTTGCTGTCGTACGATCCAGTCTGGAGCGTAAGCGCAGTCATGCCGATCCTCTGAACATTGTACGCGAGCATTGGAGGCAGAACGCCCATGTACTGGTTTGCACGGCTCTGGAAGGCTTCTTGCAAGGATTGCAGTGTCGTTCCTTTCGTGACACCGTTGCCGCTACCGGTGTTGCAGAGCATTTCACGCTCAGCCAGACTCTTCTCATTGATGACCTGGTTACACGCACGCGCGCATCAGTACGAGGTAGTGCTGAGGCAAGACAGTCCGTGAGGCAAGCTGTGCATACCTGGATAGCCTCGAGCCAGCACTCAAAAGCGGTCTGGGTAGCATCACGCTCTTTTGCAGCCACAGTGAGCGCGACATTCTGGAGGGAGTTGGTAGCGTTCCCAATGAGATATTTGAGGTAGGGTACCAGAGGCTGTTCGTTGAGGTACTTGTTGATCTCTTTGACAGCGTCGTTCTGTAAGAATGCAGGTTTCAATAGTTCAGCCGATAAAGTCAAAGTCTGATAGATCACCCCGCGCAAGCCTCAACAACACGCACCACCGCATTTGCAGGAATAACAAACGTATTCATGTCCACAAACTGGTTGAATTGGTTTTTGAGCGAGTCGAGGGAATAGCCAGATTCGGTGAGGCAGGCTCCCTGATCTTTCGAGGTGATACCTCCCATGGCTACAATGTTCATTACACAGTCCCGGAGGGCGTAGAAATCTGCAGTATCGTCCAGAGGAGCCTGAAGGTTGAGAAGGGTGTTGGGCAACGAATCCTCGATGTTGTTGAGCTGTTCGAGGATCGAGTTGGACACAATGTCGTATTGGCGCTGTGGGTCAGACGTGTAGATTTGCTGGTTCATGATCTGAGAGATGGCGGTTTTGAGCACATTCTGAATGTCCGAGGGCAGGCCTGCAAATTGTCCGATAACGACGCTGACATCGCTCTGTGGGAGGCCGGGTGATGATGAAGAAGAGCGTGTGGAGGGCAATAGTGAATGGATAGGAGACAGAATAGGAGGTAAATTTTGAGAATCAAGGCAAGCACAATTGCAGGTCAGCGCAAATCCTCGGTAAGTCGTTCCAACCCAAAATCAGTCCCAAACCCACCTTGATCTGCTGAGCCATGGTCTGGGTGATGATCTCGCCATTAAGAGGAGGAAGGGGCGAGTATCTAGGCTGAGGAGCGCCGATCAAGTCTGAATTTCCTTCGGCAGCGGGAGTCGCGTCTCCAGGGGAAGCGGCGCGTCTGGCCCGTCTGCCAGAGTGGATTGAGCTCGAGGTAGTGAACTCTGCCCATCGAGCGAGATTTGGTTTAGGCTTGACATAGGGACGACGAGCGCGTGGGACGCCATTGAGCGCGCTGACCAGTGTTGCACCTCCAGCAGCAACGGGGGCCCGTGCGATGAGAAGGTCAGAGACGCTAGAAGGCGAGGCGGCGGCGAGGAGGGAGGCTGAGAGCAGCGAGAGCGCTGTCGACTTGATGAAGCCGACCATGTTGACGATGTGTCAACGATGAGACGTTGCTGACGATGTTTTCCACAGAAGAGTCCTGAGCGCAGGCCTTCAGAGAAGGGCCGAAGAAGTGTGTAGAAGTGACGAAAGAGTGTGGATGTGAACGAGAGGCGGTAGATGTGCACTAGACGGTGGGTGCTAGTGCCAGCAGCAGGTCGGCTGGTCGGTTGGGAGGGAAACAAGAAAGGACGGCCCTGCTCTCCCCGTTGTCCTGTCCGCCGTCTGCCTCTGCAATTCTGGCCCTTCTCGAATTTGGGCTGCCCCTTGCCCTTGGCCCGTCCAAATAGCAGCCACAAGTCAAGTCAGGGAAGTTGGAAGGCTGCGACGCGGAGAGTGTGCTTGCGTACGAGTCGACTGTCGTGCTCTGTCTGATGTGCGGGCGCTTGCTGCGTTCCCACCTGGCCTCTTTGTTTGCTGTAGTTTTACTCTACGCTGGTCTCTACGCTTCGCCACCAGGTTTGATACTGCTTGCTCGGGCTGAGGGGCCGTCGTTCAGGAAGAAAGGCGAGAGCTACCTGAATGAGAGCTGATGGTGTTGCATACACCTCTCTGGACAGAGGAAGAGAGAGAGAAGGAAGGCAGAAGTAGACACCTCAAATGGTTCCTGCAACGAAATATGGCCGCCTGCTGATCAGTATGGAGAGCAAGAATCGGCAGGCAGGGCAGGCGTTGAGAGACAGAGAATCCCAGCCATCCCGCCAGGTGGAAGTACGCGATATAGCCACATGTCCAGAGAAAAAAAGCCGCTGGTCTGCACGCTTGGTCCGATCAGCCAGAGTGCAGGGCATTTGCTTCCGAGCGAGTTGCCATTGGCATTGCAGCTGGCCAGAGATCCTTGCAGACAGCGATTGTTTTAAAGGTACGGTGCTGAGACTGATGTACTTGCTTTTGCTCGATGATGACAGTCCTCGCCTGGCCGTGGCGGTTGACAGATTCCCAAGCTCCTTGCTTGCATGCAAGAAGCGCGTCGAGAAAGACGCGCCAAAGGGTGTGGGTGGCGAAACACTGGCAACACGCAGACCAAGTCAAACTCAAGCAAGCAAGCTTCGGACATTATTGCCGTTTTCCAGAGGAGCTGGTCATTCTGGTAGCTCCCCAGGCAACTATATCATACTCGTAGCAAGGCAGTAACGGCCAGCACTTGCTCAGAATAGACCCGAGAGCCAGCACATAGCTGGGAAGCCAAAGCATGGCCCAGACATGTCCGCAAGGACAAGTACAGACCATTTTGAGCTGAATATCTGTATAAGGGTCGATGTGGTCCATCTATCGTATGACAGACCCACCCACGTCTGCAGGTATGACTGTTTTGTGTCTTTGCCACTCTTGTCCGCTTAGCTGGTCGATCACCACTTTTTTGTACAATTCAGACAGCTCTGCTTTACGCCATCCTCACAGGTCAACAACGACAGCATGGCCACCAATAGCGGTGCCAGTGCGACCTCACGCTCCACAGGCGTGCCGTCCGCCGGCGCTGATGCATCTTCGGGGCCTAGGAGGCGCAAGAACGCGCCCAACAAGCTGCCTGACGTCCCTGCTCCTCCTTCGCCCTCTACTTCAGCAGGCTCGGAAGACTCGACTTCGGATGAGCCTGGCATCACTGTCAAGCTGAGACCTGGTAAAAGTGGGATTCGGATCGATGCGGTGGGCCATCTCATTCCATTGCTGGATGTTGGTGGCTCTGAACTGACTCATCCGCTCTTTTGCTCTGCTGGTGCCTGACGTATACTAAATGATGACCTAATCATCACATTTATGTCCTCCTCTCATGCGTCTTCTTCCCTTATGAGCGCAGCCTGGCACGCCCTACGACGAAATCTCACTCACTGAATCATTCCTCCAAGGCTTGCGCAAAGGCCGTCCACTGCCAATTCCCTTGCGGCAGCGTCGCCGGCTGTTCTTTCTCGGTGGTTCCCTGCTAGGCGCCCTGCTCGCGTACTTCGTCTTTCTCAACACGACAGCGTATCACACTGCCTTTCTAGGCGAGCTAGAGAGCAGATTCAACAAGTTTGAATTTGGTTTTCCAACTTCTGGATGGGGCGATATCGGCGAACTGCTCAACATGCCAGATCTGATTGGTCCAAACGCGCGCAAATGGCTCGAGAATCGCGACTTCAAAGTTGGAAGAGAAGCAAAAGAGGCAGGGTATGAGAAAACCCACGCTGTCATGCTCATTCCTGGTGTTATCTCGTCAGGCCTGGAATCGTGGGGAACAGATGAAGGAACTGCACAATTCTTTCGTAAACGCCTCTGGGGTGGGGGTAGCATGGTACAGGCTATTGTCACGCGCAAACAAGAATGGATAGCTGCAATGTCGCTAGATTCGAAAACGGGTCTCGATCCGCCGGGCGTCAAAGTCCGCTCTGCTCAGGGCTTGGACGCAGCAAGCTACTTCATTACAGGCTATTGGATATGGAGCAAGATCATTGAAAATCTCGCTGCTATTGGATACGACTACAACGATCTCTCGCTACAAGCCTACGACTGGCGACTGTCATACGTCAATTTACAGGAAAGAGACGCTTATTTCTCACGCATCAAGACCATCATAGAGCATAGTCTCGCTGTAAACGGCAAAAAGACAGTTCTGGTTAGCCATTCAATGGGTGGAACAGTCACTCTTTGGTTCATGAAATGGGTTGAAGCAAAAGGGTATGGTAACGGTGGGCCTGGATGGGTCGAGAAACACATCGAGGCGTGGACAAATATCGGTGGTTGCCTGTTTGGTGTCCCAAAGGCAATGGCGGCGTTTATGAGCGGCGAGGTCAGCTTTGCTTTCACGACACTGCCTTTTTTCCTCAGCTCAGCTCACGCATTGAGGACTAGATGCGCGACACGGTTGAACTCAATCCTGCTGGCGTTTACTTGCTGGAAAAGCTCTTCTCGCGTCAAGAGCGAGCCAAGCTGTTCCGCACCTGGGCTGGATCGGCATCAATGCTGCTCAAGGGCGGTGACGCTGTTTGGGGTAAGTAGACCTTGCAGCATTAGGCAGACGCTTCAAATGACTAAAAAACGGGAAATCGTTCGATTCAGGTGACGAGAATGGAGCGCCAGATGATCCGGACAATGTGACCCTCTCGCAGAAGCACATGTGTAAGTACTCCACAGCATAATCCATGAAAGAACACAATATTCGCTCGCAGATGCTAATCAAGCTGTTTTTAGTCTTCTTCAAGGATCCCAATGCCAACTCTGATAACTTGACGGCCCAAACGGTACAGCCCAATCTGACGCTCAGTCAAGCTGTCACATACCTCGAAGAGCATACGAGCCGCGACTGGCGAGACATGGTCAAAAGCAATTTCTCACTTGGCTTTGAGAGGAGTGAAAAGCAGCTCAAAAAGAACAATGCTGATCATAGCAAGTGGAGCAATCCTCTCGAAGTGCAGCTTCCAAATGCACCGAGCATGAAAATCTATTGCTGTGAGTCATCAATGTTCAAAACATTCCCTGCACAGGCTGACGTTGCAATAGTGTATGGTTGGGGTAAGGCTACAGAGCGTGGATACTATTACAACAGAAGTGAGCGGCCATCGACAGAAGGGGCGACTGAAGACCCGAGCGAGAGCGGCAACGAGCCCTTGCGGGTATCCTGGATCGACAATAGTATCAACCTCGATACTTCACCTGCAGTGCGCTCGGGCGTCATCAACGGTGAAGGTGACGGGACTGTATCGCTACTATCATCCGGCGCGATGTGTGTGGAAGGGTGGAAGAGGAAGCTTTACAATCCAGCGGGCATCCCTGTCATCACCCATGAGATAAAGCATGAGCCGTTGGCGTTTGATCCGCGAGGTGGGCCTACGACAGGTGATCATATCGATGTTTTGGGAACAACGCTCGTGAACGAGGCAGTTCTGCAGGTCGCGGCTGGACGAGGGTAAGTCACGGAGCGCAAGTATCTGCCAGAATCAAGACTGACATACGCTACATATGCACAGCCACTTGATCAACGAAACGATACACTCCAACATCAGAGAATACGCCAAGAAGATACGCTGGGAAGGCTGAAATGAAACGATGTATCATGCATGGGTAGACGTGGTTCTGACGAGCATCAACCTAGAGGAAAGAAAGAAGTGCCCAGCTGTGCCAAGACAATGTAATAAGCAGCGCTGCTACCATGCAAAAAATTGCAAAAGAATCCATTTAAACATTTAGGGAAACACTTGATCAGTCACGTCAAAAGCTGTGGACGGGCTGCAGAAAAGGCTGTTATTATCCGCATAGAATTACATCAAGCTAACAACGTCCCGAGCCATGACAAGGAAGATGCATACAGGTGAAGAAGAGAACAGCTTGTAGGTATCCAGAAATGGGTCGTCAACTTGTTCGGGGCAGAAGCAAAGAGAGGATGTTGAAGGAAGAGTGGGCGAGACATTCGATGTTGAGGCGACTAGGCACGCGCGGCAGGCGGCTGGCATCAGCTTGATGTCCTACAAGCTGACACGACCGGCATTTTGCACCCTTTCGCCTGTGCACCGGTGTCGTCTTGCTGGGCGTTCTAGTCGAAGCTCGTTCACAGAATGTTGCACTTGTTCTTCTTCTTCTGGACAGGCGGCTCCAGAGCCGCGACTATGGCCTCGTCAAAGACGTTCTTGAGCTAGACATATGACGTAGGGAACGAAGTCGGCATCAGGTACTGCACAACCCGGATCACTTGGTATTTTGCTGTCCTTTTGAAGACAGCAAGACGTCTTCACTCACACCACGCTGTGTCAGAGCAGAGCATTCGACATATTTGACTGCTCCAAGTTCGCGCGCGAGCTGATCACCTTGTTCTTGCCGTACGGGGCGCTGCTTCTGCTTTTGAAGCTTCTCTATCACTGCAGGGTCATCGCGGAGATCGACTTGCGTCCCGACAATCAGGCATGGGACACCGGGGCAGTGGTGATGGACCTGGCAAATGCAGAGACACGATCAGGCATGACATAATCAGTGTAGGCATTCAATCCTGCAACTCACCTCTGGGAACCACTTCTCCTTTACGTTCTCGAACGATGCTGGCGATGTGACGCTGAAGCAGACCAGGAAGACGTCTGTCTGGGGGTACGAGAGCGGGCGCAGGCGATCGTAATCCTCTTGTCCTGCCGTATCGAAGAGACCCAGGGTATATGGGTCATCACCGATCATGACGGTCACAGCATAATTGTCGAAGACCGTTGGCACGTATTCTGACGGGAACTTGTTTGTCGTATAGCTGTAAAAGCCATGTTGTTGGTGAAGAGGAACACGATAATTTTCTGAAAGCAATACTTACGAGATAAGCAAGCACGTCTGCAAAAGGTCATGAAGAGGTCAGCGGGGGCCAGTAGTGACACAGGTAAAGCGTGAAAGGCAGCACACCTTGCCGACGGCACCGTCACCGACGACCACGCATTTGATGGTCTGCATCGCGGGCTATACAAGGCTGGCTGAGCAATGGAAGGGCTGTGCGCTTGCGCTTGTCTAGACTGAGCGCGCCCAAGCCTTTTGAACGTGACACGATCCGAGTCTTCTGGTCAAGCTCGAGACGCGCGGTGATCTTGGGCTGCACATATGACGGAGAGAGTAAGAGTGTCAGTCACAACTCTACGCCAGACCGCTCGCGAAAACAGTGGAAGTGCTTTGCATCCCAGCGGGTTTTGCGTTGGTGTCTACCGCAGACTTGGGTCGGCGCGGCACTGGACCGTGCGGCCTGCCCATGCACCCTACGGAGCATTGTTACAGCTGTGCTTGCACGAACTGCGCTCCATCTCGTCGTTGGCTACGCTGTGTGACCGTGTGGCTTGATATCGAGCAGCCACCGAGCCCCTAAGGCTGTAGTTGGCGAGCACGACCGTATCCAGCGCAGCAGGCCTACAGGAGCCACGTTGGCGTTGCACAACAGGCACTTGCATGCTTGACCAGCTAAGATGTTGCTCATTTAAGCTGGCTGGGATTGCGGTGTACTGTGCTGCGCGCACGGAGGAGGGCGCGAGGGTGTTCGGCGGTGTGGCAGTGGAGGAGTAGCCGCGATGACAGCAGAGCACAACGCAACTTACAGATGCCCTGCTCGAGCGTGTGGCTCTCTTGTGTCCGCGTACTTTGCCGCAAGTCCGACTACTGGTGGTGGTGAGGCCAAGCCGCAAGCGCAACTCGCCCTTCCCGTGCTCCTCTTCCAGGCGGCAATGCTCATGCCTGGGATCTGGCAAATATTGCTACTGGCCCTCGGAGCTATCAGCGACAGGTCTTGACTCTGGACTGTCCCTTCAACGCATCGCTTGACGCATTGCAGCATTTGGGTACCTCGAGCAGCTGTCACTACATGACAGCTTTGCCGCTCGCGGCACTCCGTACTCGATATTCTACATGGCAAGCATGGCCAGCGGTGCTGGCACGAACAGCGACGATGATACCACTCCTCAAGATATACGCTCCCGCATCGCTGCGTTTGAGCAGAAGCCCGCAACTTCGCAGGCGAGAGTGGCAGCACCGTCATCGTCAGCGGCCAACACAGGCAGTAGCGGAGACACAGGCAAGCGCGTCACTGTGACACCTGGCAAATACGACCCTTTGCAAGCTATGAGCCCGGCATCAAGGAGCGTACCTAGCGAGCCTGCCATCATACGTCCTACACCTGGTGCGAGACTGCCGTCACAAAGCAGTTCTAGTGGCGTCGCAGTTCCACGGACGGGCACAGCAATCAACAAGACAAGAGTCCAGCTTCCTGGCCTAGCTCAAGAGAAGCCTCAGAAGCCATCCTCAGGATTCTCCCAGGGTCGCATATCCGGACCGACATCGCCTACATCGCCTAGCGGAGCACATCAGTCCGAACTATCAGAGCGCTCGGCTGAAGGTCACTCTTCTACTTTGAACAAGCCTGGCAATTTGAAGCAAAGCCGACCATGGCCTCCTCCTCCTCCATCGACAGCCTGCGAGTCTCCTGATGTATCGGAGCAAGTAAGCAGTGTCGATACTGCTTCTACTGGGCAATCGCAAGTGGCCGAAGCAAGCAGATCCCCGTCTACATCCTTTTCACTCCCTCCGCCTCGCCTACCTTCACGCAACGGTAGCGCAACATCCTCCAACATTCCCTCATCGTCTCCCCAGACGGAAACGCTTAGGTTTGTAGGCGAGCCAGAGAGCATATCTCCCAGCCAAGTCGCAGCATTGTCAAAGCCCAAGCCGCCTCCACTCCCCGCGAACAAGCCTGCATCAGCAAATACAAACAATCAAGCAACGTCGCCCGTGCCAAAGACCAACGGAATTGAGCAATTGACAGCGCCTCCCGTGCTACCGCCCCGGAAACAGATGAGCACTTCGTCTGCTTCGTCTGCCAGTACGGCAAATGCTGCTGGGCCTGCAACGAGGACCCCTTCTATGCAGTCGCACGGACCTCAACCGCCTGCTTTAGCCAATCTGCCGCCCAGACCACGGCAGTCATCTGCCTCTTCATCAGCTTCAAGTCAGACGCACATCGGTGCAGCGCCGCCTGTCTCCAGATCGCTGCCACCGCCGCCCTCCCGCACCTTACCTCCCCTTACGCAGGGACCTCCCATGCGCAGTATAGCAAAGTCCAATGGCGCGATGCAGCAGGAACATACAAGCCAAATTGTGGGGCCTAGGAGTTTGCAACGCTACGAGAGTCTCTGGGAAACACTTATTGCATCGCTCGGTTCCACTTCATCGAGTCCGACTGCAGATCCACTCACAGCTTCAGCGACTCGTTTGGATAGTTTAGTGGTCAAGCAAGTGTGGTCGATGAGTAAACTCGAAAACGCTCTTCTCAGTAGGATCTGGTAAGTCACTTTCGAATACGCTTCGTCTTCGTGAGCATGTAGCTAAATAAGGATGCGTCCTTGCAGGTCGCAGTGTGACCCTCAAGGGCAAGGCAGTCTGGACAGAAATGCATTCTGCCAAGGTCTCGCTCTCATCGATGGAGAGCTAAGTAGGCGACGGCGGACTCGCACTATCCGCAGATGAGCTTCTAGCCATGCCACAGAGACGGAGAGATCAGCAAAACCTCGCTCTATATTCTGTAGCATAGGTACGATGGGTTGTGGGATCAAGTATCTACAAAGGCCACTGTATTGGCGTTGGCTAATCTGTGAAAACGTCCGCCATGTACTTTCGCTGAACATCGGACTTGGCACCAGCATCCGTGATGGCCTTGAGTTGTTCCGAAGAAAGGTCCGGTAGCGAGGAAATAGCCAGCTGCTCCTTCATACGCGATTCCTGTGAGTGAGCACAAATTCCCGTTAGCCAAGGGTAGGGCGTTCAGCTGGCGTATGACAAACTTTGGACGACGTAGTCACGACGATGTCTCCAATTTGCTGCGCCCACTTGAGGCACACCTGACCAGGCGTGATGTTGAGAGACTGGGCGATGTCCTCGATGACCGGGTCAACAGGACCGTCTGATAGGACGGTAAGCTTTTGACGGCCCAGAGCTTGCAGGAGGGGTTCATGACTTACTCTTGAAATAGACTACGGGAGCGCTCGGCGAGTACGCAGCGATCTTGATGCCGTTCTCGTGGCAAAGGTCGACGATCTCCTTGGCCTCCTTGTATACATATGGATGCAGCTCAATCTGATTGACTGCTGGCTTAACCTTGCACTTTTCCAAGATCTTCTTGATGTCTTGGACGCGATGATTTGACACGCCGATTGACTTGACGAGACCCTCCGACTGCAAGCCTTCCAGAGCAGCCCAAGCTTCTTGCTGGGAAGGCGACCCCTTTGGGAAGAGCTTCTCTGGAGCGTGAAGCAGATACAGATCCACATAGCTGATGCCGAGCTGAAGCATTCCAGGGCAGTCAGCTGGGTGCAGGCCCCTAATGATAACAATGCGTATCTCACCTGCTTCAACTGCCTCTGCAGCGTCCCCTTGATGTCGGTCATGCCTGGAAGAATCTTCCTGATGTCCAGAAGCCACTCCATCAGTACCGCTTCTAATGAGGGTCTCTCTCAAGTTATATACGCACTCTGTGATAAACAGCTCCTCCCGTTTATTTGGCATCGCCTTCAAGGCCGCTCCTGCAGTGACACAAGCAAGCGAGGTTGGCTTGGTACCAGAAGACTAGCAGAGTACAGGCTCACCAATGCTTTCTTCGTTCTTGTACACTTCAGCCAGATCCAGGTGCGTGTACCCAGTCTTGACGGCAGTGACTGCAGCAGAACATTGCTCAGCCTGGAAGCATGCCCTGCAAAGCCATATGATAGGCTTGATAGCTGAGCTCAGGTCGAAGAAGAATCAGCCACGCACCGACAGCATCGCGGAGCTCAGGATCTACGCCAGTCCTGCCATACCAGGCTGTCCCTGAGGAAGAGCCACACATCGTCAACTAGTGAGAGTACGAAACTGAGGTGCACACGTACCTGCGCCATAGCCAATAACAGGAATACGCTTCCCACTGGAACACGAAGTTACTCCGTCAATACCAGCAACGAGCGTGGTCTGATCAGCGTCCCGGCGCGTCACCGGCAGTAGAGGACGGCGCGGGTGGCTGTAAAAGGTCTCGCACTCACTCGTTGAAAGTCACAGACATTGTTCTTGAGAGTATACGGGAGATGGAGGTGCTATGCATATAGCTGGCGGCAGCAGAGCAAAGGAACACTTCGAACTGCTGCGCTCCCTTTATAATCCGGCCGAACTTGCCGTGTGAGCGGGATTCTCCGCCACATCGAGCACTGATAGCGGCAACGGCTGAAACACTCGTAGTATAGCGCCTAAGAACATTCTTAACACTCGAGCTATCTGTTCACTTGTATGCTTACCCAGCGTCGCTTGAATCTCGAAGCCAAAGTCCTACACATTTGCCCTCAGACGCGCAGTACGCTTATCTACAAAGGAAGACGCAACGGCACTGGCAATCTGACTTGATGATCACAAGCCCTTGGTATCTGAGCTTCCTTTGCCAGAGCCGCTTCATTTGCAAATGTCAAGGCGCGGGAGTCCATGTCCCAATCAACAACATCTGCCTCAATTTGATCCCTACACTGCCGGAAAATTTCATCCGACTACCAAAGTCGTCATGTCGCGGCAGCGAAATCGAGAACCAGGGAACAGCGCGCCGTGCAACAACTCGGCCGGCTTTGCAGTTCGTCTTGCGATCTTCAGGGTGTAGTTGATCCGGGAGGTCCCGACGAGTAGAGCAGGGAAGACGAATGAGAGTGTTGAGCGGCTGGAGGCCTTCCCACCGCAGCTGCAGGTGCTTCGGTCGTACGAACGCTTGCTGGGCTCGTTGGATCCCGATGACCTGGCGCTGTGACCCTGTCAACACCATCCAGTGAGCCTGAGCGGGCTGTTGCACTGGCTGCAAATGGCTTGTACGTCTTGGTCCCACTGGCAGCGACTGCTGATCCAGTGGCATTGTGAAGCGGAGTACTCGGGATGGAAGAGGAAGAGGGATTGGCGGCCTGCGACGTCTGCACAGATGCGCTTGCGGGTGGCGCGGCATATCCAGGAACTGTGCCAAACACACCACCAAAAGGAGCGGTGCTGCTGCCAGATGCCCTGTTGCCTCTGGCACCATCGTCCATTGACAGCGCTGCAAGATTGACACCTGCAAAGTCTTTGCCAATGTCGTAGGGGCGAATTGGACCAGGGGAAGAATACGGTGATGGATTGGCAGGGAATGTTGGAGGTGGAGGGATGTGTCTGTAAGAGGCTGCCGTCTGTGATGCCGGATTCCTATACTCCGTTTGAGGCATGAGCATGACCGGCTGATTATACGGCGATGTGGCATAAAATGCAGCAGGATCTTGCTGAATATACGGGAACATAGCCGCATACGGTGACATGGTCAGGAAAGCGTTTTTACTGGAGTGGCAGAAACGTCACTACCCTAAAGGTGTAACGCAGTAACGGCAGTAAGCTCACTTGACTCGACTTCGATTGTCGCCCATGACTTGTGCGCCTCCTGGACCTGTCACATTTGCAGCCTATAAGCCTTTAGGCCCCCGCACGATGTCATATTCGGCTTCCTCGCCTTCGGCAAGTGATTTAAAGCCGGCTTTCGCGGTGATGGCGGTGTAATGCACGAAAACTGTCTCGAAAGTCAGTGAATTCGGAAGACAATACTATGCCAAACAAACGGTGTCTACCTTCTTCGTTACCAATGTCCTCGGGCGAGTAGTCGTTGATGAAGCCATAGCCCTGCGACCATCGCACTTCAGCAGTGTGTCACTGGGTCACGTGAAATACTGCTCACCTTCTGCGTGTCGAAGAATTTCACTTTGCCGAAGCGCCTGCCTGGTATTGGCTTGCTCTGTCTCACATTTGTCGTTTGCGAAGACGGTGTGCTGTAGTACTGCAGTCGCAGGGCATCTTCGTCGACGCCCAGGAGTGCCCCACTCGAGGACCCAAAGCCTGCCATGGTCTGCGGGTACGCAAAGGCAGGGTGCAGATGGTGAGGGAGGCTGGCAGACGTTGAGACCATATGCGACGGTCTGCAGCTCCTGTGACCAGCAGCGATTGAACTACCTCAATCCTACTCCTTCGATTGAGGTGGACCAAGGCTTGAAGGCTGGGCTCACGAAAGGCTGCCCTGTAGACAGTCAAGCCTGAAACCGCTGGGATTTCACCCTGTGTGTGAGGTCAGGTAGCCGCTCTAGCCGCTAGTCACCGGTACCGACGATGAGCAGCGTGTACGTGGTCGATTTGACACACCTGACACTCAAGTCACACGGATTCGGTTAAGAGGTCGTAAAGCCTGAAGCAGCGGGGTGGATGAGACAGAAGACAAGATCTCCAAGTGCTCAAAGTTGGGGATCATGGCTTCGCCCTTATTTTAGCAAAGCATGAGCCTCATTCGGATTCCAGGCCTCTCACCAACCTGCTGTCACCTGCTCCCATAAGCTGATCGATTTTCGATTGGTCTCCGACTCTTGGGTCACCGCATTCAACGGCAGTGAACCCACACAGTGCCGTGGTCCACACACACGACATGTCAAGCATCCAACCAGTTCGGCGCCGTGAAGTATCAGATTTGTTCCCACCACGCCACTGCAGGACGTCAGCTCGCTGCTCGGACTGGTTGGAGAAGTCAGACGTTTCGAGCTCAGCCTCTCCGCACAGCACGGTGCTCAGCTTGGCCCAGTATGCCATAGCCGTCAAGCATGACTATGGGTGAGATTCGAATGCATTGCACTGAATGTGGGAATCAGGTCTTTGCAGCACCCGTTGTCATAGTGATAGACCATGGCGATAATGCGACAGCGGGGAAGCATGTTGAACTACTTGCCATCGATGCTGCCGGCTTTGCAAAGCCCTACCGTCGATTTTCGTCGAATGGATTCTTTCGAACATCTGCACCTGCTGCAGGAGAGGATTTTCTTGATTTTGTGCAGGGTTTACGCTGTTCGAGTACTTTCTGCAAAGTACTGGAAAGCACTCGTGAACCGGGCAGGTCAGAAAGCCTGCGCGCGGCATGACTCTTGCCTTGAGAGAAAGGACGCTTTGACGGTTCGTAGTCACCAGAGATAGGTTAAGCTGCGCTCTGTTCCTCTCTTTGCTTCTTTGCCTCGTCTTTGGACGGTCTTTCGCCGAAGATTCTACTACCCACCCTGATCGCGGACGCCATTATCGACCGAAAATCAACTAGACGTCTGATTGAAATCATAACCCATAGTCTTACCGGACACTGTCACTCCCGCTCCGAATGGCTGCCGCAAAATCGTTCGACATTCCCATTGACAGTTCCAATTCCCGGCCATTTAGTTCTTGCGATAGGAGATCTCTGCATTGGCGCAGGCAAGTAAAATCTGGATTTTCCTGGCCGTCTCTTGCTTGATGTGAAGATTGCAAGGCACCTATGGTCATCAAACCTTTAAGGTTGAGGTGCGGACATTTCTCGACGATGTGTTTAGCAAGCCCGAGCGTGCTCTCTAAATCATCTGCGCTCCCTTTATTGTCTTCTGTCAATGGAGGGAGACCAGATTTGGCGTCCTCTCCAGAGGTATTGACTTGGATATATACGTTGAGCTTGCGCTCGTTGCTGTCATTTGCCGCCAATGCCTTTTCGAAAAGATCTGCCTTCTTCACCGAGTCGAGCGTTTCGACGGCGTATAAATTTGGTATGGCTATCGCAATGAGCGTCAATTTGGCGACTAGACGTCCGCTTGCACGATGCCGACCACACGCACCTGCCAAAGCCTTGCATTTGTTACTTTGCAGCCCACCGATAAAATGCCACTTGATGTCAGAAGGTAACTGAAGCACGAAAAAGCTCAGTATATTTACACATAAGGCAAAGGATTGGCAATGCCTACTATTTTAGCTTTGTCCACCAACTTTCAACGTGTGGCGCATTCGGTCAGCTAATCTGAAGTTGCCAGGTCGGTATGCATGCTAGCCTACCTCTTGCACATAATTCTCTCCAAAGTGCTTTTGTTCGTCCGACAGATGCTTGTAAGCAGCCATGAGATCTGAAGGTGGCTTCAACTTCGAGACCAGTACAAGTGTTGCCTGCTTTGCCGAAGACAATGATGTCGAACTGGCGGCTTCGGACATTTCTGCCCGAATAGCTTGAATATTTTCCAGCAAGTCTTGGACCCGCTCCTCGGAGGGTGTGATATTGGCCATCCTTGCTGCTCTGCAGATCGATGTGGTCAAGCACCTTCGAGCGAGCATATATTGCCGACAGGCAGTCACGACCTGATCTGCTCAGATCGCCAAAGATCTGCGATAATAGACACAGCAGACGAGCGCCAAGGCTGTGTTCGTCCAGCTATCAGACTTCTGTGGCCGGAGCCGTACCTTGCAAGGTGGTTGACCAGAAAGCAAAAGCCACACGCGCTTGTTCAGAGGCAGCTTGCGCACCTACCCATCGATATCGATCACAAAGGTCGTACGAACGCCGTCATGAAGCACCGATAGAAACCACCGGCAGACGACAGCTATAGGGCTGCGAAAGCCAGAGCTCGTCAATCGACATGGCTAAATCAGGGAAGGCTAGGTACTATGCGGGTACGCGTTGTTGTTGCGGACCGTTCCTGAGTCGAGCTGTCGAGCTGATCGGTTTGAATCAATCAGTACGCGTAGGGCGACAGCCTGGCGTATACGGAACCTAGTGAGTCCTACTGAAGACTCGACAGGTGCGACAGACGTACTCATGGTGCGTCTCTATCGCTAGTAACGAGGTCGAGGCACAGGTGCACGGTGTGTCCCAACTGTAGCGATGTGGCACAACTTTCCACAATCACCGTGCTGAGCGTAAATCTTGCCTAGGGTTCTCTGGAGCGGAGCACAAATCATTCAAGACTCGGTACGCGCTTCTGTGATGTCATCAGCGGCTTAATCTAACACTGCCAGCACCAGCGAAGACGCTCAGGCTTATGTGGGAAAGCGGGCTTCTGATAGCACTCAGCCTTCATCCAGCCAGTCCGCTGCGACGAATGCTTCAAGCAGCAGCGGCAAACGCTTTCAGCCCTACTCAGCAACAGATCGAAAGCCTGGGAATACAGCGGCCAAACCAGCTAATAACAAGACTGGGCAATATGAGCGCAAACAGCCAGAGATGCTGTGGTCACGTGACTTTGAAGCACGACTTGTTAGCGATGGCTGGCTCGTCGTGTTCACGGATGGCGCATGCTCCAGTAGGCTTGACAGACACTGACAAAGACACAGATGGGTAGTGACCACTCTTTCACGCAGGCAACGGTAGAAAGGGAGCGCGTGCAGGCTCGGGCGTTTTCTGGGCGAACCCCCGCGAGGTCTCGTTGAGTAGAGATATACATCGACGAAGCACGCATGTGTCACTGAGATTTGAATGACAATCAGTCCTGTTTCAGATAGAGTGCCAGGAAAACAGACGAATCAATGCGCAGAGCTCTTTGTGAGCAGATCTCCGCTCGCACGCCAGTCGTCAACCTGAGGTCTGATGGTGTTCTCCAGGCGATATTACGCGCCTTGGAGACGGATCCTCAGCCGGACAAACCTTTGCATATATTCACGGATAGTCACTACTCCATACAGTGTAAGTGCACCAATACTGTTTTGAAAGTCCGCTTTCAGCCGATCTTGAACTTCCCTTGATGCAGGTTTAACCAATTGGGCGACACTCTGGATCAAGAGAGACTGGAGGACCACCTCGGGCGAGGCTGTGGAGAATGCAGATCTCATTAAGCTAGTGCACTGCACAATCTCGAAGCGCAAAGGCGAAGTAGTAGTAAGCTCGCTGTTCAGCTCACGAGGCCGTGGAGAATATCGCTGACACCGGCTTGTAGCTTTCTTGGGTGCGGGGACACGCTGGCTGTCCAGGGAACGCCATGGCAGACAGATACGCGGTGCAAGGTGCAGGCAGAGTCCAAGTGCCCCAGCGTGACTGGGAGGAAGAACTGGCAGTGCGACTCAATCCGAAGCACCGGCGCGTAGAGATTGACGCGCCGTGGCTTCTATCGGCGGAAGAGGTGGAAGCGGAGCTCGCAGTGCTCGACGACGTTTGACCTATGACAATTGGGATAGATATTTCATAATGCAGTTCGAGATATGATGTTGTTGCTAGAACCTTGCTGGACCTGACACGAACGCGCCAACGCTCGATCATCCGCTCAGCTCACGTCCTTCGACGACTTTGTGAAAGCTGCCAGCTTGCATTTGCTGCTTTTCTGCGGACGCAACAGCCGGTCTGCCCGGCTTGCACGCCATATCACGATGACATCGAACTTTTCTGAGGCACTGTCTGCCTTGCACCTGAAGAGCACCTCACCGGCTGGTGACACAGAGTATGGAAGGTCTGTCGAAAGCGCAAGCTCGGTCGAGTCCAACTACACCCGGCGGGGACAGACAGAAACCGATGCCGACATACGCGCTGGTTTAGCAGCAGCACGAGATCTCGCTTCTCGCAAGAAGCACTATCGTACGGATCAGCTCAGCAGCAACAGTCCTTCTCTGGGACAGCTTCAGCTGCCGAGTAACAGCATAGATTCAGCAGACGAGCAGGACAGCTCTGCCAGCGGAACCAAAACACCGTTGCCGGATACCAGTGCGTTGGAAGCTCTATCTGCCTTAGCTGCGTCCGTCGTCTGCCACTGTTACTGAACAAACGCTCTCGCACGCAGATGGTCTCGGGTGGCCAGGTGAGTCGCCGCCAACGAAAACGTGATCATCTGCCAGAAGACCCTCTAACCTTCTAAGGTGTTCTTTTGCTGTTGGTACACAGGCAAAGGCACGCTGGCTCGCCTGAATGCTACTGAGACTGAGTTCAAGACCCGTGAAGAGACCATGGCTGCCGCTATCCGCACTATTCTTGAATGCATAGGAGAAGATCCCGACCGACAAGGCTTGCTCAAGACACCCGAACGCTATGCGAAAGCATTGCTGTGGATGACGAGGGGATATGAAGAGAAGCTGTCAGGTATGCTACTGTGCAGTCATAACGGGTGCTGTTGACACTGATGGCATCCGCGAACAGAGGTCATTGGTGAAGCCGTATTTGCCGAGGATCACGAAGAAATGGTCATTGTCCGCGATATAGATGTGTTTAGCTTATGTGAACACCATCTGGTGCCGTTCACCGGCAAGGTCAGCCTGGTCCTCACCAGCATTGTCTTTCCCAGCTTCTTGCTGACCTCACGGCAGGTCTCTATCGGATACATACCTTCGAAAGCAGGACATGTCCTGGGTCTATCGAAGCTTGCAAGGATCGCCGAGACCTTTTCCAGACGTCTGCAGGTTCAAGAACGCTTGACGAGACAGATAGCATTAGCTGTCGAGGAAGCCATCAAGCCGATGGGAGTTGCAGTGGTGATGGAAGCAACGTAAGTCGGATTTTCTTGTCTCTACATACTGTTCATGGCTTATGAATTCTCATGCGATGCAGACACTTGTGTATGACGATGCGAGGTGTTCAAAAACCAGGAGCAACCACCGTCACATCAGCCATGCTTGGAGCTTTCCGCAAATCCGAAAAGACAAGGTGAGTGGTCCAGTTGGACGAAGGGTGCAGATCTGATGTGCATTTTGGCGTTCTTTAGAAGCGAGTTCTTGACTTTGATCCGGTAAGTCACAATGTCTACCCTCCGGGATGTGCCACAAAGCTGACTTTCAGTACTTCAGGTCTCATTCTATGGTTCGATAGTCTATATAACCCTAACACGCACGCCCACAATTGCATATCCGTTATCGTTCCGCATTCAACTGTTGCTTGTAGCATGTCGCGCTCCACCGCGAATTCGTTGTCTTTTCGACCAAGCTTGCCTGAGACAATTTCTAGCTATATGGTCAGAACTGAAAACGCTGTAAACATCGAAACAACAAGAGACCCTAGAGCACATCGTTGCAACCTGGAAACCATGCCGGCAGTGGTGATCACGGCAATGTTGTCGCGAGTGATGACTTGAGCTTCTTGTCTCTGCACCGAGTTAGCGCGTCACCCATGCATGCTGCCAGCGAAACTGGCCAAGCAGAGCGCAACCAGGGCGTTATGCAGCTTGCGATGGCAGGCAAGCCACGCCCCCGCCCTTCGTGTAGCTGGTGCGCGAGGCTACAGCTCGACTGCCTCGCTGCGACCGACAACGATATTGGCCTTCGAGTCTTCTGCAGATGATACTTGCGCTGCAATCGTCGACTCGGACCGCAAGATTCACGCCAACATCGTGCTGCGACAGGATGATCTGTTAGGTGAGCTTCCGTCTCAAGCTGCTGCATTGGTTCTGCTGATGCTGTGTGACAGCCAAGTACGGCGGTATTCATCCCTACCATGCGACTGCTCGCCACCAAAATCAAATGGTAGGCAGCAGTCTGCGCGTCAAGGCAATCATGCTGACTCCACAAATGAATACAGGCTCAGGCGCTCCGTCAGTGCCTTGATGATGCTGGCATGGAAGTCAGCGATGTCGACGCGATAGCATACACGCGGGGCCCAGGCATGGCTTCTTGCCTGGCTTCATGCGCTTTAGCCGCCAAAACGCTCGCTATGGCATACAAGAAGCCTCTCATCGGGGTCCATCATATGCAAGCGCATGCTTTGACTGTCGGACTGACAGAAGCCATCCCGCCAGCCTTCCCGTACCTGACCCTTCTGGTTTCTGGCGGTCATACGCTGCTCCTGTTAGCGACGGGCCCTTTTGACTTTGAGATTCTGGCCACGACGGTTGATGACGCTATTGGGTGAGCCATCCAATCCGTTCTTTGGCCAGCTATCTGCTTACTCGTATATATCCACAGCGATGCCTTTGACAAAGTTGCGCGCTGGCTGGACATATCAAGCGGCAATACTGGAAGTGGCGGTGCAGCCCTGGAGGCTTTTGTCAGTTCTCAATCAGTCACCGAAGACATCGTACTCCCTGAGACTACGCCAGGACGCATGATCTTCTCATTTTCGGGACTCAAATCCGCCGTGAAGCGCCAGATTCTCGCCGACGGGAATGAGACTCTTTCACGGAGACATGCAATTGCTGCAGCTTTCCAAGATGCGGCCGTCAAGCAACTCGAGGATAAAGTCAAACTCTCTCTTCGGCACTTGGCGAATACTCCTGTGACCAGCCTAGTGGCTAGCGGAGGGGTCGCTTCGAATATGCGTCTGCGGCGGAGGTCAGTGGCAGTCGTACGTCACTGCTGTAATCATGCTCGCATTGACATTTCGAAGAAACAGATTGCGGACTTGCTTGGACGAAGAGGGTCGCACCAATACAAGACTGCTGTTTCCTCCCGTGCGACTATGTACTGGTGAGCTTACATGCATAGTATCATAGACGAATCTGTTTTGAATGCGCGCGCTGACCCACCCACTGAGTGCAGACAACGCAGTGATGATAGCTTGGGCCGCCCTTGAACGGTACAAGCGAGGCATGTGGGATACTTGTGATTCGTCTATTCGGTCGAAGTGGGACATTAGCGAGTGTGGTAGCATGCTGTGATACTGCTTGTAATGCCTAGCGATTCCGCTTTCGCCACATCGTTCACGTGCACGATCAGCTTCGCTCGGAGGGGCCACTTTTTGCAAAGGACGTGGGACTGTCTGCCTGTTATGCAACAGCAGTAGCACGATAAGATGGGTCTCTCGAGGCCGCGCTTCAACAAGGCGCGGGAGGAGCAGATGCGTGCGCGCAAGGCCGGCAAGCGCAAGGTCGAAGACGATGAAGGCAATGCCGGTGCTGCAGAAATGATCACGCCCAAGACGGCGGCGGAAAAGATGGAGGAGAGACACAGCAGGGAACTGCAGCGTGTGAGAGATGCGTTTCTGATAAGTGTGGTATTGAAGCTAACATCTGTCCTCCAGGCGGCAGAGCAGGCCGATACCAAGATGACATCCAAGAAGCGCAAGCGCTTAGACAATTATGTGAACAAGAAACTGAAGCAGGAGCGCAGGGCGGAGCTATTCAAATCCCTGGCAGACTCTCAGAACACCCTTGGGTCTTCTCTACAGCTTCAGCCTTCTTCCAGCCTCGGCTCGAAACAGTTCAAAACGAATCAAGACAAGTTGGACAAAGTCTCGACCTTGTCAGACCGAAAGCGAGCGCGAGTTCATCATCAGATAGGACAGCTCAAGAAAGGCTATCATTCCGAGAGCTCAGACGGAGAAATGCCAGACATTCGTCCCGATGAGACATCCGAGATACCTCAAGCTGGCCCATCGCGGCTACCTGCAGTACCAAAAGAAGAGCCAGTTGCCACCAAGGGACTGCGTATGGCAAAATCTATGGACGTAGAAGCAGAGCAACAAATACCAGCACCAAAGCCACAAGCCTCTTCTCTGGGCTCTGGATTGTCGTTGGGAGTGAATGGACAGCCTATCAAGCCGACAGTCAGGACGAGGCAAAAGAAGGCGCCTATAGAACGTGTAAGTAATTGTTCGGGTCTTCATCCCAACTTCCAGCTTTGCTTGACATCGATGTATCCAGCGACGGTACGGCAAGAAATTGAAGCCCCATCTGGCTGCCCTCGGGCTAGTAGCAGATGACGATGATGACGGGTCCGATTCATCTTTCGACTCTTCTGATTCTCAGTATGACACGAGCGACCACGACAATGAAGATGATACCGCAAGTGACAGTCAAGGAGCGGATGCAGGTGCAAAGGATTCAGATGACGATTCGTCAATAAGCCTTGTCGACGATGAAGAAGAGTGGGCGGGCATCCAAGATGATGACACTGCAGAGCTCGGAGAGCACACACATGACCTCACAGACGCCTTGGCGCCCACCGACCAGGATGTGAGCCTCTCAAACAATGGCATGGACCCAGACGATGAGCACAACACTGAATCGGAGTCCGAAGACGGCTCAACGAATGACGAGGAAGCACAAATGAGTGATAGGGAATCGGAGGACGATGAAGATGATGAAGACGGTGAACAGGCTACTTCACGGTCGAGGCGACAGCCTACCAATCAGAAGTTTGCCTTTAAAGAATGGGCCAACGAGCAGCTCGGTATCGTTACCCGAAGCCTCGAGGGCGAGCCTCTCTTGCCTACTTCCCATGAGGATAAGCCGGCACAACACAAGCAGGAAGGTCCCGTCAAGGGACCGCTTGGCGAAGACCTGGTCTTGCCGACTGACTCTCTGCTAGTGCGGCCATCCGCTGAAACCAACTCGAAGAAACGCGGGCACCGGACTGTCGTAGTCGACCGCTCTGAGGCGATTCAAGACAAAAGGCTGGAATTGCCGATTCTCGCAGAAGAAGACACAATCATGGAAGCAATACGTCTCCACAGTGTGGTCGTCATCTGCGGGGAAACGGGAAGTGGCAAGACGACGCAGTTGCCCCAATTCCTCTACGAAGCTGGCTTCGGTAGCTCCGGGACAGGTCAGTGATATAGCTTTCGAGCAATTTGCGGTGAACACACTGACAAATGTTAGACTTCTAGACAATCCTGGCATGATAGGCATTACTCAGCCGCGACGGGTGGCCGCAATGTCTATGGCTCAACGAGTGGGCGAGGAATTGGCATTGCCACCATCAAAGGTGTCTTACCAGATACGATACGATGCGACTACCTCGTCAACCACGATTATCAAATTCATGACAGATGGTGTCTTGCTTCGGGAGCTAGCCAATGACTTTCTCCTCACCAAGTACAGCGTTATCATTGTGGATGAAGCCCACGAAAGAAGCGTCAACACCGATGTTCTGATAGGAACGTTGACACGAGTCGTCCGACTGCGAGAAGAGATGTGGAGAGAGGGCAAGAACGATACGAAACCTCTACGCATGGTCATCATGTCAGCTACACTGCGAGTGACGGATTTTACAGAAAATAAAACACTCTTCAAAATCGCCCCGCCGGTTATCAATGTATCTGCACGTCAGCATCCAGTCACATTGCACTTCAATCGCAAGACTAGACCGGACTACTTGAAAGAAGCCTACTCCAAGGTGTCGAAAATCCACGCGAGACTTCCACCTGGTGGCATCCTCGTGTTCTTGACCGGTCAAAACGAGATAGTCACGCTGTGCAAGCGTTTGGAGAAACGCTTCGGAACTCGAGCCATTCGAGATCGTCAAGAGAGAAGAACGCGGTTGGCCATGGGATCCAAGGCCTGGCAAACTGGACAGCGGGAAGCGGAGACTGATGAGAATAGCACGACGACAGGGCAATCGCTCAACATACATGCTCAGCAGGGTCAGTGGTCTTTTCCTTCTAAGGGCTCGGAAACGCTGAAAAGCTTCTGAAAATTCCGATGATCACAGCGGACGTGGAAGCCGAAGAAGTGGACTTTGGTGATGAGCAATCAGCGCTTGCAGCGGATGTGGACGATGGCACAGCGCAGGAAGAAGATCCTGAAGCGCTAGACTCAGATCATGAATCAGAGGACGATCCAGATGATTTATTCGCCGACAAGGAGGAAGACTGCGATGGTGGGCTGTCTGTGTTTCTTTGCACGCATCGACTGGCGTTGAAAAACTGACATGGATTGCAGCGCCGCTTCACGTGCTTCCACTCTATTCCTTGCTGGCGACTGACAAGCAGATGCGAGTCTTCAAGCCTCCACCAGAGGGCCATCGCTTGGTAGTTGTCGCCACGAACGTTGCCGAAACTTCTCTCACGATACCAAACATCCGATACGTCGTCGATTGCGGCATGGCAAAAGAGCGACACTACGATCAGGGCAGCAATGTACAGTCATTCGACGTGACTTGGATCAGCAAAGCTGGCGCTTCACAGCGTGCGGGTCGAGCAGGTCGTACTGGACCCGGACACTGCTATCGTCTGTACTCTTCAAACGTCTTTGAGACCCAGTTCCCTCAACACAGTGTCCCCGAGATCCTTCGCATGCCCATCGAAGGTATTGTATTGCAGATGAAGAGCATGAATATCGATCAAGTCGTCAATTTCCCCTTCCCTACACCTCCCGACCGAGCTGGCTTACAGAGCGCAGAAAAGGTCCTCATCAATCTGGGTGCACTCACAGCGGCTGTGATTTCCGGAAGCAAATTAACGAGTCCGGCTCGTATCACCGAGCTGGGCCAGGCAATGTCAGTCTTCCCTCTCTCCCCAAGATTCTCCAAGATGCTCGTCACTGGTCAGCAGCATGGCTGCTTGCCTTATGTGATCGCCGTCGTTTCGGCCTTGTCAGTCGGAGATCCATTCGTCCGGGCAGAAGCTATTGGTGCGGGCACTGGCGAGCAAGAAGACGACCGGGACGATGAGACTCTATTGGAGCAATTGACAAAGGATGGCGCTGCAGGTGAACTTGCTCACATCAGGAATGAAGACGTCAAGGCTCGTGAAGTCCGCAAGTTGGCGCGCAGGGCATACTATCAGGCCCAGCAGGTAAGAGCTAATTTTGAGCTGTCCCTCTACGGAACTGACATCTTGTATTCCACTCGTGCTACCATATAGCTGCATGCCGGTCTGGGCAAGGGCGCGAGTGACGTTTTCAAGATGCTGAGCGTCGTTGGCGCCTACGAATACGATGGAGGAACTCTTTCGTTTTGCGAGCAGAACTACGTTCGTTCAAAGGTAAGACTGGCTGCTAGCGATCATGAGATTCACCACTGAGCCCCTAGACCTTCCTGCAGGCCATGCAAGAGATTCACAAGCTTCGAGCTCAGATCACCAATATCGTGCGAACGAATTATCCAAGTCTTGGCATTGACTTTGATCCGCAATTGCTGCCTCCGAGCGAGACTCAGGTGAGGCCGGTCCTTTTCGGACTTGCAGTGCAATGTTCTGTCCACAGCTGACCGAATGGGAAACTGACCGTCTCTGCGGAATAGCTCAAAGTAATTCGGCAGCTCCTGACAGCCGCCTTCGTCGACCAGATCGCAATTAGAAAAGACCTCGTATCAACATCTTCGCCTGACTATGGCAAGCATGTTTCGGCAAGAGGTGTGCCTTATGCAGCGGTGGGTGTAGCGGAGGATGTCTTTATCCACCCTTCATCCGTACTTTTTCACAACGAGCCTCCCGAGGCTGTCGTGTATCAAGAGCTCATCCGGACAAGTCGACCGTATATCAGAAGTGAGTCAACCTTGTATTAGCGCTCTCTTCATCATCTCAAGCCCAACCCATTGTCTACGCTGCAGCCGTTACGAAGACGAATCCAGCCTGGCTACCCACGCTTGGCAAGCCTCTGTGCACATTCTCTCGCGTCCTGGAAACGACAGGGTCTATCGGAGCAAAGGAGCAGATCATTAAGAAGACAGGATCTGCAGGATCGCAAGTCGAGGAGCGGGAATGCTATGTAGTCCCCAAATTTGCCGGGTTTGATAATCTGCAGCTCGCGCCCGTAAAGGTCCTGCAGCGTCGCGTCGGTGGCCGCTGGGTATTTGTGTGAGGAGAAAGCGTTGGATTGTAGCTTGGATGCAGTGCTTTTTGTCCGCATGTAGACGTGTTGTGCGCGATATTTGCGCCCTGTCTGGTCTGGCAATGCGTGTTTTCCAGCTGGCAGCAGGGCAGGCCTAGGGTTCCAAAAACACAGGGCGTTACGATCTGCTGCGGGACGTGAGTTGCAAGCAGGCAGACAGAGAACGAGCAGAGCGAGAGCGTTGCGAGCGGACTACGTCGGGCCATCAGACTGCCGCAGTCAGTCCCAGCAAGAGCCACCTCGCCGCCGACGAGCTCTCGCGCCTTCACCGAGCCTTTCTTGTGCACGCCAACTTCGACCGCAGCGCTCCAAGGACCACGGCGACCACTACTTCGTCGCTGCCATTCGCCAAGACCCGCAAGCAGCCGTAGCGCAGGACCAAAGACCTCCACTGGTGAGTTGTGCTCATATTGTGCGCTCCTCGTGACGACCACCGCACCGCATTCACCTTCAAGCACCGCACCACCCACTCGCCGAGAGAGCGATTATACGCGCAACAGGAGGACAGCTATCAGTCGTGGAGCAAGCAGCAGTCAAGGCAATGGCGATTATCAAGCGTAAAGGCCGTGTCGCAACTCAGCGTCAACCTGGCCTGCCCAGCCTCGTCCCCCGGTCGACCAGGGTGCGCGGGACGCTCGAGGCTACGGGGCCGAACCAGCACAGCGGCAGACGCAAAGAAGCAAGCCAGCCAGAGCATCAGCGCAATCTGTGTCTGTGGTCGCTGCCTGCTGTCGTACTTTTGCGCATGATTGCTGGCCGGCAAGGCGTGGGCAAACGGCGCAAGTCGGCCCCATGTCATCGAATCCCACGCAACATCCCTCCATGTTGAGGTGCTCCCTGCCTTCCATTGAACACAGCAATTTGTAACAGCAGAAGAACCTCAAGATAATATATCATCGCGGTGGTGCGGTATCGGTGGTCGTCGTCCTCCCGCCCTGCTCTTCGCTGTGTCGCAATCGTGATTGCGGAGGAAGCAGACGCACCGCTCACACTCTGCTTTGCATTTGCACAGATTCGTTCGCAACACCATGTCTGAAATCCGAAGGAAGCTCGTCATCACTGGCGACGGTGCATGCGGTACGTCGTGCATTGTCTCGCTCTCTTGTCTAATTTCACTCCGGGCCTATGACTGACAAGGCGCCTCCCTGTCACGCGGTTCTCGCTTTCAGGCAAAACTTGTCTGCTCATTGTCTTTTCCAAGGGCACGTTCCCAGAGGTGAGGAAGAGGGCATTCAAGGCTGTTGGTGCACACGAGACCTGAACGAATGGCATCTCTTTTCAGGTCTATGTTCCCACTGTCTTTGAGAACTAGTACGTCTCAACCTGTGATGCCGCCCTAGATCTGCCCCGGGTGGCGTAGGCCAGTCACCGCAGGATCAAGGCTACATCGAGACGTGACAGTAAAAACACAGATTTGCTGACTGACGACTTATCTTTCCCTGTGCTGCAGTGTTGCGGACGTCGAAGTCGATGGCAAGCGCGTCGAGCTAGCCTTGTGGGATACCGCCGGGCAGGAAGACTATGACCGATTGCGTCCTCTATCCTATCCCGACTCGCACGTCATCCTTATCTGCTTTGCTGTCGACTCTCCCGACTCGCTCGATAACGTTCAAGAGAAGTGGATCTCTGAAGTCAATCACTTCTGCCCTGGCTTGCCAATCATCCTTGTCGGCTGCAAGAAGGACCTTCGAACGGACCAGAAGACCAAGCAGGATCTCGCAAAGTCAGGTCAGAAGCCTGTTCCCGCCGAGATGGTGCGTCGTCTTGTTCCGGAAGTGTCAGACCGCTTGCGGTGGACATGGGTTGGCCTGGAAGGACTGCACTGATGCCCTCCACCTATATAAATGCAGGCCGAGCACGTCTCTTCGAAAATTGGTGCAGTCAAATACCTCGAATGCAGTGCCAAGACCGGCGAAGGTGTTCGTGAGGTCTTTGAGCACGCAACTCGTGCCGCCCTTATGACCAAGAAGAACCGGAAATCAAAGTGCCTTGTCTTGTAGACACATATCGATAATAGGAGCACGGTGTATATTCACGGCTTGCCGCATCACCTTTCCTCAATACTTGCTCCTTTCACTCATGCTTCACGAACTGTCAACGACCGCCGGAGCCAGAACATCGACAGTGACAAGGAGACGGCTTTTCAGATACTAGCATCGGCCAACTGTTGCTGCGAACGACGCTCCTCCTTGGCATTGTCCAATTCTACCTCTGCAAGCATCGACCACGAAATATCGCACTCTACAATTTTACATCGCTTAGACTCGTACTTGGCTAGGTATTACCGCTGTCCAGTCGGTTATCTCTTCCCGGTCCACAACCTCTTCCTGAACCCTGTCAGTCTTGACATTTTGTCTATTGCGCTGCATCCGCGTTGTCATCCTCTCCCACCCTTGTCTTCCGCTGCGGTTACTGCTTTGACTAGGCTTCCCTTACGCCTACTCGCGTTGTTCCTCGTGCTCCTGTATTTCTAGACAGGCTTTTAATATGAATCATTGAAACCTTTTGTTTGCTGTCTGGACACGGCTCAGAAGAGTTGTACATTGTTCATGCGCATGACTCGGAGCTGCATTTTGCCAATACGCGCCTCCACCACTGCTGCGGACGCGAGGGGCCTGACTGGACAGCCAGACGACCAATCTACAGAGCTCTGAAGTACAAAGCTGCGATGCCACAAGGGGCATGAACACCAGTGCTGGAGATCACGTGCAGCTGCTTTGGACTTATTGTGCCTTCTTCGGTCGTCCCGTTCTGGCCGTATTTTTCGTGGGAGGAGCTGATGGTGTCTTCCTCGTCGAAACAGGCCGGGCAGCGGAAGTTCCACCTTCAGGAGCCTTGCTCGAGCGTCTTGACTTCAGTGCAGTGCTAGCCGCGGCGGCTTTGTTTGCGTTCTTTGGCGGCCGTCCTGGCCTACGTTGGGCGACAGTCGGAGATTTGGCTTCAGGCTCGGATTCTTCTGCCTCATCCGCATTGTCATCCCCTCCATCCTCCATCTCTTCGTCGTTGTCTTCTTCGGCTGCCGCAGATGACTTCCTTGTCTTCCGTGGTTGCTGACGTTTCCTGGCTGCTGTGTATTCGTACCAATGTGAGACAGTCTCCCACAAAGACAATTAGCGCACACTTACCTTTTGGCGTCTTGAAAGGTGTATCATCCGCCCCAATATCCGGCTCTGAGCTGGAAACGGAGTCTGCTGCCTCTGCGTCCTCTACAGCAGCTTCTTGGTCGTCGTCCTGTTCTTCGTCATTGTCTTCGGGCTCTTCTTCTTCGTCACTTGCAACATCTGCTTCTTCTGCCTCGTCGACCTCACTTTTGACACTCATAACTTCCTCCTCTTCGTCTTCTGAAGCCCCTGCCACATCTTCATTGTTCTCCTCGCCTTTGCCAGCCTTTCGTTCTCCATCACCGTCTTCGCTTAGCGCACTCAGCGTCGAAGCACTTTCGCTGATAGCGTCATCGTCAACGTCTCGTTTGGATCTCTTGCCTCTTGGCGATGCAAGTAAGCCACCTCTTCTCCCTGCACCCCTCCGACCTGCAGTGCCTGGAGTCGTAGCTTTTCTCCCTCCACGCCCGCGCGTACCGCCAGGCTTTCCTCTGCGAGAGACTGGGGATTTGCTCTCTTTGCGGTCGCTGCCTTCGTGATCTTCGTCTTGGTTTGCTAGCGTGACCGTATTCTCTCCATCGTCGCCATTTACATCCTCATTATCCTCGCTATCTACAGGCATGAAGCCTGGCGAAGGTGAGTGGCTTGACTTGCGACGTCGAGCGAGCTCTTGCTGGAATGCTCTTTGATCTATGATATTGAAATCCCCTTTTGGACCCAGCAGCGAGGTGTCTACAGGTTCTACTGGAGCGAGGGCACTTCCTGATAGTCGCCGGCGGCGCTTCCGACTGCTTGCGGCCAGTGCAGGGTCTTCACCCTGCGTGGTTGCTTCATCTTTAGCATTGAGGTCTGACTGATAGGGCAGGAGCATGATGCATGTCAGTGCCTTGCAGTCTGTACAAACTGGCTGACAGCCACTCGAGACGAACGTGACCATTGGTAGGCCGGGGCCGTCTTGACATCCCAATTACTCACATCCTCGTCCAGCATCTCGAGGTTGTAGAGAGTACGCAGCTTGGTCCATACTTGCTCGCCGGTCACTTTGCCCTCTCCCAGCCGCTGATTGAGATACAGCAGTATCGAGACCATTGCCCAGTGCTTCTGCAGGCCCACTGGGCGAAAGCTGATGAGAGCGGTCAGCAGCGCTATCTCGCCTTCTGGCGTGTCCAGCACATGCAGTGCAGGGGACGGGATCGCCATTGTGCTATTGACGGGCATGCGGTCCAGAATCAGAATACAGGTCGCCAGTCGAGAGAGGTCACTTCACTTTTCGATCACCCTATTGTTAATTGCACAGCGCATTCTACTGCGACTAGACGCCTGGACATGTATCGCTGTATTCTGAACCGCACTCTATTTACTTTCCTCAGCTTCTTTGGCGTTCTGAGCTGCTTCAGCTGCCTTGCGTTGCTCTTCTTGCCACCTCTCGACATCCTGCAACACCGCTTTCCAGCTTGGCCGCTCCGACAGGGCTTTCCACCATCTTATAACATGAAAATCAGCAAGCGAGAAGCGCCCAGACAGTAGTATTTGAGCTCACTTTGCGACATGTGGCCGAGCCTTTGCATCCATCAAGGCCTCGCCGTGACCCGCATCGACAATCTTCTGGCCATACGGCAAGTGGAAGATGTCCGCTAATGTGACGTTGTTACCGGCCAAATAGGTCCTCTTGGACAGTGTATTTTCATAACCGTCAAGCTTTGCGGCCCAAGCTGCCTTCGCTGCGTTGACAATAGCAGGGTCTGGTACGCCTCCTCGTCGAGGCTTCATTACAGCTTCATAGAAGATCTTCGTAATAGTCGAGTCTGTAGTGGTCGAGACGAGCAGAAGGTCAGCACGTACCTCTGCTTGTGACAGCGAGACAATATTACCGTAGTCAAAGGCTTCAATGCTCAATGCCTGGTCGTAAAAGGCATTCGCAAGCAATCCATGAACGGCGACTGTGGTCAGAAGAACAATGCATGTGAGCAACCTGAACAGAGATAGCATCATCAAACCAAGGGGCCTCACATGATCTACAATTTAGACGCGTCAGTCTTTTTTCGCAAAAAGCAGTCCCTGATGTCTTGGTAGTATGTACTCACGTGCCACGCTTGGGGTACCTCCTCTCGAGGTGCTGAGCAATTGCTCTGCTTTCGTGCAGGAAGACGCCTTCGTCCTCAATCTCAAGAACGGGAACTTGACCGAACGGATGCTTCTGGGCAATGTACTCTGGTGTCTTATGTTCATTCTGCATTTACGGCCGGACAGCGGCATCAGCTATTGGCGTCGTGCATGTCTGTCGACTTCGCACGGACGTACCGCTGCAAAATCCACGACTTGCATGTCGATATCTAGCTCCTTCTCTTTTGCAACGACCATGACGCGCTGCGAGCATGTTGAAGTGTACGTGCCGTACAGCTTGATAGTGTATTCCTTGTTCACCAGCTGATCGACGGCCTCTTCAACGAATCCAATGCCAGTGACACTCGACAAACCGCGTCGCAGCTCGGGGTCTACGAACATCCACGCAATAGAGCCGACTATCAGAGCAACGATAACAGGCGCTATCCGTCCAGTGTTGCGGCCTGCCGAGTGGTTAAATCGCGCGACGTCGCGTTGCATCTCATTAGCTGCAAGTCGTCGTGTGACCGAATTACAAACGCACTAGTCACTGGGTTGACCAGCGGCTTGGCCTCTTGCTTGTCCTTGGTGGTGGACGCCATCGTGACTTGGTTCTCGCCTGCTTGGGTAGGTCGGGTCTGGTAGAAGAGCATGTGCGGGACCTCGAGCGTCGTTGACGTACAAAGCAGGTGGCGATGAAGACCTGCCGCAAATAAGGGCACGCGACAGAATATCCGCAGAACAAGGAAATATTCAGGTGAAAATGAGCTATTCTACAAGTGCTTTAGCGCTCCGCCAAGGCTTTCAAACATGTGTGGCCCAAGCCTCCAAGTCCACAAATTCCCCCATATCCAAGACCTGTCCATATATCGTGCCCTCGCGCTCCCATCCTTCCCATGCTATACCGTTGAGGGCTTCTTCAGAACTCTTGCTGTGAGAAGCTGACATGTCCAGGTACCTCGCCCATAGATTATGGCGCTGAAGCGGAGTCACACTCCCTTTGCCCTCGAGCTGGGGCGGTCCCATAACAGGCCACGGCGGTGGTGGGTATGTATATTTGGCATCCAGATTTGAGAAAGCTGTAGCATCTACCGCCACCTCCTCTTTAAGCATGTGAGACCTGTCTGAAGCAAAGTGTGCCAGGAAGGAAGCAGCAGGAACAATTCGAAAGAGACTGTAGTCAGAGAGGAGAGGAGCAGTCAATCACCGTGGGCAAAGGCTCGAGGATCACTAGACGCACGGCTCATCCAACGAGAAGACCGTGCGGACAACGCCTCGCTGCAGATCTGGATTGATGGTCGACTGAACCCATTCTGCAACCACTAACATCAGAAGGATGGATTGTGCGGTGTGAGCAATTTCAATTACCATCAAACGGCGTTTCTAGTCCCAGAGTGGAATCCGAGTCCCAGACACTGGCCTTTGACGTTCTCGATGCCAACCTTGGATCCTCGAGGTACTTTCTGGACGAGCCATCCGTCGATTGAATGTTGCGCTCAGCGGCTGTCCTGTCTTGTGTGACGATAGCCACAACGTGGTAGTCCCAGATCACGTAGTTTTGCCCCTCGTCTGCACTGCCTGCCCGCTGGTTCAGCAACAAGCATGCTCTTGACGGATTGCTGATAAAGACCGCGTAGACAGCGTATCCTTGCTCGGCCGAATGAGACGCAAGTAGGGACTTGACAAGGTGCCAGACGTTCTCTTCGCAATAGTAGGGGCAATAGAGCTGTTCTTTCACTTCTGCAGGCAGACTCTGCATTTTTGATGGTCGTGCAGAGCCGAGCTAGGCAAGACCAAAACACGGTGTCTCGATGTGAAATGGCCGGTGGCAAAGTGACCATAAAGTGACTCCGAACATAGCTGCAGGACTTCGCTTAGCATCATCTTACACTGAGACCAGACTATATACACACTACTTCCTTGGCACCCATCACCTGCAGCCTCTACTGCCAGCTAGACGCATTACGTACTAGAAACTTTGGCAGGCCGCGACCATGCACGTGATTCTCACGTGTGTGCAAACGGATGCAGGCAAGCTGCCTTCTAACCGATACCGTCTGGCTTGCTAGGAAGCGCGATTGGAGTGGTGTTCAGTTATTGATGCGGCACTTGCGTGAGGCGCGGACTGACAGGCCGTCGGATGTGAGGATAAATGGTAAAGTGAAAGCACCAGAGTACGTATAATACGGCTGAGCAGCTGACAGCAAGCACGGTAAAGAGGGCCAGAGCTGACAAGACTACGGCGACTGGAGGAGCGGAAGATTTCGTCAGAGGGCCGGAGGTCTAGCTGCCGCTGCTATTGGGCTTACAAGCTTGCCATGCATACGCAAAGAAGACGACATTCGCGTAATCGATGAGGAACACCAGCACAAGCCAGCATGCTAGACTGCAAAGTGCGAGAGCAGGAACAAGGCAGTCAGGAGCGTAGGCCTTCAGTCACGCACGCATGCATGAGCTCAATTCACCTGTTTGACGACGAAATGCACATTTCCGCCACCACCTCGTAAGCCGCCCAGACGACGAAATTCGGATGTCTGTGGATGTCCATAGCGCTGATAGAGTGAGTAACAGTGGTAAAAGCTTCAGTTCGTAGGACTCATAGAGGCGTGGAGCTGCTGAGGGGTCCAATAGCCTTTAGCGTCTGCCGTCTGAGGCGTCCTGACAGGCATTGACGACCGGCAGACCCGGCAGACCTGTCATAGCAGGTCGTTGTGGAGAAGCACGTTACTCGGAGGAGTTCAGCCTACGAGTGCTGCCACACACAAAGACATGCATCATGCCACAGTCCAAAGGACAAGCACAAGCTTGATGTGGTATATGTGGCGATTGTGGCCGGTGACGCTGTAGCTGCTGCATCCGAACTCCATTGCATGGCAATGCGGACGGTGCTGGATGGTCGGTGCACTCATAATGTTCGGGTAACGAAGCCTCGGTCGGAGCTTTGCAGAGAGCTTGTGTCGCGCCTGCGCCCAAATGTTGTTTAATCTCGATTGCCTTGTTCTGCTTCGCGCGAACACTAAGTAGTGCAACGACAGCGGCAACAGTCTCATAGCCGCTCACATCAACACGCCATGTGCTAGATAGGGTCTCTCCTCTGCGGCGCTCCTTCGATGACACGACCTCGGCAGTCACATCGACCACGCGCGGCGGCGTAACAGGAACACCGGTTCCACCCACTTCAGAGCCACGCTCGCAAGACGAGCGAAGACCTGCGGGTCCAGTTCTATCATCATGCCACGCGAAGCTACATTCACGCCGCAGCCCACACTCTCAAATCCCGCCCGGTCGCCAGAGGTTCTCAACCTGCTCCTGCGGCTGGCGAACTTGTCACTTTCACTAGGTCTGCACGAGACTGCGCTCTTCATCGCAGAGCGCTACTCGTGTCTGTGTCCCTTCAGCGAAGAGGCAAGCTATCTGCACAGTCTAAGCTTGCTAAGATGCGGCGAGCACCGGCAAGCGCTCGAGCTGCTCAAGTCAACAATCGTCAACCCTCCACCTCAAGCACACCCCTCCGCAACGTCGCGGTACGCTTCAGACAATGCGGCAGCGAGAAAGCCAGCGTGCGAAGCATCTGTACGATGTGCATGGGTCTATGCCGAAGCCTGTATCGCCCTAGACCGTCCGAACGAAGGCAGCGAATGCCTGAAGCGCGCCTTCATGGTCTTCGGTAACGGTCAGTGGCGATATCCTCATACAACGCTGGCGTGGTGGTGCTAATTACAGACTGGTCCTTGTCCGCCTCAAGAGAAGTTCTCCTTTGCTGGTCACTCAACAATGGCCTCAGGCTCCGCACCGCAACAAAAATCCAATATTTGCGTAAATCTTTCTCTCGCCAAACTGGCGGCGGCCGCCAATATGCGCGATGTAGCCGCGCAGCGATATCACGAAGTCCTGAGGACCGCATGGTGGTGCTGGGAAGCCTATGAGGGTCTTTGCAAGATAGGTGAGCATTTGCGTTGTTGGAGCAGCCGGTATAATCCAGCTCACTGACCTATGTACACTGTTCGTTCAGGTCACGCACCAACGGGCAGCCAATACTACACCGCCATCCCAGTACCACTGGTTGAGGATCTTTCCGACAGACAGCAGGACCCGCCTGCAGCCTCCTTCCTTGCCGCACCTCCTGTAGATTTCGTACAAAACGGTCGCCGTTCACCTTCTGTTCAAGGCTTGAATCGCGACGCAGCCTCGTCTTCGACTTCTGAGAGCTACCATGATCAGCCTTCAGCTTCTCTCTCGTCGCAATCGTCCTACTTCCGCACATCGACACCAAATGCGCCTGGCGAGCGAGCACAGTCGCTGTTTGTCAATGGTTTCCGCGGTAATGGGAGAGCAGACAGCGCAAGCAGGCCAATCGAGTCCCAAGGAGCCGCCTTCAAGTTTGACGAAGAAGAGGAGCTGGACGATGATGGAAGGCGTAGGAGGGCTATGTCAAGGGAGCCGTCGGTTGTCCCTGGTCTCTCCACACATCTGGAAGACGCGCAAATCGGCAACGATAGCAGCTTCTGGGGTCCGGGACGGGCAGACGGTCGGCAAGGACAGACAGAGATGGGCGCTGGTCTCTTTGGCTTCGCACCGAAAGCAAAGACAGACACGAAGAGAGGCTCCCTCTTCGGACAAGGCTTGCTGTTCGGTCAGGCTACCTCCGCCAAGGGTGATGCAAGTCGGAACGGCAATGCAGTCAGCAATGGGGGCAGCTTTTTCACACCAGTCCATCATCAGCCAGTCGGCGGGTCCAGCAGACTGCAAGACGGCGACGCGCAGGATCAAGTAGCCAGCACTGGTCGGATGCCAAACGGACGGCCTGCGCCTGCTATCAAGCGAAATATCCATCAGCTTGACGAGACAACGCCTGAAGACTCTTTCCACTTCCAAGTTGGTCTTCACCGGCGACCGCCCGCTGCCTTACAGAATGGTGGTAGTCGACAAGGATCAGCGGATGCCGAAGAAGTTCTAGCCAGCAGAGAATTGGGAGGCGACGAATCACATGCTCCGAGCAGCGCCAGGCTTGAAGACGGTCTACCCAAGGCTGGATATGTGCGGCAGACAAGTCAGCTCTGGCAGAAGACGGGACACCGAAACAATGCCAACCAGCTGCCTTTCGGAAGCACGACTGCCAAGTCCACTTTTGCTCCAAAAGGCAACCGGATCATTTCGAATCCCAGGGACCGAAAACGGTCGAAAGCTGGACCTTCTTCGTATGATGATGCTAGTACTGCAACAACGGCGTCTTCATCACATTCTGTGGACACGCAAAGCGGACTCCACGCAGGCTCCTCGTCGCCCCCAGCTGCGGCTTACTCCGAGAATGCCCCTCAGTTTACGACTTTCCTGCCGACCACAGCGCACATCGAGTCACACGCCAGCAAGTCAGCTGCGATCCCCGTTGCAAGTGTCATACCTGCTCGGATGCACAGTGCCAGCAGTGCAGCGACGGGACCGACCTCCCAGCCTCTGGCCTATGCCAGCTCGACGGATCGACAGACATTGTACCGCCAACAATTGGAGGCGGCGCAAAGCGCTCTGGCCGAGAATTGGCTGCGGAGTCTGTTTCGGCACTTCGCGAAAGCATATGGATCCGAGAGTCGCTACGAAAGCGCGGCCACTATCAAGGCCGTCTTTTCACTTCCCAAAGAGCAGCGTAACTCTCCGAGAGCCATCCTGTTGCTGGGACGAGCGCACTTTGAGAGCCTCGACTACGTCAAGGTGAGCTGATTTGGCGCATCTCGCAAAACTTCTCCTGCGCTTAAATTTAACATGTTCAATAGGCAGAGCAAGCATTTGATGCTGTCAGGGGTCTTGCGCCATATCACACTGCTGGTCTCGAAGTTTACTCGACGTTGCTGTGGCACTTGCATCGTCCCATGCATCTATCATTCCTGTCGCAAGAGCTCTTGGCAATATCTCCGCGCCTGCCACAAAGCTGGATCGCGACTGGCAATGTGTTCTCGCATCTCGAAGATCATCCCAACGCGCTCAAATGCTTCAAGCGTGCTATACAATGTGATCCAAACTTTTCATATGCGTACACTTTGGCTGGCCACGAGTCGGCCACGATGGAAGAGTGGGAGGTTGCTGTAGGCTTTTTCAGAGAGGCGATACGCAAGCATACTAGGCACTACAATGCATGGTGGGATTCAGGTGCTCGCCGTCCCTCTGATACGCCGCTGATGGACCGCGATTGTCGCAGGTTTGGACTGGGCAATGTATATATGAAGACAGGCAAGCATCGCATGGCGGAGTATCACTTTCGAAAAGCCGTGGATATCAACCCGTCCAATGCAATGCTCGTCTGCTGCGTTGGCGCAGTGCTCGAGAAGCTGGATCGGAAGAAGGAAGCCCTCGAGATGTATGAGCGCGCATGCTTGCTTGCGCCAACGAGTCCCGCGGTGCGCTTCAAGCGTGTGCGGATGCTTATGGAGCTGAAACACTACGATGTGAGTGCATGACGCTACTCACGAGAAAGGAAAGCCTGGCTAACGCACACGCATTACCTACTCTAGTCTGCACTGAGAGACTTGATGCTAGTGCGAGACATGGCGCCTGACGAGTTCAATGTGCACTTCCTGCTCGGCAAGCTATATGGAGCGATGGGTGACCGAACAAACATGACCCGCAACCTTACTATAGCTCAAGATCTGGAACCTCGGGCTGCTGGCCGGATCCGCGAGGTTATCGAATCTATCGATGAGCCTAATGAGCACGAGGACGAGGAGGCGGATGCAAGCGGTGCGACGGGGCAGGCTGGCGAGGATCAGAACGGGTACATGAACAGCAATGATCCGCAAGACAGCGATGCCAATGTAGAAAACGAGGCGGACGCCGTAATGGGGTAAAGGAAGGTTCCCAATCTGCCGCGAGATGTTTAATGACAGGGATAATGTACCTGTGCCGAGCATTACAGTGCTAAGTATAATTCATGTAGCTGTGACATAGCAGCAAGGCATTACAGTAGCGCCGTGAAGGCTCAAATTGCCGCAGTTCGAGTTGAGGGAAGGGCTCTTCTTCGGGTATGTCTGAGCTCAGGCGGTGCTTGCACATACAAGCAACGAATGCACAGCACCAGTCGCTTATTATCGGAAGCTCGCATCAAAGCACGCCAGACGTGACTCGTAAGGATGGTGCAATGGGCGTGTTTGCTTGCCACCGCCGATCTTGGCGCTGTGGTGCACCTGCGGACAGTGACTCCTGTTGTCAAAGCACCAGAGCCATCCGCCGACAAGTCCAACGCTCTCGTCGATCCTCGACCTTCAGATCGCTCATCGAAAGCCACCCTTGGCCCTACATCCATCTCTCTCTCGAGCAGACTACAAGCGGTCGCCCGGGTCCACATCATGCTCACGAGTCAATGACAAGCAAAGAGCCCGCACGGTCGACCGACGAAGTGCAGCAGTGTCTCGGTCGAGCAAGTCTACTATTAGAAGCAACGCGTACGTGCAACGCCTTTCCATCGCTTATCGCCCTAGCCCTGTCTGAGAAGCACCCTGTCCGACGCTCTGCACGCAGGATAAGCAGCCACGCTATCAACGCGTACCGCCACCGACGCCCGGACTCAGCTGGCGCAGGAATCGAGTAGTGCGGCTTCGACTGCATGCTTGGTGACGCAGCCTGCATCTCATGTGAGCTCACTGGCTGTCTCTGCACAAGGTGGGGGCCGTTGCTGACCGGGCCGCTCGTTTCCGCCACGACTTAGCGTTCAGACATGAGCAGAGACAACAATCCGTCGAGAGGAGCCGGTCCGCCTGCCAGCTCGACTTGGAGCTTCTTTCGAGGCAGTAGAGCTCCCCTAGCTACAACCTCTTCGTCGACCCAGTCACCGGCTCCTTTCAACGCTGCACAGGCCACGCCCGCTCAAACAGGCAGTTCAAGCAGCCCGTCACAGTTCCGATCATCGACACGCGACGATAGAGATCTGCAGGTGGGGCAGTCGCGGTGGCAGCAGGAGGAACAACAGGACAATCGTAGGAATAGGTCGTGGACAAACCACTCCTATTCGACGCTGCTCGAAGAGCCTGCAGAGGCCGTCACCTCCGTCTCTTTTCAGCCACTTGATGGTGACTCAGAGCGAGTCACTTTGTCTGGACCCGTGGCCCACGATGATATGCAGCTGCTTGTAGAAGATGACAAATTGTCAACGGACGGTCATCTCCTATCCAAAAAACCAGCGAACTCGCAGAACGACACTAATAACCCCGAATGTCTGGAGTCAACAGCGCCAAGCTCGGCCGTTGCTGGCATTGTCAGCGGTGGCGACACCGAAGAACAAGCCGGGGCTACACCTTCCTCACAGGAGCCGCAGAACCACACGTTAGCTGCAGAAGCACTCCCCGCTTCACATTTGCACAGTCTGACCGAACGAAAACTCGAGAAAGCCGTTCTTGGTCGCGCAGTCGGACTTCGCCAGCTTGTTCTTATGAGCAATGCTTTCGCATCACGATTAACGGCAGCACCTCCTGTACCACCTTCGATGCTGCAACAAGCCTCTACCTCCTCGTTGCAAAACGCATATGACTTCGAGGTCGAAGAGCAAGAGGTGGAAGCGTATGATTTCTACGATGAGCCATACGATAGTCGGCTGTCAGCACAAGACTTGCTGCTGAAGGAAGACGAGGCTGAGCGCAAGAGGCGCGAAGAAGACTGGCTGGACTCTGTATTGGACGAGATGTTGACAGATGCCGACGATGATGAAGCAGAAGAAGCATATAGCAATCAACCTCTGTTCGCTACACGTCACGCGCCCCGTACTACAGAGCCGAGACGGCCTCAGGAGAGGGAGTTCCGGGAACCATACGTCCATTTATCTATCAAATATCCCTCGACCGCTTCCGACAATGCCTTAAACCAGCTGTCAAGCATTTTGCCAGCTGCGAGTCCAGTCACATCAGCTCAACTCGCTTTACACGACCCTGCATCGGACGCACCAGCAGCTGGCGAATCGTTGCTGTCAAACTCGGAGCTTGTCATTCCGCACCTCGTCAGTGACTCGGGCTATCTTGAGCCTGCACAGGTCCCCTTGCCCAACTCTCCCGACTCGTCGAGCCGAGGCAGCGCGAGCTCCAAGAGCGAAGATGACGAGGACCGAGAGGACGCAGAAGCAGAGAGCAATGAGTGCTGTACTGGAGATGCGAGGGATCTATTCCACGGGCAGGCTGCGCAAAGCCAGCCGAGTACGACGATGCCTACAGCTCCCGCTGCAATCCCCATTGCAAGCCACTCCTCCGGACCTTCCTCGCCGTGCTGTTTCGCTGCTACCTCTCTGCCGGACTTGGCGTACTCCGTCACGAGCTTGAACACTGCCTTCTCCAGCTCGCCGAGTCACAGCATCAATCTCCCGACTCCAGGCACCAGTCCTGCTCTGCAATCTGGCTTCTCTCTTACCCGGAGAAAACCGAATGACGAGGATGCGGCTGGCACAGAAGACACAGCGGTTGGACTAGACTATTACACTGCGCGAGGGAATAGCCTGAACGCATACGAGCTGCATTGTTCGACACCAGAAGAGACTGCACTCCCGATTGACGATCTCGACGACCTTTGGCTGGAAGACAATCAGGACAAAAGTCACCATGCTGGCCTTAATGAGGACAGTAGCGAAGATGCAGATGACGGCAGCGCTGCTTCTACTAGTCAGGAAGAGAATGTGACTTCTTCAAAATCAAGCAGTCGTAGCTCATTGGAGCTTGTGCCCTATTCCGCCGGACTGGGGTGCGGAGCGCATGACGTCTCACAAGCTGCGCCTCGTCGCCCGAACTCCGGGCTTTTTGCCTTGCATGCGTCGCAGACGTATACTCGGCATCTCTCAACTCTGCAGGTGCCTGTGCCGCCCATCTCGAAACAGCCCGTGCTTGCATACCCCGACCTTCCGCCATCCCTCCTGTCCCTCATGATGGACAATACGTCACATTTCAAGTTCCAGCTTCCCACTGCTACTGCTAGAGTGTCAGAAGAACAGCCTACTTCAGGCCCTTCGACAAGCCGATGCCACAAAGAGCCAGGCGATGGAACTCGGCGTTCAACATCTCCTGACAAATTACGTCTCCCAATGTTCCTGCCCTCGGAGATTGTGAAGTCCCTCTACGACAGCGTTGATTTTGGTCTACCGTCTCGCTTCTCCTCGCCTTCGTCGTCGTCACGCACAACCCCCGCTCATTCTCCCACCATGTCCTTCCTGCCAACCCTCAGCACTGTCCCTGACTTTGCAGACTTTGGGTCGGGCGGTTCCACCCAAGCTCAGCATCGCGACGGTACGCAGACCGGCGCGGTACAAGCGGCTTCCGCGCCTACTAGTCCCAGAACAAGGAGCAAGAGTATTGGAGAATTGGACCCCAAGATCCCTACATTTTCGCACGCACCGGCTAGCGGACTCCTTTTCTCGTCCTTTGGTCTCTTTGGCGTGTCTCAGACCTCGTCTGCACAGCACCTGAGAAACTCAGATGAAGTGGATCCAGAAGACTCTTCGGAAGACCCTTCCACTTATGGCCTTTCACATCAAGCGATGCCTTTCTTTGGCAAGAACATCGTTCACGAGTGGGAGCGTAGACGTGGTGACTCCGGCAGCGCAACCGCGACCCCCTCAGCTTCCGCTAGGAACGAGTCACGGAGTCCCTCGAGACTGAGACTCCACCTGGAGCACGGGGATGCCATGGGCGACGATCCCGACTTTGGTCACATCTGATGCCAGGCTGGCAAGCACGGCATACAATGTCGTCGGTCTCGACATGACTTTATCGGCTCACTCTCGCGTCCCTTCGCAAGACTTTGTACTATCTGTCCCTCGATGGCTTTGGAAAGTTCCTGCTACGACTATCACATCGAGTGGTGCTGTGCTCAATATTGTCGTCGTATCCTATAAATCCTATCAAAATCGCAAAACGCAAAGCTATTTCTGCGCAGTATCATTTCAGTCGGTCATGTAACATCCAGAGCACCGGCTCACTTTAGATCCTAGACCTTCTCTGGCTAGAAGCTGTATCCCTTCACCTCTCTTCGACATTATCGACAGCCTTGTCACGTGGCCTTCAGCTGTTGTAGCCCTTAGTTTCTCGCATACTCTCGTCCTTTGAGTTTTCTCTGTAGCTTGTGTTGGGCAATTGGATCACTGTTGGTATGTGCTCTGGTCTCTGCATTCGCACCCGCTCTGCGTGTCGTCCGCGGTTCCGCCCGTCGTCGGCACTGCTTGATCGAGATTTTTTGAGGACAGCGGCAACGACGTGACCGCGGACTGCCTTGCAGTTTACGACTCGAGCGCACAAGAAGCGAGACTTTTGCTCTCCGGAGAGACTTGCTTGCACATTCACACAGGCAGCTTCCAGCATGTGCGGAATCTTCGCGTGCTACAATAGGCACGACAATGTGCAGGAGTACCGCAAGAAGGCCTTGGCTCTCAGCAAGCGCCTGAGACACAGAGGTGTGCAGCCTTGCATGCTCGCAAGATAGTGCATCAGCTGACAAGCTCCATCACTGTCACACGTCTGATAATCTGCAGGCCCCGACTGGTCAGGATGCGCCATGACATCCAACTCTATCCTGTGAGTCGAGTCAGGCTGTTGTCGAAGGAGCGGCCACCCACTGACCCATGGTCCACGCCTGGTCCTGTGTTTCCTTTCATCATATCCCACTTCATCTGCTCTATGACCGCCTCGCCAACTGTGGTCGCCCTCATGCTCGGTCTTGGCTGCTCTTATCGGGTGTTTGGCTTTGAAAAGCTGCCATGAACGTCTTGCTATCGTCGGAGTAGACACTGGCGCACAGCCGCTTACCTCGGACGACGACAAGATCTTGCTTGCCGTCAATGGCGAGATCTACAACCATCGCACGTTGCGGAAAACACTCAAAAAGCCAGCTGGTTTCAAGACTCACTCGGATTGCGAGGTGATCCTGTACCTGGTGAGTCTCGCATCAATGGCAGAGCGCTACCACTCGTTTTATTGACTGCAATGTGTATTATGCATTCAGCATCGTGAACATGAGCCGGAAGAATACTGCCAAATGCTCGATGGAATGTTTTCGTTTGTCCTGCTCGATACCAACGTGCAGCCACCGCGCATGATTGCAGCGAGAGATCCTATCGGTATCACTACGCTTTACCAAGGCTGGAAATCCTCGGACCCTTCTACCATCTACTTTGCCTCTGAGCTCAAAGCGCTGCACGATGAATGCGATCAGGTCATCACTTTCCCGCCTGGCCACTTTTTCGACTCCAAGACCGGCAAGACTGAACGCTACTTTAAGCCAACGTGGTGGGACGGAGACAGCGGCAAAGAGGCGGACATCCCACACAAGCCAGCAGACTTGAAGCTCATTCGAGAGACGCTTGAAAAGTCCGTCAAGAAGCGCCTGATGTCAGAGGTGCCGTACGGAGTCTTGCTCTCTGGAGGTCTAGATTCATCCCTCATTGCTGCGATTGCTGCACGCGAGACTGAAAAGGTCGTCGAGGCACAAGCAGGGGCGGAACGTGGCAGGTCGAAAGCTCGTTCGGCTTCCAAGCAGCCGAAAGCTCAGATGAACGGCGACTCCATCAACCATGGAGCTGCCCCAGCGGCAGATGGTCTTACCGGCGTTGTCGATGGTGAGACTGCTGAGCGTGAGTATATGCTCAAATATGCCTCGAACCTGGCCAGTCACTGATACATCTCTCTGACGACAGAGGAACAATCGACACTCACTGCCTGGCCACGCTTGCATTCCTTCAGCATTGGCCTGCCCGGTTCGCCAGACTTGCTTGCTGCACGCAAAGCAGCAGAGTTTCTCGGCACAGTACACCATGAATACACTTTCAGCGTTCAAGAGGGACTCGACGCGATCCCAGATGTCATCTATCACCTTGAAACATATGATGTCACCACTGTCCGTGCCAGCACGCCCATGTACCTCTTGAGCCGAAAGATCAAGGCTATGGGCGTCAAGATGGTCTTGAGCGGCGAAGGATCTGATGAAATCCTTGGAGGTAGGCCAGCTTGCTTGCATTGGCTCAAAGACAAATACTGATCATAATGGTCATTACAGGATACTTGTATTTCCATGCCGCGCCCGACGCACCCTCCTTCCACCAAGAATGCGTCAAGCGCGTAAAGAATCTCCATACATCCGATTGCCTCCGTGCCAACAAGTAAGTGATACGACCGCTCACCCCTTAAGCTAGGCTGAGACCTACGTATTACCAGGTCCACAATGGCATGGGGTCTCGAAGCGCGTGTCCCTTTCCTGGACAAGGAGTTCCTCGAGGTAGCAATGAACGTCGATGCCAAGGAGAAGATGTACAGCAAAGGAAGCTTGCAGCAGAAGGACGCCGACGGTCGGCCCAAGATGGAGAAGTACATTCTGCGCAAGGCATTCGATGTTACGCCCGAGTCTGGCGACCGGCCATACCTCCCAGACGAGATCCTCTGGCGTCAAAAAGAGCAGTTCAGCGATGGTGTCGGCTATTCGTGGATTGATGGCCTGAAAGCTTACGCTGAATCTAGCATCAGCGACGAGAAGATGGCAAAAGCAGCTCAGAGGTGGAAAATCTCGCCTCCCGATACAAAGGAAGCCTACCTTGCCCGTGAGATCTTCGACAGCCACTTCCCGACCGACTCTGCTGCCTCTACTGCAGTCAGATGGATCCCTAAATCAGAATGGGGTTGCGCGTCAGACCCATCTGGTCGAAGCGTCGCTATTCACGAGCAGGCGTATGGTGAGAAGTAGGGCGTGCACTGGTTGAATGGTTGAGGAGCTGTCTGGTAGATTAAGAGTCCAAGTCAGTGTGTGACGCAGCAATGTCAAAGCTAGAGTTTGCACGACGTTTGCAAGAGCGCTGCCTACTTTGCCATACCTAAATTTGGACCGTGGCAGCTGTCTAAGTGGGCATACTTTGCTCGTCTGCTCCAACACTCGGTTCACCAATAAGCCATTTGAGATACAATGGTGACTGTGATTGAAGACGTTCAAGACTCGCAGCCGCCTGGCTACGATGAGGCAGTACCTGCGCCCCAGGCTGGTCCATCCACCATGCCTTCGCCTCAGGCTGCTGCTGCTGCTCCTGCCAACGCTCAGCGAGCACAAGCACCGCTGTGAGCAGACTTCATTCAGGTTTTTTAAGAATCACGGATGCCAGCCCTTCGCTATAGCCCAATGAAGGGCTATCCTCTTCCCTTCGGTGACTCCACAGCCAGCACCGCCGCCGCAGCACGTGCATGACCAGAACGCTGTGACAGCGCTGACACCCGAGAAAAGTACCATTATCCAGTCAAACAGCAGCATTCATGAAGACTACATTGTCGACATCTCAAACAACAAAGCTGGGCCAGACGTGCTGTTGAGAACTACAAATAGCGGGATCAAATCGAGGGTCTATCTTCGAGGATCAGTTCCCAGAACGGCTCAGGTCAACCTCGAGACCACGAACAGTTCCATAATCACGACTTTCCCCGATAAATCACACGATCCAGATCAAGTCGTTGGATTCAATGTCAGGACAACCAACGGTAAGTTTGCGCAAGTGAAACACACTTGGACTCGCATTTCAAGAGGTGCGCGCTGAAACAGCCAGCGGCTCCTATAACAGCCAGAATCGACTTGCTTCTACCCCATGACTATGCTGGTCTCATCACGGTAGAAACTTCCAATGCGAAGATCCAGCTATCTGACCGTGTGATGGCAAACAGCCTTCTCGTGCCTAACGAAGAAGGCTCCTCTGCCAACAAAGCACGGTACCGCATAGGCAAAGCCGCCTCTACAGCAAGTGACAAGGGCAGTACATCTAAGACTGAGGATGAGTGTCATCTGCGTACGTCGAACTCAGGTATACGGATCGGCTACATCAATGAAGTCGGTGCTACAAGCAGTGGCCAGAATTCGGGCAAATGCGTCATCAGTTGAAAATTGAGAAGACTGCAGGGGGGACAGGGTCATCGTGACTGGTCTTTTAAACGATCACTTTGTGTGGAGCACGTGCAGCCCAGATCCTCCCAGCGCTGTGGACGGAGCAAGTGGACTACTGATCTTTTTATTTGCCACCTGTCGCACGTAGCGACGAAGGCGCGGTCATTAGCGGTAGACTTGGGAAAGCCAGTCCATCGGTTTGTGTTATCGCATAGTAGTATGAACGGCCGTTTTTTAGGGTATGGTCCGCACTAGACAAGCACAACGAAGCCTATAAGCTGCCAAAGAAGCTTACGCATTCTGCGTCGGTATTATGTTTGATTGTACTCCTCCGCATAGAGGTCTTCCGCTTGCTGCAGGGTTCTCACGTTCGCACCCAGCTTGTCCACCGTCTCTTGGTATTCTGCTTCCTCCTCACTGTCCCAGACAATACCGCCCCCAGCCTGCAGATAGACGGTGCCATCTTTGAAAAGCATAGTTCGAATAGCTATGCATGTATCGCACTCCTGCGTGTCTGCATTGGTGCCAAAATTCCATCGACCAACAGCTCCTGCATAGACACCGCGGGTAGATGGCTCAAGCGATGCTATGAGCTCCATTGCTTTGATCTTGGGCGCCCCAGACACGGTACCAGCAGGGAAGATGGATCTGAAAGCATCGTAGCGAGTCTGGCCGTCCCTCAGCTGTCCCTCCACAGTCGATGTGAGATGCATGACATGCGAAAAGCGCTGAACTTGCATGAGCTCCTTGACGTGCACTGTTTCGGGCTTGCAGACCCGATTAATGTCATTGCGGGCCAAGTCGACAAGCATAACATGCTCTGCGCGGTCTTTGATGCTGGAGAGTAAGATTTCCGCCATCTCCGCATCCTGTGCAGGTGTGATACCTCGCTTGATGGTCCCCGCGATGGCATGATTGGTGACGAAACGGTCTGGGTTGATGGATAGTAAGCACTCTGGAGATGCGCCTACTAATTGCAATGACGATGTTGCGCTCCCTTGAGAAGTGCCGCCGGAGGAGGGGACAACGCAGTCGATGTAAAACATGTATGGCGAAGGATTGACTTGTCGGAGATGGCGGTATGCGTTGAAGGGATGGAGATCGGTCTTGCGCGACAGCCGCTGAGACGGCACTGCTTGTATGATGTCGCCATTGAGGATATGCTCGTCGCGGAGCTTGCGAACAAAGCCCGTGTACCCCTGCTTTCCAACGTTGGAGACTGCTTCCCGTGGTGCAGACTCGGCTATTGGTGGCTGATTCGGTAATTGAAGCCCATCCGTCGCAAGTCGTCTAGCGACATCTTGCATACGAGCGGTTGTGGCCGCATATTCCGCATCCAGCTGGTCCAGACTTTCGATTCGCAAATGACTCCAGATACTAACGCTGCCGAAAAGGTGGTCAAAGACGACGATGGCGTCTGAAATGATGAAGTAGGCATCTGGAATGTTGAGATCGTCTTTCTTGGGTCGATGAGCCTTCAGAACGCGCTCGAATGCATATATGCAGTCATATCCAACGTAACCGACAGCACCGCCCTTGAACGGAGGTGAAGAGTGAGCGCTAGATGGTGATGTAGGTATGAGAGAGTATGATGAGAGTGTTTTCTCCAGAGATAGAAGCGGATCTTGGGAACCTGCTTCTGCATGGATGATCTCCTTTGGGTCTGGAAAAGTTGCCACCACGCTCTACAAGTCAGTTGTCCGAAAGTCGGACTTCAGCAACGCTCGGCTCGTGGACATACCGCATCCGACGAAAGAGTAACGCCCCTGAGTTGAGCCAGGAAGGACGCTCTCCAGAAGGAAGCTTGATTTGTTGGTGGAGGCGCCGTTTGTGAGACGCAAATAGGCAATCACGGGTGTGAGCGTGTCTGGTGCATGGACTGCCAGTGATATAGGGAGAGTGTTGTGTCCAGCACTAAAGTGCTTGCTATAGAGACTCCTTGCTTCATCGAGCACTGGCGAGCACTTTTTGGTACATTTGGCGAGTCATGCAAGTATACGCCAAGTTTCGTTGTGAATCAGACCCAGGGCAAAGCATGAGCAAAGCAGACCCACGCATTAGCAAGAGCTGAGCGCACGCATGTAAGGCAACCAGTCAATGCCACTCACGCTGCCCTTGCTGACCCGCCGAGCCATTCTATCAGACGACGACGGCGATCACCAACAAAATTGGGAGTAGACTGGAGCAAGAACAGCAGGACTGAAGCTCGCAACCCGACCAACACTCTTGGTCAACAGGCGTTCTTCGCTTACTCTGCACACACAGCCATGGCGGCAGTCAACGGCAGCGCAGCTGTTGCAGAGGCCGGGTCATCCTCTGCGCTCAATGGTGATGCAGCCGCATCGACATCCAAGGGTGCGGTGAAGGATGCCTTCGAGGGCGTCATCCTGCCTCCGCCAGACATCAAATCCATAGTCGACAAGACAGCAGCCTTCATTGCCAAGAACCCCAATCCAGCAGCTTTCGAAGAAAAGATCCGCGCCCGCGAAAAGACAGACTCGCGCTTTGGCTTCTTGAACGAAACCGACGCGTACCATGCGTACTACCAGAACCGGCTTCGCGCATTCAGGGATGGTGCAGGCTCTTCAACGCCAGTGGGAGCTGCTGCTGCTGCAGGCGCTGCGGCCGGCGGACAGCCCACGGCTGAAGCCGTCTCTGCAGCGACAAAAGCGATTGCAGGTGCAGCAGGTGCAATGGTGGACGAGGGTCGGCCAACAGTGCCCCAACCAAGGCCATTTGATTTCATCACCACTGGACGACCTCCAATGGCAGCTGTAGATCACGACATTCTCAAGCTTACCGCCCTGTTCACGGCCCGGGTTGGCAGAGGATTCACTGGCGACCTTCAATCCCGCGAATCTGGCAACTACCAGTTCGACTTTCTGCGGCCGTCCCACTCACTCTTTGGTTACTTCAACCGCCTAGTGGAGCAATACACCAAAATTCTCATGGCACCTCAGGAGACGCTCGACTTGCTTGAACGTCAGGCGGGCTACACGCAGGACTTCGACCCGCTTTTCCACACCGACGAGAAACGGAGAGCCGTGGCACGTAGAGAGATTTCAAGAGGCATTGAGAACCGTGTGGAATGGCAAAAGTACGAGAATGCAAGGCGGCAAGCTGAAGACACGGCTGCTGAGGAGGAGCGTGCAGCATTTGCATCTATCGACTGGCAAGATGTAAGCTGCGTGACATCGCCCAATGCTCGCTGCATTTGCTCACATTCGCTTTCACTGCAGTTCATCGTTGTCACGACCATCGACTTCACCGAACAAGACGAGTTGCTGGACCTGCCGCCGCCCATGTCAAAGAACGAAGTGGAGAATATGACACTGGCTCAGAAGCAGATGGCAGCGATGATCATGGAGGGCAAGCAAGCGCCAGAGGCTGCAGTACAGTCGGGAGCTGTTTCCGCAGAGGCGGACGAGACCGAAATGCAGATGAGCGACGATGAAGCAGACGAACACGTCCAAGCCGTCAACAAAACGTCGACAGCGGCGCAGGACGCGAAAGCTGCACCGAGCAATGCCAACGGACCCATCAAGGTGAGAGCGGGGTGGTTTCCTTTCGCTCACTACCATGCTGACTGCCAGATTCGCGCCTGGCATCGTGTCGCCCTTTTCTAGATCCGAAAAGATTATGTGCCAAAGTCGCAAAGAGCCAAGCAGGCTGCGCTGTCCGTCTGCCGCATTTGTGGACAAAGCATTCCAGAAAACGAGATGGAGGAGCATGTGCGCATCGAGCTATTGGATCCGCGCTGGAAGGAGAGACAAATGGCATCCGATGCGAAGCGCAGCGCGTCGAACATGGTCGCTGCCGGTACAGACGTCTCTGCCTCTCTTCGGCAGATTGCATCCAAGCGAAGCGACATCTTCTCTTCGACCCAAGAGGACGAGCTCCGGCGGCGGAAGCAAGAAGAAGAGGAGAAGATTCGCAAGCGAGAGCGAGAAAAGGCGGTCTGGGACGGTTTCACTTCTTCAGCGCTGCAAACCGCCGAGAGGTACCAGTCGGGCGCCAATCTCGACGAGCAGATTGCTGCTTTGCACAAGGCAAAGGGTCTTACGGGCGAGGAGAGCAATATTGGACCTCGAAGAAGCGAAGTTGAACCTCCGGCTGCACAAGCAGAGGCTGCAGCAGGTGCGGCCTTCCTTAAGGCTCCCGGTTCATTCGCTGGTGCAACGCTGTCTGCCGCACCCAACCCCGAAGCGCAAGCTGTGCCGCAGCTCCCGCCTCAGCAGCAGCAGCAACCACAGTACAATGCCTATGGCCAATATAACGCTTATCAGCCTCAAGGGTATTATCCTCAACAGGGATACTACGATCCAAACCAGCAGCAGTACCAGCAACAGTATCAGCAACAATATCAGCAACAGTACGCGCAGCAGCAGCAGCAGCAGCAGCAGCAGTCAACTCCGCAGACTGGCGAGGCGAGAACTGCGGAACAAAGCACGGATCCCAACAAGCGCCAGAGGCAATAGTCCGTTTTGTATTGCATCCGCAGTGTAGCGCACGTTGCAGCGTAAACAGATCACCCGGTACCAGACGGCATGACTCCTGCTACGCTCACACCGGGCAGGAGCTGCAACCAACGCTCAACGGCGTTTTTGCCTTTTTGCAGATTGACTATAGCCGTCCGCTCATTGATCAAGTGTGCATGGTCTCCTTGTGAGCCCATTGGCAGGTGCACGACGCATGCTGAGAACTGGCTTTCCAGGAAAGGTAAGCTGGGGAGCGAGCCGCCTTCCCGTATCCAAACAGGACGTATCTGCGTGAGAATCTGTCAGCGGGCAAGGCCTTATTTAGACCAGGGCTGAGAGGCGGACGTACGCCCCATTCATCGAAGATCGCCTCCTCCGCTGCCAGGCTGTAAGGGTGATCTCGGTCGGCTATCCACCAAGGGGCCATGGAATCGATGGACACCTGGAGCGAGTTGCCTTCGCTCTTAACATCTGCAAATGTGTCTTCGAGGTACCTGACCATTGAAGCTGATATTGCCTTGAGAGCCATGTCAGGGACTGAACGTCCAGCATCAGCAGTGCTCCAAGAAAGTTGCCAGCATGCGCTGATCTACCTGTGCGCACGGAAACCCGCGCTTTTGCTTGCCCCGGAATGACGCTCGAGGTCGAGGAGCCACTGACTTCAATACCATGGATGCTGGAAGAAACCCGTAGCTTTAGGCTTTCGCTCGATGCCTCACAGACGACAGGCGCACGCACCTGAGACTTGGCTCGCGCCACCTGCAGTAAGTGCAAATGAGCCTGTCTGCATAACAGGAGGAATGATGGTACACAGTGACGTACAGCTTGGTCAGCGCTGACCTGACATCTTGATAGCGGGAGTGCTGCACCAGCTTGCGCAACACTGCATCGGGAGAGCGAGCTATGAGCTCATTGTACACCTTATCTTCAGATCTACACCAGCCAGAGCGTCAGTCGATGATACGAGAAATTTTGGAACTTTGATGTTGGCACCTACTCCGTGGCAGGCCGAATTTGGTCGTAGAACCCGGGAACCAATACACGGCCTGTTCTTGCCTCCGTCATGGTCGAAAGCAGTCGAGTCAAATCGACGAGTGGCTCAGACTGGCATCATGTCAGCAAAGGCCTCTCTGTCTACGGGGCAAAGGGTATTCACTCACGCTGATACCTCCCATCATGCCGGAATGCAGGTCCGGATTATGCGATGTCACAGAAAGCGTGAAGTTGATTCGTCCACGGAGGCCAAACATGAGGCTCGGCATGTCCTCACTCAGCGAGTAAGAATTTGAGACCAAGACTGTTGATAGATGGCTTATCACCTCGAACGGCGTGCGTTTCATATTAGCTGTACTGACCAGCGTCTATTTTGCCTGGATTACGAAATGCAGCAACATTAGTAAGGCAGTGTTTGCGTGCATGCTCGCGGGCTTACCTATTTGGGCAGAGTGTTTTCGAACAGCATCCTGCAAACCGGCACTGTCCTACGGAGAGGGAAGCGGGAAATCATCTCGAGCATCAGAGAAGCAGGCTAGTCTGATTCGAACATCGGATCGACTGACTACTTCTTCTTCGCCTTCGATCAGCAGTACTACATCGAGGTCCAGCTCGCCCCTTTCAAGCAGATCCGCTGCCGCGACAGCTGTGGCAAGGATTGGGCCTGCATGCAGCTCTCGTGAGCAGCGTTATCACCAAATATTGGAACTTCACATGCACGTGCCTTTGTTGTCGATCACGCCGCGACCTTGCAGATGTGTGCCAAGACCTGTCAGGGTGAACGGGTCGGGCGTGGACCAAGTGCCTTTGGCATCGACAACGTCGTAGTCTATATCAGGGGACATCAGTCACTCTCTGTCACTGCCTGTAGCTCATGGAGGGTAAATCCAACGCACGCCCATAAAACAAAACCCTTTTGCGCTTTGGCGGCGGCGTAGATGACGATTGAGGTGAAAACGTCGACAAGACGATAGGATTGCGGCCGCTGGCACCTGGCAGCTGGAAGATTCGTTAGCGAGGACTGCATGCTGCCGGAACAGTACTTACAAGAGCAGTGTATGCTCCCAAGCTAGTAAGGGTGTCCTTTAGCCAGAGAGCAGTTTGTCGACACTGTGAACGAAGACTTAATGGCGCGCAGAGCAGCCCACTTCGAAGCAAATCATTGTACTTACCTCTTCGCGATGATCTTCCAGAGCACTGATCGAACGGTAGCCGACAAAAGTCGCCAACAAATCGAAGAGCCGGCCTACAAGCTCGTAAGATAATCTGTCCAGCAGAATCAAGGATGACTTACCTTGTATTGCTTCCGAGCGCACTGACGCCTTATCGGAGCCGGTCGTGAAATGCCAAACACGCAAGCTGCTGTCGTTACCGCCCGTGAAGAGGATCTGGCCATCTGAGCTGGCTGCACAGCTGAGCACGAGACCAGTATGGGCCGCTATGTCACTCTTCAGCGTGAAGGAGTGGCTATATGCTTGAACCCTCCCATCTGCCATTGAAATGTAGCAGGTGGTTGCCGCGACGTTGATTGCTAGGACGTCAGCAACTCCTGTAGACAGTGTTCGGATGAGAGTCAGAGTGGCGAGGTCGTAGATTCTAACGAATCCTCCCTGAAAGCCTGCGTAGATAGTCGTGCTACCGCGATTCGCCAAAGCAAGCACTCCCTCATCCTGCTCGTCAACCAAGGTACACCAGAATTGAAAGCCTCCGGCGGAGTAGCGCCAGAGCTGCGAACGCGATTTAGTTTCTACCATTACAAGAGTCCGCCAACACCCGAAATACCTTGACACTGCCATCTCCAGCTGTGATCGTCAGAAGAGGTTCGTTGCTCAGCCTGGGCCTTCGAAGGAGTTCGTGACAATAGCACACACCTCCGGTGACCAGATAGCTATCGCGATCTATCTTCACGACCGTGAGAGCATATATGTACCCGAAGTGCGCCGACAGGTACACGTCCTTTTGCAGAAGTTGCTTAGGACGATCGTTCTCAATATGAGCGTGCCGGCAACAGAGAGACTCACATCCGGATCGATCGACAAGCACTGTACGTCGTCTGAGCCTTTTCCAAGTTCGCAAAGCGAATTCGAGCTCGTTGACTCCCGAGAGGAAACCAAAGTTAGGTCATTCAGACTGCTGTAAAGTCGCCCGTGGGCTAACATGATAAAGGTATTACTTAGCTGAAGTTGTCAAGGGTATGTCGTAGCTTACCAGCAGCATGCGCCCGCGATAAGTCCAGAGCTGGCTGAGAGTCGAAAAATTTGTGATAGCGTAATTGGCTTTCGTCTTGACGGCTTGGTGGCGTCTTCAAGCCATCTAGGCAGTCCTTGCTGCCCGGAAGATCGACCCACTATCAGGAAGGCGTTAGTGCGTTGAGCTGCTGAATGAGACGTCTCCTTACGAGCAGCGCGCATGCTTGCGTTCCAAAGGCAATGCGCCCGTGCAAGTATGCTAGACTGAGGACATCGCCGAACCCGTCATGCGGTGGATAAATGATCCAAAGAGGCTTAAGGTATTTTGCGTCCCATACTCTGACGGTAGAGTCAGCAGACCCGCTGAAGAGCCAGCTGTTTCTGCCGTTGCGGACATGTAAAAGTGCCAGGACACCACGTGTGTGGCCATTCAGGTCCGCCTCAAGCTTGAAGGTCTCGGCACTGTATACGCATATCCTTCCGGATGGTAGGCCCACGAAGACATGCCTGTCGGTATATGCCAGACACAGTGCGCTGCTCTCAGGTAGCTCCAAACTGGAGAAGGGTCTCGTAGGTTCTGCTGGAGTCACGCGAAGTTGATGATGCGATCATGCTCAGCGGCCCGGCAAACTGTACGAGAAGAAAGCGGCATGATGACCCACCAGTTGCAGTGGCTCGCGTCATTGTCGCCGCATCATTACTCCCACTCCCGCGCAAAAGTCAATTTTGACATAGATTGGTTTGCGGTCAAGGGAACTTAAAGCAGGCTGTTGCTGTCCGGTCGGTGAGCGGCCAAAAGCCGAGTCTACGGACAGCAGCAAAACGCTAGAGAGCTACACCGTTATGACAGCGTAGAGATGAGATTCCAGACAGCGTTGCAAAGCATAGCAGCTCCCCCTACGCGTAGAATATGCTACATGAATGCGCGTAAAAATCACGTGCTTGTACTAAACCCTCTTTCACCCATCATTCTCGTCACTATCTGCGTTGCCTTCGGCCTCTCGAATGCTCCCGTCTGAATCTATCAGACGAATGTAGGCTTGACATTGTACTGCAACGTCGTCCTCGGTGCTTATTGCTTCTCTGGCAAACGGCATGCTGTCGTAAAGAAGCTCTGCTTTCTCGCCTCCCTTCGATATTGCGGGACGATCCCCTGCGCTGCTCTTCTTCCCTCGCGCGTATTTATTGAGTTTCCTGCGGCTCTTGGTCAGACAAGCATACAATCCTCTGGCACAGGCACCTACTGGTCTGTCAAGCCATACATCGCTTTGAGGTGGGTCCGCAGACAGAACACAAAGCCCAGCGTGACACTTTTTCGCACAGTCGCTACCGGAATAGTCTGTCTTTCATCTCGTCCATCTACCTCCATATCGAGCCGTTCCTCCCTCTGCATTTGGTGGTACTGATCAAAGCGGTCAGCATTGCAATACCCAAGCAACATAACGAATGCTCACAATTTGCATTCCTGCAAGGGACAGCAGCATTGTGAGACTCTTGACGACGAACAATATTTCCTCCATGGTCTTGTAGTCGAATATAGCCAAGTTTTCTGCCGTGAAGCGAGCGACGTCTACGTTGACCTGTACCAACCCAGTGCTTACACTTAGCTGCTATATCACGGGGCATCCGCAGGGTGACCTACTTGTGAGTATTCAGAAGCGGTCGGGTCTATCTGCAGGCCTCGCAAGAAGGACTTGAGGAATTCCTGACGCCATTGACGCTTTTCTCGCATCAAAGCATACCATCGCCACAGCAATGCCGTTGGCGGAGAACCTCGATAACCAGAGCATTGGCTCAGCGACTGTGTACCGGTCTGATACTCGATAACTTTGCTTATCGACTCTGAGATGCGCGTATTGATCAGAGTTGAATGCTTCTCATGCAAATGGGAGTGCAGGGAGAAGGCTTTGGCAGCAACGTTTTGGTCAAGGCTCGTCTCAAGGGCGACAAGGACGGGCAAGCATTGCATAGGATGCGCCAGACCTTGCTTGACTGTAAATCCTATGGCTTCCAAAGCTGGTCGGAGGAGAAGTGGGGTGCTGCTGGGGGTGATCGCGGCATCGAGGATGTGATGTAGATACCTCTGAATCACAGCGGAGCTGACGCTGTACATCAATAGAGGGGGTTGAAAATGACTGTCAGTCATTATACACAAGATCGCTTCGTGCTTGCAAAATCGTACCCGGAATCTGCAAAGTTATCGGTGTTGCCGGTGAGCAACCTCATGTCGACCCCGCCACCATCGTCGCCTGTCCTTCGAAGTAAGTCATTGTGATACATACTTACTTGGCGAGGCGACACTCACCTTGCTCATCGTCATGCGTATCTGACAGAGTTTGTGCCAATAAAAAGTCACACATGATGCGAAGCAGAACCGACTTGGCTTCGGTAGATCTGGAAAGGAAGATTCGATCCATGATGGCGGTCGATCGCTCCTCGAGCATGTACATGGGATTAGCCCGGTACAGATATCCAAGGCACTGCAGCGCAGTGCCATGCAATTGTGTGCCAGCGCTCAGGTTGTAGAGCTGGACCATTTGCGTGTAGACCTGGTCTCTGATGGAGTCCTCGCTGATTTTGTCTATGTAAACGGCGGCATCTGGGCAAAGTATGAGCACATTAGGGAAGGCTCCTCTGGAGAGACTGCTACACCTGATTTACCTTCAGAGTTTGACCTGAGATTGTCGAAATTCGCATGCTGGCAGAAGAGCGATACTAGACGGGCTAGTATAGGCAGAGTGCGATGTAGTGTGGTCCTTGCCTCTGATGTTAGAGGGTTTTGGCCATCCTGTAATTTCTGAACACCTTCCTGCAATTTCACTGAAGTATGCGACTCGTGAGCATCGCTGTCTCGAGTTAGAAAGCTGAGACTTACCGTAGCAAGTCTGAAAGACGTGGCAAAGCTTCTCGAAGTCTTGGGTTTGGTGGACGACAGTGGAACAGAAGCATGCCACGACATCGGGAAGCGCCTACGGTGGAATATTCAGTAACGCATGACCGGATAATAGGCTTGTGCTCTCACTTGAAAACCAATCGCTGTCGGCCTGTTGAGGAGACCACGAAGTGAGTCCTGCAAGCGTTGCGTAAGATTGGAAGCACTCCGAGGCAGCGAAGGGAGTATGAGAGCGTAGATCTTGGCAAGATATTCGACTGTGGTCTGCTCATCCGTCTGCCAGCTTGCATGTCAGTCGCGTTCAGACAGCAGAGTGACGCATACCTACTGTAGAAGCGCTCTTGAGGTAAGGCAGCAATAGATTCGCGCGATTTGGCCCAAGAACGTCCGGAGCCGGGCACAACAGGATGTAGATGGTTTTCACACAGTGAACGAGATTCTGTCATTTCCTCCGTCAGAACAGACAGACTCTAGCTTGACCTCGTTGGTACCCACGATCTCAGCATGACGAGTTTGGTCCACCAATGTGTCGATGAGAACTTCAACCAATTCTCGCAGTCGTGTCATGATTGTTCCCAAGTGGCCTTTCGCCGAGTCAGTCTTCTTGGTTGCATACTTGGCAACAAGCTGCATGACCATTCGACTCTTATAAGTAATGCCACCACTTCGAACACGGGCAACCTACCAAATGTAGGAGGTCCTCAAGAGGATGCGGCTTATCGCGGAATTCGCCAGCCACGGCTGTCAGGATACGCCCCGAATCGAGTATTGCCCTCCTTCGAGACGAAATGCTCTGAGCTTCACTGTCTTCCCCGACTGTATTTTCAGCAGCTGTTGCGAAGAACAGCTCTTCCACAGCAACTATCGCCATGTCCTGTTTACTTGGTTCAGTCGGAGCATTGCTCGGGAGCTGCTACAACCCACCTTGACACCGTCATCCTCATCGTATACACGGCCTACGAGACGACGGCAGATGTCTGCCTTCTGCTCCGGTTTGGGCATGGTTGCGTACACATTCTTGAGAAGCTTGAGTACCCGCTTTCGTACGGCAAGGCCCGCATCCTGCAAGAGTGTCAGCATGCGTACCAAATCCCACGCGCGTATGGCTCTGGGACATACTGTGATACGGTCACCGATCTTGCCCAGATATCTAGCAGCCAGCTCTGGTCGATACACTACGTAACGCCCTAGCATTTCTAAAGCAGCGTCTCGAACGGAGGGCGAGCTGTCCATTAATCGCTTCTCGACAGCGATTCGGACTTCGTCTTGCAGAAAGACCGAAGGATCTACCTCGACAATAGTTGCCAGCGCTTTCAAAGCCTTTTGCCGAAAGGCAATGACGCTGCCTTCGCAGGCTGCCAGAACGTGGCTCAACACAACTTGACGAGCTTGGCACAGACCATGGACGGGTGCCAACTTCGTGAGATGCTCCTGTAGTGCTTGACGATGGTGCTCAATGCTGACAGATGACGGCGAAATCAGCTTGAGAGTCTGTGGGCATATGACTATTTCGGCCTACGAGGAGTGGAAATTGATGCTCGTGGGCTGGATTTGCCACAGAACGGTGTGGCTGGCATGTAGTTCCCTTTCAAATTTCGCTTTGTAACCCTCGTCTAACGTCTGGAGGAGCCGCATAGCCTGCAGCAGTTCTCCAGCCCACCGAGCTGTAGCAAAGTCAACCGCGCTTTCTGCATCCTCAAGATCTGCAGAACCAGCGAGCAACTCGGTGATGAAGGCTTCCTCCGTCCGAGCCAAAGTTCTCAAAGCTTTCCTATCCTGCTGGCGCAGAATCTAGAAATGTGGTCGGCTCGTAGTAGCGATGCTCAAGGTACGGGACTGATCTCTCTTACCTGTGTAATTGGTAGGACGCACGGTTGAGCGTCACTTGTCGTTGCGGCAATAACCAGCTTGAACATGGTGGCTCCAATGGATCCCAGGTGTTCCAGACTGATACCTTTCGCCGTATTCACGTCGGCGGAGACCTTTGTGTCATCGAGTATGCCAGTCTGCGGGATAACAGAAGGTCAGCACAGCGGTCTTCCCACAGGTCGCTGCACATACCATAGCCTTCACCGCAATTTGTAGCATTAGTGAGGAGACAGGCCACTCTGGTAGATTAACCACTACGAGGAGATCGCGTATGAGGTGTTCGAGAACGGCCTTATACTCGGCTTCGCTCGCCGTTGCATTTTTGGTAGCTTTGCCAGACCTGACGAGTTGAAAAAGGCGTTAGTTCGGTTTGGTGGCTGCAAATGCATATCTTGTTCGCACCTTTTGACGAGGTAGTTGATTATCGAACCACCGCATTGCCAAGCTGCTTCGAGTGCCGAATCGACCGCATGGACAGTATTTTCAAGCTGATACATGCAAGCAGTCAGACAATCGTAGATTGGATAGCTTAGTCTGCAGCATACCGTGACATCTGCAATTTCGCTGGGCTTTCTGTCTTCCGCATGATTTGATGAGTCGAAGGACGTAGCTTGCACTTCAGCGTTTCGTAGATTAACCTGTACCTTGTGACGCACACCCCAGGTGCAGCTTTGTACTAAGTGCAGCAATAGAGCCGAAATAGCCTGTATGGCTTGACCGTTATACAGCCTATCGGGAGGTCCTTCAGCTCGGCGATCTCACACAGAGACTGCTAGACTCACATGTATTGCGGCTTGCGCTTGGAAAGTTCGGGCAGCTTGGTGATGGAAGAGAGCACCTCTTCAATGATCCATTGCCTCTGAGATGGGTGCCGTGCGAATATCTGCGAACGCAAATTGGTATTAGGCCAGAATGGGGACCGAATCTAGTCAAATTGCACGTACTGTTCTCAATAGCGAAAGGGAATGGTTCCGTAGTACCTTCATCTCTAAAGCACCCGACAGCTCTTTAGATCTGCCTTTAACGGCTTGTTCGTTGAAGAAAGGGGCGATTGCAACGTAGACGGAATTGATGACTGTTGTTTCGCTAGCTTCCTTCTGTTTCAAGAGTGCGGCGATCTCTGAGAATGTACCGCACGCTACCGAGAGCGTAGTACTGATTGCTTGGGTGATACGTGCACTGTGCTGCGCAGCCAGGTGAGGCGAACGCTCGGGGTCAAGAGCCGGATAGATCACGGTGGCAAGCTGAGATTTCAGCATCCGGAATCCAGCGTCCGTGTAGTCCTCAGTGTAGAGCTCCTGTGGAAGATCGCCTCCCGTGAGGAGAACTAAGATAGTCTCGAATGCCTGGATGCCTTGATTCAACGTCTCCAAATTCGTTTCCACCTGACTCTGTTGGTTCTCGTTCCATGGCACTGGTCCGTATTCGTCATCCTCGCCGTGATCAGATTTTCTGGCTTTTTTCTTCTTCGGCTGACCCTTTGACAGGGCAGATCCCGATTCGCGCTTGCCTAGCTTTGACCGACTGGGAGTTGACTGACTGGCCTGCTCTCCATCCTCTTGTACGTCGGAGTTACTCACATCGCTATACATGGCATCCTCATCGTCTTCGCAGTAGGAAGCAGGCGTTGCCGACCTTGTGGATCTTCGTCTGGCCTTGGGGCGGGCCGTCGATGGTGTCTCGGGACTCATACTGTCGCGTGAGCCATTGATGCGATTCTTCTTCGGTGTCTTGCTTGGTGACTTGGTAGAATTGTAAGCAGACTGCTTGCTTTCAGGAAAGATGACGATAGACGCTGCGACTTCTATGCCTTGCTTCAATATTCGCAACAACTGAGCGACCTGGTCAACATCTATGTACCCTTCGTACATCTTGCGACCAGTCTGACTCTTTGTCAATTCGCGCACAGCCTTATTGAGGCGACGCATCCAGTTGGATCGAAGCACCCAATTTTGGTCGCTGGCAGGTAGGCTCGCGTTTGCAGCGACGAAAAACTCCGGCGAGAGCGAGTCTTCGGCGTCAACAATCCTGTCGATCAAATCGCCAACTTTCAGAAGTAGCTGATCCTCGAGTTGTGCTTTGGGCTGTAGGGGTCCGACTTTGGTTGGTGACTGAACACGACTCTTGTCATCGGATGAGGCCTTTAGAGGTTGAGAGCTAATGGCACAGTCCCCGTTGCGGACGAAGGAAGCGTCAAGATCCGCTTCAAACGTAGAATCGCCGGAGGGCTTGCGGCGATCCCCGTTGGCGATGGTGGGCCGAAGATGCGACGTTTGCTTTTTCGACTTCGACGATACTTCGATCTCTACGACCCAAGATGGCGACCCAGAATTGTTGCGTGAGGCAGTGTGTGATACTTTGGTCTTGGAGAGCGACAATGGATCCGGTGACGACGAGATGTATGGGGTTGGGGAGTTAGCCTTGCTGTCTTTTACAGCCTTAGGACGAACAGGTTGGTGCGTCCCAGATGTCGAGGCAACTGGAACATGCGTCCTTTGATGAGCTCCATTGGCGCCCTCGCCTGCGTTGGAGGTGAGGCTGGAAGGCGAGGTCACTTCAACAGACTGCTTCGCCCGCTGCTCGGCTAAGATGCGGTCGAGTACGGCTTTTGACGCGACATACGTTGGCGTTCTGCTCGCTACAGCGTGATCCTTTGACTGCTGACTGCTAGTTGGACCCGTAAAGAGCGCGGGAGGCACGGTCCCGACCGTTGGCTGAGAGTGCGAAGCAGGGCTAGGGTAGGGTATACGCGCATCGTCCAGTAGCTTGATAGCAAACGATTTTGATGCGGAGGGGTCTGCGCGCTTGATGTTCGCAATTGAAAAAGGCACGAATGGCTCCGGGATTGCAACATTAGGCGGATTCCCGAAGGGAGGGTCCTTCCAGCTTCTGCAAAGGCAAATGTCGGCCATCAGATGTAGAAGCGCTTTTGACGACATGGCACGGGACGCACACGTTCTTGAGAAATGGCTCAGCCGACTCCATGGCTTGCATGAAAGATGAAGAAGCAGAAGCCCTCAAGGCCTTCCAGTCCGCTGACCCGACTGTTGGATCCTTCTGGCGACTTGGACCGGCCAGGAGAGCGACCTCACGTGCATAGTCTCCAAATTGTGGATCATCATCCAGCAATGAACGACCGGTCAGTGACGTGGGTCTCGGTGCAGATGCCAAACGTCTGACCGGTATGGCCGGTAACGCGGATAGTCTGTGTGGATAGAGCGGCGCCAGGTGTGTTGCAACTGAATGGCGAAGCAATATCAGCCATGTTGAGTGCCACAGCAGTACCGGGACTGTAAAGCAAGCCTTACCATCAGATACACCAGTGAGACTAGCAAGTGGGAAGCCGCGGATGATCTCAGCTTGACTTTGTGCTATCCCTTCCAGGACGCTTGGGTTGAATTTCTGGTACGCGTCGAGGTCTGCGTCGCCTTCCAAACTTGCGTCCGGTACCTCGACATTTGTGTGCATATCTTGGGAGCATTTTGGTGCCTGTACGCTAGCGCTCTCGACCGCTATATCTATGTTCATGCTGCACAGCGCACCTGAGAGGTTCTGGCGTGATGGTGGTGGCACTTGACGCGCTGGCCGCGCCACCTCTTCAGGCAGCACTGTCCCTACGCCGCTGTCGTAGAGATAGCTTGAGCGACTTAGAAGTGTTGTGGACACTGTGAGTTCGTCATGGTGTCTCCCTTGAAGAGGGTTGGCCGTCTTGCAATTCGGTCAAAGGGCAACACACGAACCTTGACTGCAGGACGTCTCTCTGCCAACTGGGACGAAGGGCGCCAACCCATAGCGGGCGGAAGACTGGCCACGAGCTACCTGCATAGTCGTGCACCTGCACATAGCACAGTCGCTGCTGCTCGCCGTGAAGATGCAGAACGGTGGCCATGCTCAAGGCGATTTTGCCGCCACTTTGACAGACAAAGCGAGCAAGCTAGCCCTCGAGGGCAGTACCGACAGTAAAGCAGGGCAGCTCTCAGACCATGTGCAAAGCTCATCTGCGTTCACAGGTGCTCCGCCGGATGGGCACGCCGAGGCGCTGTCAAGCGCCGTGGCAGGATCTGTAGTCGAGTCCAGCGAGCTGGAAGACGCCGACGAGCTCCAGGACAAAGACCTGCCGCCACACGCATGCAGGTAAGCCCTCATCTCTTGCTGCATTACAATTCTGTCACCTCTTACGCCATTGACCCTCCCTGGTCCTCCTCGACCGCCTCGCTTTGTGATGCAGCTATTGTGGCATCCATAACCCAGCTTGCGTGGTGCGCTGCCTAATTTGCAGCAAATGGTTCTGCAATTCGAGAGGATCTACGTCGGGAAGTCACATTATAAATCACCTGGTGCGCGCCAAGCACAAAGAAGTCACCCTGCACGCCGACTCTCCGTTAGGGGAGACCACGCCAGAATGCTACAATTGCGGAGCCAAGAACGTCTTTCTGCTGGGTTTCATCCCCGCTAAGAGTGACACAGTCGTCGTTTTGTTATGCAGGTCAGTCTCTCATATCGCTATTGTTTAGAGCTTGTCGCTGCCGAGGAGCTGACGACTATTCCAATCTGCGCCTTTGGTCAGACAACCGTGTGCAGCCATGCAGAATTCGAAAGACATCGTATGGGACACATCACAGTGGTCGCCTCTGATAGAAGACCGCTCGTTCTTGTCTTGGCTAGTCAAGGTGCCATCCGAGCAAGAACAGCTACATGCGCGCGCCATCAGCTTCCAGCAGATCAATAAATTGGAAGAAGTGTGGAAGGAGAACGCGCAAGCCACGGTGGAAGATCTGGAGAAGCCAGGCATCGACGACGAGCCTCAGCCCGTACTGCTCAATTATGAAGATGCATACCAGTACCAGAACATCTTCGGGCCATTGGTCAAGATCGAAGCAGACTACGACAAGCGTCTGAAGGAATCACAGACACAGGACAGCTTGGTCGTTCGATGGGACATGGGTCTCAATCAGAAACGCGTGGCCTGGTTCAACCTCCCGAAACTGGAATCTGGCGAGGTCAGGCTGGCAGTAGGAGACGAGCTTCGTCTCAAGTACAATGGCGAACTGCACAAACCATGGGAAGGAGTTGGACACGTCGTCAAAATTCCGAACAACGTCTCGGACGAAATCGCCATCGAAATGAGGAGAAATGACGGTGTGCCACACGATTGCACTCTGAATTTTTCCGCCGAATTTGTCTGGAAATCGACTTCTTTCGATCGTATGCAAATGGCTATGAAGACCTTTGCAGTGGACGAGCAAAGTGTGTCTGGGTACATATACCACAAACTCATGGGACATGATGCTGCGCCTCCACAAGTTCTCCGGTCGCAGATGCCAAAGCGCCTAACAGCACCCAATCTTCCGGATCTAAATCACTCCCAGATGTATGCCGTCAAGAGCGTGCTTCAGAAGCCATTGAGCCTCATTCAGGTAGGCCTTGAGGATATCACATCTCAGAATCCCCGACCTATCTAACCAGCCTACGTATTCCTCCATCTAGGGACCTCCTGGTACGGGCAAGACGGTGACTTCCGCGACCATCGTCTATCATCTCGCAAAGATGAACCCTGGCCAGGTTTTGGTCACAGCTCCGTCCAATGTGGCTGTCGATCAGCTCACCGAGAAGATTCACCAAACAGGTCTCAAGGTGGTCCGGGTCACTGCCAAATCACGTGAAGCTCTGGATAGCTCCATTTCTTTCCTGACTCTGCATGAACAAGTGGCAAACAACGACACGCATGCTGAATTGCAGAAACTCATTCAGCTCAAGACTGAACAGGGAGAATTGTCGAGCCAGGATGAGCGCAAATTCAAGGCTCTCACGAAAGCTTGCGAGAAAGAGATTTTGGCAAACGCAGATGTAATCTGCTGCACCTGTGTCGGGTGCGGAGATCCAAGGTTGTCCAAGATCAAGTTCAGGACCGTCCTGATCGATGAGGCAACTCAAGCCGTATGTGAAATAAGCACCACTCGTAGACAAATTAGCCTGACACCATGCTTTCGCAGACCGAGCCAGAATGCATGATTCCATTGACATTTGGCGTGAAACAGCTGGTCATGGTTGGCGATCATTGTCAGTTGGGACCTACAATCATGAGCAAGAAAGCTGCAAGAGCGGGACTCAATCAATCCTTGTTCGAGCGTATGATTCTGCTCGGGAACAAGCCGATCCGCTTACAAGTCCAGTATCGCATGCATCCGTGCCTTTCCGAGTTTCCATCGAATATGTTCTACGAGGGCACTCTGCAAAACGGTGTGACCGCGCCTGAGCGAATTAGAAAGAATGTCGACTTCCCTTGGCCACAGCCCAGCACTCCAATGTACTTCCACCAGAATTTGGGGCAAGAGGAGATCAGTTCGAGCGGCACTTCGTATCTGAATCGGTATGATCGCATCCGCCCGCCTGCTCACTTGCATTGTGCTAAACCTTGGTCTCGTACAGTACGGAGGCGGCCAACGTCGAGAAAATCGTGACTAGATTCTTTAAGGCAGGCGTCGTGCCATCGCAAATCGGCATCATCACTCCCTACGAGGGCCAGAGATCTTACATCACGAATTTTATGCAATTCAACGGATCTCTGCGCAAGGATCTGTACAAGGACATCGAAGTAGCCAGTGTCGATGCTTTCCAGGGCCGAGAGAAAGACTACATTATTCTCTCTTGCGTGAGAAGCAACGAGCACCAGGGTATCGGTTTCCTCAACGATCCTCGCCGTCTCAATGTAGCCTTGACGCGAGCAAAGTATGGTCTCGTCATTCTCGGCAACCCCAGGGTTCTCAGCAAGGCGAGTCGACCAGTCGCTCACATCTCTTCGACGCGAGTTGACATGTTCATGAATCTCAGCATGCTCTCTGGCATCATCTGCTGACACACTACAAGGAGAAGGCTGTTCTGGTAGAGGGACCCCTGAATAACCTGCAACCCAGCATGATCCAGTTTAGCAAGCCTAGACGACCTCTGAACCAGCCGGATCGATTTGGCTTCAGTGCCAGAGACATGCTGGGAGCTGGATTAGGCGGAGCAGAACTCCCTCGCCGTGCCGATGGCCCGACTCGCTTCGATCAAAGCTTCTACAGCGCCATCGGCAGCATTCCTAGTGACGCTCAGTCTATGCGATCTCAGGCTACTTATACGTCGGGACTCCCATCTTTTGGTCCTGGTCAATTCAGCGGACGCAGCTATGCTTCTTGTGAGCTGTTTGACCGTCTTCGGACTTGCTGCATTGCCGTCCTCAAGCGCGAGCTGACGTAGTCCTTACGACAGCTACAATCTCGCAGGATCTGATGTCGCAGGATCCAAATGCACTCGCCGATGACACCAGCTCGATTGCTGGCAGCATTGCCTTCTCCCAGGCCGACCGCATTCGACGCCATCCTGCAGGCGGCTTTGCCTCGGACTACAAGAGCATGAGCCAGGACGATGATGCGCGCAGTCAGGTCTCCTTGTCGACTCAAATAACGGATTTCTGAAGAAGACATTCCCGATAGTCAGACTCCATCTCGATCTACGCTTCCTGAGTCAGAGGGCACGGCGATCTCTGGAAACTGGCACGTCCGTTGCTGGTTCTAGACGTACTCCTTGACAGACACGTTTCCCTTGATCGCCTGAATTAACCTGAAGCAAGCTCTCGGGACCGACGCATTCCATCGACGGCTATTCGCAGCTTCGATGAGTACAAGAGCCAGAACGAGGACGATTCGACTCGCAGAGCTTGCAAAAAGACATCTGTCCGGACCTCGCTGCAATCGCACCGTACAACATTGATGATATTGTTTGAAGCTTGGTCAAGCACATTTGTGTGCCAAGACGCCTTGCCGCTCCAGGTTAGTATGGGCAAGCTTCTAGAATCCCAGCTGCAAGACAGCAGCCAGCGCGCAATCGTCACGGGGTTTTGTTCTAGTAGAGCAGGTGTACTGTGATCCTTGTGCAAGGTAGTTCCACTGCGTTCTCACGTCCTTGCAATCAACAGCGTTACCCTTTTATGGAGTTCGTGCATGCTTCATGCATGGCTTTGACTGAGGTCCAGGACGCAATACGATCTTCCAGTCCGAGCGCCACTGGCGCTCCTAGAATGCGCGTCATGATGCGGACAGTTCATAGCTTTGCTTACTTTCAAGAACACAACAAACACCTTCACAGCCGTGCTAGATAAAAGCCAACATGCAAGCCTTCCGAGCTCTTCAGTCCTCAGCCAACAAGCAGATCTGGCGCGTGTCCTCGAGGTCCCTCGCCACCACGTCTGGTGAGCCGCCCCGCACACTGCGAAAGCACGACTGGCCGTGTCTATACGACTTAACCTTGACATCTTTTGATAGCACGATGCGCTGCACCTGGTCAAGCTCCCGGCGGTAACAATGCGCCCAAAAAGGACACGCCAGGGTGCGTGTAGATCGTCCGCTTCGTGGGCGTTGCTGGACTGTCGAGGCTGACGGATGGCTTGAAATCACGTATAAAGCTGGGAAGACCAGGCTCAAGCACAGCAGGAGGTGAGCACAAATGCAGGAAGGAGGTAGGGTTGCAGTATTCTGACATCGTCGTCTTCGGCACAGGGCAAGAACCCGCATAGCAATGCAGAGCGCGAAGAGGACCTAGCAGCCAAGAATCCGGCGAAGCTCAAGGAGACGGACAGACCTGCAGGCGTCAAAGGCGGTGGAGAGCCTGCAGGCAGCAGCACGCCCCCAAAGAATGTGTAGAGAGTGAGAGCAGAAGAGAGCGCATTATTGAAAGTAGTGGCGATCAGTCCCTGCCATGGTCCTCTCTAGGAAGCACATTTGCCACGACTTGCCTCTGAATTACTTCTCTAAGTGCACAGTCGTTGCCCATGTTGCAGGCTTGACTGCCGTGCGAATAGACGGCCTGATCCGCGTCGAGGTCCTCAGTCATGCCTGGCGACACTGCGTCAACGCCCGCCATCCCGACGCTCAATGTCGGCGGGGTCCAAATCCCGTACTCGCTCGTCTCGCTGGTTACCTTGACTGTGCAGAACAGTGCACTCACTATCCTGCTTCATTACGTAGGCAATCTTCTACCACCACACATGATTCACAACTGACCATCTCCCACATTCCTGGAAACAACAGTCGCGGACAGCTCCAGATGCGAAGCCCTACTCCGCAGCAGCGGCAGTTCTCCTCAACGAGATCTTCAAAGGCAGCATCAGCTCTGCGATAGCACTGGGCAACATCGAGTCTGCAGCACAGTCTGCTGCAAGTGCTCGTTATGCAGGAGAAAGCGCCGCGCCGCTCATCTCGCACGAAAAGCGTGCTTCTGTAAATCACAGAAAGCGGATCAGCTCGCTTGGGTTTGGCAACGAAGAGGCCTGGCAAAAGAGAGGTGGAGGCACTGGGCTAGGCGTCTCGCGCCCAGCTCAAAGAGCATGGTGGCTCGATGTACGGCAGATCCTCAGCAGGCTTGCTGTCTTGCGGTCTCTCGTTTTTAGGTGAGATAGGCTGCTGCATGAACGTGATCGACACGTACTGAAGTCTCACGATTATTAGCTCCGACTGTTGGAAGCTAGCTGTCCCCGCGTGTTGTTACGTGCTTCAGAACAATGTCAGTGTGATGGTTCCTGCATATCACGCTACTCCTGACATGGTCCTCTTCAGCTGCAATTCGTAGCAGCCACGAACCTGGATGTGGCTACATTCCAGGTATCTTATCAGATGAAGGTGGGTCTTTTAGACCATTCGAACATCAGATCCGCAAGCTGACGTAGCAGCCTACCAGATCCTCACGACGGCTTTCTTCAGCGTGACTATGCTTCGAAAACGGCTCTCTATGCAAAAGTGGCTTTGCTTGCTGGGACTGGCAGCCGGTGTGGGCGTAGTACAACTGCAAGGGACAGAAGCCAGCGGAGGAGGTGCATCTGGGCATGCAAATATGGACCGCTTCACGGGCTTCGTGGCCGTCGTATTGGCTTGTTTGAGTAAGTCTTGCTGGTCGAGGATCCCCTCCCTTCGCCGTAGCTGACGCCAGCTGCTCCAAATAGCTTCTGGCTTTGCGGGAGTCTACTTTGAAAAAGTCTTGAAAGGAGCAAATGCCGATCTTTGGGTCCGCAACGTCCAACTCACACTCTTCAGCCTGCCACCCGCACTGCTGGCTGCCCTCTTTCCCGACTTTTCGCTACGGTCTTTCTTTTCCAGCAATGAAGTACGGACGGTAGTGACAGACCCGAACGCTCCGACTTGGCTGTTTGGAAATTTTGGTTTCTGGGCTATGTCGACAGTCTTGTGCCAAGTTTTCGGAGGCCTCGTGACAGCTCTCGTTATTCGCTACAGCGACAATATTGCAAAAGGTAAGCTGTTTCAGCAGATTCGCGCTCTGTGAGCAGGGGAGTCCAGTACAGCGCTCACCACCTGCGCGATTGCCGCAGGCTTCGCGACTTCGCTATCCATCATCATATCCTTCCTCGCTGGCGTCGTCCTCTTCAACTTCCAAGTGACGAAGCCTTTCATCATCGGATGCAGTATGGTCCTCGCAGCCACTTGGTTTTACAATCAGCCCGAAGGCGATGCGCCTGCCAAGTTGAAACAGAACACGTACCGCGTGGCGCCCAGTACGCCGCAAGATGGCCGGAATGGGACACTAAAACAGCATTCTATGAGCTATTCAGTCGAGGTCACCGGCTCACCGAGCCTGAGACGACCGACGCACGCAAGCGATATGAGCGATGATCCGGCTTACCCCTACGCAGCGTATCCCAATGGAACCGCACAGCCGCCACAATTCATCAATCTCAGTCCTTTTGCGGGCTCAAAAGTCGCGGCCGCCGCGAGTCCGGTCGTATTGCAGCAAGAGGAAAACGTCTCGCCTAGATCTCCTGTACCTCCATTTGTCGAAGGTTCGCCATTTGGTCCGCCATTAAAACAGTCTTAGTTCAGCGATGTCGAAGAAATTAGCCTGGCGGGAGGAGAAGATTACTTCTGGGTCCAGGTTGCAAGGGAAGCGCTGTCGAGTCTTAGAGGGGCAGCCTAAATTGTGTAGTAGAGCGAATTGTCTCGCAGCATACGATCATGTCGTGCACATGTGATGCTTAATCCTCACAATCGCGCGAGCCTGGTCATATACTTGCCGTTGATCTCATACCGTGATTGCGGGGTACAGCCAAATGAGTCCCTCCCGCCGCGTACACACTTCTTGTTTGCACCGACTCACCAGACGACTACGAGAAGCAGTAAAATGAGTCAGTCCGTCCGGGCAACAAGTCATTGAATTTGATACGGCTGATACTGATGTGACGCGCCTGTCGTCTCTTCCGGCAACCAAAGTAAGATGATTGACAAGCCACTGAAATCCGCTCCTCCTGACCATGACTTGATGAATCCAGACAGAATGCGTTGCCGACTTCTGGTCTGTCATAACTCAATTCAAACCACGACAGACAGGCTGTTTTCTGACGTTTTCTGCAATCTGCCGTGCCTCTTGAGGCAGTCTGATCCCAATGGGAACTGAGGCTTCGGTAACAAAGTAAGGATTTCTCAAGCAGCGCTTTCGACACTGGCTTACACACATGCACAAACAGATACATTGCTGAAGTGCAAAAGGTTCTTGAGAAGACTGGACTGAAGTATGAGGTAGGTTCGGGCTGTTTTGCTTCAGACTGGAAGAATGAACCATCCCGCAATGCTGATAGCTGCATATGCATCTGCACAACACTTTCTAATTAACAGCTACAGTGAGTGTTGAAGGATAGGCTTTATCTAAGCATGTCTTAATGAGCCTCGTCCCCAGCGGGTACGGTACCAACCTCGAAGGGTAAGTGTCAAGAGTAAAATGCATGATATCCAGCGCGGGCTAACAAAAGTCCACTGCGCTCTCTACAGCGAATGGACGGACGTCATGACTGCCATCGAGGACTGCCATGTAAGCTTCATTCGCCCGCGGTGCGAGCCATCCCTGAGCAATTGTCGTGGCCTGCATCTTCCGCAGAAAGCTGTACACGCGATGGGCTGCCCGCGCGTGGCTACGGACATCAGGATAGGCACACGAACAGACAAGGACAGCTCGAACGAGCATAAGCGGAGTGCAGTGCAAAAATACCTAGCAGAGCAGCAGTAGGCAGTGTTTGCCGGCCAGTGTGGTAGGCCTACAAGTATGGACCAGTGCTTCTCGACGTGACGCGTGACCGTGCAATTGCAAACAGGTCCTCTTGAGCAGAATGGACGGAGAGGCTAGGCTACAATGAATAACAGCTGCTTGAAAAAGATATATGCGCATCGCAATGACTGTCGACCTCGAAAGGGCCTCCCTCGCTAAACGAGAGGGCCAGAGGGACAGCCTCAAAGGTGAAATTTTACACGACGCGCTGTGCCTCTGCCGCATCGTGGAGCGAGCAACGTCCACCAAAGACAGGAGTTGCCCAACGCGCAAACGCAGGCATTCCTGGGACTTGTCGATTGAAAGATACGGCTTTGTTTTTTTTCGTATTTTGGTTAATTGGGAAAAGCAGACCCATTGTGCTGCTGCTCCAAACGATATGCAAGTCGCCGATCGTATTTCTGCGGGCGCCTAATGGCAACGCGCAAACGGGCTCACTTGGTCTTTAATGCAGTCGCATTGCCGAGAAAGGCACGAGGAATGAGAGCTTCAAGGGCAAGTCAAAGAGGCACAAAGAGAAGAAGGCCTAGGCAATTCAGATTCGATTTTGAATGGTGAGGCTAATTAACTTGCATTCGGGATCCCTCAACATCGAATGGAGCTATACACACGACACGGTGGTCTTTTAAGAACGGTAATCGTACATTCAACAAATCAATACTGATTATCGTTTCGTCTTCTTTCCTTCAAAATGGCTTTTGACTTCCTTTCACTGGGTCATCGCGACTAGCTCGAGAAGTCCGGGATTGACACCTAAGGGAGCCTCCCACTCGCCAGAGCGTCCTCGCTTGTTCCATTGTGCGAAAAGCATGGCTCGCTCGAATCGCTCGTCGATGTTGCATCCCTCGCAGTAGACTGGAGATGCAGGCTCGGCGTCGGAGTCGGTATCAAGAGAGGAGGAAGAAGAGCCAGAAGAAGAAGCAGAAGAAGGCGAGGATGACACATCGTCGTATTCATCTTGCACTTGCAACTCTCGAGGAATGGTGCGAGAATATGACTTGAGCTTTGCCATTTTGGCTGAAAGATTGGAGGCAGCTGCTTGTAGGCCTGGGTTCTGAGACGCGAACGAGGCTGAGAATTGTGGCAGGGATGACGAGGCGAAGAAGAAGGAAGAGGTGGATTTGCGATACGACTTTTTTGTCTTTTGCCTCGGTTGCTGCTGCTGCTGGTGTGGTGCTGATGGGCTAGATGTCTGGCTGGAGCTGACCTTCCGCGAAGACCCTTTGATGGTTGCCCGGACGACCTCGTAGTAGTCGGCGTACTCTTCCTCGCTGTCAAAGACAAAGTCGCCAAGGGATGAGCTGCGTGATGTGAATGCCATGTCAGTCTGACGTTCCTTCGTGTGCGCAGATGAGGCGGAGATAGATGGAGGGGGAGAAGCTCACGTGACACTGGCGACCGAGGCAGCGTCCGACTCTACGTCTGAATAGTAGGTGTCGTCGTCGTTGTCCGAGGGTGCAGACGATGACATCGACGAGTAGGACTGAATAGAAGTGCTGGGTCGCGGGACGTGCGCCTGCTTCCTCTGAGTGTAGCTGCTGAGCAGTGTGGCTTCCATTTTATCCTTTTTCCTTGAGGAGTTCTGGGGGCCCAGCTTAGGAGATTGGCTTGGAGGGCGAGCTTGGCAGCAGTCAGGCAGGGTGCGGTCTGGGTGCTCTGGATGTGCTGTGTGAACAAGGAAGAAGAGGAGCAACACAGAGCCAGCTTTTATACCACGAGTCCACCTCGCCCCGTCGGCATTAGGCAGCTGCTGACTGCTGCGACGAGGTGCACGTCGGACGCGGACTCGTCGCTGATAGAGCAGCACCTCGCGCTAAGCCGCCTCGTCAGCGACATCGCCGTTAACCATGCGCTCGTCTTTCGGCGGAGTCAGCAGGCCCACCGGCCAATCAGATTGCGCCGATCGTCTGGTCCGCTGATGAAGCGGCTTTGTACTTCGGCGATTGCGCGTCTTCGTCGGTGATAGCACTTCGGACCTCGAGGCACGCGCGTAAATAGACCAACTTGCGACAACGTCGGAGCAGAAGGTCGGGCTTGTATACAAAAATGCCGCTTGCCTTGTTGACTCGACACTGCTGCTGACTTCCATCGCAGGTCCGATGCTAACTTCACAGAGACTACCAGACTTTCAGCCAACCCTGCCTGACCAAGCGCGATACTCGCGACTGGGGCTACCCATCCTGTATCAGGAAGGAAAATGAGAAAGCACTTGGAAAGCTGCAAATCAGTCCGAAGACATATTATGCAGTAAAGGCTCAAAGTTGAGGGCAGCCCATTGCGACAGATCTACATGACTCCAGCCCCTACCATAGCTTTCGGCAAAACGGGCCTTACGAGCAGCGGATCTATCTCAAAAATTGGGCGACGTAGTCTGCGAGGACCCTTGAAGACAACTATATTACTATCAACCGCCAAGTATAGACATTTATTACATGCAGAATATGTGGTAATCAAAAGGAGTGCGCCAGATGCGCCAAATCGCCCTTGAAGTTGTCAAAAGAGCTCATACTCGCTGGCCTACTTGCATGACTTCTGAGGGCGAACGCAAGGGTCATTCGATGCGCGCAATTGCAGTGTGTTCATGTGACGGGCCCGCAGAAAGAGTATTCATGAAAAGGGACAAAAGGCAAAGCAGGGAATCAATACGATATATTGCTGCTGATATATGCAACCCTGCCAGCCTGACGCTTGGCCAAATAAAGGCACCGACCAGTCAGAAAGCATGGTGCGTAAGAAGCTCATGATAGCCGATTTCAAAGCCCTCCTTTGCTATGCCCCTTGCTGCTGACCTTGGCCTGACAGGGTGTTTCCAAAACTCACGACACGCGAATGCTCTCCAAGAAAGGCTGACATTTGGCCATATCATCCATCGCCTACAAGAAACGAAGACAATCGGTTTAAGAAGGTCAGTACGTGTCTTGATAAGCACGCTACCATATGGATTCGAATGGCTGATCGTAGCTCACCTTTTCATAATGTGCAATGTGACCCGTTGCCAAACTGCTAAACAGCTCTTTGAGCTCTGCCCGTTTAGCAGCCTGAAAGACGCGATGCTCTCGCAAGACTTCTTCGTCGAAAGCAAGCGACGTATCATGCGCTACAGTGACTGCGTCTTGCAACTCGCCAATCTTGGTGTCCAACCGGCGCATTTTGCCCTCTCGCGTAATGTCCGCATCACCGCCTCGGAAACTGTCTACCTTGTCTTTGAAGTAGCCTCCTAAGCCCGTAGTGCCGGAATAGCCATTCGCCAGGCGATCTCGCTCAGTAGACAAGTTGGAGAGATAGGCTGATAGCTCCTCGAAATCGGATTGCTTCTGATCTCGGAGCTTGAGTAATGTTCGGAATGAATGTGCGTAGCTGATCAAGGAGTGAAGTTGAGAAAGGAAAGCCTCGGTCGAAGCGTATGTCTAAGAGTCAGAGAGCACGGTCAGGACTTGCTGTCTGCACTCAGACAAAGGGGAAATTACTGACCGTGCTTCTCAGACTTTGAGCGAAATCCAACATTGATGTCTCTAGCCGTGCTAATGGCTCTGTGATACCACTTTCAAGGTAGCCCAGTCCTTGAATGCTAGCGGCGAAGTCCTCGTAATCATTTGCGAGATCTGAAGAGGGGTGCTTAGGCGTGCAGCATTGCATCAGTCTACGTAGGACGCTTACCACCTATACGCGTCCGTGCTCTTGCTTCCGTGCGCTCGATGGCGACCAGGCTCTCTTCAAACTTGTCGAGGTTGTCTCGCACTTCGAGGAAACGTTCATCCGGCTTTCGGACTTTGGTGAAAGCGTTGAGTAGAGTATCGGAGAGACTGTCGATGATGGATGCTGTGCCAGATGTAGCAGACTCTGGAGTCAATGGCGGGTGAGCCATGCGTTGATGCATTCGGATGTTCTGCGGGCAAAGGGAAATAAGCTTTGGTTCTGAGGCATGCTTTGTATTGTGTGCCAGTGTACCCATTCTGTTGATTCGAGAAAGTCTTGAAGCAGTGTTGAGCGTGCTAATGTCGGATGTCGCGTCAAGCGCTGCAAGAAGCGGTTCAAGCTGCAAATGGAGCGGTCGTCAACGTTGGAGAAGCATGGATTTGTTTCAAAGAAGAGAGCTGACTCTGCTGTCCGACGCTCGACAAATTCTGGACCAAATCTGTCTCCTTTCAGGTATTCTGTACGAATGAAAGCACACTATGAGCGTCAGATGTCACATTCACTGGTAGCAGCGCACTTGCCCAGGCGGTGTTTGCCAGGGATGGGTGGGACAACGCATGCCGGAAAGTCTTTTGCGAGGTGATCATGCAGAAACACAAAGTCTTGAAAGCGTCTGCGACTATCACACGATGTAGAGGTGTATTGTGGGAGGTTTGTCTGCGTAAAGTTACGCGCAGCAAGGCACACACATGGGGCAAAGCGCATCAGCCATGTGAGGGCGGGTGCCAAGGCCGCCGAGTAGGAGGACCACACACCTCTGACTTGACATGATAAGAAATATAGGCATCTTTCGTCCCTTCGAGCATCTTAACGGGGTCTGCGACCCTCGCCTTGACCCAGTACCGTCCGGTCTGGCCTGCATTCGCGCCGCCAGATGGCGACGAGCTGCTCCCTGCCCTTTGCATGGATGTTCCACCACCACCACCACTTGTGCTTGCTCCTGCATAGTCTGCAGAGTCATGTGCCGCTGCACTGTCATTGCCGCTTGTCGAGGTGCGATGCAGCTGATCACGCCCGCCGGCGCTCGAGCTGGTCGTCGCCTCGCTCGCATGGCGATTAGCAGCGTCTGGCGTGTCCCATACGACACTCGCAAACTCTCCGTCGTTGTCTTGCTCGGACATCATGGTGCTGGACGTTGCTCGCAAGAACGACAAGAGATGGGCGCGCGTCACGAGGTCCAGCTGATGTGTAATCGGGGTTTATTATTGAACTGCGGAGTCTATGCTGGACAAGCTTGTACTACAGAGACGACATCCAAACAAGACACTCTATCACTGCCTCTAAGATAGTATCAATGTCTGTTCGCGTGCGAAGGATGTACGGAGCCCAGTGCTGGTGCTTGCTGCTGCGGTTGCTGAAGCTGTGGCGAATGCACATTGTCAGTCATATGCTCGATAGCCGTGGTCCACCCAGATTACTCACGACCTGTTCCCACTCTCTGCTGTTATATTGCTCCTCCACTTCGTCCTCGTCAAACCTCAATTGCGATAGACCGGCACTCGCAATAAGCACGGCTACGGTCGCTCCTTGCGCGACCATACGGCACTGAACCAGCTTTTGTGAAAAAGTTCTGTAAGGTGATGCATGCAGAACCTTCAGTCAGCACACATTCGGAAGCGTGGCCTGCAATACGTCGCACTCACTGTTGGGGATTGCGAGCGAAGATATATGCGGCCGATCCCAACATGGATGCCGCCCAACTGCAAGAAAACGTGGTCAGGGTGATCTGACAACGCTGCCGTGTGGTACACATACCTCCCAAAGACCAGCGAGTATCTGTGATCCCTTGCGAATTTGAGAGACTTCTCCTTTGGCGACATTGACAGCCATTGATCCTCTGACGCCTGATGCGCCTGCTGCAAGCGAGTGGCGCTGGGATCATTCCACTGGCTTTGGATGAATCTTTCGTATGACCACTCGGCACTGGTGAGCAGAGACGGAAAAAGGCACTGTTCATCAGCATGTGCTTTATTTTTCATCAATGCTGATAGCTCGCCAGAAGGAGCTTCATGTGAGATCCTCGCTGTATGACGCACTTGGTGGCACCTCCTCCCAGGACAGCAACGACGCTCAGCCATCCTTTTTGCACAGTCGGTAGGTTGCGAACAGCCGAGAAGCGACGTCCTGCAACGTAGAGGCCGGGGACAAGTCTGTAGGAAGACTGTCAGCGAATCGTCATCTTCTCGAGTGTGCTGATCTAAAGTGCGATGCTCACACTGCGAGACCAACGGCGGCACCCTTTGCAGCGCCTATTGTTCAGTCAGAAGCATTCCACTGCTTAGCTATTTGCTTGCGGCAGAATAGGCAATTGGCGAACGCACCTGTGAAAGCCGCATGTGCAGCCGCATCCTGCTGTTCCTTGGTGACTGCAGCATAGCACATCTTCGTTAATGACATGCAGCGAAAGTCTGGTGTAATGACGGCGTACCGATCTTCATGGTGCTAGTAGTGCGTTGTGTAGGTATGGACAATGCGTATGAGACCAAGGACGCGCAAGATTCCAGATAATCTTGCAAGGAAACATCCAACTCCGATCGGCCTGCTCGAAGCCGCCGCGGCGCCACCACCGTCAGAAAGCAGACGAGTTGAGACCGGAGCGCGGGCACGGTCGAGCTGCTTGGAAGCGGAAGAAGAGCGCCTGAGCAGCAAGCTCCGAAGTACTTGTGCTGCAACGCTGGACTTCAAGAGCCCGCGCAGCAAGAGTCGCAAAGTCGCTTTATCAGTATGATGGTAGAGCCGTGAACATTCAAGTTGGCAGGGAGGTATCTGAATGCACGAAGCGAACTTTTTGAATGTGTGAAAAGACTGGGAAACGAAATGTATCAAGATGCATGTACAACGATAATGACCTTGTGAAGGGTCGGGCCAGTGAAAGGAACCCGTTCAGGGGGTACTGAGAAAGGGTGTCCGAGTCGATCTCGCTCAGGGATACCTTGAACGGAATCGCGCTGAAAAAGCCACCATTCGGATTCCGAAGGTCTGCGCGGTCTACATCATGCCATTGCTTCGTACGCTCTCTCCAAGATGCTCGGGGCCCGGCGTGTACGTGAAGCCCTGGAAGAGATCTTGCACAGTCTGCGAGAGGTTCGAATTCTCCACGACCGAATCCGTGGGTGCTTCCGAAGTGAATTCCGTATCGAAATTGGAGCAATCAATAGCTGAATTCTGTTGGAAACGATTGCAAGCCCAATCACAAGTAGAGTCAGCAAAGAATGGCTTTATTAGTAGAGCTTGAAAAAGGGGGTCACGCACCACACTCGGCTTGAAAGGCGGCTGAATCTTCTTCTGAAGCAACAACTTCCAATCGATATGTTTTGCAAAGAACGGGTGTCGCTTGATCTCTTCAGCGCCATTTACGCCGAGCCGTTGATTAGGATCGCGCGTTAGCAGACCTTTGAGGATATCGCGGGCGTCGCTGCCCATGTCGCTGGGGAATCGCAATGGCTCGGAGAGAATCTTCTTGTACATGATTTCCTGCAAAGTGACATGTCAGTCTCTTTCGCTTTGTCCAAAGCTGCTTGTTATCAAGACTTACATGATTCTCGTCATAGTAGGGCGGCAGTCCTGCCAACATCTCATACAGCAAGACACCTAGCGTCCACCAGTCGATGCCCACGCCGTATCCTTTGGCGAGCAGAATTTCGGGCGCAAGATATTCAGGAGTGCCGCAGAATGCTGCAAGTAGGTTCTGGGCTTCAGCATTGAAAAAAGCCAGTCTCGTACAGTCCAACGTACTGTTCGTCCGATCCGATTCTGACATGTTGAGCTTGCACAGTCCAAAGTCGCATAGCGCAATATGGCCATTGTAGTCTAGGAGAATATTCTCGGGCTTCAAGTCTCGATAGATGACATGGAAAGAGTGCAAGTGTTCGAGGGCGCACAGCAGCTCGGCGGCGTAAAAGCGTGACCGTTGCTCGCTGAAGCGACCTTCGTTTTGCAAGTGGTGGAACAGCTCGCCGCCATTGGTGTAGGGCAGACCGAGGTAGAGCTTGTCTGCCGTCTGGAAGGAGAATTTGAGACTGGAAAGCTAGATGTCAACAAGCTACTTGCTATTTGATAAAACGGAAGCACACGCACCCAACGATGAATGGGTTGGTGACCTGGCCAAGCACGGTACGCTCTGCTAGTGTATGCGTGACTTCATGCCTCGACACAATGTGTGCTTTTCTGATCGTTTTGAGGGCGTATATACGACCAGTGTCCTTCTTCCGAACCTGCATGACCTTACCAAACGAGCCTTTCCCAATGACACGCAAGAGTTCAAACGAGTCGATGGTGAGTGGCTCATTTTGTTGCGCTGGCTGATAGGCAATTTGAATTTGGAAAGCACCGTTTCCAAACGTCGCAGGGTACCAATGTTCAGTCATTTGACGTGCGTCAAACGTAGGGGAGATCTTGACGCCTGCGAGGAAGAGGTCGTTGCCCATGTCGGCGCGCTCTTGCCCTGGTAGCGAGGGCGCTGTGCGTAGATATGCGGATAGTGAGATTTCAGAGTTGCGCGAGACGTCGCTGCATATCACGGAGAAGATGTTAGTCTAGGCTATTGTGTGCGATTTGTGTGCGATTGAACGAGGAACCACGCACAAGCCAGCCTTGTAATGCCACACTGGGCAGTCTAGCTCTCCGCCGAGGGCATCGACCATGATCTCATTCTTGTCGAACTCGAGGACAATGTAGGGCAGCCACCACATTTGCTTGCGCTGCAGGGACTCTCTGACGCCCGCGCGACCTCCATTGGCAGCTGCATGCTGGCGCTGGGAGAGTGCCTGCTGTATTGCGGTGGGCAAGCCAGCACCCGGGGGCAGGGTGAGGCCTCGTGCCGCGACGACGCGGATGACGAGCACGCCAGACGAGACTGCTTTTTGGTGGTGTGGGTCTAGAGAGGAGGACGACGAGGATGCCTGGGTGGGTGTCACTGCGCCGCTTGCAGTGTTGGGCGTGCCGGGGACGATGGGCGAGGGTGGAGCCTCCTTGGTCTCTATGGTTCAAGCAAACAGTCAGCGTTGTGATGGGATAGGGCCCGTCCAAGCCTGCAATGAACACGCACTCTTGCCGCCCAGTCTCCACGACATGGTGGAATTTGTGGTATGATCAGGTGGGTGAGTGAAACGCTCCTCAGCACGCTGATGACTCGCTGCTGTCTAGATGAGTGCAGAGCTGAGTGCGAGCCGCGTAAACGACGAGGTCCAAACGAGTGACCGCGTCCTAATGTGGCAAGTGGCTCTAGCTCGAGGTCGAACGGGAGCAGAGATACAGGCAGACCAGCGTCTACAAGCCACCAAGGAGCACGCAGGTCTTTCTGCCTTGCAGCTCTGCGTCTGCAAGCATGTCTGACAGTCATGGCAGTGTACAGTATGCGTTGGTGGCGATTGCGATCACCCTCGATGCTGGCGACCCAGCGGAGAGAACGAGTGATTCACAAACGTCCTTCAATTGTGTAAGGAAGCTCACATCCGTGCAAAGCGCACACCGCATGCTATGGACCAGACAGCCGCTCACCGTTAGCGTCCGTTTGTCTTCGACACTCGCGCGTACAGTGACCATGTCATCCCCGACCAAACAAGGCAAGCTCGATGCCTTCATGAAGGGCAGCAGCAGCAAGAAGACCGACAGCAACAGCATTGCAAATGGTCAATCATCCAGCAGCACTGCAGCCAACAACAAGCGCCCGCGCACAGATGGCACGGACGTACCGCCAGAGGCAAAGCGGCCCAAGGCAAAGGGCACGCACCAGGCGTTTCCCAACGGCGCACCTGACCCCCCAGAGGTCATTGACGAGATGAAGAGCGTGCTCGCTAAGCTGGAAGAAGTCCGTGCAAAAGCGCCAGCTGTGCAGGTGGGCTCAATACCTTCTTCGATGTTAGCCAACTATACTGACAGTGTTGCCACTGTCATCACGTCTTGCATCGTATACTCTTCATGCTGCAGCACACCAACGGAGGTGCCGTCCTCTTTTGGATGCGAATGAAAGATCTCCGTCTCAAAGACAACAAGGCTCTCTCGAAAGCTTCTGAATTCGCACAGAAGCACAACAAGGCACTCGTCATTCTGCACGTGCTCTCGCCAGGCGACTATAAAGCACATGACCGTGCACCTATCCGGATTGATTTCGTCCTTCGCAATCTGGCGAGTCTACAAGTGGGTGCAGGGTTTGTCCTGAGCTGAACATCGGACTAATTGGGACATCTTCCTGCTTCACAGCAAGAGCTCGATACCTTGAATGTACCCCTCGCGATACGCACGTTCACTAAACGCAAGACAATACCGCAAGAAGTCCTCTCTCTCGCCAAAGACTGGAATGTCTCGCACATCTTTGCGAATCTCGAATACGAAGTCGACGAATTAAGGCGAGACGTCGAGCTCTGCGAGCGCGCGCAAGATCCCGCCATAAACATCCAAATCACCCTAGAGCACGATTATGTGCTAGCTGTGCCCGGTAAAGTCGTCAAATCAGCTGGAAATACACCCTACGCCGTCTTCTCCCCTTTTCATCGCGCTTGGTCGGCTTTGCTCGTCAAAGATCTCGACCTGTACAGCAAAGAGTATGCTTATCCAGCTGGAAATTCTGATTCGGTGCGCAGCGATCCGGTGCTTGGTCCTCTGTTTGAAGACAGAGTCCCCAACAGCGTCGATGGATTTGAGATGGAAAGTGAAGAGCGCAAGCAGACAGCTCGCAAGCTATACCTTGTAGGAACAGACGTTGCAGAAAAGGTAAGGTGGGCCCTCCGCGCAAACGCAGCAACGCACAACGATGCTCACCGAGGTCCCTTATCCCAGATCCTCCACCGCTTCATGCAGTGCAAGCCTGGCAAAGGCAGCTTTGCCAATCCTCCTTTAGATGATGAAAACACTGTGGAAGATCCGGACCATGCGCGTGTCGCCATGTACAGCGACGGCCGAAGTTTGCCCAGTAACGACGGTACTTCTCGCTTGTCGCAAGTCTATACACAAGCTTTCAAAGAGCATGTATTGGTCAGCTAACGCCGCTATTTGAGCAGGCCCTACTTGGCCGCAGGCATAATTTCCATACGAGCATGTTTGCGAGCTCTATTAGAGCGAAACAATGGCAAGCTTCCCATGACGCGCGAGACCGGAGCTGGATCATGGGCACAAGAGCTCTGCTTTCGCGATTTCTACCAGCACGTCATGGTTCACTGGCCGCGCGTCTCTATGGGTCGCAATTTCGTGCTCAAGTACGAAGCTGTGCAATGGGACGATGACCCGAATGGCGAACGCTTGAAAGCTTGGTCCGAAGGAAGGACGGGTTTTCCATTCATCGATGCTGGCATGAGACAGATGAGGGAACAAGGATGGATGCATAATCGAGCCCGAATGGCGGTCGCTTCTTTCCTCGTCAAGGATCTGATGTTGAATTGGAAGGAAGGGGAACGGATCTTCAGTAGATATCTAATTGACGGAGATCTCGGCTCGAACAATGCGGGATGGCAATGGACTGCTTCGACGGGTGCGTAGCTTCTGGACTCACCTAGATCAAATCATTACAGTACTGACTGACTTTCGCATTCATTGCAGGCACCGACCCACAGCCATACTTTCGCATCTTCAACCCCACAAACCAAGGCGAGAAGCACGATCCAGACGGAGATTACATCCGCCGCTTTGTGCCAGAATTACGCAACGTCAAAGGCAAAGCAATCTACGAGCCTCACAAGCACCTGAAGATTTCGGAGCTAAAGGCGACTGGGTATCCGAAACCCATTGTTGACCATGCAAAAGCTAGAAAGAAGGCTATCGCACGATTTAAGAATCCAGGTACGACGGCCGATGAATAAGTATTACTTCACACAAGCCATACCCCCGGATTACAGGCACCGTTTGGCATTCCACATTTCAAGATCGTAGCGACAAGGGCTTCATTCACCGGAGGAAAGTGTAACACACATTGGCTAGAGCGGAAGGCGCTGCGGAAGTTACTAGGAACGACATTGTAATACCCAAAGACATGCAAGCTCGTGAAATGCTCGTAAATACTATAGACGCTTGCTGGTCGTAAGACAGAGCAAGTCCTCTTTACCGGAATCGGTATCGTGCTAATATGATGAAGGGAAGCGAAGCAGGACTAGTGTGAGGCGGTCGAATTTGACGAATTAGACAGCGATGAGCGAGGATCTTGGCGACTTGGAAAGTCTCTTGCTCTCTCCTTTGACTCGCTTGCTCTTGTCTTTGCCGACAGGCTTGCCGTTCGCAGCCCTCGTCTCTGAACCAGCCGGTGTCGAATTGTTTGTATGGACACGGCAGTCGGGCGAAGTCAGGTCGCCGCAGCGAACGTGATAGCTGATGGAGCAGTCATCATCAGCTAAAACTCCTCACGAATCAGCATACATGTAGCTTACACGTTCTGACAGTCATCGCAAGACAAGTACGGCTTCATCAAGCCGAGTCGCTTTTCGCAAGCGCAGCAACGAGCGAGCAAGCCTGCGCCCAGAAGTTGTGCTGGCAGGATCGCAGCGAGGCTAAGCCCACCTGCCGCGCCGCCGCCTTTGCTATTGCGGCTCTTGTCCTTAGTCTGAGTTGGGCCTTCCCATAGTCCTTTCCAACCAGGTCTGATGAACGTGAAACGATGTGGTGAAAAGATTTTGCCCGTCTTCGTGGGGCTGGGTACTGGAAGTATATCGCTGTCGACAGGTGGCGGAGGCGTGGAAAGAGACTTGATGGTTGTAAATTGGTCGACAGTCGTTTCCTTGGCCATAGTTGCGATTAGAATTGCAGATGGTGCGGTCGCCTCTTCGTCCTCGAGAGTAGACAACTTGGTTTCTGCTGTCACTTCTGCGAGTGCTGTCGACGGCTCTGTAGTAGCATGGGCAGCGTCCGATAAAGTGTCGTTAGCTGTTGAGCCAGAGACGATCGACCCAGCGCTAAGGAAGACATCGTCGGATGTGTTTGTCTTGTTGTCCACATTCTCCGTCTTATCAGCTGCATCTTCGCTGTTCTCTGCAGACGAGTCCGGTGCTCGCTTGCCCATTCGAAGCCAGGAACTAGGAAGCGAAGGGAGGGAAGACGGTGTAGCAAAGGACTCCTTTGCCGAGTGACACGGCTTGACTGTAACGATCGATGAAGTCGACAGCGGTGCATCGACGAATTCCGAGTCCTTGTGAATGATGCTCGATCTGTTTGCAATTTTCGAACCCTTGATGACAGAGTAAGTCGATGGTCTTGCAGTTCCCGCCTCTTCCGCGTCACGACTAGCCAGGCAAGATGTAGCTTCTGCGTTTCGCGGGTCGAGATAGATAGCAGATCCCGCTCGGCCATTGCCGATCTGCAGCTTGGATAGCTTGGCGAGAGTGTCGTCTACATCTTCATCAGAGGTCTCGCCGATATCCTCCTTCTCAGAGTCCGAGTATTTGGGACCTTCAATCTGGCCTTGGAAAGACGGGATTCGAGGCGGTCCAGCCGGTCGCTTGCCATTCCCTCGACGTCCCGTGTTGCGCGCTGTGAAAGTCAGAGAGCCAACGTTGTATGCTGGACCATTCGCTGATTCGGCTTCAATGACTTCGCGCTCAATTTCCATGAGCTTCTCCAAGACAGTCCGAATCTTGGGACGGTCTCGAGGTTCAGCTGCGACGCATGAAATGGCTAATTCGACAAAGCTTGCTGGACAACCGGTAGAAGCTCGGCCCCTGATCTCTTCGCTGTCGAGGCCAAAGCTCGGCATTTCCCGCTTGAAGGTGTGATCGTCTACCAGACGGCGCGAGAGGATCTCGCAAAAGATTACGCCTGCGAAGGGAGCTAGTCAGCTGACAGAAATATGGTATTCAGCCTGACTGATAGCTGGTGACTTACCAAGACTGAAAATGTCAACCTCGAGCCCGAATTCATCGCCCATCAGGATCTCCGGTGCCATGTAGCCATCTGTACCGCAGTAAGATATGCGCCTCATCTCCTCATCATTCCTTGCGGCTATACGCGCGAATCCAAAATCGCAGACCTATGATGGACGCTCAGCCGGTAAGACCAGAGGCAGCGCGCCATGGAGGGATATGCATACCTTGATCCGGTCATTCTCAGTGATGAGCATATTCTCGCCTTTCAGATCCCTATGCAGGCAATTCCTCGCGTGCAAGTATGCAAGTGCCCTGGTTACGTCGATGCTGAAGGAGAGTCGCAGCCTCCATCCGAAGGGCAGCTTCGGGTTGGCAATGTAAGACCGCACATTGCCATTTGGCAGGTACTCGGAGATGATAAGAATGCGTCGGCGCGATGGCTTGATGGGTATAGCACTCGTTCGTGTGTTGCCTTCCCATAGCTGGAGAGAAGGAGGCTCTTCTGTGACAGGCGGGGCAAGACAGAGTCCGATGAATTGCACGATGTTCGGATGCCGACATTCCCTGTGGCAGAGTCCACATTAGTACTGGTACAGGCTTGAAGATGGAAATTTCGTGAATGTTCGGACGCACTTCATTAAAGTGCATTCTCGCCGAAAGTACTTGTCCACTGCATTGCATGAATTGGTCTTTAGCTTCCGAGTCTGCTCGAATGTGTGAACGGATGCTTCTGCAGCCTCACCATCGTATTCATCCGAATCTAGTACCTCTGTACAATGGCAAGGAGGACAATTCAGCATGCATGGACTCCTGAGCCTGATTCAGATGGAGGCGTCTGTACGCACCCTTGATCGCCACTTCCAGGCCGAGGTATCTGAGCGTATGCATAGGTAAGCTCAGCGCCTGGTGACAGAGTCTGGAGCTCATAGACTCACAGGCCTCGGAAGACCTTGCCAAAGGACCCTCTTCCAAGCGTACGCCAGCTTGATTCGGGACTGAGGTCGCCGTATGGGATGACATCGAACCTGCCCGAGTCTGGACTTGGGACCCTGGTCTGGCCATGAGCAGCCATTGCTGCTGCGAAGTGCCTTGGACGGTCAGATGCGAGTAGATGAGGACAAACTAGTCCCTGAGAGATGAGCGAGCAGCTGTACCAAGCTCGTCGGACACCCTGCTCGCTGTCCGTCCTGGGCGTTCGTTTCGATTTGAGCTGGCTGGCGCGAACGAGCTCGAGGTGACTGCAGGGGCAGATGAATTGGCAGCGACGGCGACCAGCCCCGTCATAGGCGTGGTGCAGTCAGCATATCAGTGCTACTGCACGCCAGCGTCTGCTTGGGCTGGACAGGACAGAGCGTAGCAGTGCCGGCTGCCCTTTGGGCGATTTACGCGCGACACAGGGGCTTCGAGGTGCTTTGGTCCATGGAGTCGAAACGTGCACGCCTCCGCCGCGGTCACAGTCACACAGTCAGCGAGTCTGCACTTCGCCAGGCTGGTCTTGTTATCAGCATCTCCCGGTGCTATTACGAGGGCCATTCAGGCTTTTGAAGAAAGCCTCTTGAGCTCGCTTGCAACTGCATCATGAAGCCGCGGTGGCAACTTGGCAGTGTTGCGGTGGAGTCTACCGTGCGCTTCGGAGTCCCGTACGATGCATAAGTTATGTTCACCTCTGTGTATGATATCGCCTACACTAATCCTGGAAATCCACGAAAAGGGCGTTTACCCTTCGTCTGCCGAGAATGCCGGACATAAACCCGCAAATCCGTCTATCTGGTGGCAAATTCCTGTCGGACGCGCCGTAAAAGGGTGGACTGCGACGAGGAGCGTGGCCGCCTCTGCCTGACCTGCGCACCTCACATCCGTGTCTGCGTGCTGAACGTAATCATTCCCTTCGAAGACTCTCTCCTCTTCTGCAGCCGTTGGTCTCGCTGGGATTGACCATCGCAGATGCCGGTTTCAAAAGATGACTCTATCCTCATAGCAGTGCGTATAGTTCGTTTCGTTAGCCGCATCGTATCTCATACTTGATTGGATGCACAGGGAGCTGGCGTGTTCGGCTTGTCCACCGCCTGGCATCTCGCAAGAAACGGATACAAGCACGTGAAAGTCATCGACAGGCACCAAGCCCCGTCACAGGACAGCGCCGGCTATGATCTGAACAAGATCTTCAGGACTGAGTGCGCATGTCACGTATCAAAAGGCATCAATTCGTCCATCAGCTGAGATGTCTTCGATTTTCTCGCAGATACGCAGATCCGTTGTACGCCAGACTCAGCCACGAAGCTCGCGATGCCTGGCTTAGCGAGAGAGTCCTCGAGGGTTGCTACCACGAATGTGGCTATATCTTTTCCGTGACCGGAAAGAGCAAGGCGAGGTGAGCTTGACATGCCTCCGTGCTATCAGAACATCCATCGTAAAACTCCTTGTTTAATATGCAATCCGACAGTGTGCAAGATTGGGAGAAAGCAGTCAAGAACTCGGAAAAGAATGGTGTCAAGTTCGATAAGCTGCTCAAGCCCGAAGACTTCAAAGCTAAAGCGAGCGTGATGGACGGTCCGATGAAGTCAGTCGTAAGCCCTCGTCCTGTAACCGTAGAGCTTACTCTGACTCGTGATCATTTAGGAGCTGGAAGGGGGTGTACAATGCCAAGGTAGAGCTCATTGTGCATCTGATTGACATTAAAACTTTCCCTGACAATCTCACATATGCTGCGCAGGCCGGGTGGACACATGCCTACAACTCTCTGCTTGCTGTATACAACGAATGCCAACGCTTGGGAGTGACCTTCGAATTTGGACCAAGTGGGACTGCAAAGAGCATACTGAAGGACCAGCAAGGCAAGGCTCTCGGCATCCTTGCAGAGGATGGGACACAGCATCGAGCCGATAGGGTCGTTCTTGCCTGCGGGGCATGGCTCGACTCAATTATCGACACGAGAGGGCAAAGTCTTGCGAAATGGTGGGTTTTGGCATTATACTAGGCTTTTCATTGCTTTTTTTGAGGGTGTTCTTGATTTTTTGGAATAAACCAATCAGCTGGTGCTTCATTCATATCAAGCTCAGCGAAGAGGAAGCTAAGCAATGGGCCAACATGCCCGTCATCAACAACCGCGAGCTCGGCTATCTTTTCGAGCCTGACATCGAAGGCAGGAGGCTCAAAGTCGCGCCTCACGGCGTGGGATACACTCACTACATTGCCCCGGGCAAGTCGTATCCCAGAAGCAAGTCACAATTCCCATCCGACGGCATCCCAACGGAAGCCAAGGCAAAAGTCAGAGAATTGCTGCGGGAATGTCTGCCTACGCTAGCTGAAAGGCCGTTCGAATACGAGAGAATGTGTTGGGATGCAGAGTAAGGCAGTGATTCCCCATCAGGGCAAGAGAGCGGCATGGCTTACTCACTAGTGCATATGCAGCACTCCCGACGCCCACTTATTGGTCACTCCGCACCCGGACCACTCTAATCTTTTCATCGCAGGAGGTGGTAGCGCGCATTCGTTCAAGGTGAGGCATGTGCACGAGGACAAGTCGTTTGGCAAGGATTAACACGACTCGCATTTCAGTTCCTGCCCAATATTGGCAAACACGTCATGAATATGCTGGAAGGTCATCTGCAAGATGAGCTAGCCAGAGCCTGGAAATGGCGACCGGGTCAAAAGATTGTCAGGGACACGGCTCGACCTGATGCACCCGATGTGAGTGTCAGCATTTGATGGGAAGCTTTCGAGGTCTGACAAGCGTTTCTTGTTGCAGGCGGACCTCAAAACTTTGGAAGGCTGGATGAACGAACGCTCCGCCCGGCTGTAGTTCTAGCAGCCGCTAGTGTGATGTGTAGTGTTGTTGCAGCAAGCAGACTATACCTGCAGTCAAGACTTGACGGTTTGAACTAGCCCGGTGGTGGAAATGAATGAAGATCGCTACACGTTGCATTACAACATGTGAAAGTCTTTGTCAACAGTTTATTATGATCCGAGAGCATTCTCAGACTCCATCGTGCTTTTGAGCATTTCGTTAAAGGCCTCTATTGAGAAATCGAAACTGCTAAGAATATCATTGCTTGGCGACGGGTCTGCCCAACTGGCGCCAGGCAAGGTCTGCATATCTAGCGTTGAAGCTGCAGCAAATTGCGTCCCAAAGTCGGCATTGTTGGACTGATATTGTTGATGTGATAGAAGCTCTCGCAGGAAGTCTGAAGACGATGGAGTTTCCGAAGCTTCTGCGGTATTCCGTGCAGTGGTCGGGGCAAAAGGATGTAGCTCGTTGGAGGAACCTGCATCCTGGCTCATCAATGAGAGTACGCGGTCGATGCTCTGATTGCTAATGGCCTGGCTATGCCCGTATTGATCACCATCCTGCCAAAGGGGAGTTTGCTGGGTGGATGCATCATACAGGAATGAAGCGGCAGGTTGGCCAGATGCCGGAACGTAGGTAGCTGCAGACTGGTGCATGGAGGGTGCAGTAGCGCCTCGATTTGCAAACATCTGCGAGAGGCCACCAGCACAAACGTGAGGGGCCCCTGGACGATCGATATGCTGTGATATTTGTTGCGGTTGCCGAGTAGCCGCAGGGTTGGGAGCTGATGGTTCCGGTGCTAGCCAACCATTCTGTCGCATGTGGTGTATGCTGTTCGGCAACCATTCGTTGTACAGGGACTGTAAGATACGGGAAATTCGCCAACTTGTACGCCAAGACAGACTGGACTTCTCTAGCGAAGTGATCTGCGAGATAAGGTCAGCTTCATCGCATGAGCGGTCATGACATTAGACACGTACACATATCGCACCGCCCTGCAGTGCACTGTGCAGCTGGGCGGCGTCGGTCTTCTTGGCGGCATCCAAACCTTTGAGAAGATGCACTGAGCCAGCTACGAAGGTTGTTTGTATGCTCGAAAGTGGGGCGTGGTTCAGAGAGTAGAAGTGATCATACAGCTGTACATGCGAAAGGGTCAGCAAATTGCCTGTCTGACACAGGAAGTTGGTTATTACGCCAAGGAGTTCCACGACGCGTGTTGCAGCGGCATCACACGCTCGGACAGACTGATGCTGAGGGTTCTTGTGCAGGAGACGCTGGAATATGGGCCTGTGTAGGAGCATTACTGCGTAATGGTACGTGATATGCATCGTCAGAACATGCGGAGGCGGGACAACCGAGCCTTGGAGTTGTATGGTCTCTGGCAGATCCGCATGCCAAGCTTCGAGTTCGGCTTGCAGTGTATCGACAGTCTGTAATTGCGCTGGCGAGCGTACGTCTGGCTTGAGCGAATAGCTGCGAGAAGTGAGGCGATTGTCAATCTGGGCGCAAGCCGAAGTGTGAACAATGCATGAGACGTACAATCTCTTGAGGATCGTGTGTTGAATTGATGCTAACTGCTTTGTGTGAACAAAGCATGTAGAGATATAGCCTGGCTGGCCGCTTGCTAGCGACAGGCCATAAGGGTCGACGTCGCGCCAGACGCGGGGAGCATTCCACGGAAGCTTGTCATAATTCGGATCCGGATCTGGACACCGTATATTGTAATCTTCCTGACCAATGTTAGTGAAGCGCCCAATAGCCATTGACCAAAGCTATGTGCAAGGCCTCAGCAGGAGTCGCATCACCTTGACGTCGCGAAACTGACTTTGTCTTGTGTATACACGGTGTAGAAGAGATTCTCGCGGGAAGCTTTGGTCTCAGCCGTAATAAGACCCTTTTTCACGAAGTCGGTGCACTGTCCGGGCAGTTGGACCAAAGGTTTGTAAGCAACCGAAATGAGCAAGCAGAGCTATGCAAGTGCAGAGTGTAGCAGACTTGCATCGATGTTTACTCCAAGCTAGAAACACGTATCCAGTCAGTTAAAGATCTCCGTTGTCGGAAAGGCGACTCACAGCATGGCTCGAGGCAACAGCGCAATTGAAGAGGACATCTGCAGGAAAGAGGCTGGTCAGTCCGCATCTCCTGAGCGATGCAAGCGGAATGCTTACGGCCCAAATTCGGTCTTGCTCTGCCCGAGTTGAAGCTGGCCATGAGCAAGAGTCCATTGACAAGGCTTTGCATGGGTCTTTCGCATTCCACATCGAAGCACTCCTTGGCCCTCTTATATAAAGTATCTGCCACCATATCAGCTGTATCGCGATCATCTGCTCCTTCTGCTAAGACGGTCTCATTGATGGGCGGGAAGGCCCGGACTATACGGTCGCCGTGCCACATGCAAGCACCCATTGCAAGTACCATATTGTGCAGTAGCGGCGAATAGAAGGGAGTGCGCGAGGGAGGCTGCTGTCCGTCCACGGATAAGCTTAGACAGACTTGCATGTCTCGCCTGAACGCGATAAAGTCGAGGACCTGTGGTAAAGGATTCAGCGAGGCAGAACCGGAAAAGAGAGACAAGAGCATCTAGCTGACTGACCCAATTCCAGGGCGTAAAGAATGCCTCACACAGCTCCAAGAGGGCGTCATGTACATCGCGAGTCAGACCCAGGTCAGGCAGATTGCGATCCCATGCAATGTCCTGCTTGGGTTTCAGCCAAGGGAAGGCCGACGAAGCTGACATGCCAGGTAGTTGCGACCCAAAAGAGCTGCCGAAAGAGCCGAGGTCCCTACTTGTGGGACTTTGCGAATGCCGACCTACACTTAGAGGCGACTGGAGGGATGGGTCCGCTGCGGACAGGTGGTTCAAGGCAGATGTCGGTCCATAGTGACAAAGTGTGGATGAGGGCATGTCATCGAGATGCAGTCGGTCGAGATCTGTGACCGCGTCTGCCGAGTCCGAGCCATTTAAGCCATCTCCATCCGCCTCTGACGGTGCAATCTTGTAAAGCTCGCTTCTCGCGCGACTTTCGGTGATATCCTGGTTGGCGGCTGCATCCTGCGAGGAAGAAAGGTCTTCGAACTCTTCGAGTGCTTCGGCCACCGATACTCCTCGTTTCGACAAGGCGCGCTCCAGCGCAAGCAAGCGTGTGCGAAGTATACTGTTGCGTCTCTGAAGGTCGCGCATTGTTTCAGCGCCATTCTGGCCCTGGCTACCATCGTGAGAAGCTCGCAGACGCTGCGCTTGCTTCGAGCGCTGCGCGGCCCCAGCTTTCCGCCCGTCCTCGAGGTTGCTGTATTGGCAGCTTTGTCCAATGTGCTGGCAGGAGTTGCACGACGGCTGTGCACCGTCACATCGAATCTTACTGCCAGAGTGGATATGCAGGCAAGCAGCAAGACGTCAGCTTGACGAATGGAACGCACTTTCTTTAATCTGGCTTACCGCCGCCGGCACTGCAGGCATGCACGTGAGATATGCGAGACTTTGCGCTTCGATGGCTTGCTGGACTCTGAGGTGTCTTGCGCAGAGGTACTGGCTATCGGCGCTTCGTGCTCTCCAAACGGACCTGCGAAATAGTTGCTCATGTTGGTTGGCAGGCGAGGTGCTCATTGTCTCTCGGTCTTATCTTACTGGCGCATACTCCCTTGCCACCAGCCGAATCTTCAACTCCATTCGCATCAAGATTTCGCCCAACTCACTTGCACCCCGCACAAAGCTGTACTGCTCATCGTCGCCCATTCGACGACATCCCTCTATGATACCGTTTGCTGTCTTTCGAGACTCCAGCCTGGCCACTCTCGATCACCCTCAGCAAGGGCGAATCACCCGTGCTGTCTTTCTCTACAATGCCTGAGTAGATCTACGCTTAGCACCTGACGTGCGCGCATGTCTATCATCATTCTATATGTCTACTCTGCTCTGTGCCTGATGCCTGCAGCGTTGTGACAGTGCTCACATCAGGTGGCGGAGATGCGCGCCTCACAGTCTTTTTCGACTGGCCTTCGCTTAACTCCAATATAACAACAACAAAAACACAACAACGACCGCTCTTTGCCTTGTCACACATTGCACTACCATCCGCAGAGCACTTGCTCGCACAGTCATACTACTGAGCTCGCCCAACAGTGATCAATGGCTCGAGGTCTGCAGAAAGCGCAGTCTCAAGCCAAGGCCAAAGCGAAGGAGGCTTCTCAAAAAGGCGGTAACTCGCAACTCAAGCAAGACAAGGGTCTGAAGGCAAGTCGCGTTCTTGTGCACGCAACCTCGTGCGTCTGGACTAAATCTTGCTATTTTGTGACTATCAGTACAAGTGCCCAAAAGTGCGTAAATGCTCGTCTGGCCGACCGTACGCTCGACCGCCACTTCACCTGACTGTCTGTCTCTCCACACATCTCATGCACGTACAGTGTCTCCAAGACATCGATAGTCTCAGTAATTTAAAACTTCATTTTAGTAACAAGCATCCTAAAGAGGTGTGTATAGCTGCACGACATGACACGTCCTCGAAACGTGGCCAGTAGGCTAACTTGGTTCTGCAAACTCAAAGGCCGAGCCGGACTACGAGGCCTGCAAAAAAGCATAGACATGGTCCCTCCGGAGTTCTTACAGTTGAAGAAGCTGTCTTTCGGGCCGGGACTTGCGGTATTTCATCGATAATCCGTCCACCTAGCTGCAAAGTCAAGCAACGAGCGATTCTCAACTGGCCTCCATGGAAGACAGACTCATTCGCCTCAAGAGCTGTTTTGAATCTTTGGCGATCAAGCATGCGTGACAGAAAGACATCATTGGATCAAAATCGACGCAAAACAGATCATAGTCGAAACGGACATACGAGTGTTTGGAATCGTTAAAGGGAATCGGGGTCGCTCAAAGCATTGTTACGACTGCAAGTTGATTCATACACTTTTGAGCTGGATCATATACCGGGAAAAGCAAACCGCTTTACGGAGACTGGTTTCTTGATGCTACTGAATGCGCTCTCCACTGAGGTCTTTTCACCTTGCATGAGTAACATACGGGCCGGTCAGCTGATTATTCTAATCACATTAATGGTGAATCACAGAGATATCAGCTAGCAAGCAGAATGCTCGATACAAGGCCGCCATAGAACAGTGACAAAAATCAGTCTTCCCGAGCAGCGACTTGGTCCGCCTTCAAGGAGCCAAACTCACGCTGGCGGGAGCGAGTGTCAACAACCCATGATGCCTTGATATGACTGACTGTCGTAACATGATATTCTCCAGCACAATCAGACAATACCTGTCACCTGTCTAGCTATAAAATTTGTCCGTGGGGCGGTGGCTATGATTACGCCGTGACACTATACGCGCTGCGGGCCAGGCCAGCAGGGGTTTGTACGAGCATGAGGCAGTCAGAAGCATGAACTCTTCTATACACAATTGTAGAAAGTGCAACAGAGCTTGATTTTGTTCCTGCCCTAATTTGTAGCCCAGGTATTACTATTCCGGTCCGGCTTCTACTTTGCTTTGCAAAGCTGTGTCAACTTGTCAGTCCGCCCGCCAAAAAAAGCCAACACCGGGAGAGCTGGGTTGGCGTCACCCGGACAGCGCGAGCAGCAGCACGTACCACCCCATCACACCCCGGAGGCCGCCAACTGCGCCTCTGCCCGCCCGCCGCCTCGCACGGGTGTCATCGAGGCCCTTCCCGCAACTTGGAGCTCTCTGACCGTCGTGCAACAGCGCAGAAAAAGCTTCCTTTTGGTCGCAGCCAGTGCTGCATGTACGTCGCAGGCGAGGAGCGCCATACAACATCTTCAGATACACACCATCCTAGACTGTGCACGCTAGCCTGCACGCTTGCGCTCTGTCGCAAGCGAGGCCAGCTTTCGCATGCAAGGGCTCAACTACAATGGCCTGCCAACGGCTATGCCCGTAGCTGGCTCAACGCAGCCTAGCGATGGCACAGCTGCGCAACAGCAACAGCAGCAACAGCAACAACAACAGATGCAAGTGCAAGACCAAACGCAGCAGATGGGCATCTTCGCAGCCCAAACATCAAATGCTGCATCCTCGGGCTTCGCAGCTTCTAGCGGTCACATGGGTCCGGCTGGCCTGTACGAGCAGGGCGGCGCTCACGCAGACGTGTTGATGATGTCCACTATGGACACCACGACGCCTACTCAGACGCCCATGCCACGTCCAGATCCCTCTCTGGATTCTGCCTCGTATGGGTCTGCCTATAATGCCGATCACGTCCCGTCTACCCAGCAGCAACCGCATCTGCAAATGCAACAACAACAGCAGCAGCAACAACAACAACAACACGTCAATGTTTCTAGTCAAATGAGCCAGCAGCCAGCGACTAAGCCCGTGCAATTCACTTCGACGCCGCCACTGCCCTACCAGCAGCAGCCCCAAGCCGTACAGCTGCCTGGACAGAGCCAACCGGCTTCCCAGCATGTCTATCAGGATTCGCAAAATGCCCTCGCAATCCAAGCAAGTCCAGCAGTAGCAGCTCCAGCAAAGGACTACATGCCTCCGACGCTACAGAACATGCAAAAGGCGCAAGGTCAGACATTCCGGGCTGGTCAGAACAGTGCGAATAATGTAATTGCGGAAGCACTACCTCTTCCTGACGGACAGCACCGGGACGAGCATCATATGCAAGCTCCGCCAGCTGTGCCAAACTCGCTGCTGCCAGCTTTCACGGCAAGCGGGCCAACAGACAATGCTTCTTGGGCAGCCATGTCGGCCGGTGCGCAATTGACGCAAGAACAGCTTGCCAATGCCCAAAATCAAGATGTTGCTCTTAAAGCTTGTGCAGACGTAAGTGCAAAGCACCTCGCGAGCGCTATGTCTGCTGTCGAGACTCACTTCTTCCGCCCTCTTTTGCATGACAGGTTGCAAATAGCTACAACAAGATAGCCAATTTGCTGGCAAATCGGTCCATCGTGGATGTCGCAACGCGCGTTGCTATCAGGCAAGACTTCTGCAATGCGGTGGCTGCTTTGGACAGAGCCTTTTTTTGTAAGCATCTCCCTGACGAAGAAAAATTCTTCTACCTTGTCATGCTGACATTCCCGTTTGCTGGTCTAGTGTCACCCGAGGGTCCTGGCTACATTGGCAGCCAACAAGACGAAGGCATGGGTCCACGAAAAGTGAGACAGTCCTGATGGATTTGCAGTAGAGCTCAGCAGCTGAGTGCATTCTCTCCCTTGCAGCGCGCCCACACCGTGAACAGCGCAGACGGCGCCGACTCCAACAAGCACAGACGGACGGTCAGCGTAGCGAGCGATGCGCGATCTGAGCTGTCCTCGTCAATGAGGTCGCCATTCTCGGGATCTCCTGCAAACGCCTCTCGACCTCCGCTTGGACAGCACACCCATTCATCACCGCTTCTCCCTGTCGAGAACCATTATCGACCAACGCCCAGTGGTTTGAGCGATCCCATTCCGGCACCAAAGGCCTCGGACCTAGCCGCGTCAGGATCACACCATGTCGGCCGACCAACGCCTCTGTATCAATCGACCTTGGCATCGGACTCGGCAATGTCGGAGGGCATCAGCCAAACTGGATCCCCAACTGGTTCCCACAATTTTTTGCCTAATATTCAGGCGCATCTCTTTCAGAGCTCGCAGAATATTCTGGCCCCAACACCGATGCCTGCTGGGTCTGCTATGATGGACGGCACTGCTCTAGCCGGTCAACTTGCTACAGATGGCGCTTTCGGAGCCGACGATCTCCAAACAAGCTTTGGTCAGACTCAGCCATTCTTGTCCGAGGGCGTCGACCCCTCTCAGATGCAAGTTCAGTCATCGACAACTCCGACTCCTCAACAGCAACATGCATACATTACGCCGCCAATGGAATCCATGGCCCCTTTTCAGTCGCAACCGGGCATGCCCTTCCAGGATAATGACGCGCCTAAAACAAGCAATGCCACCTTCGCGAATGCTACTGTTCCGCCGCCGCCCGCACCTACGCCTACAGCATCCTTACAGCCTAGCGGCACAATGTCGTCAAGGCCGACTACGCGAGCTGGTCACCCCGGGAGCTTGGATTTTACCTCTCTTAGAGCGAAAGACGATGAGTCTGGTACCACATCGCCGTATGCCTCATCTCACCTCTCAATGTCGTCGTTTCCCTTTTCGAATTCGGTGGGTGGCCAGACCTCGGGATCTCGGTCACGCGCAACCAGCTTGTCTCGCAATACTAGTGCTTCACGCTCGCGGGCACCATCGATCAATTCCATGCATTACTCGATCACTCACGGTCCGGATGCTCAAGAGCTGCACAACATTCTGGGCAGCCTGAAGGCTATGCCGTCGCCCATAAACGAAGATGATCACGATGACGACGATGATCAGACAAACTCCTCGGATGGCCCCTTGCTCTCAAAGCGGGATGTCTTGAGTGCAGAATTGTCTGCAAAGTATGCTCAAATTTTCTCAACTTGGCTGCCTAAAGTCTGCGCAAACACAGAATTGACTGATCGCAAGGGCGAGAAGATCCATCAGCCCCTGATGGCCAAGAAGATGGCAAAGCTGGACGAAGAGCACGCTTGGCGTCCTTTCAAATTCCGCATACAACCCTTCACCAATTCATTCCAAGACGCGTGCCGGGAAGCAGGATTAAGCGAGGCAGAAACGGCTCCTAAATACATCAAGCACTTCTTGTGGAATCAGCCTCTGATCTCGCGGTTCAATGATGAAGGCAAGAAGACTAAGTCACGTGGTAACCATGTGTGGTCTGTCGATGCGCGGCTTGTGTCCGCGGGGCTGTACGAGTACAGACCTCCAGCCCCCAAAATAGTACCTCTGCCTGCTACCGCTGCACCGAACATGCACTGGACCTGGGCGCCTAAAGTACTAGACTCTTCGTGTCAAGGTGGACCGTAAGCCAGCTTAGAAAACGCATTCTGTAGACGAGTCTAACTTTGTCTTCATCAGTATGGATGCGACCTTCTCCTGCCCAAGGTTACCCACTTGGCTCTCTTTCGACGACGATGTTCTGCAGGGTACCCCACCCCTGGATGCGCACTCTGTCAAGCTCGATATCGTCGCTGAATACGCCGGCCACACGCTCGTGCAGACTTTCACGATTGCTCTTGTGACCGAAGAAGGTGTGCGTCCGATAGCACATGATAGCCCGCCAGACGAGAGCGTACGGCAGAGTGCACACGGATCCACCGCTCATACACCGATCTCCGACGGGAAAGGGCATCATGGAAACTACTCTGGATCGTCGCTTTCGTCGGACCTCACCCATTCGACGAATTCTATCATTACACCGCCCGCGCTAGTCAACCATGGTGCGCAGGGCACTGCATTACTGCCGTCGCCCTTGCCAGCCTATGCGCACGACATGACCACGCAACGGATTTCCAGCATGTATCCGGTCGGCAAAGTCAACCCAGCGCTTGCGTCGGTCGCGCAGACTTCTCCATCGTCGCCTTCCTCGCCAGCTTATCTCAACTCCGGCATGGGTCAACCTGTGCCCTTCTTCCTGCCAACTCATCCAACTGATGCGACAACTTTGGCTAGCGCCAATCACATCAAGGCAAAGCTGGTCGAAACGACCGCGCTACATCACGAAAATATGTCAGCCCTCAATCCAGCCCATCCGCCTCCGGACGCGGCAAAAATATCGGCAGCTGTCGAAAATGCCATCAGTAGGCAGATCGTGGCATCCGCCCCACAGCACCATGTGCCTTCTGCACACGAAGTCTTCAATGCGACCCTCGAAGTCAGCACACGTAGCCAACAGATGCAGCACGAACAGCTCTCGCAAGCTGTAGCTGCAGTGACGCAGGCGATTTCTCAGCAGCCGCTGATGAGCTCGCAAGTCACGAACCAATTGGCAAGCTTCTCTTTCACGCCCAGCAATACTCCGGGCATCCGATCGCCTGAGAGCAGCTTCACCGCCAATGCGAATGGCACATGACTGATGGACGTGGCCAGCCTCAGCGAAAATCTGACTTCACGCCAGTCACCTTTATAAACCCTGTAGCAATAATTTCTTCCATGACCTTCGGCTTCTTTGCTTTCTTCCTGGATGCTTGGCGGCAGAGCCGCACACGCACACAGTGGATTTGAAGCTGTTCTGCAATCAGAACAGCTTCCTTTGGGCAAGTTTTCCACGATCACCACCCCTCTGGGGATACGAATAGTCAGGATGGAAGCCATATATACGAATACGTGACGAGTCCTAGAGGACACCGAGATACAAGGGTAGAAGTCGAGCAGTTCACATAGAAGTGTTTTAGGTGAAAAGAGGTTTTTGTACCACTCGCTTCAGTTATGCTGCAATGGAGACAGGCTGCATTTAGCGACCTCTTTTGCAAAAGCGGAAACTAGTCAGATGCATTTCGTTCGTAGCTATGCACGACGAGTGTTCCACAAAGGTACGCAAATACAGGCTGACGAACAAATATGATTGCTCTAATGGCAACACTCGAGCTCTGTCTGACAAATAAACAGCGACCGCTACATTCCACCCTGAATATCCCCGACCGGACTCGTGACGTCAGATGCGCTTTGTAAAGTGGCATCCCAGGTAATGTGCCTCTCTGAGCTGTGCCTCGGGGTTCCAGCTTTGGACAATGACGACCTTTGTGCGAGTCCGGCATAGCTTTTCCTCCGAGACACGGGCCCAGCTGGTGTGGCTGAGACAACGTTGTCTTCAGATACAGGAAGATCAAGGTCGTAAGCTCCGCCAATCCACTCCCAGACCCTGACTTCTTCGCCATGTTGCTCGGCAGTGCGCGCGCGTACATTGGCGTTGCCTTCTACCTTTTTCTCCACCCGTTGCCAGAGATCAGCCTTGCGGGACGCCGAGCGTTCATCTCGAAGAACAAGGTCGCGCAATTGACTGGGAGCCAAATACGGGACGGGCGTCATGCTATCGCCTAAGCTATGATTCTGATTCTGAGCTTGGAGCAGAGACAGAGCCAGCGGAACCAATTCTTCCACGTCTTCGTGTAGTTTGCGACGACCGCGCAATTGTGACCGTCCATAAAAGATTGTGGAAGCGAAGCTAAGAAGGGCAGCGAGTACCCCTTTGTGTTCATTGGCGGAGCTGTACGCAGCCAGTCGAAGGCGACAACTCAAGGGCATGCTTACGGTTGTCGAAGCGATGAATCGCTCGTTCCTATGATAGAGGTTGTCAGTAAAGCAGGGAAGAGCAGGACGACAAGTGACTCACTCGTATTCAGCTTCTATGATCTCCTTGTGCTTTGCTAGATAGCTAAGTGCTTCGCCAAAGATCCTATCAAATTTTACCCAGCTCTGCACCTGTGCGTTGCGGCTGACATTAGCAACACAGACAAAATAAACAGGTGTGACAGCTTACGTCGAGACTTTCCAACATGGCCTTTTTCAGATCGGTTTCGCTGACGCCGTAGGTCCAGGCATCAGGAGAATCACCAAAATCGTGCTTTCGGGCGTCCTTGATTCTTCGCTTCTCTTCCCCAGAACAGATGCGATCCCCCTTGACCTCGCGCAATTTTGTTGTTATTGTACTGGCAGTCTCGAATAATCGCTGGAGATAGACCGTGTCCGGAGCGCACTTGGGCGGCAGAAGAAGCGGCAGAACACTCTTCTTCGGGTCTTGGCTGCCTGCAACGAGGTACGCAACAGAGTTGGGCATCTGCAAGTACCCCTCATTGCACTTGACGATTCTTCCGTCTCGACATACACCCTCTTCTGGGCATGGAGTGCATGTTACTGGCGCAATGTAGTTTCGGCCGTGAGTAAGGTAGCTTTGCCAATCTTGTGCGTCAAATGGCTGTTCGCGAACCAGAGAATACTGGGCGTCACGGTACTGTACAGCGGCGTTTGTTGTCTCTGCGGTATCGCAGAAGCCGAGGGCTTTCTTGCCATCTGCCCACACACCTGCGCCTTGCCATAGAGCAGAAGAGAGCAGAAGAGCGAAGGTAGCTCCTGTAGCTTGCAGCGAGTATTTGGCTGCTGAAGGGAGCTTGGCTCCAGCCTTGACTGCAGGGATCACTGCTTTCGATGTAGATGATGTGGGCGTCGGGATCTTGTTGCGTTTGCGGACATTTTCGCTTCTGGCGCTGGATGCCTCATCAGCTTCAGGCGTTTCGGACTTCCCTTCGGCACCGAGTTCGAGTGGCTTATTCTCTTCACTCTGATGCACGACAAGATCCTCTCCGGGGTCAGGGGATGCCAGCTCACGATCGAGCAGGGCGACTTGCTGTGCTGCGGCGAGCTTGGCCTCTTTCAGCTCCTTTAGAGCGGCCGCACGCTCTGCTTTACTCGGCGAATTGTAGCTCTTGATCTCAAAATCTTCCGGATCTATAGCCAAGGCCGCAAAGGAGGGTCTGGCCTTCGGTGTACTGCCCGACTGTGCTGGTGAAAGCAGTCGCGGCAGAGGAGGTGGCAAGGTATCCGGGCTGCCACTGATCTTTCTCTTGTACCGATCCAGGCCAGCTGAGAATGCTGCACTATTAGCCGACTTCTGACTTCTGGCAGTAGTCGCTGGAGTGCCTTCAGAGGCTTGAGCCAGTGAGCCCAAATCTGGCATGGTCTTGCTATGCGAGAGGCCGGTGCCAGAGGTGCTCATGCCTTCGGACTTGACACCCATAGACGATTTGCGCCTTTTGCCGGGCTTTTCGCGGTCGGGGCTGGACTGGAAGGGATTGTATTCAGAGAAGCCAGATTCAGCCACTTCGTTGGTGTCGGTGTCGTGTGTCTTCCGCTATTGTCAACAGGAACAGGGGATGTAATTCGTCAGTTCAGCCAGATCGACGGAAAATTCTATAGCACGCACCTTTTGTGGGCTTTCAGCTTCAGACTTGCGACGCCTGGGTACCTCTATTTCCACTACAGGGTAGCCACGAGCCGGAGACGACCCAGGGGCCATCTTCTTGACCGGGGTCGGGCGGCTCTGCTGTGAAGCGACAACTGGCATGTGGTCAACCAGCATATCCTCATCTTCAATCTCATTGATGACTGCAGGTGCATTCCTCGTCGCCTTTTGGCTGGCCTTGCGACTTGTTGGACGGCTGGAGGCGACTGGCACCTCGTCTACGTCCATCGTCGCAAGTTCGTCGTGCTCATCGTCGGTGGCAGTGACGACTTCCACGCTGGCACTCCTTCGCGACGACCGGCGACTGGGTGGTGCGGGCTCGACTGATGTGCGACGCCTCCCAGTGGCGCCTCGGCTGCCACTTGCGGTTGGAGCAGAATTGGCAATAGCGGCCAAGTTGTGCATCGAGGCGGCTTTGCGTGACCCAGCGAGCTTCCTGGCGCTGGTGGCCGTGTCTTCAAGCTCCTCGCTAAGTCTGCTCGAGGAGGCGGAAGACGTAAGTCCGGCGCGTCGCTGCTGCCCTGACACAGGAGCCTTCTTGGGCTTGGGCATTTGATCTTGCTGCACCGACTGGCTCGGAGCTCCTCGTCTGTCCTCTATGCCAGCGCTACTGGCTCTGACGCGTTCCGCTTGCTGTCGTAAACGTGGCAGCATGGGGCGAATGTGAGTCTCGAACAGCTGGACATAGTCGGCTTTCTTGCTGGCCCCATTGTAGCGCACGCCATTGTCGATGAAGATGTTCGTAAGGTCAGCGATCTTGACGCTCTTGCTCGCAGGGTTGAAGTCTGGATGTAGATAATCGCTGGCGTCCATCTTTGAACAAGCCGGCCACGTGCACAGGTACGAGTCGAACGACGGTGGTGGAGGCCGACGACAGCGGTGTGACAGGTGTCTGAGGTCCCTCAGAGCATAGCTCTATGGCCTCTTGTACAGTGCACGCCGTACCGCTTGCGCCTGCTGCAGTCCGTGTCGAGGCAAGCCAGAGGCCAAACTCGCCAAAACACGATGGATGAAAGAGCGAGAGCGATCGGGCCTGGCGGGTGGAGCGTGCCGATACGTGGGCCTCAGTTCTGACCGACTCGCTGCTGCAGCACACACAAGCTGTGATGCATTGTTGTGGTATGACCATATCACATCGACTGCCTAAATGGCTACAGAGACACCCTGCATTACCGGGTGTCTACGAAAGTCGGGAAAACACAGTGGAGAAACGAAAACATGCTAATGGAGAGGGAGAGTGTGGGAAGTGGAAACAGCCTTCAAATACGACGGTTTTCATCTAAGGCAGTCCAACACGCCAGTTGGCATCTGCGCCTGTTGGTCCGAGTCCGGAGTCAAGGTGACACACATACCCAAATCAATCATCAGCCATGACAATTGAAGAAAAGGCATTCAATGGAGCCAGCTCACCATTGAGTCCTCTGCACTGCGAGGAATCATCGTGTACAGTCGTACGGCGCATGTCGCGACGGAATTTGCCATCGACTGGGCCTTGCACCGCGCGATGCTGCACCCTGCCACCCCAGTCAAAGCCAGGGAGGACGAACAATAGTATCAGCCTTGACGTCTGCAAACCGATGTGCAGCGTCACTCACGCAGTATTGTCCCACAAGATCAAATCGCCGGGCTGCTTCCATTGCGCAGCGTATACGTACTTCGGCTGAGAAGAGATCTTCAACAGCTCATCGATGATAGCTTGTCCTGGGAGGGGAAATCATACGCATGCCCCTTTAGCAATACCTTAGTGAGTAGACGCTTAAATTGGCTCACCCTCTTCCAACGACAGTCCGTCTATGGAGTAGCAATGTCCGCCAATGTACATCGTCTGGCACGAAATGCATGAATCAGCTGCGATTATTGCGGACGAACAGAACAGATCTGACCTCTGCTCCAGAGCGCTCGTGCATTTGCACCAGTGTATGTTTCGAGAGAGGTCCTTTGGCAGGATCGAACTGGAAGCTGACAATTAGTGCAAATCTGAATCAGATGCAAATTTAAACACACCCTATCCTCCATCACCAAAGGATGGCCAGGCGCGCCGCGTCGTCTCGAGTGCAATTGCGTGTGGTTGACGACATAGTCGCGGATCTTGGCTTTGAATTCTGGGTCCAATTCTTTGTAGGCTGTTCGAGTGTCTGCGAATTCCGTGTTGCCAATAGCGCCATAGACGTTTTGTGGTGGAATTTCGTGGGCTAGGAGGAGAGACTGGAGATGACATCGTCAACTTGAATCCGTCCCAGAAGGTGTGAAAAGAACACCACGCACTAGTCCGGCTCTTCGCGCGTTGAAGGAGGAATCGCAATGGAACAGCGCATTCGCTTTGCCAAATACGGCTCGCGTGCCATCAGCCGGTGCCAACTGATTGTTCTCGTCTAATCCACATGATGAGCGGGAAAAATACGCTATAATATAGCGGAGAGCGAGGCTCACCAAGATTGCTGACATCAAAGAGCTCATCGTGGGGAGCCAGACGATTCTTTCGCCCTAGACTGTTGTAGGGGGTCACATCGTCAAGTTCGCCAAATTGCCGCGAGAAACTAATGTGCCGCTCCTGCGTGTGCCAGCAGGCAAAGTCAGTCAGAACCAAGTTACAATAGACACGCAATGGATTCACGTTGTCTAGTCCAGTGTTGCGAAAGATGAGGACACCGTATTGAGCAATGCCCTTCTTGATGGTGTCCATGTCCGCTTCCGTTAGTGGGACCTGTGGAAGCATTAGCAAGGCCCAAAGTGGCCTTCGAGGCATCAGTTGTCGGATACACTCACCTTGCTGAAGTCCACGCCCTTGCATTCGGCCACGAAGGTAGGGTGCTGTGGTTCGAAAGTGATAGCCATGGTAAGTCAAAAGGTTGCCACGCGAGTCGCAAGTGTCAGAGTCGAATTAGGTTGTTGGGCTGAGAAGACCGAGGAAAGAGAGATGAGCGACCTTGAACGACTTGTTCATGTTGGGCAGACGCATGCGCTCTCCGTAGACTGCCGTGGGAAGCCGCTGGTTGCCGTTTTGTAGATGCTCCATGACTTCGGCACAAGCGTTCGGCAGCAGTGTGTGCCGTGACGGGGTGCAGAAAGCCTGAGAAGGCCCCGCAATGCCGGACCACCGAGGTCTGGCCAGACAGCCAGATTGCCTGAAGTTTCCGTTGCGAGCCGTATTGTGACGGAGCATGTTCGTGTGGCAGGCTGTGTCATATGCCGTTGACTATGCGGATCAAGTTGGCCCCAATGCCCTTGAGGTCGCCGCTAGGACGATGCGAGACCTAGAACGAGGGCTACAATTTTCCTCAGTCGAAGCCGGAGAGAATGGCAATCTGTTTAAAGTCTGCTGCATTTCATTCAGCATCGGCGCTTTCGTACTGTAGTCGGAAATCTCAAGGCTGCCTTTGCTGTCCTTGCCAAGGAGAGGCATGCCCGTGCTCTCTACTACTGAACCGCGGCGAGCCGCATGCACAGACAAGCAGTAGCTGCGCAAGATGGCCGGGTGCTACATCCTAGCCTGTACGGTTGTGCAAGGCCGCCAATGCTCTGATGCGTCGATGCCTTCATACTGTACAAGGGCTTCTCTACACTGCATGTTTCGCCACCAATTGTTGGTCACTGACACGGGCGGAGACTGCTTGGAGCTCTGCAAGCTGGCAAGCGGGTCGGCCACGCCCAGCGAGCACAGCACGCCCGCCATGCCGGACATTGAAGAGATCCTCGAGATACTGCAACGCAATGTCGACGCGACACGCGAGCGGATGCACCATTTGCTAGAAGAGGAGGGGCTGAACGAGGTGGGTGGGGCCACGTCGTATGACACACACACAAACGCACATCAAATGGGGGGAGCAGCACGCTGAGCCAGCATCGTCCCGTCCTCTGTGTCTGCAGCTCCCTGCTCGCCTGTACGACCAGGTCGTCGTCCACATCAATGCTGGCCTCAATGCACTCACCGCCGGAGGGACACTGCCTGCCCTGATACCCAGCCTGCCCACGCTGAACCACGACAAGCAAGTCGCACGGCCGCCGCCAGTCCCACTTACATACTGGGACCGCATGATCAACCATATACAGTCTCGTCCGCGTCTATACGCAGCGCTTAGCGGCGTGTCATTCACCTGTCTCGCCACCATCGTAGCGGTCAATGTCTCTCCGGCTTTCCGGACAAGGCTGTTCGCTGTAGCTCCTTGGCTCAGACCCGTCTATGTGCGTGGCAGAAGGGCACTGCCGCCAATTCCTCGTCCTAGACTGTGCCCGAAGGGTCAGCAGAGGCTCGAAGCGGTCCTTGTCCTAGGCTGCGACCAGGGCTCGCATGGCCGCGAGGTGGCAAAGGCATTTGCGCGAAGAGGGTTTGTGGTCATTGCAAGCCTGAGCGACCCGAGCGAGACGGATGAACTTGAATTCGTGGGCGAGGGCTTCATCAAAGCACTTGTCTTGGATCACACCAGCGTGAGCTGAGCCCGTCACTTTGTACGTTCTTACATGATGCTGAGTCTCACACAAATGCTCTACTAGCCCGAGACATCCCAAGTGTCACGTTTCGTAAGGTCGCTGAACACGGCTCTCTCGCTTCAGTACCCTCTTAAATCCGCTGGCGATCCTTTCCTACACCACAACACCGGCAACAGTCACAACCTGCAGCTTGGCAGCGTCATCAACTGCATTTCCATAAGCGGCCGGCATGCTGGTACAGCTTTCCCTCTGGAAGCTCTGCCAGTCGACCATGTTGCGCAGACCTTCAATATTATGGTCTCGACTTTCCTACTCTTACTTCAGTCCCTCATCCCCATGCTTCGCCTCGCACATGATCCGCACGGCCTGCCTGCGACTGTAATTACCTGCCTGCCAGGACCGGATCGCTTCGTCGCTGCACCTCTTACTGGAGTCGCTAGCGCCTTACCAGGCATAGCCAGCAACGCCTTGGCATCCTCCCTCGACTTGCTTCGGAGAGAGCTTTCAATGGTTCAAGACTGCGCCAGGCGACAAGTCAAGATCGTCAACGTCGATGTTGGCTTCCTCCAGCCCGTCAATACCAAGAAGTCACACCGAGGGATCACCCATCCTGCAGACTGTCGACAGCAGGCGGCAACCCCTACTTTAGCGTCTGTCGAACGCGCACTTCCCGCTCACTTGCGCGAAATGTACGCGCCGGCGCTGTTGGCGAATTTCGACAAGCACGCTGAAAGCTCACGTAAACGATTGCCCGGATCTTGTGTTTTGAGCGATAAGTTATTAAGCATCGTGCTGGCTAAAAAGGCGAGGCATATCCCTGACCGGACATCGGTGGGAGCCGCCGGTATGTCTTGTCGATCTGCAATAAGAATGTCACCTGATGTTCGTTGCCATCGCAGTCACCAGCTACTATGTTGCTTCTCTACTTCCGACTAAAGTCGTCGACACCTTCCTTCGATTCCGTTTCCGGCTGCTCAAAGGCTTGTCCTCCGTGCCCATTGCATCTCAATCGGCAATCCAGGATGACAAGCCTCGTCCAGCTCGTCGACCGCTCCCTTTGCCAGGAGAAGCACCCTCAAACGTCTCGAAAACCGCCGAGGCTGCCATTGAACGATCCCAGATGCATGCGCAGCAGCACGACGAATCAGGCTTGCCGCCGTACGCTCTGTCGGAGGACAGCTCTGTTCGTTCGTCTGCATACTCTAGCTCGGCAACCAGCCCACTGGAAGAATCCACTAGCATCGCTTCTCGACAGACTAGCGAACAATACGGATCTCAGTCTGGGTACTTGGGCGAGAGCTACGTCAGGGTGTGAAGCATCGCAAGGCCAGCTTCGGAAAGGAGACAGTGGAGGTAAGCATGCCACAGCCACTCAAATGTAGATGACCCCATTTTTGTCTGTATCGTTGAGTTTGCCGAAACACGATGTATCATAGCAATTTTGCCCCGCCATATTGTTGAGTACAACAACAAGCCATTCATCGAAAGTAAAATATCCTCCCAGTCATCACACCGCTTTGCTTTGTATGAGCTCGACTTGATTATTCTCTCCACCTGTCGCAATCATATTGCCATCCCAGGCTGCGCAGAGCAACTTGCCGTCTGAAGTAGGCAATTTCGGGTTGGACTGACTCTTGACCGCAAAGAGTGCTTGTTTAGGACTGCGAGCGTCCCAGATCCTGACTGTCGAGTCATACGATGCAGAGCAAAACAGCAATGGGGATGTCGGGTGCGCAGAAACCGATGCTACCGACGACGTATGTCCAGTGAGTGTCATGGAGATGATGGAGTTCTCTTCCCGCATGTCAAAGAGCGTGACGGTCCTGTCGCCGTTGCCTGTCACGAACAAATTCCGACTTGCTAGCTGGTCGGCATCCATGATTGCCTTGTCCGACTGCTTTGTGGTGCTTTCCATGCCGCCTGAGGCAAGATCCCATTCTCGGACAGCGTGGTCGTCAAGGCCGAAAGAATAGCCTTTGCTGCCATTGGAGCCTCTGTCAAGCAGCGCCCGAGACACCTGTCCAGCATGAGACCGCAGCACCAGGGCTGGCCGGACTTTGGTGATGCTTTCATTGGCAAGGGCGACACCCTCGGCTTTTCGACGCTTCTTGAATCGACGAGACCCAGCTTCATCCTCCTCGTCCGATGCATCATCTGCCGAAGTTTGCGAAAGGGCAAAATCCCAATATCCGACGAGCCCGTCCCAGCCAGCACTGATGAGTCTCTTCCTACTCGCATCAGCTTCATCGTCGCCAGTGATTGCCCTGACAGACGAGACGGGTGATGTGTGCAGGACAAGCGCATGCGACGCTGTCGGCTTCGAATTGCTCTCGGACGAGCCCAGCTGCCAGACTCGAATGTTGCGGTCCATGCCTCCACTTGCAATACATTTGCCTGGCAGCCAACAGGTAGACAAGACTGCCAGCGTATGCCCGGAGAGTATGTGTTGAGGTTTGGAGTTTGAGGCAGAATAGAGCCTGATACTAGCATCGTAGGAGGATGTAAGAAACTGCCTGTGTGATTTGAGGCATGTCGAAAGTCAGCACTTGTTTTCGTGGCCTGAAAAAGCAAGATGACCGCAAACGTACCCAGAAGCGTTCAGATCCACATCCGATATCCAGTCGTCATGTTGCAGAGTGGTGACAGATTTAGGCGGCAATATTGACTCGACGTATTCAATTTCGAGTATGCTTTCCTAAATTCAGAGTTCAGCGGCTGGTACTGAATGAAAGGCGTGCAGGTGGTGACAGCTTACCTCTGTCAAGCCTTTGCTTTCTGCGAATCCACCAAGACTTGTACGTAGCAACTCTTCTCCAATGAGGAAGTCGAATGGTACAGGCTGCTCAGTGTCCAGCACCTTGTTAATGAGCTCGGAAAGCTGGAATCGCCGCCAGTCTGAAGGTACCATGAATTTTGTCTCTGGTATCGCATGCTTGTCGGCTCGCGAGGTGAGGCGGATAGGTATGGTTGTGGACTTCGCAACAGCCCCGTTGCTTCCTTCCCCAGACACTGCAGTCGAAGTGCTCGCTCTTGGTACTCCATCTACGGACGCCATATTGGGCTACCTCGACCGGTATGCCGTTCCTGCAAGAGGCGAACAGGTGTGCGTGCAGTATTTCTGCGGAAATAACAGTAACCGGCAGACCTCCCAGTTTGCGGACAAGCGATGGTCATGAATACAAAGACTTTGGAGCTCACATGCACAAAAATTGTCGGTGGCGCCGACGTGATCGGTGTTGCCAGACTGTTTGTTGTGGAAAGCAAGGCACGTTGCTGCACCGTCTATCGATCCCCAGCACCTTCTGCCACAGGACGGTGACCGAGTGCAGTCTGCTGCCTGTACGAGATGTTTCGATGTCTTGCATGGTTGAAGCTGGATTTGCCACCACTTTCCAGGCTGAAGGAGACTGGTGAGCTGCATACTGGCCTTCAATCCGCACGACTCGGACACAGCTGAAGTCGCCTTCTGACGGCGTATATGGCAGTCATCAAGCTGGATTTTGGACGAGCTTCTCCTCGTATGGCAGGCCTTCCACTTGTGACAGCGCACGGTCATGGTCACGGCTCACGGCCCACGGACCTGCTGGCTGTTGGCCAGGACAGACCAATGGAACAATGCAATCCATATTGACGGCATGAGAACGCAAACATTGACTTTGCTTCACAGACTCGTGAGGTCGCTCTCGCTTGAGAAGCCACCAGCCTGTCCTGGGTAGTACGTTTCCACGCCTGCGACGGTAGTGAGATACCAACGCACAACATGCTATCTAGCAAAACGTGATCCGTCCCGACGCGTTCAAGGTTCCTTTGCCCGTTCGCCCTGGCTCAGCTGTGAAGGATGTGAAGGGACGGGGCTAATAGAGCTCTGAGACAGATCTCGACGCGTCTCCTTTTGATCATCTCGTGATCGCGCACGGTGACCAAGGCGGTCACTTGCGCCTCTGCAACTCACAGCGCCCGCCATTCAGCAGCGCGAGGCCATTTGTAGGCGCTACGGTATCGTCCTTGGGCCTCTCCTCCCATCCAACTCATTCTCAAGCACATCTACAGCCACCCGCATTTCGCGTCCGAGCAGGTTCTCGACACGCATATTGAACAGCACATCAGCGCTAGTATCCACTCCGTACCACCCGCCTTCAAGAAATCCCGTCCTTTGCGAGACTATAGCACCACACTTGCGTGCCCACAGACAACATCTATACATCGAGCACGCACATAAACATGCGCTTCTCTGTCACGACCTTCGTACTCTCGGCAGTCGCTGCTCTCGCCGCTGTAGCTGAGGCCGGGCCACTCGAAGTGAACGCGCCTCAGCTCACCCAGGTGCGCTGAACGCGTCACAGGCTTTTGCACTTCGGAAATACTGACGAGCGTTTGCCTATGCCCGCACCTGCGTATATATGTGTACAGTGCAAGAGTGGATATCTCTCCTGGTGCGTACTTAATACTTCAGCACATGTCATGTCTGAGTGCAAGCTGACTAGAGCGAAATCATAGGGCTGGCAAATACTCCCCTTTCAACGTCACAATCATCAATCAGAAGAATGGTGCTTACCTGAAATCCTTCGGCCTCATCTCGGGCTCAAACTACACGTGGTATGTCACAGTGTTGAGCACTATGGTCACAATAGCTAATGCCCTGATTCACGCGTCACCTAGGACGGTAGACCTGCCTGCCCAGAGCAACGTGGCTTTGAAAGTCATTGACGCCAAAGGCAATATCAAGTAGGTCTGCTCTGACAATAGGGCAGTATACTCTGACTGACCTTCTTTTAGCTACTCGAATGGAGTCTGGATCAAGAACAGCTCAGACAGCTCCTGCATTTCTTCGACTGTTGAGCATCCCGCCAATGCTACTGTCAGCCAAGACGGTCTCGCTACGGTCACAGGCAATTCGACGACAGCTCCTGGTGTGAGCTCCGGGGGCATCGCGTAAGTTCTCACGCGTCATCGCCCCGTCCTCCCAATCAGTAGGTTCTAACGGAAATTTGCCTGCTTGCACAGACCTGGAGCAGCTGCCACAACAGGACCCAACAGCAAAACAAGCTCTGGCTCAAGGACAGTGGCCGGCCTTGGCCTTCTTCTGGCTTGCTCCGCCTTCACGCTGGTCGTGTAAGGGCAGGGCTTGCCAGTCATTTAAAACCAAGGCGGGTCCATGGGAGCACGGATTTGAAATAACACGAATGCATTTCGGGTAATTGCATGTTGGCTGTTGTGTATTCTATACGGGAAAATGGCACTTTTTAGCCACGATGTAGCACACTCCTTTCTTTGGTCCTGGATAACCGGGTCAGATAGCTTCGCCTTTCTTCTGCTCGATTTACAATGATTGCTTACCAGAATGGCTGGTGAATGCGATTAGGCGCATGTTATTGTTGCGTTGGAGTCTCTCCCTCTGCGTCTTACCCACAGCACAAACTCCCCACAGCGAGCTCGAGATATAGGTAGATCTTTGACGCTCGATTGCTCAGGTTTCATGATCAGGCCTTCGAGGCCTAGATCATGTACAGGCCGCCACCTTCTGAGGCGCGCGAGAAGAGTCTCCTGACCACCGCAGCTGAAAGCGTCGGCTAGCCGAGAGAAATGTTAACAAGTTAACCTGATTAAGAGCAATGTCTTGTGGTGCTTGTCGGACCTGCCCTGCCTACAGCAACCGCTCAGGAACATCGGAGGTGATCGATATCTCGATATCAATAGCCGGCTCCGAGTCTCTGGCGGATCCGGTCGGTTGCGGGATGACACATTTAGAAGATGAGGAAGAATGCTGCAGGGCATTTCGGCTTTCTTCCTCTTGTCGGCCACCTGTCCACATACCTCTCTCCTGACATTTTCCCATCTTCTAATATAACACAAGTGCTCAGGACCTGCAGCACGACTCGGAGCAGCCAGCTTCTTCCTCCTCCTCAAGGAAGAGACGGGCAACTTCACCACGATGCACGTCCACGATGGTTCTCAAACGTCCAGCACTGGCAGCAACGGCAACGGTCAAGTATACAAGCAGACCGACGAACAAATATGGAAGAAGGCTACCAAGAGCTTGATGCACATCGGCGTGCCTCGTACGCCCATCTTGATTCGAGCGGCTAAGGGTGTGGTGCTCTATGTAGGCTTCTATGCAACAACGACCGCCTCTATTCAGCGATGTTCCACTCTGACTTTCATCCATAGGACTCGACCGGTCGCGAGATTTTGGATTTCACCAGGTTCGTCCGACAGATTGCCTGACGGTGTATGGACTGATGCTCAACGGAGGCTTTTCTTTTTCTCATCTCTATTACAGCGGTCAAATGAGCTCTATTCTCGGACACTCTCATCCTGAAATCTGCGAAGTCCTCCACGATCAGATGCTGCGCCTCGACCATCTTCTTTCATCCTTTATTTCAGAGCCAGTCGCAGATCTAGCAGATGCACTTACATCCCTCATGCCCGACCCATTGGATAAGACATTCTTCCTCAACACTGGCTCGGAGACTACCGAAGCTGCTTTGAAAATCGCCAAATGCGCGAGCGGAAAGTTTGAAGTGGTCGCCTTTGCAGCCAGCTACCGTAAGTGGCCTTCTTCGCTTTGCAACATGCTTTTCTCGTTGCTGATGCCCTCCCGCGATGCGCAGATGGTCTCACTGGCGCAGCTGGTGCAGCAACATATTCGGCAGCCCGAAAGGGAGGTGGTCCCGTCATGCCAGGTAAGAGAGGCTTGAATAACAGGCTCGACAGATTCCTCGCTCTGACCCATGGATATTTGCTACAGGACAACTGGTGTTCCCGACACCAAACGCATTGAGGTCGCCATTCCGAAAGCCTGATGGAAGCTACGATTGGGAGACCGAGATGACTTTCGGTTGGGACCTGATTGACCGTGAGTTCCCGAGCATTGTCACCTTCCTGCTTGCATGTCGCTGAAAAGACGTGATCTGCAGGTCAGACCGTCGGCGCACTCTGCGCTTTTGTTGCAGAACCGATCTTGAGCACTGGTGGCATCCTTGATCTGCCTGAAGGCTACCTCGCCCGCTTGCACAGGGAATGCCAGAAGAGAGGCATGTACTTGATCGTTGACGAGGCGCAGACAGGCTGTGGTCGCACGGGCGGTTGGTCATCATGACACGATAGCTCTTGTGGCACCCAGCTGACAACAAGGCTATCTGCAGACCTTTGGGCCTTCCAACGAGACGGCGTTGTCCCGGACATCGTTGTTCTCAGCAAGACTCTCGGAGCCGGTCTGCCTTTGGGTGCAGTGGTGACCACAACAGCGATTGCTGATGCAGCGAACCAAAATGGCTTCCTCTGGCTCACTACGCATTTGAACGATCCTTCCGTTGCGGCATTGGGCCTCAAGGTAGGTACACTCCAGCCAAATGCAGAGGCGGGGGCTGACCCTGTGACCTCAGGTTCTCGAGATCGTTATGCGGGACAATTTGACTGGTCGAGCCAAGCAGCTTGGGGGCCTGCTCCGTCAGGGTCTGACTGGTATTCAGCAAAAGCACGGCGCAGTTGCCGATGTGCGTGGCCGGGGTCTCTTGCAAGGCATTGAGATCCAAGCACCCGAAGGTGTCAACATGTCGGGAGACAAGCTCGGTGTGCTCGTTGGCAACCGAGCCATGGAACTGGGCTTGTCGTGCAACATCGTCAACCTGGACAGTCATGCTGGCGTGTTCAGGATTGCCCCACCTCTGACCATCACAGAGGCAGAGATGCAGCGCGGTATCGATATTCTTGATGAAGCCTTCGAGCAGGTGTTGAAGGAGATTCGATCCGCAAATACGAAAGCATTGAATGCCAAGGTGGAGCACCCAGTGAATCTCGACTAGATTGGCCTTGTGGATGTGGAACATGAGCCTTGTGGAACATGAGCATGGGGAATCTGTCGTTAGCATCAGTTCGAGAGTATGTCAGTTGTAAGGCGAGGGTGAAAAGCATGTCAATTCGTATCCCGGTCTCTGTCCGAGGTCTACAGAGCGGAGAGATGCAGCGGCTTGCAGTCTGCAATCGCCCAATTACGACTTGCACTAGACGTACTGCAAGACTTCAACTTCATGTTCACTCATAATGACTTCGTACGGTTGGCTGTCCAGCTTTTGTTCCTCTCTGATCTCATTCAAGGTTTCCTCGAGTTTCGTTCTGAAGTATTGCTTCAAGTACGGCCTCTCCGTCCCAGTGTGGGTGCCTGTAGGAGATTCTCAGTATGACTCTTGCGCTTTCATGGTCAGGTCCTACATAAGACGACATGTTGACCTGCAGCCACGTATGCCAATATCTCGTGGTGACTCATTTCCCCAGTCCAGATTAGGTCTGCGTTACATCCTTGCAAGAAAGAGCCGCCAGAGCCGGCGCATAGCCCGACTGATGATATTGTTTTCTTGCCTGTCAGGGAGCGTGCCAGTTGGACAGTCGACATGCCAAGGTGATCCTTAATCCGGTCAACTGTGGCTTCGAGCGAGGCTGGCGCCGAAAGCTCCCAGACGCGCGGTCGTACAGGGTGTTCTTGCCACTTGCCTACGCCTAGCCCGCGCGCAAGCCAGTCCTGTATCCCGCCAGGAGCTGCATCGAGTGAAGTATGAGGGCTGTACACGGAGACGCCTAGGGCAGCGCATCTGCGGTGGAAGACCAGTACTCAGTCGCCACTAAATGATTGCATGATGCGAGAACAGAGACGACCGACTTTAGCAGAGACGCCTGGATGGCATTCGCCTGAGTGAGCGACTTGAGGCCTCTGAAGATGGCAGGGTGGTAGACGACAATACTGCCCACATCGTCTGGCATCGAGTCGACGACCTGCCGCGTGAGGTCTGTCGCCAGCAGAATCTTGTTGCGCGGCTTGCTAGACGAAGCGACTGTCGACGACACGTACGGCTCGAGCAAGAGGCCGACATTGTCCCACTCCTCTGCAAGAGACGGATGGGCCAGTCGCTGGAACGCGAGCTTGACTGCACGCGTGACGCTCATTGCAAGGTTGGCCTGAATACGACCTCGATTGCTTTGCAAAGACTTGGCTGGGCGTGTATGCAGGTCGTGCTAGTACCGGTATCACCTCGAGCCTCTTCAGGCGCAGCTCAGCCAATTTTGCAATCGTCTGTATATTCTTGCACTCTACTAATGACACCCAAATCCGCGCCTCGACGCACAATACTCAGCTAAAATACATGGTCGTCGACGCGTCGCCAGCGCAAGCGCAAAAACAGCCAAAGTCACTGTGAGTCTACTGCACCGGATCGCGATAGGTTTAATATGGTGACGCGTCTCTCCAATTCGAAGTCACACCCCCAGTGCACTTCCATGCATTCCACCTAGGAATGCCTGTCGAGCTGCTTAATAGCAATACCTGAAACGTGGATTCTCAAAGTCTGTCTGGTCGTGCCACGATTCTAGCAGACTTTCGCCCGCTGCTAATCTGGCTTCGTATTCGGCGAGCTGCTTGTCCTTCTTCTTGTTCAGGTAGATGAGATAAGCCCAGTACTGCAAAAGAGCCACAAGAGTTGAGTAAAGTCACAGGCTCGGGAAAGACTTTGACGGGACCCACGACGGCGATCAGGACAATGGCAATAGCGTAGCAGACCAGCATGGCAGCCACACCTCTGGTGTAGCGAGGTGCATCGCTGGCGACGAAGGCTTGAGGACCTGAAAGCCGTACGTAGATCAGTCAGTGTCGTTCGTGCATGACAATGCGAAGAAATGCTAAATACCAATGAGATTGCCTAGAAGAAGCACGCATTCAAGTCAATAAGAAGCTTGCATCAAATGGTCGGGGCAGAGGTCAACGTACCGACACAGTATCCGATGTAAGAGATGCAGTACGTTGCAGTCTTCTTGGTGTGGCCGGCTGAGTTGGCGTACATCATTGTTTGCACCACGATGTAAGGGCCCCAGTAGCAGAAGAGAATATAGAGGCCGGCGAGGGAGCCACCAATGTTGGAACGCGGAACAACGTATAGGATGATGGTGCCGATGAAGGGCAAAATGGCCGCAACAATCGCCGACAAGCATCGCTTCTGAGTTTTGGCGGCCATGAATGTGAAGACTATTGATGAACGTATCAGTCAGCAATGTTCTCGGGTACAGCGACCAATAGATCCCGGCCGCACCGAGAGAAGCAATCCACGAAATAACGCCAGTAGGGAGAGCCATAAGCTGTGAGAAAAGAACGATTAGCATGGTTTCTCTCTTCCTGAGCTTTCCCACAACTGATCGTTTGTACACACCATCGTCTCGTTCGTGCTGAAGCCCAATTCTCGGACAATAATCGAATTAAAGGTAAGAACACCATTGTTGGGGACATTCAAGACGATATTGATGCAGAAGATAAGCCAGGACTTTGGATCGAGCAAGGCCTCGTAAATTTGGGACTTCTTGAAGGTCTGTGTTCCATATGCGTCAGAGGGCACGGAACTTACTTACTGATGTGCGCCTCTCACCTTGTTGGCGACACCAGTTCTGTTCTGCGCCGTGCGACGAACTGCAATGACCTTCTCGCGTTTTGTCATCCACCAAGCCTCGAGCGGTGTACCGGCCAGCGCAATCCAGCACAAGATTGACCAGGCGAAGGTCAATCCGCCGACTGAGAGGAACAGGACCTGCCATTGGCCGAGAGACCCATAGTAATGGGCAGCTGCGTAAGAGAGCAGACCATTGACGACAGACGACAGTGTGGAGAAGATGACTGCTGTTCGCCAGGTCTGCTCGGTCTTCGTCCAATAAGCACTAATGACCAGTCCGAAGCCAGCGAAGATACAAGCTTCGAAGAGTCCGAGTACGAAGCGAGCGGCGAGAAGGCCGCCAAAGTCCTTGGCCGCGGCACTGGCCATTAAGATGATTCCCCAGACAGAACAGTTGAAAGACAGCCATTTTCCTGTGTTGATCCTTTGCATCAAGAAGAGGGATGGGAACACGGCGATGATGGCGCCAAAATATATGATTGAAGAGATCCAAGAGTATTGATTCCCGGTCAGGTTAAGGTCCGTTCTGCTGGAAAGTCAGTATAATCGTGTCAGCGCCGCGAGATCACTAGCCTCACCGCATGCCAATTACTGCAGCTGTACCAATGCAGACCTTGTCGACGGCGCCCACTGTAAGTACAATTTAGCTCAGGTCCTACTATCTGTCTGATATATTCGACTCACTCATGAGAGCGAACTGGCTCAAGGTCATGACAATAGGATCGATCTTCCATTTCAGCAGTCGTCGTTCCTCCTTACGGTCCCATGGCGCCAATAGAGAGGGATCTTCCTTGGCCACCTCGGCCAAGAAAGCTGCAACGGCATCATCGTCTTTACTGTAGAAGCATTATGGTCAAAGACTGCCATACCCAAACACTTCGGGACTCACCGATCTAGTTCCCTTGCCACATCGACAGGCACATCGCTTTGCGATGACTTCTCAAGGTCAGCTCCTTTGCTAGCCATGTCGTTCTGCATTGTACACCAAAGTTGAGATGCAGTAGGATTCCGGCTTGATAATTCGGTCGAAGCTGCTTCGACCAGACTTTTGCAGTTGAAGAAGAAGTGCGAGGATGAAGCAGGAGAAGACGAAGGACCTGAACGAGGAGGAGATAGAAGAAGACGAAAGATGGGTCTTGGTCCTTATCGACCCAAGAACGATCTTATCCCCCACAATTCCCTCTTGGACGCAAGGAGACCTTGCCCGCGAGATATGCTTGACTTCGGAATTATCCTCGATAGCCGCAAATCCGGGTCTAATCACTTTTGTGAATACGAGGTCGTCGGCCGCGACGGGTCTAGCGATATGCTATAAACCCGTTTACTCAGGTGACCATCTTGGGCTGGGTATCCGGGCAAGCATCTGCTATCCGAAAGACTGAACGCGGCTTTCTCGGATTTGTGCGTGATCGCACAATTCCGCTGGTCTTGCCACTGTCTCGACTGCCGGCGCCTGAAAAGCTACGCGATAGGAGTGTGTGGATGGTCTGCTTGGCTGTTCCTCCTGACTCTCCTCCAGCCTCACTACAACTTGGTCATCCCTCAATAAGATGCCTTCCATTGCTCGACCACCAAAGATCAAAATTGCCATTGATAGAGGGTAGGCTGTGGCGGAGGCTACTGGGAGATATCAGCTTGCTAATACTCTGCCTATATTGCAGGGGCACCTTCACAGGTATGAGAGCAGTCCAGACATAGAGGCTTGAAAGATTATCGCTCAGCGATTGCGGTACCCAGACTGTCTTGGTATCAGCGAATCGAAAGGCAATATCCTGGTCAAGCTATTGTCGGTTGACCCTTCAAAGTAAGCACAGCTATGTCCTTCACCAGAAAGCACTCTGCTGCTCTATGTACTCACTGATCGATATGGACCTCGCAGCTATCCCGATGCCCCGAGTAAGAGCGAGACCAAGCCTGTTCCTATGGTAAAGCTGAACCTTGTACGTTCCGCAAGCCGAGGGTATTCGCAGAATTCTTGAGTGGGTGATATTAAGCCTCTCAAACAAGTCAAACGACGGCTAACCTCGAGATCATAGGTGGTTCACGGAAGAGAGCATTCCTCGAGGTCAATTGATCGACCTCTCAAGATGCGAATTCATCCGGATGGGAACAACTGTCGCTACCAATGCTTTGCTCGAGCGTAAAGGCGAGCGGCATGCGCTTTTGACTGTACGGTCGTTGCACTGGTTTTCTCGCTATCCCGCTCAATGTTCGATATCTACAGACGCAAGGCTTTCGAGACGTAATCCGCATAGGCAACCAGACTCGACCCAAGCTCTTTGACCTCGCGATAAAGAGACCTGACGTCCTCTATGACAAGGTCGTAGAAATCGATGAAAGATGCATCGTTGAATGGCCAGAGCTCATCCAGCCTGGAGCCTCAACTTCGGTAGATGGTCATCCGCTAGAGTATGGCTTGTCTGGCGACCTCGTGAGAATCATCAAACCGCTCGGTATGGGCTTGAAGCTATCGCCAATAGCAGCGTGTGAGACTTACTTTATCTGGCCATCATTCAGATGAACGGCAAGTACGCCAAGAATTGCAAGATCTATACAATGAAGGTTTCCGATCCCTTGCCATAGTGTTCATGCACTCTTACACATTCCGGACGCACGAGCAGCAGGTCGCCAAGATTGCAGAATCCATTGGATTCGAACACATCTCTCAGTCGTCAGATCTCCAAGCCATGATTCGGATAGTCCCACGAGCCAACAGTGCATCTGCCGATGCGTACCTCACACCCGAGATTCGACGTTACCTCTCGCAGTTCGCCAAGGGCTTCGTCGGACATCTAGAGGACGAGACATGTCAGGTCTCTTTCATGCAGTCTGATGGCTCTCTCGTGGATCATCGCAACTTTTCAGGTCTTCGCGCGATTCTATCGGGTCCGGCAGGCGGTGTTGTCGGCTACGCTCAGACGAGCTACGATCCTGTTGAGGGTACTCCCGTGGTTGGCTTCGACATGGTGAGCGATTCTGCTTCTTTGGTGTGGCGTGATCACGGACGCTGATTCTCTTCTTAAGGGAGGTACCTCTACGGATGTTTCGCGATATGGCGGCAAGCTCGAGCACGTGTTCGAGACCACCACGGCCGGTGTCACCATTCAAAGCCCACAGCTCGACATATCCACAGTTGCTGCTGGTGGAGGCTCCATGCTATTCTACCGAAATGGGCTCTTCGTAGTTGGCCCGGACTCTGCTGGCGCCCATCCTGGTCCAGCCTGCTATCGCAAGGGCGGGCCTTTGACTGTCACCGACGCCAACTTATTCCTCGGTCGCCTCCACATTGATTCATTTCCCAAGATCTTTGGCAAGACTGAGAACCTGCCTCTGGACTATGCTGCAACAGAAAGGCTGTTCATCGAGCTCACCAAGACGATCAACGCCGAGTCTGGCCAGAGTTTGACCCCGGAGGCTGTTGCTTCGGGCTTTATCGACGTCGGTAAGTGGCTGGCTACTATTGCTGTCGAGTGGTATTGCTGACAGAATTTTGTGTAGCTAATGAAACAATGGCTAGGCCAATTCGTGGCCTCACGGAGGCCAGAGGCTTTTCCACGCAGGACCACAGCCTCAGCTGCTTCGGTGGTGCAGGTGGCCAGCATGCTTCTGGTGGGTTTTTGCTCGCTTCTACGCCCGTGAAGTGCTGCTGAGCTGGGCATGTCAGCTATTGCAAGTGCCCTCAGCATCCACAACGTCATAGTTCACAAGTACTCCTCCGTCCTCTCTGCGTATGGCATGGCTCTTGCAGACATAGCTGTCGACCTCAGCGAGCCCTCGAGCGTAACGTATTCTAATGAGGCGCTCAGCAAAATCATGCCCAAGATCGGAGCACTGAAAGCTCGGGCTCTGCAACAATTGGAGGAGCAAGGCGTCGACGAGAGCAACGTCTACTATGAGACCTATCTCAACCTCCGGTATCTTGGTTCCGATACCAGCATGATGATTATGCAGCCGCACGATGGCGACTTCGAACGCCAATTCAAGGAGGAACATAGACGAGAATTCTCCTTTAACCTCAGCAAACCACTTCTGGTCGATGATATTCGCGTGCGAGGTGTGGGCAGATCACCTGAAGTATTGGGAGCGGGATCCAGCAACTTTGCCAGCGATCTGAAGTCACTGCCACGTGTAGCTGTGCAAGCTTCGCAAGCCTTCGCCAAGCAATCTATGTACTTTCGGGAGGTCTCGGATTGGCTGGATGCACCAGTTTATCGCCTGGGAGACCTTCAGCCAGGCACAGAGGTACACGGGCCAGCCTTGGTACTGGACAACACGCAGACTCTAGTCATTCATCCTACAAACAAAGCTATTATCCTTCACGATCACGTATATATCGATGTGGGCCTAGGTCCAAAGAAGCAGATTGACCTGTCCACCATCGACCCTATCCTGCTATCAGTCTTTGGCTCGAGGTTCATGTCCATCGCCGAACAGATGGGTAGGACTCTGCAGAAGACTTCCATCTCGCTTCAGATCAAGGAACGTCTAGAGTAAGCTCCGTCTCCCTTCTATAGCACGGTGAAGACCCCCGGATACTAATGCCTGTCTCAAATTAGCTTCTCTTGCGCAGTCTTCGACGGTGATGGTGACCTCATTGCGAATGCACCTGCGGTGCCCGTTCATCTCGGTGCCATGAGTTACGCTGTCAAGTTCCAGGCTGCTATCTTCGAAGGCAAGCTGAAGCCAGGCGATGTTATCGTATCAAACATGCCAACGGCCGGTGGTAGTCACCTCCCCGACATTACTGTCATCTGTCCGGTCTTCCAGAACGGTGAAATCGTGTTCTGGACTGCTGCTCGCGCGCATCATGGCGACATTGGTGGCCTAAACGGCAATTCTATGCCTCCAGAGTCGGTTGACCTTGTCCAAGAAGGTGCCCGCATATACGCCCATCTCCTGGTCTCAGACGGCAAGTTTGACGAAGAAGGTATACACAAGATCTTCCAGGAGGCTGGTAACTATCCTGGCTGCCTGGCTGCGCGACGTTTCCAGGACAATCTCTCCGACTTGAAAGCTCAAGTCTCCGCCTGTTCCGTGGGTTCCGCGAAGATTCAAGACCTCTTCGCGGAATACAGCAAGGATGTTGTCTTGTTCTACATGAAGGGCATCAGGAAGAACGCAGAGGTAGCCGTGAGGGGCTTCTTGCAACAGACTTTCCAGCAGCGCGGGGGCAAACCTCTTCAGGCCATTGACTACATGGATGACGGGACAGTGGGTGCATTTGCGACTACACGCTTTGCAAAGCTAATGACACCCTGTTCAGCCAATCGCTCTCACAATCACGATCGATCCGAAAGACGGTAGCGCCGTCTTCAATTTTGAGGGCACTGGCTGCGAAATTTATGGCAACCTCAATGCACCTCCTGCGGTTGCCAAGTCTGCGATTCTCTACTGCCTGCGATGCTTGATTGGCATCGACATCCCTTTGAATTCGGGTTGTCTTGCGCCACTGGATGTCCAGATTCCGCCTGGGACGATCATCTCCCCAAGCGAGCACGTCGCTTGCAGCAGCGGCAATACTGAGACCTCGCAACGTGTCACAGACGTCGTTTTCAAGGCCTTCGAGGCGACCGCCGCCAGTCAAGGGTGCATGAATGGTGAGTTGCTCGTCACGTGACGAGCGAATTGAGCTGACATTTGCAACGTTCCAAACGCATCCGAAGTCTTTCAATGCAATTATTCTGATCTCGCTTATGGAGAGACTATCTGCGGTGGACATGGGGCTGGGCCGACCTGGGAGGGCACGTCCGGCGTTCACATCAACATGACAAATACCAAGATGACAGATGCGGAAATCTTCGAGAAACGCTTCCCCATCATTCTTCGTCAGTTCGGCATACGAGCTGGCAGCGGTGGGCTTGGCAAGAATAGAGGCGGTGACGGTGTTCATCGAGAATTCGAATTCATTGTCCCAGTCAGCGTACGTCTGAGTGCCACCAGCGTGGCGCGCATAACTTGCTGAAGCTTTTCTCCTGATAGGCCGCTGTTATCGGTGAAAGACGAGTGAATGCGCCGTATGGCATGCACGGTGGCCTGCCTGGCGAGCGTGGCTGCGCCTACTGGATGCGCAAGAATCCCGACGGGTCCCTCCGCAAGACCAAGCTCAAGCCGTCACAGACAGTCAATGCTATAAGGGGCGAGCGTCTGATTATCCACACACCAGGCGGAGGTGGCTACGGCACGCCTACAAGCACGGAAACAAACGGTTCTCATCCCGTCAATGGTGTGAATGGTACCGCAAACGGTGTAGGCCCGACGACCAAGGTCTTTTGGCCAAGGGCCAATGGTTCCATTGCGGCTTATCAGAGTGCATCGGAAAGTAGTCAGTAGTGGGTCAGTAGGTAGTCAGAAAGCATGTGGGCTGCAAATGTTGTGATTGTCTTTATTATCGACAGTCGAGCGTAATGAAATGTCTGACAACATAGGACATCCAAAGTAGGCCCGCCTTTCTTCCCTACAAGCGAGCCATTGAATGGCTTTGCTCCATGTGCTGCTGCCCAGCTGCCAGTATATGCAACAGTTGCTTTCGGTCATCCAGTCCCTTCAGGTTGATCATATCGTGGTCTTTGGCCGTCTTCAGCAAGTTTTCATAGGCATGGCCATCGCTTCGCCCCAAAGTCGTGTTCAATTCAAAATCTGAAAAGTTGAAGCTGTCTGAGATGCTAACGAGGTTGGGTAAGAGTCTGGGAGTCTCGGCTTGTATGTAGTCCCGGATCTGCTCGATGTATGTGGGAGATACAATATAATACTCCAAGAGATCGCCTCGAGCTTTCTCGACAGTCAAAGAAAGCCACTGCGTTTGTGTGTACATCTCAGCTAGGGCCCTCATGGTGTTGAGCACGCCGACTGACCAGATCATAGATATCGTCCAGCACTGGGTGAGACTTTTGCCTCTTCCTGGACACCAGCAATTGGCCAATTTGTGCCTCGGTTATCGCATTGGCGACATTCAAGCACTTCCAGCTGAGGTCTGTCCAGACCGAGTCACCCTTCTTCCCAACAACGAGCTTTTCCAAAGATATTGAAGCTCGAGCTTCTAATGTTTCCAGCATGCTTGCTCGGCTAAAGTGCTCCATGCGCTTCCTCTGCTTCACCGAGCCGCTTATGTGAAGACGTTTTGCCGCCGCGCGACATACTTGTTGGGCTAGAATGTAGTTGTCGCCTTCATATGTCACAGAGGGTAGCTGAGAGCTGTATATGGCTCCGATCCCAGCTGATGCCATGAAACCATGCCCTCCGCACGCTCGACGGCAGGTCTCACAGCCCTCGACTACAACATCAGACACATATCGCTTCAGTCCGGCGGACATGGCGTGCGTTCTTTGAAAGTCAGAGGATATAACTTCAGTCATAAAAAAGTGCAAGTTGTACGCGAGCGTGACCTACTCAGCCAGCAGTCGGCTATTGCCCTCCTTCAACTCTCCAGCCATGATATCGTAGTCTTCTGCCATTTGCTGGCCCATTCGCATGAAGACAAAGGCCTGTACCAGGGGGGAAATAACGCGCATGTGAACGCCCGGATATCGAATGACTTGCGTTTCTGTAGCACTTGAGCCTTGCTGGAATTGCCGGCGATTGTGCAAGTATCGGATCGAGATGGTCGCGGCTGTGCATATGAGACGGCTCAATACTGACATGTTCATGCATACACTGTACCCATCCTCCTAACCTTTCGCCAGCGCTTGAGCAAGCCCAGTGATCATTTGCGCTCTGAAAACTACTGTCACTTGTAGTCCGAGGCGCTCGGTGTTCGAAAGGTGCGGACTCACCTAATGTAGAGCATCTAGCAAGACCAAGAATGGTCAGCATGATGTTCGTTGCCCGTCGAAGGCTCCTAGACACTCACTCCACCATAAGACAGCTTAGCATGGGGCGGCTGCCGATATGTTCCATCGGGAGTGACTTGCGCAAACCTGCATAACATCGCAGCTCGTGGAATGCGGACGTGGTCGAAGCGAATAACTTGAAACAGCTTCGGATCAGATAACATCTGTCGCACTGGTCCACGAACTTACAGCCATTATCGACCGCAGCCATCGCGCCATGCACCTTAGGGCCTATTTCGCCGATAGTGATCCCATGTTGAGGTTTCATAGTTTTGGTGTCTCGCACTGGAGGCGAGCATAGCTGTGTGAGCTCGAGATATGCTCCGGGCTCACCGACGACCTACTTACATTGCACCAGGAAAAGGTGTGGCCCATAGCTGCGACTGGATTGCCCTTCGGGAAGCTCAAGAATAGCCTGTACCACGCAGTGCGTAGCTATCAGGCCGGCTCCTCCAATCCACCACTTTGTCGAAGCAAGGGTGGGCGAATGGATCTCGAACTGCTGGCTTTGCCTGTCGTACGTGGCAGTCGTTTCTAGACCCTGTACATTCGAGCCATGTCCAAGCTACTATTCAATGAGCGACTGCTTAGGATTTTGGGGATACACGTATGACTTACTTCGGTTCTGCGTTATCAAATTTCGTTGCGCGTTAGTGTCTTCGATATCACAGGGAGACCACTCACTTACTGCGCATAGCTGAAGCAGAAAGACATTCAACTCATGCAAGTGTGCGCATATACAATGCAGCTTACCAGCCCAAAATTGCGTGATTAAGTATCTGTTGGGAGAGACGTGTCAGACATGACACATAGTGGCCATGTGGGAGAAGCGCGCACCTTTGGCATCCAGTGAGCTTGCTGCTCATCACTCCCTTGGCTTGCAATGACCGGCTTGAAGGCTATTTCATGCAGAGTCAGACCGGTAGCTACGCATACGTTGGGCCCGCTTGTCAGCTGCACGTGTTAGTAGTAGTGTTGGATGTGATGCGATCTCACTGTCGTCCAGCAACTCCATGGCGATGGAGAACTGCCCAGACTGTACGTGCCGAGTCAGACAAGAGACACGAGGTGAACGAGCAAGAACTCACAGTCCACTTATGCTGGCGTTTCAGCTCTAAAAGACGCTTGATGGCATTGATGGCACCTGCGAGCCTTTGGGCGCGGCTTTGGTAGGCTCTGCTCTGAGTACTTCAGCCATGCAATCTGAGGACTGCCAATGGCAGACAAGCACCTTGCACTTTTATCGAACGCTGGCTCTTGCAGCATGGTCTTCAGGACATCCTCCTTGGCCTGCTGATAGCCATCCGGGTAGATTGCAGCCGTAAGCCCGGCCACGTCGATGGTGCTGCTCGCTCGGGCTTTGTCAATGTCGGACAGCTCGTCGAAGTGAGGTGACATTATTGCAGCCAGTGCGCTTTCTACTGCCCGAAAATACGGCGTCCAGCTGCGAAACAGTGTCCTGCAGACGTGACGAAGGGGTCGCCACCGTCTCCGGGATGATCGGTTCTCATATGCAGGCTTTACAGCTTGGATTGATAGCTACAGCTCCCAGTCCGGGCCCACGGCTTGCATGGTAAGTGTGTCCTTGCTGCTTGAGGCTCCTGCGACAATACTGAGCTGTACCTCGCGTGAAGGCCGTCTTTCGGGCGGACAACCGTCTCAGCAGAGAAATACGACCGATTTCCTTCACGCTCGACACTACGCCTGCTGCAGATGGATCCGCGACGTGCGAGATGGGCCTGACGGTCGTACAGGTGTCCGTCTATGGACCTCGAGAGCCGCGCAGAGCTGGACAGGCTGGGACAGGATCTGGAGGAGGACCGATGACGGAAAATGAAGCTCGTGTCGAGGTAGACTGCAGCGTCGCAGGCTTTGTGGCTGGCGAGCGTCGAAAACGTACAAAAGGCGATAGGTGAGCACATTGATGCAAAGGAATTGAGGGACTAGCTGTGTTTCGCTTGCAAAGGAGCCGAACAAAAGCTGAAGCTCGGGCGCAGGCGTACCGTCGAAATGGCCGCCGCTATTCGAAACACCTTTGAACCCATCATCATGACACATCTGTACCCACGGTCACAGCTCGATATTTTCGTTCAAGTGCTCTCACAAGACGGAGGTCAGCTTGCTCTCGCACTGTCTCTTTGCCTTGGCCCAGCCGTACTGACATATCGTATCCCAGGTATGCTGTCTGCAGCGATAAATGCCACAACGCTGGCACTCATCCATGCTGGCGTGTCAATAACGACACCATTGGCATCACTGGCAGTTTCGGCGCTGCACGACGTAGCTCTTCTCGATCCATCAGGGACAGAGGAGTCTGATCTTCCGACAGTGACTGTGGCCTGTCTGAGCCCGTCACGGCTACCAGGCGTTTCCAACGCCGACGACATCGCACAAGAAGATGATCCACTAGATAGCAGAGTGACGGTCGTCAATATGGAGACGCGTCTTAGCATAGACCGTTTCGAAGGCATGCTCAAGCTCGCTGTGCAAGGCTGCAAGGTTCTATCGCAGGAAATGGATGACGTCGTGCGTGCTTGGGCAACTGGCATGGCACAAAGAGCAACAGGTGGACCGAAAGCATATCTAGCAGCTGTAGAACAGCGCAGACAAACATCCGACGAGGATGCAATGGAAGTGTCATAGGTCGAGTTCAAACATTTTAGTGGCAAATATCGCATCATACCTCTTCGTTATACCCAAGGCAAAGCAGTGACAATTAGAGATTTGAGAACGATATGAAAAAGTGAATCGTTGCGCTGCTTGTCCAGTTGACAGCGCGACAATGGCGCTCCTAAAGTCGATCAACTTTGCTACAGCAGCCTCGGCTTCCTGCTCGCTTGCTCAGGTAGTGGTCAATCGCTGCCTGCGCAATAGTACCAGGTCAGAAGACGAGTTTCGTCCGCTTTCCAAGCTGGCTCGATGCAGTCAACGATAGTGCGACGAGCGGCTGCGAAAGCAAGACGCAGCGACAAGAGTGTGCTAGCGCACTTGATGGGCAGAGGGCAAGATCTCGTAGGACCTCCAGACCCGCTCACGAATCTTCGGCCAGTGTACTACGCACCCCGCTTCGTGGCACCTTCGCCCGTGTCGCGTACAAAGAAGCTGCACCCATACCAGCTCGATGAGTTTGGGAGCTCTGCTTCCCCTGCGGCTTCGTCTGCTTTAGCTTCAACATCATCCGCAAGCGCAAAACGCAAGCAAACAGCTGCAAGCGAGCGGCTTGAAAAGTTGCGCAGACGCTTTGAAGCGGAAGATCTTGAATGGCGGCTGCAGCGCCGTCGGCTGGATCAAATCTCGCATGAACACTGGGCACGCTCGAATCTTGCTTTTCAAGCCAGCAAAGACGCTGCCGAGCAGCGAGCCATCATGGTATCGTCATCCACTGTCAAGCCCAGCAAGCAGTCGACTAGCCAAGAAACCCACCAGTCGTCGCAGCAGCAGCAGCAGTACGATCCGTACGTGATGGAGGAATTCCACCGCAATTGGGTCGAGACTCGAAGTCGAGCTTTTGAAGAATACCAGAGAGACTGGCTCGCTGGCCTCTTTGCACAGCTCAGGCCGGCGGCAAGAGCGCTTTACAGAGACTGGAGGTGGAAGTTGGAGCTATGGCGGGCAGGCATCAAGACCGACTCATAGTGACATTCGCCTTGTCTGCGCGAGTTTGAGTCCGCCACTTTCGGTGCAGCACGGCATCTTTATGCAGCAACAAATGCATCCGTGCGGCCCTCCGCCGCTCGCAGATCACAACAACCAGGCCTAATACCCGAGTGATTGCTAGAAGCGCATTTCCAGTCGCTCTTCCACCTTCTGCGCCGGACATATGACGCTTGGTTGATGGATCAAGGCCGCAAAAACCCATTTTGGAGGGGAAGATCGACGGGCTTCGGCAGCAATGTGCATACGAAGAGCATGGAAGCACTGTCTAAGGAGAGCACTGCTCGACCAATTCTACGGTGTTCATGGCTCGCGAATGCCAGCATGCTTTCGCCGGGCGACGTTACCCTGCAGCCAGCCGCACTATTCGCGCAGAGAGGGCAGGCGAACGAGGTAGCGAGAGCTTAGCGCTGGCAATAGATGCACGGCATCACACATCGTTACATTGTCATGACATTATGTATCGAGTGCTACATACTGGCAAGCTAGTGCAGAGTACTAGTAGCGTTCTAGAAGGAAGGCGTCTTGGTGTGAGCTTTGTTGGCAAGTCTGAGATGCGAAGACCATGGCGAAGCTCCCTTGTAATGACATGCTGGTGTCGCTCACTTCATCGTTGTCGCTTGCAGCTTCACCAATTGCCTGGTAACCAACGGGCATCATGCAGGCCTCTTTGTTTTCTTCCTCCGCATGATCCGGCTTGAGGCTGATGAAGCTGCTGATGAAGACGCCGCACGACCCGCCCATCGCTCCGTAGGCTCTGAACACGAGGCACGCGGCTGGACGGTGCGGTGCAATGATGTCTTCAATTGTCCCGCCCCCTTGCAGCTCGGGGCCACACGCGCGTCTGTGTTGTTTGACGTCGACGCGCGCCTCGACGCGCCAGAGCTCTGCCGCGATCGAGAAAGCCCCCAAAGCGCGCCGCCTGCCCATCAAGCAGAGAAGGAGCGGCGGCCTGCTTGCTTCTCTGCTTTCTGATCTGCACAACCAACACGAGCACTGCCTGGTGAGCTTCACTCTTGCGCTGTTGCTGGCTCCCACACCCCCTGCACATCTGCTGACTGCCTGCTTCTGCCTTCTTCCATTCCCGCGTCTCGCCTCGGTCGCGTTTACCGCCCTCTTTACGCGAGATCAGAGCTCTTCTGCCTGCTCTTGCTCTTCGTTCGACCTTTCGCTCACTCGGGTCGGCAGAACAAACGCGAGCGTGTCTAGTGAGACACGCACTGGCAGCTCATCTGCGCCAAGTGAGCTTCGCTCTCTCTCTCTTCTCTCTCGCAGCCAGACTCCCGCTGATTCAGCATCCTTCAGGCAAAACAACACATTCTTTGAATAACCAAACGCAAGCAACGACAACATGTCGTTTGTCTACAAGCGCGATGGGCGCAAGGAGCGTGTTGCATTCGACAAGATCACCTCCAGGTGTGTCTACTCGCCCTTCTCGCCGTCCACTGTCACGAACGCGTCTGTTTGGGTCCATCTCGAAAAAAAGACGCGCGTGATGGTTCTGGAGGCGACGACCGTTTACGATGAAGCCAGACAGAGTAGCTGACTCGGTGCTCCGTAATCAGAATCAGCAAGCTATGCTGGGGTCTTGACCTCCGCGTCGTCGACCCCGTCGAGGTCACAAAGCGCGTCGTCAATGGCGTTTTCAACGGAGTAACCACCGTCGAGCTCGATAATCTGGCTGCAGAGGTGAGCAGGTGATGATCTGGCTTGCTGCAACGGTTTCGAAGGAGTCAGATGGCTAACTTGAACATGTCCTGTGTCCCTCGCATCGCAGACCGCTGCGTACATGACCACGCAACATCCCGACTACGCCGTCCTTGCTGCAAGAATCGCAATCTCGAATCTGCACAAGGAGACCAAAAAGACCTTCTCACATGTCATCAAGGACCTCTACGAGTACAGTGCGCTATCTTCTTATACAATCTAGCTTGTCCCGTCCTGTCTGACGAGCATTTTTTCTCTTCTGCACCCTCTCATCGGATATTCGCAACCGGATGACCACACTGCATCCTGCCATCTTGCGCGGACCTGCGATGATTCACAGTCAACCCCAAGAACAACAAGCTCTCGCCTATGATCTCGAAAGAGTGCTATGACAATGTCATGGCAAACGAAGAGCGACTCAACTCGGCCATCATTTACGATCGAGACTTTAGCTACGTGAGTACCAGAAAAGCGCAAGGTAGCAATGGCAAGAGGTAGCTTGCTCATTATGCGCGTTGTGACTCGCAGAACTACTTTGGTTACAAGACGCTTGAGCGCTCGTACCTGCTCCGCATTAGCGGCAAGGTTGCTGAGCGACCCCAGCACCTGCTCATGCGTGTGGCGGTCGGTATCCACGGAGCTGATGTCGAGAAGGCTATCGAGAGCTACCACTTGGTATGTCATATTGACAAGCCAACAGTAACGTGGATGCTTATCAGGATTGTCCCCGCAGATGTCCGAGCGATACTTCACCCATGCTTCGCCTACTATGTTCGCAGCTGGCACACCAACCCCTCAGATGTCTTCTTGCTTCCTGGTCACCATGAAGGAGGACTCCATTGATGGCATCTATGACACCCTCAAGACATGCGCTATGATCTCCAAGAATGCAGGTGGTATCGGTCTCAACATTCACTGTATCCGTGCTACCGGATCTTACATTTCGGGCACGAACGTGAGTACATTTGAGAGACATCTGAGCAGTTCATTACTGATGTGAATAATATCTTTTGACTGAATAGGGCTATTCAAACGGTATTGTGCCAATGCTTCGAGTCTTCAACAACACTGCTCGCTATGTCGACCAGGGAGGCAACAAGCGTCCAGGTGCCTTTGCCATCTACATTGAGCCCTGGCACGCCGACATTTTCGACTTCCTCGACTTGCGAAAGAACCACGGCAAGGAAGAAGTCCGTGCGCGAGACTTGTTCTACGCTCTCTGGATCCCAGACATGTTCATGCGCAGAGTTGAGGAGAATGGCGAATGGCCCCTCTTCTGCCCTGCAGAGGCACCAGGCATGCACGAGGTCTATGGCGATGAGTTTGACGAGCTCTTCCTCAAGTATGAGAAAGAAGGTCGTGCAAAGAAGGTCATTCCTGCTCAGAAGCTCTGGTATGCCATCCTCGAGGCACAGACTGAGACTGGAAACCCCTTCATGCTCTACAAAGATGCTTGCAACCGTATGTCATCTCTATCGCACTTAGCTGTTGTGGATCAGTGCTGATGCTGTTTCACAATGCAGGCAAGAGCAACCAGAAGAATCTGGGAACCATCAAGTCTTCCAACCTGTGCACCGAGATTGTCGAGTATTCTGCACCGGATGAAGTCGCCGTCTGCAACTTGGCTTCCATCGCTCTGCCCAGCTTCATCAGCAATGGCGAGTACAACTTCCAGAAGCTGCATGATGTCTCCAAGGTCGTGGCCAAGAATCTGAACAAGGTCATCGATGTCAACTTTTACCCCGTCAAGGAGGCACGCAACTCCAACATGCGCCATCGCCCTATCGGCATTGGTGTCCAGGGTCTTGCCGATGCATTCATGGCACTGCGATATCCCTTTGACTCGATGCAGGCAAAGGAGCTCAACAAGCAAATCTTCGAGACCATCTACCACGCCGCTCTCGAGGCTTCGTGTGAGCTTGCTGCCGAACAAGGTCCTTACCCTACCTACGAAGGGTCTCCAGCTTCCAAGGGAGAACTCCAGTACGACCTGTGGGGAGTCACTCCCACTGATCTCTGGGATTGGGCCACTCTCAAGGACCAGATCAAGCAGCACGGTATTCGCAACTCGCTCCTCCTCGCACCTATGCCTACCGCTTCAACCTCGCAGATTCTCGGCTTCAACGAGTGCTTTGAGCCATATACTAGCAACATCTACACTCGACGTGTCCTTGCTGGCGAGTTCCAGATTGTCAACCCCTGGCTCTTGCGCGAGCTCGTTGACCGCGGCTTGTGGAACGAGGACCTCAAGAACCTCATCATCGCGCACCAAGGTTCCGTTCAGCACATTCCACACCTGCCTGCAGATGTCAAGGCAATCTACAAGACGGTCTGGGAACTCAGTCAAAAGACCATCATTGACATGTCGGCCGACCGAGGTCCATTCATCGACCAGTCGCAGTCGCTCAACATCCACTTGCAGTCGCCTACGTTTGGTCAGCTCACGTCTATGCACTTCTATGGCTGGAAGAAGGGCTTGAAGACTGGCATGTATTACCTCCGCACACGTGCTGCCGTCGGCGCCATCCAATTCACCGTCTCCAAGGAGATTCAAGAGCAGGCAAAGGCGCAACAGGCCACCAAAGTACAGCCGGTACGTGCAGAACCAGCACCTGTGGCTGCTGCACCCTCAGTAAAGTCGACCGCGCCTCTGCAGCCCGTCACCAATAGCATCAAGGCCAATGGCACCAGCATCGAGCATATCACCGCCGGCGTTGGCAAGATGTCCACATCTCTCGTTGGAGCGGGAGCAGACCACTCGCCTGCACTAAAACCACGAGAAGCACCGGCGCCTGCGCCGGTCGCGAAAGCTGCCGAGGTGGACGATGAAGACATTTCCTACGAGGAAGCACTTAGGCGCCGCGAGGAGCGGGAGAAGGAACAAGCAAAGCTTATGTGTTCTCTGGAGAACAAAGAAGCTTGTATGATGGTACGTGGGGCCAAACGTACGCGAGTCGCGCGCGATACTTTGACTGACTTATTGCATTTTCAAACAGTGCTCTGGCTAGACAAGCCTACCGAAATTCCGTCACGTGACTTTGGACTTCCTGGCATTCACAGCAAGCAATTCGTCTGTCTATTCGATTATTCTCACACACATTCATCTTTTTACAAAACCACATCTAGTCTTGTGCCTTGGCTGGTCAGTTACCCTCCGGCAGTTGCAGTCGTCCTTGTAGTCGGTAGTTGCTCGTGCCCAGTGAGACTGTATCCGCATACCTCGGTGCCAGGCACCGAGGCTGCTGTAACATTGGATGCATGCATTGCTATATTCGACTGGGGTATCCATGTCTGCCTTTATACTCTGTCTCCGGTGCTCTGCCTTTGCGCCTTTGGTCGAGCACGCGCTCGACCCTTGCGAGTCGATCATCCACGGTGGAGGTGGCACAGGTGTCACAGCCAGCAAGCTCAGCTCAGCTCTGTCCTGCCTCGTATCTTCACTGCTCCGACAACTGCTCTGGTGTCCGCGTCCTGCTGTCACTATGCTGGGCCAGGCGAACAAGAAGAACGTGAGTGCCCTGCATCAATGCCTAGCCTTGACCTTGGGTCCGGCGCGTGTCAAAGGGCCTGGCCAAGTCCAGCACACTGGAGGAACAAAGCTGACATTACCATGGATGTATCCTATTCCCATATCTACACGCAAACTCGCGCCTCTGCTTCTCGTTCCACGGCCTCTCCTCACAGCGCAATATACGCGGCCTGACCATTGCGCAAGAGGCGAACAAGCCAGGCGCAGCAGCGGCGGCAGCAGCAGCCTCGACAGTTGGGCCTACGGGAACCATCAAGCGCGGCTCGCACAAGGCCAACGTGTCCAGCAGCACCACTTCGTCCAACAGCAGCCTCTCTCTTCCCACAGACGCCTCGGGTAGCGGCGAGTCGACCTCAAGTTCACCCTCGTTGCCCTCGTCGGCTTTCAGCAGTTCTGCTGGTTCCACCTCGTATGGAACAAGCAGAGGAGGAGTTGGCAGCAGAGATGCACTCTCTTCTCATCAAACGTACCAGAACAAGCTTACGGAACAGCTGGCAAACTTGGAAATTGGCGTAGATTTCAAGCTCGACCTCCGCAGCGAAGACCTCGAAGCTGTACGCGAGCTGGGTCATGGCAACGGTGGCACCGTCACAAAGGTTCGACACATTCCGACAGGCGCTATCATGGCGCGCAAGGTGCGTAGCTAGACACACGGGCGCTATTTGCACGTTCCAGGTGTGACGTGATTGCCGATATGCTGAAACTATCCCATACTGCCCTCGCCATGTACGCGTGCTCCTCAATTCCCGTCATGCGCGAATCAATACTCAGGTCGTGCACATTGACGCAAAGCCGTCTGTGCGGAAGCAAATTCTGAGAGAACTGCAAATCATGCACGACTGTGTGAGTTGCCCTCTTGAGACCATTTCACCAGTAGTGGGGAGACCAATTCGCTGACTCCCATGTCTGCACGCCTTTATAAGAACTCACCTTACATCGTTTCTTTCTACGGCGCATACCTGCAAGACCCGCACATCTACATGTGCATGGAGTACATGGACAAGACGTAAGCTTTCACATGCCATTGAAGCGTCAAATGGACGACTGAATGTCCTGCCCTTTTTCGCCTTTACAGATCACTCGACAACATTTACAAAAAGACAGGCCCAATACCAGAATATGTCCTTGCGAGGATCGCATTCGTCGTCGTGTCTGGTCTTACATACTTGTACGATGCGCATCGCATCATGCATCGAGGTGTGTCTGCTTCTTCCGAAGCTACAATTTTCTTTTAGGCCTTTGCCCATCTGACCTCACTCCTTCAGACGTCAAGCCATCAAACATCCTTGTCAACTCGCAAGGGCAGATCAAAATCTGCGACTTTGGAGTGTCTGGAGAGTTGATCAATTCCATCGCGGATACCTTTGTCGGGACAAGTACCTACATGAGCGTAAGCGAAATGCTCTTTGATACTCACTTTGGGATTGCAGCTCACTCACCTCGACATGACTGACAGCCGGAACGTATACAAGGCGCCCAGTATACTGTAAAGTCCGACGTCTGGTCATTAGGCATCAGTCTGATCGAGCTAGGAATGGGTCGTTTCCCATTCTCACACGAAGACGACGAAGACGATGGCGGCGGCTATTCCGAGGAGGAGCTCACGCTGTCACCGGTGAAACCACTAGGCAAAGACCGCAGTCTAGCCGAGCTGGACGCACGCAAAAAGGAAAAGAAGAAACAAAACAAGGATAACAAGCCTGGAGGTGTGAGCCTAGGCGGCTCTGGAACGCAAATGAGTATCTTGGAATTGCTTCAACATGTCGTCAATGAGCCTGCGCCGAAATTAAAGCCAGAGGGAAGATTCAGCAAAGAGGCAGAAATATTCTGCGACTCTTGTCTCGAAAAGGACGTCAATAGGCGGCCGACGCCCAAGGAGCTGCTGGTACGTTGTCGTATGCATGCTTTTGAGTGCCCACCAAAGCCTTTGCTGATTTGAGATGCTCGCTTCGCAGCGCTACAAGTGGATGGTCGATACGATGGACGCACCGGTAGATCTCGAGGCCTGGGCGAAGTCTATCCCGTGAAAGGGTGCATGACAGGTCGCAAGACTGCAGCCAGTCTCAACGTCGCACTGAAAACCCGACACTCCAAAAAACCACGACTCTAATTCCTGCATCTCATCGCGTCGTTCTCGCATCCCTTGGTCATTCGGCTCCTTCTTTCCCTAAATGACCGACGTAAGACTGTATTGGTCGCCAAAACCTGTATTGCAGACGTACCTGTACTAGTATATCAACAGCTGCTTTGCGCGTCTCGCTCGCTGTTCTGGCTTTGGGTTATTTCCCGACTGCAATGATGACCTGTATACAAAGGGCAGGACGGCGACAAGCATAGCAGATGCATTGGGCTAAACAGTAGATGCGTTGCCTAGCATCTACTATTAAAGCATGGAAAGCACGTCCTCCCAAACATGCGTCACCACGGAATGGGTCACGTGCATATTCGCCACCGTCGTTTTTATCTGGATCCGACCTGGCTGGAAAAAGACAGTGTGTGAGACTGACCAGCCAGCCTCCGATTTCCTGAGGGACAGAGTGTTGTGCATCGATGAAATACGCGAAAGTCGAGATTGGAGGCAGTTTCGTCCCGTTGTCCAGATCCAAAAGGCTGAAGCTTGCGCCTGGGCGCGCGTGGACGACCGTGCGAGAACGCTGGCTGTTGGTCAACTCACCACTCACCGTCCAGCAGTCAAGGAAGGACTCTCTCAGCAGTCTCAGTATAGCACGCACACACTCTCGTTCAGCCTCACTCGCAGCAACCCTCTGCCCTTTCGCTGCTCGTCGCATCGCGCCTCTTCGAGCGCAACACTCTCCTTTCAAGACCTAGGCACCAACACCCAACACTCCCGCGCCCTACGTTCATTCGAGCACTCCAGCAGCAGTCGACTGCATCTGAACTCCATCATCTCAGCACTACAAGCCTGCTTTCCAACGTCAGACCTAGCCGGTCTTAGCACCCGTTCATCGACATGCTCGTCTCGCAAGTGAGCACAGGCCTGCTCCTCTGGACAGCCGCCAGTGCACTCGCATCATCGCACCAGCAAAAAGACCTGCATCGCCAGAAGCTACGCAGTGCCAGAGACTCTGCGGAGATAGCCAACCGTCCAGCGGGCGAGCTCATCAAGCGTGGCCAGCAATACACGTGAGTTTCTGAACTGCTAGGGGGAGCCCCAGAATTGCATCGAGCCAGATGGTTGATGGAAACCGCTCTGTTATACCTGTCTGCAAATAGTGGCATTGGCAGTTGGTATGTGAGTGCATCGGACGTGTTCTCCTTTTAGACTGTGAGCTGCATGTCATGGATCTGACAATATTCTTCCCAAATGCTTCTCGCGTAGTGGCCGGAAACGTGAGCTTGGGCGGCTTTATCGCGCTTCGATGATGACGCCAACGACTGACGAAATACATTATCTTGCGCACATCTTTAGCGGAAATAAGGGATCTTGCGGGTAAGTCTTCTCGATCTTCTTGAAATCTGGAGTTCCACATGTCCTTTTCAGCTGACGCCAAAAGAAATTGGGTGTCTCGCAGATGGTTCATCCACGTGAGTCTCGTCTTCCTCCCGACTGAAGACGCCTCATGGTAGTCAATGGAACCGACTGACACGCTGATGCCACTTCAAGGACGGAGACTGGAATGTTGCCATCAAAGGTGAGCTAGCTCGTGAAGGAATCCTTCCAAAGTCTAGCTCAAGGTGAAGAGCGCCGCGTTCTGAATATCACCTCATTGATTGCATCCTTCTTTGTATTCGGTAGAGTCGATGTGAGTATGAGTTCCGTACTCCGACAAAGGTAACCTTCCTCGCAAGTGTTCAGCGTTGACGCCATCTACTTCCACAGGTACGGATGGACCGGCCAAGTATCGCACTGGTGTGGACAAAAGATCACAATCACCGCAAATGGCAGAACTGCACGCAACGTAGTCATAGCCGGTATGTAGTTGGCCCGCGTGACGATGTATTGATCATTTCGCTGACTGGGTAATCTTCCGATGCGTGCAGATGCCTGCCCTGGATGCCACGGCGCTGCCGGTCTAGACTTGACTCCGGGCCTCGCAGACTTCTTTGGTGCCAGGGATCTAGGATTGTTTGACATTACCTGGCACCTGTCATCTGAAGACGGTCAGCAGGATAACGACAATCAGAACAAGGGCAACGACGGCAAAAAGGACGAGTGGAAGCCGCCTGCACCGTCGTCTAGTAAGTGGGAAGAACCCAAGTGGACCCCGTCATCGACCAAGAAGCAGGAATGGACGCCGCCTTCGACCGTATGGACGCCTTCTTCGACTCACCGCGAGTCCACCAGCTCAACTTCTATCCAGTGCGTTCTTGCAATGGCACTGAGTCCGCGATGCATGTTGACGTGATCCCAACCGTTATTGCAGATCTTCATCGTCCCAGCAATCATCTGTATCCCCTGTATCTTCCACATTCAACGCGACATCCAGCCAAGCTGCTAACACTACGTCAAGCGTCGTAAGCGCTGCTGGTGCTTCGCGCAACGCGACTTCGACTGGTGCTAGCGGACCTCTTTCAGGCGGGAAATCCGCAAATGATACCAGTACTGCTGGAACATCTGGCAACCTCGGTCGAACGGCCCAAATTGTGTTGGATCTGGGCAGCTTGGTATATGCAGCAGCCCACAAGAAACAAGACTTGAGCCTGTCTTGATACACTTGGTAGTCACGATACCCTCAGTCCAGTTAAGCAGTACTTCATGGATTATGACTTTCTTCGTGTAGATATTACGCCCAGTTGAGCTCATCCAGTGGATGACGCAGAATTCGTGAAAGCATTTACTTTGAAAAGCGACGGCCTGAACTCTTGTCGATATGAGGTGTTGTTCCCTTGCGCGGAGCTCACTACCCATGGATCCCCAACGGACGGAAATGGATCTTAAGGATCATCGTCGGCTTCACGCTCGCTCGCATTCTCATCGAGTGATCCTGGCAAGCTCGAAGTTTGTCCGCTCAGACTGCGTCGTATTCGTTCGTGCGGATTTGGCAGGCCTCGATGGTGCGTTCCCAAACCTAATCCACTTCCAGAGGACATTCGATAATGCACAGCTCGGGCGGTAGTCCCCGTTCTTTGGAAGCTTGAGGCAGAAGCTGAGAGACTGCCTGCGTGACCAGTGACATTTGTAGTGAGAGACAGGGATGAGCCGGCAGAGTGACTGGCGAGGCCGCCTCGCGGAGATCCTCGAGAACTGCCGCTCTCAGCTATGGCAGTCGGCATGGACACCGTCCGCCGTATTTGTGGCATCTTCTTAGCGTACTGCGCAGGCACTGTGCCAGCCTCGGCAAGGCAATCCTGAAGTATTGTGCCGGTATGGTCGAGGGAAAACAGAAAACGTGCCAGCTCCTTGCATAGCTGCCAATCGTCTTTCGCCATCGCCGCTCTCAATAGTCGGACAGTATCCTGCAAAAAAAGCTGTAAGCCTCCTGTTGCGTACATGATCGATGCGATGTCCATACCTTGCTGCTCTGCTCCAGCGGCTCAAGATTGTGTAGGACCAGCAGATACGATGCTGCGATCTTCAATTGGCTGGTTTCCATACAGATCTACCATTCTATGTTAGCCAGGAAGTCGCGCTGGAGGATGACTCACTACCAAGCCCACCTCAAATAGGTCTCGAGGCTTTCCAACAAATTGGAAAAGGTACGCCCAGCGAGTAATTTCAGTTTTGCGAGCGCAGTTGACAACCACTTGCAAGGCTTCCGTGAAGTGATCTAGAAAGTCTACGACGACGGGAAGCACGGCGTTGTCCGGCACTTTGGGTCCATTGACAAGCCTTGATGCAGCCGTGCTGGATACTGTCTCAGCTGTGCTTGGAAGCGCATCTGCCTCGTCTTCCAGCACGGCATGCAGTAGGATCTCTAAGGCGTGGGCGAAATAAACGAGGTGCTGATAGTGAGAGGCGAAGATGACGGCTTCTCGGGTCTGTAATCGCGTAAGGTGGAATCGCAAAACGTGATGTAGGAATAGATGAGTCTGTACAGATGTGAGACTTTAGCAAATCTACATTCCCGTTGTAAAAAGTGTCCTTACGTTGGTGATGAGGCGTGATATTGCGAAATCCAGGGTCCTGCGGAACGAGGTCTCGTGCTCAACACCTATGACGATGCCCTTGTCCATGAGGACAGCTTTAGATGTAGGGAAGTGTTGGATTCAGCTCTACAGCTAGCAATTCTGGCACAGAAACTTACAAAGCGGATAAAAGTCTATGCGAATGGCCAAACTCTCTTCTACCGTCTCGAGATCATTGATCGAGGCGCGCTCAACCAGCTTCGAGGCATCTATTGTCAATGCATTGAGCCAGATGCGTATTTGTTCGCCATCCCAGCCCCAGAGTGAATTTTCCAATGTGCCTATGCCAGCAAGATGCGTCCAGTAGAACTCGATCCGGTCTGCTAGGATTTGCATATCGTACTTGACTTCTTCTTTGATGGCCTACATTGACAAATGGTCAGCACACAGCACAGATGAGCGGACAGGCAAGGAAATCTACCCTCCGCGGCCTCAGTAATACAAGGCGCCCTTCTATCAGGAAGATGACGGTGGCGAAATTCAGGTCATCGGAGGGATCACCGAATTCTGCGAAAAAAATAAGTAAATGCAGGCAGCAAAACGGATCGATGGCGACTCACGCTGCTGTGAGCGCGGTACCATCCAGCTGAGACCTCGGACCTTGGTAGGATCCATAACCACGCCTTCGAAGCCGATGCTCCCGCATAGCCTAAGGCGCAGGCCCTCGCTCGTCGAAGCGAGCAGAAAGTGATAGAACGTATTGTCCTCTGTGTACACGAGTAGGGAGCTGTCAAAGAGAGACGTCAAGATGATTCGAGACGGAAAGCTCTCCTCATCAAGCGCGTAGGCGGTGTTGAGTGGCCTGTCACGCGCAAAAAGCCGGAGCTGAAGGACCTGAGTCAGCATCCGCCTGCAGTGCTGGTATCGCGAGCACAGTCACCGTATACGCCGGCTCGCCAACTTCTGATGGTTCCTCAGTCGCAACGACGAGGGTGCTGCCGAACCACTGCATGCCACCTCTGACTTTGAAAGACTGCTCGTGCACATCGTTTTCGAAAAGCTTCCATCGACCCGAAAGTGAGTTGTAGTGCACAAGCCCGCGGCGTCCCGCAACGGCGATGAGGCGCGCATCCGCTGAAATGCACGCGTAGCGAATCGGCCAATTGTTACTGATGTATCCAGCAGGCAACTTGAAGGCGAGCCATTAGCAGAGTCAAGTATTCCTTGCTGCTATTACGCACCTTTATAGACTGCCATACATCCGACTCCGGGTTGATGACACTCATGTCTGGTTGATCTGCACCTCGGTAGACAAGCAATCCATCATTAAGCTGGAGAAACGCGTGATTCGTATTGTCCTAAGCAAAATTGAAGTTAGACGGAAACTTTCGTATAGTATTCCATTGCGATCCTACTGGCGTATGAAGGCTAGTTACTGCGCTTTTTGCGAATGGTATAACGAAGAGTTGCTCGTCCACAGCTGCGCACATAGCTCGTCAGCCGCCAACTGTGTAGCTTGGAACCTCTACATACCTCTATCTTTGGGGGACGGTGGTGGATTGCAGAGCGCAAAGAGTTCGAAGTTGCCTGGCCCCCAAAACTACAGTCCAGGTGATCAGTGCCATCAGCAAGCGTGAGCTATGGCAGACGTACCAGGTCCTCGATGCCATTCATGAAGTGGTCTTGGAAGGTTGCGGACTGCTCACCACCTTCCGCTCCACCCGCGTCTCCGCCAACTGACCACGTCGTTAGTCGACCATAGACGGTCCACACACACCAACCTAGTTCCCAGCCTACAGCGAGTGCATACCCATCGGACGTCCTGTGACGCTCACCAATAGTAAGGGCATGACTCTGCTATTGAAGAAGGATTGAGCAGCTTACCAAGCCAGACATCGCACTCTGCCTGTGTCAAGGTGGGGGGATGTAGATTTAAGAGTTTGGCGAAGATGGAATTGATGGGAGTAGACAAAGGCCTGATTCGGCATGAGGATGGAGTAGACAGCACATTGCCCACTGTAGTTATGTGAAGAGTCAGTTAGCAACCGTTGAACAGGTCTTTGGACTTCGTCTCGCGCAACTTACTTTTCCAGCCCTATCGCCACTAGTGAAAATGGGACATTGAAGGCAACGGCGGTAGCCTTCACTTGTAGTTTATGGAAAGGTTTGGCGTTTCCGCTCGTTTCTGTATCGTTGATAGCACCATAGAAGCACTGGCCATCCCATATCGGAGCAGTAAGGGCTGGCACTCCCTCAGAGTCTGGTTGACCGGGCTTGTACAAACTCCGCATTAGCTTTTGCAGCGGCGGCAATGCTAGATTCGTCTTACATGCAAGCCTGGCTCCGAGAGCTCCTTCACTGCATATACTCTACCGTCCGATGTGATGAAAGTGAAGAGGTGAAGGTGAACATCTCGCTGGATATCGACAATGCAGCTGGAGGGATCGACCATCCAGGGGAGATCTGCGTTGTAGACTATATGCTCGAGTTCGGACATGTCGTCTTGCTCGAGGTCGTTCACCTCATTCGTGAAGAGAGCATAATGAAGCGACTGTATCGAGGGTGGATTAGACGTTGTCACGACGAGATACTCGGATGTCGGACACAACCTGCATAGACGATATCAGCTCATGGCGTCGAGGGCAGCCTACTTGCAAAGGAAGCAATGACACACGCCGTAACTTGGAATTCGGTGAAGTCTAGGTATCCGACCTCGTGCATGACAATTGCAGGGAGCGCCATGCCTTCGCCAGAGCCTGCGACAAACTGACCTTTTGTCGCCCCAGTCCCCGCAGATGGCACGGAGTACACGGGCGCTTGCTGGCTGGCGCCAAATTGTGTGACTTCATATAGGAAGATGAACGACTTGGAAGTCTGTAGGAAGAACAATGAATGTGGCTCAGCCAGGCTTGCATACATCTATAGTGCGGTGGCAAACGCACGAGGACCAGGAGCTTGCATGTGCCGTCGTCATTGTCGGTGCTCTCAATCCAATGAACAGACTTGTTGACACCATATCGTCGAAGAGATGTTGCGGTGCGCTTCAGCTTGCAGAGTAAGAGTGCTGGCTACGAAGGCAACGCGTGCATGAAGACAGTCAGCGTTGCATGCCCCCAGCTGAGATCACGACAGCCCGAACCAGCTTACCCTCAGAGCCCAGATGCCAATTTCGGATCCTCCAATCACGGCAGACAGTTTTCTGCTTCTTGCGCCTTTCTCGCGGCCGCGCCAGCTCGAATGACGCTGGCGTGTGAAGCTGAGTACTACCTCGTCGTGAGCCCCACCAAGTCGCGCGATGTCCGCCAGAGAAGCAGGAAGCGGAGGCAAGTCATGAGGAGTAGAAGCTGCAGAAGGCCGCAGCACCTGTATCCACCATGCAGTCGGGCAAATCAGCTAGAGTTGCACCCCGACACTCATGGCGGCCCTGGCGCACCTTCGCTGATGTCGTCGGAAAATACATTGCGGCAGATGTCGCTTATCATGCGGCTCAGCGCGCAGCGAATGTCCCTGCTATGGACGATGTGTCTCTCGATTCCACATCCTGCTGAAGACGCGTGAGACTGACTATATAGCAGCCCAAGCAACAAAGCCAGCGCCTTTGGCCACCTCGAGCGGGATGATCGGGTCGCTGGATCCCCTTGCATGAAACGCGAAGCTACATAATAGCGATAGCAATAACAGCACTACCAGAAGGGTCATTTGAAGAAACGAAGTCCAAACGCGATTCGCTACAAGCCATCAGGCAAGTCATACCACCTGATTGTCGAGGACACTGCCAAGCTGTGTCAGAAAGGCTGCTTGTGCGAGACTCGGCCATACTCACTGTGCAAGTTTCCGACTTCGTGCGCCTGCATTATCGATCTGCTGCTGCAGATCACTATGCACAGCCAGCAACATTATCAGCGCGTGTGGTAGATTTGGCAGACCGTCTTCAACTCACCCGATAGTTTGCTGCAATTCGCGGACGCGCTCTTTCGCGCCTTGACGCTCTCGCTTGTTCTTCTCTTCAGCTTCTTTGAGCTTGGTCATCAGCTCCCGCAATCTCGCCTGCCAATTGTCTTCTGCAGTTGCGATCTTCGTCTTTGCTTCCGCATATTTGGACTCTACGGCATCGAGCTGGTCCTGAGTAGCTTTCCATCGCCTCTCTGCCGTCGAAGCACGGGCAGTAAGAGTCTGAATCTTGTGAGTGCTTCCCGGTGACATGTCCGAGACGCTAACACGCGTCTTCAGTGAGGATAATTGCTCGTTTAGCTCGCCATTCGTCGCCTAGTCGGAGTCAGAAGAGTGAGCGCGGAAGGCGCGATGCTTATCAGATCTGCTCACCTTTACGGACTCGATCTCGTTGTGCTTAAGCAACACCCTCTGTTTCCACTGCTTCTGCGTGTCGACAGCGGTTTTCACAGCAGATTCCAGTCTGTCGAGCTGCCGAAGCCTTGAGTCTTGTTGCTTTTTCAACGTACTGATGGGCATGGCAGGGTCAGCATTGCACGCACGATGTCTTAATGTTGACAAGACCTGCCTGATCTGCTCAACAAAGCGCGCCTCGATATCCCTGGCCTTTTTGTCGAAACTTTGCTGCACTTGCGTGATTGTCCTTATGCGACTCATAATCGCGTCGTGGAAGACCGCAAAATTCGTATGTGGTTGCAAATCTGCCTGGCCAGCCTTTCGTCGATCCCCGCCCACGACTTTGTCTATGGCGGCATACGCGTTTTGAAGGAGAGCATTGCGTTCTGCCAGCTGCTCGCGTTGATCTGCCGATACCCGTCCACTGCGGGAATTTTGGAAATGATTCTTTTCCGCGCGACGGAACTTGTCCTTAACTTGGGCTAGATCTTCCTGGGTGCGTCTTAAACTTTCAGAAGCAACATCAAGCTTTTCGGACAGATTGAGTCGTGTTTGCGTCTGCAAAGCCAGTTGGGCGGCGATGTCGTTATTCGTAGCACGCTGCGGAGTCAATTATTGCCTTAGCGTGGTGTCTTCCGGCACACCTTCCGGGGCAACTCACCAGGGTAGCCGCCTCCATCTCCCTCTGACGAACGGATTCTTCTTTCTTTTCAAGCTCGCTTCGCGCGTGGTCCAGATCCGCTTCATAGTGGGCCAAATCGCGGTGGAGCCGTTCAACCTCCAGCACGAGAGCCATACGGTCGGAAGTATGCGAGTCACCGAGCTTCTTTGTTTGAGCATCCCGATTCTGCAATACCTCGTTGAGCCTTTCCATATCTTGCTCGCGCACTTGTAGGCGATCTTGCACTTGACGCAATTGTGAACGAACACTAGAGACGGATTGCTCCTTCTCAGAGACGATATTTCGCCAGTGATTCTCGAGTTCGCCGAGCTCGCGCTTCGATGTCAGCTCTGCCTGCTGCAACTCTGCTTCTCTCTCCCTCAGCTTGCGCTCCGAACGCGCTTTCTCATCTTCCAGCTTTTGACGCTGTCCCTCACTTGTCCGTTTGCTTTCTTCCAATTCGGCGCATTTCAGCGCGAGCTCCTCGGTCTTACCGCGAAGGAAAGTCACTTCGGTGGTCAACGATTCCTGTTGTATCGTCAAGTCCATATGCCGTGACTTGCTAGAAGATGCTTTCTATAACGCAGGCGATTAGAACGCTCAAATCAGCCAAGATATCTGTCGTTCGCACCTCTTTCAAAGCTGCAACCACCTGATCATGCAGCTTTTGCCGATCAGCCAGATCTTGGTCAAGGCCGTCGAGTTCGCGTTCGAGATCCGCTATCCGAGCAGTCTTGTCGTCGACCTCGTCCTGGAGGCTCTCGATCTCCTTGCCCAACTGCAAGGATTGCCTGCATGAGCACTTGCTACCACGATGTTTCGCGGATGTGCTCACCTTTTGAATATCGTCAGTGAGGTCCATGACTTCTTCTCCCAAGGCATCGACCTCTCGTTGCTTGTCGCTAGCTTTGCGAAGAGCTCTCTGCGCTTGCTCTTGCTCGTCCTTTGCGATCGCACTCAGGTCTTTGAGCTTCTTCTGCAGCTCTTCCACCTGCTTTTCTCGATCTTCCAAAGCACTGACTGCTTGATCTTTCTCCCAGCGCGCATCCTCGAGCGCTGCTTTCCACTCTTCCACGGCATTCGTGATTTCCTGCTCCCGCTCGGCATCACGCTGGTCCAATTCGGCGTTGAGCTCTTCAATCTCCTTTTCTCGCCTCTCCAGATCCAGTGTTGCAGCTGAAAGCTTATCTCTGTATTCATTGAGCTCGTCCTCCAGCTCGGCTACTGCAGCCTCGCGATCTGAGCCACTGCCTGCCTGTTCTCGGGCGTCTTGCAACTCATTGTCTAGTGCCACATTCTCTTGCTTGAGCGTTTCCAACTCATCGTAGAGCCGTTCCTTCTCATCGTTGCGAGTAGCAAGCATGGTGACCTGCGCATTGACTTGCGCCCGCAGATGGGCATTTTCCGCTTCCACGGTCTCGACAGTCTTGTGCAATTGGTCTGCATCATCGGCATGCCCATTTGCTCGAGCTTCAGCCGCATCAAGCTGCGCATGCAGATCTTCGCGCTCCTCCTCGCGTGCTTGCCTCTCAAGCTGAAGTTGTTCACGCAGCTGTTGGATCTCTGCATTCGCATCGCTCTCGGTCTTGCTGAGCTGACCATGAGCGAGATCTTGGTTTCGTCGAGAGGCGTCCAAAGCATTCGTGGCTTCTAGAAGCCATTTCTTGTGCTTTTTCAGCTCTTGCTTTACGTTCTGGTATTCGACCTTTAGCTCAATAGTTTCTTTAAGGGCTGCATCGACATGCTCGGGCGCAAGCTTGGCCAGCCGCTCTTCGAGAAAGTAGATTTTCAGCTTGAGGGAGAAGTTGTCCTTCTTCACCTCGTCGATGAGCTACGTAATGGCAATTGAGCGTGTTAGAGAATGACGTGTTTCGAGATACATAATACATAAGTCTTCGAAACGCACCTTCTCCTGCTCACGCAAGGTTAATTGTTGCTTGGAGCCTTGCTTGACTTGCCTGTCCGAGTCTCTCGCCGTAGCGCCACCAGCTGTCTTGCCCTTTCGATTTGCGGCCGTCTCAATACGCATACTCTGTGACTCGCTGCGTTCAAAGCTCGGCTGTTCGACAAGACCACTTGTGTCGTCTCTTCCGCTGGCGCCGTAGTCATTCTGCCCCTCTGTTTCACCGCCCGCCGTGCTTTCGTTTGCATTGTAGTCGGCATTGACGATGCCTGCCGAATGTCTGGCGAACAAGTCTTTAGGGCCATTTTGCTTGAGGTTCCCTGCAGCATCTGTGACGATGCGGGTCTCTCGCTGTATGTCCTTTGCGGCTGGCGTCTTTGGCGCTGGACGCGTCTCGTGATGGTGACCAGCGGCGCCTGCTTGCAATGCCTCATGAGGGACGAATGACTCTTCGAACGAGGCCAAATTGGCAGCCGTGTCCTGACCGACATATGACTGAGTATAGTCATGCTGCTCTGCATCTTCTGCAGGTTCATCGTCGGCATAAGAATCATAGGTGTTGTTTATCGCTTGATCACGGCCATGGCCAGGTCGAGCAGCATGACGAAGGTGTGCGCCCTCTTCGTCGACATCCTCGCCATCCTCTGATGACCCTGATGATCCAAAGTCGCGAGAGCGCAGCATTGCATGCGCCCTCGAGGCCATGCTCGCTTGGCTGGCTTCCAAGATTGAACGCCCTTCTTCGAACTCGACTTTGCTGTCTGTCAGACAAGACATGAAAACCGCAGGCACTCAAGACGACATAAATTCATAGCATCTTAGAATGACAGATCCTTGCTACATGGGTTCAGATGCACGCAGTCTGAGCCATAGCTGCGTGTAGTAGTTTACGAAACATGCACACAACACGTGCAGAAAAGAGCCACGAGTGCCGAAGAAGGCGTGAAGTCCAGGAAAATACAAGAGGGCAAGGAAGCAACATCAAAGCGAATGTACGACGATGCTTCATATATTACAGTTGTTCTCTCTTACAGCTAAAACGCTTATTATCGAGAATTCAATAAAGGGGGGAAAAGAAAAAGGAGTGAAGGGAAAGAGAGAGACAAGCAAGTATAAAAATTGGGAAGTTTGAAGCACCAGTATATATCGACAAGAAAGCGAAAGATGATGATGACGACGACGACGACTAGAGGGAGGATGAGTGTATATATGTTAAAGAAAAGCCGTACAGAGCAAGGGACCGACGGGTGTTTTTGCAAAGAGGAGAGCTATCGTAGTTGGAGCATTCGCAATTTAGAGGGGTCTATTGGTGTGGTTCGCCTTTGGAAGCTATAGGGATGCTTCTAGCGTATTATTCGTGTGACTATGTACGTCTATTGCGCGAGGCCAGAGCAGTGAATGGGCGTTTCGACCAGGGTATGAACCTCGTGGTGCTGCTGAAACAGAGCACCAATGAGGCGGTCCTTGGTCGAGGAGCCCTTCCAGAAGCGACCTCGCGGGAGGGGTGATATTCGAAGCTGCGAGCTAGGATAGGTCTATTCGATGTGTCGGGTACCTCGGTGGGGGGTTTGGTAAATGCTTGCTTGCGTGTGTTGAGTGCTTGCTATGCAGAGGTTGCTTGCCCGGATTCGGTATGGTGTCAAAAGCGACGAGGCTTGAAGAGGCGTTGGCTCTCCGGGCGGGGGAAGAGGAGGACCATCGCCGGCGAATGGGGAAACGTTGACGGCTACCAAATGATGAAATTGGCGTGCTGATCGACGGGTCTAAAGGGAGGTGGTAGGACGATATTAAATGCGCTAGAGGGTAGAGTAAAGGTATGTACGCTGAAACGGAACAGGCTTCTTGCAAAGACTTGAGGGGACTGCCACGACTTTATGGAAGATCGCGTCATGTCTTGCAAGTCGCTTAATATCTGTCCCGGCCAGCGATGCATCCGATAAGGACTAGGAGAGGGGCGGCACGGGTTTAGATACTTGCGATGCGTAAACAGAGGAGAGCACAAGGTGCAAGACTTACATGGCAGTGTAGCGAAGAGGAGGCAGCCGGTAGCAGCCCAGTAGAGCCAGAGAGCGTTGCCGTATGCCACGGTAATGCCGATGCCTGCACCATCGATGCTGCTTTTTGTGCGGTGGATGATGACTGGGTGAGAAAAAGGGACAAGCGAGGGTCAGGACTTGGCGAGAGAAGAAGAGACACACGGAGAAATTCAGCTCACCGGTCCAGATAATGCAACCAGCGGCCTCGCAGAGGAAGCCGAAGAAGGCGAGGACAGCAGCAAGGAGGTATGCGAATCGGTGGGCGAGGAGGCCTATGACCATAGCCAGACCACCGGCGAGTGCGCCTACGAAGAGAACGTAGAAGGCACCCTTGCTGTGAACAAAAGGTCAAGAGACCACAGTCAGTACTTGGTGCTGGCAGCAGAATGTTGCATGTTGCTCCATCTTGACATGTCCAAGCATCTTGCCTGATTAGGCAGGACGCAACGAGCGACAAGCGAGGACGCTGCAGCATGCAAACTCACGTGAATCTGCCGAGGTAGTCGGACGAGGAAAAGGTGCCACCTGGTAGTCGTGTTGCAATCGTGTTTTGAGCGTCTACGGGAGCGTCATAGAGGATAGCTGGGACGGGTTGGAATTCGTATGCCCAGTCGTTGCCCACGCGGTAGTAGAGTTCTCCACCGGTGTTTGGCGCGGCGCTATAGGCCCAGAGACCCCATTGGTATACTGGTCTGATACCAGTGTTGGGCGTCGCATCTGCTCTTGCGCCTGTGCCATAGACGGCATCACCAAGACCCAGGGCTGCGCCCAATCCCTCTGTGTTGACCGTCACCATGCGGAAGTTGCGCGGGACAAGGGCATTGCTTGTTTGCCCGAGCTGGATAAGACATCGACATGTAGAGTGTTGTTGCACATGTGTGCAGCGTCGTCAATATCGTGCGCGCGTTAAATGGTGATTTTCGGAATGGAAGAGTAGCGGCGGCGAGGGATTTCCATACAGAGAAGGAGGGTGCGGGCAGGGCATGACGAGAGTGGCAGGGGGGTGGCAGCGATTCGAGAAAAAGAGAAGCAAGACAAGGGAGCAGGCACAGAGTCAGAGAGAGCACGAGCAGGAAGTTGACAAGTGCACACTCACATGTGGGAAGATGACAAGCACCGACGCAGCGAGCGTGAAAAAGACGCCGAGCCCGGCGCATGCGAAGAAGCGGCCCATGGTAGAACGGCGGCGGCTGCTGGGGAGAGGGGGGAGTCAGCGACGTTCCAGCGAGCAAGCAGTGGATAGCAGAGTGCGTGTGTGCGCAGTGAAAGCAACCTCGCGGCACGCCCGTCGCTCGCTTGCCAGCTCATGATCGAATAGCCCTCGCTCGCCCATGTTTTGGGGGGAGATGGCTTGGTGCGGGACGGGGGCGTGCTGGACAGCGAGGCGAGCACGGCGAGGTGCGGTGTGCCACAGGATCCTGCATGTCAAGGCTGCTCACCTTGAAGGAGTGGGTCTTGACGAGTGCTGCTCGAGGCTCAGACGTGGACGCGGGTGGGTGCGAGCAGACCAGACTCGCTCTGTCGTCTGTCTGACGGTCGACCTGCGACTTTCTCGATCCGACCGCCGCTCGATCACTTTCTTCTAGGCAAATGTATACAATCTGGGGAAGGAGATTTTATTTGCAAGGGCTTTCATTAAGGATGTATGATACAAGGAGACTCGTAGACTTCCAATGCTAGTGGTACAATGACAGTGTCTTTGTGCTCTGCTGCACACCTGCTCGTAGCTCGGCTGGCTTCCCATTGTGCGCCTGCAGCCCTCCCCTTCCTATTCAGGCGTCACTCGCCGATCACGTGCAGCGGACCTTGTGACGTATGATATGCGGGAAAAGACACCGCTGGGTCCTTCAACCCGGAATGATGAAAATGACACAGAGATGATTCGCAGGGGACGCAAAGATATACTGTAGCAAAGCTTGCGTGAGAGTCACATACCATACTGATACAGACTGGTGTCAATGCATGTGCACTTCAATTGCAGATTTGCTGCTGCTGCTGCTGCTCATATTCCGGGATTACAAGAAAGCAACTCGAAGCATCTATAGCTACACGTCGAATTGAAATGTTCACTGGCTCATTGGGATGCACACTTTCCGCAATGGTTTCTGTTACAAAACATGCTGCTGACAGAGGATGAGGATTTGCCTTTAGAAGAAAGCACCGCCAATCATTGCGCCGGTGCCAAGACCTGGAATGAATAGTACAGAAAGGAAGACACGTTTCAGCGATCAGGAACGCTGCAGTTCAAGTATATTTTCAAACGTCTCTGTCTTGAAACTCACCTAGCAGACCGGCTCCCATGCCCATACCAAGTGGGCCACCCATCATGGGACGTCGTCCCATGCCATAGCCATAAGGTGCATAGCCATAACCAGGAGCAGCCGAATAAAGGCCACCTCCATAATATCCACGTCCATAGCCAGGATCTGAAACCGGAATGACATGGAAATGTAAGCCCAAGTCTGGAAAAGGCCCAAACGCCCGTGTTGCTTACAGCCATAGGAGCCAGGGCCATACGCAGGTACGCGGTAGGAAATTGACTCGGCGAGGTCTCGAGCTTGCTTCTCGGCATGTCTACGCTGACGCTGTGCCTGTAGACCAAGGAACGCGATTGGGCAAAATCGTCAGCATACCCGGACCTTTCCAGTATGCGCGTCATCATGTCAATGTGCAAACTTACCGGCGTCTCATTCTTGTGGAACTTCTTGCTCAGCGTGCCCGGTGGGTTCTTGCGCTCATATTCTTCCGGAGTACCCATCTTGCTCAAATAATACTGCGTAAGGTCCTCGACTGTAATCTTTCGACGTTGTCCGCCTTGCATTGTCGAAGTGCCAGGATAATCCGACTGCATGGCGTGGGTACCGCCTTGGCGGACCCCAGAGCTGGGACCTTGGGCTTGTGCTTGCGACTGTGACTGCTGACGAGGCTGCCAGTCGGGTGGAAGCTCGTTGGGCACTCCAGTCGGCGAGGGTTCCGGCTGGTGCACATGTAGTACGATACATCAGCCTAGCGATCTGATAGAAAGTATTGGGGCAGTTAGTGTGAAAGGGCTGAGCTCACCTCGTTTGCCCATAGCTGATGCACGTACGAGAGAGGATCAGTTCCCTCTGGAACAGTCTGAAGCCACTGCTCGTCGTCTAGGGGGTGCGTCCAAATCGAGCGCGGTCCACCAGGTGCTTTGGTGTCAACAAAGAAGAAGCCTATGTATGGTCAAGATCGCTCAGCAATGTTCAGTGTACAAGTCAAGGATGCGTAGAGAGCCTGTCGTAGCCCGGTGAAAGCAACGCAGGTCCAGCATCCGCTGGTCGTCGCGACTTACGATCGTGCTCTTGACTGTACTGGTGAACCCAGCCAGGCGGCAGCGGCCTGTCCTCCTGTTGTATGTCCAGTTCTTCCGTTCTCGAATTGCCCCGACGGGGCTGACGACCCTCTGTCGTCGCTCCTGCGCTCTGGCTCGTCGAAGCTGGTGCTCCAGCTCCTGCTCCTGTGGCCGCTGACGTCGCTGCGCCACCAGCAGTGTCTCCAGCTGCCGGCGCTCCCTGAGTGCGCGACTGCGAGTCGTTGGCACTGTAGGCTGGTGGTGGCTCGTTTGGCATGTTGAATGCGTTCATTGTGAGTGTGTGCTTGTCCGGTCGATTTGCGTGAAGTCAAGCTGGCTCGTGGAGCCAGCACCTTGAATGCCGGTCGATGCTCCGCCACCGTTTGCACCTTTGCAGCCGGTTGAAATCATTCCGCGCCTACTCGACTCAGCTCTTCACTTTGGATGTTTCAAGAATGAGCGTCCGAACAAGTAAAGTCTGCGTCCCCTTCTAGAAGACTAAATCGTGGACGAGCCGCTATCGTGAAGTCCTGTACCAATCCCATCAAAGCCATCTTCCAAGCCTCCTGGCATTTCTCGATAAGCTACCCACATCCCTTTATTACATGCTACAGCTACGGCTCCTGCTCAAATCTCTACGACGGTCGCCCTGCCGGCGTTGGTCCCTCCCATGCGTTCCAATTAATTGGGTGCTTTGGATTGTGAAGGTACCCAACAAACCTCCTATTTGGGTCCCACTTGTCTCGAATGCCCGTCCAAGCCGCCCAATTCGTTTCAGACATGACTAGCGATAGCGCCTTGTAAGCTCCCATTTTTTTCGACCTGAACGAAGGGGGTAGAGAATGAACTCACATCTTCCAGGACGGACTTCCATGTTGGCATCGCCCGTGTAATAGCCCCGGGTACGAGCGGCCGAAGAGTCACCTGAAGCTTCGGCGAGGCCGCTCTTACGGTCAATCTCGCCCCAGACTCTCTGGACCCAGTCGATACACTTGACTCTGGCGGCCGCTGGATCGGGATCACTGTCGTCTGCGACAGTGTATGAGAATACGTATGTGCCTGCGGTAATGTCGTTTGCAAAGTGGTGTTTGCTTCCTGGGCCATGCGGATGGCATGAGAATAGGATGGTGCTAGAAGAGGGAGAAGAGATTTGGTATATCAGGTGCGATGATCATGGGGTATGGATGCAGGGGCTTTGGCCGACGCACTTGGACTCGTAGGTAGGTACAGTCGTGAAAGCCTCTTCGACCAGATCCACCTGCTTGTCATTGGCGCCATCGATCCATCCGTTCGTGATATAGTAGGAACCTTTGAAGCAGATAGAGTCTTGGACGGCATACTCGGCTTCAATGGTGACCGGCTCATTGATTGCCTTTTGATAGGCATGCTCGATGTAAGGGCATTCATTGATGAATTTCAAGCTGTCTATTGCATTCTTCTCGTCGTCCATCCAAGTAGCGCAATTCATGATGAGGATCGTCTCATCTGGATCACCGCCCGGCAGGAACTTCTTTCTTCTCACGGCAATCATATAGAATTCCGTAGGAGGCGCGACTGAATCTGCAACGTCTAGCATCCATTTTGCCAGCTGCCGGTACTTTGCACCGGGGAAAATGAGCGAGGTACGGAGATTGTACTTGTATATTGGAAGACAGCGCAAGCCGAAGCGTACGACGGTAGCAAAATAGCCGTGGCCCCCGCCGACGTAGCTCCATAGAAGGTCGTGATTTTCCTGTGGTGATGCCCGTACGACCTTGCCCTCGGCTGTTACCACGTCCATCCACTTGATGATACTGGCAGCCCACCCCACGTTTCTCCACATGATGCCAGCTCCACCTATATGAGAGCACAAATTTGAGCACCACATTGAGCATAATGATTGGGCGCTCTATTACAGGACATCCGGCCTCACCTTGTGACATGAAGCCACCAAGCGCAACATCGGCACAGTGTCCTCCGGGGAACCACCGATTGTATGGCTTGAGGAACTCCTGCAGCATCCGACCAGTAGATGAAGGCGAAGCAATGACAGTCTCGGTAGTGGCATCCCATTTCATTTCGTTCAGGTGGAACAGGTCAATTAGCAGATTGCCGTCGCGGACTGAAGGCGCGTTGTGCTGTTGGTCAACATGATGAGAAAGTTCATGCTCAGATCTGATCATGTTGTGATGAAGTCTTATTATTGAGTCCACTCACGCAGTGCCCTCCACTTCTGACACCGATTTTAAGATTGTTCTTTCTTGCATAATTCGTGGCATCGACTACCTCTTGAATAGAAGTCGGTTTTGCGATCTTTGCAGGGTACCGGTCCAGTGGATTGTTGGCATGGACGCGCTCGAAGCGATATTTCTCATACTACAATATTATCGAGACAGTCTATCAGCCGGACGACTCTCGAAAGGGTCAAGGCCAGGTCAGGTCCAAGCCCAGCACGGGCGACGGACCTCTGGATCTGCCTTGTCGAGGTAGCTGCAAGTACCGGCACTTTGGCCACTGCCGACTTGGGCGCTGAGAGCAGCCAGTCGACCGACAGCGCTGCTTGCCATGGTCGCAGTTTAGGTCGGGCGAATCGTTGGCACAGAAGAGCACACGAGCGTGTGCGTCGAGCTATACCGAGCGGTTTGATGAGACCACCAGCGGTGCAACAAGTCGAGCTGTGTTCCAAGTACGATGTGGCAGGAGCCAAGCAGAGGCAGTCAGCTCCTTTGCAGCTAACGTCTCAGCATGATAGCCACTATCGCACCTGGACCGTTCCGTGGCTGCTCCCTTCGGCCGAACAGACCGCGGTCCAGACCTGCCGCAGCCAGTTACCCACAACGCAAGCTTCTACGCGTCGACAGACTCTCACGACCAGCGTAGTGGCTTGTCCGCGTCTCTTGGACACCAGCAATCACTTCAATCACGACTCTCTGGCGTCTTGTCATGTCTAGGCCGCTGCGGGACGTACAAACGACGATGGTCACGTGTCGGGCGCGCGTGCAAGGTCTCGCATGTTGCTGGCTCCAGCGGTACCTTCACAGACACTAAATACAGTGGCCGGTCCAGGGATGGCATCGTTTTGGATTGCAAAACACCTGAAAGATGAAGTGCGCCATTGGCGCACCTTCAATCTCGGCGCAACACAGCAGCATCGCCGAAGTACGAAAGGTAGTGAAAATCTAAACAGATTACGGAAGATGATGAAAGGTAGAATAGGAAAGAGGCGTCTGCGTGCAAAGAGAAGAAAGAGTGATCGAAAGTGTGCGCAGATCAATCCCTCTCCGGCGTGCTCATCTTGAGCATCGAGAGCACCTGAACAGCACTTGTTAGATCCCAGCCAGCACGTTTGAGCTCTGTGAGAGCTTCTCCAGCAAGATAGGATTGCCATGCGGGAGAGAGCGTTGCCTGCTTGCTGATATACTCGCCCACGGTCGCTACGAGGCCGAGCTTTTTCAAAACGCCAATGGCATTGGTGGGGGCTTGGTCTTCCGCAAAGATGCGAGCGACGACCTGCCCAGCGTCCAAGCGGGCTGTGAAGAAACAGCAGAACGTCAGCCACAAATGGCGAGAGAGACCTTCTGGCAGGCATGTATGACTGACCGTTTGCCGCCTCGTCAGCTGCCTCCGCTACAAGCTGCGAGCTAGTGTCGGGGCTGGCCTGGGTGATCTGCGCAGCTTCGCCAGGCCGTAGAATATCCTCGTTACCGAGAGTCGGTGCATCCTCCTGCTCTTCAATCTTGACCGCGATAACGGTCTTGACTTTTGTATCATTGTGCTCCGATTTCACTTTCGGGCTGATGGGAAGGCCCATGGCCAAAAGACCACATCTAGCAAGTAGGGGCGCGTCGTCCCCATCGCTGTCTTCATCGTCATCGGATATCTCTACGGCATTGACGTGTTTGCCTGTCATTACTGCACTCTTATCTGTCGGATGGCCATCGATATTGTCCTGCAAGCACTCCGGACCTGGAGACTCTTGCTTAGGGGAAGGACTGGTACGAGCGGTGGAGCGAGAGGTGTGCGAAAAGATGGATGTGCGCCTCGAGCCTGCGCCAGATTGCACCGACACGTCCAAGGTAGAATCAACTTGCATCGCACCAGAAGGGGCATCGTCAAGGGCTGCCTGCTCAGCAGCCATGCCTTGATTCTTGGCTTGCCCAATGGACGTAGCGTCCGCGCAAGGCTGAGATATCGGCGACATAGACTTTTCAAGGTGTTGTTGTATGAGAGATTCCACGCTTGCAGTGCTAGTCGATGCCTGAGGCGTATCCTGCTCAATTTGAATAGCTTGCAGTATAGCCGACTTTTTCTTGAAGGAGGGGAGTGTGGTCGACGAAGGTCGCAAGGGTGGACGAGGAGCTTTCACGTGAGACGGCTGTGGTTGGAGACTGGAAGGAGGAGCGGATGATGCTGGCTGGAAGTGAGCGATGGGATCAAATTTTGCCGGCTGCAGATGGAGAAGGGGAGTGGCCGTCGTTGATTGATGATGAGGGAGAAGAGCAGACGTTGCTCGATCTAATTCTTGTTCCCTTTTCAAGGCCGCCATTTGCTGACGCTCCGTCAAACCTGTACTCATCACTGCGCTGCGTTTTGTGCGAGGCTGGCTTGGTAAGGGTGCGGCAGCAGCGGGTCGCTTATTGTCGGCATTAGACTTTTGTTCCTGGAGCATTAGGTCAGTGCCGACCAATGTGCGCCTGTACAATCGAGTCTCACCTTCTGCCTGATGCCCAATTCTTCCAATTTCTCTGCAAGACACACATGTGAGATCATCACTCGTCGATTGGAAATGACACACGCTGTACTGACTTTTAGATATGTAGTAGAACATGAATTCGACAAGTGGAAGCTCTGCAGCCTCCTTGACGGGCGCTATCGGTCCATTCTCATCGTCCTTTGCGGGCGGTGCTGCTCTGGGATAGGCCTCGCTAGAAGCACGTTTGAGCTTAGAAAACCCCTTGAGAGTCTACATTCCTTGCTCACACGAGATTATGGGTGCACCGATAGCCTATAGCAGCGTTCAAAGTTTCATCGACGGGACCCTGTACAATCTGAGGCGAGGGCATCATCGGAGATAACGTGCGGTAGTCCTTCCACGAGTGTTCCATGGAGATTGCGATACGTATCGATGAGGTGGAGTCGGCATCTTTTATGAGGGTAGGTAGGCTCTTTGGCCGACCTGGAGCTCGCCGCTGTCCAGCCCCGGTGTCGGCTGCAGGACTACGGTCCTGCCAGTTGAGAGGCCGGTGAAGGCCAGTCTCCGGATCTATACGATAAAGGTCAATTGTGTCCTTGTTACCTGCCGAGTCGTGCGGTATTCCTATGTTTCGTACGGTCAGGTCAATCCCTCGGATTGCGAGAGCTCGTAGAGCATCTGGTAGAAGCTCACTGATTGTAACTTCGGGCACGGATTTGCCGTCCAAATAGACTCGAATGAGCAGGTCATGCTCGTATCCATAATGCCAGCTAGGTTCGGCCTCCACGTCTTGCTCGCCTGCCTCCTTGTATTCAGCGTACGAGAGGCACACTCTTGGACAGTGGCCTATTCGACTGGTAATGAAGCCCGTATGGACTGGCCAGCTGTGATTCACGTGGTTTTTGCCGAAGTACTTTGACGGAGACTTGGTAACCTCGCGCTTGTAGATCTCGAGGACTTTGACCTTGGTCGACGGCGCTTCACCTGGCGCAGGGTCTTTGACGCAGGCCACAGAGCACGAGATGGTTCCCAGGGGGTCGTCACTGTCGCCGCTCTTTCTACCTTCCCTCTTCCAGACGTACTCGAACGCCTGCGCGGATCGTGACGCTGTCGCCATGGCATTGGCCTCTGCCTTTCGGGCTACTGTAGTCTTGCAGCACGTCGCGCTCAACGCACCGAGGCCGCCACAGATTGAGGAGACGCGTAGATTGTGCGTGAGCTGACGCAACGCCCGTTGCCGGCTAGCTGAGTGGATGTCGTGGTGCCAACATGCGCGCGAGGAAGGCCAGCGTTCCTTCCGCTGTCGACATCGCGCCTTCGCAAAGTCTTTTGGACGGAGACGGACCGACTTCTACACATTTTGCCACACTAAACCAATTCGCCACTCCATGGAAGTCGCGAAACAGTCAACACGTGCCAATACAAGCTTATAGAAGTCACGACGATATATTTGCTGCGCCTGGTCCTTCAGTCCGACAAGAGAGTAACGGCGGACGACTCCAAGCCTCAATCTCGGTAGTAGCGTAATTCTTCGCAGCGTTCATTCCAGCACCGCTTCCGCATCGATAGCTCTCGCTCAACCTTGCAAGTCATCGATTGATGGCATTTTGAGATTTTCTGGTACATAGTGCCTCCCCGTCTTGCGGCACCAGTCCTGTTCAGCAACCTCCAGAATTTGCATGCGATGGAGAAGATCCTTCTTCATGTCCTTGAGCTCCTGTATGCGACTATACTCTTGCGCCTGTCGCTCGTAGCCTCCTCCTCCTCTGTCGTGGTTGTGCATTGCAGACTCTTCTTTTCTCTTCAGCGCAGCTTCCCTCTCTTCGCAGATTCCAAGTCTGTCAAGCAGCTCTTCCTCATGATCCTGCAGCAGCGCCTTGGTTTCTGCGATATCTTTCCGCTCCTTCTCGAGCTCTCCGTCCATCTTCTTGACGCGCAGCGCTTCGACCTGCAGCGCATCTCGGTCTGATTGTAGCACGCTCGCCTCCTCGTCCAGATGCGTCTGACGAGCCGCAAAATTGTCTTGGACGTCCATCAGCGCGCTCTGCCACGCAGCATAAAAGTCCTTTCTATGCGAAAAGCTGCTCTTGTCGACCACTGGCTTGGTGACTGAAAATGTTCTCCAGTCAGACAAGGAGGGAAACGCTAGCATTGCAGGGCAAGAAGAAACCTTACAATCATATCTCGGAAACGAAGGCCTGGTAGAAGGAGGTATGTATTCCCTGCTCGAGGCTACGTGAGCATGACCACTCTTGTCAGGACGTTGTAGGACTGGTGAACTCTGCCGTCTGTTCGAGAGCACAGTACTTGAAGAGACGTCTGCGGCGGTCTCCGCTGGCGAGCGTGCAGTTGCTTGCGCACGTACGGCCCCGTTCTCCAATTCCTGGTGATGGTGATGTGAAGCATGTGTCGACGGCCCCGCAGGAGATATCACATGCTTGCCAAGGGCGCTTACCGCTGCTGTAGAAGTGCTCGACGTTGCTAAGCGAGCGGCCATAGAAGCATTATCCTGCTCGAGCCGTCGCAGACGCTCTTGGACATCATCGAGGCGCTCGCTCGTGTTCACCCGAAACGCCTGAACTTCCGAGGGCTTGTAGAGGGTCTCAAACATCGTTCTGTACGAATTAAGATCGTTGAGAAGCGCGTCTTTCTGGTGTACAGCGCTTTCCATGCGTGCGACCTTTTCATCCAGCTCGCTGACCTTGTCACGCAATGCCTGTTCGACAATCGATTTGCGAGACTCGAAGTCGGCCTGCGAGGCTGTCACGAACTCTGCGGCAATCTTGCATCCTTGTATGACCTCGCGTAGCTCGTCAAGTCCTACTGTCTTGCCATGACTTGCACCTGTACCGTTGACTTGACGGTAGTGGGTCGTGGTTGGAGACATGATATTCGATGGCGGCTGACCCGACTCGACTGTAGGAACTCCGAGTATCGCAAGCGGCTGTAAGAAGCTGTAGAACTATGCCCTGCGTTAGGGTGCACCTAACGCATCTGCGCCGACATGAAGATGTGACGAAGGCAAGAGTCGCGGTGGCTCCAATGTAGCGAGATGCCATCATGAGCTGAGAGATCGCACAAAAGCGGTGCTGTAGGAGAGCATCGGTTAGCGAAGAACGCTTCCCGTACACTGTTATATGCCAGTGTGTATCTAGCAACGCTCTACAAGATTCTCTCACCAAAGAATCGATAATCACGTGCGTGCCAGCAAGGTCGTTTCGCCTTGCAACGGCTGTCATGGCTTCCTCTCTTCGGACTCAATCTACACATCCAACGGTGCGGACGACATCGACATGAAGTACTAGAAGGACAAATTCAGGCGGCTACTGCTAGCTAGCCTTCCAGAGCCCATGTCGCGGCCAAATGCTGCAGTCGCGGCCGCAGCTTCCGGACGTGTGGGCACGACCAGGTCGACGACAGAGAAGGAGGCCAAGGCTCTAGCGACGGAGCTCGCCAGTCTTCTGAACAAGAAGGATCCGTGGCACCAGGACGTCGTCTTTGCTAGGGAGAAGTGAGTCATGCAAGCCTCTCGCGGCGTGTGCCACGATCAGCATGGCCGTGAGCTGACATTTTACTGCTGCACATTGCGCGTGTCAATGCTTCTTCCTGCACTCGACATCTCTCTACAACCGTCGCGCTCGCTCCTTGGTCCAGCCTTCGCCGTCATTGCCTGGCTCTCATCTTCATAGGCCCCGATGCCAATGCCGCGGTGAACGCTCGCAAACGTCTGGCAAGCCTCAATGTGCTGTTCCTTAGCACGTCTCACAACGTCATACACCACTTCCGACAGCGACTCAGTGCGATTGATGCTGCTCTGTCTGGCAAGGCAGGTGACAAGGGGACCGGCGGCAAGCGCAAGGACGAGCGATCATCAAAGGCCAACGCAAATGGTCCAACACCCGGTCAGAGGAGGAAATTGCTGCACTCGTTCCGGGACTTTCTTGCTCAGGAAGAGACATTTTGGAGGGACCTGCTCATTCGCATTGTCGGAGTCTTCGACGTTAAAGAAGCCAGAGCATCTCTAAGGCTTCTGCAGATTGGACTTGGAGATTGGGAGCCGGATGCTGCCCTCGTCAACGACGCTCAGCTTCACGCTTCAGCCTTGGGGCTATGCCACAAGACCTTGATCTGCTTCGGCGACATTGCACGTTATCGCGAGCTGTATTCGGACAAGGCTGGTCAATCGCAGTTCAACAAACAAAAGCAAGGTGGAAAGCAAGGGTCAAAGGAGAGCATCGCAGGAAAGACATTTGCACGAGCGTACGAAGCTTATCACCAGGCAAGGCTACTTATCCCAGATGACGGCAACCCTTCCAATCAGCTCGCTGTTCTGGCAGGCTACCAAGGCGATCAACTGTCGTGCATCTACCATTACTATCGGGCGCTCTGCGTCAAGAAGGCGTTCACGACTGCCACTCAGAACTTGACGGCGACTATGACCAAGATTCTCGCACAATGCGACGCCGAAGATAATACTCGCAGGAATCGACGAGCAATAGGCTCGAAGCCTGGTAGTTACGCTGAACTCGATGCAGATGTGGCCACGAAGCTCGATGCCAAGGAACCTACCGAAGCTCTGAATGACTTCAAAAAGATGTTCATTCGTCTCCATGCTATGCTCTTCCAGGCTGCACAGTAGGTTTCTTGTCTGATCCATGCGGACGCCGGCTGACATTATCCCTGTTCCAGACTTGACAGATTGCCGAACCAATTCCAACTGGTCACCAAGACTGTCGCAGCCTGCATTGCGAAGCGTATTCTACCATCTGACGTCATCGTCAAGACAGTAGTGACGAGTCTCGGAGCCTGGTGGCATGCGCGCATGTACAGGAACACCGCCAGACCTGCGTCTGAAGGTCAATCGCATCATTTCAAGCTTCCCAGCACCACACATGACTGACTTCCACACCTTCAGATCTCAACGTGGACAATGCGTCTCTGGAAGCATCCACCCTGATGCATGCCTTGGCCATCATATCCGAGATGCTCACCATCGCTGCCAGCGAGCTCAGTATTGTTCAAGCATCAAAGATTCGTGCCGATTTCGCATCTGCTGCCGAACCTGAGAGAAACATGCTTATTGCACAGAACATTTCGGCTGTACTTCGGCGGATGCTGCCAGCCTTGAGGATTGCTAGCATGTGGCTCCTTAGCAATTCCGACTATCTCGCACGCTACGATGTGACCACTGCTCGGTACAAGCCAGATGATCCGACGATACCGCATGCAGTGTGTGCTGCTGCCAGATCGTTCTGGACTACATATGTCCTATTCGTCAACGCAGCTCAAACCGCTTTTGGATCAATCACGCTGCCCGTGTCAACCGTTGACATCGTGCTCGAAGAGGACGTCGACATGCTGGGTTTCGCTCCACTCCGAAGACGTATGAAGGAAGTGTCTGCGGCCAAGGTGACCCAAGGCGTGCAGGAATCCGCCTCATTAGCCTTAGACAATGTGTCTAATCTGCATCCGAACGAAGAACAGATCTACAGATTAGGAGATCTGATCGCAGACGCGCGACTCATGGCACAGTCAGAGGTACCGATAGCGTTCTTGATTGGCATTTCTCATGGCCTGATCTCTTTGTCTTCAGACTTGCCCTGTGGTCATCGAGAGAGGCACTTTTGCCATTCGCAAGAAGCAGCTCAACCCAGCATCGCAACCATGGAGTCCAGCAAAAGTGGCCCCGACCCTTCCAGCCTCACCGAATGCTATCCCACTCGTCGACGAAGAGCCTGACGATTTTGCTAACCCTGCTGGGCTGGATGATCTGGAGGACATGTATCCGGATGGTAACGATTACGATGGTACCGAAGATGATGTCTTGGATTTGGCCATGAGGGTCGCTACTGGAGAGACGTCTGCACAGACTAACGCTGGTCGCCCAGAGGAGCAGAAACGCGGGGAGGACGATGAAGATGATGACGATGAAGTGGTCTATGCTGCTCCCACAGCCGGACTCATTGGCGACCGCAGACCTCCAAGCAATAGTCCACGACTGGCCTCAGGGGTCCCTCAAGGTGGCTCGACAAGCTCTGCTGCTCCTGGCACACCGACTTCTCGAACTGCGTCGGACTTGTTGCTGCAAGTCCTACAGGGCAGCTCGCTCGATTTCAACGGATCGAACGTAATGAAGGGGGATCCTACCGGGTCCAAGGCTGTTGGCGAGTCCACTGTTGGATCTGCTTTCGGCGGCCGCTCCATCTGGTCGTCTGGCCCGGGCGCGGTACCAGCTTCGACGGTTCAATCTGAGTCCATGCGGCCCGGCTCTCGACATCAGACGGGAGGCGGCGCCCTTTCTTCACAAGCAGAAACCCTTTTCAATAGCATGCCCAATCAGCAGACAGGCCCATCAAATCGGTCCTCGCCAAATATGAGTGCCTTCGATCCTTTCGGACAGGACTCGATGTGGGGAGCCAAGGCGACCGTAATCGGCGGCCTCGCGGGAGCGCGAATTCCGCAACAAGGCGATGTATGGAACAATGCACCGTTGCAACAGGCGGCTCAGAGTCCTCGTCCGCCGCCGGGGCTTCCTGCAAAAGTCAATTATCATCCCTACCACCGGCAACAGGGCTAGCAAAGACCCTTCTCATACAACCTATCATCACGTACTCTTTTGAGCGACAAGGATACTACAGGCTCTCACTATCGCAGTGAGCAGGTTGTCGAGCCCACCGCGGGGATCCTCGGCGCAAATACGCCTTCATCCAAAATGGTCAAGATGGGGCGCCCTCTTACGTACCGGCTAGCAGACTCGACGAGCATGCGAAGCGATCTACAGTACGTGCCAAGGAGTTGTTGGTCACAGGTCACAACAACACAACCGATATTGACCATGTACACAGGATGCCTCCTGATATAAGAGAGCAAAAGGTTTACTGTCTATTTTGCAAAGGTAAAGCCGCGCTTTCGGAAGAAGTAAACTAGTATCGCCGCAAGGGTAGCAGCTGTTGTAGTCGAGAAGACGCCTGCGCCGATGCCGCGGACAAAGCTTCCAATGTCGAGCGAACCAGCAAGTCGTGTCATCCAACCCATGGGTTCCTTGGGAGAAGTCAAAGAATTTTCCGTAACTTTGTTGACTCCGAAAGGAGCAGGCGGTGGCCTGTAGGTGTGATCTTTTGGTTGTGCCGCTTGACCTTTGCTCGCTCCAGTGGCTAGTATCGGCCCGTCCGAGTCTGCATTTGCACGCGGAGGAACAGGTGCAATCAACCCTCTCCCGCTCTCTAGATGTTCTAATCGCGTATTGACACTACGGAGCTGCATGACAATCTCGCGTAGATCTCGCGCCGACGAAGCTGAAACTCCATCGAAGCTTGCAGAACTCTCCACATCCTCCGTCTCTAGTGATGCCGAGCTAGGGGAGAGCGAAGTCACCGAATCGGCTTGGGAGGCGCTTGGTGCTTGCGTTCGGTGTGATGATGGAAGTGTCTCGCGCAAGGGAACAGTTGGCAGGGCCGGCTGTCCTTCTCGCTGCGCCGGCAGGCCTTCCTGTGCGTTCCAAGACCCGACGACGGGCGGTAGCCATTCATCTCCTTGCAATGCTGCCCGATTTCCTCGAATCTCCAAGCTGTCACGGAGTGCACGATACCACATTAGCTTTGAATCGGAGACACGAGCAATGGAAAGGACTGACTCTCTCGCCGCGCTACCTATCTTTACCAAACTTTTCGGTATCATCGTCTCTGTCACCATTCGGATGACACGAGTTGGCACCCAGGCTATATATAAATCGCACATCAGTCGTGATTCACCGATAGTACCATCCGATGACTTACATCCAAGAGCGCTCAGATCCGTTATTTGAGTAACCTTGCTCCCCCCACGGCCATCCTCTTCTGCCAAGAAGCCAGAAATCTGCAGCTTCATGCGACTGAACGAGCTGGTCGGCGGCTTGTCAGGATGCTCCACCCTGTCGAGCGGCACAGCATCAGCATTGGCACCTTTTCAGGGATATAATATGAACCACACTCACGATGTAGTGCCGCAGACCAATTTCAAAGGTTGTGTAGGGCGCAAACGTGCGTTGACAGACAAGAGAACCATATCGTTGGCTTTGACTAGGAACATGCCCTTGGTAGCAAGATAGTCTACGCTGGCTTCTCTTCTAGCATACTTGCGATCTCCCAGCGACATGCCCATGGTATCGAGGTTGACCGCCTCTTGACAGACAGAGTCCCATTTTGGCCGATTGCCAATGTCTGTCAAGAGCTCCCAGAGATTGCGAAGAGGTACGTCCGGATAGCTGGCCGATATCTGATCACACACATGGAATGTACATGTCAGGCAAGTCTTGCTCGCTGAAGTCTCCAAGCGTACGCACAGAATACAAGTGAGGTATAGAGGGGTGCTTTGCCACCCTGCTCGCGGGAGTGTCTAGCAGTACTGGCCAGTCTTCTAGCGGATGAGCGGGTGGCAAGAGAGACGGATCAACGGTTTTGGGCAAGTATGCGAGCTGAGATGGGTCGAGCACTGCAAGAAAGTTGCGCAGGCAGGCATCGAGGGCTTCGTGAGAGTACAGGTGATGCTCCGGCCGCGGATCTGGTTGTGGTTCGTTTACATGCGGCGCTGGGACCGCCGATGCGTCAGCGGAATTTCGCTTCGTTTCGCTCTCTTCCTCTGCCTTGTCTGTCTTGACGGCTGTCTCCTTGTCCTGGCCCTTGTTCGCCGACACCTCCCTTGGCCGATCGTCTGCCTCGCCTCCATCATTTGGATGTACGAGGTGGATCTTTATCGGCTCGGTGAGCGCTGGCTGGGCCGGTAGGATACTTCTTTGAGGCAGTCGGATGACCGACGAGAGCACCTGGATTATTGAAATGAGGATGAGCTGGAGGAGGGCTATCTGCGCCGAGGAGAACGTGTTGCTGCCAAACAGGACCAATAGCGGGAGCGAGGACGACAGGACGCCGACCTGCAGCACACCCTTGCGGGTCACTGCGGTGCTGTCCATCCTTGCTCCAGAGGCTGCAGACCTCTGATGACGTTGGGTTGGAAGTGGTAGAAGCACCAGAGCATTCGAGTGGCAAGCAACTTGAAGCAGTGACGGGTGGCGGCTGTTTCCCGCAGACCATGCCAGCAGAGCAGGTGCACAATGGAGAGCGGCTCAGACAGCTCGCAGCAGTCGGTGTTCCAGCTATGCCAGCTGTGCCGCTATGAGACCGAGCGCAGCATCGATGCGGTGATGACATGGTCCGAGTGAGTGTGCTGCATTTAGCGACCTATGCAACAGTCAAGAATGGCCCTGCTGATGTTGACACGCACAGACTTTCGCAGAGCACCGTTGACTGGGCCCTTGTGCGACCGCTGACTTCGCTGCTCGCTGGGACGCGCCATCCAAGCTTGCTATATGCGCTGCTGTTGGTCCGTCAACAGTGGCTACGCGAGGCAGAGGACAGCCTTAGTTTCCAAGGTGAACATGCACGGCGTGCAAGGTTGAATTAGGCTACAGTGAACAATAATCCTGTTCTTCTTACAGGCGTGAATACTACACGAGCCGCTCTGTGCGAGTTGCTAGCTGGCAAGCTGCTTTCATTATACGCCCCGCGCTCGGACGCCCTCGCTCGCGCTTTAACGCAATACCACAATCCCTTCAGCGGTGCCGAAGCCTCTCTGTTTGACAGCGACTCTCGCCCTGATGAAGACGAGCTTGAAGAGCTGCTGCAAGAAGGCGAACGCTTTGGCAGTTCGGCACTCGAGGTACGCTGCAAAGGCATCAATATTTCGCCACCTTCTATCATGTGCACCATTAATTACCCTTTCCCCACAGTTGGCCATTGAGACCGGCGCAAAACGCTTCATCCGCTGCCCACCGGTGCAGCAGTTCATTGAAGATCTCTACAATGGGCTTATCATCTACCGCCCGTCTAGCCAGCACTCCATGATCAGCGATGACTATAAGAGCGACAATATTATCGAGTTCCACAACTTCGCCACGGCCGGCCTTCTCGACCATTATGCATTGCGAGTCCCGCGCGTCCGGCGCTTCATTGAATTCAGCACCATCGTCGTGTTAGTCTTTCTCTTCATGACCTTGGAAAAAGGTAAGTAGTGAAAGCATTACACTTGGCTTTACACGCTGAATTTTGACGTCCAGTCCGCGACATCGAGAAGATCGAGCTGGCGGAAGCCATTTTTATCGTCTTCGGTCTGGGCTTTGCTATGGAAGAAGCCGCCAGCATCAAAGAGCGTGGGCTGCAGGTTTATGTCCATCAGGTCTGGAACATGCTGGACATGGGCTTCCTTGCGACCTTCTTCAGCTATTTCATCTTACGTGTAGTCGGTCTCAGGCATCATGATCAAGGTCTTTCCACCCTTGCTTTCGATGTACTAGCAGTGAGTCTTTTCGTGCACACGCTCACCATGCCGTTCTGACGGCCAAAAAATTAAGCTCGGAGGCTGCTTCCTCTTTCCGCGAGTCTGCGGCATGTTATTACGCGATAGCGTCGTCCTCATCGGCCTGCGCGCTATGCTTGCCGACTACATCGCCTTCCTTGGCTTGGCAGTCCTATGCTCCTTTGGCTTCTACATCACTTTCTTCATTTTGGCCAAAGGGGCTATCTCCGCTGGATATCTCGCTTGGATCTGCGTCAAAGTCTGGCTTGGCAACAGCTATAGTGCGTTGCCTTGTTCAAAATCTAGGCTCATGGCTAACAGTCTATTTAGTCGGGTTCGAAATAGCTCCGTTGATACACCCTCAACTGGGTCCGGGTCTTATGCTTGTCTTCGCCATCTTCACGAACACGCTTCTGGTAACCATCCTGATCTCCATTCTGAGCAATACATTCGCCAATGTTAGCGTCAATGTGGTCGACGAAGCGCTTTTCCAGCAAGCCGTCACGACTCTCGACATGGTCAAAGGCGATGCACTTTCGGAACATTGCGTTCCACTCAACCTGATTGCGTTACCAGTATTGCTGCCCGCGAGTTGGTTCCTAGACTCGGTAGGTCTTTCTTCGCAAAGGTCTGCTGTGTTCTAAACGATCACGTTCTGCAGCGACATTTTCATCAGTTGAACGTCTTCATTATTCGTGCCACTCACTTCCCAATACTGGTCTTGATACACCTCTACTACCGCCTGTCGCACCATGTCAGCACTGGCGGGGTGAATCTCCTCGACAAGGAAAGCAGCGACATTTGGCAGACACTACCACGAAGCTTGAGACGAAGCGGACTGTCCGAGAAACTTTTCGAGCGCAAGGTCACCAAAGCCGGCCGTACGGTGAAAGGCGTCGATGCGCGCAACAAGTCAGACGCCCAGACGAGCAGAAAGAGCTCACCAGTGGCTATTAAGAGCTCAGACGGGCGTCAAGCGTTGGGTCTTCAAGCGACAACGAGCGCATCGCCAATGTACGCTTCTGCTGGGCCTACCAGTCTCCTTTCTCAATTGTTCGGCGGTGGAGTTGCCGCTAGCCGGTCATCTTCGCTAGATACCAACACCTCTGCCGGCAATGATGAAAAGTACGCGTCTATGGTATCGAAGCTGGATAAGATCGAAGAAATGGTGTCGAGATTGGTCACGGGTGGTCTCTCGCTGGACAAGGAGGAGAGCGACGTCCCACCTACCGTGATTGGTGCATAGTCAGTCAGGGCTCGGTCAGCTAGCCAGCGATCAGTCAGTCTTTATTGCAGTGTCTTTACGTTTCACTTTGCCATCTAATATGTAGCATAGTTCAAGTATAAGTTTGCAATACTTGGCCACTTCAAGTGGAGAGCCGAATCCACGGATTCGGGAGCTGATCGACTCGGGAGTGCCGACCTGATGTGTACATGTCAGTCTGCCTTTCAGACGGCGACCACGACAAGACTACATTCGTATTTCGGCCCAGCGCATCGCATCGCGTCGCACCGGCAGACGGGGTTCTGAGCCAGCTTGAAGCCAACTTCGCGAAGGCCAGGCATCGTCACGGACTCAGCGCACGTGTTTCTGCCATTTGATCTACCACAGTCTCCAGTGGCATTGCAAGCAAAAGAAATGGCAGCTCCCGCTAAAGTGGCAGTCATAGCTGGTATTGGGCCTGGAACGGTGAGACCGTGGCTGTTGCCGTCGTTCGACCGGCAGCTGATTCATCATCTGGCCTGATAGGGCGCCGCAGTGGCACACGCCTTCAGCAAGCGTGGATATGCCGTAGCTCTGCTTGCGCGAAGCAACGAGTCGCTGCAGCCCGTCAAGGATAGCATCACTCAGAGCGGCGGCAAAGCTGAGGGTTTCCCAACCGATGTTGCCGACGAAAGCAGCGTGACTGCTACTTTCAAGAAGATCGCAGAAAAGCTGCCCGGGGCCATCGAGGTTGGAATCTTCAATGCGTCTGCTGGCTTCGTCTTGAAGCCCTTCTTGGATCTCAGTGTACAAGATCTAGAGAAAGTGAGACAATTGCACGTTGCTACTACTTGCCTAGACTAAAGCTACCTGCTTCGAATCTAATATCCAGTCTTTCAGTGTTTCTGCGTGAGTGGTTCCGTCACTGTATGTTCATGGCACCACTGATCGCTCCTCGGATACAGAACTGGTGCCTTTATCTTTGCGCAAGCTGCGTTGCGAGAAATGGTAAAGAACTCGAAGGGATCGCTGATTTTTACAGGCGCTACCGCGAGCCTGAGAGGAGGGGCAAAGTTCGCAGCGTTCGCGCCCGCAAAGTGAGACTGTCTGGAAATCAGGTCGATGTTGCCGCTGATCCAATTATCCGCCAGATTCGCTACGAGAGCACTGTCTCAGTCGCTAGCGCGAGAATTTGGACCTCAGGGCATTCACGTGGCCCACGTTATCATCGACGGTAAGCGGGCTGTATACCCGTCAAGGCTTGGTCTGGGCATTGCATGGCTCACAGATGCGTTCTTCTCAATGCAGGATTAATCGACACGCCATCAGTAAAGGATCGCTTTGGCGACGGAAGTGGCAAAGGGGACCGTTTGGACCCCGACGCTATCGCGCGAGCCTGTAAGTTGTTTCTTCTTCTCACATGCATTAGGTACATACTTACAGATAGTGGCATTCAGACACATTTCTTGCTGAGCAGGATGCATCGGCGTGGACTTTCGAGGTGAGTAGCCTTTATTTATGTATTGAGACGGTGAGACTCGCACTGAGCTGCCTTACATTGTGCTAGCTCGACCTACGTCCATCACAGGAAAGATTCTAAGACGTACAGCGGGCGGCTCAATCTCTTCGTATTCGAAACGCCGGTCGAGGGGATGTAGGCGAGAGCGGATCACGAATACAGCGGATCACGTGTATTTGGCCATGTCGTGGCTATTTTGTCCTGACCGGTGCTCTTATTCTTCTTCGAGCTTGTTGTATGCCAGGTTCCCTTCAGGCTTCAATGTATCAGCTGAAGTCAAGGGAGATGTAGGGTGATCAGGCCCGCTGGGGGCGGGCCCAGCCTGCAGTAGGCAGACATTGCTCCAACTAAGCATACAAAAAGTGAACATGCCACAATTCTTTGCGCACGAAGACTACATTTTCCGCAGCAATGTGTCGGCCATCTACGACCGATTCGGGCACATGTACATTCGAGCCAGAGGTGATTGTACTCCATGCCGGAGAGTTGCGCCGACGGTGTCATTGTGCCCATCGATGCGATTGGCGTCAAGGCATATTCAGTCTCTTTCTCTTGCCTCTAATGGAATCAGTCGATCAATCAGAGCATAAAACCTTGTCGTCAGCTCATCGCGCTCAAATAGTAACAGCGCAGTCCAGGTACTTATTACTCACCGCGGCTGCATCCGATAAGACGCGCACGATGGACACTTTCGCGTCAAGCAACAACTGGGAATCGTTGTCCGCGATCCTATAGTCGGGGTGCGCGTACTCGAGTTTGGCGTTCTCGACAACAATCCACGCGCCAGTGCTCAAGAGGGAGTTGAGAAAACGGGCGCTGTCCGCCCACGCGATGATCTTGATGTCGCCGCTGACATCCAGCATGTTGGCGTGCCACCGGTAGGCACCGCTTCTCCCGACTTGCCTCATATCACAGCCGCTCAGTCGGCCTTTGACAGGCCCGTGGAGCACGGGCTTCGACGCACCAGGAGGCTTTGTGATTGACGAGATTGCGATGCAATCAGGGACTTCGTCAATGACCGCCAATTTAGGCGCAGCGGCCTGCTTCGATGCAGGAGCCGGAGTTTTTACCGGTAATTTGCTCGTGGAAGCGACCGCGTGTGCAGGACGTGGCAGATTCATCGCACGAGGAAGAGGTGCTGCATCAGTCGCGAGAGCTGCACGTGCGAGAAAGGGATCGGTCTCGTCGGATTTTCGCGCTTCGCCCGAATAATGCGCTTTCTCGACGGGTGGGACATCTTCAGGCGAGAGGAAGAACGTCGACCACAATGGCACGCTGGAAGCAGTCGTGACCGCGCCAGTGTGGGCCGCATTGGATCGCTTGCTCACAAGCGGCGTGACAACTGGAGCAGCCACAGGCTGGGGAGTATTCTGGCGCAGCTTTGGGCTGCCCCATCCTTTGCTCTTGTATTGCCGAATCTTGACCAGCGGTGTGATGCTTCCGTTACTGTTCCGTCGCAGAGCGTCCAGGAGGATCATTGCGAAGGGAGCGGCACAAGGAGAGCGCGAGGATGGGATTCAAGGAGGGACAGAAGACGTGGACAAGTCAGCCAAGTGGTCCTGTCTGTGCACAGCGCGTCGTCAAGGCGAGCAAAAGTGCTCAGGCGCTTTACCCCTGCACTCGTCTCCAATGTGTCTCCGTCTGGTGCAGACGATTTTGCCCTCAGAGATCTCTTTTAAAGCGCCGACCATGATTGATTCGTCAATTCGTCGAAGGCTGCGCCGACCAAAACATCTCGAGCCATCTTGCTGTCGAACGCGGTGCGCTGGCAGTGGAATTCAGCATCCGTGATTCATGATTAGTCGCTCGCAAAGCTGCTTCGAGCTTTGTGAGGTAGTCAGAAACCCTTAGTGATGGGAGCAGAAGCAAGCAGCAGAGGCTGCATAGGAGCTCTTTAAGTAGGCGGCGTTCGCGACCTTCCAAAACTGCGAGGTCTTCCACGATCAAGTCTTTACTCAGCAATCTTCCAGAATCTTCAGCATGCCTTCCAGACTGAAGTAAAGAGAAGCAGGAAGTGGAAGAGTGAAGTGAATGGAAGCTTATCAAACGCGAGAGCTGCACGAGGGGAGAGGGGCATTTGCGCCTGCGCGAGAAAAGGATCGATATCTTCGGATTTCTGCGCTTCGCCCGAATAATGCGCTTTCTCGACGGGTGGGACATCTTCAGGCGAGAGGATGAACGTCGACCACAATGGCACACTGGATGCGGTCGTGATCGCGCCGGTGTGGGCCGCACTAGTTCGCTTGCTCACAAGCGGTGTGACCATTGGAGCAGCCATCGGGCTGTGGAGTATTTTGGCGTAGCTTTGGGCTGCCCAATCCTTTGCTCCTGTATTGCTGAACTTTGACGAGCGGTGTGATGCTTCCGTTACTGTCGCGTTCGCAGAGCGTGCAGGAGGATCATCACAGAGCGAGTGGCACACGGAGAGCGAGAGGACGAGATTCAAGGAGGGACAGATGCCGCGCACAAGTCAGCCAAGTGATCATGTTTGTGCACAGCGCCCCGCCGCAGCTTAATCGCTTCGTATTCCAAAAAGCCGGCCGAGGGGACGTATGCGAGAGCAGATTCCGAATGCAGCAGAGATCACGTGTATTTGGCCATGTCGCGGCTATCTTGTCCTGACTGGTGCTCATTTTGTTCTTTTTCAAGCTTGTTGTATGCCAGGCTCGCTTCAGGCTTCCAATGTCAGCTTCCCCAGCGTAGTTTGCCACTACGGTGCCTTGGACCTCAGCATCCTCGCCACAAAAGGAATATGTTGAGCGCCGTTCGAAGAGAGTCGAACCGAAAAGGCAACACTTCTCGTTGCGCTGTGCGCCCAGTGCATTTCGAGATGCTTCTGTTCAGCCCTTCGTTGGGCAGCCTGAGTAGCCTGCCGCAAGCTGGTCTGCCCTTTCACTGTCTGGCCCTCGAAACCGACAATCACCAACTCGAAGCCGGCGAGGTGCTCGAAGTCTGGACCAATCTGACTGGCGAATGGAGGGCGCACCCCTTCGAAAGACAGTCTACACCTTTTGGCACCATCTACGCGGTGTCTATCGTGGTTGGTCGTCCAGGTACGCTTTTGGCCTCTGACGATCACTGTCAACGCGACTTCTGACAGCTGCGTCACGTATCACGCAACAGGACATTTCGAGCTCACATACCGTCTACGGTCCACCTTAGGAGACATACAGTGGCTCAGCAAGGCTGGCGGGACAGACAATGGTCGCATTGTAGTGTCTGGCGAAGATCACGCTGCGAGTGCGCCATACGACCCAGCCGCTGCTGTGAACCGCAACGCGACAACGATAGAAGTGGCAACCACCGAAGATGTCGTCGCTAGGACGGTCGCCTTCAACCTCGCACCGGGCGAGGAAGGAACAGTTGAGAGCTTCGAAGTTGTCTCTCTTGGAGGCTTCTCATCCGGCTTGACGGTAGAACGATACAAGCCAACCTGGTTCCATGCTCGCACGCTTGAGCATTCCTCGGGCTTATCCTGCGAATTCGATAGCCAACTTCTTCTCTATCGGCGGGGCGGCCTCGCGCTGGCCTGCTTTCCTCTTTCTTTGCCAGATGCGTCCACAACTCTGCGCGGCTGTTTGGACGGGAGCGACACAGTGTGGCTACGAGCTGAGCGCGACACGGCTGGGCCTGCGCAAGCACAGTGCATTGTAGCTTGGGGACCGGATACGAAACTCCTCAAAGTCATTCATGCTTGCATTTCTCAAGCCAAAAAGGCCATTAGGTCTGCACAAAAGCCAGCGGCAAAGCCAGATCTAGTCAATGGCTGGCACGACGATTCTCATCACCGCGAGTCATTGCATTCGACCAGAAAAGCTGTATTCTGTACCTGGAACAGCCTGGGACAGGATTATACCTTCTCCGGAGTGCTCAAGCGTCTCAACGCGCTTAAGTCCAGCGATAGTCTCAAGTATTTTGGGTCTCTTCTGCTAGATGATGGTTGGCAAGACGTGGCCAAGTCTCCGGAAAATAGCAATCTGCGCTGCCTCCGTAGCTTTGGTACTCGTGACGGCTGGATGGACGTTGGCGACAATGCGGCTCAAGGTATGCTAGTGGCAGAAAGACGTGACGAATCATTCTACATCCAACTTACGCTAAGTCTCATGGTAGGCTCCGCACTCGCAAGTGCAGTCAGTCGCGTCAAGAAGGATTATCCCGAGATCAAGACCATCGGCGTTTGGATGACTCTTGAAGGCTACTGGAATGGGCTACATCCAGACTCGGCAATCTCACAAAGCTACAAGCTTGCCAAGTTTGGCATGCGCGCACAGCTTTCCCAAAGCCCCTATCCGCCGGCTGAGAAAGACATATACCTGCCTGATGCTTCGGACATCGAGCGTTTCTATACCGACTACTTCACTACCTTGAAGAAGGCGGGAGTGGACTATGTCAAGATCGATAATCAGGCCGATCTTGAGTATATCGTAGGCGAAGGAGCTGCAGAAGCCAGACGACAAATCAGCCAGACCGCCCGCGCAGTCGCATACCGAATATTCGGTCCAGGCAATCTCATTAATTGCATGGCTGGAAGCCCTCGCTACTACAACGAATTCTTGTCGGATCGGGCAAGTCCTTGTGCATCTCTGAGGTGAGAAGTTTCATTGTCCGCTCTATAACTTGCCTGACTCCATTGTACAGGACCTCCGACGACTTCTTTCCTTTTGAAGCCGACTCCCACCGCTTCCATATCGCCAACAACTCCACGACAGCCTATCTGGATCGCGAATTGTCGGTCACAAGGGACTTTGACATGTTCACCAGCCACCACGAGCTTGCCGAGTACCATGCACTCGTGCGTTGCTTCTCAACGGCACCGCTATATATCACGGATGATCAGGCAACAAACCATGAATTGCTCAATAAGCTCGGTGGAAGGGATCGTCATGGCCAGTACTCGATAGTCAAGGCTCCTGAAAACGTTTCGGTCAAGCTGCCGAGCACAGCCTTTATTGATGTCACTGCAAATGGCGATGGACCGGCTCTCATGGTCGGGCTTCCGGCGTCTGCGACAGAAGGGGCTATCATCGGCATGTGGAACTGTCGCGGTCACGGTGCGCATGCAATTGACGCACTCACCCAAGCCAACATTGCCGAAGCTCTCACGCTCGAAGGTGCATCGATATCGTCTGATACGGAATACGTCTTGATCGTGGACGGGCAACCACCACAGCGTGTTGGCAACCTTAACGTTGAGGAAGCCAAGCTTCAAGGACTCAAGATTGTTGCGCCTGTGCGGATATCTTCAGGCAAGCAGAGAACAGCGACCATTGCGCCTGTGAAGCCCTACGCCGACTTCCAAATGGCTGTTTTGGGCCTGCAAGACAAGTTCGTGGGTCTTTACGCCGTGCTGGATGTTTCACAGACCGGTCATGAAGCTGTTGAGGAGGCAGAACGTCCAGCGGAGCCTGCTGACTCAGAGGCGAGCGTTTCCGTACCACCACCGATAGTGCAAGCGGATCAAGGTTCAGAGGAGCCGTCCAGGGCATCGGAAGCTGCAGATGGAGATGAAAGTCAGCGGCTCCGGCCGAAACGCAAGGCACAGAGTTCCCTTAAGAAAGGGTCTCGACTCTTGGCCCTTCTCCTGTTCTACAGGCGTGATCTCCGAGCCGCACGCAGATCCTTGTTGCGCGAACTGTTTGCCGCCCCTTTTACGACGCTTTACCGCGAGATTCGAGCTGCCTTGGGTGGACCAAGCACGGTCCTCGAGGAAGAGGAAGAAGAAGACGACGACAACATTAACGAGCAAGAGGGGATCGCAGAGAGTGACGAGCCAGAGCCCATGATGCAAGAGGCATCCAACTCTGTGCCGAAGACCTATGGTACCTTTCACGATGGTCAGTCGCGAGCAGCGCCTGCAGACGACGTACGCAGCGCTATCATACGAACCCAACCAGATTCGCATTCTGTCGCAGGGGTCGATATCGTGCTTTCGGTTGCTGGAAAGCTGGTTGTTTTCATCCCTGGCTTTGCTAGTGACGCATTTGACTTTCTTTTGGAGGGCAAGAGTGTCTCAAAGACGTGCTTGAGCATCACAGGAGAGTCTGTCGTACTTGACATGGAGTCGGCAATCGCATCTTTGGGCCTTCTGGACGGCAACAAGATGCACGAGAATGACCACTGGCGCGTCACGGTGGCGAAAAACCTGACGTATTGAGTTCGTATCTGCGACCTTCTGGTCCGATGTGTTGTTTGTAGGTATCTTCTGTAGACAGTGCAACATATACATGCCGTGCGAGTGATGATACTTGCCTGTGCTGGGAGGCCTGTCATGTCCAACTCGAAGCAAGGGCCCCGATCATCGCTTGCGGCCAGTTTACTCATCCAGGACTCTCGGTTCACCATTAACTCAAGCACGCCACGGTTGCGCCATCTTTCACGGGCGAGCTAGCTCTAGGCGTTGCTGTTGCCTCCTCGACCCGGTCTTGCGGCGGCAGTGATGGCCACGCGCTACAGCTTGAGCCAACTGCTCTTTGTGCTGAGCGGCCCAGAAAAGCGTCGGCACGATGGTATTTGTCCACACTCGTGGAAACACATCTTCAATCCCCGGCGCTTCGACTTCACACTATGCTGGGTCGAGCTGCTGCCTCTCGTGCCTCTGGCTATTCTCGTCCTGTGCGGCAGCGCAGAGACATGGAGTCTGCGCAAGCTCGAGGTGAAGCGCCTCTCTGGCTTCAGAGGGAAAGGCCTGTACCATCTAAAGCTTGTGAGTGACAATGCTGCACCTGCAGTAACCGCCAGTGTAAAGCACTATAGCTTACCTTAGCTTCGACGATTTTCCCGCTCTTCTCGGCGCTCAAATCCACTAGGCTTTGGTGGCAGCCCTCGCTGCAATACAGGCTGCAGCAATCATCGTCGACCTCGTTGTCTCGCATCTGCCCGATGCACAATTGGCCGCTGCCTCGTCAGGTCTGGCTCTGCTCTCATATGTGCTCGCTGGCGGCCTGCACCACTATTCTGGCATGAGGGCAAAGCGATCGTCATCAACTTTGCTCTTCTTCTGGTTGTTCAGCATTGTCACCACAGTTCTTACAATACGAACGAAAGCTGCGTTGCACTTTCCTCAAAATGCTACTTCCAGCTTTGTGCTTCTCTGCGTTACTTTGGCCCTCCAAGTGGCAATCTTCAGCGCGGAATGCCTTCGTCCTGAAGTCTCATCGGGTTACATCAGACTCGGCGAGGATGAGACCGGCAAAGAGGTGCCCTATATCTAGTGAGTAATCCTGTTGCCTCAGATCCGGCTCGTCCATGTGGTCGGGCTGATTCGCTTTATGGCTACGAAAACAGCGCGAACATCTTCTCTCGTCTTAGCTTTAGCTGGATGGACGAAATGATGTATCGGGGAAGTACCCACGCTCTCAACGAGGAGGATTTGTGGGATCTGCCAGAGAAAGACTCCGCAGAAGGTCTATCGAATGAGCTTGGCCATTACTGGAACGAGCAGCTGAAGTCCAAGAAGAGGTACGTAGACATGCTCCATCTACAAGAAAATGACTCATACCCTGTGGTTTTACTTGTCTGATAAAGCCCGAGCTTGACCATCTCTGTGCTGAAAGCATTTGGTGGACCCTTTTTCGTGGCGAGCTTCTGCAAGCTCATTCAGGATGCACTGGCATTCGCCCAACCTCAGCTCCTCAAACGATTGCTTGCTTTTGTTGGGTCATACTCCACGGATCAGCCGGAAGAACCTTTCCATGGCAGTCTCATCGCCTTTGGAATGCTTGCCGTCGCTGTCACGCAGACCAGCTTCCTGCATCAGTACTTCCAGCGCGCCTTCGAAACTGGCATGCGCTTCCGAGGCGCTCTCATCGGGGTGATGTGAGAACGGTGTCGCGCGTTTGAGAACCGACAGTGTGCTGACATTTGTCCACAGTTACGAAAAGTCCCTCCGTCTGAGCAACGATGAAAAAGCTGGCCGCAGTACGGGCGACATTGTCAACTACATGAGCACAGATGCTCAGAGGATTGCCGATATCACCCAGTACGGTACCATTCTCTGGAGTGGCCTGTTTCAGATGACCTTGGCTTTCATCTCGCTCTACCAACTTCTCGGATGGCAAATGCTCATTGGCGTCGGCGTCATGGTACTGTCTTTCCCGCTCAATGCCATCATTGCAAGGCTCCAAACCCGCATGCAAAAGCGCCAGATGAAGAACAAAGATCAGAGGACTCGCCTAATGAACGAAATTCTGAACAATATTAAGAGTATTAAGCTTTACAGTGAGAAATATTGTTACGCTCCTGGGTAGCGCTGGTGCTAATGATATCTCGGCAGGCTGGGAAAACGCTTTTGCGCAGCGTTTGTTCTCGATCAGAAATGACAAGGAGTTGGCTCTCTTGCGGAAGATGGGCTATCTCTCCAGTGTCTCGACGTTCACCTGGAACATCATCCCGTACGTCGATGTACCTTATTCGCAATCGAACTACAGACTGATGTCCTACCTAAAAAGATTCCTGGTTTCTTTCTCTTCTTTCGCTCTCTACGCTTCCACCTCCAAGAAACCTCTCACTTCGGAAATCGTCTTCCCTGCTATCTCACTTTTCCAGTTGCTACAATTCCCGCTTTCGGTGCTACCGATGGTCTTCAGCTCATGGATCGAGGCTTATGTCTCCATCAATCGACTTACGACCTTCCTCAGTGCAAAAGAGCTTCAAAGAGACGCGGTCGAGCGACTTCACCCTACTCAGCCACTAGCAGCAGGTGCAGATCTCATCACCGTCGACAAAGCGAGCTTCAGCTGGTCCAGCTCTCAGCCCGAGCCTACGCTCCTCAACATCAGTTTGTCCGTTAAGAAGGGCGAATTGACCGGCGTCGTTGGCAGAGTCGGGTCAGGCAAGAGCAGCTTGCTGTCGGCCATACTAGGCGAGATGACAAGAACATCGGGTTCTGTCAAAATTCGAGGCAATGTTGCCTACGTCTCGCAAAACCCCTGGTTGCAGGGCGCAACTGTCAAGGAGAATATCATCTTCGGACATCGCTTCTCACAAGACTTTTACGACGCTGTCTTAGACGCTTGCGCTATCAGAGCCGACTTGGCTGTACTTGTCGATGGCGATGAAACGGAAATTGGCGAGAAGGGTGTAACGCTTTCAGGAGGTCAGAGGGCACGAATTTCCCTGGCACGGGCTGTATACAGTCGGGCGGATATCATTCTATTCGACGACCCTCTATCAGCTGTTGAGTGAGTCAAGCTCCCAAAGCTATTCACGTGTTCCGACATTTGACCTGACCTTCATCGCAGCTCGCACGTAGCCAAGCACCTCTTTGAACAGTAAGCACTTCGGAAGATTGGATGACCCGATACAAGCTGAGATTTGTGCAGGGTGATTGGACCTTCAGGTCTATTGGCAAGCAAAGCACGGTTGCTCTGCACAAACAATATCACCTTCGTAAACGAATGCGACGATCTAGTCATGCTTCGAGCCGGCTCTATCATCGAGAAGTGTGAGTGCATGGGTTTAGTCCGTTTTCGCGACAATTTCTCAGATGCTAAGCGAAGTGGTCTTCAGCTACTCCACGATCTGGCATACAGCCAGACACTGAGATCAGCCGCCTCGTGCAGGACTTCGGCCGAGCTACACCTCGTCCGGGCAGTCCTGTCAGCGATCCAGACTCGGAAGAGACTGCGGTGACTGCAGAAAATCAAGAGAAGTCGCCGAAGAGCCGACGCAACTCTGCGATGATGCGCAGGGCTTCTCTGCTCACTCCACAAGAACAACGCAAGCACACCAAAGATTCCTCGAAAAATACTAAGAAGGCGCAAGAGCATCGAGCGGTTGGTTCGGTGAATCGCAAGGTTTACAAGGAATATGTCAAAGCGAATGGCGTGCCCGGTGTAATCATGTACTTGGGAACTTTGGGCTTGGTCCAGTTTTGCCAAGTGATGACAAACGTCTGGCTCAAGAACTGGTCACAGGTAAGTTGTTACACTGAAGTCATCCCAAGCTTCTGCTGAACCATGGACATCAGCACAACAATGTTGCGGGCCAGAATGGAGACCTACGTTATTACCTTGGCGTATACGCTGCTCTGGGCCTCACTACAGCATTGCTCTATCTCGGCAATGGCATACTGCTATCGTGCATCTGCGTGATTCGGTGCGCTCGCACGATGCACGACGGTATGTATGCCTCAGTCATGCGGGCTCCATTGCAATTTTTCGAGAGCACAACTGTCGGTACCATCCTCAACCGATTTGCGAGAGACGTTTACGTTGCAGACGAGGTTCTCAGCCGGTAAGTATCATATAATTGAATTCTGGTATTCCGGCCGCTGAGTCAGTTCCAACAGTGTTATGGGAGGATTTTGGCGTACGGCATTCCAGGTCTTCGGAGTCGTCGCCGTCATCTCTTCGTCGGTCCCTCTCTTTATCCTGGTCGTGATCCCCCTCGCATTTGTCTACAAGCGCATTCAGACCTACTATCTGGCGACATCCCGAGAATTGAAGCGCCTAGACGCGACCACAAAGAGTCCGATCTTTTCGAATTTTGGTGAAACACTGGGTGGTCTTGCAACTATTCGCGCATATGAGCAGCAGAAGCGCTTTATCGTGCACAATCAGACGCAGATTGATCGCAATCTGCAGGCCTACTTCCCATCTTTCTCGTGCAACCGGTGGCTAGCAGTTCGCATCGAGCTCATCGGTTCCTTCCTGATTTTCTCAGCCGCGCAGCTCTCAGTGATTGCGCTCGTACGATCTCGCAATATCAACGCCGGTCTTGTCGGTCTTTTGATGAGCTATGCTCTGAACACCACACAAAGCCTGAACTGGATCGTGCGGTCAGCTAGCGAGGTTGAGACCAATATCGTTTCCATTGAACGAATCCAGGAGTACATCGAGTTGCCATCCGAGGCGCCTCTTGTCATTGAAGACAACAGACCAGACGATGCCTGGCCGGCCGAGGGAGCTATAGTGTTCGACGATTATTCCACACGATATCGAGAAGGACTGGATCTCGTTCTGAAGGGTGTCTCTTTCACGATCAAACCCGGCACCAAGGTCGGCGTATGCGGACGAACTGGTGCGGGCAAAAGCACATTGACACTGGCGCTGTATCGAGTAATCGAGAAGGTTTCTGGCCGGATTTTGGTAGACGACGTAAGAGACCATCGTCAATGTGGTCTTTGCAAAAGGCAAGCTGATGTCCACCCACCGTTCAGATCGACATCTCCTCCATTGGTCTGCACGACTTGCGATCTCACCTGTCTATCATCCCGCAAGACTCGCAGTGTTTTGAAGGCACGATGCGTCAAAATCTCGATCCTGAAGGCATTGCAAGCGACGAAGAGATCTGGAAGGCCCTGGATCAGTCAAGACTGAAAGATCACGTCGAGGCAATGGATGGTGGTCTAGAGGCGTCAGTCAGCGAGTAAGTAACGTTTATATCGGCAGAATGTCACAGTGACTCATGGCAGCTCTCGCAGGGGTGGATCCAACCTGTCTGCAGGTCAGCGGCAGCTGATGTGCCTTGCTCGAGCGCTTCTACGACGGCGCAAAATCCTGGTCCTGGACGAGGCTACCGCAGCTGTAGATCCTGAGAGCGACAAGCAGATTCAGGAGATCATCCGAGCTGAATTCGCTCAATGCACGATCTTGACGATCGCTCATCGACTTGACACTGTGAGGCTGGTTCCCTTCGTGGCTCGGCCGACTTTCTCTTTTGACATAGAATTGCACACTATAGATACTGGACTCTGACATGATACTGGTCATGGCTGGTGGACGGGTGGCGGAGTATGCCCCACCGAAGGAGCTTCTGGCGGACGAGGTGAGTGACGTTGTCTGCTATTCTGCCCAAACCAGGTTACATGCTAAGCGTGTCTACGTATAGAAGTCCCAATTCTACTCGTTGTGCCAGGGCGCAGGCATCGTTTGAGTTACGCCATTGGTGCCGAACCAATGCTACGAACAGCAACCCTCAGCAGATGTATCATAGCTAGATCAAAGTCCGCGCAACAGCAGCATTGCCTTTGCTACTACCCTGCTACGCAATGTGCGCTGAGCAGTACCTCCGAATATGTCAACAGCCGGTAGCCCGCAAGCGGTCATTTCAAGCTTCCCGGTGGTTCGGGCCCTTTTGGCGATCTCAACTCGAAACCCTGACAGTCTGGTCATCTGCCCTGACATTTGCATTTACAGTAATCTTCTTTCAATGCCATTGTACACTTCGGGGCGCTCTAGAGGCATCATATTGCGCGGACACGGCCTTCTTCCCCGTCACTTTGCTGCTGGTCAACAAGCTACGTGAAGCCTTCTTGCGACAAAACCCTGCGCGCGAAGGCCCAGCAACTCTTCTGCGACATTCCAGATAAGACGTCAGCGATTCTAGAGCTTCCCTGCAGCTCGGTCTCAACTCCTCTCCATGGCACACAGGCTAGTCAAAAGGAGCTGGAAGGAAGTGTTGGATAACTAGCTAGTACTTGCCGCACGGCTCAAACATCTCATCGATCTCAACTCCTTTGATTGAACGTGATGCATTCACCTGAAAAATCGCAAGTGCACCCGTTCTTTCGGGAGGTGTGCTGAGTGCTCGGAAGGATCCCGCTGTCGCGCCGAAAGTTTGGTCAGGACGTAAAACGGCGCAGTACGCATTCGGAAACTTCGCGACAACAGTGACGCCGTCAGATAACACTTCCAAGTGCTGCTCCAGGTGACCTTCCCTCTGGTCGCGATCACGTCCCCGTACACCAATACTGTTATCACCTCCGGGCACTGAAGACGACCCACTCTCGGGACACTAGCACTGGTCCTGTCCGGCAGCTTCAGCCGCCAACCTTCGCGGACCTTCGCGCTGCAACCCGAGATCAGGGCACCCGGCTCTCGCGGTTCAGACAGAGTGAGCGAAGCTGAGACCGCGAGTTCAGCTCGATTATCGAGGTCACCTCGCAGCAGGTCGGCTCGCTCGGAGTCACGCTAGAAGACACGAAGACGGACGGACACCTTCTCGAAGTGCACCGAAGAGCCCCTTCCTCGTTCGCTTGTGTGGAAGACCACCTGCATCCTTGTGTGAATTGAGCACCCTTCTGGCATGCAGCGCCTGCAACCTTTCGTCACTTTCCACGCGCTGTAGGGAGGGAGGGGAGAACAGACGCGTGTGTAGACGATTCGAGCGGCTGCATTCTCAGTCACTGGACGATCGTTACAAACCTTGAACGCGCAGCACCCGTATTGCGACCGGAAGCGCTGCATCACTTGGGATCATTCTGGCTGTCGAAGAGCATGCACCACCAATGACGAGCTGGCCAGAAGCTGCTCCCACTACTCTTCAGCAATACCTCAACATTCCATACTTTTGAGGGCCATATCAGAATTGGTCTTTGAGTCTGCCCTTCATGAGCATCGAGCTGCCGTGCGGACAACATGGCTGGTGAGCGAGACATCGGAGACCCAGCCTATATCTCACCAGCGGAAGCGCAGCTGCCATTGAGGCTATCAAAGAATTTACAATTCGGCTTGTTGGAGAGTGTGGATGTGGGAGACGGTCATGACAAGTCCGTGGCTAGCCGATCTTCTTCTGAATTCAACAGAATGGAACCCTCGGCTTTAGAAGGTGCGCGCAGCGTCAGCGCAAAGCACGAGATGCAGCAAGACTGCCAAAATTCAACCCCGGATCATCTCAATCCCCGTTCTCATCTATTGCATCCGGAAGACGTCATCGAAGAGGTCGTGCCCAGCAGCGCGGCGTCTTCCAGCGCTACGCCTTCCGGAACCGATTCGGGCCAGCCGTATCTCAGCAATCTAGAAACATTGTCAAGCACGCATGCGCCTGGCAACAGTACTCCGCAGGTGGAGAGCTCGGTATCGACAGACTTCGCTTCGAAGCGCTAGCGCATGCCTAGAGCTTGTGACGCTTGCAGGTGAGTCGGACTGCACGGCACAATTTGCCACTAAATGGACCATCGCTGACTAGTCTGCCTGACTGTCGGCGGGAAGGAGGAAGAAAATAAGGTGCAACCTGTCACTCACAGAGCTCGACGACTCTGTCCAGACCAAGGTGTGCGTGAGCTGTCGTCAAGCTGGTATTGAATGTATCTTCACCAAGACTATTGGCAAGCGCGGCCCAACTAAAACCTACATTCGGCAGCTGGAAACGCGTTTGGCGGCTCTTGAATCCTCCGCATCTCAAGGGGGACTGCCGACTGATAGCTCAAGGGTACAGAGCAAGCAGTCACGGGGCAGAGAGCCTTATAAACTGCCACCTCAGAAGAGGTCCCGACTCGCCGATCCGTCGCAACAGGTTTCTGAGTCTCAGACTCATGTATCACACTCATCAGGCGTGCCTAGCACTTTGCAGTGTCTGCCGCAGTTTAGAACGTCTGCGTCATCCGATCTACAAAGCAAAAACTACTTCTTCCTGTCGAATACCCATTCGCTCCACCCCTCTGTATCCTCGGGTCCAGCAGGACAGAAGTGTTCTTATCACACATCATCATCTATCAATCGGCTCGATGCCTCTCAAAACGTCAAGTCGCCCCTTCCCCCGATTTCTCAATTACTGGCTAGTCTTCCGTTAGCCAAAGCCGAGCCGATCTGGTCGACAAGCCCACAACGCTCAGCCCATACCGATGATTTTGGATATGCTTTTGGCACTGCATGCGATGACTGCATTCATGGTCATTTCGAGGCAGGTAGCCGCACATCGGGCCAACTTGTCGATTCACTTCCGACCCAGCTACCGCGCGTCTTGTCCGCTGACGGGTCCACGGATCGCCATGGCGGAAACATGGCACATACCGTTGATAGAAAGCTGCCACCGATATATCGAGTCTTTCCCAGTCCAGAGCTCGGACTGACCAATGGAATGGTTGGCAGCTTAGACACGGGAGATACCAATGCATACGGGCTGGGACTACCCCCGAGTTCAGCAGGAGACCTGCCACATTTACAGCTACGCATGTCGCATTCCCCTTCAGGCTACGAAGCTGGCAGTGCACGATTGCTTGACACATTGAAATTCCGCAAGGCCTTATTCGAGACACCTGCCCTGCGAACCTTTGGTATTTTGCGAAGATCATGCATCGAGACTGGTCTCGGATCCTCGAGAGTTCTCTTGCAGGCAGTATACATGTCTTGCACATCCTCTGCAAGCCATATCAGCCCGCGTGGCGTAGCGCAGAGTGAAGAATGGCAACGAGAGCTGAGCAACACCATCGGACAATGCTTTAACCCTATGACTTTTGACGGCGCGGGCTCGGGTGCAACGCTTCGAGAAGCGGAGACTCTCATGCTGTGCTATATCGACGCGCTTCGACGAGGTTGCCTAGTCTCTGGGATTCTCGGTGCTATATCTGGCAAGCTGGCGATCCTGGAAACCCGTGGCGTCCCTAGCAAGCGCTACCAGGCAGTCGGCATCCTCTTGGCAATCTGGTGAGTCTTTACCCAGGGCAAATCGCTTGCCTGCGCTGACTTCCATTAAGGCACACTGTGGGTTATTCCTCCGGAAGTCGTACTTGGGAACTCCCGCTCCTTCGGGTCCGGAGGCATTGTACGATGCCTTGGAGTGCGACGATCCCGTATTGAGGGCCGTTTGCGTCTTCACCTTCAACATGGATGCAATGTGCCGTAGATACTGTCAGAACGCCGAGATCTATGTCGACCCGCGCACCATTGATCTGACTGTAGGTCCCGGCACTCAGAGACCTCTCACCACCATGGGCTGACACAAGTCTTATGAAGGCCGTCGTCGCTGCTCGCTCGAGGATTGAGCCTCTGCCAGGTGCCCAACTGCGCATGCTGTCAACGCTCGACGCTTTTCTACTGGCCTTGAACTTCGCGTACAATCAGACAATCATGAATCTCCCCGATGCAGATTTGCTCGAGCAACAGCGGCATTCCCTGTATGCCATTGCGATAGATTCGGAGGCTTCTGGTGTCTTGTCCCTTATTGTCGGTCCGCATATTCTGGCTATGGGTAAGTCTTCAGATAGGCGAGATCGAGTTTAGCGTACAAACCTGATGTCCTCATAGCCGCCTGTGCTAGCTTTTACTGTCTTGCGGCATGTCGCGAACATCGCAAAGACAGTAGAGCCAGTAGTGAAGTCAAGACGAACATGCAGACTCTGGAGCATGACTACTTCTCGATACTGGATGGATTGGGAAGCTTAGCAGCGCGTGTTTCCGAGCCTCCAGACACATATTCTCTCAGCACGGACCCAATCTACGAGGCTGGCGGAGACATGCGCTTGCTCTATGCTCGTGTCGCTCGCTTCATTGAACAGAGAACGGCCGCAGGTCTACATTCAGGCGAGAGCCAGCTTTTTAGCTGTAGTGATATCTTGAGAGAGATGCACTCATTGGGTTACCTAGGCAGTATTCTCGCTTCAAGCGAGACGGACGCGTGATGTCGTTGAAACGGTTGCAAGTATGTATGCGATGGGCGGCACAACGTTAGACGACCCGCTCACAAGGCTGCATCAGCAAAGGCCGATCATGTCACTGCGCTACGCGCGAGGCACACAGCGATGTTGCTGATTTCCGCCCTCATTAATGCTTGCTCAGGAGTAGGGAGTATGTTGTAAAGTGGGTATCTTGTCCCTACATTCCTTCGTCGTACAATTTTTTGCATAATGCGATGTAGAATCGTTCATGGTTGAACTTGGCTACTTCGTCCTTTTGCTTCGAGGCATTCTTTCCGCTGCCATTGCTGCTGGCACCCGCTCCGAAGAGCAGACGTGCCGAATCTGATAATGAGCGTGTCGGTGCTGCTTTGGATTGACTAGAAATCTTGGCAGTCTCGGCGTCATTGTAAGGATACGCGGGGTCTATCGAAGAGCGAAGCTGTTTGTCGTTGTTGGACACGAGCGGGATGCGCTTCACTATCCAATTTGCAACACTGCTAAGCGATTTAAGCGCATCTTTGTTTGCGTTGGTAGTCGTTGGAGGTGCTTGTTCGGCTCCCTCGTCGTTGTCTCGCGTCTGTGACTTCTTTGCGCCCTCGCGTTCGCCATTGCCTTTGGGGGAGGTGTCGAGCGCATTGATCCCGCTCGAGACGGCAGAATTGATGTCAGACCAAGAGAATGAAGGCATCGCACTGTGCACAGTCGCCGACTCCGCTGCAGAGGATAAAGCTGATTTGGCTTTTGCAGAGAGTTCAACGAGTCTGCTTCGGTCTGAATCTTTTTCCTCGTGATCCTCGACCTTGCTCTTCCGACTCGTAGCGTCATCGCCAGAAGACACTTCAGTAAGCTTTTTGCGATCCTTGGCGTCTTTTATGGAACTCTGGAAACCAGCGCCACCGCGTATCGACCAATGGTCCGCATTTTCAATGACTCCCAGGCTATACATGCGAGAACGGGTACGATGTAAATCGATCAGTGATCCTGTGTCGTCAGGGCAAAGGCAGTATGCGTGCGCGTGCGCTTACAATTCGCCCCATTTGGCACTTTCAACTGGCACGAGACCATCATTTCCCCATTGCCAACCTGATGGCCTCTGACGACCCAATTGGGAGTCTTTGCTCTTCTCCAGATCTTGTGCCTTGTCAACAATAGTCTTGGGAAGCCACAAGGGATGGGCCAGCGACAATTTCCGCGCACGTGCTGCAACCGAGAAATATCGAATGTCTGGCCTATCAGGCGTACTTGGATTGAATTCAGACGCAAGGAACTCGGGCGTCAAATTGGAATATGCTGGCGAATCGAGCAAATCGAGCAAATATGATGCAAGCGAAGTTCCAAGAGTAAAGTTCAGGCCCGGTACATTGATGAATGCTTTTGCGATTGCATCTTTTTTCGAAGCTTTGGACGTTTGCTGTGAAGCGGCGGCCAGATCATTTGAATCCGTGTTGTCGCTGCTGGGCGCAGGACGTTCTGTGTCTTGCTTGTCGTCTGATTTGTCCAGCCATTTACTTCGCGAGAAAAGCGGGGTTTTCAGCGAGTATGGCAGATCACTGTCTGCGAGCGAGGAAGTGTCTCCAGCCTCGGATTTGCCCTGCGATGCTTTCGCTGCTGCTTTGGCGATATCTCCGATGCCAATGTTAGCACGACTGCAAACAACGATGCTGTTTAGAGACATTTTCTGCCCAAGAGTAGCTCAAAGAGTGTGACCCACCACCACGACATGAACGGACTTCCACGGTGAGGCGTGGCTATGGTGGTCAGCGAGACCGGATGATACTCCGTCGGTCTGATATTTGACACGAGGTGTCTGCTGTCAAGTCCGCCCATCGAATGTCCAACCAGATTGACTTCCTTGCCAGCGACATCTTCCTGCTTGCACAGTGCCTTGTGCAGCTGTTCCGCTCGTTGTGTAATGCTTCCAGTTCTGTGAATGCATAGTGCATTTTCAGGGATTATTCGACAGGGGAGCAGTGTGAATGAAGGCCTTACCCTGGCACGCCCACCACGATGGGGTTGATCTCGACTATGCCTCTGAGGACAGCAAGCACATCTCCCCAGTAGTGGACTCTGTGAGATTGGCGGAAAGCACCGTTATCATTGATCAGTAAGACTTGAGATTTGCCGGAGGATTGTTACCACCAAGTGGTCACGTACCTGAGAGCAGGCAGAATGTCGAGCCCCCAAGTATCGAAACCATACAGACCATGACAGAGCACCAGAGGATTTCTCGGCTTACGTATGGGATCGTATAATGTCGGATATGCTAGCAGAGCGTTTATTTCGTCCAGTGGCTGCTTTCCAGCTTCTGAAGATGGCTGTACGACTTCATCCGTGAGATGGTATAGGCCTGGGGGCGAAGTCTTTGATGATGTGCTCTTGGCGGTCGAGGACGCTTTCGGCGCTGCTCCTTCCTCGTTCTGCGGTTCTCTACGAAGTAGATCATTGCGACTGCAATTCGTTTGATACGCGCTGCTGCTTTTTGTATCGCTTTTGCTGTCTTGGGATTTCCCACTTTTGGACGTGGGTGGATGGAACTTTGCCTGAGTGTGTAGCTCTTCAGGCCGTCGACCTTCTATCTCGGGCTGTTGACTAGAACTATCTACTCGCTTGTTCGCGGCAGACGTCATGAATTCGCGTCGCGAAGACCCCTGCGCATGCATTTGCGCTCGGTGTTGATGGCCAAGAATGCGAGTAGAGCGACGTGTAGGTGCCTTGTATGCGCTTGAAGGTCCAGCGACTCTGTCCTGCTCATCTGCCAGACCAGGCGTGCTTTGCAAGGTGTCTTCGCCAGCTGCGAAGGGTACACGTGCATGTCCAAGCAGCGCAAGACGCAGCCGCCGTCGCGACCTGACACTATCAGCTGGGAGGTCTGATGTGTGTGACGTGCTTTGTCTTGACCATGGCTGCTTGTGCAATTGTTGTCGTTGTTGATGTTGATGCTGCTGCTGCTGCTGTTGCTGGATCAGGAAGCGGTGTGCAGACGCAGGAGCGCCGCGGCTGCACTGGGCGCACTGCTGCATGGCGACGATCTTCAGCAGGCAGACTATGCGTCGACGTCGGCTGTAAAGACAGCACAAATAACAGGCCTGCTGTCGCTTGCATCCTAAGGAAAAGCAACCTCGAAGCAATGACGCTGCTGTTACGAGGGTGATCGAGAAAGGCGCATCTGCTATTTCAATGCTATTTACACACGTTGGCACACATCTTCCCCGTCCTCGCCAAACATACATCGCACACGTCAGTCTACACTCTCACCCCACGCGACAGTCATCCACAGACCCAGCCATGTTTGCCCTGCGAGCTCGCGCGCCTGGCACGCTCGCCCGCCTCCAGCAGCGATCCATCGCCAGCTCAGCAGTGAGAGCGTCGTGCGTGCAATTCTCACAACGGGCTGGCAAAAGTCAAGAAGCTGCATCACTGATATGATGCTGTCCCATGTTTGGGAACGCGACACAGAACTGGCGCACACATGGTCGACCCAGAAAAGGCGGCAGATGAGCTCGAGGAGGGCAAGCGTCAGTCGGTCTCGGGCAAGAAGGTGCGCGGCGCATACTTTGTGAGACCTCGGCAGAGCGGCCATTGCTGACGCTGGACCTATGATACTAGGACAACACGGTCTCCCACGCACCAGGGTACGTCTAATAGTGGGGCTCTGCAGCATCGCAGGCGGAAAGCTGACTTTGTGGCCGATCACGCTATGCTACGTCGCCATTCGCGACCAACCTCATTGGTTCGGAACTGCAATTCTCCCTGGCTTTGCGATTCTTTTCGTCGCGCTCTGCCAATGTCAAATCTCTGTCTGCAGATGGAACGAAAAGGTGGGTCACTACAACCCTCGCTGTTGCATTGCAACCCTGCAAGTCACCCATCTCGCCGAGGGCAAGCGCGGCATTGATGGTGGCGCAGCTAGCTGTCATCGCTGAGACATACAGTAGAAAAGAAGATTACCAACTAACGTGATGGGTCACTCTTTCTCGACCTTCCAACAGATTGCCTCTGGTAAGAATAGCTCATGAGCACTTCTCGCGTAGTATTGCACGATGATACAGCGAGGGCTAACCTGGCCCCTTTGCCTCTCCCGTGACCTCAACAGAATCCGAAGCTATTGTATGTGCAATCCTCGCCAATACTTGTTATAGATCCTTTCCTGAAACTTATGGCACCCTTTACCCTCAAAATCCAGGTCAAAGCCGTCAAGGACAACAAGAAGCCAGAAGAGCTGGCGAAGGAGACAATTAACAAGCTAAAGGAGGATCCAGGCGTCGGAACGGTAAGGCAGTGACACACTCACTTTCTCAGGCCAAATTGCTTCATTGAGCTCATGCAATCCTATCTTCTCAGAAAACCAAGTAAAGCTCGACGACCTTTTGAAAATAGCAACCTCAGACATTTTCCCTACCCCTTTACAGCGTCCGACGTGCTTGTCAGCTACGCTAGCGGTCATCTATGTCAATATAGCCTGCTTTCAATGGGTAGACGGTGTCATTTGTGCGTAGCACTAGGCCCTTGTGTGCTTGATATTCTTTCCGACTTCAGATGAAGGTGCCGCTCACTTCCTGGACACTGTACGGCCCGCCTAACCCCATACAAAGAGCTGCAGAAGCAGTCTATCTACACAACGCGCAACTAAGCACGCAATTTTGCATAACTCGCCGGCGCAAAGCGATGTCTGATGCTAGTGATGACATATAGCGGGAACGAAGATATCGCAACGATGAGGAGGGTCTTGCTGATAAAGCGCGTTGAGAGCACAAAACCCAAATCAAAGTATTCGGGTAAGAAAGCCATGCTGACGATGTAGACCATCAACGTCACAATCTCGGAGATGATCATGTAGGCATGCCTGCGTCAAGGGATATGGCCATACTCAGCTTTGCGACACCAATGAAGGCAAGCGAGGCCGCAGTGTGGTCCGCCCGAACACTCACCATGTGCTGATCTCGAGTGCGACCATGATGAGCTCATTGAGAACAAGCGCGGTAAAGGATATTGCTACGATATTCAAGAATTCGTTCTCAAAGATGATTAGGGACATCATCATGATCGCTCCACCCTGATAGACTGAAATGACGAGCCATTCGAAGAAAGTCTTGTAAGAGAGAGAGCGACCCTGATAGCGTAGCATAGTATCAGCACAAGCGTAGAAGCCATCACAGCATAGCAGTGGACAGTCACCTTTACTAGATCTTTGTAAAGTTCTGGGTAGAGCAGAGCCAAGTCTTCGTTTACATCCCGGTCAAGAACCAGGCTGTGGAACACGGAGTGTCAGCCATGGCGCCTTTTCTATGGATGTTTGAGATGAGGAGACCGTACCTGAAGACTGGTAGGCAGGTATAGATGGTGGAGTAGCCGACCAGAAGCCAGCCTTGAAAGATGGCGATTGGTGCAAAGTAGAATACACTGTGAAGATGTAGATGGGTGACCAAAGTCAGCATTAAGGAAAGTCGAGGATTAGGGACGTGCAGACAGACCTCGAGAATACTGCTTGAATGATAGAAATGATCAGACCGCGATGGATGACGAATTGAGCCAACTTGGCCGAGCGCTTGTAGCTGTTACGCCCGTGCCAGACGAGCAGCTTTGTGAGGTAGCTGAACTGATTGATGGAAAAGTCCGCAGCCAGAGAGGCCTGCTTGCCCTCTTTGCCAACAATGCCGAGACCAACATCGGCGGCCTGTATCATGGAAACGTCGTTGCCCCCATCTCCAATGCATGCCACCCTTTTCTTGGTATGATGCCTGATAAGACGTGCGACATCGGCTTTCTGCGTCGGCGAGCATCGACACGCGACAACTGCGCTCAGCTTCGTAGCCACTTCGATGAACTCGGTCTTGAAGTGGTCGATGCATAGCTGGAGCGACTCGCCATCAATGACCAAGCAGCAATCCAGCTTTGATTGGATGAACTCCAGCTCGTCTCGTGCAGCTGCCGGCGACCGCACTGTGGGTGGATGGTAGAATGTCTAGTCAGCACGTACCGCAGTAAACGTGTATTGAACACCACCTACATTTGGCCACTTGATGTATGTATTGACCACGCGACACCAACTTGCTTGATATGGCAATGCAAGTGGCCGTTTCAATCTTATCACCTGTCAACATCCAAATCTTGAGGCCAGCATTGCGGAGAAGCTCCAGAGTGAGCTTCACGTCATCTTGAAGCTTGTCCTCTACTCCGGTAACGCCTAGAAGCTCGAGGTCTCTTTCAAGGATCTCCGCCACAACCTGAGCTTGTGCCTCGTTGCGATCTTCTATGCTTGCTTTGGCAGCTCCATACTTGCGCTGAAAGTCTGACCAAGTTTCGGAAGACAGTCTCTTGCGTCCGACGACGAGTGTGCGCAAGCCTTCCCGCGCCATGTTCCCGCACTCCTCTTCGAGCCAGTCATTCTGCTGAACGATTTTGGCCATAACAACGTCTGCACCCTTTTCGTAGAATGTGACTTCTCCAGTCGAGACATCGCGGATCACAATACCCATTCGTTTCGTTTCTGACGTGAAGGGGAAGACCTCCAATATCTCGAAAGCCAGCAAGGATCCGTCTGGTCCTTTGAGCTCCATCTTGGTGCGCTCGCGACTGGCCAGGGTCAAGCCAACAGATTCCGTCCACCGCACTATGGCGACTTCGTCCGGAGAAGATGCCTGATATGTGATGCTGCCATCGTCATTCGTGACTGGCGTGACATTGTGGCATAGTCCAAGCGCGAAAATAACATCCTTGACACGTGAGGAAAGATCTCGCCGTCCGCGTGCACCAAGCAGCTTGATAGATTGCCGCTTGCCATTTTCTGTGTTCTCTGAAGACTGGTCCAAGGCTGATGACAGCTGACTCGCGACTTCGTCCATAGAGTCAACTCCATACGAAATTGTACCCATGTGCAGCTTCTTGAGCTCCATCTCTGTGTAATGCCTTTTCAGTGACTCACTCAAGTCACAATGGAAGACGCAGGGACTGACCATTCTGCGTAAGAGTGCCAGTCTTGTCGCTGAGCAAATACTCGATGCGACCAAGCTCTTCAGGCAAGGTACTCGTTCGCACAATTGTCCCTGGGATTTCGGAGTCGGTCTGTATTTGATGCGCATAGACAGTCTTGCCCATATCGAGATTGACCCTCAGGCTATTGACACGGTGTGAGCTCGTTGTCCAAGCAGTGGCTGTGGTGCACTCACGATATCGGGATGATAGACGAGAAGAGGATGAGGAACCTGAAGACGTAGATGTACCACGTTCCTCGGAAGCCATTCAATGCAACGAGAGCGAGAGATAAGGCGAACGTGACCACACAGAGAATCTGCAAAAGGGTTAAAGCTTTTGATTGACATCGGGACAGCCGTCACTCACTTTGGCCAGTCTGTTTATCTCGAGATCCAGTAAGCCGACTTTCGTTTCAGGATGACTTGTGTTCATGACTGCACGTGTTTCACGGCCAGTATATATGACAAAGCCTACGGCAGAACCGGCGGCTAGCACTGTGTTCGCCCACAGGACGTTCTCTGCCGTCAAGCCTGACACAAGAGGACCTCCTTCATCGTTGAAGTTTGGTGTTCCGCTGACTGGTGCATTTAGCAATGTAAAAGTTCCAACAAAGTTGTGAATGTCCTTTGAAGGTGGATCGGCTGCACGCAACAAAGGTCAACATCGGCATGTTCCTCGACGGTGACACATGCACTTGCCATAGACTTCAGCATCAAGATCTAGGAGCATCTCCTCTTGCGGCAGACCCTGCGTACGTTCCACAGCTACACGCAGTTTCCAGTCCGTTTCGCCATCGAGTTGATCTGTTCGGACGAAGCAGCTGCCACTTGCATCGCTGGTTCGCAAGAGCACACAGTCTGCAGGAACACGCTGATTCTTCTCAATCAGAACCAAGTCACCAACGCGCAGCTTTGAAGACGCGATAGAGGTACTTGGAATCGTCGATAGAGGTGCAGCATCGACGGCGTGACTTCGTAGAGCCAGACCTGTCCGGTCGAGGATCTTGTAACGGGTAGAGTTGGCGGCGACGTCTCTCAGATACCGCTGATAGTCATCGTATGCTTCCTTGCCGATAGTGATAGCCAGGACGAAAGCCAAGGGTGCTATATATGTAGCCAGAAAGCCGATACGTAGAGCCGGAACGAACTGGCTTAATGCGACGAGCAGAAAGTAAAGATTGAAGAAGAACTTGAATTGCTCGTATAGAACGATTGGGAAAAACGATGCGAGGTTGTACTTTTGATTTCGAACGATATTTGCAGGAAAGCGCGACTTTAACTTGTCTGTCGTGGCGTAACGGTCATGTCAGCGAGATGAATGCAGGGATACATCCAAGATTGCGGCTGACCTGGTGCACCGAACGGAACTGTACGAGGTAGCCCAAGCCTTGCCTCTTTCTGATCACCATCGCTCGTGCCAGCGAGGCCTGCTTTGGCAGTCTTGACTGGAGCTGAACCGTCCTGGTCATTGGAAAGTCAGACCTGCCTGACGAAACGGCTACACAGGCGCATATGCATATTGACGGACTCACAAGTATTCGTCCTTCTTCCAGTAGCAGAGCCTGCTCTTCATCATCTTGGTTCCTCCAACCGGTGTCGTAGGCGCCGTCCTGCTCGCTGGCACCTAGCAATGCGTTCCTCCCATCTCTACGCCTCGAACCTCCGAGCAAAGAATGCGAAGCCTCTTCATCGCTGTCTTTGAATTTATTCCTACTGGGCGCTTTTCTGACTCGACTCGCTAAGAGGTCATTTCGGCTGGCCTTTTTGTGCATGCTGGCTCCAAGTCCTGGACTACCCACTCTCCTGCCCAGCGAGCGCAAGGGAATACTGCCGTCGTCTGCGTTCAAGCTCAGGGTCCCGCTTCTGCCATCCATGCAGTATGCACGGGCATCGAGATGCCACGCGGATCTCGATGTATGTTGAGCGACTTTGGCGTTTTGGTTGCAAGCCGACCTGGCACACGGCCGGCACGTGCAAATGTTCCTCTACGCGTCTATCACAGCAACGAAGGAAAAAGTACACGAGTACCAGCGCACAAGCATTGGCGGAGGAGCACGAGAGGAGTTCGAGCACGGTGCAAGGGACAGACTGTCACAATCAGGTAATGCACGAACGCGGTCGCAGGTAGAAGTGGGCATTGCCACAGGCATTGCCGCATTGGAGAACGAGTTCCACTCGCGGTTGCGAAAGGCAGACGCGCTAAACAGAAACAAGCAAGGATCGCACTACAGTGACCAGCTGGAATAACTCTACTCAATTACTAAACGAGCAGACCAGGCAGACCAGAAACATTTGGCACCACAAGAGGGGCAGCGAGCAGCAGCGGGCCTGCTCCAATGCTACAACTGCACATAAGGAGCCAGCATCTGTTTCCAAGCTGCGCAATCTGAATGGAAGACAGATGCACATCCGCGTTGCCCTCAGTACCTGGCCGGACCGTCATCGTATCTTCCATAGTCCCTGCGTTCTCTTCGGTCATCGTCACGGCGGGGAGGAGGTCGGTCATAGTCTTCCCTTCGTCGATCGTCATAGTCGCGGCGAGGAGGTCTGTCGTCAAAGTCGCGCCTAGGAGGCCTGTCGCGGCCGTAGGGCTCATCACGCATAGGCTGAGCTCGCGTGGAACCGCCCCAGCCACCACCGCCACCTCCGCGGCGGTCGTCGTAACGGTCGTCGTAGCGACGCGGAGGAGGGTATGGGTCTCGTCGTGAATCGTAGCCTCGTGGACCACCTCCATACCCACCGCGACCGCCGAAGCTGTCATAGCGGCTCTTGTCCGGGCCTCTGTACATGCCAGGAGTAGCTGTATTCGGGAAAGAGAGTATGTTATCGTCAGCATATGAGCACACTATGCTGATTTGGCAGACAAGTAGCTCACGAGTTCTGGCTCGACCACGCTTGGCCTTTTCAACAACGATGGTCTTGCCATCGAGATTAGTGGCATTCAGGGCAGACATGGCCTCTTCAGCGGCTTCAGTCTCAACAAAGGTCACGAAAGCAAAGCCTCTCGAGTCTTTGGTACGAGGGTCACGCATGACTTGGCATTTCTCAATCTGTCGAATCAAAGTCTCCCGTTAGAACCGAAACGAAAGGGCATTAAAAAAAATGAACGGAAAGAACACGCAGCGTACCTGACCAAATTTGCCAAAGACGTCCTCGAGATCCTGTTCGGCAGTCTGCATAGCTAGACCGCGGACGTGCAGATTGTTGCCAGGGTTCTGGTCTCCCTGACCTTCACTCCTGTAAGGTCTGTCATCTGCGGATCTGTCGTCCGAAGCGCACAGCAAGCAAGGCGCGACCCAGTGTCAGGTTCCGCATCTGTTCAGAGCTTGAGAAACGGACTCACCTCTCAGCAGCAGCATCTTCGCGTCTTGGCGATGGAGTGCGGCCGTTGCCGTTGCCGTATGCGTTGTCTGATCGGAGTGTGAGAGCAAGGGCGGGTCGGGCGGCCGTGTCAGCGAGTGATATGGTGAGACGAATGCTGAGTCGAAGTCGTCATTGCGTAACATGCGTGAAGTGATGCCAGTAGCGAGGGAGGGGTCGGACGGCGGCAGCGAGGTGCACAAGCACACGCCTGTGGTGAGCAGGCCAGAGCGCGCAAGCCGTGACTATCAGATCACAGAGACCTGGGAGGGGCGGACGACAGGCTACACATAGATCTGGTCACTCTATGACAGCTGTATGTGCGTTTAAGCGGTCATGAGGGGTGTCGAATCTGGTCGGACGCTCCCAAACGAAAGGCCAAGGGTAGTAGCGATAGGACAAAGGTCGAAGAGTCGTGGCGCGTGCTGACGGTCCTGGAAGGCGAAGAGGACATACCGTCGGCCATGGGTGGTGTTGTGAAGGTAGGACCTGTGTGCGTGCGTTGACCTTGACCTGGAATAGGTGCTCGGTGCCTTGAGTTGAGGCGAGTAGTTCCAGTCGGGCTCTGGCAAACCTGCAGGCGGCCTGCGAGACGAGCTGATCAAGGACAAGCGCTGTAGGTTGATCTCAAGCCCATCGTCTCTCCACCGTGAGCACACCTTCACAGTCCTACACTGTAGTCGCTACGCTAACGCTGCCACTCCCAGATGTCATTCTTCGGTCGAGGTTCTGGCTCTTCAAGTTCATCGGGCTCGTCTGGCCTGACCAGCTCGCAAGAAGCCAAGAAGCTCGAGGTTATGACACAAGTCCGACAAGAGCTGGCTTCTGCACATCTTCAAGAGCTCGTGAACGTCCGTCTGCTTTCATGCTTGGTGCCGATTGTGCTCGCAGTGGCCTGACCTGACGTTTTGCATCATCGATTTTAGAAAATGACCGATAAATGCTACAAGACCTGCCAGCCTGTAGGACGTGATGAGCTATCAAACAAGGAAAAAGCCTGCTTGTCAAATTGCTCTGACCGATTTCTGGAAGCCTGTAAGTTGGGCATGCCCCAGGTCCCGATTTGCAAGAACTAATTTGACGATTTCATTCCCTCTTCATAGTCGACATCGTTTCGCGGACATACGTAGCGAGACTGAGTCAAGAAAAGCAGCGAGCTGCGTCTGACATTGCGAACCCAGCGCTTGCAGCTGGTAGTGCTGGAGTATCATTGTAACGCTACCGCAGCGTGAATAGGCAGAGTGTTACAATGCAAACATGGTCTTGAAAGTAGAGCGGAACAACAGATCAAAGCAGCCAAAGTCTTGGAGTGATACACGTGCACAGCCATAGGAAGTATACTGATAGCACAGTTGTGCTGCGGCCAGCGAGTAGAGCAGCCGGTCATCGAGTGACGGACTAGCAAGCGCACCCTTCTTGCGTTGACGGCTGCGCTTGTAGATTGACATTGTTCTGAGCGCGTGCGGGCTTTGGCTTCTCCAAGGGGAGCTTCTTGGCTGAAAGGCAATAAAGAGCGATTTGCTTAGCGGTTGCGACCAGTCCGTGGCCGCAATATGTTCCAGCCTACCTATAGCCTCGAAGACAGCTGCCACGTTCTCGCTGGTCTTTGCAGAGGTCTCCATGAACAGTAGATTCTCCTCGTCAGCAAAGCGTTGAGCATCCTGACCGACAGAGCGATGGTCAGAGAACTCCCATGTCAAACCGTACACATCATCACCTACTTCTGTCTCCACCTCGCGCCGCTCTTTCAGATCTGCCTTGTTGCCGACAAGCGCAACCACGATCTGTGGATCAGCCTGCCTTTGCAATTCCCGAATCCATGACTTTGCCTTCTCCAATGAAGACTAGTGTGCCAACAGCGGTCAGGTGCATCTCCGTCTGGGAGAAATGTCAAGCGAGCTTACGGTACTTGTGATGTCTGCAATGGGCAAGGTGTCAGCCAGAGAAGGAACAAGCTTTGTTGGCAGAGCTAGCCTCACCGTAGACTACTACAGCAGCACTCGCGTTGCGGTAGTACATTGGCGCTAGTCTGTAAGACGGGGCATGCTCAGGCTTGCCCGTACTGGGTGCGGAGTTGGCAGTGAATGGACCTACGATTTGTACTGGAACGATGTGACATGTGAGCTTTCTGACTTCAGAAGTTCATTGAGCAGGGAGAAACTCACTCGTTCTTGTCCTGCCGTGTCCCAGATCTGCGTGGAAGCGCAAACGTCAGGATGAGCTCTATCACGCCTCGAGAGGCGGACAACGCCACCTCACCTCGAACTTGACCGTTGTTGTCTCATCAAGTACCACCGTTTGTGTGAGGAATGCGGCGCCGATCTGCAAGTGCAAATCATGAGCGTGAGCTTCTTCATCTTCGAGCTGCGACTGCGCATGTCCCGCTCGGTCTGAGTCGTGGCGACACCACAGTCGCGGGCAAGCGTGCAAGCTCACGGTCGACTCGCGGTAGTCGTCAAACTGGCCCTTGACGAACTGCAAGACGAGCGACGATTTGCCGACGGCGGACTCTCCTAGTAGCACTCTGTTGTAGCGGTTCAATGCATCAGCCTGGGCATAGCGGGTGAAGGGGAGGCGTGCAGCCAGCTCAGGCTCGACAAGGCCCACGCCAGCAGCTGCAATGGACGCACAGTTTAAAGGAATTGACGCGCGAGCTAGAGGCAGCTCGAGACGATGCCATGGTCGCTAAATGAGCCTGCTTGAAGAGTATCCCTTGTCGAGACCTGGGGCAGAGGCGGTTGGCGCTGATGAGAGAGCACGCTGCCCTCATTGCCGCACGAGTGGCCTCACGCTGCTTTCCCTCACGCCCATACTCCAGGACCTGGTCATCGCGCAACAGCAGGTCGAATTAGCAGCGCATGGCGCATAGATACGAGCCCTACGGAGGCTACGACCAGGACAGGCGGCCGCCTCCGCCTCAAGCGTCTTATGCTGCGCCTCGAGGATGGTCAGGGCCACCGCCGCCGCAATCTGCTGGCCCACCTCCACCACACGGAGGACCATCAGGCGGCGTATACGACTATCCTCCACCGTCGCAGTACTCTCAGGGATCTGTTGCAGGTCCCATGCGAAGCGCGCCGCCGCACGCACGATCTGCACCTTACGCGGCTCCTGCCCCGAGGCCACCGCCAGGCCCACCTTCGCAAAACTCGCAACCGCCGCCTTACAACCCCCCGAACAGCGGCAACAGCAGGTTGAATGAGCCATCAGAGTCGCAGTATGGGCATTCGCAAGGTCACCCAGGCTATCAACAATATCATCCTCCCTCTTCTTCGAATCCGCCTCCTCCTCCTCCTATGAGCTTGCACTCACAGCAACCACGGCAGCCTGGCTACACACCTTATAACGCCCCACCTACACCCTTGAGTCAGTCTTCAGGATATGCAAGTCACAGTTCGAGCTATGGACCACCTCCTGCTCGCGGCCCAGAATACGAAAGAGGTATGCTCAACTTGTCCATCCTTCACGTGGTCCATGCTCTCGCGCCTGGGCCTGGGAACAGCTCGCAGCTACGCCGGGGGCGCAAAGTCGCCTTCTTACGTCCTGATGTTACAGCTCGTGCGATCATTAAGAGCAGAGATCCACGTTCAGGTCCAGGCTCGAGAACAATGGAATCTGAACCATGCGATGCGATGCCACCGGGCAGCCCAGTGGTTTCCTTCTACTGACCTTAATTTATCTTCCTGCTCTTCTCTTCCATGGATGTGACGTGCGTCTCTACACTTGGCTTGGTGAACTTTTCGGACCATGTGACGCAGATCGACCTGCTAATTCCTATGGTCATCAACGCCGCGAGCCTTCACCGGCGCCTCTGGACCGCGAGGCAGCTAAGATCGAGAAACGCGTAGCACGAGAGAAGCCTTGCCGGACTCTGTTCATCCGTAACGTAAAAGTGAGCCACAGCGAATGAGCATCCGATGCGAGGGTCGGCCGGTAGCCTGTTCGCTTTTGCAGGATTGTTCAAATTGACCATGCTGCTCTCGCAGTACGATTCTGACGGAGATTTGCTGAAGCGCAAGTTCGCCGAGTATGGAGAATTACGAACATTCTTTGACCTCATAAGCTCGCGTGGGCTGGTCTTCATTACATATGTGCGGACATAGTCCACAGAACAAAAGGTCCAACTCGTCGGGCTAATTTCCTCTCAATGTACAGTACGATCTGCGCACGGCCATCGACGCTCGCGATGGATTGCAAGGTTTTGATTTGAACAACCGGCCTGTGAGTAGTACCACCGCATTGAGTCTTGAACATTGGCACTGTCAACTGAAGGCTCCTTGCAGATCGACATACATTATTCGCTACCGCGCGACGAGGAACAGAACGGCAGGCGAAAATGTGATCGGGAAAAGAACCAAGGCACGTTGCGCGTTGTTCTGCGCGATTGTCGAGAAGCTTTGAGGGAAGCCGAGCTCGAGCGCATGTTTGGCGGGTTTGGGGCCATCAAAGGCATGTACTACACGGGCGGTAACCCCGCAGTCGAGCGCCTTGTCGAATTCTTCGACCTCAGAGCTACTTGGGATGCCTACGACACTATGCAAAAGGCGCGCTATCCTGCAGGCGGATATGTCGAGCTCTCGTACGATTGGGACGTCAAAGATATCCCTATAAGCAAGCCACCTGTTGGACCGAAACCCTCGTCTTCTGTCAGATCACCACCGGTGCCCCAAAACGGCTTCGACTTGCCTGGAGGACACCGAGCGCACCCACCTCCTCCGCCAGGCTCTGCATATCAACAACAAGACAGACGGGCACAATCACCACAAGATCAGCGCTATGCTCCAGATAGACCAGAGTTCCGCCAGCCACCTCCTCCAAACTACTTGCCTCCTCCGCCGCATGCAGGTCATTCTGCTATGCCGCCATATCAGAATGGCAACGGTCCCCCAACACGAGCCCCGTCGCCGCCTCGAGGTTATGATAGGCAACCACCTGCCCGCCCCTATGAGTCTTATCCACCACCGACTCCTCCATTTGATCCTCATGGGGCGCATTTTGTTCACCCTTCGCACACGCGCGACCAGACGCCGCAGCTTGCCACTTCTTCCTATACTCCAGTGCAGCCACAGCAGCCTACACAGCAACCCACACCCCCGATCCTACAGCATCGGGATCAAGGTCCGGCTGGTCATAACTCTGCAAATGCCCAGCCGTCTGACATGTCCACGCTCCTAGCATCGCTTGGAAAGATGCCCAATGAGCCGGAGAAAGTGTCGTCGATGCGAGCGCCTTTTCCGCCACCGTCTTCGGCACCTCCTCCTCAGTCGCCTCGGGATCAACAATACACACCATCGGACCCATACTCGCGCCCGAATGACCCTGACAGAGTTCCATTGCGCTCTTCTGGACCACCTCCATCCAGTGATTATCGGCCGACCCGGCCAGCTGGACCGCCAACTGCGCCGCCGCCATCGGCACTTCCAGCTTTCCCTCCGCCGGGCATGATTCCTCCACCGCAGTCGTCAGCTCGTAGAACTGCTTCTCCTCCTCCAACCCCAGAGAAGCTTTTGGCGATGCTAGGTCAGCAGCGTGCATCGGCGAACAATGGTCCGCCCAGTAACGGCCCTAGCAACGGTCCAGCTTCACAGCCCAATGCTTCTTTAGGATTGCCTTCTGGCGACGTTAACGCATTGCTTGCAATGCTGACATCCCAGCAACGTTAGTGATGACTTTTGGTGACGTGGCATACTGCCATGGGCGGCCAACCACTTTGACGCTCCTCCATGAAAGCCCTACTGCAGTAGCCCACTACGCTACCTGAAATTTCTGAAGGACTGCGATTCGTGCTCTATTGGGAAAATGTACAATGATCATCGTATTCGACAGAAGTAATTATGAGCCTCTGCTATTGGCTTAATTAAGGCGTGATGGCTGTTACTGCATGAATGCTCTATACACGATCATCAGGACTTTTCTCGCCTTGCGGATGTGCCTCGATTGCCAAATTGTCCTTCGAACCAGTCGTTCCAGAACATGCCTTCAGGATCAACTTTGCGGACGGTCTCATTCCACTTGTCAATGTGAGGATACATTGCATGTAGCTCAGACTGCGTTGATTGCCTGCGCGGCTTTGCGAGGTGTGGCTTGCCAGCGTGTCTTCGGCAAATATCGTCGAGCACTGCAAAGAGGCGCTTGTACTTTGCTGGTTCTGGCATGTTCAAAGGCCGGTAAACGATTGGCTCCAGCCAGATGACGCCCTCGGCATCCTCGTGCGCCAGTGGGGAAAGCCAATATGTCTGGGCTGTGCTGGAGAAGCGGATCTCGAATGGCGCGGTCAGGCCGCCGCCTACTACACGGTCAGAGTCGAGAAAAGCGATAAGCTCTCGAAGCGCTGGTACAGCTCCGACTGAGCAACAGAGAGTGCAGAGAGGCGTAAGCAAGCTGGTAGCGAGCCTAGGTGAATGACAGCTGGCTTACCAGAATCGTCCTTCCTTATTGGTACAGACCATTCCTGGACGTGCTGACAAGGTCAAGTACACAATTTAGCTCGATGCATTCCATGACCAGGTTTTTTCGGCTCACCTGCCAATACATGCAGTCCATGAGCTGGGCCAAAGGGCCAGGCTGCACATCAGCCTTCATAGGCAAGCCTCGATTTTGGCAGAACATCAAGAGTCGATTGAAATAGGGCATGAGAAGGGGAGCTAGGTAGTAGCAGATGAAGACGGCAGTGGCGTGAAATATGTGTCTGAACTTCTTTTGCAAATCCTCAAAGGCTGAAGGTGGGCCGGGGTATGTAGGCGCGATTGTCCGATCTGCTCGCCAGACAATGGTATCTGGCGCATCAGACGCTGGATCAGTCGTGTTCGGAAAGTACCATATCTATTTTGCAGAAGAGAGAAAGAAGCCATGGGAGTTGAGCTGTTGCTGCAAGGGCTGGCTTTGCTGAAAAGACCAAACCAAACTGACCTTGACATATTCGTTTTGCCTAGCGATGTCCACGAGGCTCTTCTTTCCAGGCTCGCTGCGCAAAGCAGCACGCAGCGAGACCATCTCGTAAGTGGGCGCCAGCCCAAACGCCTCGTCCAGGTGAAAGGTGATGTCAAAGACGATGCCAGTTGCGCCGGACCCGCAGCCAGTCGCTTTGAAGAGGTTTGCTTCATCCTGATCGGGACTGCCGCGGCGGAGCTTTCGTATTTGCCCATCTGCAGTGACTAGAGTGCAAGCAGTCGCTCGGTCGGAGGCAGACGAGTTGGTCAAACTGCTGCCATGTACGCCACTACAGAAGACGCCACCAATGGAGACTTCGTCGATGGATCCAACAGTGGGCAAGCAGAGGCCAGCCTCGTAGAGCACGCGATTGGCAGTGCGTATCGTGACGCCTGCACCCAACGTGGCTGTGCGAGTCTCCCTATCTATGTCGATGTGCGCTATCCGATGCATGCGTACCATCCACTGTGCGATTCACGTGCAGAAAAGAAGGGATTATCAGATAGATCGTCAAGCTTGACATGGGCCAGCAGATGAAGACACACCTCGTCTGTGAGGAACGCCTCACCAGGCGCAGTGTGCTCGCCGACTGGCCGTATGCGTTTCTTCTGGCGGCGTGCCTCATTGACGATGAGCTGCACGTCCTCGATCGTGGTGGGCACCAGGACACGCTGAGGGCGACACGACAGAGTGTTTGACCAATTGCTGATGATGCTGCCGGGCGCGTAGCTGCTGCTCAAACGGTCGAGGCTGCTCATCTTGCTCGCTGGTGGAGAGCAAAAGTGCGCCAGAGAGGCGTGTCCGCAGATTTTCAAGCAATCGCGACCGTCGTCGATGGTCGCTGGCCATGACGAGACGAGCGTGTGACGACACAATGCGAGCAGGCCATTTCATCGATGCGCGCGATATTGCACGATGCATGTTCTACCACAAGCAGCACGCTCGTCTGCTCGACGCCTCCCGCGAAACCCGCATCATGTATGCGAATCCAGTCTGGATTGAAATGCCTCTCTTTCGTCGCCCGGTCAACTCATGCAACTGACCTTCCCAGCTTGCCCATGGCAACCTGCAGGAGGTACACGCTGGGAAATGGCTTAGCAAGATGTACATACCAGCGCTTTCTCATGCAGCAACAGCAACCGTCGCTCTGCTCACCAACTACCTGCCTCTGACGAGTGCTCGCCCACCCAGGCGCTGCTGCCTTTCATACCGGCTTGCATCCACCGTCTCTGTAAAAGCACTGGAGCTCTTCTAGCACATTAGCCTTCATCCACACTCCCATCAGTTGTCGCAGGTCCTGCTCATTGCCCTAGCCTTCAAACATGGCATCCGCACAGCAAAAGTTCGACTTCGCAGCTACCGTCGCAGCGGCAAAAGCAAACGCAGCAACGACCGCAGTCATGGAACGCATGAAAGCGAATGGATGGTATGGGACCAGTCCATCAAGTGACGACTTGGCAAATTCCGATGACGACTTGAGCTCGTCCGCCAAGACACCTGCAGTCGCCGGTAGTCGACGAGAGCCCGGTGGAGAGGGCTGGAGGCTCTGGCAGACTGTCAATGAGCGGGTCAAAGAGGTGACAACGGCAGTGAAGAAGCGGACGGCTGGGGATGATGGGCTATATGGTGAGTCTTCAAGAGAGACGATTCTGTTATGATCCGGCGCTAACAAAGACTGCTTTTGATTGTTGCATCTTGTAATTCACTAAAGAATCGGACGAGGAAGACTTCGCTGGGCCTGGCGACAGCCATCTCATTCGTGTTATGAAAGAGTACTACATCGACCGGTCCACCTCTCCTGCCGACCTCCCTTTGTGGCTCTTTCCAGATCAGCAGCCTTCGCGCAGCCGAGCATGGGATGCATCGACCTCCGTATCAAGCAGAGCTCCGGCAGCTTCGAGATCTCGTTCAAGCCCCTCTGTATCCGCAGCTTGCAGAGCCGAGAACGAGCCATATGTCTCGCCTATCGCTGCAGGCCGATCTCATGTAAGAGAGACTTCGAGGGGATCGAGCGATTCGGGTTCGGAAGCTCCTGCTCTAAGACGAGTTCAGCCTGGCGAGCACGGCAGTCGCACGGCTCAAAAGCTCAGACAGATGAAGTCTACGAGGGGTGCATGATGGTCGGCTTGTAGAACAAGTACAGCTCTCTCGTTTTTCAACTGTCATTGCGTGTGTGTCTAGTCATTCTACAATTTGAGCCGCACATGCTCGAAACGCACTGCTAAATACACCAAGATACCGGTGTACACCACTAACACTGCCACTGCCACGGTGTCGGAAGCGTACATGGTCTGCATCGACATGTTTATTAGACCCGTGAAGATGTTGGCTACCAGAAAGACTGCCAGACTGTTTTTGTTGATCGCTTCGAATATCCTCGGTGCGGCTTGTACAAGTGCCGTCTGGTCATCTTTGGCGCCAAAGTAGTCAACGGCCAAGTATAAGCACAGAAACGATACGTTGAAGGCTGCTATCCAGAGAACGTAGGCTGTATTGGCCTAGATGCAGAAGACGTCAGCGCAATGTTGCCGACATTAATACCTCCGAGGGACGAGCGAGCTTACAAGGCGGCGCGACACGGCGAAGGCATCTGGAAGCAAGAGGTGAAAGACCCCAAACAAAGTCCACCAGACAGCAGCATAGCTGAAAAGCACGTTGAGGAGTTTGCCAAGATTTGGGATGGAGGTTTGGGTTTGCTTTTTCCGCCGGCGCATGTAAGATGGATCCGGTGGGAGGACATAAAGCCCAGTGTCAAAGCCTAGTAAGTAGATTGCAAGGTAGCCTAGTCACAATCATCCTCAGCCTCTGTCTTCGCTGCGAGAATATACAGAACAGACTTACCGCTAAAGCTGACCAAGCCTTCCTTGTTCTGTGCCAGCAGATCTGGACGCTCATCATTGAGTGTATATTCTTGTAGAGGCGTCGTGTACAATAGTAGCTGATGTACTGTTGTGACGACGAGACCCATGCTGCGGAACCCGAGTGCCGAGATCCAACGCTCCGCCAAAGCTCCAAGAACGGGCAAGGGCGCCAGTGTGAAGAAAAAGTTCCAGTGCACACCATATTCGGTCACATGCTCCTGTAGACATATTTTCTAGTCAGTTTGAAGTCTTCTTGTTGTGTCGATATCAGCCTACGGGATACTCAGCTCCTTTAACGGTAGCGAGACGAACAAGTCCAAGAATGAAGACTATCAATGTGCGCCGGGCGGCTGCTAGCAGAGGTGGAGGTGCCTGTCCTGTTCCAAGCCGCTTGAGAAGAGACGGAGCTGAAGTCACGCCCATAGAGAAGACGAAAGACCCTACTCCCACGTCCATCTGCATGCAAGGGGGTCAGATGGTGTGCCTAACTCCTGCGCTGTTCCTGTGACTTACCAAGCTAGTCCCCCACGATTCCGTTTTGCCGAATGAGCGCGGAAAAGCAGGAAAATCCACCGCCAGAATGCAGATGATGGTCATCAACATCATATGCGCTCGCCAGACTGTGACAAAAGGTTTGTGGAAGGGATCTGTGAGGTAGGCAGGGGCTTCTTTTGCTGGTATCGCGCTCTTGAACCGTTGCTGCATGAGAGCATGATGAGCTTGCCGAAAGGTATGGCACATCTGATTGTGAAGGGCTCACTTGACCGTGCTTTAGTATCTTGCCGCATCCCAGCAACATATACAGCATCACATTGAGTGTGATGGGGCGGTTCGAAAAGGCCGTAAGTGCCAAAATGAGCGGTAAGACGAGGGTCAAATATTCGAAGATCAGGGAGTTTGACCGTCTGCCGTTGCGTTGAGCTGTATCATCTCGCCGAAACGTCTTCCACAGCTGGTAAGTTGTCTATGCAGTCCCAGTCAACGGTGTTCCCGCCAATTGAGTACTTCTGCCTACAATGGCTGTCCAAGCAATCTTGTTGATATCAAAGACCGTATCACCAAGGTTTCCAGAGACGAAGGCTTCCTTCTTGAGCCTGTAGCTGTCGCTGATATCAAGCTTGACGGGGTCCATATCGCCAGGAGCTGTGCTTAATGGAAGCACGTGGCATGCGTCCCAGTTTCAGGCGCAGTCAGGCTGGGTTAGCTCCAGAGAGCCTCTTGCGGCGTGCAGCTAGCGCGACATGAGTGAACGCATTGGGAAATGTGACGAAGCGAAGGGCCACGGCAATGGCCTCGCAGGCGTCGATCACGCTGCTTCACGTGTCTCATGGAATACTGCCTTGGTCTCGCTTGCACTAGGCCTGACCGCAGTGCCCTTGATGGGTCTCGCTACGTGGCTCGCGGTGCTGGGTCTAGGATGGTGGTGCCTGCTCTGGACTCTTTGCTTGCTGGGCTGGCGCATCGCGTATGTATAGGAACAGAGGGTCTTGGGACAGCTGCAGAAAACAGGCTGCTGCTGACGTAGCATTTGCTGACCTGCAGAAAGAGGGACTACAGCAGAGCGAAGGCGCAGCCGGATCACAAGGACTTTGGACTGGAGAGACCTGAAGAAGTCCTGCCTGGCGTCACCATCATTCGGCCGCTCCGTGGCCTGGACTGCAATCTTTACGAGAATCTCGAATCGAGCTTTAAGCAACAGTATCCGCAACACAAGTTTGAGATCATTTGTGCAGTAGCAGAAGAAGATGACCAAGCAATACCCATAGTCAAGGATCTCCAAGAACGCTACCCACATGTAAATTCTACCTTGCTTATAGGTGAGCTATGGTTCTCATGAGAGCTCGTGGTAGTTCGAGACTCACTTGCTGTTTGGCTCACGGACGTGCAGGAGAAGAAGCTGTCGGAGTCAATCCAAAGGTCAACAATCTCGTCAAAGCCTACCGGGCAGCCCAATTCGACACGCTCTGGATCGTCGACTCAAATGTACAGACTTCGCAGCAAGCACTGCGGAGAGCTGTGATGGCTTTCAAGCCAACCTCCCCTTCGAGCAAGCCTATAGGACTAGTGCACAATGTGCCTTTTCCCGTTTGGCCCGACACAAATCTAGGTAGCCGAGTCGAGCAGTGCTTCCTGGGCACAACGCATGCCAAAATGTACCTGGCAATCAACTATTTTTGCATAGACTCTTGTGTCTGCGGCAAATCGTGTCTTTTCACAAAGACAGACCTAGAGCGGTCAACGCGAGCGCACGAAGAGCGAGCGCAAGGCAGATCAGACATTCGCCAAGCTGTCAGCGCCCTGAACGCCGAAGACAAGCACGGTATAGCAGCATTTGGCGAATACTTGGGCGAGGACAATATGATTGGAAGGTTCATCTGGCACGAGATTGGCATGCGCCATGCGATTGCGCCAGACGTGGCTGCAAACGCAGTGGGCAATATGAGCTTGGAACGATACTTCTGGCGGCGGGTTCGCTGGATCCGCGTTCGAAAATACATGGTCGTGTGAGTATAAAACACCGTTTGATTCTGGGCAGACAGTACTGAACGTACACGTTCGCTAGGGCATCTACAATTGTTGAGCCATTGACAGAGAGCATCCTATGCGGCATCATTGGCGGACTCTCCCTACGCCATCTCGCGTCTCTACCTTTTTGGCTATTCTTTGTCATTCATATGGTCGCCTGGTTCAGCCTGGACGTGTCACTTTTCCGCGCACTCAGGGTAGCGTCACCAGCAAAGACGCAGCATCACCCATGGCATGATGGACCAGGCCCTTCTGGATTCCGCTTGGCTTTCTTTACAGCTTGGGCAGTCAGAGAGCTTCTGGCTCTACCCATCTGGATTTTTGCAATGCTCGGCAACAAGGTATCCTGGCGGGAGGATGGGAAGCTATATAGAGTGAGAACGGATGGCAAGGTAGTACAAGCTCATGGGAAGGATCAATTAGACGTTCTTGCCGAGAGTCTGTTCAAACGTATTCGCGGAAGGGGTTCTGCTGTAAATACATACCAGAATGTACGTTTAGACGATGAGGAAACGAGCTGAAAGACAGGATACCGTGCACAATGTAACGTACTACAATTCCCATGATCAGGTCAAACAGCGAACCGTCGCGCAGCAGATCTGGCGTTTGACAGGCAGCCGAGTCCGGTGAAACTCCAGGCATCAAGACTTTATCTTCTAATAATTGCACAGATGGAAATACACCTCATTTCGTTTTGTTGCCTATTCTCCTAGCGGCGTCTCAAACGTCATACTATGAAACATCAGTCCAGACGATTTTACGTGTTGGCAGGCACATGCGTGCTCCTCGAGAAGTATGCCTTGATGCCATACGTCTGCAATTCGGAGCGGGCTTGCGCGAAGGTATGGCCTTTATCGTTGTGGTGCTTCCAGACGAAGCGGAACATGAAGAGACATCCGGCCTGTGGCTCTTTGTCAGTGCATACAAGTCCGCGAAAGCAAGATGCTCAACTCACGCTTTCGATGCCCCACGCTACGGTAGCCAGGACGCAGAACACGCCCGAAAGGATGCTGCCTCTGGAGAAGGACGCTATTGTGTTGATGATGCCAGCAGATCCAGTGCCTGGGATGCCGATGAGACTGTGCAGCAAAGCTGTCAGCCAATCTTACCTGAACCTCTGTAGGCCGATTGACATACGAGTATACGCAAAACGCGATGTGGAATGCATTGAAAATGAAATAGAGGTAGTAATAGAACGCCTGCTCCTTCATGTATGCATTGTAGGCCGGGCTATGGACATTGTCAGCGCGGGCTATCTAGGGAACATAGCTTAGATGCACTCACCGATACCACAGTAGGAAGCTGAGCGGTATAATGATAAGATTGACGAGAGATCCACCCAGGTCTTTCCCACCATCATCAGCTCCGGTGACGAGCAGCAGAATACAGGCGACCAAATTGAGCACTATTGTCAAAAGCAAGAGAAGCCAGAGGCGGTATAGAGTGTTTACGATTTGACGGTTTGCGGCAGGCACCTCCTCGTCGATGTCATGGTAGATGAGGGGAGCGAAAGGCCAGTAGGGTCGCGGAGGCCAATTGTTGCGTCCACTGCATTTCAGAGCGCGGACATATCGTCAGCAATGTGTCATGAAAGTCTGTTCGGCGGGCGTGGCAGTAGTTTCGGAACAAGCTGGCACGTGTAAAGCCTACTTACTGCTGGCGGATATGGTCTTCGCGCTGGCCCAGTTTGCGCTCGCGCTCAGCGAGTTCCATCTCCCGCCGCCTGATTTCCTCCATTCTTGCAGCCGTGTCATCGCCTCCAACGCTGCGCCCTGCACTCCTACTGCTTCCGCTCTGGTCCTGGCTTTGCTGATGATAGGGCAGTGTCGCCGAGGAGGCGTTGGGGGTGGCATCAAAGTCGGGCTCAAGGTACTGCACGGATGAGACAGAGGCGTCAGTGCATTGTGAAAGGCTTAAAAGTAGATCAAAATGCTCCCACCTTGTCGTGGTTGTCCGCAAACGGATTGTCTTCGGCTGTGTGCAGGCTCGCCTGGTCTGCAAATGGGTCTGGTAGGTAGCCGCCAAGATGATGCGTTGGTCAGCTGAGACGGCCCGTAAAAATGATTGAAGAGAAGCGAGTAATCACTAGACATCCTGAACGGAGTGCTCGGCGTTCCTTTGCTGTCCTTTTGAAAGCAAGACTTTAGTTGGTCTCTGCGCGACCGTCGTGGCGGTGATGCGCCTCTACGACCTCCCGACTGATCAGCTCGCGAAAAGCACAGGCAGACCCACAGACGCGCACGCAGACTGTCCACCGCAAGATGAGTAGCGACGAGAGCAGTGACGACTACGAGTCCCGTCGCGGTCGCCGCGGGGCCGCTAAGAAGGGCCGTCGTGCAAAACGCTCTGGTCTGAATGATCTTGGAGCGTCTACCTCGAGCTTGGGCGGGCCTTCCAGAGTCAAGCTCAAAGTCAAAGCAGGAGGTGCTATCACAGCCGGCAAGAAGTCTGCAAAAGGTGGATACACCATCACCTCGGCGACAGGCAAGGACGCCAATGTCCCACCCCAGTGGCAAGGATTCGCAGACCGAGAGCTCGACAGCGACACAGAGGAGCCGCTTGTCTTCGAAGAGGCTTTCATGCTGCGTATGCCAGTCCCAACCAATGCAGAACAAGAGAAGGAGCTGGAGCGGTTCTCGGATATGGTCAAGAAGCGGGAGCCCATGGATGAGAAGGACGTCTGGTTCAAGTTTCTGGACTCGCGACGAGCAGTCTTCAACCTGAACCAGACGATGTACAATGCAAAGCTGGTCGACCTGCCCTGCCTTATCGAAAGCCAGAAGACCAACGACGACAAGCATTTGTTCAAGACTGCCGACATTTCGCAGGTACGTCCTGCTTTGCCCTGGCACGCGTCCTGTGTATGAACCAGTCTGACCCTTACATGCTTTTACAATCTAGATGCTCTTGGTAGAGCACCAGATTCCCAATGAGCAAGCAGCGGTGTCGAGTGACAAGCCTTTCAATTTCGACGATTACATCTACCCTCACGGCATCTCTGCGCCACTGCGCAATGTGCGCAAGCGTAGATTCAAGCCCAAGATCAACAAGCAAGCCATTGAAATCGTCGAACGCCAAGTTGAACGGTTGGTGGAGCAAGACGAGGACGCTGATGAAGTCAAATACGAGATGGTCGATGAATCGGAAATTCAAGAAGGCGAACAGCTGAGGACGCAGCAGGAATACATGGCAGAATTCGCCGGTGTCGATATGTCCCTCGACCCAGCACTTATGGGCGCTTTATCGGCGGGCAACATGCCTACTGCGGGCGCCGCCGAGCATCAGCAGGCTACGGTCCCTTCAGAAGTTACTACGGTTGCTGCCGCACAAGATGAGGCATCTAGCCAAGCAGTGGAGCCCGCCGTACCGCCGCTTCCCTCAACTTCGGCCATGAATGTCGATGGCGAAGTCGATGCTGAGGGCGAGGATTCTGGAGAGGACGAGGACGACGAGGATGATGACGAAGAAGATGGCGAGGATGAAGAGGGAGAGGAAAGCGATGCCGACGGTTACGACTCTGATCTTGCAGCAATGATCGAAGGCGAGATTGGAGGAGGTTCGCGCAAGACAGATGCCGGGCAAGCTGCCCAGACGACAGCTTCAGCCTCGGCCCAACCAAATGCAGGCGGTCAATCCGATGGCTCAGCTGGCAGCGATGACGATGATTCGGATGACCTCTTCGGTAAAGGCCGTAGTGATGATGATGAGGAGGATCAAGTGCTTGGCGACGCTACTGTCAAAGACAATGAAGAGACTTTGGAGGCCAAGCGCCGCATTCGACTGATGGCGGACGAGATGAAGGATCTCGAGAATGCTGTCAATAGGAAAAAGCAAGAAGTCTCTCGAGCACCCAATCCAATCATCAAACGTCGTTTCGAAGATTCACTCAAGAAACTGTCTCAGGAGCTCGATATGAAGAAGGCGCAACACCTCGCAGCGCAGAACAAGCTGCAGCACTTCCAGAACGAGATCAAAAAGGCAGACGCAGCAGAGAAAGAGGCCGCAATGGCACCGACACTTGGCAGCGAACCTACTGCTGGACCATCAACATCTTCGCGCAGCGATCCTACTGTAGTGTTCGGCGAGAAGCGCAAGACCACTGAAAAGCCGGCAGCATCACAGCTACGTCAACAAGACGATGATATGCAAATTGACCGATCATCCCCGCTGGCAGCACCGGAGAAATCACAACCAATCGAGAGAGAAGAAGACAATATCGCGGTGGGCGGCGGAGATGATATCCAAGTCTCGGTTGACGACTTTGCAGTACCTCAAGAGCAAAGCGGTGGCGATATTTCCGACCTTTTCGGCGACGATCCTGACGAGTGATCTGAGCCTTTCAGCCTGTCGGTCGTACAAGTCCCAGCTCTCTAGAAGCAGCTCAAAGTGTCACCTTCTGGTGCGCTCGCCGCTTTTCAAGTAGAATGGCCGAGAACTCGCTCTGGAGCGATTTTGATTTGAACCGACCAGGATCCAGCCACCTTTCTGCTCTTCATGCTTTCGGAGATGCGTATTCACGTCGCGTCTTTCACATCACTACCTGTCTTCGTCAGTCATGGCCGTAAATCGCCTAGCAGCTGGCCTGTTCGCTATTGTCTGTCTGCTATTTGGGGTCATTGGGACCGTCGCAGGCGATAGTCTCAATCAAGCCTTGATCGACACTTTCAAGGCTCGGGCTCTAGCGCGACACTACTTTCGCCAGCAACAATTGTCCAATACCCATGGGCCATACAAACGTCGAACGCGTCGAAGCCAAATCACTTTGAATGTGCCTGATGAGCGAAGTGATGCAAGTGCAGATGCAATTGTGCCATACCTCATACATCCGAGTCGATACGAGGACGAGAAAACGTCAACTCAAAGTGTGAACGACACCTCGGGCGACTCAGCATCGACTTTCAATGGCAACGACAATCGGGCAGATACCGTTCGATACGGCAAAACCAGCTCGATGTCCGAGCGCAATCGACCCATCAACCCGCTCATCTATTCTGAGATGCAAAGCGGCAAAGGAGACAGCAACGCGAAAGAATATACCTTGCTCTACGCAAGCTCCGATCCATTTGCAACCGTCCCTGCTGTTGCCTCGAATTCAAGCGCGCCTGCCAATGCTATGCTTGATCAGGAGCATGGTCAAGATGACAGAGATACTCTTTGGCCTCACAGGAAGCGTGGCAGCAGTAGCACGACTGCCGTGCCAACTTGGCAAGGGCAACCGTCCGAGTTCAAGCCCAAAGTGCCTTACGAGCCTTCCGCTCACAAAGCCGATGATTACGGTGACATACTGTCAAAGAGCCTATGGTTCTATCAAGTGCAACGTGAGCTATACAGTATCCCTGACCATTCAAAGGGATTGTACTGATCTTCGTGTCTTCTTTACCTCAGGGAGTGGCCTCTTGGCCAAGACGCCTAGACCTGTCCCTTGGCGAAATGATTCGGCGTTGCAAGATGGCTTCGACAACAGAATCGATCTCACTGGCGGCTACTACGATGCAGGCGACTATCTGAAGTTCACCTTGCCCTTGAGCGCAGCCTTGACCACCCTGGCGTGGTCTGGAGTAGAGCATTGGCAAGGCGTATTACATGTAAGCCAACCACAAAAGTATCTCATGTCCATGCTAACATGTAACCGTCACAAGTCGGACAATATTGGATACTGGGATGAGACGTTGCGCTGGGGTCTAGACTGGTTGATCAAAGCCCACCCAACTTCGGAAAGACTCTACGCCCAGGTTGGCAACGGAGACATCGACAACAATTATTGGGTTAGTCGCGCCACTTCTTCGGTTGTCGGCTGCAGAGATTAACGAGAGGCTTCATTTAGGGCGGCGACCGCACAATACCCGGCCCACGTCCTTCGTTTTATGTCGATAGGAGCAAGCCGGGTACAGACGTTATGGCAGGAACCGCAGCCGCCTTTGCCTCCGGTGCTATCTTTTACTCATCCATCATTGGAGACGACAAGTATGCCAGGACCCTGCTCAAGCACGCTTTGAGCCTGTACTACGTCGCGGAATCGGCGCCCAAGCTGCTCTATCAAAAGAGCGTCCCTGCCGTCAAAGACTGGTATTCCAGCTCGGACTATTCTGTGAGTGGGCTCGCTTCTCTCTCCTGTATCGTACTGCGCGCTTACGGACATTCAAGGATGAGCTAGTGTTGGGGGGCCTCCTGCTGTACCGGGCAACGAAGAATCAATACTTCCTTGAGCGCGCCGAGCTATACTTTGACAAGTACAAGGTCGCAGACAACCGCGATCCAGTCGACTGGGATTCGAAACACGGGTCGTGTCTGTTGCTTGGAGCTCAGCTTGTGGAACAGAACGGCGTGAAGAGCAAGGTCGATTGGCGAGGCAATCTCGTTACGTATCTGAAAGAAGCAGCGCTCAAGCAAGGAAAGACCCCAGGCGGGCTGCTCTATTATTCTGGATCTTCGGAAGAAAATTCGCTGCCTACAGCGATGGGGATCACATATCTGATGATGGAATTTGCTCGCATTTTCCCGGAAGACGATGCGGCGAACAAGCTTCGACAATTGGCAGATTCGCAGATTGACTATGTCTTTGGCAAAAACCCTCGTCGTATGTCGTACGTTGTTGGTGTCTCGCCAAAGTCGCCCAAGAACCCTCAGGTACGCAAGGCTTATCAAAGGTCGCGCTGCAATAGCTGATGTGCTTTTCTGTGCCTGACAGTCTGCAATGGCCTCTGGCGGCAACGATATCGGCAACGTAGATCACTCGCCAGAGCAGATGGCTCATGTCTTGTATGGCGGTCTAGTCGGTGGACCGGCAAAAGACGATTCGTTTCAGGACAAGCGGTCGAATTACAAGCAATCAGAGGTACGTTTCAACTGTCACCCGCGCAAGTAGAGCAAACTGACCGTATATTCTCTGCGTTCGGCCCCCAGTGTGCATTAGACTACAATGCACCATTGACAGCCATACTGGCGTCCGAGTTTGAGTTGCAGAAGTTGCCGTACTTTGCACGAAAGTAGAGGCGGATCATCCAGGTAGTTGGTGCCCAAAGAAATAGGACCAGCATGGGAGAGGATAGCACATCATCGAGTGCCCATGCGGCAATGTACTCTGTATCTATATGTGCAGAACGATGCCGATAATTGCGCTTTGCTCGTCTCTTGCTGTGTCAGCAATGCGTTCACTGAGACCCGAAAGCCTGATCGGACGATGCACGCTCGTCAAACGCGGAAAGAAAGCCCTCAGGTCTTGCGATCTGCGACTAAGTCTACAGCAGCCGTTCTGTCACTCCCTTGCGACCCGTGCCTTGGTCGCCCTCTAACCAACCCTGGCATCCTTCGTGCGCTCAGCAGCAGCTCGCGTGCGCCCTTCAGCTGCGACTGCTTTGTCACGCCCTGCTGCTCGACTGTCGCCATCGCTTGGGCTGGACCTGTACTCTTCATCTACGAACCTCTCATCAGCCAGCACAAGACTTGCTAGTGTAAGTCCAAACCACCAAGGTGCTGCTGTCTCGACTCATACTGACAAGTCGCAACTGTGCCACTCTGATTGTCCACGATCATCATTGTTCTTGAACACAGGTCTCACGAGCTTTCGCAACAATGGCTCCCGTGTCTGAGCAGAAGTACGAATATGACTTCCTCGTCATCGGTGGAGGCTCAGGTGGCATGGGTGCCTCGCGAAGGGCCGCTCAGTATGGCAAAAAGGTCGCCGTCATTGAAGGCTCTGGTGTTCTTGGTGGCACTTGCGTCAATGTTGGTAAGCACGGACAGCCAGCATGAGGAGTCGATATCCTTCTCATGTGGCTTTTGTTGTATCTTCCAGGATGCGTACCCAAGAAGGTAATGTGGTACACGGCCGACATCCAGGAAAAGCTCCACGCAGCCAAAGAATACGGCTTTACCGTCAGCGGCGAACCCAGCTTTAGCTGGCCAGAAATCAAGAAACGACGTGACGCATACGTTCATCGTCTCAATGGCATCTACGAGAAGAACTTGCAAAATGACAAGGTCGACTATATCGCGGGTCATGCTCGTTTTGCAGGTCCAAACGAACTCATCGTGAAGGAGCTCGAGGGTGGCAAGGAGAGAAAAGTCACTGGGCAGTACATTTGCATTGCTGTTGGCGGACGCCCTTCTGAAATCGACGTTCCCGGCGCAAAATACGGCATCGATTCGGATGGGTTCTTCCGCCTGGAGGATTTGCCCAAGAAGGTCGTTGTCGTCGGAGCTGGCTACATTGCTATTGAGCTCGCTGGCATCTTCCACACTCTAGGAGCCGAGACGCACCTGCTCATTAGGCACGACAATTTTTTGCGCACCTTTGATCCCATCATTTACGAGACACTGATCAAGCACATGGAGCACACCGGCATCAAAGTGCACCGCAAGACCAACGTCACCAAAGTTGAATCGTCTGTGCCAGTAGAAAAGTTCGACCACACCAAACCTACAGCCATGACTGTCCATACCGATCAAAACGAGAAGATCGATGCCGAATGCCTCCTCTGGGCCATCGGTCGCACCCCTGAAACAGACACCTTGGGTCTCGAGACCGTGCCCAAGATCAAGCTTGACAAGAAGGGCGATATTGAAGTCGACGAATACCAGAACACAGCATACGAGCACATTTCAGCGATTGGTGATGTGCAAGGCAAGGCACCACTGACACCAGTCGCAATCGCCGCTGGCCGCCGTCTCTCGAACCGTCTTTTCGGCGGCGAACAGGGTAAAAAGCTCGGAACCAAGCTCGACTATGAGAACATTCCTTCTGTCATCTTCTCACACCCTACGTGCGGCTCGGTTGGCATGACTGAGCCTGAGGCTCGAGAAAAGTACGGCGACAAAGTCAAAGTCTACAAGTCGAGCTTTACCGCCATGTATTTTGCTGTCTTCTCAAAGCAGGAAGACAAAGAGCCTACCGCTTACAAGCTTATTGTCGTTGGAGAAGAGGAGAAGGTCGTTGGACTGCACATGATCGGCCAAGGCTCCGACGAGATTCTGCAAGGTTTCGCAGTGGCCATCAAGATGGGAGCTACCAAGGCAGACTTTGACAATACTGTAGCTATTCATCCCACGAGCTCCGAAGAATGGGTGGTGAGCAATTTAGTCACATAAGCCGGCCTTTCTCTTCTTTGCTCATTCTTTTGCTTTCCTCTTCTGTGCTTGCTGGCCGAATCATCATACCCGCGCAGACAATGAGCAAGTCTACCTGAAGTTTGACAATAGTACGGCCATCATGCTGAGCAGTCTTTCTTCCTGCAGGATGAGCGAAACGAAAGCAAATGTCTGTGAGGATAAGGCATTTCCGGAAATTGTTTCTAGAGAGATGCATCGAGGGCCCCGGATTGCGAACAGAACGGCAATCGAAACAAGATGAATCTCAAGGTAATAGCTGAGCAGACCGACAAGGCTCAGATACTGATACGTAATTTCATGTAATACATTCTGCATTTGCTTTGCCTCGTTTCGTTCGTCGTCTCATTGCTCTAGCCAACACACATTGGTCGACTTGTGGAAGCATCTATTCAAGCGTAGGCGAGGACTCGGTACGACATGTTGTCGTTGATCTCCTCACCACCAAAAGCGCAGGTGCCACCGTTCATAGCCGGGCCAGTCCTGCATTGCCGAAGGGGAGAGATGCAAAGGACTCATCAGCGTCTGTATAGCGAAAATATGCGAAATGTACAGGTCCTTAAGGAGCATGCGACTCACTTGCCAGGAGTAACAGAATCTTTAAAGTCGACCTGGGCGACATAGAGAGGATTGCCTTGGCTGTCCTGACCACCCTCGACGAGCTTGAGGCCGTGGTTGGGATCGAGCTTGCCATTCATGTCGACCCATTTGACCGAGTTCTGGTCTCCGCAGAGGATCTCGTACTTGCCAAAGTATAGTTCTCGACCGGCGTAGCCAACGAGAATGCCTCGGCCGGTGGTCGGACCTGGGAGAGCGATAGGAAATGCAAGGTGATAGTGTTTAGATGGAATCGATCGCGATAGCGACGTGTGGATGCGACGACTCACCAATCTTGCCGGGGTGAACACCGGCCTGCGTGTCACAACATGACGAGGTGTAGGCAACTGCTCAGCTATGGTCTACAGGCTTCGGACGCAATATGCACAAGGAACGACGTACAGCTTGGCCGTCGACCTCGACGTGTGTACGGGCCACGAAGAGGGGCTCACCACCAGGCTCCTGACCGCCGCGGATGGCATCGTGAGGGATCTCCTGTCCCGAGTGGAAGCTTCGCTGTAGGCGGAGTGACAGTGAGTGGGAAGTGGTGACAAGGATACAGCGGTCATCAGATGAGACGGTGAACAGCTGAGCGTGAACATGGCGACTCGATGCGGCCAGACTCACCCATTCGACGCCCATATTGACTGGTTTGTGATGGATGTAGGGTCTTGAGGTATAGAATTTGTTGGGAGTGAAGGAAGCGGAACCAAGAGGCAGCAGGGTGGAGAACGTTGCGACATGAGTTTGCGCACAGGCCTGCTGCTGCGAGTCCAGCAATGGCGTCAGAGGCGCGTCAGTGGCGTGTTGAGCGCGAGCTCTGGTGCATTTGTCTTGTCGTCCGAGCGTGGACGACGGGGACACGCTTTTGCAGCTCCCAATTCAACACTCAAACGAGAGATCCTCGCGGCGGCGTGAAAGCAAAAGAAGCCAATCTGCTGAATGCTTTACAGCCAGGAGTCAGTTCTCGAAAGTCAAGCCTTGCGAGGCAGGCTTACCGCCAGGATGCGAGCTGATCGCGTCCATCCGTGACGCGAGACCACCTGGAGCGAATACCACGCAGCTCTGCATCAAGATGCTATACTCAGCCAGTTATCATACACTAATATTGCACGCCATCTACCATGGGCGGCTGACGATAGTACACGCTGGAAGCTGCCACCTTTGAACGCCCAAACGCTCGGGGTCGAGGCAGCACCAGAGCTAAAAAGGCAGAACACCCTACAACTGCAATGGTCTCACAGCTGAATGCTTGGCCTCTCGTCCTACAACTTCGCCGCAGTACAGTCTCTCTGGCTGTTCGATGCCTGACGTCCGAGATTGTGCTCGTTGAGATCACGCGACGACCATCCGCTGAAAGGAAAAAGAAAACCGTTCACTGCCTTGCCCCTTAGAGGCCTAGTCCAGTGCCCCTATAGCAAGCTTGTCCCGCAGGAATCGGCATTACTCCAAGATTGCGGGATACAGCCAAAAGGGCAAATTCCATAGACCCTTAGAAAGCGGCAATCGAGCGTTCAACAGCCCGCATGGCGCAAGGCAAGCCGTCTATCTGCTCTATAAAAGCTGGCCTCAAGGTCGTTGCATTCTCTCTTTCGAACTCCAACTACCGAACACTTGAGCCAAGTGAACGAAAACCCGCAAACTCCAGACTACAATTCCTCACTATGCTATACTCTACCAAAGCTTCCAGTCTCGTGACCATGACTTTCGTCGCGCTATCTCTGGTCACCTTTGCAGTCACCGCTCAGAGCGATAATACCTGTCCTCCCAAGTGGAGCAGCAATGGATGCCCTTGCGGCGATGATAACATGGCTTGGCAGGTGCGTACAAAGGACTCACTCTCATTGATGAACGTTCAGTACCACGGACACTTATAATGCATCTGTGCCTTACGTATCAGTGCTCCGCCAATGGCAACTTCTTGCTCCGCTGCGATCCCAACAAAGGCTCTGGTGGAACATGGACACAATACATGGAATGCAAAGATGGCAAGGTGAATGCTGAATCTGAGAAATGGAGTCCAGGCAATTTGCTGATGCCTTCAGCCGTATGCTGTTCCGTGAACACAGAAATGCAACTGGGACGCTTCTACCAGCACTCTGGACTGCAAATAGTGCGCACCGCTGCGGTGTTACGTTGAGCCAGGCATTCAATGGGTGCTCGGCGAACATACTGGCAACTCAGGCTCTACCCTGGCACCAGGAGTACTCGAGCAGTGCGTACGGTGGAGCTTTAGATATACCTCTGAATTAGCATTCAGTCTTTGTATGTAACAGTATAGCTCTCCAAGACGCATAGCAGAAGCTCGTCCATCTCTTGCCCTTGCAAACACATCCCCTTGCCGCCACCAGCGCGTTTCGTTTGCGGAACTCAGCTTTACGCGTGCGTGCTTGACTTCCTCGCAAGCTTACCCAGCCTCCTCTTTCGCGAGACTTGTCTTTTAGTCTTAGACCACTCCAAGGCCATGCGACGGACAGCGGCACTTCCTCTATCTTGACACGGCAGAGCTCGTCGCAATGGCTGCTGGCGAACGATCAGACAGCGAATTCGAAGGAGAGAATGGCATACAACACGTCAAAGACCATGGCCCGCACGCGGAAAACACAGCGAAGAAGGCAGAGGACACATCAATGTCCAGGAGCCCGTCTGTCTCGTCAACCACTTCTGGCCTGTCGTCCGACGATGAAAGACTGCTCGACCAGGCAATCGCGCCTCGAGAACGCGTGTCGATTTACGTCCAGGTATTCGAAGAGATGCTCAACACTGTGCTGGAACACGAGAGCCATCTCTTCAATGAAGGGGAACTGGACACTCTTGCACGCTTCAAGCAAATGTCCTGTGAGTCTGGCCGGTCTGGCCGGTCTGGCCGACGGACAACCACTTTTACCGCCACCAAGGAGCGGCAAACCTCGCGACAAAACAAATCAATTCGCGAGAAATATTAGCTGAAAGCTTTCATTCCATTTCCTTTTCATATCTAGACCCCGCGCGATACCTCTTTGTCCGCCTCTTTGCCCGCAAGAATGGTTGGTTCCGCACTGCACGCTTGAAATACCACGACGAACTGGCGGATGTCCAGGCTGCTGTTGACGAATTGTGCGGCGCGGAAAACGCTCCTGCATCTAAGTTAGCGCCGCATCAGCGCGAAAGTGTCATAGACGAACCAGAAGTGCCTATAGCTGGACCGTCTCGTCCGAGTCCTCCGAAAGCAGTTCAAGACGAGAATTCCATTCACATACTTTCCGATGCCGATGAAGAGGCAAATGCGTCACTTCAAACGAAGCCGTTAGTTCGAATTAAGTCTACGCTCACGTCGGACCCGCTCACCAACCGCACTGTCAAAGAAGTAAAGCAAGACCAGGCGGATTTTGGTCTATCGCGGTTCGCCATCAACGAGCAGATCTTGGCAGAGCGCAACGATGTCGACGAGTTGCTGGCTTTACTTTCTTTGGACGAACTCAAGGTATATTTTCTTTCATCTTCAACTAGCTGTACGCGACTGAGCGCATGTCGCACTATCAGGCTTTGGGGAAGGATCTGCGAATCCCATCAAACTATACAACCCGCCCGACTTTGATGGAAGCAATCAGACGGACATCGTCAAATCAGTCTACTATCACAAGCATGTTTGCCGCGTCGGCTGCTAAAGCCAAGGCCAAAGCAGAAGCGCTGCTGAGTATCACCAACCGCAAGATCGCCAAGGTCGTCGATAAAGGGAAACAACGGGCAGCTGCGCCTATGCCTGCACCCCAGCGACAAACAGAAGTCTTGACACACAAAAGTGAGTTGCGGTTGGCCATCATTTATCAAATTCAGCTGATACTTGTTGCAGTCTTGCAATATCTTGGCCGATGTGTCAAGCTTGAATCTGGCCCAATACGCCTGTTTGCCCGCTTGCATCTCCTCTACTATCGATCCGTTTCATACTCCGAAAAGACTCTCACACAAGCTGTCCTGGGTCGCTTTAAGATCCGAAACTATCCTTCCTACACTGTCAAGCGCTCTTTCAGCATCTTCGAAGACCGGCGAGCCCTCATTGAATACGAAGAAGCTCTGATATTAGAAAGGCGCATCGAAGATTTGACCGGCGAAGCTACGGACCCTACCATACTAAGGCGCATGCGCAAATATACCAAAGAAGACCGGGAGAGGGACATGAGAGAAGCTTTAACCATTTTTGAGGCGGCTTATCCCAGATGGAAAGCTATCGTCGTATCAGAGAAGCAAAAAGACGAAGAAGCAGCACGCCTACGAAAAGAGCAGGGCACACCAGACGACCGTTTGACATACTATCGGAAGCGCTTCTTGGCTGGGTGGCCCCTGACTCGCGTTGTCTATAAAGGCGCGACTATATTGGCCCGCTTGCACGAATATGACCGCGAGACCGAGGTGCTGGAGTCACTGCTGGGTCAAAGTTGTTTCCGCCGTGGCAAGCGGGGAGAGTGGTATGACCGTTTGGCGCTTGTCTACATGCACCATCACGCTAAGCTCAAGCAAGACGAGACCATGGACAAGGCTCAATATCAAGAGAAAGCTCTAGCTCTGTGCTACGAGGGTCTTAATCATCCTTGGACGCATCTGATCTACCATAATTCCTTGGCGAGGCGCATTGTCCGTCTGGAAAGTGCGCTGAACACTCCAACAGAGGATCGTCATCCCCCAGTACCAGGATTGCGCGCCGCTCACAAGCGTGTCATTCGCGGCGAGAAGCTCTCAGAAGGCGAGACAGGCAAAAAGAGCATATGGCGCGCGGCCGACGGCGATGAGACTTCCGTCGAGGAGCTATGTCTGGACGTGTACAAGTCAGAAGGCTGGAAAGGCTTTCATTCGGAAAATGGCATTCTTACGACCATTGTAGGTTGCTTCCTACCTTGAAGAAGGTGTCTCGAAAGCCTCATTAACGCTCGCTCCATAGTTTTCCCTGCTTTTCTGGGACGTCATCTTCGCGCCGATAGATGGAGTCTTCGAGACAGCCTACCAGTCTGGTCCCTTGGATCTGTCGACCGATGCATTTGCTATTGTCCGTGCAGATCTCGTCAAAGAACGCCTCGCTAGTATCAAAGCTGGCGAAGGGCCTAAGCTCTTGGAGGCAACAGACCTGCGAGAGCGGGAGAACAAAACGTATTGTGTCGGGCTAAAGTGGGCATACGAACGCGATGAACTCCTTGAGATCATTCATTGCTTCACGCCGCATGCTCTCAGCATGATCTGTCGCGTCTATGCAGAAGAATGGAGTCATCGAGTCGGTGGCGTGCCCGACCTATTGTGGGTAGCTTTTCAAGATTGCTCGTATGAACATGCTGCTCACTTCGCGCTGCCTGTAGCCTTTGGAATTTTGACAAGAAGACTTGTCGCTTGGTAGAGGTGAAAGGACCAGGCGACTTTTTGAGCGAAACCCAAAAGGTACGTCTGTCGACACTTGGTAGCTAGCAATTTGTGAGTCTGAACATTGCTTTAGGTCTGGATCGATGTACTGTTGTCGGCCGGCGTCAGCGTGGAGCTGTGTTCTGTACATCAAATTCTAGAGGAAGACGATCTTGAGCTCAGCGAAACTGAATCGCCAAAGAAGAAGCAAATCTCGCCGGCCGCAAAGCGCAAGCTATCAGAGTCGGACAGTGAGCCGCTGGACAATGCGCCTGCTTTGGGCGTAGACAAGAAGAACGGAGAGCCATACTCGTCCAAGAAGCCAAGAGCGAGAGCCACGAGCACTGCGAAGCCAGAAATTGTCGCGAGACAGACATCTGGAAAGCCAGTTCAGGCTAAGCCTGCTAAGTCCTCAAGCAAGTCCAAGGCTTCACGAAAGAGCAAGTCAACGCAGAAGCCCACGACGGTCTCGACCGGTGTTGATGCAATTATAGTACTGTCAGACTGACATGTGGTCCCGCGGCGGAATCCTTATTGTTGTGCTCGGCACAGGCCGCTGTAATACAAATTCTCCCACACTACGACTTCAGTCCATGTCAACATCTTCACTGCCCTCATCATCCGTATCGCCGCTAGCCTCTGCATCTTGCGATGCGCCTCGGTCCGTGCCCTCTGGCGTGTCGAGCGTTGTTGAGCGCGTCCCGTTTGAAAGACCGTTAACGGCAGGTAAGCTATGGGCAACTGGCCGCTGCTCGTCGACAGCCGGCTCTGACACCACTCCCCTGCCTACTGATGCCGAGCATTGAGAGTTGATTTGAGCCGCGAAGTAAGAGCCAGCGTAGTGCTCGAGTTCCGAAAAGTCAAACATTGAGTGCGCCGAGGATGGCGGATAGGCTTCTTGCAGCGCTTCGAGGACAGTGCTCGTGCATGCTTCCCGGTCTTGTTCTTGTACAGAGTCTCGCTGTATCGCTTCACCGATCTTGTTCAGATTAGTGCTACGAGCTCCAAAGACTTTTCGCACGCTGTCGTTGCCCAATGCTCTCACGCCCATCACGGCGCCAACGAGGGTTCCAGTGTGTCGACTGTCCGGTAGACAGCCATTGACAAGACCGCGCAGGACCGTCTGCATAGTCCTTGGTTTGAGCGCGGAATACGAGGGAGCATATCGACTCAAAATGAACGTGAGGAAGGAAGCTGCATGCTGCCGTGTGAGTATGTGGCCTGCACCTGGTGTTTGCGCTTGTGAGTTGGTGGACGGCCCGAGGGAGGATGTGAGGAGAATAGACAGGACGCAAGGAAGAATTTGGTGGAGCTGGGCACATTTCGGATGAGTCAGCCCCCTCTCCGCAAAGGTTTCAAACTCCGTGGCCCTACATATGGTTCAGAGAACAGGGAGGGATTTTGAAGCATAGCTTCGAGGATGTCCAGACATTGATCGAGCGTTGTCAGGGACGTTGACAAGGAAGAAACCACCTACCGACAGGTATAGTGCTCAGTCTTCTGGCACTTTGAAACTCAAGCTGGACTCACACGCTCGGCAACCCATTGCACAAGATATGCAACGAGCCCTTGCAAGCCTGTGTCACCCCTAAAGCTGTGAAGAGCTGCGGCTCGGCTGACTTCATCGGCATCCTATAAAGAGATCGTCAGCGCTGTAGAAGAATCTCAAAGACGCGACCCACAATCGCTGCCGAAGTAAGTCGGTCAAAGTACAATTGCAATTCTCGTGATAGCGCATGGGCTACCAATGGCTTGACTTCTGTTCCTTCTGGACCCAGTGCCAGCGTTCTGCCAGCAGAACGCGCATTCGCTGCAGCTGTCCGCAGGTCTATGTGTAGCTCACGTATCAGTCAATGTACAGCCTCGCTCAGATGTGAATGCAAATTACCGGCTGGTGAAGGGTTCTGGGGTACGGCTGGCTGCACGCCTTCCACTGCCAGCCAGTGTGCTGATTCAAAGCAAGTTAGCAAGGGCACAAAAATGAAGGATGCTACCTGTCTCCATACCTGTGTATGATATTTCCCTTGGTATTGGTGGTAATTCGGACTGGATGAGCTTAGAGAGGTCGATTTCCTCGTCCTCTGCTACGTATAGGTTGCCAGAGGCGTGGGTGACTTTGCGGTAACTAAAGGGCGCGTGCGATGATGCGAAGCCCCACAATGGCTATTGAATCCCACAAACACAGCACGTCAGCATCCGCATGCCGTTCTGGCAGCCTTGCATGACTGACTTCGATATTGCGAGCTTTGAGGGCGTAATCGAGGTCTTCCACCTTGAGGCGCGAGCGCTTCGCATGCCGGGCAAACTTTACAGACTCCTACGAGCGTAGAACCAGGTCAGGAACACGTCTCTCGAGCGCTGTATGCCGATTGTTGACCAAAGTTACCTCAATGACCTCCCTTAGCCTGTATTCTACGTCCGCTGCCAAAGCGCTTGACACATCGTCGGACAGGCCAGAGATGCCCAGGGATTCTGCCACGTCCTGGGCGCGCAATTTATGAGCTACACCGGTCTTCCCGGTTGTGTCTGCCTCGTCCTTACCTTCACAGAGCCCTTTGGCCAGGCGGTGGTGGCCATGGCTGGGAGCGGACGTGATCGGCAAGAGCCAACCTGCGTATAACTTGCAGAAGACGAGGACGCAGGTCGCAAAGTGTCTTATTGCCCGAGCCTGCAACAAAGCTCTACATCCATAGCATGGTGGCGCCATATTCTAGCAAGCTTCGAGCACTATGAGCTCTTCAACACTGGCGACAAGCAAACAGGTGGCGTTTCCACGCGTTGATGGAGACAAGCAGCTTTCATTTAGCCATGTCCTGGGGCATCGGTTGTCGGCAGCTTTCTTGATCTTGAATATGACATACCGTCCAAGCTCCTGCAATACAAGGGCAAGAGTCTGTGTGCGGGCGACCGCGAAACCGCCAATTTTCATTGCAATAGATCAAGGTAGGAAGCTGTATTGACCTTCATATACGCACTTTTCGTCAATGGCGAAAAAGGCCACACATTGGGCGAAACTCCCAGACAAGACTGCCAGAAAGCTCAATCAAATCGCCTCACTGCACTGCTTCCTCAAGAGGCTTCTTGCACTAATAGTTCGCTTTCGTCAGAAGACGTGCTTCTTGCCCACATTTGGAAGCAATAATGATAGGAGAGCGACCGCAAACTAGCATTGGAGATTATTGTCAGTATGGACCTGAATGCCTGCCTTGTGGCCTCGTGCACTGACCATCGGGGCTCCGGCAACATATAGAACGTCATTCGTGCCAGTGTTAGCCAGAATGTGAGAGCCTATCTTGGGCGAGACAATTGCTAGCGAAAAAAGGTCTCAGAAATGAATCTGAAAGGCGCTTGGGAGTGAACTCACAAATGAGGCGGCCGAGAGTGGATGCGCTGCCGACGCCAATTCCTCGAACGCTTGTGTGGAAATACAGAGGAGCGACTCCATAGAGAATCGAATTGAAGGCAGATTGGAAGAAATACTCCAGTGAGTTAAACGCAACGCTGTCGCACATCTTAGCATAGCTGCCCTCTCCTTTTGGGCCGACTCGAGTGTACGCCAACTTACTTTCCGGCTTGAGAGTCTATAACGGCGAAGAGGAAGAGCGACACGCCCTGCAAGGAAGCCGTTCTGTTGTAAAATAGGTCAACAGGACGCACCATGGCTATGAAGACGTTTATGTGGAAGCCTACATGGCCATAGACCACCTCTGGGCCAACACCCTGATCTCGACTAAAGAAGCCCCGAGGGCCACACCGGGCAAGCCTACCACCGCCTGTATGATGTAATTGCGGTAGGTCTCATAGGTGCTGATGTCCGCGGCAGCTCCCTTGCGCTGCAAAATGATGGGCAAAAAGGAACCAGCCAAGCTGAAACTCCAGTAATCGATGAGGTAGATGGCCCAGATTAAAAGCGTTAGACCAATCGCTTTTTTGGTCGAAAAGAGGGTCTTGAACTGTGTTAGGTTGTACCACTTCTTGGGCTTTGCTGTCACAAGCTCCTGCTGAGAATCGGCGGTGCTGATTTGGCTGCGAATGGCTTCCAAATGTTGAAAGTCCTCAATCGTGAGGTGAAGAGAGCTGTTCTCGCACTTGTTGAATTTGGCTATCGAGTGAACGACATCAATTGCTTGCTGGTCTCTGCCCTTAACGATGAGAAACTTGGGCGACTCGCGGAAGTTGAACAGGAAAAAGCGAATGAAGAAGAGACCCAATGTGATCGATCCAACAGTATAGCAGCTGTACCTCCAGCCCTGTGTATGTGTATCAATGCCTGTAGATTCCCTCGAAAGCTGGAAACCTACCATGTTTTCCGACTTGGGACAGCAATTCGCGGGTGCCCCGGGCGACTGGCAGAGATCAATGTTGCACGAATTGGAAGGCTGGAAGGTAAAGCTTGAGTTGGCGAGTTTGCGAACATGATGGGAGGGCGTACTCACAATGAGCGCCCATGTTATAAGGGAGCAAAAGAGGACACCAAGAGGCTGGAAGATCGACAAAACTACCAAAAGCCACCTATTTCGCTGCGTCCGTGGGTCAGGTAACATGTTCTCCACAGGGCAGCACGTGATATACGTACAGCGGGTAAGAATTCGAGCATGATTGTTGCGTCTATAGGGATGTTTCCACCAAGCCCGAGGCCGCACAGAGCAGCGAGACCGCAGATTGCACCAAAGCTATCGGGAACTCCTGTTTTTGGGTGGCCAACGCATTAGTACGCGAGGCCAATCGGGACATTGCTGGCAAAGTCATCTGCCTACCCAGGAATAGTCCGAAGAAGGCGGAGACGAAGAGCGAGATGTTGAACGCCCATCGTCGTCCAACAACGTCTATCAAAATGCCCCACATGAAGGCTCCCGCACCTGTATGGGTAGCATGCGACAGAAGTCAGCTTCATGAACCTGTCCAAGGAACAGCGTAATACTTACACAAGCCCGCGTTAAATGAGCTTGATAGGTTTCCTATATAGATTGCAACCGACATTGGCAGGTCAGCTAGGCTATCCCCTAGTCTCTGAGTATCGTAACGCACCGAGATCTTCGTCCGCGACTCCAAGTTCGACGCCCAGAGGTGTGATGATCAGACCGAATAATTGTGCGAATGCCAGATCTAGGAAATACCCAAAACCTGTAAGGCAGAAGAGGCACCACTGTTGAGTGGAGAGCCGAAGCAGAAGAAATCAATATGATACGGCCGGTGTCAGCGGCGTGACGAAGCTCGTCGTTGTGCAAGCTAGTTCACCTGGTAGCGGCCCATGCCTTGACTGTTGATGGCTCTATTGACCAGTACCATTTTCTGCTCCACCGGGTCCAGATTTCGGAGGTCCTCGTCGGCTTCCACATCTCTGACTCTCGTAGATCCAGCTTTTTCTTGCTTCTCATGCTTTGTAGTCGCTGGTAGGCCACCGGCAGCGGATGGTGCACTGTCCTGTGCTGTGGTCTCAGAACGCATTGACATATTGCTACTTCCTCACTTCGCCGGCGGGTCTTGCCACACTGAAGGCAGACCTGTAACCTCAGACTGAAGCCAAGGTTGATCGGTGGAAGCGTGACTTCAGGGGGGTTTCCACGGCACTGGTATGTAAATGCGAAGCTAACGTATGTCCAATCTATTGAGCGAAGGAACTTTCGAAGCTGAGAATCAGATGGTGAACGCGATGCGTCAAAGATCAGCTTTCAGACTCATGCGTTTAGAGTTCATATCGCGATTTCGATCTAATCATGACGGCCGGGCGATCAATAGCTTGGAACGGCAGACATGCCGGCGATCGCATTTCGGCCATGTGCAGCAAGTCCGATCCAGAATCTAGCATTGCAGTGGCATTCGGGACGTAGTCCACGGCGTTACACCTCTCGTAGTGAATGTGGTGCTTGCTAAGCTGGTACCACGAGCAGATGTCGCGAGAGCAGGAAGTGACACGACGCTTGTAACCTGAGATCAGCATGAGAACCCTCTTGTTTCCACTCAATATACTGTACATTGTCGCTCTATCAATCAACGGCGCTCTTTGACCAGTACGAGCAGCGCAAGGAACGACAGGAGCATGAAACCTCCGAAATACATACAGAGAATCGCGAAATCTGGCCACCAGAAAGCTTGAGCCCGGAAACCAAACATTGAGAGAATGGTTGCAGCCGGGACTTCAATATCCACTCCGTACTAAAGGTCGGCAGCCGTTAGAATGCGTCCGACTGCAGCATCCCTTAGCCTACACACCTTGTGGTCCTTGAGCTGCAGATATCGCACTTCGTTGACCAGCAAGCTCTCGAAAGCTGCATGGAAGAATGAAACAGTTTGAAGCCAGCCTACGCCAAGTGGTACTTTATCGCGATTGACTAAAAGACCTGCAAAGAGCAAGCTATTTGTCACGTCGGACGATGCGGATCGAGTCAGCGATAGAAAAGGTGTAGGTGACTGGCTGAACGGCGTACTTGAACAGCATGACCAGGCTGCCGACCAGATTGGCGACGCCGGAATTGCTAATGACTATGCTAATGAAGAAGGTGACGCTGCTTGCGGATAAGTTGAACATGATGAGAATGAGAATGAATTTCCAGAATTGTTCCACCGTGGGAACGAGTCCAACTGGATGATAAAGGATGGAGCCTAAGATGAAGGGCGGGATAATGCGCAAAGGCAGAACATCGAATAGAACCTGTGAAGAGCCAAAATTAAGGTCCAGTAGATTATTATGTGACTCGATGGCTCACTTTGGCAATGAAGTAGGTTATTGGCGAATAGTAGCCATTTGATCGCTCTCGCATGAACAGAATGCGCTCTTTCGCGAAGACCTCCAGCGAAGTTAGGCAGGAGAACCCGAAAAGAGCAAGGACAAAGAAGAATAATCCCATCCGGTTTTGGAACCCAGGTATATCGTTCCTGCAATCATCCGCTCTGTCAGCTCTCTGTTATAAGACGTTCATGTAGGGGGTCGACAACTTACGTGACTTGCGCGAATAAGAAGCTGCACAATACTGCAGATCTTGACCGTCAGCTGTGTATGCTCATTGTAGGCTAAACAGGTATGCACTCACGCGCAACGACAATGGAAACCACGTAGTGCGCGAGCATAAGCATGGGATTCCGGTATAGATTCTTGAAAGCCCGCCCGCTCAGTATGCGGAATTGCATCAACCAGCTCGCCTGCTGAAATTCGGCGATCCTCTCTAGGTCGTTGCCAGAAGATAAGGCGTTGGTTTTCGCTTGCGCGTGGAAAGCTTTGACCTCGCCTGCCAAGTCGCTTTGACGATACGATGTGACCAGACTGTCCAAATGAGGCGGCAAATCCCGCACATCTTGTTCCAAGACAGGTTGGGGCCTTCCGAATCGTCGGCGAAGACTTGCCGTACGACTTGGGCTCTGAGGCGTAAGCTCAGTGTCGTTGTTGAAAGTAGGCGCCCGTGGCGATGGCTGCACAGGTCCGCGCTCTTCGTCATCACCATTATCCGGCGAAGCGCCTTCACCTTGACCGTTGGCTTTTTGCTTCTCATCTTGCATGGTCAGGTCAACTGAAGGTCCCGTCAGATTCCTCACTATCCTGGATGTAAATAAGGCAAGAACAACTTACTGAGAAAGTCGGCAATGTTGTAGCCAGGAGGGCAGGGATGGCCGACTGATTCGAAGTAGCTGTGGCATTTGTGATATGCCCCCGAATACACCGCTCTGCCACCAGCTAACAGTAGTAGGCGGTCGAAAAGGGCAACGATGTTGCTCCGCGGTTGATGGATGGTGAAGACTACTGTACGATTGAAAGACTTCGCCAAGGTGACCAGACACTCGACCACATTGTATGCATTGAAAGCGTCCAGACCTGAGGTGGGTTCATCCAAGAAAATGATAGAGGGACTTGTGACTAGCTCGCACGCGATAGACACGCGGCGCTTCTCACCGCCCGAGATGGAGCGTTTGCCGGATTCACCGATATACGAGTCTTTGATGCCCAGAATACCAAGTTCATGCATGGTTTCCAACGTTCGCAGCTTCTTGTCTTCCAGAGCCATGTCTCTCGGCAAGCGCAACAGTGCAGAATTCAAGATTGTCTCGTAAACGGTCAAGGTGCTCATCAGGGTATCATCCTGATCGACAAAGCCTGTCACTCGTCGGTACTTGTCTCTTGACATGTCGCGGCCGTTCACAAGAATGTCGCCTTTGACGCTGCCCCGCTTGGCCTTTTTCGCGAGAATGTCGAGGAATGTGCTCTTGCCCGCTCCGCTAGCGCCCATGATGGCCAAAATTTGACCGGACTGCACGTTCCCCGAGACATCGTAAAGAACTTGACGGCCATTTGGTGCAGTATATGAGAGTTTTTCAAAAGATAGATTGGCGGCAATTGTGTTCGAGGTGAAGCCATTGGCATTTCCAGTGGAGCCAGCGTCTCTACCGAGGCGGATTGCACCAACGTCATGCTTGTGGGCTCTTCCCAAATACCAAAAGAGAACGCAGGCTGCTAGGACCCCTGCACCAGTGACTGCAATGCTGACCGCCAGGAGCTTGGAGCTGTTCGGAGCATCCGGGGCTTTGAAGCCCGGCACCATTGAATAATGAAGACATTCTCCCGCTTGACAGCCCAGAGTGATATAGCTATCACCGAAGATGTCATTGATGAGTTGATTCATTGCAGGTTCGGTGAAGATGCAGTCGGTCCCGTCGCTTCTGCAGGAGAAGGTTCCCGGACCTTTCACTTCTTCCAGCAAAAAGTCATCGATGTCTAGGCCAGTCTCATCAATACGAATTCATGCGAGAGCACTGCATGAAGTACTCATGCGAGAGCACTGCATGAAGTACTCACTGACTGAGCCGGCCTCGCCGCATAGCATACGATCAGGAATACATTGACAGGCAATCTTTCCGCACTCATATTTGGTGACATTGGCGTGTTGCTCCGCTGCGCCGCTGATTGAGCAATCTTGAAGTCCGCAAAAGAAAGACTCGCTTGCAATTGCAAACACGTCAAGGGCCAGCTTTCAGTCGCGGAGCATGCGTGTCAACTCACATTCCTCCAACCCAGAACTGAAAACCGCAGGTCGCAGCCTCGCGGTCACAGGTAAAGGTCACTTGCGGTGCTCGCTCCGGCAGCATGTCAAGGATCTTGCGGTCTAAACATCTCATATTAGGCTCGGTCTGAATAATGGTGTTCAAGTGAACTACTCACTAGTCACGTCGCACATCTGGTGTACTTCACGAACCGCATAGCCGCCTTGGTAGCATACAGCGTTGTCACTGTCACTTTCTCTTGTGCCGTCACTGCCTAATGCGCTGTAAAGTCCGTAATGTGGGCGGATAGTGGAGTTGCCGTCATCGGGAATCATTGCTTTACATGCTTGATTACTTTCGCAGACTGATGCGACAGATCGAAATAGCCGTCAGATCTGGATGACGCGCCTCGAAAGGGATGAAGAAAGAGAGCCCACCGTTGCAGGTCAAGCCGGTCCACCCTTCCTTGCAGTGTGGCTGATTGCCTTCTCGGGGATACCGCTCCTTTCCATCAGGCAGAGCGCCGTCTGAGAAGCACGCAGCTGGTAAGTATAAGAAGCTTGTACGTGCGTGAGCGACTCACCTAGTGGTAGACTGCAATCGATACCGCCGAAGCCATCTGGACAGAGGCACTGTCCATCGTACTCGTTGCACTTTCCCGAGTTCATGCAATTGAAGATAGGCAGCTGACAGTTGAAGCAGGGTGGACAATCGGATGGTCTCCCGTCCAAAGTCGATACGAGTGGGCTCCACTGCTTTGGCATGACTGCCGCACATGGCATCATGAGAATGCTCGCCAGAGTCGCCACATGCAGCCAGGCTGGTGCGACACGAGGCATGATGCACTCGTACGCACGTCGCCGTACGACGCCCATGTTGGGCTCCTCGTTACTGAGTCGAGTGTCGCTTGTGTCGCGTGCTGGCAGAAGGTGAGTCGGGACCGGGAAGACCTCTCACGGCCATCAACACGCAAGCGCCAAAGAGGACCTCGGAGCGGATCGAGCCACAGGCCTGACGTTATGCACCATCCACTTTGTTTTCACTTGGAGCGCTTGGCTATCGGATACATGAAGGCTTTCCAGCGGGCACTACCGTCTGTGCCAGACTCTAGATCTACAGCTCGACACCAGCGAGCGATACTGCGCATTCTACAAGAGCTCGGGCGTGTAGCCACATTTCAAGGTAAAAGGGTCTACTGCTACTGACTAGGTTGACGTATGTGGATAAAGGACATGCTCTGGGAGTAATTCGAAGCAGATGCAGGTCGTCTTGTGGTGCCGGAAAACTGCTGCAACTGTACTGTTCAAGGTGGAAGAAGGGGTTGATAATAGGAGACCTTAGGCGATGTGGGTAAAGAAGGGCGAGCCGAAGGTGGTGCTGAACTCGGTGCAGATGAAGGGGTCGAGCTTGCATTCGTCGGCCGCCTGCCGCGGTGTTTCGGCTTAATGATTACCTCTTCCTCTTCGTCATCATCGTCGTCATTCTCATCATCGGCTACATGCCCAAGACTGGTCAGCCGGTTGGGCGAAGGAGGTGGTGGTTTCGTGGAAAGGTCCTTCTGAATACTGCCATCTCGCGAGAGCACAGGTTTCGACGGCTTGCCGGCGTTGACACCCTGGCTGGCAGCAGGCTCTTCGCGTTGGGGTTGCGGAGTGTGCTCGAGCTCAGAGTCGTTGGACTGCGGTGAGACGCGAGCATCTATGTCATCACTTGAGCGATGGAGCGGGTTGCGTCCGAGTGGGTCTGATGATTTCTCGGGATGGACCTTCCAGCCCTCAGCAGCGTTGCTCCACATGATAGGACCGCCATGTTGCCCGTAGCTACTTGGCTGTGACAAATCTCCATTGTAGACAGGCGACAAGGCCTCCCCATAATCGTCCTCATCGTCGAAGTCGCTGAGTGACTCGCTCGAATCGCTCAAAGCCTCTTCAGGTAGTCCTGCAGTCCCGCGATAGACTGCATTGGCTTTCAACGACTGACCTCTGAAGTCCGGGGCATTGGTGACGGTCTCGTGGGCGAGAAAAGGGGGTTGAGCATCCACATCAGTGTCTTGAGAGGAGGGCCGTGAGTCGGATGCTGCAGGTGAGAACACCAGGCATTCTACGCTTGCTCGACGGGTACTGCCAGGGCTTGCGAGATGGTATGGGTGCATGTGTTCAGTAGCATCGCTGGCGCCTCTTGTACTTCCTGTATTCGGTCTGCCAGTCTGAACAGCTCTGCTAGAATTTGAAGCCAACGCTGGAGTGCGACTACCGGACCTGAACTTTTGCCAGACTTTTCTGATTCCAGTAGCTAAATGACCCTCTTGTGCACCGTTGTGCGGGGATCGATCATTTGCTACCGCCCGGGGAGGTCCATTCAGCCCAGCGGCCTGCTGTAGCAATGCAGTGGCGGTAGAGGGCCTTGAGTTGTCTGAAGCATTACTAGACAGGCGTCTTTGTAACAGAGAGGGCGGCTGAAGTAGGTTGCCGAGAGACTGGCGACGATGCCCCACCGGGTCTGCGCTGCTAGCAGGAGGTCGGGCATCGCTCGAATCACCCGACAGAGAGCGTGCCAAGCGGTTCGAATGCAGGAAGGAAGCCCTATAATGCTCTCTCGGCTTGGTGGGCATGCCGTCTTGAGGGGATGCTCCGCGAATCACCGGAAGGTCAGCTTCTTCTGCAGTCTGCCTTGAGGCCGCACTCGCCAGGGCACGTGTCAAGACGGAGGCGTGTGCCCGCATATTGCTGCCGTCGAGATCGCTGAGCGTTGGAGCAAAAGTGGCCTCGCTGTGACCGTCTGCAACGTTGGAATGTACTGAAGGTTTTTTCTTGACAATGCTAGCTTGTCGACTGGCAGCTCTGCTAGCATCGCTGCGTCCCTCCCAGGCCGATGCGGTGGTTACGCTCGCGCTGGTGCTGCTGATACTCTTGCTTCTTTCTCGACGGGTGGACCGACGCAATACGGATGTGCCAGGAGCAAACGCATCTGCGAGACGCTTCATTTTCGACATGATTCCACTTGTGAGCGGTTGGGGTTTGGTGCGGTGCGCTGTAGCCTGCTGTACTTCTTCATGGGTAACCTGGACAATCCCTGCCCCGGCCAAGTCGTGTTCCTCCAGCCACCCTCGAGAGTCCTTCAGGTTGCGCAATACCCATGGGTGCATCTGAACGGAAATGTTTAGCCACTTCGCACAATTCATGGCACCAATTTGACTGGCTGACCTTGACCTGGTACAATTCTATACGCTTAGTGGGATCCTTTTCGAGCAAACGAGAGAGTAGATCCACAACCTCCCGTCCTTCCGCATACTGCGGATCTTGCTCTTGCTCAGACTGCTCCACGCCACTTCCTGTTGGCAGCTTGTCTGCACCCATGAAAGATGGTATTATGATCTCCTTTCTAGGGATCATGTTGTATAGCTCGTACTCGCTCTTTGCCTCGTGAAACGGCGTGTAGCCAAAAAGAAGGCAATAGAGCGTGACGCCTAGAGCCCAGACATCTATACCTTTGCCTACCACTGGACGATCACTGTAACGTATCTTGTGGGCTTGCTGCTGCTGAGCGGACAGGGGCTGAGATATCGTGGTGATGCTGCTTGGCGTCTGCGGATGCGAGCCCGGGAACCGTTCAGAAGACGGCTGCAAAGGGGTGCTCGGTGACATTCGATTTCCGCTGCCAGTGCTTCGCGGTCGCTCGCCGTTCTTGCCAGGCATCGCTCGGAAGTAGTCTGGACGACTACCGGTGCGAGTGAGTTCATTGATGGGCGTCCCAATCGGTGTGCTCTCCATCGCTGAACATAGCTCTGGAGCGAAGAAAGCTGGCGAGCCTTCGGTTTTCCGTAAAGCACGATCATCGGTGAGACCCACGCGGCCGCCTGCTGGGTTGCCTGCGCTTGAACGAGCAAGAGCTTCGGACACGTGGGAAACGCCGAAATCTGATATCTTGGCTGTAGACAGGTCTTCTGTCAAAAGAAGATTCGCAGGCTTGATGTCTCGGTGAATGATACCGTTGAAATGTACTGGCAAGGCAGATGTGAGCAAAGAAGCGCTAGTCGGTCTGAGCGGTCGGCTTACGATATTCCAAGCCAAGCACCACGTCTCTGAATACACGTCGGGACTCGTCGACCGTCATGACGGGCTCGTCGTCGTGCGTCCAGACAACCTGACCACCTGGCATGTATTCGAGTACTACCACAGCAGGTAGAGGTGTAAGCGCTCGACCTCTCATAGTATGCGTCCCACGTACCCATGAAGATCTTCTTGCTTCGAATGTCGTCAATAACCTCCCTCAGCTGCACAACATTGGGATGATGGATGCGTTTCAAAATAGCAATCTCCTGTTTGACTTTCTCGTCCATTATCGCTGGCCGCCTGACGTGCGGAGGTGGCTGCGATCCTTCTGGTTCTTGACTTGTCCCAGGATCATCGAGCTCCATTTCGCGGTCGAAGGAAGCATTTGGATTCGCAGTCTTCGTTGAGGAAGTTTCCCCGCGGCCATTGTAGGTCTCGGTGCCCTCAAAGGCCATCACTTTTGCATGCATTTCACCTTGTGATCGTTTGAGAGACTTGTTTCGGCGATCTTCTCGGTTGACAGATTTGATTGCATAGTACTTGTTGTTAATGGTGTCCTGACAGAGCCAAACGCGACCGTGCACACCCCTCCCAACTTCCGATAAACGAGCATATCTGTGTATTGAAAAGGTGTCAACACTGCAAACTGGGCTTGAACACATTGCCTTCGTATTTAACGCACTGATTGATCATCTTGCGCCCAGTCTCGTCTTTTGCCGATCGCAGCCTATCCGTCTCGAGCACGCCTTCGGACGTTGTTTTGCCTGCATCGCTGGCAAAATCGGTGGGGATGTCACCCTCAGCGTCTGCATCACCTTCACTCGGGTGCTGGTAGGCTTCACGGCGGAAATGATGCTGCGTATATTCTGCTTCGGCTGACGAAGCTGATGCCTGCCTACTGCGCCCCTTGCCTTTGAGGATTTGCGCTTGTGTACGCGAACCTGTATCTGAGGCGGGAAATCCCGTCTGTTGCATAGCATAACTAGGTTCTGGTCCTCCGCGAGCAGCGCCCTCACTGGTACGGTTCTGCGACGAGTGGCTTGCTCGCCCCATATCTCGCGGGGCCATATGGGCAGATTGAGAGGCGTACGAGGACGGCTGAGATGCTTCGCTTGTATCCTGGTCTTTCTCTGCTTCATATCCATCATAAGGGGTATTGAGGTGCTGACCAATCGCTCGCGGAGAGGCTGCTCCATAATTGGAGTGTTGTGGCTGTCCAGGACGGGTAGACTGATGGTGCGACCGTTCAGTATGGCCAAGCCCGTTCGATGAGATGGGTGCTTGGCCGTGAGTCGCTTCTGATTGCCGATAAGGTGTGTCTGGACCATTCAAGGGCAAGGATATAGACGAAGCCTGCTGATGAACCGGTGCATACAAGCTATCGCCGGCAGCATTGGAGCCGACAGTAGCTCGGAGGACAGAGGGCGCAGCTTGGTAGCGGTCTGCATGCTGCCCGGTGAATTGATTCGTTTGATAAGGTGAGAGAACGAGACCGGGCGTGTAAGATGAAGCGCGCTTGTTGCTTGGCCTGGTAGATGCTCTGAGTGGAGCTTTAGAGGTCGACTGCTGCTGCTGCTGCTGATGCAGCATCTCCCGAGGATAAGCTGTCAACAGCTCGTGCGACTTGGATCGCGGTGACACTGGCGGCGACATGAAACCATTCTGTCTGCTTCTATCTGAGGTGATTGCCTGTCTATCCCCGAGCCTGTGGTTGCTGAGCATCGCTGCTGGCGGTTGCGACAAGGTGTCCGAGGAGGACGCACCTGCCCACAAGTTCGACCGACGAGACGAGGAGTTGTGCAAAGTCGGTCGGGAGCGCTGCGCGCCCGTTTGCCGCGATATGGCAGCGCTGATTGACTGCTCTGAGTACGGTTCACTGGCGACGATGATGCCGCTCGGCGCGTCTCTGCGAGTCGGAGCTGGGCGCCGCGGCTGCAAAGATACTCAGCTGACGAGGTTCTTCGTGGATCCTCAGACCTTGCAGCGTACCTACTATTGCCTCCACAGAGCTGCCCGCTAGCGCGATGCGCTCAACGTCACAATAGATGACTGGGCACACCCACGGTACAGCGGCCGCTTGGGCTCGAGTGTCGGGACCACTAGGCGCAGCGATGGTTCGATACTGGTTCACTGAAGTTGTATAGGTGTTGAACGTCTAGGGGGTCATATTGGCGGTTCTTGCGTCTGCCTCCGGAGAGCTCGCTCGCTGCTGATGGCTGGCGGACTCTCGCAATAGTCTTTTGTCGAATTGCTGTGCCTCGTATGCCTCTGCACAACCGCACAGCTCGCCCTCTCGATGTTCACAGTGGCTTGCACCTGGTCGGCACTTGCTTGGTGCGCAGGCGTATGGCAAGAGCGTATTCGGCTTGCTGGGACCTGGCTTGCGTGGGCGAAGGCTAACCCAGGGCGGGCTCTCAAAAGTGCTGGAGTAGCGTGCGGGCGCTCCAACTCCACGGCAGCGTTCTGAGTCCGGTCGACGACTGATCTCAGGCGCCTTCGGGCTGACGATCAGTCGCAGGTCGAATCTGGTGACAAGATCGAACGCGCCCGGTCGAGGCTGCGCCGCTCGTCGACTGATCCTCAGAGCCCTGCGACCGAGCGTCGAGCGGTCGCAGGGCTCAGGTGGCGACAGCCCGATAGCTCGTCCACACTGCTACTCAGATGCTGTTCCAGGCCTTTGTAGCTACTAGAATGAACTCTGTTGTACTTCATTGCAATCAATTGGCGTTAAATTTAACTCTACAGTACTTTCAGGCTGCAGGAGGAAGCGGGAAAGGTACAGGGGCCTGGGACGCATGGCCAAGCCCATACTTACTCGGGTCTGCTCGTGCCAGTCCTTCTTCTGCCCTGACCCTGATGCTGAAGAAAGCCTCGTGCTCATCCTTCGTCATTGGTTTATATCTAGGCTGGCCGTTTTGCTTGATGTCGAGTAAATCCCGGTCCGCATCGCGGAAAAGCTTCAGAATGCTATATTCGAGGCATTAGCACATGCCGCGACATCTAGAGTCATTTACTCACCCAAGGCGAGCTCTCTTGTACTTCCCATCGCCGTCAACTCGCAGGCGTTGCCCTTCCTGCCAAATAAGCTCAAGAATAGCATCAGTTCTGTCAGTGCATTGGTCGCCATGCAAAAGCAGCTGGGCGCGCTGTGAACGGAATCAGAAGAGTCAGCGAGAGCATCTTCTCAGTGAGGAAGAGCACGTTAGTGAAGGCGAGATAGCGAGCGAAGATAATGCACGTACCCGAAGTCCATCAGTGGAGTGTGTTGATGAGCGAGAGTGAAGATAGAAGACAATAGGGGAGATGGAGGTGGGAAAGGAAGGAAGGAGGAAGACAGGAGGAAGAAAGAGTGAGAAGAGGGAGAAGAGAGAGAGGAGGACTGTCAGAAGAGGAAGGAGGGAAGTGGACGTCAGTTAAAGTTTAAAGAGCAAACAAGATTGAAGACTTACCTTGCTCGTCTTGCTGTTCTTGCTGTCGCCAGATGACCTGCAAGACAATCATTACCTGAGGCATAGTAGCATCTGCTCTGAGAGCAGTAGCAAGCTAGGCCTACTCACCTCCTTTAGACCGGCAGCTGTTGAAGCCGCCGTTGTTATGACTTGCGACCAGAGCGAGGTTGAATTCGCTTGGCGGCTCGTCTGGTGCGTGCGACGCCTCCGCAATTGACCTTTCGTCTGTGCTGCTTGTCTTCGTATGCTCGTCGAATCCGTGCTGTTTTGCTCGTGCATGGAGATGAGTTGGTGCAGATTGATGTTGTTTCACGAGAATCTATGCTGTTTCTGTTGTTCGCTGACCCGATCGGCTCGCCATAGCAAAGGTGTCAGTTACTCTCTGTAGCCATCAAATGTCAGTAGTCCCAACGCTGGTGCTGTGCCTGCCGGCGCGTCCACTCGTAGCGCATGCGCACGCGCTGGTGCTCATTGTCAGCACCGACCTTTGGGCAAGTTAATAGCGCAGCAAAGCGGGCTGCCGTGAAAGCATAGCTGACCAGGCCCAAGACCAGTCGCCGACCGCTCGTCAGCAGGCTCAGCGACTGACCTACGACTGATCTGCGCCCGTGACTGCTCGAGGATCAGTCATCGCCACTTCTCTCCGACCAGTCGCAAGGCAATCGAGGTCCGACCGAACATTCTGACAGGGTCGACCGGTCGCCAAATCTCGCGACTGATCGCAGTCCGCTCAAGATTCGACTGCCGTGTCCCTCTCGAACAGTAATGCAACTACTCGGTCTACTGTACCAGAGAGCCAAGCAGTAATAATGTATATCACGCGTATGTCACATCCCATCTGCCTTCTTCGGCGTTCATTCCCATCGTCAATGTGCTTGACTCCACCTTTCTGACTGCGACGCTGCCCTCAAATCTGCTTCCCCCACGGAGGCCATTCCGATGACATCGACGACTGGGATCGCCCACTTGGCTGATGCCGCGTCTGAATAGGCACACGTCGTACATACAGACTGTCAGGGCCATTGCGGCTCACACAGAAGCCTTACATTGTTGCCCGCTCTTGCAAGAGAGTCGGCAGTCCACTATCTGTTGTCACTCAAGTGGCCTTCGTGGGAAGACCTGTATTGCCTACAGTGAAGTAAATTGCTAATACGGTAGTAGTACCGCATGCAGAACAAGCTGGCTGGACGGTTAAAGCGAGGAGATGTGAGTTTGCACGCCAACAACCCTTGAATAGCTGCCTGACAGTCCATTTTGAGAGCTTGCTGGACGTTTGACAGTAGCCAAAAGCATTCGTGCTTGAGACGCCACTTACTCAGATCCCTTTCGACAAATAACTGGACCGTTTTGATTGCAGTTCTCGGAAAGTCTTCTTGCTATACAACTACTGTCGTGCACCAAGACCGGACAAGAAGATTCACCCGCTGTGTGGTCCATCAAGCGTAGGGTAGATTAAGCATCGAGGGCACCTTGATCGGTTTCTCCTCGCCCACGAGCGATCTGCTCCGTGAAACTGGAAAGAGGGGTCGAAGCATCAACAGCTGGTTGAGGCTGGTCGAGAGAGCGAAATGCGGGTCAGCAATGAGAATGCAGTTGTACTAGCAGCCTCGCAATGAGTCGCTTGATAGCAGGTTGCTCAAAGAACAGCCAGGACGTGCAGCGCGGTGCGGGTTGCCAGAATCGCCTAATATAGACATATTGGTACAGCTTGTTGAATGAACATTGCAGTCCATCAGCATTCGGTCCAACCTAATAGTCCGTGAAGAGTTGCTCTGCCCAGAGATGTGAAAATTTGCTATCGCGATGCGCGATCCCGGTAGATGTAATTTGTCACTAGTATCGTCAGGAGCGACATCACTGCGAGCGACACGTTGCTGTTCGTCTGTGAACCGACTGTGCCGTCATTGCTTGCGCTGGAGCTAGTTTCTTGCATCGTTAAGCCGGTTCCCTTGCATCGCTGAATATCGGTGGAAGCAGCAGCGAAAGAATTATAGCAAAGTATCGCTCAGTGACGAGCTCGCGATGCCAATTGAATATACTTACGTTATTTGCATCCGTCGGCCAGCAGGAGAGGTATCGGCACCAATGGCACGCATTGTTGGGATCCGAGGTATAAAAGTTGTTTAGGAGTACGCCAAACATGACGCAGGCGCCAATGAAGGCGAACAGACGGGCGCAGTAGATTCCGATGCGGTGGGACGAGCTCAAATGGATCGCGGGGACGAGCACGATTGCCAGCAAGAGGCCGCTGCAGAGCAAGAGATTCAGTGGCAGTATCGTCAACTTTCGCCAGGCCAATCAGAACTGACATTGCAAACCCGCCAATGTGAGAAAAGTTATCGATGCCAGGAATGAAGCCTGTACGAAACGTTCATCAGCGATATTTGGTGAGTTGACTTGACGGATTCGCACATACCGAGACCGAAGCCTACAACAATCTCAAAAATGAGCGCAAAGAGCATTCTTCCCGGCTTGTCGAAGAGCTTCCAATGCCAGATCAGATCGACGAGGGCGGCACTGTGGGTGCCAAACAAGGCTCCCGAAGCACCCATGGACGCCAGACCAACAAGTGAGAAGTTTGCGCCAAGAATGAAGCCAAATACTCCTGATATCATGTATAGGATAAGGAATCTGCAAATAGGAAATTCAGTCTGACAGCCTTGAAGTTACCACAAATTGTATGTGATACTCACTTCAGAGTACCCATTTGCTTTTCGACAAGAGCAGAGCTCGTGAGTAGGACCAAGCCGTTGATTACGAGATGCACAACTCCGACGTGCAGCCATAGCGGAGTGAAAAAGCGGAAGGTCTGGTGCGGCACGCCATCAGGCCCGAATCCACCGAATCCGCATATATCCTCGAGAGTGCAAGTCCGGGTAGCACTCGATGCTGATCATCCTGCATCATCCAGGCATAGAAACGGCGTATTGGTAATTTCTGGTACGCTGCGCATACAAGCAGTGAAGCGGGCACCAAGGTTGATGAGCATTTCGGACGAAGGACCGATCATATAGTTGAAGGGACTCGTCGCTATCGCTTTGCCTGTTTTTTGAGCCTGTAGTGGAGTTCACCGCACAGGCAGCATAGGTCGAGGTCAGCCAAAGGGAGCCCGGGCGTCGTAAGTGCCAAAGCAGGACGTGTACGTACACTTTTGACAAGCTCGACAATGAAGACAATCACAAGGACAGTTGCGATGACCCAGCATGCCCAAGGACGTGCTTGAACACCGATGCCTCGCTTGTGGTTTCTGATCTTGTCTTGTATTGGCGTTGTATCGCGAAACTGGCGTATCCACACATTGGGGCGCTTGCCGCTTTTACCCTTGCGTTCCGCTTCTTCAATAGCAGTCCCGTGATAAGAGCCATCGGTTGCCTGTCCGACTGGATCTGCAAAGGGATCCTCGCCGTTCTTTTCTTCAGGAGTATCATAACGCGGCGGCGGGTAGCTTTCTGAGAGTATCCCACGCTCTACTTCGTCTGGGTTCAAAGGCCGCTGCTTGTAATTCTTGCGAACTTTCTTGCTACGAGAGTCTCCGTGAACGACGGTATCCCCCTCCACGATAGAGTCGGAGTCGTAGCCACCGTCATAAGGCATCAAGGGCAATTCTCCGGTCGAGTCGCGCTGGGGCAGCATCTGTGCGCCAGCATTGGAGAGCGGGCGCGTGCTGTACATCTTTGAAGAGGGAGAGTCGTGGCGCGATTGCGGCTGCGGTGTCATTGATGGCGCATATGGGTCATGTACCAAATAGTCATTTCTAGCTGCCGCAAACGATGTTGACCCTCGTCGACCTCGTGTTACGCGTTCTTGACGGTCTCCAACATTTGAGATAGAGTCGTAGGGCGTTATACTGGCTTCATCGTCATAGGTGGGCCTGCCCGGTCCCAGCTCAGACCTGATTGCGTCAAGGCGGTCTGCACGGAGCTGAGTGCTCGGAGGCAAGAAGCGTGAGCTGCCGCTCTGCAGCGCACTTGGATGCATGACTGGCATTGCGCCCATGCCAGACGTTGACGCCTCTTGTGCTGCATAGTCGCTGAAGCGGCCGCTGAACGAGTCTCTCGAATCTGACCGCGACCGCTGTGTTTGGGGTTGAGGAGATGGCACTGCCGCGTCTTGATGCTGGTAGTAGCTGGGATTGTAAGGCTGATAGGCCATGCTTCGAGACGAGCTCACAGCTCATCCAGCTGCACCTGAGCAGACCTGCTGCCGTGGTCCTCGCCCCCGTAGCGTCGCGCGTAGAACTAATGCTGTGTCGGAACTTTGGCGGGCTGCGGATGGGGCAACTGAATGTGAGCACTTGGCAGATGTGGCACGGACTGGCCGCAACGAAGCAGACACTGGAAGTTTGTAGACACATACGCGTAGATCAGAAAAGCGTGGCTGCAAAATAAGAGCTTTAGAGCGTCTGCCATACCTGAAATGCTTCAGAGGTGAAGCGTAGTGGCAAAAGAAACGTGACCTGCAGCCGCGTTGCATTTTGGGTGTAGACACGCGTCACATCTTTCTGTAGACCCTCACAAGCATGTGTGTATTCTCTATCTGCAAGCTATACCGAGTCTTGGTCTGTTCAGGAACGCGGTACCATACCGTTTCCTCGGTCCCCAAAGAAGGCTCGCGAACGCGCTCCCATGCTTTACTCTTGCCAGCAAGAGTTTGATCCAGAATAAGCTCCAGTGGATAGCTCCTGTCTCCAACTTGGATCTCCGAGTAGCTTCCAGCAGATTCTGCTACTATGAGGAGCGTGCCCGAACGGCAGACTGCAGTCATGTGCGCGAGCAAGGCCATCGTCTTTACGCGTGATGATGCGAAGAGCTCGTTAGTGGTGAAGAGGCTGGTGATGACATCCTGTTGGGCGAAATCCGGCTCTTCTAGTCCGCTGCTGTCCAGCACGTCTTGATGTACGAAATGGTGAGAATAAGTCTTTTCTGTTATCCTCCAGCGAGTCTTGACGTGTTGCGACATCTCACTTAGAATAGGTGTCCAATCTGCTACATCGACAGCGGTTGCTTGTATCGCGACTTGGAAATCCGATAGCTCCTTGGCGATGCTGGCAAGTGCCAACACTTCGCTCCCAGCTCCTCCTCCAATGCATAATGCACGAAGGGTTTGGCCTTGAAGTGCGAGCTTTTGACACCGTTCGACCAACGCCTGAATGTTCAGAAAGAGGCTTCGATAGGCCAGAGCCCGGCCAGACACCCATCTTGCAGAGTAGGCGCGTAGATATACCTGCGTGGAAGTGCATGAGTATGATTGATGGTCAGTCAAGCGAGTAATCTAAGCCCACCGGTTGACCAAATGCAGCGGCGTATTCGCGAGCGTATAGATGCGCTTTGACAGCTTGCAGGGTCGCAGGCAGCTCGGCAGTCATCGCAGAAGCATTGAGGACGGTCAACAGAGACAGAATCTCTGCCTCTCGAGCGAGGCCTTCTGCATCAGTAGGTGCCAGATTGATGGTGGCGGACTGCTTTTTTGTGGGAGCCTTGGATCCTGCAGCTGACTCCTGTGACGGCCGGGTTGACGGCTTCTTCAGGCGCGGTGGCCGCATTGGTTTGTCTTGATGCATGGTGATAAGTAGTTGGATGGGCAAGGTGCAAAGACGCCGCTTCCTCTGTATAATTCAAGCGTAGAGGACAGTTGAGTGATCGAGGCGGGACTCGCTTCGAGTTGCCGAGTTCAAGGTTCACTCCTGCCTGCACCAAACACTCTTCTCAACTCCGTACTGCTACCATGCTGTCTCGACAGGCCTTCAAGCTGCGCGCAAGCTCGCGAGCCGCTGCACGGGTGCGTGTGATGGACCGTGCCAGTGCGCGACCCGGGTGTAGCCGCTGATGTAGGTATACGGCAGTCTGCACTGCAGGGTGTGACACAGCAACAAGTTCGCAACCTTTCGATTCACGAATATCTATCTGCTGGCTTGCTCAACGAGGTAAGGCATGTTGTCTTTTGGGCGGCACCCTAAGCAGGCAGCAAGTGTGCCGGTGATATGGCATGGGCAACATTCGATACGCAAATGCAGACTTGCCGAGTCGACATGGAGGCTGACGAGCACATGTATGTCTTCACAGTATGGTGTCAAGACACCCGAGTTCAGAGCTGCCAAGTCGGCCGACGAAGCGTACAATGCCGCAAAGCAGTTTGGCACCAACGAGCTGGTCATCAAAGCCCAGGTCCTTGCAGGCGGTCGCGGAAAGGGCCACTTTGACAGCGGCTTGCAAGGAGGTGTCAAGATGATAGAGAGGTATGCCATTCCACCTCAGCATCGTGAGGTGCTGCAGCTTATGGCAAATATCTGGTTGATAGTCCAGAAGAAGCACGAGACCTTGCAAAGCAGATGATCGGCTCGAAGCTCATCACCAAGCAGACCGGCGCGGGAGGACGCTTGTGCAATGCCGTACGGAAATGACTGCGTACTAGCCGCTGCGTCTGGCCTGGACTGAGCTTCGTACCGTTGCCATCCTCAGGTTATGCTTGCGCGCCGCATCCAGCCAACGCACGAATACTACCTTGCCATCCTGAACGACCGAAGCTTGGGCGGACCAGCGCTCGTCGCATCTGCACGAGGCGGTATGAACATTGAAGACGTGGCTAAGGAAGATCCCAAAGCAATCATCACACATCCTATCGACTTTGAGAACGGGCTCAGCGACAAGGAGTACGTTTTGTGGCTCCGCCATACGACAAGACCGCTGGTTTGCTGACTAGCATCTCTGCTCACAGAGCCAAGGACATTGCTGTCGAGCTAGGCTTCAAGGACGCAAAGGCTCAAGGCGAAGCGGCTGAGATCATGCAAAAGCTCTATGTTCTCTTCAAAGAAACGGATGCTACGCAGGTGGAGATCAACCCTCTCTCCGAGACAGCAGAGGGCGTCATGTGCATGGATGCCAAGCTTGGCTTTGACGAGAATGCCGAATTCCGACAAGAAAAGGTCTTCAAGCTCCGAGATATTACCCAAGAGGACGCAGCGGAGGTATGAAAAGATGCATTGCCCCATAGCAAGCTGATGAGACTCCATCGCTGAACTACAATTGCCTTCATCCTCGCAGGTCGAAGCCGCTGAGTACGGCCTCAACTTCATCAAGCTTGATGGCAACATTGGCTGCCTCGTCAACGGAGCTGGTCTGGCAATGGCTACCATGGATGTGCTCAAACTCAACGGCGGCAACCCTGCCAACTTCCTCGACGTCGGTGGTTCAGCAACAGCGGACGCTGTCAAGAAGGCATTCGAGCTCCTTCTCACGGACAAGAGCGTCCGGTCAATCTTTGTCAATGTGAGTTTGTCGGTATGCGCTCCAGTGTAGACACGGCTGACGCGCGGACTTGTCTTCGCGATAACCTTAGATCTTCGGTGGAATGTAGGTATTGTGTGATGGACCGATTGCTGATAGATGGCTGACTAATTATTGGTTCCAGCATGCGATGTGATGTGATCGCCGAGGGCATCATCAAGGCCACGCAAGAGCTACAGCTCGAGATTCCCTTGATTGTCCGGTTGCAAGGCACGAAGGAAGCGGAAGCGAAAAAGTGTGTGCTGTCAATACAACGTTAACGTGACTCATGCTAAAGACAATCACATCAGACTTATCAAGGAAAGTGGAATGGCTATCTTCCCCTTCGATGGTCTTGACGAGGTGAGTTCGCTGCTGTTTTCTTTGGCGTGTCGCCCTGTCTGACGGCCACACTGTTCGTACCAGGCTGCTGCAAAGGCAGTAGAGGCCGCGCGTGCGTAGTTGAGAAAGAAATTGCGTTAGATGCAGAAATATAGTATTGCACGAGGATTTCTTTGACGTCCGTTGTCCACCTCGCCATCACATTTGCCACCAGCCAATGGCAAAGCGGCGGCTGACCGAGCGCCTCAAAGGCCGCGCTGGCTTGCCTCTGCTCCCATCATCAGGGTGGTCGAGGACGCCCACTTCGCTCCTGCCCAGACACGCTCGCTCGAGGCTACAGACTGCTAGGTCAGCGCACAAGTGTATATCATTGTCTGCGACTGCTCCATTCTCGGGCACATTCGCCGCTGTCCAGTCAAAGCTTTTGGAGCCAGGCGCGAGTTCCGGTGGCAGGGCGTGTCTCGCGTAGAGTACGCCGTGTGCACGCAAAAGTAGCAGTGCATCCACCACAAAAGACGTCTGTCTGCTGCTGTGTGGCAGTCACATAGCCTGAGCTTGCTTGATTACAGCTTTTCCCCAATTGCAATTCCTGGTCCAGAACACGTCAGCTGTCGCGACAGGCCCCTGGAACAGCAAGAACGTAACGAGCACCTCTTCGAACACACACTGGCGCCTTAAAAGACGTCTCTGCGGTCGCTGCGCTCCCTTGTACCTCCCTTTGCAGTCTCTCGAGTCTGACTGAGCCGAGCTAGCCTGCTTCACACGGACTTGCCTGCAGCAGCCTGGACCACTGTACCAAAGGCTGGAAGGACACCATGTCGAGCTCAGTCGTCTTCTACCGCTTCAAGGCGCAGAAAGAGCCATCCACTGTGCAGTTCGAAGGCACAGGTATCTCGGTCTGGGACCTTAAGAAGGAGATTCTTGCAGAGAATAAGCTCGGAAAGGGAGCAGACTTTGACTTTGCTATCTATAATGCCGATACCAACGAAGGTGAGTCCAATTTGATCAACCTTGGCCTTGCACGCCAGATTGCATATGCCATATGGCTCGAGCTGTTCACTAATCTGCTTGATGTCTTCTCTCTGCTCACTTGCGCTGCTGAATAGAATATAGCGACGACAGGACAATTGTACCCCGGTCGACATCAGTTGTAGCCAGGCGGCTACCGCCGAGCCGTCCGGGCCGTGGCAATGCACAGAATTACATGGCTTCCACTGTCGGCGCTCAGGCTGCAATGCCGTCAGCTGGCGGCGCAGGCCGCGGTGCACACATGTCGAGACGGTTTGACCCACGCAATGAACCGCCTGCCGCACCTTCAGTGAGTCTACGGTATTCGTTCAAGCCGGTTCTCAGCACCGTACTCACATTCCAGCGTGTCCTCCGTATGCAGCCAACACCACAGCCTGCTACTTTTATCGCATCCGCGTCAACTAGCACCGATGAGGCTTCCAAAATCGCAGCAATGTTCGCCAGTACCGACGAACAATGGAAATCAGCGCAGGATAAAATGTCAACGTTCGTATTTTCCCCTTTCGACTACTTGAATGTCTTTTTGTCTTTTCCATTAACGCATTTCCCATGTATTGTTACCCCTTTTCCGATATTTCCAAACTCAGTGCAACGTACTACGGCGCGCGCAGAGGTGGCCCAGCAGGCCCTCGTCCCACAAATAACAGCATAGCTCCAGACAAACCTCCTCCCCCCGGCTATGTCTGCTTTCGTTGCGGACAGGCTGGACATTGGATACAAGACTGCCCGACCAATAGCGATCCGGACTGGAAGAACAAGCCGAGGATTAAGCGGACTACTGGCATTCCCAAGAGCTTTCTTCAGACCGTCGAAGGACCACAAGGGGGCGAGGGCGAGAATCAGCAGGGCTTGATGGTTACCGCTGACGGCAACTTCGTAATCGCCAGGCCAGACGCGTAAGTAGCAATGTGCTCTGCTTTACTCGGTGATCGCAACCTTGCTGATTCGCCCTCTTCTCTCCTGCAGTGCCTCTTGGGAGAAGCATCGTGCAGTCACAGCGAACTTGACAAGCAACGACATTCAGAATGCGCCGCCGACAGATCCAGATCTCACTTGTCCATTGTGTAGTCGTCTACTCAGAGATGCAGTGAAAACTCCGTGCTGTTCTACAAGCTACTGCGAGGAATGCATACACAACTATCTGTCTGAGAACGATTTTGTGTGTCCGGAATGCGAGTCAAAGATCAAGTCGCTGAAAACCCTCGTCAAGGATGAAGATCGTAGAGAACGAGCCAAAAAATATCTTGAAGACACATTGCAAGCTAGCAAGGAGTTGGGCGAAAAGGAGAAAGCAGACTCAGCCGCAAGAGAAGGTGACACTCAAGCGGACGAGTCTCGCGCAAGTGACGATGGGCAGTCTAAGGCACAAAGCGCTCCGACCATACGGACTGAAGATGCAGGTCCAGCGGAAGAGGGCGAGCTGGCAGGCGACGAAGTCTCAGTAAGCCTTCATAGCGCGGTGATGGTATAGCAAAGCAGAGCAAAGCTGATTTTCGATTACGCTTTCAGATTAATGGCAAATCGCCTCGAAGCACCCGGGCTAATTCCCTGGCCAGATCTGACAATGGCTCGCAAAATGGTGCAAATAGCCGAGCTAATACTGCAAATGGCAACAATACAGCTCAAGGCAATTTCAGTATGGCCACCAACAATCAGAATGGAATGAACGGCAACATGATGTCTATGGGCCAGATGAACAACATGTTCAGTCAATTCAACAATAACTTTGGCAACAGGATGCCTCCACAGATGCAGATGTTGCAAGCACAGATGCAAGGCACTATGCAGATGCTCCAAACACCGAACTTGCCGCCAATGATGCGCATGCAATTATCAGGACAACTACAGCAGCTGCAGTATACCTTTGGCCAGATGATGAAAATGGCAAACACTGGCTACGGCAACCCCATGCAAGCGCAAATGGCCATGTTCGCGCAGGCACAACAGATGGCACAAATGCAGCAAATGATGATGATGCAGTCTGGCATGTTTGGAACCGGACAGGGCTATGGTGGGCAAGGGATGCAGAACATGCCGAATGGCCAATTTCAGCGTACGGGCCAGATGAACTACAGCCGGCACGCGTCGCAGTATGCTGAAGACTCGGCCGACTCGCCTTACATGCGTGTACCCACAAATCCGAAATTCAAGGCCGGGGGTAAACGTGAGCGCCCAGAAGATTTCCTCGAGGTCGGCCATCAAGCAATCAGACGCGGGTAATCTTTGCTGTCCGCCTCGCGCAGCTGCTGTCGTCCCTTCCTCATTTCCATACCCGCATATTCTCATTTGTCGCAGCCCCAGGGTGACAGACGTATTCACGTTTCTGTACTTCGTGTAGCATCCATCGTGTTGTCTAGCAGTATTTCGTTGTCATTTCATATGCGCATGTCTGCAAAGCTGGTAGTAATGCAATAAGGCTTTTCCGACATGGCAAAAAGACGGGCTGGGGGCCCGAGATAGTGACAGTCGGCGGAGAGTTGGCCATTGCAATTGTCAAGAGATGTCACCGCACATCATATTCATGTATGCTTCCGACTTTAGGTTGCATTGCACACAGTCAGGGAGGTCGAATGCTAATGATACAGGGCTCAAGCGAGAACAGCGCCAGACAAAGTGAATTGCCTGAACATTCCCGCGAAGTTGTAGCGTAACCAGCTTTCTATCTTGCGTCTAGATGATGCACCAAGTCCCGGAACGATAGGAGAACTTTGTCTAAATTTGCAAATGACGACTGTTGTGGCCTTCGGGAGATGGATGTGGGTATAGGCGGAACCGTCGCTGACTGATGCGAGCAGTAACCGGTACTGATTGCACATTCTTCAGATGTTACGCGATCTGAACATCAAAGGAGTGTGCGGAAGTATGCCTTGTGATTCCATCGGTTCGAAAAGAAATCAACGCTGTTGCGATCGCGAGCCATCGCGGTAACAGAAAACTGGCGTTGAGGCTTTATATGTTTCTAGTCGTCGTTTGCGATTAACACGGAAGATTGTTACGGTGCATGCTGGTGTTCGTCTAGGCCTGGGTTGTAACGAGAGAATGCTGGTTTGGAGCTACTGCGTTTGGTAAAGAGTCCGGAGGTTCGTACAGGCTGTTGTTGTGGTACACGGAGCGAGCAATCCAGGCAATTGCGCGAGATTTCGAATCGAGCCAGAGGTTGGTAGAAAGTTGAGTGTCGGAAGCACGCGACGCGAGATTTGTGACGAAGGAAAAGTCTTGCTGGGGGAGTGGCAGTCGGTGCCAGTAGCTTACCACCAGCTTTGACCACCAGGAGGTCCCGAGTAGCCTCCTCCGAACCCGGCGGCAGGCTGAATGTTGAAGCCACCATAGGCGCCGGGTCCTCCAGCACCAGCGCGAGCTCCAAAGCCGGCGCCAGAGGATGAGCCCATCATAGCACGGCCGCCTCCAAAACCGCCGCCGCGACTGCCTCCTCGGCCGCCGCCGCCTCCCCTTCCTCCGCGTCCACGACCGCCGCCAAAGCCACGGTCAAAGGCGCTCTCGGCAGCAACAGCATCGAGCCAAGATGGAATCTCCTGCTTGGCCTCCTTCAGGAGCTCCATAAGCTGTCTGACGATGTTCTTGTTGCCACGGTTGAAGAAAGCGGTGGCTGTTCCGACATTACCGGCTCGTCCGGTACGACCAATACGATGGACGTAGTCATCAATATCGGATGGCAAGTCGTAATTGATGACATGGCTGACATTCGGAATATCGAGACCACGGGCAGCGACTGCAGTAGCGACCATGACCGGGGTCTTGCCAGACTTGAAGGTTTCGAGAGCATACTCTCGCTCTCGCTGAGATCGGTCACCATGAATTGAGGTAGCAGGAATTCGGTTCTGGTGCAGGAAGCCTTCAAGCATGTCGGCCATGCGCTTAGTCTCGACGAAGATGAGGGTCAGACCAAGTGCGGGCATGCCAATGAGGAGGTCGAGCAGGATGGAGCGCTTGTCGGCGTCCTCGACATACTCGACCTTCTGGGTGATGTTCTCCGAGGTGGAACCAACTCGGCCGACGGAAAGGAACATCTGCTCGCCCTTCAAAAAGTCGAGCGCGAGTCGCTGAATTTCTCGAGGGAAGGTTGCCGAGAACATGAGGGTCTGACGGATGTCGGTGCCAGGCATGTCCTCGCCCTGGACAATACGTCGAATCTGGGGCTCGAAACCCATATCGAGCATGCGGTCGGCTTCGTCGAGCACAAGGTAGCGGATGTTGGAAAGGGAGATCTTGCCTCGCTCAATCAAATCGACAAGACGGCCTGGGGTAGCAGACAGAAGGTCGCAGCCCATTTCGACCTGGCGCATCTGCGAGCCAATGTCGGCACCACCGTACACCACAGCGGGCCTGACCCAGGATCGGTAGGCAAACTTCTTTGCTTCTTCGTGAATCTGCGAGACCAGCTCTCGGGTAGGAGCAAGGATTAGACCAGTCGGGAAAGCGACACGCCTGTAGCGTCCACCGGCGCCTGCGCTTCCAGCGCCTGCAGGCAGAGGGGGAGGTCCCTTTTCGAAAAGGGAGGAAAGAATGGGGAAGAGGAAACCACCAGTCTTGCCTGAACCAGTCTGGGCACAAGCCATCAAGTCCTGACCGGCATTGACGATGGGAACAGAAAACTTTTGAACTGGTGTAGGGGTGGTGTAGCGAGCCAGCTTGATGTTGTCAAGCAAGTGTGGGTCGATGGGCGGGGTTGTGAACTGTGTGAGCGGTTCGGGGATCTCGAGAGTGACGCCGCCAGTGTATCTTGGGTCAGGAGGAGTGACAGAGACGGGGATATCGCCGTACTTGTCAAAGTTGATACCGGTTCCCTGGGTGGTGCCATCACCGGCCTCGCCGTACAGGTCCCTCTCAACACGCGGGTTGCTGGGGCCCAGGACGTGTTTGCCGTTCTCCCAGGCACCGTAGCCGTCATTGCGGCGGCCGCTGCTGCCTCCAAAGGTCGTCGATGCTCCCCAACCGCGGCCAGTGGCGGCAGGAGTGCTTCGAGGAGCGTCCCATCCGCCACCGTTTGCAGCTGCAGGTGGACGGTACGCACCGTTGGCTGCAGGTGCGGGAGCAGCAGCAGCGGAAGCGTGGCCGTTGGTCTTCGGTGCAGAGGGCACAAAGGCTGGAGCCGAAACTTGGAGGCTGAGGACGAGCGGCAGGGGTGGCACGCGCAGGGATGCAGTGGAGTGAATGGGGCGAGCAAATCCAGATTGTCAGCATAATAGCCAGGGGGGATGATAGCAAATCGAGTGCAGGCACATGACACAAAAGCGTGCAGACTGCGCGTTCGACACATCTGTGCCTGCGCGTAGAGCGCATTTGCCTTCAATAGATGACAACTCACCTCGCTTGCTGGGCCTTGCGGACGTGTGGTGGCACGTATGCGGACTTGCCGTTGAGTCCTACATCGGCTGTGAGGGACATGACCAGAGTCAGCTATTGATACCCACGGTACTCTACGGTTCTTGAAAGGCCAGTTAGATGACTCACCAAAGCTCGAGGTGAGCCCATTTACACCGTGGTCTCCATTTTGCATTGCTGAAAAGAGTGCTTGGGGCAGACTTGGAAGGTGCGGATTGATTGCTAGCGCGTTCTGTGAGCGGGGTGCTCGTTCGTAGTGGTGTGCTTGTGTTTGGATAGTCACTGAAGAGTGAGAAGTGGGATTGGTTCAGTGTCAACCTGCAGGCCGCCCTGGCAAACCAGGCCACCTGGAATTTTCCCAATTTTCGCTGCTCACCGCGGTGGCAAAACTCACCAAAGCGGTTCGGAGACGTGCAAGGGACGCGTCAGCTCGACCAGCGATGCTGTAGATGCCTTAAACCAGCAAGCGCGGGCTAGCTAGCATGCAAGCCTGCAAAGCTCAACTTCCAACAACCATCAATGTGGCAACTCTTCGGTGGTGGCGTCGACCGCGTTAACGTTGGTACTGAACTTCGCATTTGCTTGTTGCTTTTAACCCTATTCCCTTGCTAGTATAGTGCTCAAGACGACAAGTTACTCTCATTCTCTGGTGTTCAGGCTGACTCGCAGGGGTATACGCTCACTTTCACTACACCTATCGCAGTGAAATTTGACATTTGTCCACAGGCAGAAAAGTACACTGACAGACAACCTCGAAAGCAAGGCGCAAGTACCAAGTCCCGCATATTTCGACTGAAAGAAAATTTCATGACCCCTCGAGGCAGTCCAGACGCGGTCTCGACGCTTCTCATCTCCATGGTCAAGCTCAATCGCCATCAGGACGAGTGCCCTCGGATGGCCCCCATTTTCAATTCGGTCCCTTTGATAGTTGCTCTGCAGCACACTCACCGCCTCTCTCCTTGCTGGCAACAGTCCTGGTCTGAAAGCACCGGGGCACCTTTACAGCTAGTTTGTAGCTAACACCCATGGACACCCGATCTGGAAGATCCAGCAACATCCTCGTTGATTACACCTGCATCACATTCACGCTCTCTATACTTTTGGCGACTGCTGCAGTGCAGCTGTACGCTACTCCGCTAGAGCTTAAGCGGGTTCATATCTGGACGAGCCGGTACAAGCCGCTCCCGTTTGCTGGACACGGTCGAACGTCTCGACATTTCATGCATACTCACCCTCATGCAAAGACATATAGACATCCCGTCAGAGCTCTGAGCATGCAACGTACAAGTCGAAGACACCGCCCGAAGACCAGCACTATAGCTCAAGCTGGCATTGTGCTCGTAACAATCAGTCTGGCTCTGCGACCCGCAGTAGCTCAGAAGAGTTCTGCATCGTGCAGCAGCGGCTGGGAGTGGTCTTTCAACAAGGACCGCAAGTCACCCTGCGATGTGGCTGCACAGCTTTTGTCGCTGTGCCAGCCAAATCCAAAGTCATTCACCCTACAATCGTCGAGCGCATACATACCGACCAGCAATGCTGGAACGACCGTGGCTGCCAATACATGCTCGTGCAACGTCGTCACCTACAACCTTTTGATGGCTTGTCAGGCATGCCAAGGCGGTGATGGTGGATCGGACATTCCGACCTGGGTAGCATACGGCAGCTCTTGCAGCACCTGCTCCTCCGAAAATGGCATCTCGCCTGGGCCGTGTACGGCTGAGAACTCTGTCGGATTCCCCGCCAGCGTGCGACCTCAAAGTGGAAGCATAGAAATACCCGCCTGGGCTTTTGCCAATACAAGCCCCAACGCATGGTCTACCAGCGGCGCAAGGAAGATTGGACTGGGTCAAGAACGGACTATTTCAGCTCCAGCTGCGGTTTCGCCGACATCCACTGGGTCTAATCCATCTCCATCAAATTCTGGCCCGGATGACAACAATAATAGCAAAGATGAGCTGAGCAAGAATCCCTCAAATCGAGAAGGAGGCAGCTTGCTCGACAGGTTCATGCCTATGAGCTCAGGCATGAAGGCAGCAGTGATAGCATGCTGCTGTGCAGCTGCTGTCATACTGACTGGATTCATCATCTACCTTATCCGCCTATGTCACAAACGCAAAAAGGAAAAGAAGCTCAAACAATACGGAGATTCTGCATTCGACAAGGTTTTTCCGGCGAAAGCTGCAAAAGAAGAGAGTGGTGCATCAGCAGCAGACGTGCCGACCAATAGCCCGAAGAAGCTCAATTTCAGGTCGATGATGACACGCTTTACTCTGACACCGAGGACCCCTGGCCCGTACGGCTTATCGCCTCTCACACCTAGAACTCCTCGCTTCTTTGGTTTTGCAAAACCCAGCACGACAGATCCCAAGCAAGACCGGAAGGACCCTCGTTTGACACATGATGCTGGTTCAGGGTTGCATGTCGAAATTTTGGACAACCAGGCTACTCATCAGCAGCGCAAAACGGATCAAGATCTGGCTTCCGTGGCTTTGAAAGGGCAAGTGTAGTATTGCAGGCTTTTTCAATCGAATTTGCTAATAAATCGTCCACAGAGCGGCCAGCAATGCATCCGCTTATAGCTCGACCGATGACCACAAGTCTACTGCTGGCAGTCTCATATCCAGAGATGGGTCCATCAAGTCTACTGAGACAGTGACAACAGGTTCAGTGAGGGCCGCTAAACCAAAGGTCCGCAAAGTGGACAGCATGGGCAGCTTGGCACCTGCAAAATCCAGCGCGGCATCCGTAATGGAATCCTCAAATGGCGACAACACGGCTTCTTACAAAGGCCATCCGTCCGGCCGAAGGGATGTTGATGACGCTGCGTACGAGAAACGGCCGGAAAGACCAGCACGAGGACCTCGTATCAAGAGTCAGAGCGCAACAGTAAGCGTGTGGAGTGAGACTGCTTCTGCGGTCAGCGAGCCTCAAGATCGAACCTCCACTGGAACAGGCTCTTCGGAATCGAATAGACGACCCAGCATTGCATCCTCGGCTCCTAGCACGCGCAGTCGCTCGAACAGTCGGATCGAAGATGATGGAGCATACGAAAATGACCAGCACGAAACGTTGCAACTGCCAGAAGAACTTCGACGGAAACAACGTGAGGTGTCGGAACGTCTCTCCTCGGCCGAGTCTGCCGCTGCACAGAGTACCAGCGGATCAGAAGAAGTAATTGAGACAAACAACGCCTCACGCAACCAAGAGGTCTGGCAGCGCAGCAGGGATTCGCACGCCAGTGTGGCTTCCACGAGGTCGAATCTGAGGCGCTTGGACAGTGTGGTAGGACAGCTTGGTTTTGATGACGGAGCTTCCAAGTGGGTGCAGGCTGTTTTCTTCGGTAGACATCAGCCTCGCTGACACATCTCGCAATCATACAGTTACGGCAGTCCGACTGTAAGCAAAAAGAAGACGTGGTTGATGCGATCTAGCACCAAGTCTGGGCGGTCTATTGTTCCGCCTTCACCTGCCCCGAGCTCCAACGTTGGATTTGCGCTGTAATTTAGTACTAGTCGTCTGCCAGCAAGCCAAGTTAGGTGTGGCCTCTAGTCCTGGCCGCAGCCTCTGTTTTGTCGACAGTTGCAAGGAGACGCCCCGCCAGCCGACACAAGCAGAACGTTAGTAGATGGAAGTCATGCATACTTCGTAACACAATCATATTGGCTTCAACTCCTTCTTTGCCAAAAGCTTTCACGGCCCTCGGTTCCGGACTTGCCTTTTTCCTTCCGTGCAAGATTTGCCACCGGCCTACAGGGAAGGCTGAGAACTGGGACGGCTCGATCAGGCTGGTCCAGGGAGTCCGCGTAGAGCTGCAGCAGAGAGAGACCCGACCGCATCCACATCCTCGAGCAGACTCGCGTGACAGCCTCGTGCTTGTGAGTGGCCTGCGTGCATGCTGGAGTGCTGGTGCCTCTGCGACAGCCTTGCTGACTTTCGATTGGCGCTTTTGCCTTGTGGCGCGTATCTTCATCCAGAATTCGTTGCAGAGCTTCTCGGACCCCGTCTACCCTTTCCCCCCTACCAGCCTCAAGCTAGATACAATGGCCTCCGCCGAGCTTGCATCCACCTACGCCGCGCTCATCCTCGCTGATGACGGCCTCGAGATCACCGTGCGTGGCTTTGCTCTTGGAATGTGCAGATTGCTCGTGCATTGCGCTGACCTCGATCATCATTCTGTGTGCCTACAGTCCGAGAAGATCCTTGTACGCCGCCATTCAATAGCTCTTTCGGTGCCTACTGGCTCAATGCAATGCTGACTCTGTTCCTCGTCCAGGCGATCACCTCGGCTGCCAAGGTCGAAGTCGAGCCCATCTGGGCCTCGCTTCTAGCCAAGGTGCGCTTTACGCTTTCGCTGTCCAATACACTGGCATCAACTCACCTTGTCAATTGCACGCAGGCTCTCGAGGGCAAGGACGTCAAGGACCTCCTGTCCAACGTTGGCGGCGGTGGCGCTCCTGCCGCTGGCTCTGCACCAGCAGCCGCTGCAGGCGGTGACGCTGCTCCTGCCGAGGAGAAGAAGGAAGAAAAGAAGGAGGAGGAGAAGGAGGGTGCGTTCTCATTCCTCTCACCGACGCTCGAGTGTAGCATATCACTGACAAGCTGTCTTTGTCGCGCGCAGAGTCCGACGACGACATGGGATTCGGACTCTTCGACTAAACTATTCCTTCCTTTCAAAAGCGAAATCACTCCCCTTCGCACGCCGGCCCACACCTCATTCGCTTGTCTCCTGGCCAATCGTGCCTTTGGTGTTGTGCAAGAGCTATGCGATACTACGCAGTGTCGATTGTTTGCGCGCAATGCAGAAAAGCACCGGCAGGGGCTTGTAGATGAGAAATCTCGTTTGGTCTCGCTTGATAACCTTGCTACGAATGACTGTATTGTTAAAGAGTTGCCCCGGCTGAAATGGGAAAATGCTAGCGGCAATCCTGCTGTCACCGTCAAACTGATGTGTCCGCGTTCACCGGAGCACGTGCACGCTCGTGTCTGATCCAACACACGCCAGTATGCCCAGCAATCCGAGCCCATCGCGTCACAAGTATGGCGCCTAAGCATAAAGCGTCTTCACAGGCGGCTGGAAGCAGTGAGAGCACGCCTCGCAAGAAGGCGAAGCACAAGCAGGGGAGCAGCGATGGGCAAGCCAGTCTCGGCTCCTTCCTAGCTGGGGGCAGCAGCACGACTAGCAAGCGCACGCCAGCCAAGCAGAGCAATACCGTCATCAGCATACTGTCTGACTCTGAAGGTGGAGATGATCTCGTTGTCGACGACGCTTCCGAGGTCCAGCGTCTTGACAAGCCGGTTGCATCCACCAGCAAGGCCACACCGCGTCGCAGTGAGATCATCGATCTCGAGGGCATATTGAGCGACTCTTCCAACGGCGAGGACAGCGATATCAAGCCTGTCGCTTCTACTTCGCGTCTCAAGAACGATGGAAAGAGCAATGCTGCTGTGCATCCCATGTTCAAAGTTGCTGGCGTCAAGCTCGAGGATCACAATGGAGACGGCGCTGGTGGCAAGAGTGACGCGAAGCCAGCCGTATCACTACCAGACAAGAAGGGCAAGGCGAAAGCAAATGGAAACGCGCAGATAACTTCCTCAGATTCGTCGAAGAAGCTTATATACCCACAAGTCACCTCAGACGAACCAATCGTCTACCCTCTAGAGAAGGACATCTTCGAATTTGATCCTAAGAAGGATGTATCCACGACCACTTGGCCGCGCACACAGGCTGGCAAGCTCCACGTACCATACTCTTTCCTCGTGGCAGCATTTGTTCTCATTTCCGCGACCAGATCCCGCTTGATCATCGTTACCGTCCTTACGAACACGCTACGAACCATTGTCGAATACGACCCGGACGTACTGAAGGATACTGTCTACCTGGTAAGCTCCCGCTATGCTCGTATCGTCAATGTGCTGATGTTTCACTTCGTCGACAGATAACGAATCACGTAGCTCCCGCCTATGAAGGCGTAGAGCTGGGTATCGGCGGTCAAGTTCTCGGCAAAGCGCTTAAAGCTGTCAGCAGTGTCACGCCGAAAGACCTCAGGCAGCTTTGGCATCAACATGGCGACGCCGGGGATGTCGCATTCTACGCCAAAGCCAAGTGCGTGGCTGGCTGTTTGCTATTCCCATGAGGAGAATTGGACTGATCACATTTTTTCGTCTGCTGACTTGCTTCAGAGTGCGCACATTATTTGCATCCCAGCCCTTGACCATCTCTGGCCTTTACAGCAATCTAGTCACTCTTACAGGGCTCAAAGGCACTGGTACCGTCAACAAAAAGGCAGACATTGTCCAACGCATGCTGGTTGCAGCCAAAGGCGAAGAAGTTCGGTACCTTGTCCGTACGCTAGTCAGTCATTTACGAATCGGTGCAGTCCGTCTTACAGTGACTGCAAGCTTGGCAAGGGCCTTCTGCCTCATCGCACCACCTGCGCAGGCGAAGAAGTCGTCAGACGAAGATGAGCACGATCCATATTCCATCAGCCAAGAAGAGCGAGACGGTGTAAAGGCAGTCGCGAAGACTGTCAAAGAAGGCAAAGACGATCCTCGGCGCCTGGAGCTTGTGGCACGCTTGGCCAAGGCTGAAAGCCTGGTTCGAGAGGTCTATGTTCGACACCCGAATTACGACAACATCGTGCCAGCATTGCTTTCAGTCGGTCTGGCGGGTCTTTCCGAGGCAATCCCCTTGCAAGTAGGCACGCCTCTCTCACCCATGCTTGGGCAAATCACAAGAGATTTAGGCGATGTTGCAAAACGCTTGGAGCCTACGAGGGAATTTGCGGCAGAGTGGAAGTACGATGGACAACGTGTGCAGATACATTGCGAAAGAAGGAAAAAGGGAGAGGTCCCGGCTGGAGAGAGCAAGTTGACGAGCAAGAAAGGCGGAGGACAATGGGTCGGCAACGATGTTTACGTCAGGCTCTTCAGCCGCCACCTTGAGGTATGCGGATGAAAGCTGCTTGCCTGGTCGACAGCAATGGCAGCTTTTACTGACTCTGTGCTGCTTGTGTGCGCAGGACATGACTGCCAAGTATCCGGACATACTGCAACTCATGCCAGAGCTTCTTTCTCCTTTGACCGTTGGCGATGACGGTTCTGAGAGTGGAGTTCAATCGTTCATCATCGATGCAGAGATCGTTGCCATCGATCCAGTCACAAAGGCACTCCTTACCTTCCAGACTTTGGCCAATCGAGCAAGAAAAGACGTCAACATACACGAGGTCAAGGTGAAAGTCGGCGTTTTTGCCTTTGACCTCATGTATCTCAATGGACAGGTGAGATCGTCGACAAAGCGAGATATATGAGCATTTTTAGCTCACGTAAGCGCATTTGACTAAAGACACTCATCAACAAGCCATTCCGGGAGAGAAGGCGTCTGCTCAAGGAGCGATTCCCGCCTCGCGAGCCTTCCGAACCAACGATAGCTCGGTTCGACCATGTGAAATGTATGGAAGGCTTCCCAAGCAATCTCGAACCTATCAGACAATTTATGCTGGAAGCGATATCGCAAAAGTGCGAAGGCCTGATGTTGAAACTGCTGGATTCGGTTGTGTCCGCTGAAGAGTCTGTCAAGAACGAGGAGGAAGAGGAGGATCTTCTAGATGAAGATCAAGAGGATGGTGAAAACGAAGATGCTGCACAGGATGCCGCAGATGAAGGACAAGATGACGAGCCTAAGAAACGAGGGCGCCGCAAAGCGCTGCTTGCCACCTATGAACCTGGTGAGATTGCTCTCGCACACGACACTTCCGCGATAATTGCTGATTATACCTGCAGACAAACGCATCGAAAGTTGGGTAGGTGACAAGTGGAAACCATGGGATTTGATGACAGCTGAACACTTGAACAGCTCAAGGTAAAGAGAGACTATGGCGATCTTGGCGATAGTCTAGATGTCGTGCCTATAGGTGAGAATAACATTCTCATGGGTGACCTGATGAAGACTGACATGAATAATTGACAAGGCGCATGGCACGGGCAAGGCCGCAAAGCAGGATGGTGGAGCCCTATTCTCTTGGCAGTCTATGACCCAGATACAGAAGGCTTTCAGGCCCTGTGCAAAGTAAGTCTTCCGTTCAGTACCTTGTGTGGAGAAGGCTCTTAACAATCTCGCGAGCAGTGCATATCAGGCTTTACAGATGCATTCTATAAGTACGTTACCTGACTTGATCGATGCCTACTGTCTGCCAACTGAATAACTGTGCACATCCTGTCAGAGAGCTAAACGTCAAATATCCGGAAGGCAGCGAGACTTGCGGAAGAAATCTAAAGATTCCTGCGGAGTCCGGTCTGCAGCCAGAAGTGTGGTGGGAACCTAGTGAGGTGAGTCATTCGGCTTGCATTCTGCAGCCGATACATGACGGGCTGATGGAAATGCAATGGCAGGTCTGGGAAATCAGAGGCGCTGATCTCACCCTGTCACCGGTTTACACCGCTGGCATGGGACTTGTCTCTGCTGAGAGAGGCTTGAGTCTCCGCTTTCCTCGTTTCATCAAGCTGAGGACCGACAAGTCCATTGAACAAGCTAGTAAGCTGTCCGCTCAATCTCTCTCTCTCTGCAGTTTGACCTCAGCGCTAAGCTGAAGCTTCCGACAAACAGCCACGCCGCAGATGCTTGCAGACGCTTTCCAGCGACAAAGTGAGGGACACCAGCACCCCAAGAAGGAAGCGGCCGACGCATCAAAGCCAGCCGAAGGAACATTTGAGGGATTTGACTGAAATTGCATGCGCCTGCCCGAGGTGGACGTCTTTGTAAGATTACAACGTGCTTTGCGGAATACAGGCGAAAAAGAAAACGGAATGCTTGATTGGAATGTTGGCATGTTAGAGTGATTCTGAGTCCACGAACAGCCTTCGTCTTGCGAAGAAGGCTAGGAAACAGAATCAAATAGCATGTCTTGTCTTCATCTTCGACTAATATAGCTGTTGGCTTGACCGAAGTGGGACTCCAAGGAATGGAGAGAACGCTTCACGCGACTCGGTCATGCTATGAGAGCTTGTCGGGGAATATGAATTGGTCGCCGTGATGCGAAAAGAACGGGCTCCTCCCGTGGACAACCATGGAGGTCGAAACGAAATTGTTGTCTTTAGGTCGCCTCGAGAGAATGTCGAGAGGCGGCGACTGCGAGCGTCAGCGTTTTGGCGTGGATCGAATGCGTAGTATATCGAGAGCATTTCGTGCCATCGGTCGCCCAAGGGAGACCTGGGTATGCTGGCTCATCCGAATACTGACAATTGAGCAAAGACAACCAGCACGAAGGTCGATCGCCTTCAAGAAAAAGGCAGACGGAGAGCGGTGGTACGTAGAGAGCAATCAAGTCGCGCTCGATGGCCGCGCACACGTTCATTAAGACGCGCTGCCTGCTCAAACTGCCTGCTGAGCTGCTGCAATGCGCGTTCAATGGTTATCAGCCTGCGCGGAGGTTTCATGCAGGCTGTTCCCTGCGCAAGCCATACTACGTGACTACTCCCATTTTCTACGTCAACGCCGGTACGTCAATTTTCAATAAGCTAAGCACTTGTCATTTGACGCGGACTAGGATACCCAGAGCCTCACATTGGACACCTTCATTCGCTCGTGCTGGCCGACGTGCTGAAGCGGTATCGCCACCTGCGGTATGGCGAGCATGAACCACGTCCAGTGTTTCTTACTGGCACAGACGAGCATGGTATGAAGATACAGAAGGCTGCAAACAGCCAGGGTGCTACTCCTCTCGAGCTCTGTGACCGCGTCAGCACACGATTCGAGGCTCTCGCTCGCGCTGCCAACTGCGACTACGATGTCTTCTACCGGACTACTAACGCGAAACATGTGCACATGGTTCAGGACGTCTGGGTGAGTGCGACTACCAGGTGTGACCATTGGACCAAATACTGATGGTCATATCTAAAGCGGAACCTTCGAGAGAAGGGTCTGATCTACAAAGCTCGCTATGAAGGGTGGTATTCGGTCTCTGATGAGGCATACTACACAGCTTCGCAAATACGTGACGAAGACACCGCAAGTGGCGTCATCAAGGTCAGCGTAGAGACTGGTCAGCCCGTGGAATGGACGCAGGAGGAGAATTACATGTTCAGACTCAGCCAATTCCGACAACCCTTGCTGCAATGGCTGAATAGCAATAGGAGCGCCATTCAGCCGTCAACGAGGTACAACGAGGTCAAGTCGTATCTGGAAGCTGGAGAATTAGGTGATTTGTCAATCTCGAGGCCACGCAGTCGTTTGCAGTGGGGGATAGAAGTGCCAGAAGACCCGTCCCATACGATCTACGTCTGGATGGATGCGCTTTTGAATTACCTTTCTTATACCGGCTATCCGAAGGATCACGAAAGACTTTGGCCTGCTGACACTCATGTCATCGGCAAGGACATCATCCGGTAAGTTCCCCTCGGTCGCAGTCAAACAACGCTAATATATGATCACAGCTTCCATGCAGTGTACTGGCCCGCAATTTTGATGGCGCTAGATCTTCCCTTGCCAAAGCAGATTGTTGCTCATGCACACTGGACTATGGGAAATTTCAAAATGTCGAAGTCTAGAGGAAACGTGGTGAATCCTTTCGAAGCCTTGCAAAATTTCAGCATAGATGGCGTCCGATTTTTCCTCATGAGCAAAGGTGGTCTGTCTTCAGATTCAGGTATGCTGCCTGGCTCAAGACAACAAACAAGTGATTAATGTCGTGCTATACTCAGATTTCGCTCCGGAACATGTCGCTCGAGACTATCGCAAATTTCTGGCAGGACAAATGGGCAACGTATTGTCTCGCTTCCAGTCCAGAGCTATGCTTCGCAAGATGACCCAAGCCCTAGATAGCGGCAAGTCCGATGCATTGGAACAACCATATGTTTCCAAATCACCTCTGTCAGAGATCATCCGAAAGTTACCAAGTATGTCCACCCGGGTCTCTGTGTGGACGGACTTCATCTGAGCTGAATCTGCGTATAACCTTAGCACGATACGATGAGAAAATGTCGGACTGCAACATCAGTGGAGCTATTGATATAGCGCTGGACGCACTTGCTGAAGTAGGGCATCTCAAAACCGTCTGTAGGATCCGCTGATAAGGGTTGCCCGTGCAGGTCAACGCTTACATCGCGCAGGTTGAACCTTGGAAGATCGACGATCCCAAGCTCTTTCACGCAGTAGCAAGCGAGAGCCTGGAGGTTCTGCGCAAGGCAGCGCTTCTAATCAGTCCTATCATTCCTGGCTCGGCCGCAACCCTACTCAAAGGGCTCGGTAGACCTGCCTCGACAGCATGGTCCGAGATTGAAGCAGACCTCACAGATTCTGGCCCTCAAGCACTGGTAGCCAGGACTCTGACACATGGACCAAGCAAACCAGTCTTTCCGCCCTTACAGGCTGCAAGAGATATCCCAACGTAATGCACGCAGATCACCGTGACAGAAACAACGGGCACGTGCAGATCATAGCTAGCTCGGATCCTGGATCGGAACGCGCATGGATCAGGCACATTCTCCGACTAGCCCTGTCATTTAACACAGAGCGAGTGCTTGGCGCCCAGTGTTTGACGGAACGAACGGTCGGTCGCGTAAGATTGTTATCGTGGCCGACTTTTTTGCACGACCCAACTCTGAACAGATCTCCATCCGAACATCCCTGTCTCCCGCCTACCCAATATTACGATCACACTCGCTCTGCAAACATGCATTCATTTACAATCGTCACATCTGCCGCATTCCTTCTTTTCGTAATGGGGAAGCCGACTATGGCAGCACCGGTCGGCCTCTTTGGCCCACTGTCGCCACAGGACACTGGCTCCGACAGAGCTCTAGACTCGCCACCATCCTTCGGCAACAACGCGAAGGGAGACCGAAGATCATGCCCAAACGGAGGCAAATGGGCACGTTTCGAGGACAATTTCACGGGCCCCAACGCCGAGTGGGTCGTAGAAACTGGCCAGCAGGGCATCAGGTACGGCAAGAACGGCATGACCATGACCTTGGACTCCAGCATGGTGAGCGCCGCATCATGCGGCTCGTGAAGGTCTGAACATTTCCATCTGATTGCACATTTGTGTTGCAGGCTTCCACCGGTGGCATAGTCGTGGCTTCGCAGTCTCGGTAAGACCGCGTGCTTGCACCAGTCAGCTAACCTTTTCTGACGACTTTACCTAGGTGGCGTGCTCCGCTCAAATTGTCCGTCGATTTGCGCACATCTGGCGACGGTGGAATAGTCAACGCCTTCATCCTCAAAGGAGAGGGCAAGACTGGCGATGAAATCGACCTTGAAATCGCTGGCGAAACATTCCAGCTACCCGTTTGGAAGTCCGGACGAAGACTTACGAAGAGCGGTTCTCAAAGCAAAGATCTTAAGCAGAGCCTTCGACACGAGACGACTGAACAAACTGGCTCGGAATACTATTATCGGTTTCCTGGCTACGATCCTCGCGCTTGGCAGACGTATGAGCTTGACTGGGAAGACGATCTCATCCTTTGGACAATTGACGATAACGAGCGCGTGCAATTCAGTCGCAAATCAGATGATTTCCCACTCGGCCCGCTGCCTCTACGTTTCGGTCCGTGGTCCACGGATGCTGATCAAGACTGGTAAGCGTATATTCTCCATAAAGTTCCCCAATGCCCAGCTCATTGTACTTCTGACTTCCATGACACTATGAGCAGGGCCGGCAAGCTCGACTGGAGCAAGAACCCACACCCTCAGCTGCAATTGCGTCGGCTCGCAGTCGAGGGATGCAGGGACGAATAGGAGAAGTGGAATACTGTGGCAGCTCGTTCGTTTTCCCCCCAAAGACGAGATATCCGCTTGTAACTCTCCTCTCGTCATGCCTTCAAGGCTGCAGGGTTGCAGCAACCAAGACCTCCTGAGGTTTCTAAACGCTTGGCGACTGCCGGAATTGCTCCTGGTGTGCGGATATCCCCAGTGCCGGGCGGTGCCTTCAACGACGACTCTTGCCGAGCTTCACTACCATCTCTTACTCTAACGCTTGCTCTTTCGCGGCAGACAGTCACGGAGGAGCCGAGCGACGCAGCAGTGCTCCTCTGACATTCCCCTGAGAGACTACCTCAAGATGACTGGGTATCATCCGCTGTTAGCTCTCGTGTTCGCAACGGGCTTAGCCGTACTTCAGGCGGCCTCTGCCATGCCCATGCAGAATGACAGCACAGCGGCACTGGAGGCGAGAGCATGGTCCTCGACTAAAGACTGTCCTGCTGGCACAACTTGGAAACGAGTCAAGGACCCGCTGACGCGGCAGAATACTCAGCTATGGACGGTAGCTGACTATGGCGCCGGCCTCGCATGGAATACAAAGGGACTTACGATGAAGGTGACGAAGCCCAAGGTTAGTTCGCGTGACCTTGCTCGCCTACAGTAAGCGATGCTGAGAAAGATGGTTGGATATAGTATCAAGCTACAATCCAATCTACTTCGAAGTAAGTGGCAGCCCAATTTGTTAACCCTGCTCCGCACATCTTTGCTGACCACCGCGCAGATGGTATCCCCCGGTTAGCGTTTCTTTCAGAGCGAAGACGAAGGGCTATCCTGGTATTGTCAACAGCCTGTGCTTTCGAGATGGCGAAAGCACGGTGAACAGCGAGGCGAGTTCATATTGTTGCGTTGACTGAGGCCAGGCCTGCTGACCTGACGGCTGACTTCCGGTCACGCTCAATGCAGATTGATCTCGAGGTTGTGATGGACCAGTTTCAGATTCCGCTGTGGTCGCCGCAAAGCGGTCGTGCACATCGTTTGGAAGTGGGATCAGAAGTTGGGGAGCGAATGGGCAACGGTACTGTCAGGGTAAGCTGTGCACCAGTCCGCTTTCTATCAGTCCTAAGGTTCGTCCTGTAGGCCAAAGACCTCATACCTACGTATGGATACCGATATAAAGGTGAGAGTGTGTTTTGACAATGCTCATGCGCATCTGCTGACACCATGAGCGGAACAGGCTTCAACCCCAAGGTGCATACAAATTACCGCGTCGAATGGCTTCCCAAAAGCGTTAAGTGGACAATTGGCGATAAGGACCGTGTGCAATTTAAGAAGAAGCAGGATAAATTGTGGCCGAAGGGACCGCTCTGTAGGTCGATATGTCTCTGGCTGGAACCCTAACTGAGAGTATGACCAGATTTGAGGTTCGGTCCATGGGGTACTGGCGAAGAGAACTACTGGGCAGGCCGTATCAACTGGAAGGCGCATCCCGAGGCATCTTTCCGCATCAAGGACATGGTCATCGAGGGGTGCCAAGCCGACTGATTGAGATCGGTAGTTATTACATTTGAGAGTCTTGGTATACCCGACGTCTTCCATATTCATCGCTTCCAATGCGTGTACTGTACAGGCCGCTAAGATCGGTAGTGTTGTAACCTTAAGATCCAGAGTCCCCTCTCGCAACGTCTATGCAAGAGTGTGTCTTGCAAGAGCGTGCCTTGCATTGAAATTACTTTCTGTTGTGGCAGAAGGGAGCTTCCTGGTGGCAAGCTGACGCACCACCGTGACCTTGTCGGTCTTCAACCAACTGACATGTAAGATGGAGGCTATATTGAAGGATCTGGAGAAGCTAGAGAGCAAGTCTGTCGCAACAACGACGGCTTTGGATGAGGTGCAGGCCAGCATCGATGCATTGGAACGATGGAGAGACGCGCTGGCAGACGAGGCGACCACAGGTGAGTGATCGCGCCTGACCCTGCTGGAGTGTGATGAAGTAATCGCTGACGCTCTGAGGACTATACGTGCGCGTCTATAGACATGGTCGACGGCAGCGACGACGCTGAAGCGGCGTTGGGCGAGGCAGCACTCCAGCAACTCCAGACCTCGAGCAGTCGGATCACCGATTGCAACAAGGAATGGTTCAGCGCAGTGACCAAATACAGCAAGGCAGTCGACAAGGTAAGATTGGGGAGCTGAAATGGTCTCCTATCTCTGCTGACATCACTTTGCCAATGCTCTTTGCAGAAGTTCTCGCAAGACCTCTCGCCGCTGATACCGGTTGCGGCCAACCCCACATTGTCAACGTCAGCCGAAGATGACTCGCACATGTTCTTTGCATCAAAAGAGAACAAGACAACCCTGGATAATGTGCTAGCTATGCATTTCGTTCGCTCTGGTCGCGAAGACATCGCGCGTACGTTCTTGCAGGTGGGTAGCTAAACACGTGCCACCGCGCTGTCGCCAACTGACTCGCTTGCACATCCAGGAATCGGGCGTGCAAATTCCAAGAGAAAAGCTCATGCAATTCACTACATTGCATCGCGTCTCTGACGCTATCCGTAAAGGAGACTTGACACTTGCAATGCGGTGCGTTGAGTGTGTCCACGCCAGCGCTCGAGCTTAATGGTCATCGGACAATGCTGACAAGAGCGCCTTGGCCCGTATAGATGGGCCGACGAGCACAGTCTGTTTCTTCAGAAGCATCAATCTCCTCTACGCTTCCATCTCCATCGCTCTCAATATGTCCGGCTTCTCCTTTCCGACACATATCCACTACCACCAAGCCTGGCAACCACATCTTACATCGGTGTGTCAGAATGTCAGCCATCAGCGGGACACTCCACGTCATCCAGAAAGCTGTGTCAGGGAGCGAGTCGAGCCCTTAAATATGCTCGAGCTCATTTTGGACAATTCCACGACTCGCACGCTCAAGAGATTCGAGCTTTGTCAGCCGCGGCCCTGTATCTGCCGATAGATCGGCTCCTTGTCTCTCCATACGCCTCTCTCTTCACCACGCCCGGTGTCGCATCTCCAGACTTATCCCTTGAAGCTACGCCGACCATCGATCCGGCCGAAGCGATCTATCATGCACAACATCTTGTGCCGCTATTTGCGTCCGAATTCTGTAGCTCTATCAACATGTCACGAGAGCTTCCACTGAAGGTAGTGACGGACATTGGAGGCGCTGGCGCACTTGCAAAGATCGCTAAGGTCAAAGGCGTCATGAAGGAGAAAAGGACAGAATGGACAACCGTGCAAGAACTGCCTGTCGAAATCCCGCTGCCTCCAAAGTATCGCTACCATTCAGTATTCGCATGCCCAGTCAGCAAGGAACAAGCAACGGAAGCGAATCCTCCAATGATGATGCCGTGTGGACACGTCGTGGCAAACCAAACTTTGATGCATCTATGCAAAGGCGGCCAGTCAGTCCCTTGCGCCATTCACTGTCGTGCAGCTGGGCCGAATACTGACGCCATTCGATTTACCAGGAATGTACGATGCCCTTACTGTCCGTTGAGTTCCGCCGTCAGTCAAGCAATACGAGTGTACTTCTAGAATGTAGCTTCGCGCCTCCAACTTCCAGTGTCTGAACAGTATTTCAGTACCACAATACAAACGATGTGGAGGGAGTGCTCAAATGCAATAATGACCCTGGCGGCTCTGAGATGACGAGGCTGGTTAGCCAGCCTACGGAATATACCAATTTCAAATTCAAGCTACAAGACCTTACGTACGACGTATGCCAATGGAACACGACAAGCCCGCCACCAAACCCTCACATCTTCAACGTCATCACTACTAAGCGTCCATGTCCTCTGTCACAAAGGCATGTTTCATCAGGGCTGCAGCCGTGGGCCTTTCATTGTGGTCCCTAGCTTAAAAATGTCAGCATGCGACTGGAGTTTGGCCAGACGGAGACGCACATGTGGAACGTGAGATCCAAAAACTTCTGAGCATCTTCAGTGATATTTTCAGGCGCTTTGGGTCGAGCGTCCTTCGAAGAGCCGATTTTGAAGATGGCCTGCATCTGGGTCAACTCCATCCAAGGATGTTGACCAGTAAACATCTCCACAATAAGACAGCCAAGCGACCAGATGTCCGCTTTGGCGGTGTAGCTTGTCTGCTTCACTACCTCTGGTGCCATCCAGAAGACCGATCCTTGCAGAGATGGTCGATGTATTCGTGATTGCGAAGTCAGGAGGTCTGCAGGGAGGAGCATTAGTACTGCTTTCGTGCTCGAATACGCGCGAAACTTACTCTCTTCCACCTTCTTTGATATGCCGAAATCCGAAATCTTGATACCACCGCGATTGTCGACTACGGGAGCGGAAGTCGGTCAGCACCTAAGCAACGCTCATGCAGCAACAGTGCTGCTCACCAAGAATGTTAGCACCCTTAATGTCTCGGTGGATAATGTCGTTTTCGTGTAGGTAGCTGAGACCTCGCAAGATTTGGAGAACGAAAGTCCGAACTAGCGGTTCTTCAAAGGCTCCGTAATTGGCGAGAAGATGGGCAACAGACCCCCCTGGCACGTATTCCAAGAAAATGTACAGATGTTTGCCATCCGAAGAGGAATCTGTGCTCGAGTCGCGTCAGATGTGACGACACAAGTTTGCTCGATGCCGATGCTCACCGAGGTATTGCACGATGTTCTCATGCTCCATGATCTTGAGAAGCTCAATTTCACGCTCAAGAGCACTGAGCATGCTCTTCTTCCGTTCTTCGTTGTGTGACTGACCAGTGGGCAGATCGACCTGCTTCACAGCCATGAAGCTTCCGTTCGTCGCATTCATACCAAGGTACACCTGCCCAAACGAGCCAGCACCAATGAGAGCGCCTCGCACCCATTTGAAAGTCGACTTTTTGGCTTTGGTCGTGACTGTACGAGGCACGTCCGGCTCATCATCATCGTCTACTTCACCATCTGCCTCGGCATCCTTCTTCTCTGCTACTGAAGCAGTGACTCCCGCTTCGTCATCGTCTTCTTCTTCCTCGCCCTCATCCTCATCTTCTTCCTCGTCCTCCTCCTCCTCTTCTTCTTCATCTTCCTCTTCTATGATTGCATTGTGCAACGAATCGCCGTCAAGAGTATCATCGGAAATATCGAGCTTGCTGCTAGGAGCCGTGTCGCTGTATGTGCCATCGGTATAGTCGTCGCTACCCAGAGCGGCCAAATCGGCAGCATTGTCCGCCAACCAGCTCGCGCGGCTCAATCTTCTCTTCTCAAGATCTTCGGTAATCTCCTCGACCGTGAGCAGACTCGCGTTGTCAGAGTCCTTGTTGCTCTTCGAATGACTCCAGGCGCTGAGACGGCTGCTGGGCCGATCTTTACGAGTAGTGCGTCGCGTCATGCCGCTTGATATGCTGCGAGTGTCATTGTTGTCATCTTCGTCTGAATCGATGCTGATGCTTGGCGCTGCAGAAGATACTGAGAGGTGACTGCCAAGCGGTGGCCGCGTTGGTGACGCGTCATAGTCTTCACTGAAGCGCGATGTGAGGCCGCTCAGGTCCTTCGATGGTAATGGCGGGACGTCAATGCTGTCGCGATGTTGAGATCCTGCAGAGCTCATACTGAAACGCGACAAGCCTAGACCTTGCAGATTTTGGCTGTCGCGGCTGGCATCCCAGCTGGTCTTGCCAGCACCAGACGTTGCCGAATTGAAAGTACTGTTCCGTCGAAGCATTGATTTGCGAACGTTGTTGCGGACAGTCTTGGACAGGATCTTCTTTTCGCTTGCAGCGTTGGGAAAGTACTCGACAAGATGGGTATTGATGAGCTCGGAAGGGGGTCGTTGACCAAAGAAGCTGCGCAACTTCTGGTGATTGGATTGCAGGAAACTGGCAGAGGGCGAGCGAGTCTGTGCATGCGAAGTGCCGCCCATGCTACCATTACCTGATCCGTTAAAGCCCCAGCCAAGCCCAGACATGATGCTGACCGTGCTTGCGCGGTTCATGGTATTTCTAGCTTGCCTCAACTTTTGTGGGGGCGTGGGGGCTGCTGCCGACAGCTGAGCTTCGCCGTCAGATGGCGTGGAAGGAGAAGATGGTTCGGGGGATGATGGTTCAACTGCTGTTGAAGGTATGGACACATCGAGGAGAGTAGTTGGAGAGGTAGGAGACATGCCGGTCCTTCCGAGATCTTCGCCAAAGAAATTTCTCAGCTTTCTGGTCTTTACCGCACGCGCTTCCTCTGGCGAGGTAGGCGTAACATGAATTCGGCGCAGGAGCAGTCCGCGCGAACGTTCTGGCCTTGAAGCAGACTGGCAGATGCTCCATAATTCAGAGTCTGTCAATGCACGAGCTGTTTGTCGATGAAATTGATTAGCTTTGATTGCTGTGAGCGCTGGCTGAGACTCACATGTTCCGTCGCCATTGCCGCTAAAGATGCCATATCCGTCGCATTCCGCATACGCCTCGCCGTGTTCGTTCTTGCTCCTGGTGGCAGGCGATGGACCAGCAGTACCGCTAGCTCCGAGCTTGTTGAATTTCCTCAGAACTCTGACGAGAACTTCATGGACATCTTTGGCTCCATCTAGGTTGACCATTTTGCTAACGTTGTCATCGCTAATGAATTTGACAGTTTTGCGAAGAACGTCTTCCAACGGCATGATCTGGCCTGATCCGCTGGCGGCGCCGATGGAAACAGTTCCCCCTGCAGTAGTCGGCCGAGCGAAGCCACCTTTGCCGACAGTATAGCCTTGCGCAGCCTGATGCTGGGGTTTCACTGCAGCTATGCCAGCACCAAGCGGATACTCGGCATTGACCGGACTGACATTGGCTGAGCTGGCCTCAATAATTGGGGCCAGACCTTGACTGCCATAGCTGGGTTTCTGGCTGTGCTTGTATGGCGACGATGTTGAAGCCAGACTACTACTCTGTCCGAAAGTGTCGCGAGTGGGAGAAGCCGTAGAACCAGCCGCAGAGCTGCCTTGCTGAGATTGCTGACACGATGCTGCCGCCGTGGAGGGTCTCGCTTGCCCATTTACATTGTGCGGAGACGGGACGCCATTAAGCGAGCTTATAGATCCTCCCATTGAACCTGCTTTCCTGTGGCTCCAGGTTCCAAGTATGCCAGGCTTGCGACCGGCAGCATTTGGATCGAAAGAATATGGCGGAGAAGCTTGTGCAGGCGATGATGTCGGGGAGGCTGCAGTGGTGGAAATGGTAGGAGCGCCAAGGTGTTGCTGGAGACGCATGCCAGCTGTGCCTGTGGAAGGACGAGCAGCCTGGCCCGGAGGTCCTGGAGGTAAAGCCTTGGACGTGGCAGCAGGATATGTACCCGCTCTTGGCGATGTAGCAGGCCTTGCACCACTAGGCGCAGCCAGCAATGCAGCATTTGCAGCATTACTCGAGGTGCGTGCCCCGTAGGTTGCGGCATTGGAAGCAGAGGTTCCAGCTGCCAATCCAGCGGCAGCTGAACCTGGAGTGAGGCTTCCACTTCCACTGAGTCCGCCCTGATATGCTTGAGGTAGACGAGCGTCGGCGACGGATGATGAAGACAGGTGCAGTGGTGGTGGTATCCTGTGCGCGCTCTTGCCACCACTCACGCGTCGAGCGAGTTGAGCCTGTGCAACGACGGCTTGAGCGAGCTGGTGAGCGCCAGTCGTTGGAGATGCTGGATTTGATGCATTGGAGTGCAAGGATGCTATTGAACCGCTGTGGTGCAATGGACGTCGTGATGCTAGCTGCTGCGTGACCGTTGCGGCCGTGCACGCCTGTCGGAGCTTCTTGACTGCAACGGTGATTTTGATGCGGTCTCCAACCTGTGTGCAAATAAAACATGAAGGATACGAATGCGCAATGAGGCGTGTCTCAGCTTGGTTGAGCCTTCAAGAGCTGCTTTACAGCTCTCACTCACGCTCTGAACGCCCATCTCTTTCAATGCCTGCTGATCGACATCGAGAAGCACATTGCCTCGAATGTCGTTGCTCGCAAAGGTCTGCGCATGCGCAGCACACCTGTTGTCGGTGAGCCATTTGGCGACTTGCTCGTCATCCCAAGACCGTATCCATTCTAGGTATGTCCGGCCTTTAAGCTCGTCCTCTGTCGGTGTGGGCACGCCTGCTTGCCCCGCGACAGACGCGTGCATCTGGACGCCGGCAGGTGAGATGCCTCCAGCAGCAGGATTGCCGCTCGTCAGGCTGTTGCTGCGCGTAGATCGCGGCGAGCTCGTGCTTGCTGCAGTGCTGCTCATGCTGCCCAGGCTTGTCCAGCTGTGCATGCTGCCGGCGCTCGTGCTCGTGCTGGGGTGGTACTGCATCGCAGATGCGGCAGCCATGGCCCAGAGTCCCTCTAGCAGCACGGCCTAGCGAAGTGTCCCAAGTATCCTGCTACTGAGAGGAGCCATTGACCCTGCCCGCAGCACCAGTGCTGGACGTCCGTGGGTTGAGGTGAGGGCTTCCTTGTCCGCCTCTATTTGGATGCACGCGACAATGGGACATGTGGCAAAAGAAAGGCACCTCAAAGACAGCACGACGACATGAGAAGCTGGGCACGGCTGGCATGCGCATCAGCTCGATGTCGCTTAGTCGGCGCGAGATTATCTACTGGGCCCGAAAGGGAGACTGCTGCGGGTTGCCCACTACTACATTTCATGTCGACACCTGGCATCTGCCTCTGTTGGTACAGCGCATACTACGCGGAATCAGAAGATGACGTCTTCATCTTTGCCTTGATTCAACAAATCGCCTGTAGCGTCATCGTCTGCATTGCGCTCTTCCTTGGCGACGATAGAGTCAACAGAAGACTCGGCCTCTGCAGCCTCCTGTCGCTTCTTCTTTGCGGCCTGGACCTTCTTGAGCCGGAAGAACTCTTCTCTGTCCATCTCGTCCAGCTCAGAGTTGATGTACTTGATTGTGTTCTCTAACTTTGGAATGACGACGTGTTCGAGAGCATTGACGCGGCGGTTGGTCATTCGAATGACTTCATCCAGGATGACAAAGGCAGTCTAATGAATGTCAATGAAAGGCATGAGCAAGTACAGCAGATATGCACGAGCGGAGTGCAATACTTACCTGCAGCGAGGCCAATTCCACCAGAGTCTCTACAGCCTTTGCATATGTCTCTCTGCTCTTCTGGACCTGCTGTCCGCCACGACCAAGACCGGTGAGTGTAAAGTCATTTCCTGCCGAGCCATCGCCTGCCTTCTTTCGCTGCATTTCGAACGCAGGAAGAATGACTCCAGAGACGTTTTCAGACTTTGCTCCCACTTGGAACGTTGCCTGTGTAGCTGCCTCTTGCACGAGGTACGAAATGTCACCCGTGGCGTACGTCACTTCGGCGAGCGAAAAGGCTGCCAGTTGCATGATGCGTCCCATCTTCATCTTAGCCTGATAAGATGACGGAGTACAATCAGACTCGCCCGTATGCTTTCATCACCACAGTCTGCAACGCACCTCTGCAATCTTGGCCGTAATCACCCTGAACCGTTTGGTGAGCGCATCTGCCTTCTTCTCTACAAGGGCGAATTATCGCATAAGTCAGCATCGTATGCATCGAGTTCACATGTGAATATCAATGTCGCCTACTGAGCAGCGAGTGACCCGTTTGCGCCCCTTTGACCCTAGTCTTGATGATCTGCGGAGAGTGACTGTGCTGAGCTGACGACCCAGCCGGCAGAGGCTGTCGAGCGCACCTGCAAATTCATGCGCGCTGTTTGCAGATATACTAATGAGCTCATTGTGATCCATCAAAGAGCCGTGAAGGTACTTACTGGGGAAGATGTTCTCGCGAGCCCCTGTACAAGGGTCAGTATCGAGGTCAGTTTCGACCTGGCGTAGCGGCATGCGCGGATGATTCTAGCGAACGCACCTGCGCCCGACATCTTGAGATCTGTGCGAGCGGGTCAAGCGGTCAGTCCCGCACTTTTGGTGCTGTTCGCTGTGATGCAAGCTGTGAGTTCGCCGAGAGCTCAAGGCTGGACGCACCTCGATCAGCGCCTGCGACGGCGTTGCGCTCACTTGCAAGTTCCTGACCAATAAATCACTCGAGCCTTCACATACAAAAGTCGAAGCATCTCAAGATGATGTGCGACCGGTAGCATAGCGCTGCCTGCGTGGCCCTTCTGCTATGGCGGAACTAGAGGGTGAGACAGCAGTGTCCGCACCGCCAGCTAGTAGCAACCTTTCAGCCGCTTCTTCTGCGCTGACAGAGTTCGCAGACTCGCAGCCAGCTCAACAAGATGCTGGAGATTCTGTCATGGACACTGGAACAGGAGACTCTGCCTTCGGTCAGGCTGTTCCTGCAGACAGCGAAGGTGCAGATAACAAGCCAAGCAATGGAACGGCCCTACCAGGAGACCTGGCGGCAAGAGGCTCGGCCCAGGACATCACCTCATCCACCGAATCGGACCATGTGATGGATGAAGATGCTCTAGCAGAATCGAAAGACCCTGCAGAGCTTCCGAATTGGTATCAAACTCGTGTGGCGGCAAGACACAATGCGCTCCGTAACGCAATGCCCGCGTATGAAAGCGCAAAAAGGTATACTTTCAATTCCGTCTACAACATTCCTCAATCAGGCGTGCAAACACACGCAATCGCCATCCCGCCGTGCAGCTCGCACCTGTTCACTGGCGCTTCAGACGGATACATCCGGCGCTACGCGTGGTACGCTTCGTTGCGGAATCATCCAGGGGAGCGGCATCCAGTGCTGAAAGGCTACTGGGAGAATCTATCCATCACTGCTATACAGGCGCGTGGACTTCTCTGGTCACAGGCAATGGAGGATGACCCCACAAAGCTTCGCTTCGGGCCAGCAGGAATTTCAGGGGCCACAAGCGTCCCTGTACACAGCCTAGCAGTGCAGAAAGACGAAATGTACTGTCTTGCAGGATCAGCAGAAGGCGTCGTCAATCTGTACAGTGTCAGGCTGGACGAGGGCCAATGTAGAGCCTGCTTGGGCGTAACAGGCAAAGGTCACAAACGCAATACACCCGTCTCAGCCCTGGCACTCAGCGAAGGCGACGCTACGCTTCTTAGCGGTGGTTGGGATAATCAGCTCTTGGTGAGTTTCGATGCAAGTTTCAGCATCTGACACTACTAAGTCATCGCATCGCTTGCAGCAATGGGATCTGAATACCGGCGAATGCGTGCGAGAATTTGTCGGTCACAAGAACGCAATTGCAACGATTTCGTACAGGCCTACGACCGGGTCTGGTGTTCCCGACGATCTAGTGTGGAGATCTGCACCTGGATCAGAGCAGAGCGAAGATCTGGTAAAGCCACCCCAACATGGACAGGGAGCATTCGAAAAGGGGGATATCACCACCGAGGAAGATGATGCCTCAAAAGCAGAAAATAAGACTTTTGCTTCTAATCAGTCGCTGTCTGCGTCTCAGCGAGACATAGATGCTGCCTCTCCGGGATCTTATGACCCTTTGTTCGACGACGACAATGAAGGCGGCACAGGCAATGCTCAGCCCTCACGCCTGCAATCACCCAACTCGTCTGCCATGGAAGCCACTCAAACGACAGACTCTACGGCTCCTTCTGGTGGGCTCACCTTTCCTGGCTTGAACCTCCCAGCCTCTGGTCCAACAATGCCATCATCCCTCATGGCTTTTGAAAATGCAAAGACTGCACCCAATGTCAGCATACCTACTCCTCCGAAACTTCCTGAGGTCGCGCAACCGAAGATACCCTCTTTCAAGAGCATGGCTGCAGACCAACTTCTTCCTTCTGGCTCCACTGAGCCGGATAATTCAGACATCTTCCTTTCCTGCTCGATAGACGGAGAGTGCCTGGTGTGGGACCGGCGCGTCAAGCAGGCCAACGTACGTCGGCTGGATCTGCCCAAAGGGTGTCCCCCTTGGGCAACTTCAGTGAGTCAGCCTCATCTCGACTTTTAAGAGTCAGTACTGACTTTACTGCTTTTGGGCTTGACCCCGCCAGACGGCGTGGTCCCCTACTGGAAATGCCATATACGTAGGACGGCGAAACGCGACGATCAGCGTTTATGACCTGCGGACTTCGGCCATTCAGACTATCAATCTACCGAAATCAAGCGGGCGCGTGACAGCCTTGCAAGCGATGCGAGATAACAGACATCTTCTCGTGTCATCTTCTGACACCGTTCGGTTGTGGGATCTGGAAAACCGGACGAGCAGCATTGTCTCCTGCATGGCGAGTAGTTTCGCCGGCTCAAGTGCAGGGAGTGCAGCAGTCGGTGCATCCGCAAGCGGGGCCACCTCGATAGTAGCCGCAGGAAGCGCAATGAATGGTGGATCAGGTGCGAGCGGAAGTTGCACAAGCATATTGATGGACACGAGAGAGAAGTACCTGTTCGCAGCTTGCGGCAACAGAGGTTGGCTGGAAAATGGTCGTGAAGAGATCGGGACATTTGAAGTGGAAACGAGGTAGCAGGTCAAAATTGTGACTTTCAGTCAGCTTGAGATCATGTGTTGTTGTACGATCACCGTACAGGAACAATCTGGCAATGCAGGCGTTGTCTCCGAATGATGTCAACATCCAGAACGTGTTATCCTTCAAAGCTGCTAGCAACGCGAGAAATATCAGGTACAGGGGATGAACGTTAGATACGTGAGGCGCATTAGCAGCGTTGAAGACAGGCTCCGTAATTATGCAGCAATGCAAAGAGCGCAGACATTCTGATATAGCTACATTATTCGGACCTCTTGATGGGTCAAACATTCCAGTCTGTGTGTGCGCAAGACGATAGAGACAGCCGTTCGAGCATGTCGAAGGTGATAAGTAAGAAACGCTGCCGCTTGTTCGATGGGTGTATCACGCTGCTGCGCGTTCTTCATGAGCCACGCCGCGCAAATGATCCGCCATCTTTTGCCTGTACTGTGCCAGGGTAAGAGGAGGATCAGTCGAGCGATGGTCCGCCTGATGATAGTCATTGGATGCCAGAAAATGCATTGCTGCAGCTGAAGAGGATGTCGTTGTTGCTGCTTGGGCTGGCAATGAGCTTGCGCCACCTCGTTTCGCAGCCGTCGAAGCAGCCTGGATGTCAGCTGCACAAGGTGCGTCAACCAAGTAGGACATGGTCAGAAAAAGTTTCAAGGAGATAGGAAAGGGAGATGCCATACCTGACGATCCTGTGCTTTGGGCCATAGCTGCCTTGTTAAGCATGTCTATGCGCTTCTTCTCGTTAGTGCGCTTCTTGGCTAGGATGTAGGCAAGGACGCCGGCTGCAAACGAAAGAAGCAGCGTTGAGCATTCATGCGAAGAGAAAGGTAGTACGAAAGGCATAGCGCGGGGCCAGCCATATGATACCTCCGGACACGCCGACCCAAGATAGCAGCTGGGCTTTAGGCCCGCTGGCCAGGTTGAACGCCATGAGTGGTCCCGCTCAGAGCAGGCCGGAGTTGCAAGTCTTCTCTAGTGATGGTTTGGTAGTCGATGCGGCTTGCAGAGCGCGGAGTCACCCAGCTGCCGGTCGAGGAGAAGCAGAGTTGCACTTGCAGCCGCTTGGTGGCGTAATGCTTCACGAGCGGGGTCAGGTGCCACCGGCTGCTTCGAAGTTGACGACACATTCTTGCACAGACCACAAGATTGCATCTGTCGCAAGAGGAGATTCCGAAGTAGCCATGAGCGCGGGTGACGCCACTGCTGCACCTCCCGACGCGGGTGAGAATGGCGCTGGTCCAGGAACTTCGGACTCGAAAGCCGCCAAAGTGACTGGACAAGCAATCACGGGTCAGTCATGCTCTCGCGGGCGCCATATACATTCCAAGAGCTGAGCTGGTCTATCTGCATTGACATCATGCACGCTGCTCCATTTCGACGCTTCTCATCCACCGCCACGCTTGTCACTGCAGGACAAGACGCCACTGCTCCAGGCTCAGCTGCTCCAGTAGGCAATGCAATGCCTGCAGCGCTTCAGACTCTACGCACGACCAATTCAGGTACGTCAGAGTTACAGTTGACCGCAAAATACGCGGTGTCGTGGCCACAAGTGACTACTTATGCTGATACGAACGCCCTCGCGTGACTTTCTTCTATTCTTCACACCTCAATACCATCATGGCCACAAACGACGTTTCCTGCACGTCGTACGCCTGAACGACCCTACTACGTGACTTGTCTGTCGTAGCTCCCGCTACTTCGCAAGGCTCAGCTTCTGCAGCGAGTGCCGCCTTCGCGAACGCGAGAACGAACACAGGGACGGGAGAGGCAGTTCCACCCGACGCTCCAGGACCCGCGGCGAGCACTTCAGCCGTAATGAAAGAAGCGACACCCGCCTCCGAGACGAATACGCCTGGCAGTGACGCTGTCCCACCAGCATCAGGCATTTCGTCAGCGGGCGCTGGCGGTGGCACAAAGGACGGTTCAGCGAACGGCGCTCCTGGCAGCGCTGCGCCAGCTCGCCCTCCTTTAGCGACTGCGGGAGGCTCGTCAAGCAATGGCAGTGTGACAAACAACACTGCAGGCAAGGCGCGTTCGCCGGCTCTTGCAGCTGCAGGAGGAGCAGGCAGTGGGACTGCTTCACCCGGCGGCTACAAACCTTTCGACTACAGCCAGCCGTTATCGACATACTCGCCTGCCACTTCAGCCTACGGTTCAAGCGCCCTCAACAGAAGAAGTCCAATTGGACACGGTGGCTTCGGCGTATCAGGCGCAGCAGCATCACCTGCTGGCTCGTCTGGTCTCAACTCTCCTGCCCCAGGAGCATCAAATCCGATCGCTGCTGGCTTCACGTACGGCGCGACTGGCCAGCGAGGAGCAGCAAATGCCACTTCATCTGTCAGCTCCAGCACAGTAACAGGCGGCAGTGCTCCACCTCAAAGCGCCAACAGGGCTTCTCCCGCTGCCGTGCAGAGCAGGACTGGCAATAACGCCACTCCGCTAACCGCGCCATCGATCGTGTCTAGGACGTCTGGAGGAGTATCACCTCAAAATGCAGGCGCTACAGCAAACAACAGTACTGAAGCGCCAAGCAGCGTGGCAAGCGCGTCGCAACCTTCGTTGGCTACGGCTCCTGGCGGTCCAGGCCAACAGGCACCGTCTAATCGACCATCCTCGGCTGGCCAGCAAAGCCGACCTGGATCTACAACACACGGCAACGGTGGACAAGCCGCTGGTGGCCCAGGACAGACGTCGCTAGGGTCTGGAGGTCTATCGCATCACACCAGAGATCCTAGAACACCGAACCCTGTGACGGAAAGTCTACTTTCGCGCTCGCCCATCAGCGCTGCCGCAACCAATGCCTCCATCGCAAAACGGGTATCTCCGAATCCGACAGCCCCAGAGCAGTCACGCACAGGAGGAATCAATACACCATTGGCTCCTAACTCAGCTACCGCCGGCCAGGTCGGGGGCGCTGGCAGCAATGCCACTGCAAGTCCGGCCGCAGCTGCAGCTTCGGATGCAGCCAAGCGAAACAGTCCTGCCCAATCTCCGGCAAACCCTGCCGCCCACCAGCCTACTTCGTGGAGGTCGCTGCTTGATAGGCCATACGCTGGCCTGTACGGGTCACAGCAGCATGGTGCATCGTCTGCATCGGCAGCTGGCCAAGGCGCGAATGCATCAGGCAGGCCGCAGCAGCCAGCAGGCCAGCGGCCGACTCCATGGTTCAATCCGCTTGCTCAAAAGCAACAGCAAAACGGCCAGAACAGTGCTTCTGGATATCGACCTCTTTCCGCGTCTGCGAACCCGGCTCCGACTGGATCGCCACATAATCCCACACAACCAGCTTCCTCTGCAGCAGCAGCTGCTGCTGGAACACCAGCAAATGATGGCACTGCTGCTGCTGGCGCCTCTGGTCCTGGTGCGCCAGACCAAAACCAAGCGGCCAAACGACGAACCAGTTCTACGAGCGCTGCTACCCCTCCTTACCCTATGTCCTCCCTCTTGGGTAACAGGCCTGGATCCGCAAGCGATGTCAAAAAAGAAGGCCAGCCCTCGAGAGCAGTCACTGCTTCCCCCATAGTTGGCTCAGCCGCAGCGCCGGTGCCCAATTCTGCTCCGCCTACTGGTTCTGCAGTGTCAACGCATGGCACGAGCGGTAAAGTGCCCTCTCCAGCATATCAGCATCGTCCAAGCTACTCGATGACGTACGGAGAGCGTCTTCAGCAAGCACAGCAGCAAGCAGCGCGTGATAGAGATGCGCAGCGCGAAGCACGAGAGCGGGAAATGCGGGAAAGAGAACGCACTGCTGCTGCCATTGTGGGACCACTTTCTGGGAAAGGCTCACCACCTCTGTCGGCTACTCGTCCACCCTACTATGGCCTCGGCGGTAGCACATCTGCTGCAGCTGCAGCTGCAGCTGCTCACAAGCTGTCTAACTCGCCACCTTTGCCCAGTGCGGGAGCAGGCCAAGGGCCCCTGTCGCCTCCTCGTCGGCCAGCAGACAGGCCGCCTTCTACAAGTGCCTTTGGCTACCTCTTCGGCGGAGGAGGGGCAAGTCGCGTCGCAACCGAATCCGCGGGAACAACCAGACAGTCGCCTTCGGCTGTGGGTACGCACCAAAATCATGCTTCACACCTGCCAGGAGGTTCAGCCTCGCCCGCTTCATCAGGACCACCACCTCAGGCGGGACACTACCGCCTACCATCTGGTTCAGCCTCCCAGCCCTCTGCGCTGGGTAACGCTTCAAGACCTGGTGCGCCTGTCAACACGGCCCCGCTTTCTCGCACACAGAACACTGGACTAGGTCTATCGTCAATTGCGGCAAACGCTGCCTGGCGATCGCCTCTCGTGTCCGCAGCTCAGCCAGCTACAGCGAGTGTGTCTTCATTGACAGACAAGAAGCCAGAAGTGTCCACGGCAAATGGTGCGAAAGCGGCTGGAACTACCTATGGTGGAGAGCCCTCCAGTGCTGTTCCGCCTAGCGCATCGCTACCGGTCAGTTCAGTATTGATGCATTGCTAGGTGAGAATGCTGACACAATCTCCACGACACTGCAGACTGGACATAAGCGAAAGCGCAGTGATGCACAAGATCATCCGCCCAGCAGCGCTGCCAGGCTCGCGCAGCAGAGCGCAACGCAGCCGCCACCCAACACTCTCCATGCTCTTCGACAACGAGAGGGTCCTCTATTCACTGCAGAAGATATCAAAGGCGCTGCTCTGCGGCCCCCTCTGATGGTGGTCAGATCGGACAACGTCGTCAAGGCTTTGCACAAGATCTCAGCTCAGCATGCTGCACAAGCGGGCTCTTCAGCAGGTCCAGCTGCTCCGTTCCTTGGAAGAATCGTGTACGATCCTTTCAAAGACCCTGCCGACCTTCTCGATGGTGCACTTCTGCGACAAGGCGTTGGGGGAAAGGTAGAGATCTGGCTGGACACAGAGTGGCTTCAAGGGGAGGTGTGGGAGGCAGGCGCGCCCTCTCATCCAGCAGTCAGTCATCCCCCTTCTCCTGTCAGTGATGACGCATCGCTGGACGACGCGACCGATACTCCGGCCCACGATGCAGACGAAATGCAAGTGGATGCGCCTGGACAAGGTGACTCTGATACACGCCCAGATAACTTGGGCAAAGGACAGATGCCACCGTCTTGGACTTTGTGGGATCTCCCGCCCATCAGGGCTCGCAAGATATGGGGAACCGATGTCTACACGGACGATTCCGACATTTTGGCAGCGTGCATTCATTCCGGCTGGCTGAGGCTGGGCTCGACTGCACCTCTCTTCGGCGCAACAGTGAATGGCGACGCCGCCGCCGCCAAAAGTCAAAAGAGGAGAAAGAAGAAGCCTACTCTGAAGCACCGCTCCCTGCGGATCACGATCGTTGTTGCTCCAAAGCTGATCAAATACGAAGGATCGCTTCGCGCAGGCGTGGGCAGCCGCAGCTGGGGCAACAGTCACGATGGCGTAAGCTACGCTATTGAAAGCGTTGAATTGGTCAATGTGAGTTGCTGTAATGCTGGTTGCACGTCTGTGTCCCAACGTGTGCAGGACAAGCTGACCTTGCAATTCACGATCCAGAATGTCTCACATCGACTTGGACTGAGTCGCTGGAAGGCCCATGAAAGCTCTTACTACCCTCTCGCAAGGCAAAGATGCGCCTGTGCAAGTGCTTGCGATCATACCGAGAAGCCAACAATCTACCCTCGATCCTTCAAGCTGGGACAGATGCTAGTCAAAGCTTCTTAAATGTGGGCAGGCGAGGAATGCAGTGTAGCTGTAGCTTGCAGGTCCGTTGACGTGCAAAAAATCCAGTTACGGATGGGTGCTATACGCTTGTTCAATGTTGGGCGCGTTCAGTCACGTACAACAGAACGTTGCCAACCGATGCCTAAATACTCGGACGTCATGAATATCGAAGAAGCCAGCAGGAGGACTGCTATTCCCCGCATCTCATTTCCCGCGCCAGCGATCTTGGTCGCACACCAAGCAAATCCAACAATCTTGTCCATTAAGCAGCCAATCCATGCCTTGTAGATAAGCTGAGGGTCCTTAGGGAATGGACTTGACCTGGAAGTTTTTTGCTTGCTCGCCGCTCCAGCAACCAGCTCATACCGCCCAAAAACGACCTTGTGATCAGACGGATTGGGTTCATAGACCTGTAGAAGTCATATGCTGAGCCAGGTTCGCAGGGAAGCAAGACTGGGTTTCGATACTAACCAGTTCATAGCGCTGGACATCGATCTTGCCAGCGAGCGTGTAATAAAGTATGCGGTCGCACCAGCTGGGTATGCGTTTCTTGAAGTCCTGTTGTGTACAAGTTAGTGCATGATTAACCGGGCGAACACATTTTTTTTACTGTCAGGTCGTTTGTGCCAGGCCTGTATTTGTAGCTCGGTGGAAACGGGATGCTTGCCTCCTGGAAGCCATGCATCGTCTTCTCGGCTTTATGCTCTTGTATTAGCTGATCGTGCTCTAACAAAGATGCATGATCTCGGTCGGTGAGCTTCTTGCCAAGTTCTTGCAGAGTGAGTGTTTGAGGTCGGGTGAGGCTGACGCGGTAATTGAGATCCCCAAATACGAAGGCATAGTCGCTATCGTGTATCTGATACTGGGCCATGCTTTCAGGATCGTGGAAGCTCATGCGCCTCACTATGTCTCTCCAATCAGCGTTTCTTCTGTTCAGATTATAATCGTGTGCTGCAAGGTGCGCCGTGACGAAAGTGATCCTTTGTTTCGGATTCGCCAAAGACAGGCTCACTCCTGCCGCGCCTGACTCCAAAAAAAGTCAGCAATGACCAGCTTATCGTCAGCCATACTTTTGTACCTTTATTTGACATGAAAAAGGCCCCGCAGCCAACCGAAGCTGTGGAAATATCGTTGATTCGAGCGGCGATCTCTTCGGTTGCGTAGATCAGCATAGCGAGGCCACCAAGCGCATGTTTAGTTATCAATACTGCCCGAGGCAGCGACAGGACGTCAATTGAAGTTGATTCAATTTGATGCCCCTCTCACAATATCTCTGTTCCTTTCCTGCTGGGTAGGACGCCTGGACATGTCGCGCTATCTCCTGACGAATAGGCTCTTCATACTTCTGGACTTGCTGGTTCGTCCAGCCAGCTAGCGCCCACGGTAGCTCAATGGACTCTCTAGCATCATAATAAACGAATGGGCAGACGCTGGTCAAGTTCTCTTTGCAGCATGTGAGAGGGAGATGTTGATGCGCACTGGAGGCCAATCGCATATATGGCTGGGGGAGTGGTGGACTTCTGAACCCCCGCCTGTTCGCTCGCTTGGAACCATGTCGAGACATCCAATGCATTTGAAGCGCCCAAGGTCTGGCCTGCGTTCCAGGTGTATACGGCGATATGCATGTGTGCCAATGACACTCGCGAAGGGCTGTGGCAAATCAGTTGGAAAGAGGAAAGCAAGCGAGAGGTATGCAGTCTTGCGGTCTATATTACTTGAGAGCAGGCTCCTCATATCACAGCTCATAGACCCTGTATGGCCGGAAGCTATACTTTTGTGAACGTCGACTATTAATCTAAAAATCTTGCACTAAAGTGGACTGTGCTGCGCCATGCTCGACCTAGGCAACCATTCTCACCAGCCACACTTCATCGACCGCTGCCTTCGAAATGACTCAAGCCAGCATACGATGCTTTCCGGCTAGGTCTGCGACCACTTGAACTTCCTGGACTGTCCAGACCATGGTAGGAGCTCAGAGAGGGCGACCTGGTATGTTGAGCGCCGAGCGAACCGCCTAGATCTGGGAGGAAAGGCAAAACTGGCCTTCGATTCGTATATCCCGGATGACCTGCCGGCAAGGTTCCACGAGCGCCGAGGTCTTGTTGTCCATCGCTTCGCGGCAGCCGCGAGAATTCTGGCATGTATGCAGTCGGGGACGGGTAGAGCGATGTTGAAAGTGAGGGGAAGGCCGCAGATCCTTGCAGTGATGGGCGAGAAGGAGGTGCCGCGTTGGGCCTGTTCAAGCGCGGGAGCATATCGAATGAGGGAGTCGATCCGCCATAGTATCGATCCCTCGAGAGTGGTTCTAGGTAACCTGGGGTTTTTGATCGCTGAAGGCCTGCACCAAAAGCAGACCTGTTGCTAAACGGACTACCACCAAATGACGGACTAGCATCGGAAGGCATACCAAGTAGATCGTCTTCGTCCGAACTCGTCGAACGCCTCGACCCTCCCATCGATAAAGACGGTGTCTGGCTACCTCCTTGCCATTCACTGAGAGAGGATATACTGGCAGAGGAGGCGCTCCGTCTGAGACCTCTGCTTGACGTGCCAGGACGACCTGAGTGTGTGATATACTCATCGCCGTAAGACGAGGAGTCCGGCAGACCACCATAAAGATCTGAGCCTCTGCGGCTGGTTTGATCGGCCCATTGTGAAGCCCGGCCAGAGGGGCGGTCGAGTGAAGGAAGGGCGTGCTCCACCTGAACCCAGCTTCCAGACCGAGTATTGGGCAGGGGAACCAGATCGGGACGGGCAGCCCTGTGACCGTGATGTCCGACATTGCGGAGCTGGGACTGCCCAAGGGGAGGGAGAGGCGGCAGACCGGAGGAGGAAGAGAGAGAGGAAGAGGATGAAGCGGTGTGGTGTGGATAGACCAAGGACGAAGAGCCAGACATGGAGGAGGAGAGCGAGGACAGAGGTGGGAGGGTAGGAAGCTGACCCGTTCTCAGATCTGCGGCAGCCTTCGAGTCCGATAGGCACATGGAAGAGTAGGATGAGGTATCGGAGGTTTGAAGGCCTGCTACGGAACTTCTTGGGCGCAGGGCAGGCATACTTGAGGAGTTGCTGCCAGCAGGATCAAGTCGCAAGCGTGAGCACGAGTCATCCGGCTCAAACACGTAACGTGGAGCCGGGGGTAAGCACCTGAGGGGTGGGGGAAGAAGAGCCGCTGCTGCAGCTGTCTCCACTAGCGTGTACTCGCAAGGCAGATTGCGCTGCAAGCACGTCATGCATGGCTTTTGCCTGTCGCACTACAAGAAGAAAGCGACGGTTTCATCGCGTCGAAAGTGATGGATATGAATTGGCGTCAGCGGCTGAAGGAGAAAGACTTTCAGAATAGCGACAACTGAGACTTACGCGGACCTTCCGCCGTCGGCAGGCATCGCAAGCGGTCGGGCCTCTCGGCTCTGCAAAAAGCAAAAAGCAAGGAAATATCAGTCACGTGCTCCATTAGACTCGCGTATTTTCGCCACAACGGCTCCCTGTCATACGCGGCGAACAGGCTGGCCGCCTGTTGTACAGGCCGCAGGTCCGAAACAAGCTTCCTTGCGCGTATAATCTTGGAGATGGCAAACTTACTGCTCTTAGCGATGTGATCGCCTGTGCTAGCTGAGCTAGCACTGTTGCTGCTTCCGCTGTTGAGGGGTGATGTTGCGTCGAGATACGTAGGGCCTGCGCCAGACGAGCCGGACAACGAGGCATAGCTTCCAGGCTGCATCTTGGACCCGGTTGGCTTGAGTCAAAGCTTCTGTGTGCGGTAGTGGAAGCGTGGCTGCTCGAGACCTTCGTTGGACGGCAGGGAGCTTCCCAGAATTCCGATGGAGACCGGAGAAACAGCAAGGTTTGGTGGGTGCGATGTGATACTAGGTTGGACGACCCGTAGCGAGAATGTAGGCTCGATTATGCGATACAGTGACCAGAATTGAGCGGGATGAGGCAGGAGGGTTTCGGGAACTTGCGATTTAGGGAGCGTGTTCGACTTCTCCAGGAGAGCGTTTGACCAGCAGGACGCTTGCAGACCGTGATTTGGGGACCCACAAGGGAGCAAACAGTCTCAATGCTAGACAATTTGAGCGTTGTAGGAATAAGGCTAAGGAAGAAGCGAGCCTTAGGAGCCTGTGATGCTGCCCCGTGGTGTCTGTCCATCAAGGGCGACACACGCAGACCAGCAGAGGAGGCCACGCGCCTACTAAAAGGACTGCTTCGCAAGCGAGACGGTGTGTTTGCCTGTAAGCTGTACCTGCTGTTGTTGCGTACTCGCGGTAAGCGAGCCCTTTGTGACACACCTCCAACATGCAGCGTGTGTGGCCGCCGGTGTTTAGCTGTTTGGCAGGTCGACTCAAACAAGTCCAAGTCAGTAGAATGCGTTGGACAACTCAGCCGGACAGCGTCCAGAACGTTCGCGGTTCGACAGTCTCACCCCTGAGATCCTTTGAGCAGCGCCAGAATCAGTCGAAGCGAGGTGATGAGCGGAAATCTCCATCTGACACTCATAACATAAGGCTGCCATTACGCGAGTGGCGTGGCTGCGGGGAGACCGAAGGCTGCTCTTCTTCTGCAAGGCGGCGTGCACAACGAAAGCATTAGATAACAGCATTCACGGTCAAAGTTTCCTCTCCTCACTTTATGTCGGACGAGGTGGACCTAGCACGGCGAGCGACACGTCTTGCGGCCGGTCAAGCCAGAGCAGCCCCACGAAGGTGACCAGTCGAGCATACTGCTTTAAAGAAAGGGGTTGAAGAATGAAGGACAGATCGCCTTCAAGTACTCATGCAGTACGGACAGGTAGGTACGATGACCGCTCGTTGGGCCTGCTTCAAATCTTGCGCTTTGGAAGAAAGCTGGGAAGATCACTGGCATCGCGACTTCATTCATTCCAAGTCTGAGGACGTCTGACAGCGGCAATGGCGTTGCATTTGTCCATGTGTTTAGAACTATTTTATGTGCTGGAAAGTCGGCTCAGCGCTAGTACACTGGCTTGTGGAACCTTCGTCTGCTTCGATGTGTCATGCGAGTGGGTTATCTTGGGACTGTGCGCGGGAGAGCCTGGGCTGCTGCAGTGACTTGTTTGTCAAATCGGATGCGCAGCCTTGATATGCGCGAAGCGCTAGATGCCATGCTGTCAGGTTTGAGTGTGGACGAGGTCTCGCCAATAGGAAAGGAAGAAGGGCGTCCTGCACTGGCAGGAATCGGTTCGCGCGCAAGCCGCGCTCGGTCTCCGGATGAAAGGCAATTCAAACACAAAGGCGAGGGAGTAGGAGAAAGTGAAAGGCAAACGAGAGCGGGCAACCATGTCACGCAGATTGATGTTTGTGTCGCAAATATGCTGTATTGCTAATTCCGTGACACCATGCATAACGTTATTAAGCTCTAAACAAAAAAGTACATAGAATACGAAAGAAATGTGTGAACTTCAACTTCAACTTCGACTGCTTGCATGTGTGCCTGTCAGATCACACTGCCCCCGATGCTTCCACTAGACCCTTGCGCCAGGATGTCCATGTTGCGGTCTGCCAGCTTTGTTGCCCTAGTTGCCCCACTCCAGTGCTCGAGAAATCGCCTAATCATTGCAAGACGCGTTTCAGGTGGTGTCTCAGAGCTGTAGAGCGCCTTGAGTTCCGTCCTGGAAGCGAAGACCGCCGTCTTTGGACGTGGAGGCCTGGTCTGGTACTGAGGGTTGCGCAATCGATGACACGACGTCCTCCTGGGGTCGTCTATGTTCTGACGAGGTAGGTGCCGATTCGCGGGATGATTGCTGAGAACCTACTATCGAGCTTGTAAAGCCTTCTTCTGCATGAGACCGTGTAGACAAATGGGAAGGTGCACTTTCGGTCGGCTTCTCCTGCTTTTGGTTTCCTTCATCGTCGGCTGGCTCGTCGATCGGATCCTGGTCCACAAAGCGCTGTCGAGGTGAGCCTCGAAGCTTGCCATACTTGCCTTCTTCCGATCTTTGCAGAGCATCCCACGGCACAGAGCGGCCGAGGGAGACAAAGCCATTCTCCTTGACGAAGGGGGAGCCGTACATCCGTGGACTGCCCCATTCTGCAGGCACGACTTCGAGTTGACCTCCTTTGCCGTTCCAGCTCGGGATGGGCGAGATGACTCTGTCCTTGCTGGGATAGTGCGGACCCCCATTCCTGCCGCCTTCGTTATTGTCATCGCCGTGCGAAGGGCTGGGCGGAATCATCGGCGGATAGGCTGGCACGTCGAGACCGGTATCCCAGAAGTTTTGGCGTCCCAAGAGGGCGAGCGCAGTCTCCAAGAACCATTCGTTTCGCTTCAAGTAATGTACGACTACCGTTCCACCATATGGCAAGCCCAAGAACCGTCGGTCGCGCAGCGTCATGGTCGAGGGATCGTATCGCAATGTAGGAGCAGGAATCGCTCGCTGCTTGATAGCGTCTGGGTTGGTAGGTGCGTCTGGCAGGAAAGAGAAGCCCTTCTTGAAGCTTGGACTACTGCCGATAGGGTACTGTGCTCCAGGTTGACGCGGGGCTTCGTAATGACCATTCTCATCCGCAGTACCTGTGAGTGCTGGCTCGGACGATTTCTGCTGCTGCTGCTGTCCGCCTGCAAGATTTGTAATGTTGGCGAAAGATTCCAAAACAGGCGAAGTGGCGGGCAAAGAAGCCGATTGGGAAGGAGAGGTAGCTTGCTCCAGCTGCTCCGCCTCCGACAATATGTCGCGCTTCCAGAACTCCCACGAACGCTTGGCATGCTGAGGGCGAATATTCATCTCGCCCGGATCGCGAAGGAGAGAATTGGGAATGCGATTGTATTTGCCAAAGACAGACTCTGATCGAAGGTTGCTGTGGGTCAGAGGTGCATGCGCTCAGTCATGTCCAATTGTCACAAGTAAACATTTGCTGCGAGAAAGGAACTTACTACTCGGTCCTCGCCTCGTCTGCCTTGCGTGTAGTCTCGATACCACCCATGATACGGTTGTCCTGGTTCTCAAACACCACACTGTCCCACTGCACGACGTCTTTGGACGACATCTTGTTAGTCCATCCATCGAGTGCCGTCCATCGTCCACCACCTTCAATCAAGGCTTCCACCTCTTCCTCAATCGTCATCTCCTTTTTAGGCTTGACATAAGCTTTCTTCCACTTTGAGACGGAAGACCAAGCATCTGCGAGTTCTCCGCCTCGTCGTGTACGTTCCGCCGTAGAGATGCCAGTCTGACCTTCGGCGCGCACGCGCTCGACTTCGTCCGGGAAGAGGAAACCGTGCGAATAGGTCGTAGCTGCCTTTGGATGATCATAGATGTAGCAACGCTCGGTGATCCAGTTGATGGACGAGGCGTTGGGGTGCATCCGCATCCATTTGGCGACACGCTTGTCTTCTGCGCCGGTGGTGTATGCTTCAAGAGCGGGACTTGTCGCGACATAATTGACGAGATCGGCAGACAGGGCATAGCATTCGCCTCCCATGAAGAGATTGCGAATCAGATCTGCAGGCACAAGAGTAATGCATCAGCACTCTTATCTGAAAATGGAGAGAACATCGCAACTTACAGCCCCAATATGTATTTGTGCGCGGCGCAACTCGGAGATGACGCTCGAGCTCCGATAAGACCAAGAAGGAATCATCATCCGCCTTGACGACATAGTCTGCCTTTTTGAAGCCAAGAGTCAATGCTTCTTCTCCGCGCGCAGGTGGGTCTAATGCGCCAATCCGTTTCGCTCCCTTCGGAGCCTTGTAATAGATTGGCACAGTCGCATTCTCATTTGCCCACTTGAAGAAATTGTGCGTCTTGCCTTGGTTCATATTTTCCTTCATGTCAAGAACGACAATATCATTGTATGTCTCCATTTCCAGGGCTATACGCCGAGCGTGGTGTTTTCTCGGTCGGCCGAGTATGAATTTGACTTGGACATTTGTGCCCACTTTGCCAGTATGCGGGTCGATAGGCCTCGAATGCCGAAGGTAGGTCGAGCGGATGAGGTGTCGGCGTTCATAAGCAGCGTCGACGCTAAAGACGCCTACAAAGACGTCTACAGGATTGAGCGAATCTGCGAGATCGTGTGGAAAAGGTCGCTGCTCCTGGCAGTATTGCCTCCAGGGTCGAGGAGCTTTATCGGTCGAAAGAATATGATACATAAAAGTAGTAACGGAAAATGCGAAAGAAGCAAAGAGTGCGAGGGCGAATAGGATCGTAAGAGGTTGAGTTGGAACGAGTGGGTGTCGCAAGAAGCGATACCACCATTTCTGTGCGCTGATGGGCACAAAGGCGGAGAATCGGCGGCGACTCCGGTATGGAAGAGGCGAAGAGGAAGAAGTAGAGAGCAAGCCAGAGGTAGGCGTGAGAGCGTCGAAGATGCCAAAATCCTCCGAAGCGGATGGAGTGCCCAGAAATCCATCCATTCCAGGATTGACAGTGTTTCCACCTGAACGGCGAGGCGATTTCCAACCCGCTCGTCGGCGCGAAGAAGCAGCAGCGGCTGCCTGAGCCGCAGCTGAAGATGAGGAAGAAGGGAAGCTATAAGGCGTCCCGCCTGGTGTGTTTGCCGCAGACGGGGCGACTGAGGAAGATGCCGAGCTGCCGTAGTTTCCAAGAGCGTGCAGATCCGAGAGCGAAGGTTCGCGGGAGAGCATTGCAGTGCCCAACTTGCGCGCAAGTGGACCAGAACGATAGTGATAGCCATTGTCAGCAAAGAAGTAACCATCATCGGGAATGAAGTCTCCCGACTCGTTGCGCCTGCTGCTGCCATTTGTCGTGCCGTTTGTCGAAGAGGTGATGTTGGTGAACCCGGCATACGGAGGCAAGAAGCGACCCCAATCTTTGCTTTTCCGCCCGGTATTGCTACCGGCTTTGGAAGAGCTGCTGCCGGTGCTGCTATTGCTCATCGTCTTGCCAAGTGCGACTGATGAGAGCACATGTGCGCGAGGGGACGACGTAACGCTCGAAGGTGCACTAGTCGAGGTGGAGGATTGGCCATTGGCGCCAGCGCCTCGTGGACCCGAGCATATGCTCGAGCTAGAGGCGGACGCTGAGCCTGCTGCGGAGGTCGAGCCAGATCCAGAGCCATGTGCGTGATGGTAATGATGATGGATGTGATGGTGGACTGCAGACGAGGACGAGGCTGCAGAGGTGGAATTGCCCGACGACGACTGGCCAAGCGCAGGCGAGCCAGAGCGAGACGAGAGGCGTGAAGTGAAGAGTCCTCCTGCGATTCCAGCTACGCCAGCAGGGACAGCAGGGACAGTGTTGCTGTCAAGAGCCCCACCGAGGCGGAGTGTGCGTGCCGACGAGTCTGCCGAGACATCTATGCGCCGGCTACGAGAAGGAGCCAAGGCGTCGAGACCGATGCTAGGGCTATTGTCATAGTCTGACGAGCCGCCAGAGGTGCTTGCTCCACTGCTGCCGCTTGTGCTGGCTGTCCCGTCGAGTGAGGACCGGCTAGCGTCGACAGAAGTGCGGGCAGGAGCATCTGCAGCGTGATGAGCAGCGACAGCGGCAGAGGCGGCGGTGCTCCGGTTGCGCAGGTCACCAGCTGGATGCGCTACATGCGTGGCTGGCGTCATGTGCAGCGGTCTCATGTCGATGACTGTTGCAGCTGCTTGTGCGGCATTGTTCGTCGTCGTCCCGCTGCGAGGCCTCGACGAGTGCGAGAGCGACGAGGATGAGCGGGGGGATGAGAGCGACGAGCTAGGTAGGGACGACGAGTCCGACGAGGACGTGTATGACGGAGGAGGATCCTGATCTTGGAAATAGAGCGTGCTACTGCCTAGTGAGGACTCCGTGTCCTCTGTCTCGTCGCTCGTGCCGGTGCCCGTTGAGGACGCTGCATCGTGCTGCTGGTCGAGGTCGTTGTAAAAGTAGTAGGGCGTAGAGGGCCGCGATGCCATGGCGTGCAGCGAGCGTGTAGAGTAGCTACTGCTTGCTCAAGCAGTGCTGGCTGCTTCTGCCCTTGACCACTTGCTGTTTTTTTCCCTTTGCGAGTCCCCAGCCCGCCCAAACTCTTGGGACTCGACGGCAGGCCGAGCGTATCAACGCGGCGGCTTGACTAGCTGTGAGCGTACTGCGTGTGCGTACGTCTATATGGTGTGCGTGCGTGCTTGTGCGTGCGTGCGCCGTGCACCCCTGTTGAGAGGGGGACGTCTGGCGGGCGCGAGTTGAGCTGAGCGGTCGAAATCCAAAGGCCCAAAAGGTGCGAGAGCTGCAACTTGGAAGGGCAAGTCGTAGCGCGTGGCAACAACCTCCCGAGAGCAAGGCAGAGGTGCACACTGCGGTGCACTACGAGTGCGTCTGAGAGGACTCGTCCTGAGACCTGTGCAAAGCCAGCTCTCCGCCGTGCGATCAGGCCCGTCATGGCCATCGATATCCTGGCGTCGAATTTCAAGCTTTCACGCAGCCGACGTCAACACGGCGGGGTAGATAGCAACGACGCAACGTCACGGGCAGCGCTTAACGGGTACAGACAGGCCATACAGACACCACTCAGAGCCATCTACACACCGTGTACTTTTATCATGCATTCACCACAGTATGACTTGCCCCTCTCCTCCCTCTTCTCCTCCACGCTCTCGCTCGCTCGGGATAGCCCCGGCAGAACCATCTGTGCGCGCAGGTGGCGGTGGCGGTGGACTGCACGCTTCAGAGCTGCAAGAAAGGCGACGCGAAAGCAACCCTCAGTCCTTCGATGCCTCGCTGTCTCGTACTGTGCGACCTTTCTACTCAACGAAGACCCCTGTTGGCCCCATCTTGTATGAGTATCACCACCAGCTCATCATGACGTCTCCCGTGCCGTGCTGCCTTTTCGGGACATGCTCGACAGCCACTGGAAAGCACGTTGGACAACTTGCGTAGCCTCAGCAAGACGTTCTCAGAGTCAAAGACAAGTCACCACACCTTCAAAGGTTGTTGGCATCTCTTTGAAGCCCTGGAACCATGGCGAATGCTCGCGTATTAACGCTCTGATGGCCTCGCTTCCCGCCTCGCCATGTCACTGTCTCCAAAGCTTCTACATTTCTCAAACAGTCGACAGCCACGTATAAACAACGAGTTGCGTAATTGCGTCGCGGAGAATGTGACATTCGATCTTGGTCGCGCAGTGAGCTCTCATGTGCTCCCTTCTTCCATGTCTTACAGTATCATAGCGTATCAAGACCAAGTCGACCTTCCTAGCTCTTCCCGCGCTAGCAGACGCGTTTAACCTTGCGAAGTACACATGACTGCAATGTTCAAGTTGTTTTCTAGGCCCGCGTCTCAGGACACTGACAGCTGCAGCCAAACAACGTTAACAGCATGATGGTGCAACTACTTGAAGGAAAAATGCACACAAGTAAGGATACAGTACGTTTCTCCGGCATCGTTCGCAGGCATGCCTAATTTCACGAGAGCGGCCGAATCATTGGCACGGGTTGACTTGCAACTCGCCTTTCCACGCAACTTTTCAGCCCACTCTCCACGGCCACGAGGTCGGCGATAGCACCAAGGCAAACAAACGCGTCAAATTCGGCTGAATCCGGCGCAGTTGGCTGACTTCCTTTGCTCTAGTCAAGCAACATCACACTCGGTCCCCGGGCACCGCAGTTCACTGTGTTCGTGCCCGTTACCTTTTTCCTTCCCAGGACCAAGTCTAGGCTGCAAAGGGAAAATTTTATTCAGTCCAGTACACGCACTAGGATGTTCACCGTGCCGGAAACACCAAGGACAGGACGCTCTTTTACTTGACTCACAGCTTTTCTTGATTATTACTACAGTAACATTGGTACATTGGGTCTTCGTCTGGTCACACACCCTCGTCAAAGCAAACGGCCTTGCAGCTTGCAAGTCCTCCCTTTCTTTCTTTGGCGGGCGCGAGCGCGAAGGTCACCAGCTAGCAGCCCCTGCCCGCGACCGACCGTTGGACGAAGGTGTGCTTTGCGACCAAGGTGCGTCAACTCGTTAGACATTCACTGTACCTGCCTGCCCTCGACACGCCGCTCATACCGCCAGTCTCGTACGTCAACACCTATCGGAAACAGCCTTTGCTGATTCCGATGTCTCTGTCAGCTCTCTTCCTACTTTCTCCTCTTTCCGGGTTCGAGAGTTTAGTCGCGCTGCTTTCATAGCAACTAGCCATTTCTACGAAATCAAGATCAAAGCGGCGCATCAGATACGGCAGGCAATGGCTGCCTGGCAGCGCTGGCTTTCGCCTCGTCCACCAAGAACAGACGTAGCTCATCTCGCGACGGCTTCTGGCCCCGAAGAATCAGTCAGCTTCGAATGGCTCATAGTGGAGAAAAATGGGAGGGTCCAGCCTGTCCTCGAAGCGAAATATGATATGCGCCATCCATTCAACAAAGCTGGCAAGGCTAGTCCTCCATTGTAAGTATGGCCACGGAGGGAGAGTTGTCTTGCAAAAACGCGTTCGCATGCAGCGACAGCGTCGGTGTCGTCTTGGGTCCGCCTTTTGCCGACGCGGACCTCTTCCACATTAGGTTACAGAAACTGACATGCTGGTCTATCCCCCTCGACTTCTCTGCATCCGTACAGGCACGTTCACCTGACCCAAAATGAATATTTCCAAGTCATAAAAGGCAGTCTAGGCTTCGTTCTCAACGGCAAAAAGGGCCTCTTGACACCAGACACACCTCCGGGTCTTATCCCCGCCGGCGGTCGACACACATTCTGGCTCAACCCTGATGTCGATAAAGAAGAGGTCGTCTTTCACTGCTGGGTCTACCCTTACGAGGTAGAACACGGCTGGGATGCCACCTTCTTTCGCAACTTTCAGTGCTATCTGGCGGATTGTGCCAGGCATAAGATCCAGCCGTCCATCTTTCAGACGTGAGTTTCTTACGTTTGAGAACTCGTACTATCCTTGTATCCACCCAAGCATCAGCGAAACTGACCATTTCTTGCTATTGCTTTATTGCAGCACCCTCTTTCGCTACGAAGCAGACTTAGTGCTCACACCCGATTTCTGGCTGCCTACCTTCTTGCTACGAGCTTGGCATCACGTACTAGCCTACTGGATAGGTCATCGTCTCCTAGGGTGAGCTGCCATAAGATACCTGATCTCTTCGTCCAGTAAGGCTAACCTTCATCTTGGCCCGCAGCTATCAATCGCAATATCCCGAGTACGCACCCCTGAAGCCACGAGGCAAGCGCATTCCTGTTGCAATGATTCATGAAGAGAAGCTTGTCTCCAATGCAAGCTCAGTGACCGACGTCACCGCCGTCTAGTATCCCGCTGCCCGGAACTTAGCAAGAAAACCGCCCGCGTGCGGTACCATCGATATCGACAACATAGCGGAAAAAAAGGTCCATTCCAAGGTTGGACGAAAGCTTGTCAACACCTCAAATAGCAGTCAAATTTATCCCTCAGCATTCGTCATTGCTTGTACGCGTAGAGGTGATATGCCTTCAGCCAGGAGCAAAGCGCAGGACCTGTCTTGTGATAGGCAATCGCACATCTCATAAATTGCTTAGACAGGCGACTCAATCGTCGCGATTGCCTGGCGATTGATACTATTACAACAACACTCAACCGTCAATGACAGATCTAGCCATTGATCTTGCGTAGGTCGTCCGTTGAGACCTTCATCCGCGTCACTGGACAGCGGCCTTCTTTCTCGACATAATCGAACAGGCAGCGGTAATCTCCAACATAGCCAGTGGGCAGAGCTGTCGGATTGACAGTTGCATTCCTGCACACCACGCACACTCCAATTGTTGGGACTTGACCTTCGCTTTCTTTGCCCCACAAGCCTTCTGGGTGAGGTTTCAGCTTTGTCGGTGGTGGGCGTAGAGCTGGTGGTCCGTCTTTTGACTTTGAGGACGAGAGCCTAGCTCTGGCGTACGATGACGAATACCACCATTCAAGGAACTTGAAGAAGAAGATCGACGCTGGCAAGAAGACCTTCAAGCTTTCCAAAGCCATCTGAGGGCCTAATTTAAGGAGTCGAAGCAACATCTCGCCCTTGCTTGGCTTTTGGCCGGTGATCGGGTCCGTTTGGAATGGAGACTGTCTAAGTGAATCTTGTACCGCTTGCCCATCACGATAGTCTTGTTGCGACATTCTGCGAATGTCGATGCCTAGCCAGTGCAGCCATGGTCGATAGTAGGGCGTCTTCTCGAACAAGTAGGCAATGTTATATGCAAGTACTACTCCGTCGTAGAGCTTGTTCAGCTTGGGCCACACCAACTTGAAGAGGTACTGCAAACGTTGGCGTAGTGAAGCTATGCGAGATGTCGACTGTTGAGGCTTTCATCAGTAGAGCGCCCTCCGAAAGCTGGACATCGTCTTCTTACGCTAGCTACCACGGCATTGCTCTCGTGATGCTGATCCGTGAACAAGTCATCACTTTGTGCATTGCCGCCCAAAGTGTCGTAAAGGTCATCGCCTTTCGCTCGAAGGTATGGCACGGCAATCTGCGAGAGTTACGGGTTAGACGTTGTCGCCCTAGACGATACCTTGGGGTGTGCGCACCAGGAAGAACAGGGACCAACGAAGCTCGCGCCGTCTGAGTTTTTGATGGTTGCTAAACAGGTCCGCCGCAGCTTGAGCGCGCTCCGACGAGACAGCCGGACGTCGTCTCCTCTTCATGCCATAAAAATTTTCAGCAAATGATGCACCTGTACATGCTATTGTATCAGCTGCATTTCAGCCATTACAAAGCTCGCGTGTGGGTAGGCGCACTCCATTGACCCAAATAGTGGCGTTCAATGAAGAACATCATTGCTGCGTACGTCTCTTCATGGCGATTTGAGAAGCGCAGCATATAGCGCGGATAACGTGTAGCCAAGACCTGTGGTGAATAGAGAGGAGAAGTCAGGCGAGTGACCCTGAGACGGCGCCCGAAGAGACCGGCTTTAGCAGTACGACTAACCGACAGCAGGTACCGGACAACAGGCTGCAACAAGTCACGAAGTTGGTCTAGAACAAAAAAGACTTCAGTCGAAGGAGCCTATGATGAGCCCATACTAGGAGTGTCTGACCCACCTTGTGCTGCCAGCTCGAAGAAAGAGGGTCGATGGGGATCCTCCCCTTCAGCTGTGACTTCCATAGCGACTGGTGTGCGAGTGCTATTGATCTAGCATTGACGAGAGAGACTGATCGGAGGACGAACTGCTCCTTTAGGCGGTCTTGTAGTGGGTTGTGGTCTGTCAGGTCCGTAGAGGTCCAGGTGCGAGACAATCTGCAATACCGGTCAAGACGACGTGATCGAAGTCGCTTAGACAAGCTCTTCAGCCCACTCTGTGTTCTGTCAGCAAGTGTTACCGCAATGAGTGTACAATTGTAGTATGAAATGCACCTGTGCTGAGCAGACGAAGCATGCAATGCAAGGAAGAATCACGCGTCGCCACACCTTCTATTCGAGCGCTCGAGACCTCGGCGATAACAACCACACTGAGTAATGCAGGAGCGACAGAGAGGGCAACCGTAGCCAAAGTTCACGTTGCTCTTCCAGACCAACCAGGGCAACGCTCTTCCAGCATGCAGTGCGCTTCAACGAATTCCCAGCCGCAATGACAGGCACGCAGTCAGTCTCAGTGCGACCGCTCTCGCTGGCCGTGCGCCCCTCCCCGTAAATGTCGTCGAGCACGACTGTCTTTCGGCAGACCCGCAATGCTGGCCTCAACGGTCAGGCGGGCAGCAAAGACCCAAGTAATGATGGTCAAGACACAGTCTACAAGCGCATATACGACTGGAGCCAGATCTTTGCTCGACGCTGCCTGCAAGGTTGGGGACGCTTCGTGGCCACTCGGCCGATTACCGTCCTGCTCCTCTGCTGCGTGTTCCTCTGCGGCCTGGCCTACCCGGTCCTCTCGCTCTACGCATGGGCTTCTCCAGCATCTGCACCAGACTTCTTGACGTTCCTGCGCAACTCGCCGACTCTCAACCTCGTAGGAGACGACGGGAGCATTGCAAGAGCCAGAGATCTCAAGTTGCCTTGGCAGGACCTGGATGCCGTCGTAATCAATGGAGAGGAAGCATGCTGGCAGAGGATACCCAAGTTCCGAGAAGTGACAGTCCAGCAGATCTTGCTAGGCTTTCCAGCCGGCAACCACGTCGCGAGCGAGCATGGCGTCCTTGACCGCAAGCCTATGCACGGCCTCCACCGGCTTCAGCAGCGACTGCACTCGGCGTTGGCAAATCCACAAAATCGCTCGATTCCTTCTTGTGTGACACATGTGCCCACCGATAGTCTGTCAAATAACCCTCCATCCTGCGTCATGCTGTCTCCCCTCTCATTCTGGGAGGACAATGAAAACGACCTGCTTTCGGATCCCTCTCTACTCGCCACTGTCAACAAACCCAAGCGCACCGAGATGCAATTCCCACTTCGACAGGAGAACCTCTTCGTTGGCCGGTCTTACGCTGGCAGGACACTCCGCAAGGCAGATTATGCTGTCCTCACCTTGTATCTAGAGGGTAGACCTCGTCCGCTAGAGATGACAAAGCTAGCCAGACAAATTACAGAGGACTTGGGGTATTTCTTGGTCGAGCCAGCACGGATAGGCTCCAAGCTTGTCATGAAGCATCGCTCTGAAGTAAGGATTCGCTCAGTCGCATGGGAAGACGCTATATTCTACACAGGCTACATTGTGGTCGGATTCTATATCTATCTGACTCTGCGTCGCCTAGACAAGGTCAGTCTAGCCTCTTCTAACGCTTTAAGCTTGCTCTGAGTATTTTACCTCCAACTTCAGGTGCACTCGCGCTCCGGGCTGGTCCTAACTGGAGTCGTTCAAATGATCGCGTCTGGTCTCATGAGCCTGAGCTTATGCGCACTGTCAGGCTACCGCTTCAACCTGGGTAGGTAAAATACGACATGTCACAAAGCTTTCGACTGATCCGAGTGATCTTTGCAGTCCCCGGCAAATTGATACCTTTCCTCATCGTGGTGCTAGGGGTGGACAACATGTTCGTCTTGACGACCGCCGTTTCAAACACCTCCATCAACCTGCCAGTCAAGGAGCGGGTGGCCGAAGGACTTTCCCAGTGCGGGGTCAGCATCTTTGTGAACCTCCTCGTCGAACTCGCAGTCTCAGGATTGGTGTACCTCTTCATCAATGTCCGCGTTATTCGAGAAATGGCCGTCTTTGCTGCAGTCGCTTTGATCGTCGACTATATCATGGAGATGACATACTTCATCACGGTCCTCAGCATTGACATGCATCGTTTGGAGCTGGCAGACTTCCTCACTCAAGGCACGCGCAAGACCGGTGACCCACTCGCTCAGAGCAGTCACAATCGCAACTTGCCCAAAGCATTCGGGGTCTTTTTCAGCTTCGTTCAGCATCGACAAGCGCGCACGTGGACGGCTATCATACTTATCGGATCAAACTACCTGCTGTACCTCCTCTTTGGATCAGATTACTTCGTCCCAGCCTTCTGTTCCAACATTTCGCACAGCAAGGGACCTGCATTCGTCCCCTCCACGCCACTAACCCCGAGCGAGGCGCTCTGGCAGATCTTGGGCGCCATTCCTTCCGAGGCTATACACATTCATACACCGCTGCCAATCGTCTTGTTCTTCGACTCTTTCGACATTCAAACCAACTTCATGACGCTCGCGCGTGCGTCTTTCAGTACCGCTTTCAAGACTGTTGTGCTCCCTATATCCGCAACGACTCTTGGGCTTCATCTTTTGCTGGCACACCTCTTGAAAGGAACCGATCAACTTTCGAACGGTACGACTTCAACACCAGAGGTTGAAGCCGTACCAGGTGACGCCAATCCTGGGCCAAGTCTCTCTGCGACCTTCTTGGATGTGGCCAAAGCCGACATCGAAGTCATGCAGCTGTCAGCAAATAGCGCCTTCATCGCGTATTGGATTCCAGCAGATGGATGTCTGCGTGTCACCAACACGTGCAGCCCAGCAACATCGCGTCGACTGCCGTTGTCAAACGTTCTACAGCCACGAGAGAATATACAGGCCCTCGTCACAGACAACGACGGATCAATGGTCGCTGCTGTAACTTCGCAGTCTCGGCTACTTCTTTGGTCAATCAAGACAAATGACCAGGAGGCCGAATGTATCGTGCGAAAACTTCAAGAAGTTCCGAAGGTGTCAAGTCTTCACCTTAGCATCAGCGAGCTTGCAACTGCTTCTCCCTCACGACCACCCCGGGCTACACCTAGTGAGAGGGGTACGCTCACCTGGCTGCTCACATCTCATTTAGATGGCTCTCTTCGGTACTGGTCAGTGGTCGATCTCCAGGAACAATTCTGTATGGGACCGTTTGGAGATAGCAGCAAAGTCACAACTTCGCATCAGAAGGTTCAACGTTCAAATCGCGAAGTAGTAGCTCGCCTCGGAGCCAACGGCGTGGACATGGACTTCTGGTCGCGAAGCATGCCTGCCATGACTTGGACCCTACTACCGCCTATCCCTGCAGGAGATGCAAGTCTCGGCCACGCAACCTGCAAAGCCCTTTTCGCTGAAGAAGATTGCAGCCTATTCCTCGTGGGCTATTCGAGTGGAGAAGTTGTCGTGTGGCACATTGAGAGCGAGCGCCGCGCCTTCCACGGTAGACTACATTCGGGCTCCGTCAGACAATTGCGCCTGCAGCGTATTCGACGTCTACGCTGTCCCACCTGCCATATCTGCGTCAACGATGCTCTAGTAATGCTTTCTTCCGACCTCTCGGCTCTCTTCCTTACACGCCTGCATGCGCCACACGCGGAAACCTGCGACTGCGACCTGGTCTCATCCACTGCAATGGACGGTGAGGGAAGCAACAACCGCATGCAGCTCTCCTCTCCGCCGCGCAAGCTTCCTTCACCACGTGGTACTGTAGAAGAGCAGAATCGCAACCTCGCCTATCCACTTTCGCCTCACGCAATGAGACGTCTTAGTCATGCAACAGAGCGTCGAAAGCCCGAGGATCAATCTTCAAAGGTGCCTGAGGGTGATGCGATCACCGCCAACGATGGTGCAAATGCATCCCGCGGAGTGAACAGGGACGCGCTACAAGCCAGGACGTCGAGGTCTACCAGTAATAGCAGCAGCAACAAAGCAAACTGGGCCGCCCTCCATATCGGCAGTATGGCTCTCACAATTCGGGATGTTTGGGACGTTTGCGGATCCCAAATCGTTGGCTTTCGAAAGAGTCATACACCTTGTGATTCCGTGAGATTTGCTGCCCTATCACGGTGGCAGGCGTGGACCTGTAGTTTGCAAGAGTCCAAGGTGCTGTCGAACGGGTCGCTTGAGGTGCAGCAAGCTGCGCTCGAAAGTTCGCTGGGCGATGGAATCTTAGAGCCACCTGAGGGAGCTGTACTCCTGCCTTTCACCAGAATTCGACACCTCCAAGCATCTCAAGATGGTACAGCGCTAGCAGCCATTTTCGGTAATGCTGCTGTGGTCTTCAAAACGGCAACAGATTCATTGCGCTAGCTGTCGTAGCGACAATTTGCAAACAAAGACACAGACAGTCACTGAGATCGCTACAAAAAGCACAAAAGGGTGTTACACGCTCTGCAGCCAGAACTGGGAGGAGCCAATTCAGCAATCTATACTCGTCCTAATGGCAGTCTCTGCCGTCAACACTCGGCGACATCAGCATATCACCACGCGAGAACACCTTTGTCTCCCCCAAGGCTAGCACACAGAGACGAAGCGCCGCATTCTGGTCCAGCTTTTTGGCTGAGGGGTGTAGCAGGATGAATTTCGGCCCCGGCCGCAGTTTCTGCAGCTCTATGTGCCTCCACATAGTCCAGAACCAGCTGATGATAATACAAGCTGCACAGCCAATGCGTCAGTCAACTCTGAGCTCGGCAGAGGAGCGACACAATCACTCACACGCCATTCTCATTCTTCGGATGCAACGTGCCTTTCGAGTAGACTCCAGCTTCGAGTCCCCTCTGAGTAGCTTCGCATAGGTCAAAGTCTTCCTTCTCGACTTGTTCTAGAAGCGGTGGCATCGACATATCAGCACTTGGGACTGCTAAAGGAGCGCTAGCACCGTACCGTAGAAGGGCATAAACTCTTTCAGTTCCTGCACAGACAGGGATTTGTGTTTGTAGACGTCATATTCCCTTTACATCACAGTGGCAGTGTGTCAAGCCGTCAATACAGTAAATCTGCAGTAGGAGGTTCAAAAGGCTCACATTCTCGTTGTATGTGCGTCAATTGGCACGCAGCGCATCATGTACCTGTACAGCTTGTATATCTTAGAGACATTCGGCAGTAAAAGATTTCATCATACTGACCACATCTGTGGACACGTTGTTACACCAGTACTGACAGGATGCATATTTGAAAGTTAGCCGGTTGACTGATCTCGGCGATCAGTGCAGAGCCCTACTTTGGGAAGGTAAATGTAAAGCTGGGCGGATTCTCATCGTCCGGGGCTGAATTCGGCACCTGGTGCCGAGCGAAGCTGAGCAATGCCTTTAGTCGTCTGTCATTTGGCAAAGCACGTCGGATTTGGAACACCCACTTGGTGAACGGGACGACATCATATTTGGCGAGATCCAGTGTCTTTGCGAAGCCTGGATGACCAATCTGGCACTGTCTCAAGGTCAGATTGGAGAGAGTAGCGCAAGCAGATTCCACACTGACGTGATAGCATTCCTGATAGCCGTCCATGAGAGCTGGGTGGCAATCTTTAGTAGAGACCTCGCGTCCAGCCAAGCAGTTCTTACTTTTCCAGTTGTACTTGCCTGTCACCACCCAGGAGGCTTCAGGCGAATACTCGTACTCATCAACTGGGAGCTTCGCCCATTCGGCTGGTAGAGCGCCAAAGTGCTCGTCGAAGGAGATGGGCTCTCCTGCCGAGAAATTGACGAAGATGAATCCTTTATCCGTGACGTGGACGTGGCTGAGAAAGCAGATAGATCAGCTTCACTAGTTAGCAATTCCTTGCGTACGCTTACACAGGGAAGAGGCTCTGGCAACGTCAAAATAGTGTATTAAGCGAAAAAGATAAGTTCCGCTGCATCGTAACTCACGTTCTGGTCCTTCTTGAAGGCCGGATCGGTGTCGAGTTTTGGAGCCTTGATTAGGCTGCCATCGTAGCGGTACGACCAAGAGTGATACTTGCACGCAATGATGCTAGCGTTGCCTGTTTCCTTGCCAAGCACAGGGAAGGCCTGCGCGGCACGTGTGGTGAGTGAGCGCGAAGGTATATGACTTTTGGGAAGGCGGAACTTACTCTATGGCGGCAAACATTATGAAAAGCTCGTAATCCCCCTTCCTTGTCCTTGATGATGAAGTAAGAATAGCCTGCATAGGTCTGGACGATATAATCGCCAGGCTCATCGAAACGAGAAGTGTGGCTGGCTAGAATCCAAAGCTTCGAAAAGATGGCACGGCGCTCGAGCTGGAACCAGTTTTCATCTCGGTAGACGATGGCTGGAAGAGACTTTGCAAGCTCCTTATCGGTGATCTCGTCCGGAGCGGGCTTCTTGGGATCGTCGAGAGTGCAGCTTTGCGATTGGCCTATGAAGGAGCTGAATAAATTGGGTGCCATGGCAGTAGTAGGTATATGTCTGCGATACTGGAGGTGAGCGATGAAAGGAGAGAGGCAGGAGAAGTGATTGTCTAAGATAGCAGCAATCAGCTTGTCGTATAGGAGATAGTGGGGTGTTCAGAATTGCATGGACTTGGATGATCTCATGACCTTGTCGTGGGGGAAATGTCCAGACGAAAGATAAGAAGAAGAGTGAGTGAGGCAGACAAATTGCACATGATGCGGACACGGGAGATCCTGCTGAGGGTAGGTCATCGGGTGGAGGAGGATGTTTGCTCTACAACCGTGGGAGATGGACATCCGTGAGAGAACAGCTACGATGGCGGAATACGTGGAGGAAGCGATAGACGAACGAGTTCGACAGGGGTTGCGCTTGGACTTGCGTATGAAGCCCCGTAGATCTAGCGATGCTCCTTGGGAGCGTATCGCTCCTCACAACATCGCTTGTGATGGCCCAGGAGCCCCCAGCGCACCCGGAAAGCCTTCGAGTATGACGCGCAAGAACTGTAGCAAGGCCAGTCACTGGATCGCTGATCTTCGTGCTGATCTTCGAGTCTCCTAGCACAGAAGCAGCGTCCTGAATTGAGTTAGAATAGCTGATGACATTCGCAAAAGACTGTCAGCCTCTGTCTGGGCGGTTGGATGGGTCACAGTTGTGCGGAAAGAGTAAACGGCCTGGCCTTGCATCTGCGGATCCTGCTGACGCGAGCGTCGCGCCACGTGGGACTGTATCAGCCAGCGGGCCAATGTAGTCTGAAGCGGCTGCAGCTGCTTGCGCTCATGCGTACTACTGTACCTTGGCAGTGTCGAGTATCGTATCCGCCAGCCGCGTTGCTCACGAGGAAGAACGTCTACAGCTGATTGTTCTTCGTGACCTGGCAGCCATGGCCCGGCGATAGAAGACGGTGCCAGACGCAGGCCAGGTTTCCGAGCTTGTAAGGTGGCCTCGTTGGACGTTAATCACTGCTTGCAAGATGTCGACCCTACGAAGCATGGGTGTCGGGTGAGTGAGGCTGCATCGTGCTCTCCTCTCTTCCGTGCGAACCACGGCGTTCGGTCTTCAAGGCCAGCATGACACCACGCCGCAACATTCACGGCATGAGCTGACGCTACGACGGCTCTCCTATCCTCTCACGTCAATAACACCGCCGCCATCTGGACTGCACTCATCGCCTGGCTCCCATTACCGCCGCCATGCTTGGTCGTCGTGCTTCCACGACACCGGCTGTCGATGATCGGGGTGCACCTTATCCACCTCTTGCGGGCAATACTCCACAACAAAGCTTCAATTCGTGCGTACTTTACTGCACGTAGTTACGAGATATTCTGACAGTCACCTCAGTCCGGAAGGCGAATATGTCCTCGCGCACGAGCTATGTCTGCCACCACCCGCGACTCCTGCAACTCCAGGAGGCAACAACGCCGCAGCTGCTGCCGCTGCAATGGCCAGCCAGAGCAACGAGTACCCAGCCACTTTGACCACTGCTGTCATCGTCTTTCCACCTTCCAACTCCTCGTCCGGATCAGGCGGTCTTCTGGGTCTTGGCGGAAGTTCGCAGCGCAGCGCACGAGCCAGAGAAGCTTCCGTCAGTGCTGGAACTGGTGCACCACATACGACCGATACCAGCAACTTGTCGACTACTAGCGTCGGAGGAGGCATCGGTGGAGGCTTCACGCCCCTCGCTCAAACAAGCGGCAACAATGCCGATGATCAGGCTTCATCCTCTCATTCCGGCTCCTCTTACAATCAACAAGACCATGGCGCAGGTCCTATTGCATCTTCCGGTGCAGGCGGATCTCAAAACACAGCAAATTCACCTGCTGGAGCGACAGGAAGCAAACGACGGCCACTCATGTCCTTGCCCTCAATGTCTTCTATGCCATTGCCATCTCTCGGCGGCGGCAACACAAGTACCAACACTTCTTCCGGATCATCTTCCACCTCCAAGCCTAAAAGTGCATTCAGAGGCACTAGCTCAAATTTCGTAAAGTCCTACGAAGGACTGCCCCTCAGTGGACGTGCCGACAAGATGTGGCAAGGTTCAGAAGCTCGCGAAGTCACGCTCGCGATATTCACCACTCCTCGGGCAACGATGATAGCCGACATTAGCCCACGGGCCAAGTTCCGCGATCCTATAGCGAAGATTGGCTTTGCAGCAACCCCAACCTGTACAGCTGTCAACATGTCGACCCTGTCGCATGACAGACTTGATCTTCTCATTGGCTTCAATACGGGCGACATCGTCTGGGTGGAAGCGTTCACAGGCCGTTATTCGCGATACAACAAAGACCCCTCATCTGCTAAAGAGGGTGCCACCAAGCAAGCCAACTCTAATGCCAGCATTTCTGCTTCGCCCGTCAAAAAGCTACAATGGCTGTCTGGAGACCAAATTTTCGCGTCTGCGTTTCAAGATGGCTGTGTCGCGTTCTGGGACAAGGATAAAGAGGATCCAAACGTATTTAATCCCACCGTGGGCCTCCCACCAGATGCGGGGCCCAGTAGTCTTTCAGCACGCACACCCTTGGCCCAAATCGACAGCCGGACAGACAGCATGATCAATGAAAACAGCGAAGACGGTCACGGCACACTTGGCAAGCCCAGTCGCAGATATGGCCCTTTCGCTGCACCAATCGACGAATACACGGATGATATCGTGGTGACCGTCGCACCGCCTCAGGTCGACAAGAAGAGTTCGTCAAACAAGCTGAACCCGATCGCGCATTGGAAGGTCAGCCGGAAAGCTATTACAGGTGAGCAGGTCTATTCACACAATGTCAAAAGACTACCAATGCAAGCAGTCTGACCAATGATCGAGAACAGACTTTGCCTTGTCGCCAGATGACCAGTATTGCGCTGTTACGAGCGAAGACGGATGCTTGCGCATCATCGAATGCTCAACACAAAGGCTGCTCGATACCTTCCAAGGGTACTTTGGAGCATTGACATGCGTTAATTGGTCGCCAGATGGCCGATTCGTACTTGTGCGTGGTCTCCGCGCGTTGTCTCAGCGATGTGCCATCTGACTTTCGACACCTTTTGTGCAGACTGGTGGACAAGACGATCTGACTTGCGTTTGGTCACCATTCGAGCAACGCATCGTGGCACGATGTGAAGGCCATTCGTCATTCTTGACAGGACTGTCCTTCGATCCTTGGCGTTGCGACTCGCGAACACAACGCTTCGCTAGCGTCAGCGAAGACTGCAAGCTCATCCTTTGGGATCTCTCGAGCGCGGCGTTGCAGAGGCCTAAAGTTCACCACCATCACACGCAGCAAGCAGTTCCACAGCATCATCGACGGACCTCTGCGTCCGCCATGTCATCCTTATCGCTTTCGCGTCGACGGACAATCGAGTCGTCTGCCAACCTCCCAAGCACTGCCGCAGATAGGGAAGGGCCGCTTTGGCATCCTGCGCCCAAACGCAACGAAGTGCCTGGTTTGCAGCCTATCACTGTTAAGCAAATATCCAGCGAGCTCCTTGCGGGCGTGCAATTCTTGGCTGGCATGGTCGTGACGATATCTCGCGCAGGAACGATCAAGGTCTTTTTGCGACCAGAGCAGAGGATTTGAGACCGCTATGTCATGCTATCATTCAGCCTGTCTGCGTCCTATTTGTTTGCCGCCGTGTAGCATCCTTCAATCGATACACCTAATGTACAAGAAACCACGAGTCTGAAAGTACTGCTTGACACACCCCAACGGCTGTTCATACAGGAGGATCTAATCTGCAGGCTTCACTCGTCTTTAATGTCTGTGAGGGAGTAAAGAGAGTATCAGCACCTGTCAATCTGTCATGCAGGAACTGTCGGATGTGACTCGCCGTGCGCCTTCTTCTTGGCTTCCAATTCGGCCTCTCTTCTTGCTAGATCCGCCTTGACACCGGTCTTCGTCGCTGCATGGTATAACACTGTGATCACACAGGTGCCAGTGTCAGTAAAGGACTCGCAACCTCGTCGTCCATAAGTAAAGCACTAGTAACGCACCAACGAGATAACGGTCTTGCAAATGGAATCCATTCAGCGCGTCAAAAGCACTCTTGGCCTAATCAGCAATACGGAGGATAATCGAGTCAGACTAGACCTTCAATCACTCTCAAACAATGTGGACGTACATCGAAGATGTCTTCAAAGACTACAAATGCCGTGCCCTTGGTCTTCTGACCGTTGCCTATGCGAATCTGCCGGATTGCGCCATACCGCCCGAAGAGTTCGTATACTGCGAAGCCGACATGTAAAGGTGAGTAAGAAGAGGTATGATGAATGCTCCTGTAGTAGAATGAGCTTACAATCCTGCAAGACGACCGCGTGAACGCCATCTTCGGTCAGCAATTCGAGCTCGGTGCCCAGCTCGTGACACGCAGACTCACCTCGCCCGTTGTGCGGAAGTTCAGATTCTTGCAGTATAGTATGCGATTGACGTCAGGCGGCACTCTCGCCTATCAGAGAAGCGACACATCAGCTATGTCGCCTGCTCGATGGTTTCTGCAGGGTGGCTCACATTTGATGATCGAGCTAGCGCCATGCTGTGTCGCAACGAACGAGGGGAGGACCTTGCGTCCCTGAGCACCGATGACTCCCTCTCAGAACGGCTCGCTTGAGTGCCCTTCGCAGGTCTATATGAGTTTTGCAGAGGTGCAAGAAGCCGCGCGCTCCAAGCTCAAAAGCCGATCATCCGACTTACGGTGGCAACGACACAGTCAAAGTGGTGTTGCAAGAAACGATTGTAGATGCCCAAAGCAAGGCGCTGAGAAAGCTGTGTTACATTGTTCAACCCTTAGCACTTCCGGTCTCTAAAACGATGATTGTCTGCTGACTAAAAATGTCAAAAGCAGGCCGAGCCTTGAGAATCGCTGAGAAAGATAGTATTGCTTGAGAACGAGTATTGCCTTGTAGAATAGCTTTTGATTTTGATAGCGAGGAGGAGTCATTGCACGGCTTGTGCGACTTGAAGAGGTACAACCTTTTACCGGAGGCTAGATGTCTCTGAAAAATCCGACATTGTCGACCGGCCGCGGAGTGAGGACGTCTCCATCGTGTGTGACGAATTCAAGAGCAGAGCTTGCGCGTCTGCTGAGACGATTATCGTGAGCATTCGAGCCTTGACCAGCCAGCTCGCTGTCGATGCGCAATGTGCGAGCTGCATCAAGAGAGCCCGCTCGACTGCCTCGCCCATGTAGAGTTTCCCTGCTGTTCCCAAACGTGTCAAAGTGGAAGGTAGAGTAGCCGTCTGACATGGTCATCGTGCTAGCTCGAGATGGCGCGAATGAAGAAGCAGCTGTGGACAGCGGCCTGCCGTCTGCGCCTACAGCTGGCCCTCTTCGCTCCGAGCCATCGATGGTAGATGCATCTGCGTCGCGCAAATCTGGATTTACGACCCGCAAGGAATGCTTGTTGCTGAATGGATCTGTAGTGCGGCGCTGCAGCCCCATGCCTGATGATGTGGAGCCCACGACATTCGGGATCATAGTAGGCGAATGTGGCATGGGATTGTGAGGTTCCGAATCATCCTCAAAAGGTGAAACTGCCAATGCATCGTTTCGAAGTACAAGCGATGGAATGAGCGTCTCTTGAACTGCTGATTTCTGACCGCTGCTGTGCCTTCGCTGACGATTATAGGCAAGATACGACTTGGAATCGGATGGTTGACGAGCAAGATTGCCATGTCCGTCACTCGAGCTCGATAGGCCGGAGCTCAAGGGGGTTGACAGATCAGATGTCGAGCCTGTAGTCACGGCAAACCCATATTCTTCCTGGTAGGAGTGTGCACTTTCGGCGCTCTTGTTGGCAGGGCGCGTCGAATTGGATACACCAGCAGCAGCAGCAGGTGGAGGCGACGGAGAATCAAAGTACCGGAGTCGGTCAGAAAGTCCGTATCCGCTGAATGCCGTCGATCCACTATCTAGCGGCTGATGTCCTCCTCTCGTCTTGTACTGTTCCGGCGAAGAAGACGGTGTGATGTCCGAATAGCCAGCCGGGTATGCTTGCTGTCCTCCTGCTGTACCATACTTGTGCAGTGCTCGATAAGGGTACGGCGCCGCTCCAGCGGGCAAGAAAGCCGCGTGCTCTTCTTCGCCTGGAATGGAAACGGCCCCGTTGAAGATCTGTGACATTTCGTTCGGTCCTAGCGAAGGCGTGCGCGTCAAATCTACACGCTCGTAGACTGAAGCCGACTCGATGCTGAATGCGCGCGAGCGCCGCCTGCCACCATACCCGAACCCTCCATGCCCATGCGACGAAGCAGATTGTCCCGTGCGATGTCCGCCAGAATTTGGCGCTCCACCTCCGCCACCGCCTGGGCTGGAATTTGTACTGTCCAGCATGCTGGGGAGGGAGTAGGCGCTCCCGCTTGTGTGCATGCGCTCCACTACCGGACGGACAAACTTCTTTCGCCGCCGCTTGCCCATGAGCCATACGACCGCTGCGACTACGACGATTGCAGCTATGATTCCGCCGACAGCCCCGCCGATGGCTTTGCTTTGCTGACCTGCGCCGGATCCACCGTTGAGAGAAGGATCTCTTGAGCTTCCGCTGCCTTCGGACGCATCATCTACCGTCGGTGGACTATCACCAAGCCCGTTGGACCCGCTGCCAGCCTCGTTCGCGGCAGCTGTTGGGAGAATTTGTTCTTGCGCGGTGGCCAGTGGAGCGCTGGCTGTAATCTGCGCCTGCCCATTACCTTGACTAAGCGTGGCAGCGACACCTGCAATAGCATTCGCGCTAGACCTCGTCTGCTGCGCTTGAGCCAAGGTGTTCGTTCCTGATACGAGTCCGCTCGTGAATCCAGTTGCTGCCATGTTGCTGATCTGTTGCGAAGCTACAAGGTCGCTTGTTTCCGATACCTGATAGCTCTGTAGTGCACTCGTAGCGACTGTAGTTGCGGCACTGCTGACGAAAGTATTGGTCTCTTGTGTGAAAGTGTCGCTTGAAACGTCTGGAGAAGTTTCGGTTTCGGAAGTAGGGGGATTCGAGAAAGAGGTTGGCTCGGCCGAAGACGTTGGTGGTGGAGTTGTGCTGGTTTCAAAATCGGTAGGGGAGCTAGTAGCTGTCAACGACAGAAACAGTCAGCTACAGATCCTGCCTCGACAAACGAATCCCACGCCGGTTGCTTCGTTGAACGCGCCATTGTTTGTCATCCGCACTCACGTGTGGTTGACTCGGCATCATTGCCAGTGTCGGTGCTTTGTGTGGGCTGCTGAGAAGTCTCCGAAGTCGGCGTATCCGTGGACGTTATCTCTTGGGAGGTGTCGTTGCTGCTGCCGGTACTTTCGCCACCGCTGTCCGTGTTGCTGTTGCCATTGTTCTCTTCAGTCTGTGTGGGCGGAGTGCCACTACCGTCGTCTGACGTCTCCATGGTTGGCGTGGGGGTTATGCTAGTGGGTGTAGGTGTCGCATGCGACTGTTCCTGCGTTTGTGATTCGCTGCTGCCGGTGCTGCTGCCGCTTTCGCTATCACTGCCGCCTTCGACCTGCGAAGTTGGTGACGCGCTCGGACTATTGTTCTGACCCTGCGACTGCAGGCCTGATTGAGAGCTGGAGCCTGTCTCGCTCGACGATGAAGAGTCGGATTGATTGTTCGACGAGCTGTCGCTGCCTGCGTTGCTGTCGCTGCTGTCGTTATTGTCGCTGCTCTCACTGGATTCTCCTGGGTGAGAGGTGGATGATCGGCAATATGCGCGTGATAGCGACGATGCAGAGAGGAAAAGAGGGTGAGAGTGTCACAGATGCGCAGGAGACGAGTGACTTGTTAGCAGGTTGACTTCAGCGCTGACATGTTGGTTGAGTGTGATGCTGACGGAGGGAGGCAGAGAGTGCAAGGGCACCTTTGCAATTGCAAATGCAGGCGCGCAGGCTCGTGCATGCGGACGAGGGAAGTGGTGAGAATGAGAAGCTCACCCGCAGAGGAGCCAGAGGACGAGCCCGACGAGCTACCTTGCTGCTGCTGTTGCTGACCTTGGGAATCTTGCTGCTGCTCCTGCTGCTGTTGCTCTGTTCTGTCCTCGTCGGTGCCTGCCTCGCTCGACGACGACGATTGACGCTTGGTGCGCCTGCTGGGACTGCGCAAGGTCATGCAGCATGCGACGAGATGGTGCAGAAAGCAGACATCCACATACATCAGATGAATGCAACGACCCTGCATCTAAAAGTCAACCGCCCACCGATGACCGAGTCCTGCTCGTCGTCGTCGTCGCCCTCCTGTCGACGGGCTGAGCTCGAGTGCGAGCTGTGCGTGCGCGTGGCCCAGCTGCACCGCGACCCGCGCTGTGCCTGCCTCACCATGCAGCATGCTCAGCATACACCATCTTGCATTGGGAAGACGCTGGGTCAGCTGCATGCGTCCCCAGAGCACGACCACTCACGCGGCTCTGTGGCCCTTTTGTCACTGTCACTTCTTGCCTTGTGGCAAAAGCGCGACTCTGGGAAAGATTGGCGGACTTTGCATTGCTGTGGCCTGCGCGTGCATTGCAGCCCACCAGCAACTTTCTCACATGATGATCTGACAGACCGGACGACATCACCACCAAGCCAGCTATGCAAGCATTTGTGCGCAAAACTGGGTCTTCTGCATTGCGTGGTGTAGTTGCACGTGACCTGATGAAGCAGGACGCGACGGACGAGCCCGCAGCCACACTAAATCTAAAATACAACCCCTACACACCGCCTCAGAGGGCAAAGCTTGCAAGCGCGAGCACGACAGTCAAGCCAAGACCTGAAGAGCCGTGCCACGACCACGATGAACTTGCTCCGCTCGACTTTGGTTCCCGACTGTGTAGCTGATTCATCGCGCTGCTCAGCGCGTTGGGCGAGGCGTCCGTCCAGACCTGATATTGAGCACTTTTAGCAAGTCTGTCGTGATATGATGTTGTGATGTTGTGAAAGAAAAATGGTTTGACTCACTTGCAGATCCTTGAAATACGTCGACGTGTCCTGCTTGGCCGCCCAATCGCGCGTAGATCCTCCAAAGAACGTGGAGAAGAAGATTCTGGCAAAGCTCCAATTAGCACGATTCGATGGTTCCGGGTGGGGAGGTTGGGTTGACCAACAACCCACCTTAACGGATTGTCCAGCAACACGTCCACGTTGATTGCACGGCTCGTATCGACATTTGACAGGATGAGCGACGTCATGTTCACAACGCTCTTACCATCGGCCCAGACCTGGACGACTCCGTCTCTTGTGGAAGGAGCCGAGTTCAGCGCAACGTACATCGTGACATTCGTATATCTACATGAGCATTGCTTCAGTTTGATGGCGAGCAGCAGGGGTACAGGCAGTTCCCTTGAAACTTACGAGCCTTTGTGAAAGCTGAATTTGCCCCGGCCCAGCGAGGTACCATAGTCGCTGTTGCAGATGATATCCGAGGAGAGATGGGTTTCACGTTTGTTTTCTTCACCGATATCCGACGCCGGCGCCGCAGCGGCGAAAGCAGTTGAGTTAGTAGCTGGACAGAGACCATTGGACGGCGGCAGATACGCATAGACTGTGCAATTAGACAGGTTCATCAGCAAGAAGGCCATGACAGCGATGAACAATGGAGCCGCACCCTCGCCCTGTCCTTGCTCGCGCCACATCATGCGCACGCTGAAACAATTCCCAGTGGATTGCTGACCCCCTGAGCAAGATTTTTCGTCCGCACCGCTAAACAGGCCTGGCAGCTTGCCGCCTTTGACAAAGTCGAACTCTGGAGGGAATGCAACCTGCAATTTAAAGAGAGCAATACATATTTCAGCTAATGATCACACACAGCTTGAATAATATACATTGATGCAAAGCCTACCTGATAGCTCAACAGCGCACGTCGAGCGCCGTACATCTGCATCGGCGTAGGGTATAACGTCGCGCCACCTGTGCTCTGATTTCCACCTTGCCTATACGTGCCATTCTGATAGTCTACGCGTAAAACCATCTCTGGAACTTGAGTGATATTGACAAACGGATTCTTCACGATGTTCATGTTGGTATCGAGACCTCCAAGGAGGCGATCCCGCCATAGCTCCCACTTGTCCACGATGTACGAGAATGGCTGGTCAGCGCTGTTTGGAGGCGGGACTGGCGCAGTCCAGTACGATGTGAGATTGTGCAGTGTCGCTAGCTCGGCTGGCGAAGTGGCTGGTGATGCGGATGTGTTCGCTAGTGATTGAGCAGCTAGCGGCCTTGGCAGTGTCGAGGCGCCTGCGCGTGTCGGTGCACTTGGGGAGGGGCCTTCAAGGCCGCTTTTGAGACCTTCAAGCACTCCTGCTGCCGCGCTAGGCAGCTGCAAAAGTGCTTGTCCGGCATTTCCAGAGTCTGCGACAGGCATTCCAGCAGCGCAGCTGCAGTGTAGCCATAGATCAGCCAATGCCAGGACGACGATGCGGCTTGCTCTGGGTCCCATATTTGATGTTGCTGAGCCTGCCAGTGAGGAGTCAAGCTATGTGCCCAGCTGAAACGAACATTGAGATTCCGAAGAGATGCTAGTGGCGTCATTGAGAAACGGGCCGGCGAGTTAGGGGACTTCCACGCCTCAGGAGGTGCCCACGATCTCGTCCACTCGATGAAATTGTCAAATAGATGTCATTACAATTGCTGACGGTCACCGGCGATACACAACCTTCCACACTTCGTCGTATCGCTTTGCAAGCCAGAGGGGCACTTCTGCGCCCTCCTTGAGCATGTTCGCTAACCCGAGACCAATAGTGCTGACAAGTACAGCATATCCCGTGAGAGAGAATGGATCGGTGGGAGGTCTTGCGGCTTTACGCCGGCCAGACGCCAGAAGTCGAAGTCCACTGACAGCGTGATATCCGACAGCAAGGACCATCGTGCCGTAGATGGCTAAAGAGGTGATGGGCGAGTCGTGTAGTGCATGACTGACATATTGATATGATAGCAGAGAGGGCGAGATATCCAGCCGAGCAGGCAGTATGCGATGTGTCCAGGCGTGCAGCAAGGTCATCGGAATCAGCAGCCAGCCAGTGGCTGCGTGCAGCGAAGGCTTCTTTGGCGGTCCAATGAGAGCTCGTCTGAGGACACTGCTTGCGATGTGGGCTCCCAAGCTGCCCCATACGAGGAGAGGCTCCAAGACAGGCGTCTGATAGTACTCGCGCGTAAGGAGCATGACGGCGCTGGCGTCGAGTCCGAGACCCGCCCCGATGGGTGCGGCCAAGTGAAGGACGACGAAACCGGAAAAGGTCACGGCGCTGATGCTCTGCACTCGAGTGGCATACTTGAGTACAAGCCTCTTGACGCGCCTGTTGCTCTCGGGTGCTGAGCCCTGTGGGCTGTTGTGTGCATGATCCATCCACACGATGCGCTCGCGGGTGTCTGCTCGAGGCGGCTCAATCGAGTGCAGGTCCGCAAGGAAGAGAGGTCTCAGAGAGAGTCCACGATGAGCGCGAAGAATTCGAAGTGTTGATCCAGCGCAGCGTATATGCGCGTCCATCGCGTCCCACGTGCGTGTCGAAGGCCGATCAAGCAGCTGCTCCGAGCCTCTCAACGCAGCAGGTCATTTTGTCCATCCACCACACCGCTGCTGACTTTGAGCCTGTCCATAGCTATGGTCAACCCAACCGTCTATCCAGAATGGATCCTGTTTGGCGATTCTATAACGCAACAGTCATTCTGCGCTGGCGGCTTTGGGCAGTACATGGCTGACTGCTACCAGCGACGCGTCGATGTTATCAACCGAGGCTATGGAGGTTACAACTCTGATTGGGCCCTCAGACTCCTTCCCAATGTGAGCCATCAGTGGGCAGCTGCTGCAGAAGTTGTGCGAGGAGCATCCTGCTGACCATCGTGCTTAGATACTGCCCATGAAAGGGTCAAAGAAGCCATTTGTGGCCATGAACATCTGGTTGGGCGCAAATGATGCATGTCTGCCGCATCGTACGCAGTCCATTTCCATTGAGGTGTTCAAGACAAACATCGGTGCTATGGTAGACATGCTGCAAGACCCAAAGTCGGCGCATTACAGCCCAGACACTATCATCACGATCCTCAGCTGTCCGCCAATTTGCGTGGCACAGCGCGAAGAGCATGTTCGAGCAGAGTGGGGGCCTGACATTGTGCTGGACCGAACCTTCGAACGCACAAAGTCATTCGCAAAAGCCGCTGGGGAGGTAGCCGCGTCAAAGAAAGTCGGCTTCGTCAACGTTTTCGATGCAATCATGCACGCTGCTGGACCAAACCCCGAGGCCGGCCTTCGCAAATTCTTCAGTGATGGTCTGCATCTTACTTCCGAAGGTTATCAGGTATGCGCAGCTTTGACCTCGAGCTCACACACACAAAGTCCGCCTCATTGGTTGTATTCCAGGTCGTCGCCAAAGCTGTACAAGCCTATCTTGAACAGCACCAGCCAAAGCTCCTGCCAGACGCCTTCCCGAAAGTCTTCCCTCCATGGGAGTGAGTCTGACTGTTCAACTTTTTCATTCTTCGGACATAACGCTGACGTTGGATTCAGTGAGATAGACCCGAAGAACCCAGGCGCATCCTTCCCTCCTCAGTGACATTTAGTGCTTTAGAAATAGAAAGAAACTGTGCCCAGTCGGGCTGCTATGAAATTAGATACGCCGAAGCTGCATTACCATGGCAAGTTTCTAGAAGGCGCGAAACATTTTGAGCATGATGAGTTGCTCAAATTGCCCATCTTTATAATCCATCAAAGCCCCATGCACCTCTGCGTCTTTTGCCGTCCAGGTTTTTCCTGCTTTGCGTGTAGCTTGCAAAATTAAAAGCCTGTTCTCTTCGAAGGGCGAAGGAGGTGGGCTGTCTTCAGGGTCGATGATGTGTCTTTGTTCGCGAGAAACTGCTTCAATGTCGAAGAAAGCGCCCAGACTTTCCCAGAAAGGAGACTCCTTTGCATGCGCTCTGATCTTGTCTGTCAAACACGCATCAGATGAGGACATGCAAGCGGCTGCTTGTCTTGACAGAAGCTCACATCCGAATATGACTACAATCGGGGCCCATTCAGTCTTGTGCGAGGCGTCTTCCTCAGTGAGCCAGATGAGCGTCTTGAGTAGCGGTTCCAGTAGCTCCGTAAAGTAGACAAGGTCACTGCATATGATGTGGGTGAAAGGCCGGTTCTGATACTTGGCATGCAGAGAAACCACGCTTTCGTGAGAACCCCATGGCAAAGCTCGCACGTCCACCAGGACTCCATCAGATATGCGTCCACTGTCTCTTGCCGAATGAGCGTTTCGCACCAGGAGCGGAACAACTTCTTCCAGATCGGTGAGGACCAGCAAGCTGCCTTGGGGAAGTATTGGAGCAAGATGCTGTAGACCAAGGTGACCATTGCCGGACCCTAATTCCAGTATTCGTGGGGAAAATCCGCTCCTAGTTTCGTCGAAGATGCTGCAGGGAGGGTCAAAGGATATTGTGGAACCGTCGAATGACGGTTGCAAGTATTGCATGAGAAACGGTACCGCTTCCCTGCGCGTGTGAGGGCAGCACGTGAGTCACTTGATAAACCCTCGCGCCGGCGACTACATGTCATCGCTTACCACACACGTCCAGCAATGCCATATTGTTCAATCCACGAGGTTTGTTCCTTCGTTGCGGCTGTTCCATCTCCCTCTAGCGCCAGTGGTTTGATAGACAAGTTGATCGGGAAATTATGCGACGTTCGTAAAATCGCAGGAGGCTCCTGTTTCGCCGGCGGCTCTGCAGCCTCATCCTCTGGCATTGAAGGCCCTTGATACGTGGGAGGCTTTCATGTCACGTTGGTCGTGGGTATAAGTGCAACCACAACTTTCGCGTGGCGACGTCGCAATTGCCACACAAGTCTCGAAGTGTCTGCGTGGGTGTAATTCTGGGCTACAGATGACTATGCATTCCGTGTTACAGTGAAAGCTAGGGCTACATAGGCACTTCGAGTTTCGCGGCCACCTTCAAGCCGTACAACAACAATTCCTTGTCGTCCTGACAAAAAAGAGTCAGCAGTGTGTCAGCGTCGGCCGTGACTAGGTTACGCACTTCTTCATCGCAGTAGAACAAATACGGCTCTTCATCATAGTCCTTGAATATAAGCTTGAATGAGTGCGGAATCGCCATCAAGTCCTCCGCATTTCCATCTATCCTCTGAACGTGACCAGCGAGTTGCACCTCGTCGACAGCCGACGACACCTCCTGAGCATTCTTGAACAGCTTCAAAGAAGCGCAGCATAATTGAAAGTAGCGCCTCCGCCAGAGCTACAAGCAAAATGTCAGTACACAGCGCTTTTGTCCCCTAGATCTACTCACGATAGACGTGCCACCCTGAACCGACAAGAAGCCAGTCAAGGCGACAGTATCTGATGATGCATCATTGAGCCGGTCATGCAGATCCATTCGTAATTGCAATTTGGCTGACAGCCTTTCTTGACGAGCTGTTTCCTCGGCTGCCAAACGAGCTTGCTCTTGCGCAACCCTGGCTTCTTCTTCCTGCTTCAATCGCTCCACTTCCAGACGAGCTTGCTCTTCCGCAAGCCTGATCTCTTCTTCCTGTCTCAATCGTTCAGTTTCTAGATGAGCTTGCTCCTCCGCAAGCTTGGACTCCTCTTCTTGTTGTTGTAATCGACTTGCTTTCGCCTCAGCTGCAGCTTTCGCAGCGGCGGCTTCCTCAGCCTCAAGCCTTTGTCTTTCCTGTTCGGCCTGATCAGATTGGTGTTGTTCCTGCTCAATAATTGATGTGTCGGCATCATTGGGCCTTGTCACGTTCTCAGGAGTCTCCGACGTCCTTGGCAGACTTTGTCCAATGACTTCCGACTGATATCGCGCTTCGGAAGCGCTCGGTATATCGTCAGGACCGACATCGTTTGACCGCTCCGCGTCGTGCCCATCTGTACGCTCGAATGTCCCGCGAGAACCGTTGACTAACGCGCTACCGTCTTGCCAAACCTGCGTCCCTTCACTTGGCGTCTTCCGCTCAGCATGCCATTTGCGCTCGGCTGCCTGTGCAATGCTCTCTGCGATAGCCAAGCGTTCGATATCACTGGACAACCTTGATGTTGATGCTTGCGCCGGCGATGTATTGAGTTCTTCGGCAAGGCCCTCCTGTGAGTCCGATGATCTGAACATGCTATCGAGAGTAGATGGGTCAAGCGAGCGCGCCGAGTTCGGAACTGAAGGGCCGGCTGAGCGCGGCAGTGGCACTTCTTGCGCTATCGCACTGTTTGTGGCAGACATGCGAGACGTGAAGGAAGCAGCTGGTGATATCGGGCGTGACCCCGGCTGGGGTGTCACGTCTTGCATGTGCGACAAACTAGGGCTCTTTGCCTCGTCATTGCGCGAACCATATCGCCTGTGTTCTCGCTCGAAGTCAAGAGAGGCCAATCTCGGTGATTGATCGGCAGACGCGCTTCCGGGTGAGTGCGAGGAGGTGTGCGACGCTTCCGCCGGACCCGAGATGTGTATTGCATTCGGAGGTGTGCTGTGATGCCCTTGCTGCCGGGCGATTGATGCTCCGAGTCCTAGCCCTACAGCCGCAGGCGCCTGTTGCTTTCCCCCATGCACTCGAGGTATTCCAGTAGGTGACAGACGTCCACGAGGGTCTGTGTCGTGATTTGGTGAGGTACTGCCTATTTCGCGAGAAGCTTGTCGCATAGGCGGCGAGAACGGGGGTGGCGTAGAGTGACCCTGGCTGCGCATCGATGCGTTTGAGCGCGCCTTGAGGAGCGTATGGGTGTCCTTCTCTGGAGGTGGAGGAGGTGCATCATTCTGGAAAGCGCCATTCAAACGAGGAGAGTGGAAGTGAGAGCGCAGCGGCGAAGGCTGCAGGTATGGCGATGGTACGCCTGTACCAGCACTGAGTTGGGGGTTCGGTGACGGAGGAAGTGACGAAGAAGCAGATCCAGTGTCCAACTTGAGCTTGCTTCGCACCGCATTCAGGGTCAGGTCGGCAGGCTTGGCAACCGTGAGCGTCGCATGGTGTTGTAACTTGGCTCCTACGGCTCGCGAGTGCACGAGGGCTCGAGCGCGTTTAACTCCTCCAGTACTATCAGGAAGAAGGGTGAAGAGCAGCACTCTGCCCTCTAATCGTAGCAATCCAAAGTGAATATTGAGTGCATGGCTCTGCGACTGGAATGTTTCCAGGTGGCGGCATTGCATTAGGCGCATGCCGGCTTGCACCAGCACATGACAGCAGGCCTCACCAGAGATGACTTGAGCCCGTCTAAGCCTCCTTCTCCACTGTCTGCGAGCAGCAAGCGGTCTTTTGGCCCATCTGGGGTATATCCAAGGTAGAGCCTGCAGTAGTTGTCACATGTATCTGTCAATCTATGACCGAGGATACCAATGAGCGAGGCCAGCTCAGAATACGCTCTACCCACCAGTCTACAGCAGAGTCTGGGTTGCGCAGATGTTCATGAGCTGGATAAAGACGTTGCGAGCGCACATCAGCATTGAGGCATCCTCATAAAGCGCCACGACGAGGTGGACTCAGGGCTACCAACGATGTGACTGACTTGCTAGTATGGAAGGATCTGCTGCCAGGTCGGCGCTCATGGCGTTGAGCCTTCGCCTGGTGGACTTGCAGGCCAAGTAGTGATTAGGGTTCACGCAGACTTGAACATACGAATAGAGAAAGGCTGCAGTAGTCTCGATCAGTGGCGACGTGTCTCGAACTTCACTGCTCTTGTTTTGCAACGAGGATGAGGAAATGATTAGCAGACGGACAGTCTTCAATAAGAACCTCGACATTCTGCGCAAGGACAGAAGGAGGATCATTGACAAGCGCCCGTAATCGCGAGAAAAAGATACATGGATGTACTGCTGCTGCTACTGCTGTTTCGTCCTATTGTGGTGCGCCCTTGCCGACGAGAACCTGCTCATCTACTATTTTATGCGAGCCTTGTCGTGCCTTGACGCTTCTCTCAGCCTGCTCTTCCTTTGATTCTAGAAAATCTTCGGCGGCTTGCTTAGCTTTAGCTTCGGCCGCTTGCACTGCTCCATCTCCACTGCTGCCTCCTGCATCTTGATGACTCGACTCTGAAGTGCCTGAATGATCTGTGTGCGTGTCAAGTATCTGTTGTAGGCTCTAGATGTCAGTCTTTATCGCACTTGAACAATATGAACAGGTCTATGACATACCTTGTATGTCGAGATAGTTTCTCCAAAGTCCGATACTTGATAGACGCGGACGCGTCGGTCAAAGCCTCGCTCGGAGTAGCCACTATATGAGCTACCACCAGCGAAGCAATTCCACACATCTGAGAAACGGGTGCAGGTATCGCTGATATGGCAGTGACCTGTGAGGTTAGGGTCAGGAAAATGCAGCAGTACGCTGTCTGAAGGGAACGTGCTTACCGTTGAGGACGACCTTCACTTCAGGCAGTGCGCTTTGCAGAGCAGCTGCGTATTCGCTGTCACCTTCGATGTCGGTAACGGAGCCTACTTCGGTTTGCATAAGCAAGGCTTTCTGGAAAAAGTCTCCCGTCTTTGGTGCACCGCGAGCCTCGTCCTGTCGACCGACAGACAAAGGCTTGCCATCTTCTCCAACATCAGGTGATTCATCGTATACCTCTTTGAGAGGAATATGGAAGATTGCCATTGCATTCGGCTTCTTCAGCGAGGTGGCACTGGCTTGTCGCGGGTCGAGGCGTTGCACACTTCGCTTTGTCCGACGTGTGCTGCCTCCGAGATCATTGTCGATATTACCAAAGGTAGAGTCTTCCAGCACCGGAGGCTTGAAAGGCCTTTCAAGCTTTTTCATGAGCTGACTTTGTTTGCGAAACCACCTGATTTGCGAATCCTTCAGGTAATCATACTCGGTGGTGAAGATGTTCCAGGTCGATGCATATCCGTGGGAGTCGAGGAAGTACAGCGTCAAGAGCTGTGTGCGCGACTCATCTGCGCTGTATACTTTCAGCACATAATTGCCTTCACCTGCATTTGAAGTTGTAAGCACAAGCGACATATTTGGCTTGTTTGCAATTCGGTACGCACCATCGACCTCGATGGGCCCAGCTTCGCCAATAAAGTATGGCAGAGCCTGCATCATCACGAATTGGCCGTATCGCGTCAAAGTCGTCTTTTCCGAATCATGATTACCCAGCACGGCCGTCCATGGTATCTTGTGGTCACGGAACAGCTCGGCCACCTTTAGTATGACAGATTCGGAGCTGTAGCTTGTATCTTGACCATTGAGCCTGGCAACAGATAGCTAGTCAGTGGGCAGCATTGCAGATGGTTTTGAAGATACTCACTGATCTCCACTCAAGACCACAAGATCTGGCTTCTCCTCATCCAAGACAGATCTTAGCCAATCCAGCGTAACAAGATCACTGCCTTTCGGGTCATTACAATCTGGCCAGTCGCTGTCCAGGCATTTGCCTTTGGAGACACTAAAATGCAAATCCGCTATTTGCAGAATCTTGAACTTGCCATCGACCGAAAATGTTAATGGCAGAGGAGCCTTGGGGGCTACTTGGGTCCCTTTGCGCCACATGAGCTCTGCTCCTTCATCGGTGTCTTTGAGTTTGCTCTTCTCTCTAGGTTCCGCGAAGTCCCTGTTCATGCGTTCCCAGCCAAGCATGGTGCCGCCGCTGCCCCAAACAACGTCCATCTCGTTGACCTCATCTGTCTTGTTCCCGTCAGACCGGGGTGCGGTCCGATAATACAGATGCGTGACTTCCTGGCTGGGCCAGACTCCGTCCCTCATGTTTTGCGTAATCATCTGCCAACCATCAGACTTTGAAGGGTGGTTGGTTGCCTCCTCGGACATCGAGACTAAACGAAAGTCGCGGACGGTGTCGGCATGTGACCCAGGCGGAAGTCTTCTGTAGAAGAGGTATAGGTAGTATACTCCAAGGCGCATGTTGATGTCCTTTTCGACTCGGATCCACTTGCCGCGCTCGGCGTCCTCTCGCATGCTTGATTCTGGCATGCAAGAGTCGTATATACTGGGCGGCCAGACACATGCCTTGGCAGTGATCTCTGTAATGGGACGATCGTTGATGATGAAGGGGTCCCAGATGTCGGAGATCTCGTCGACATCGAAACCCTCGTACGCGTCGTTATCGTCGACACCCTTGTCCAGGTCATCCCAATAATCGGTGTCGCCTTTTTGCGGCAGCAGGTCATCATCTGCTGTCGTATTATACGATGAAGATGACGAGCCTTGTATGCGGTAGATGTAAGCTGGCTGAAAGCTTTGCCAACCTAGATTGGTGTGTGCAGTGCCGTCTGTCAGGCCACGTGTGATTGAGGACCTCGCAACCAATTCGAAAGTGACCAGGACGGCAACAGCGGCGAAAAGCGGCAGGCGTATCCTGCGTAGCAATTGCATGCGCTGGCCGTCGCGCTTGCGACCATCGAAGCGCTCGAATGGCATGACGCGAGATCGTGGCTATGCGGTTCTTGTGCTGGTGTTCAGCAGGCGTCTGGCCTGATTCCCCTTGCTACGCCTCAGCTGGCTCTGCCAAGCTGCGGTGCCGGGCGTTCATTGAGATCCGGCCATGTACTGTTCACGAGTCACAAAGGCGTAGTCAAGTCCGAGTCAATGGGAAAGATGGAAACAGGTTGCAAGCCGCAGACACTCCGTGCCACGCAGAGCCCGATCACGTCCATCAGGTAGCCATCGCTTAATGTGCTACGGCTAACCTAGCGACCATAGCGTGATAGTCTTCTCTTCGGTGCTGTGCTCGCACAAGATCACGATGGATCTGCCTCTGCCAGACTTGCGCAGTTTGCGCGGCCGGGAGGCCTACTTCTTTTACGGCCTAGCTGGCCTCCTCCTCGTCTTGCTGGTTGTCATCTTCCGAGCTGTCGCAAGGCCTCCTCCGCAAGCTGGAGCCAAGCGACTCCGAGGCACTTCCAATGTTCTATTCGTCGGACCCATGGGCAGTGGGAAGACCTCTTTCTTTGGCCGTGTGCGTATGCAGACCTTCTCCAAGGCCAGCCATTCGGAACCCATAGAACCGGTCGACTGAATTCCATTGATACGCTTTAGCTGGTGTACAAATCACCGCCGGATACACACACGTCGCTTTCATCAAATTCAGCTATACTGCCGGGCAAGAATGTTCAGATTATAGATCTACCTGGTCACCCACGTCTACGCGCCCACCTGCTTGCGCAGTATCTGGCAGCTGCAGATGGCGTGGTATTCTTCGTCGACCCTACCACAAATGCGACCGCACAGGGTATCCAGGCGACTGCCGAGCATCTTCATGTCTTGCTGTGCATGATCAGTATCCTGGAAAGCAAAGGCGCAAAACGACTACCACCAGTGCTCTTGCTCTTGACAAAGTCGGATACATGGTCTGCAGCTCAAAAGCAGCGTGCACAAGAGAGAGTCAAATCTATGCTGGAACGTGAGCTGGAAAAGCGGAGGAAATCGTCCGTCGCTCCTTCTGGCGGCTCATCTTCCCGCTTGGAGAGCATCGACGAATTGCCCTCGGGCTCCGGCTCTTCTACTTTTAATATCTTCTCATGGTTCTCGCGCCCAAACTCAGGTTCCAAGTCGCAGTCTCAGCTGTCCTCCAGCGGCATTGTCCTGCCAGAAGACGAGCAAGAGATTCTGCAGACGGATGCCCTGGACTTCGATGGACCATTCAGTTGGGAGGAGGAAAAGATTGGCGCTCGCATCAATTGGGCAACATCGAGCTCCAAGGCCAGTTCTACGTCAGGCAAGTCGCTGCCAGACGAGAAGGAGGATCCGGATACCGTCGCATCAGATGGGACGTCTCCATTCTGGAATTGGCTCGACGAGCACGTCCTCTAGCATTGGACTGGGAGGCTTCTCGCTGCAGGGTGTCTGATTGTCTCGGGTCGTGTCATGAAAAGTAAACAAGCATTAGCGTGATGGAGACGACTAGCTTAACTCATGAGTAGAATTGCTATCTAACGGGTCTCACATCGCCACATTGCTGCACGTGACGTGTGCCAATCTGCGGTGGCCGTTGCGCGCGACGCTTTCTGGTGGTGAAAGCATAGTATGCACACACGCAGGCAGTAGAAGAGACACCGACATTCCTACGGATAGGCGGCTCTTTCACTTGTCTCAGAAACTGACATGGTCTGTGTGACGCCGTCGATCATCCTCTTTGGGGCGCATGCAGTCTGGCAGTCTGCCTTGTGTTCTTACGAAATCAATGCAGACTGCTAACGTGGCGCAGAGCGCTACTCTAACCAATCAACAGACAAATAATGCTGACACCGCTGCAGCGGTCAAGTCTGCGGTTCTGGCTTTGAAGCCTGTGGTTTCGTCAACTGGCTTCGTCTTTCCGCCAATCTACTCTTTCCCTGCATTCTTCACGTACGTAGTACGTCTTGATCAAAGCGCTCTCATCATACACTCAAACCTGCGATAGTCGCCAGCCTGCGTCTTCGACCTATGCCTCCCAAGTCCGGCAATGGCACGCGCTCATGCTCGACTATTGCCGGCATCATCGCATATTCCGATTGGAACTCTCGGATGCCGCACTGCTACAAAGTACTAGCAGCTCAACATCAGAACTTTGGGGAAACCCTCAGATCAAAAGTGGGTTTTCACTCAAGGCGGATTGTCTCTTCGAACTTGGCTGAGTAGGCTTGCCAACCTCGCCACAGGGCGAGCTCGCCCGGACTTCGTTCTAGAGCTGGTGCACTTGCTAGTTAAATCTGGTGAGACAAGGAATCAGTCGGTTACCGGTAATGCTAATGCTCATCATCGGAGTCCTTCAGGCTCCGCTTTGTACGACCCACCATTATCATCAAAGCTGGTGGCGACCACCGTGGCGCCTCAACTACCTAGCGGTACCGGAGTCTACATTCTATGGCGTTCTCTAGATGAATGGAGTCAAGCGATATACGACTGGGTAGGCAATTATGGCGATGATCCGAGCGAACGCGAGACACTAATTCTGTGATCCGCATCATGCAGGTCGTCGGCAGTGGGCAAACGAACAGCATCATGACATTCTACGAACTGACCGATTCGAGTAGTACGAAGGGTACGTCCGCAAGTCAGCTATCTGTAAAATACCACAAGTGCTAATAACATCTTTTGAAATCAGACTTTGCAGATTTGCCGACAGGACTGTTGAAATTGGCTCTGCAACCGCTGATAAAGCAGAACAAGGCTCAGATATTTCAAGCAGGCGATGGCGAAGGTGTCAAATTTGTGTGATGGAAAAGGTCTCGGCTCTCATTGGCATCTCTGCCAGTGACGCTTGCTCATTGCCAACATGCGAAGCAGCATTATGTCTTGGCGTCCAAAGATCTGACTAGCTGGAAGGGCGATGCCTCGATTAAAATGAGCCATGCTAGCGTTTGGAAGAAGGAAGGCAATGTAGCACTGTGTACAGTCCTTCGTCTGCTCGCAGTCTAATTGTCGTGGACGGTAACATTGGCGGACATCTCCGACGCGGCGCGCGTGGCATGTCTTATCGGATAGTAGAGGTGTTATACAGTCAGATCAGATGTCGCTACGAGCAGGGGCTCTGGGCAGCTTAAGCTCTAGCTAACTACTGGTAACCTTAGAGAGAATAACCATCAGACAAAGCCAGACTTCCGTTTCCGAATGTGCTGCTGCTTGCCTTCAGTCCGATCAGCCAACAGTCCTTGGGACTCCTCGCGCGCCATGGGTGAAGAAGACAAAGCGGCCGAACGGTCCATCACGAAGTCCCCAGCACCGTCCAATGCCAGCTCCGACGAGGATGCGACCCCAGCTGAACCGCGTATGCGCGATTTGGATGAGTTGCTTGCTGTCACGCCACATTTAGCTCCGACTTGGAGAGACTCGCTGGGTAAGTCGAACAACTAGCACCTGCAAAACAGCCGGCGTCATGTATCCATACTGACTTCATCTTCACGTCTGATCACTGCCGTGCTCCATCAGCTATCAGAGGTCTGCGAGCAGGTCTGGCTACAGGCCACTTTCTTTCGGGCATGGGCGAGCCCACAGCGATACACCGCGCCCAGCTCGAGAAACGTGTCAAGATAGCTGGCACGCCTCGCTGTCGGATGCTCATATTTGCGCCAGCGGACAAGGACTTCAATGAGGAACGAGGCGTCCTCGTACATTTTGTAGGTCTTCCTGCTCTTTCTACAATACATCACTGACCCATGCTGAAGAACCCGATCGCTGCGTACTGTATACCGAATCCGCAGCATGGCGGAGGCTGGTCCATGTGAGCGCGATTTTATGGACTCGAATGAACAGTAATTGACCCATTGGGATCTCAGGTGCTATCCAGAGCTCGAATCCGAGATATGCCAGCATTACGCCAATCACTTGAAATGTAGGAAGCTTCAAAGCTGACTAAGCTTTTTCGAAATGTGGAGGCCCGCTAGCTAATTTATAGTCGCGCTGCATCTTCTGAAGGTCTGGTCGTTGCGCCCGACTATGCGAAAGCGCCAGAGCATTACTGGCCGCATGCCCTGAGGCAAGCGTATGGCATTTTGAAATGGATCTCTGCCGACGACTCGACCGACTCCCTGTCACGATTCTTGAAGAAGCACGGCGACGAAATGAAGCGTGACTTGGCTTCAGTACGTTTTAACAGGAAAGCCATCGCCGTTAGCGGAGGAAGCTCTGGAGGCAATATAGCTGCGTGAGCTTTTCCATCGGCATCTTGTGCTACAGATGACCTCAAATCTAAACGTCTTATGTTCACACGTTAAATGTAGAGCTTTGGCATTGCTGCTGCAAAAGGTGTCCCTTGACAATGACGCAAAGCTTGTAGCAGTAGCCCTGCAATATCCTGGTCTCGACCTCTCCAAAGAGTACGATCACAAGCTCGCGACTCTCTCCGACCAGACCAGGATTATGCCACCTCCCTGGGCATCCAAGCTTTTCCTGCGATGTTTCTTGCCAAAACCGTATGACACACCAGAATCAAGGAAAAACCCGTATATCTCTCCTGGCTTGGCGGACGATGAGCAGCTTCGCGCCTTCCCACCGACCAGGCTGGTAACGAGCCAATACGACCATTTCAGAGAAGTCAGTCAAGGTTCTACAGCTCTGCTTTTGCCATCATTTATGTGTTAGTTAACGTTCGTTCGTCACATCCCCTGCTACCAGGAAACACAAGACTTCGCTGCTAGACTCTCTGATTTGAAGGTTCCTTCAGATATCTGGGTTTTACCGGATGTCTCGCATGCATTCGTGAGCTGCCACTTTGGGCTTGACATACCTGAGCTGTCATTGCTGAGCCATTCACCATCGCGCTTTTTTTCAGGATGTAGCTTCGTATGGCGTGGACGAGGAACAGAAAAAGGCGAACGCTCGCGCGAGGGAGCAGTCTTGGTCGGTTCTCACAGAGCACCTGTCACGGTACCTGTGACCTTACGTCAATCAATGGAGCCGGTGGTATTGGAGCTCGTATGCTGACCACGAGACAGGCATAGTGAGCTAGCAATGCTCATGAGGCGACGGCTCCTCGCCGCAGCATGCACTAGGAGATCATGCCAAGAAGCAGACCGTTGATTACGCAGCAGAAAAGGCAGCGGCAGCTGGCTCAGTCGATGCAGTCGCCGTTCCGAGCCCTGAGCACCAGGTCCAGGCGCACGCAGCGAGCGATAATGTGGTATTTCAAACACAGGTCACCGGGAGAGATCTCATTACAAACCCTGCGCAACAAGTACACAAGAAGACAGATAGAATAGAATAGAATACTGTGTTCATTCTGCCAGAGCATGGACCAAGGCTTGAATGCCACCAACTCCTAGGCCGCCATGCTTGTAGTAGCAGACATAAACAGGATCTTGCTCGGATCCGAACTGCATTGTGACAAAGTGGCATGCATAACATCAGTCATCATTGTGGATGTAGAAGACCACAACAACATTATTCCTACCTTAGCACGGAATTCAGGCTTTGAAAGAAGGTGGAAGGATGTCGTGATGGCATCATAGGCAGCAGAGAGGGTTCTCATCTTGATCGCGCTTTGGTGGGAACCTTTGCCGAGATGCGTAGCTGCCGAAGTGCCGAAGGTGGCAGAGTGGCAGCCAGCTTCGCCGAGGGTAGAGATGGCGGTCGACAAGAGGAGCTCAATAGCACCGCTCGGTCCATCGGGGAAGGACAGAGAATACTTGATCTGCCATCCGTGAACAGGAGCCAGCTGCGCGAGCACTACCAATGCCACGTACTGCATTACCGAAAGATGATCAGCTCTAGCACTATGCAGTTGCGTGCATCGTCTCACCTTTCCCGCCTTGTCAACGGCATAGAAGTATCGCCTGTGTGCCGGATCGTCCCACGGCAGCAGACTGGTCGTGTGCATCTGCTTTCCCTCACGTCCACTCCTCCAGTCTTCCATGCGCGCGTCAATAGCCTGCCTGACCTTCTCATCCGGCAACTCCGAGCATACGACGGCCTTGACACCGGCATTGGTAGCCTGTTTGATCTTCTTGGCCAGATTGGACTTGCTGATCTGGCTGTTGGGGTTATGCTGAGTTGGATCGATGCGCTCTTCGGCGGCGACTGCAAGGGATCGCCAATCGTAGTCCTTACCAGCCAAGAGCTGCTCAGTTGTCTCGTCGACGCAAGCAAAGATTGGCTTGAGCTTGCGTTCTTTGCGTAAATAATGGAGATATCGATCCATGACACCCTTGAGCATGCTATCAGGGCAAAGTGGACGACCCCAGGCAATTGCGTGACCTTCGCTCTCTTTGAAGCCGCATGCTGCACCGGTGGTAGTGTCGCGCCATACCTCCCAGCTTGGATCCAAGTAGACTGTGTTTGCAGCATCACCGTAGGTGGCGACTGAGACATGTTCACGTCAGCTGAACATTCCTATACCGATATGCGACATCCGGGCTTACTAAGGTCTTCAAGAGAAGGAAGTGGTGGATTCTGGCCTCTGCGCTTCGCGGTGTCGTAATCCAGCAAATTGCACTCGGGTCCGCGGAGATTCTTACCACCATGCGGCGTGGCGTCTTCAGGGAAGGACTTTGGATCGCGAGGAATGAGTGACGCCCATCGAACATTTTGTAAGTCGAGGAACAAGAAGAGGACGCGCTCGAGACCGATACCACCGCCACCATGGGGTGGGCAACCCCACTTGAAGCCGTCAAGGTAGTCTTTCATGTCATCGAGGTCAATCTTTGCTTCGATAATCTTCTTCTCTAGCATGGGAGCGTGGTGGATACGCTGACCACCGGAAAGAACTTCTTGTCCACGGATGAAGAAGTCCGCCGAGTTGGAGACCCTTGGATCGTCGGGATCCGGCATGGTATAGAATGGCCGCACAGAGGCAGGGAACTTGTCAACGATGTAGTAATCGGTATTGTACTAGAGCAGGGTACGGGTTATTAGCGACTGTAGACTCTGAAAGCCATTGCTACTTTCAGCTTACTTGTTGCTTCATGAGCTTGCCCAGATACTTCTCAGCAGGAGTTGAGAAGTCCTCAAACTCGCTGAGCAGCTCTCCATCCTCTCTATATCCACTGTCATTCAGCATGCGGATGGCCTCCTTAAAGGTGACGCGAATAGTCTTGTCGGGAATGACTAGGGGCTCAGAAGGATGCTGACGGCGCACTACATCGATGAGGTCCATCTGGTTCTTTTGCAAACCTTGGAAGAGATTGACGAACATGCCATCAAGCATATCGATAACTTATGAGAGAAAAAGCACAGTCGTTTAAGCGATTGCTACGATGGGCGGAAAGGGCCTGCTCACCCTCATGATAATTGTTTTCAATTTGCATCTCTAGATCCATACCGACGAATTCGGTCAAGCTGGAGTGACATGTCAACATCAGTGTCGTTAGAGCTTGAAATAACAGCATACATGTACTCACTGCCTGGCGGTCTGACTGTTCTCAGCTCGGAACACTGGACCAATCTCAAAGACACGCTGCATGTCGGCAGCAATGCACATCTGCTTGGCGAGCTGAGGACTCTGAGCAAGACTAGCGGCTCGCTTAAAGTAGTCGACCTTGAAGACGGATGCACCGGATTCGGTGGCTCCAGCCTGGAACTTGGAGGATTGAATCTCGGTGAAGCCTCTTTCTGTGAGGTAGCTCCGGAAGTAGCCACAGATGGCAGCGCGGAGCTGGAAGATAGCTTGATTGACCGGGGTCTAGAGCAGAGCAGCGTTTGTCAGATGCTTGTGATGCGCTCGGGGAGGCGTCGTGACCTACCCTTAGGGAAGCTGCTCTGTTTGCAAAATGCATGCGTGCGGAAATCTGGCGGCCGTGTGCACCATCCTGCTGAAAGAGATGGGTAACGAAGAAATAGAAGGAGGCAAGGAGCGCAAATAACAGGCATCGATGAGCTATCAGTGTGCTGCTCTTGATTGATCGTTCAGTGCCGATGAGCTGCTGGCTGCAGACTTACCGCGAAATCGGATTCTGGTCGCGAAGCATCGTGAATGCCGAATGGCACCGGAGCGGTCACTTGAGAGACAACGTGCATCTAGGCAAGGTCACAAAGCACAAGAGAAGAAGTTGAGCAGAGAGCCCCGAGAGCCTTGGTATTGGCCCACTCACCGTTTTGATCCTGACCTCCACATTGTGAATCGAGGTGTAATGGATGCTTGATTGACCATGCTTCTCTGGCTCTTGCACCACGGCTCGGCAAAGCACAATAGTCTCGGCGGGCAGGTGCTCCACGAATTTGACCATGTTCTGCGAGACTTCGCCCTCGCTTACGGCAACTACACCCTGGAGTTCTTGATATCGCTCTCGGAAGATGATGAATGCAAGCTTGGCACCTATGAATTGCGAGTTGTCGTCAGCCAGTAGAAAGATACGGCCGCATTCCCGCAAGGATGCCTACGTACTCTGGTTGCGGCTGCTCTGAATGCGAGCGCGGAAGAACACTTCGTCACCCTCCTTCTTCTTGGCAATCTCATCGAAGGTATCCTTCTTGCCAGAAATGTCAAAGGCATTGGGGGTGGCATCAACGTTGAGGAAGCCATAGTTGCCATTGAGCGGATCTGAATCATATGCTGCCTTGGCTGCGGCTTCACGCTGAAGCTGCTCCTTCTGCAGTTCCTCAGAGCGCTCGACTCGCAGGGCTCGCTCGTCCTCTTCGGTCTTGCGATGCGCTAGCGACGGTCGTCCGGCTGCGTGATCATTGTGAGACGGATGAGGGCTATCTGACTTGGCAGCATGGTCGTTGCTGGCATGATTGCCGAGCTTGATAGCCTTGAAGTGCTCATGCAGGTCTTCGTACTTGTGGCTAAAGGCCTTGTTGAGTGAGCCAGTGCGCGAGATGTCCTTGTCCTTTTCATGGTGGCCGTCCTTGTCCTTGCTGTGCTTGTGGAAATTGCCAAACAGCTTGGAATGGTGTTTCTCCGGTTCCTTGTGGGTATCTGCGGCATGGTCCTGGCGATGTACATCTGGCGCAGCTTTTCCATGTGGTGGAGTAGTGGGACGGCTGTGCACTGTGCTATCGATGTCGCTCGGCAAGGCAAGGGGAAGCGAGCTACTGGTAGTGCTGGTGGTTTCCGTACGTGGAACCTGCTGCGGCTGCTCGATGGGTTCACCTTGGGGGGTTGTTCGACCGGTGCTAGCGTCTCCGCCGCTGGGTGGAGTCGCGCCAGAGGCAGAATCAGCCTTGCCATGCTTCTGACCCGAATGGGCGATCCGGTCAAAGGCGTTCTTGAATGCCTTGGACATGATGCCCGTATCTCTCTACTGTGCGTTGGTGTAGCTGTGCGAAGGAAATGCAACCCGAGACAAAAGCCAGACAGTACACGTGCATGATACAAACACAGTCCGTCGATAAGGTGACGAGGGGGGCGAGAGGCGAGACGAGGGAGCACAGATCAGAATGCGTCGAGAGCGTCGACAAGAGGCGCGGAAGGCTTACAGGTGTTCGCAGCCTTGCAGCTCGTTGTAGGACGTGCGCCTTCGCGAGGTGATCAAGGGTTTCGCGCAGGATGGGACAAGTGGAAGAGGAGAGATGCAATGCAGCAGCCAGCCGTCAGCTCCACTGAGTTGGTAGATAGGAATGCTGTATGAGAGACCCACTGATCTGCTCTTGCTCTGGCTGCTTTGCGAGCTGTCTCGCCTATCTCTGTGCTCGACTAGCCAGCCAACTTGACCTAAAAGGGAAGAAGCGCACAAGTGTGTCAGGGTCCAGGGCGAGACGAGCTGTCAATAGATATCAGATGCTTACAAGCGTTCCTGCAAAGTAGCGAGGACTCTGTTGCGAGTCAGGGCAGCACCAAGTGGCAGGCTGATGGGCGACCGGCGGCGCGAGCAGCGTTTGCTTTGCCCAAACTTGCGCGTTTGCAGATCCCTGCATCTGCTGCCTCATATTACGTAAGTGTGAAAGCCGGCAGCAGACAGGAAGGTCAGGAGGGCGACCAACAGTGTCCTTTAGTCGTATCGACGGATATTATAATTTGTCGGCGTCACTTTCGTCCTTGCCGATGCACTGGTGCTGCAGGGGTCTCGGTTCCACGTTACACTACAAGGCCGCCACCGCCGCGAGCTATTTCTGTCTCGCCCTCGCACAAGCTACTGCACAACATGTCTATACTCTGCCCACCTCAGACTCAGATCAGACCTTGTCGCTTCAGGTCCTCATACGTCTTGCGGTTGTACACGTTGCCTTCGTCGTCTTCTACTTCTTCCATGGTCTCCTGAGCCACAACCTCTTGACGACCCTCGTTCTTGAGCTTCTCCGCGACTATAGAGCGACAAAGGAGCAACAAGTCAACAGAAACTCCAAAACCCTCGCAGATGAATGCTTGAAGCAACGACCTCGACTTACGGGCTACTGCATCTGCAATCTTAGTGATCTCATGAAAGTGCTTGGTGTTAGGTAATCCCAATGCACGCATGCCGAAAGCATGTCTCGCTTCTTGAAAATGGCGTTCAAAGTTCTTGCGCCCTCTGTATGTGAAATTTGAGCAAATCTCGCACGTGTACTCGACGCCAAGGCCATGCAGCTTGTAGAGCCAGAACGGAATCGGCTTGCCATCCCATCCTAGGGGCAGCTTTAGCGGATTATAGATTCTCTCCTCTTCGTCCTGCTCGTTCTCATCTTCATCACCATCGAGCCGGAAGTTCTTCTTTGCCGCGCGGTCAGCACGAGCTCCCGCTTCTTCGGCCTCTCGCCGCTCTCGCTCCTCGAGCTCTTCGATCTCAATCTGCCGCTCCTTGTCCGTCAATGCCTGCTTGCGCTCTACATTGGACTTGGTGTCGTTTCTGATGACCAGCAATGGCGAGTCGTAGTCGGACACAAAGTAGCGGATCTGCGTCTCGAGCAAAGCCATCGAGCGGGCTTTCGAGGTAGCAGCAGAGGGCCCTTGCGTGGATGACGATGCCTGAGGCGTTCCATTCGCATGACCGTTCGGTTTCGATGTCCCAGACTCGAGGGCAGCCGTCTTTTTCAAGTGGTTCTTGGACTTGAGATGCGCATCGTAAACAGTCTGTTTTGCATAAGACCGTTGGCCTGTGTTTGACGATGAAAGCCATCAGCGACGAACAACATAAGTATCCAGCATGAGTACGGCTTACATGCGTCACACCATATTCCACTGTCCGTGCTGGGTTTGGCTGCTGCGCCTTCGGACCAGCCGTCCACTTGACCCTTGTCCCACCGCTTGTTGAAGTCGCTGATAATCCCATCGAGCTCTCTATCCATGTCTTTCAACGGGAATGCTCGCTTATAAAACGACTTCAGGTAATCCAGAAGCGATTGAAGGTACCTGTAGGCGACGGCAGAACACATCAGCGCCTGTACCTCTGTTCTGTTCGGCCAAAATAGTCTGCAGCGGAGCTCACTTTGCGTAGACCTCGTTCTTTGCTTGCCGAGGGATTTTATCAAATGTGTCGAAGTCATCGAGGTACTGCAAATAGTTGATCCGCTTGATACCGTGACCAAGGTTGCAGAACCGCTCATGGTGCGCCACAAGATCGAGGTAACGTCCCAGAAATTCTTCGCCCGAGAACATGCGGTCAAGGACTGTATGCAGGAGCGTGAATGCGAGTTCACAGACATATGGAGCTGATAATGTGTCTAGACTCACAATCCTGGCCGTCAATGACGCCAATTCCGGTCAAGCCTGAGAAATCCACCCTCTCATCCTCGTCTCCTCTCGTAGCTGTGTCTGGATAGCGGCGGTGGTAGTCCTTGAGCTTCGCCAAGCGGTCGTAGAACTCTGATATCCCGCCTTGCGCTATCGTATCAATCTCGTTCTTGCGCAAGCCACTTTCATCGCGGTAGATGTTTCGAAGCTCGCTTGACCGGGCTGCAATTTGGTCCATCAAGTAGGCTGCCCGATGCTTTGCTCCAAGGCGCTCGCGGTGAATCTTGTGGTTCTCTTCTGGCACGCATAGAAGCTGCACTAGAGCATTCTCGTACTGCTCAAGTGCATAGTGCGACTCTCTCTGCGATTCCAGCAGGGAGGTGGCCATTTCCTGCACGACCTGCTCTGCAGCCTAGAACCCACGAAAGCCCTGAGCTGACTGTAGAGACGATAGACTACGGCGGTGTTGGCCGTCTCTTCCACCTGTACGCTTGTCCTGTGCAAGTTGCTTTACAGAACCGATTGCGTGCGTGTTCGTCGTGTTCCAAAGAGCGACCGGCTCTCTTTGCACGCGAACTCAATTCAGACCAGCAACGGCAATCGACTACAATGCCAGATGGCGACGCTGCTACTGCCGGCAATGCTTCTTCAAGCAACACGCCTGAAGGACACGCCTCCAACGCCCCTAGCCTTCCGCCGCTTGCTCAAGCTCCGCCCGTAACGCTGTCGGCGGATCAGCTTCGCGAGCTGGTGCTGGATTATCTCGGCCATGGCACATTCATCGACTCGGCAATCTCATTTGTACGCGAGTGGGAACGACCTGGCCAGAGAGACGGTTCCGACGAGCCTGTTGCGTCGACAAGCGCGACCTCCCTAGACAGCCACAGCCATCGTGCCGAGAATGGAGGCACTGCCGCCGATACAGAGGACAGCGACGATGACACAATGATGCAGTCGGTACATGAGACATTATCATTGAAGCACTCGGATTCCACAGCGAGTAACGGAGGACCCGTCGGTCACAGCAACAACGGTGGCACGCGTCATGGCTTTGAGCATCTTAGCGATCAAGCGATAAATCAGATACGGGCCAGACGAGGTGCGATAGGACCTGTCGATAGTCCTACGTGCTCTTTACTTTACTGACTATGACTTGGGTCACTCTGTGCAGAAATCAGCCGACTCATTCGGCAAGGAGCTATACAGGCTGCTATAGACCTGTGCTCTAGCCAATTTCCAGATGTTCTCTCGGATTTGGAAGGCCCGAATTCGTCAGAGGCTCAACAGTCCTCCTTCACTCAGTTGCATCCCTCACGCAAACCCAACAAAGCTGCTTTGAACCCTTCTTCACTCCTCGGTTTCTTTGGCAAGACTTCGCCGCGACCTGGCGGAACAGCGTCTCCGGTCGAACGCTTCACAAACAATCTTGCAAGTCCGAATGTCCCCGCGTGGCCGTCACTTCTTCTTCTCTCTCTACAGATTCAGCTGTTCATCGAGATGGTGCGCGCATCTGCACCACCTCCAGGATCGGCTTCTACCGGCGGGGCAACTGGCTCAAACCCATCAAGGCCATCCACTCCATTCAGCAACGCCCATTCGCCAGGCTCGGCTAATGGATCGATGGAGGAGTCGACCAACTCTCTAGCCTCGACCACGTCACATGGTTCTCAAACTTCCAGCATGCTTTCTAACGGTTCCGCTGGATCGACTTCTGCTATATCACAAGCTCTGTCACAAGCCCAATCGTTGCACGCCCAAGCTAGCCGCATTTCAGACTCTGCAACGCGATCGGCCTATTTAAAAGAGCTCGAAGCAGTATCCGGACTTCTGCCATACCGGGATCCTAGAACCAGTCCTATGGCTTTCTACCTGGATGAACAGCGACGAGATCGTTTGGCTGATGCCGTTAATGGAGCTATTATGCGTGAGTCGTCACCGCGAAATCACATTCAATCTGTACTGAAGGTGCTTTTGCATCTGTCGAATCCAGTCTCGCTGGGACAGCCGTCAACAAACTCCAAGCTCGAGAACTTGGTCCGACAGAATGATCTCATATGGCTGAAATTACAGGAGGACAAATGCATATATCCACCCGAGCGAGGTAGCAACAAGAATGCGCCACCTAGAGTACGTCTTGATCCAAGTCTCGTTCTGACCAGTATCTAATCACTAATTTCTGTCCCCTGGTGACAGCTTATTTCGGCATTTGATATGCAGACTTTTCTCGACGCTCAATGGAGCGAAGCTTGAGGGTTCCAGGATATTTAGCAGTAAGGCAACAGCAAAGATGCGTTTGTCGTTGCGGTAGCATCTACATACATTCATTCGCTGGCAGCATTCAGATTAGCAAAGTAGGATTTTCACAACAACAGCACTGATAGGAAAGCGAGTCTGCTGGGATATGCACGGCTACTTTGAGAGAATAGACGCTCAGCTGCGGCTTATGCTGCGTTCTATCTTCCCGAGGAGCACGTTCATCCGGCCGCCCTGAAAATCGCATCAGGGTTGTCAGCGATCTTGGCCCTACTTGCCTGTTGGACCAAAAGCAGTTGCGGCTCACCAAGTTGGGCTGACCACGCCTATTTTTCTTGCCCCAGGTCCGCTTGTCTTCGTGTCGCTGCTTGCGCTTCTCCTCGATTTGATCCTCGCTCAAACGTGGCCGTTTTCTCAAAGGGGCTGTATCGGTCTTACGGCGAGACGGATGAACCTGGTGTCTGGGGGATTGATCTGTCGACATCTCTGCCACATTGTTGGGTCCAGGAGCAGGTCCATCGTTGTCATCGCTATCAGACCCCTCCCGCTCGAGCTCTGAAGACTTGCGCTTCCGAAGGACCGGACGGGGTTCATCCTCTTGCATTCCATCTGGGTCGTTCATCCGACCTTTGCCTTTTGCGCGCCTACGCACTGGCGATGTTGGCATTTCAGCGTCTTCAGAGCCTTGTTCCTGGTTATCCCTCTCGTCGCTGTCCATTTCTGCATCCTCAGATGCATTGCCGTCATCTGCAGCCGGTCCCTCGCGTTTCAGCATCTTGGCATATTGCTGTTTGAGCTTTGCATTATGGATCAAGCCAGCTTTGATACGCTTGACTACGTTGGGCCACATTGTCAACCTGGTTCACCTAAACAAGCTCGCGTTGACGGGAGACATCTCACATTTGCCGGTGTACGCGCCCTTTGCCAGCTGAGGCCCGACTTGAAAGCCTGACCGAGCAGATCTGCCTTGTGAGGGCCCAGCATTATCCGTCGGGTGCGGTGGTCCTTTACCTTGGCTCTCCTGTGCTTGTCGCTTGAGCGCCTGCTTGCCCTTCCAGCTTTGACCCCTGAGTGCCGCCTCCTTCAAGTCCTCGCGTCCGTCTTTCGAGTATTTGCGCTTGTCAGTAGTCACCTTCTTCTTGTTATCGCCTGATTATTAGCATATAATAAAACACCATCAAGACAATCAGTCCCTGCGCTCCTGATATAGTGACTGTCCTCTCGGGCTCGGTGGCGCTGAACTTGCCAGTTTTCTTGCGACCAGGCTGATTACGGGAAGTGGCCCGTGGCGGCACAGTAGCAGCCATTTGGAGTCGAAGTCCACTCCAAGTCCTCGTTCGTGACGGTAGGGAGCTGACCATTCAGTGGAACAGCTCAACAGCCAGACAAACGCCTCGATCACGTCGCAAGGTCTCGCCACCACCAGAAAAATTCAGGTGGCAGCGTCTGTTTCTCTGCTCATACAGCGTGACTGCACGTCTGAGTTGCGTAGAGCAAGTCGTCAATCATTTATCAAGATGGTCAGGACGAAGAGGCGAAACTCCGCCGCTGGCCGAATCACCAGCAAGCTGTTCATCAAGCCCAAGTCTGTCACGCCGACCGCGTTGGCAGCACCACCAGCCTTGGAGAAGCTGCCTATTGACAAGAAACAGTGCAAGAAGGCTGTAGACGCACTTGTCGCTCATGCACGAAAGAAGGTCGCCGACAAGCAAGAGAAGGACCTGCTAGCTGATGAAGATGCAGAGGCGATATGGCTCGGCGTTACTCTGAAGCGCATGTCAGTGAACAATGTCATGCGAGGGTCAAAGAGTTGCGCGACCCAAATCCTCACACTTTGTATCATCCAGGTCGCCCAAAGATAAGCACAAACCCGCTCGGATACCCCTGGCGCATCCGCTTTTGGATCCTCGTACAAATCCGGTCTGCCTTCTGGTCAAGGATCCTCAAAGAGAATATAAGGACCTTCTCGAGGCCAAGAAGATCAAATTTATTAGTCGGGTCGTGGGAATGGAAAAGTTGCAAGGCAAAGTGAGATACTCCCTCTGCTCGCTGCCTGACATGGTGTTTCAAAAATGCTTGCACTGACATGTTTCTACATCAGTTCAAACCATTTGAGGCGCGCCGGCAACTGATGAAAGAGAACGACCTTTTCCTCGTCGACGACCGTATCGTTCCCGAGATGCCACGCGTCTTGGGCAAGCAATGGTTACAAGCGAAGAAATCACCCATTCCAGTCGCGCTCAAGCGAGCTGACTTGAAAGGCGAGCTCGAGCGGGCGATTGCTTCAACCTACCTCCGCATCAACAAAGGCACGTCTGTAGCCGTCAAAATTGGCTCCCTAGCACAGCACAACGGGCAACAGCTCCTGGACAATCTACTCGCCGTCATACCGTATCTCGCTGTCAGACTACCGATGGGTGGCTGGGACAATGTACAATCTTTGCACATCAAGAGCACGACATCCGCGTCCTTGCCTCTGTGGTCATGCTCCTTGGAGGCCGTTGATGAAGTCAACACCAGCGGTCGCTTCTTCGTGCCTGATACGAATGAAGAGGAGATCGAGCAGAAGAAGCAGGCCAAGTCTGAGAAGGATGAGCGGATAAGGGAAAAGCGGCTGCGCAAGCTTGAGGATCAAGCTCGGGCCGCTGGCAAGCTGCTCAAGGTGGACGGAAGGAGCAAAGCCGAGGAAGAGGTCGTTGAAAGCATCGTTGCTTCTACGTCTGGCTCTGAGGCGCCGCCTGAGCAGGAGGATAGCGATGCGTCCCCAGTCGAGGATATTGACGAGGTAGTCAAAAGCCCTTCTGCTTCAGACAAGAAGCAAAAGCAGAAGTCGAAGCAATTGAAGGCGACCACCGCAAGCCCATCGCAGAGTGAGCGCAAGAAGGTCTCTTCTACCACGAAGAAGATGAAAGGCTTGGATGCCGTTAAGGGGCTGCCTCGAAAACCCAAACAAGCCTGAGGATTGAGTGATTTCGGCTTTGCCTGCAGCAGGAGCTTGCATGCATATAGCTCGAGTGCCTGGAAGATCAACAGCGTATTGCCTAACTCGACAAGTCTTAGTTGTTGTACTTATGGACGTCTCCTCGGTCAGCGTGATGTTGAAGTCAATACTATAGGGTCAGAAGATTCCCATATGAAGCTTTTTTGCTGGTGCGGTTGTTTGTAGAAGGACCTATATCCGCCACCGTATGCAAATGATGACGATTGTCCTCTGCCGACGTCGATCATTCCTGCGCTGCTTCAGACTTGCATTCTGACTTGAGGCTTTTACGAGCACTGTTACATTCACAGACTTCATTAAGCCAACCCCTCGCTTGTGCATGTCCTTGCCCAGAGCTCTCATCTGCTCGTCCCAAACGCGACACGGCTTTCGCTGCTTAACAAACCGTCGATCAGTTCTACGACGACCAGTTCCTGCATTCAGGACCTTTGCAGCAAGCATGACGGAAGCGACGAATAAGCCAGATGGGCACAAGATTCCGCATCCTCATGCTGCTACTAGCGAGGCCAAGAAACCCATTCCAAATACAGGTTGGGAGGGTGAAGTGCCGTCACACAAGGGTGGCAATTACGAAAAGGACTTCTTGAACAAGCCGCCCTACAAGTGGAACAGCGACAAGTTCGTGACAAAGTATTCGAGGTACGCTGGTTTCAGGAGAAGTCAAGCTACGGGTCCTACTGAAGCTCAAGCATCTTTGTAGCTCGTGTTGGTGCGGGGCACTACAATTCGAGTATGCAGGCGACCCATGGGATGCAAAGTTCTGCCATTGCCATGATGTAAGCTTGAAACAATCCCTACGAGAGTGGATTTTGACGGCTTTCTACTGCAGTGTCAAAAACTGCACGGTGCACCATTCCAGCACGCTGTCGTACGTAGCTCCTTTACTGATGGCTGCGATAATATAGGAAAAAAGACTAACTTTTTCTACCGCCAGATCTACCCAAAGGTGCCGTTGCTAATTGAATAGTCTATCGTACTGAGCAATTGACTTTAAGTCTTGCAGACATCCGTTCGGATGACGAAATGCGAGGGAGAACCCAACAGGGAAGCCGTCGACTTCTTCTCCACCGAAAAGCGAAATTCGCAGCATTACGTTCCTTGCAAAGTCTCCTGCTCCACTTGCCGGTCACCTATGTTTGACGAGGTGCGTCGTCTCCCATGATGCGTTTGTTCTAAGGCGCGCCTCTGACGCAGCGACTGTTCTCGCAGGGTCGAAACACTGTGCTCTGCTACCCTTCCGCATTCTCGTTCGGACCAGACAGACAGATGCCCGATGACTTCAAAGGTCAATGTCACATCTTCTACGGTTCGCGCTCAATGGACGTTGTCGATGGTCTACCGAAGTGGTCCGGTCACAAAGACCACAGCGAGCTGCTGCCAGAGGTCGCGCAGTCTGAAGAGTGAGTATTCACTAGGTCGCCAGTAAAGACCCATCTGTTGACCACACTGCTGTCCTCGTCTGGCAGAGAACGTCAGAGGCTCGCACAGCCCAAGTTCTAGGATGGAAATCTTGCTCATAGACGATTCATCATGATCCTGCAAGACGCATGCAACGGAATGTTGGGCCCTGCGATGTGCACGAATCCTCATTTAGCTAGACACAAGTATTGAGTATGGTAGAATGATGTAAGAAGTACAGCGTCGCACCAAGCGCAAAGCGGCTCATTGCGAAATTGTCTCGATGATTTGCCGCCCGTTTGCCCACGCTTTCAACTTCGGCTTGCACGGCGGAGAGGACTGGTTGCCCGAGCCACCATCTCTTATCAATTCTGCGCTTTGCGAATGTTGAGACAGACTTCGAGCCTCTTCTTCACGCGCATCAAGCAAGCGCAGCGCATACAGGTCGCTCACATGTCAAGTAAAGCCAAGGTGGTTGTGACCAGGAGTGGGTCGGCGATCACGCAGACCACCCGCCGCAGCGGTCATTGTTGATTCAATACGAGCACCGCAGGTCTGCCTGAGCAGGGATCACGGCTGCTACGTGAGGATGACCGGATAGACGCAGTCATTTGGCCAGAGGACAAGGTGAGCAAGGCTGCCAGTGCCCTGTGGCGCACCGGCTCGCAACTGATCTATATACTCTTCTATACTGAGCAGCCATGCGAACGGTCCTGGTTATTGGAGAATGTGAAAGGCGCATCTGGGATTCTGTGCATGCTCAACGACAAATGTGACGAAGAGCTCGTCAAGACTGCCGGAGACTCTCTCAAGGTTGTGTCTTCCTTTTCAGCGGGAAGTAGGGCTGTTTCGACAATCAAGATGGCGGATATCGACAGCTGATCACTTTTGATACGTCTGCTACAGCCGACCATATTGCCTTGGAAGCCCTCAAGTCGCGCAACGTCCGTCTGGGCTACACTCCTTCCGCTTTGACAGATGCAGTGGCGGATCTCACCGTTATGCTGACACTCATGGCTCAGCGGCTTGGTGGAGAGGTGCGAGTCAGGGAAACTGACTTCCTCCACATGCATTGACGACCTTGTTCTACCCAGGCTATGCGCAGAGTACTTGATGGCGACTGGCCACAGATGCCTTGGTCTCCGCTGCTGCTATCTGGGCCGCAGATTACAAACAGCACAGTCGGATTCCTGGGATTCGGTCGGATAGCGCAAGCGACGCTCGCGCGTCTGATGCCTTTCCAGATCTCCAAAGCTCTCTATCTGGGCTCGCGACCGGGTGCTCCAGCCAAGGAAGACTTCTACGGCTTGGTGAAAGAGCAGAAGATTCCCATCCAGCCAGCTGCAAGCAGCCAAGAGCTCGCAGAACAGAGCGATATCCTGATCGTTGGATGTGCCTTGACCCCAGGCACAAAGCATCTCGTGAATGCGCAATTCTTGAAGAGCATGAAGAAGATGGCAGTCGTCGTCAATATCGCTCGAGGGTAAACGCGAGGCCTTTTCCCAGAATAAGCTTCGCTGATATGCAGTATTTTCGGGTGCAATCACAGGCCTGTGGTTGACACAGAAGCGCTTGCGCATGCTTTGGAAACGGGTGCCATTTTCGGGGCAGGTCTAGACGTTATCGAGAATGAGCCACAGATCTCAGCAGACCACCCGCTGGTGAAGCAACGGCGATGCGTTGTGAGTAGCGTGGAACGCGAAATGAGATTGCGACTGCGACTAATGTGTAACTGTCTTAGCTATTGCCGCATATTGGATCCGCAAATATCGAGACCAGGTTAGTCAGTCAAAGAAGGCGAAAACAACGAAAGAAAGCTGACGGGACCCCTCCATGAACCTGTCGCTTTAGATCGCTCATGGCTGAGGAATCCGTCAAGAATCTGCAGGCTGGACTCTTCGGAGGCAAGATGGTCAACGAGAAGGTGCTTTAAGACGGGACAACTCAGTCAAGTCCCTCCAGTCGTCTAGCGGCATAGCGACTACGCGTCGCTGTCTGGCAGTTTTATAGCGACTCCGGCACGTGCACGAGCTGTCACGCGCCCCGTGCGATACGACCGTCAAATCTAGAGTCGTCTCGAATAGACATACTAGACAAAGTTGACTTGGTGTATCGCAACAGTTTGTATGGCGACGGTCGTCCACACAACGCGCCCATCCCTTGTTCCAGCTTTGCCACAGCTGCGTATTGCACCTTTGCCTGCACAAGGAGAGTGGAGTGTTCTCTCCTGCGAACAGTCAAATCACTAGAAAGATGGCAGTGAGTTGTAATCTGACACGCATACATAGTAGCACAAAAGCTGAAACGCAGAACAGACAGAACATACGTACAAGTTCGAGGTCGCCATGACCTGCGGCGGCTGCTCTGGAGCTGTCAACCGTGTGCTGACCAAGATGGAAGGTCAGTATGGAGACATGGCCTATCAATGCGGCGAGCAACCTTGACACGGTCGCTTCATCCAGGTCTCGACGTGGAAAAGGTGGATTGGGAGTCGAAAGAGGTCATTGTTCACGCGAAGTCCGGCTCGCCAACATACGAAGAGGTCGAGGCCAAGATCGCAAAGACAGGAGTGAGCCCGCGGATTGCAACAGTATGACTTGCTATGACGGTTCATCCGTGCTGATGTGCTGCTTGGCCCGTGCAGAAGAAGGTCCTCAAGGGCGAAGACAATGGCGAGGTGAAGACGACGCAATCCAGCCCAGACTCATAGACACGTGTTTCGGGCGGTTGACAGGTCCAGAGACTACAGCCGTCTTCGGCCGCAGAACTCCTTCTTTTAGACAGCAATCCACTCTGTGTCGTGACAGTCTTGTGCAGTATAGACTTCTCTCGCTGGTGTCGAAATCACGTATGCGTTATGCCCAGCAGCACACGTCTTCGATCATCCTGCGGTCCTGCGCGACCTGAAGCATCCGCCTACTTGCGTGTTCGCAATTGCACCAAAAGACGCCATGCTGAGCTGACACCAAGGAGCCATGTCTCGGCGAAGCGCTCGAGATTCTATTGATGGGTCCGAGAGCAACTTCTCGCTGGTCGAGCATGCATACGCCGACGAGTCGCTGCTCTCGGAGGGTGCAGCAAGCGCGTCCGCCGGAGTCTACAATGGCAGGGCCGCTGACGCTGGCATCAAGGCATACTGTGCGCCAAGTTCGAAGGCGTTACCAACACAGGGCATCTCAGCTGACCCGCTGCTGTCTGCCTTTCCTGCAGATCCAATCTCCACGATACTCAGCAACCCACGCGCTGCTTCAGCTGCCCAGACCATCAGCACCAAGTCTGTCACTCAGTCGCACGGCCAATGTACATCAGACGATGTGTTCTGACATGTGCATCTTGATTTGGCCTCTCATAGTCTCAGCAATCTAAATCCGTTACGAGCGACGACAGGTCCCAAGACCGGCGCCACACGCGGTCGACCAGCTGCACCTGTCGTGCTGTCCGAGCTTCCCAAAGTCTCACGCAAAAGCTTTGATGCATACATTGCATCGATAAAAGAGGATTACACTGCCTGGAGTCAAATTCAGAGCGCCCTTGCAGATGCGCCGATATTAGAAGACTTAGATGACGATGAAGATGGGCACTTGGACGAAGAAGCTGCGCAGCGGAGAAAGGCTATTCGTCGAGCGTTGGAGGGCAGTAGTATCAATCTTCGGGGAGCCAAAAAGCTACAACTTCCGCCACTGGGCTCGATTCCTGCCATATTCTTCGAAGAGAACTTCAATCTTGCGAATCCGCGGACATTCGATGTCGTGACTGGCGATCCAGATGGCCCGCAAAGCGTCACTTCTGGCGCAGCGTCCTCTGGAGAGGAACAAAAGAAGTCTTTGGATCTTGCAAACGACCAAATACTGCAAGAAAAGCTTGCGCATTGGCTAGATATTGTCGAGCTGCATCTGAATGTCGAAATCAGCATGCGGTCGGCGTCCTTTTTCTCGGCATTGTCCAATCTCCAAGAACTCGATTCGCAGTCGGCCGAGGCAGTCAAGCAGATAAGTCAGCTCAAGGAAAGGCTCGCCTTTGTGGATACCCAGGTTGCACGGAAAGGATTGACAGCGGTGCGGCAAGGTTTACGCCGGCGGCGTCTTCACGACCTTGATGCGGGTCTCGAAAGGATCAAAGAAATCTTGAAAGCTGTTGATCAGGCGGAAGAGCTCGGCGAGGCCGGCGAGACGGAAGGTGCTCTGGATCTCGCAGATGAGCTTGGCAGGGAATGGGAAACTAGCCTTGCACCGTCGCAACTCGACGTAATACCGCCCACGCCCGCCGTTGAGAAAACGTCTAATCAGCTCATGGCTAGCATAGGCGAGGAAGATGAAGCCGAAGACCTCAGCACAGCAATTCCGCCTCGAACGCCGGCTACTGCACTCGGCAGACGAAACGAGCAACACCCGCCGGTACGGATAGCCAATATCAATTGCATGTCCGCGATACCAGCGAGGTTAGACAGACTGAGACTATCGGTAGCACATACTCTGGACAACGAGTTCTTAGCTGTGCTTGTGCATGCTCTTCGCCAAGGCTCAAACCAGCTAGTCTCAGACGCAACCTCTTGGCGACAGGATCCCGCTGCCAGCCATCCCAGCTTTGACGTGCTACGGGCTGGCATAGTCTCTCATGTCCGAAGTCCACTGCGTGGGCTCATCAAATGTGGCAAGCCCGCTTTGGATGCCTCACTCCTGGCATGGAAGGAAGCTATGCTGAAAGAGACGAAGCGCAAATTGCGAGACGAGCTCCCTGCTAGTAGCGCTGCAGACGATGAAGATAACACAGTGGATCAAAGTTCGAGCTCGCGTACTTCCATCGATAGTCCCCGATCTCAGACTGGTAACGAGTAAGCAAGGTGACATGGCGCGTGACCTACGACGCTGACATGTGACTATTCCAAAGGCACAGCAATCTCCAACAAATGCCAGGCAGCGAATATTCAAGTCTCATGAGCCGCACACATACCAGCATGCTAGCGCTCTTGGTGCACATGAACCTCCAAGGACAAGCCATCTCCCAAATGGTAGACGAAAGCTTGAAAGTGCACGTCAATAAGAGCCACGATTCTGTCACTTCCACTGAGGAGGCGCTTAATGACGCGTGGAAACTCTCGATCCAAAGCAGCTTGACCGACACTGTTCAGGCAACTGCAGAGACCATCAACGTCCGCTTGGCGCGGGTCGTGGCCAGCCGAGCCGACATACATAGCTCCCTGCCTCTCGGCGAGTTCTGGAGAACATTCCAAGACAGTTGGCAATTCGTACTGGACTGCGAGACGATCTGCAAGAAGATGATCGTCGGGTTGCGAGGCGTTGTAGTCGGTCAGGTGCGCAAGCTTGATCCTCTCAAGGAAATTAGCTGATCCGTCCGTCTAGGCCAAAGCATTCTTGCAGCAAATACATCAGTCCATGCTCACTGAGATGGCACAGGCTGTGGAACAAGAACAGTGGTCGCCTGTCGATGTGCCTCAAGGCACACAAAAGACAGTCGATCGGATTCTCGAGAGCGCAGTTGACACACCCGGGTGTTGGGATCTTAGTAAGAACGATTCCTTGGAGGCTGGCTCAACGACCACTGCCAAGCAGTTGCAGATTGAAGACCGGACGTACTTTGCTGTCCCCGCCACCCTCGCTGCGATGCGGCTGCTGGAGAATTACCTGAAAATTGTCATCAACCTCACACTGCTCAGCACGGATGCGCTGAGCAGGATTATTGAATTTCTCAAGGTCAGTGTGCACTTAGCTTTTGAAATGGATGTTGCTGACACTGCTGCAGCAATTCAATTCGCGAGTGTGTCAAATGGTGCTTGGTGCTGGCGCCATGCGTTCGGCTGGTCTCAAGAACATCACCGCCAAGCATCTAGCTATGGCTTCCCAGACAACGTCGATTCTCATCAATATTATTCCCTACACCCGCGAATGCATGCGTCGCCATCTTCGAGCCAAACAAGCTGTCATCCTAGTTGACTTTGACAAGCTCAAGCGGGATTGTCAGGAGCATCAGAACGAGATACATGCTAAGCTCGTTGCGATAATGGGCGACAGATTGGCTGTCCATTGCAAGAGTTTGCAGGAGATTGATTGGGAGAAGGATGTGGGTCAGACCGGCCGACCAAACTCGTACATGGAAACCCTAGTCAAAGAAACTGGCACGCTTCACAAGGTCTTGTTGAAGTATCTCCCCGGCAGCGCACTCGAAGTTGTTATGATGCAAGTCCTCTCCAGCATAAATTCACGGCTTGCGGAAGAGTACAACAAGATCATTCTCAAATCTCCGGAAGCTAAAGATCGCTTGCATCGAGACTCTGTCTATCTCAAGGACCGGTTTGCCGAACTCAAAGGACTCGAAAGGACTGCCCCCGGTGCAGAACTGGAACAACTGGTTCTGGATAAGAAGATCGAGATATCCAACCCACGTCCGCAGCAGCAAGGGAGACAATTCTCTACTCCGTCACTTACGCAGGCACGAAAGTCGTTGTCGAGTCACCAACGGACACCGTCAGCAGTGGCGGCATTAGAAGCTATGAAAGCGACTCAAGAGCCAGTTGTCGGGGAGAACCCCGAAGAGCCCACGAAAGCAGGCGACGAGACTCCCCAGGCAGCCGCCGTTGTTCCCATTGATGACGCAAATGTCAGTCATGCACCTTTTGAGGTTCAAAGAAACACTTCTGCCTCCAAGCCGGTTGAGATCGCAGAGGTGGACGCGACTTCGATCCCGTTGCCAGCTTCGCCCGGTGCAGAACAGCCGCCAATGACGATTGAGCAGACTCTCGAGGTCTCGGAACAAACAGGCAAGACGTCTTCAGATGCTGTCGCCAAGGACGCTCCAGCTACGCCCGTCAAAGATCCCAGGATTGCCAGTCCGCCTCTGCCAGAGAAGGTGGAAAATGTGCAGCCACCGCGCACAGTGACGACGCCCCCGCCGTCGCGAGTTCAGAATCGTCTTGCTGGCTTGTTCGCAAAGAGGCCTTCGATACCAACGGTTGAGGACACACCGATAGTTGAAGGCCCAACGTCAAGTGGACCAGTCTCAGCTTCAGCAAATCCAGTAGCACACACATCGGGGTCTGCAGAGGGCGTCGCAAGTGAAGCAGTGCCAGCAGCCGAATCAAACCCTGCGCTATCGACCGAGGGCACTCATGAGCCGCAAGTCTTGGACCCAGAAGAAGACGTTGCAATGGAAATGCAGCAGGGCGCTGTAGCCGCCCCTGATGATTCTGGTGCCGCAGAGTCGGAGCAAGCGGAGTCCGTGGTGATAGACAGCGTGGATCAGGACGTGGAGCGAGAAGATCACAAAGATGCTGCGCAAGTGACAGAGGGTGCAAAAGTTACTGGACTTGAGTCGCCGGATGCCACGCTCCCTTCGCTTTCCGCTAGTACAAGGGCTAGTAGTGCGAAGGAAGTAGCCATAGACAACGACCTAGACGAGATTGACTAGGACTGTGACATCAGTGAAATAATAATGTAGCAGTATGCAATTGATTACTTGCAGATGACCTCTATGGGCAGGCTGACTTTACCTTACTGCTACGCTTACATTGGAGAGCATGCATTAGCAAAATGGAACGATAGAATGTAGAGGTAGGGATGGCCTGCCGCCGGCCAGTGGATAGGGGGGTTTGAAATTGTGAGAGCGGTGATAGCCACTATGCTAATTCGTCGAACTCTTCGTCTGACTGATCGTCTTCGCCATTTTCCTCCTCTGATTCCTCGCTTTCTTCCTCTCCTTCCAGCTCTTCCTTCGTCTTTGGATTCAACAGAAAATCACGCTTGGCTTCAAAGTCATAATGGAAGGGACGAAGACAGCCCATGTTCAATCGCTGCTGGATAGCCTCTTCGATGGATGTGATGCTGAAGACGGGCTTTCTGGTCTTGCCCGTGGCCTTTCCTTTGAGCATGGCCGAGACTTGGACCAGTGCCCACTCTTCTGGAGTCTGTTCCGGTTTGACTGGTTCATTGTCCATCTCCTCGTCTTCTTCGCCTTGTCCCTCCTCCTTCTTCTTGCTCTTTTTAGCTTTTTTGGGCTTCTTGACCTTTTCTTCTTTCTTTTCGGTCTTTTTGGCCTTCTTGCCTTTTCTCTCGTCTGCCTTTGCGATAGGTGCATCGGTCTGCTCGACTGTCTCTTCTTCGGCTGGCAAGGTGACGCCCGTGAAGAGCGCAATGTAATGATGAGCTTCTTTCTTGGCTATCATTTTGCGCTCCTTTGATGTCAAGTCGGAAAGAGAAGCAGCCTTGTCCGACAGACTGATCAACTCGACGCCATTCACCGGTACGAGTTTGCCTTCCTCGTAAAGCTCGGACGAAAATGCCTCGATGGCAAGCAGCTCGTAGACAAAGGTAATTTGACGCAAAGAAAGACAAGGCGCAAGGAGCCTTCCTCGTGTGTCCATGGCTCGTCGCCAGATGGGGTCTTTCCCTGTGGGCTTCTTCTTGCAATCCCAAGTAGGCTTGATTTTGGCAGGAACTTTTTTGAAGACCTCGTCTTTAATGTCAAGACGCTTGCCGAGCTCCCAAGTGAGTAGAAGAGTGCCGCTGCAGCGGGTTACACCAGTCTTGTCGTCGTTCTCATCGTCTTGAACTTGGTCTTCCTCTTCTGCATCGGCAATGACCAGCGCAGTTTGCAGATCCTGTGCAAAGTGCTTGCGGATCTCGAGGCAGGTGTGATTGAAACTACCGGGATTGCCCTTGACGACCCATTCGTCTGAGCAGTGGTCACAAATAGCATGCCAAAAACGGTCGCCATTTGTCCTCGACGTTACAGGAACGGCCATTTTGCGCAAAGCCTCCTTCAAAGTCAATCTTCCGCAGTCTGTCTTTGAAACGACCTCGCCGCACTTGTCGTGAGCTTTCTGCGAGGCTTTAATCGCCTTTTTGGTGCGGGGATTGTTGCGATTGGTGATGATGGCAGAATTGATGATGCTTGATGACTTGCTTGGGGTCTTGTAGAGCCAAAGCGCGTGTCCTTCACTGCCATGGACAAAGTCGCGAGGGCAACCCAGCAAGTGCGAAACGTGGCCAGCTTCCATCTTTTCGCGGGTCTCGTTGATGACACCGACGAGCCATGCTAGGCGTTCGGGTGTCTGCGGGTCACCAACAGCTTTTGCTTCGGTTTCGGCGCGTCTGTCGTCCCAACAATTCAAAACTTGTCAGAACATGGTGGTAGAAGCGTTGAAATGGGCTTGCTCACAATGCGCAAGGGTTTTGATTGGCGGCACCGGCGCTCTGACCATACCTCTTGCGCTGCTGACCGATGAATGCAGTGCCAGCGCGCTTGAGTGCGGCTTTTGCCTTGTCGAGTTTTGCCAATAGACCTTTTTCTGACGCTTGTGCGAGAATGTATGCGCGAATCTCGAAAAGACAGGCACGCCTGGTGTCGTCTTGGGGAATAGATGGGATTGCTTTGATGATCTTGATGGCAAGCTCGATGATGTTGCGAATGTGGCGGTCGATTTCAATGATCTCTTGGTGAAGAGAAATGACGTGGTAAGGTGCATAGGGATGATATTTGGGAATGTAGAGAGCAAATTGATGGGAAAGAGGGCCGTACTGCACAATAATTGGAATGCCCAGTGCCGGTATCCAGTTGAGAGTATGTATCTCCAATTCGTCCCACTCATCCAGGTCTGTACTGGCACAGATGGATTTCAGCCAAAGCAGAGTGAAATCGCCAGTAACGAGCTTGTCCAGATCGGCGGCTTGAAATTCTTGTCCGAACACGACGGATGGACCGACTCGAAGGAATATGTTGAGGATTTTTGAGCTCTCCCCTACTATCAGAGTAGGTTGCAGAATACAAAGATAGCCATAAAAGAAGATGCAGGCCAGCCAAATTAGAAGGTGGCGGAGGATGAAGACCCAAAAGTCAAGGAAAGGGTAGAGGTACTGGGCAATGAGCTCTTGGTCGCCATTGTCACGAATCGAATCCATGACTGGGCCTGGGATGCCGCGCACCAGTTGCAGCTCGTTCTGTTCCAGCAGGGGAGCAGGTCCGGCTTGACGACGCCAGTAGGCGGTTTGGTGATGCTTGAGAGCCTCGCGAGGCATGTCTTTCTTCAGCCAAACTACGTCTACCGTTCCTTGGCGATTGACGTGGAAAGCGGTAGCTGCTTTCACAACTTCTTCGACGACAGGGAGTGTTGCCAGCAGACCTCTCTGGTCACCAGGGACCTCGGACCAGATTGCTCGAGAAGCCCGCAGAAAATGAGCGACCTTGGCTCGCATCGCCAGGGTGGCCTCGGTGGGAGCGGGGGTAGCGCTCGTGGACGTCCCAATGTTTACCTTGCTGGCTGGTGCCGCGCCAGCGGCTGTGTGGCCCGCCCTCGCCATGGTAGCGTTCAGCTTGCGGAGCCTGAGGCGTTAGCAGCCGCAGGCACGGGGAAACGAAGTAGGAGAGGCAGTGAGCACGAAATCGTATGGGGATAAGACTGTCGTGCTGACGATGCTCACTCCGGCTGAGGGTGTCCTTGCTAATGCGTAGGTGCTTGCTTTGCAGTGATGCGTGTTGGAGAGGCGTCAAGCGGCGCCTGTCCCATAGGTCGGGTGCGCACCCAAGCGCCCCCGCCAGGCCTCTGCTACTCTCCGTTGCACCGACTTTGCTGACCAGTCAGTATCACAAGCAACTGCACACAAACAGCTTACTCAACAGCAACATCATCCGAGCCCTCTTGCTTCGGTGACCCACTCTTGCCGTGCATCACTAGCCGCCCTTGTCGATCCTGCAGGTAAGTATTCGCGTGACGCGCGACGCGGGTTTGCGTAAACAAAGACAAACAGGCTTACAAACAATCAGACAGACCATCGTCGCCGCCTGACAATGTCTACCAATCGTTCTGCCCAAGCTACCTCTTCAGGAAATAAGCGCTCGAAGGGGGTCGACGACACGGCCGAACAGAAAGCCAAGAAACGACAGCGCATCAAGGAAAGGGAGAAGAAAGACTTGCGAAGGGTGGCCGCCGTGAAAGAGTACGACAGCCGATGGACCAACAAAGCCTCTGCCATGTCTGCTTGGCGAGAATCGCTGCCGTCTACCGTAGGATCTTCAGAACAGAAGCTTGCCCGAACTCTCGATGAGGTACGAGCTGCAGCCAGCCGACCAAAGCTGGCAGAGGAACAGCTTGAATTGCTGTCGGCAATTCCCGACGTGCATGAAATGCTTCTTGATGTCTTCAACTCGCCTTTGTTTTGGTCGCCTGCAGCCTACAAGGGCATACTACAAGAGTCGAGCCTGACCATCGCGGAAGAGCTGAAAAAGCTCGCACCGATCAAGAAACACAAGCAAGCTCTCGAAGCGGACGTCCAGATGATTGTTGAAGGCGACAGTGCAGAAGCTGTAGACAGCGGCTTCGTGGAAAACCTCGAAGTTCCAGGAGAAGATGACCAGCTCGCACCAAATGAATCTGAGGAGGATGAAGACCCGCTTGACGCTGCGGCACAGTTCTACATCAGGCGCCTGTTGTTTCCGAATCACTCAGCATTGCACAAGCTCCTGGAAGGCGTCAAAAAAAGCTACCCACAGTATTCTGGCCATGTCGAGATCCTGGTAGCAGCTAGCGCCGTTGAACCAGAGGGTCAGCGCTGGCTATCATACGGCGGCTACACCATTGCTACCTCGGTCATAGGAAGACAGAAGAACGATAGCCAGTCTGATACCAAGGGCAGCTTCCTCAAAGCTGTTCTCAAGTCCTACAAGGGATCGGTTCAGCTGCTCGAAGTGGTGCCCCTTCGCTTTACCGTTGGCGATGGCGGACATTCTTCAGTCATGCAAGGGCGCAACGACGAGCGCAGCAGATTATTCGAGAGTCTTGTCATTGATTGCTGGGGCTTCCTGTGTCTCAACACCGCTCCCGCTGGCTTCTCGCTGGAAATGGCTGAAGGCGACGAGTTCCTCGCCGGCCAAACCGCCGTAGCCGAGGCGGAGTACACGCCCAAGCAGATGATCGACCAGTTCTGGTGGCTGAAGGTGAAGGCCGACGGTGGCAAAAGTTCTTCCGCCGGTGGCAAACAATCTTCGAAGAAATAGATTCACGTGAACCGCAAAAGAATGTTTATATACCACAACATTGTGTAAGAATGCACCTCATTCAATGGCCCGGCTGGTGTAGAAAGTCTTGTCCTTCTTAAACCCTTGTTAAACGCCATCCTAACCTTCCTTCCTCCCATCAGGTGGTAGCATACTTGCTTTGGGTCATCACATCCGAAGCTTGCAAGTGGTCACAGGTTCGATCCCTGTGTCGGGCCAATCCTTTTGCTGCGAAACGACATGTAGCCTTCACTGCAATGCAACTCTTTTGCTGGAGACGGGATGCTTTTTGCAGCGACGGGAGGAGCTGTCTCTACACAAATCTATACTGAGTCTACGCAATCTATACTGAGTCTACGCAATCTATACTGAGTCTACGCAATCTATACTGAGTCTACGCAATCTATACTGAGTCTACGCAATCTATACTGAACAGCTATTGATGACAGTGACGGGAGGAACTGCCCTATGTCACTCGTTTTCGAGCACTCGCATTCAATCACGCAGCAACGGGAGGAGCTGCTTTCATTCGACAGGCTCGCACTTGGACAGTGACGGGAGGAGCTGTTAAATCGAAACTCTCACTAGTATGCTGACGTTTACAGCGACGGGAGGAGCTGTCTTGCTCGAACATACACAAACGGTCTTCACAGAGACACGCCCTTGATTTCACTCGCCAAATCTCCTCGGCGGCGACGGGAGGAGCTGTTATTTCTCTACAGCGACAAACTATACCACCATGCTCGAATTAGATTTGCAGGACCTCGCCAAGCGACGCGTCGGCCACGTCACGCTCCAGAGCGCGACGGGCCTCCTACTCGCATGGCGGGTCCTAGTGCTAGCCGCAAGCACCCAATGAGACGATTGAAAAAGACAACGTGTTACTTGTATACAACGACGGGAGGAGTTGTCTTTCTCTACAGAGAGTCCGCCGAGCTTCTTCTACCTACTGAACGCCCTATATGTTCCGTAGCCACCTGCCAAGGCAAAGGCTAAAAGGCCTCCTACGATGCTAAAGAACCAGGTCAGGCTTTCAACACCCTCGCCGGGCACGCGAACGTTCATGCCCCAGAGACCGGTGACCAGATTCATTGGAATCAGCACTGTTCCGAGTGCCGTCAGCTTCGACAGGACGTCGTTGATCTGGTTGTTGGCATCGGTCATTTCGATTGAGATCTGAGCGAGGTAATTTGAATGTGACCGGGAAAGAATCTTCTCGTAGTGATTCAAATTTTGCGTCATTGTGATCAAATGGTCCTGTAGCATCGCCTTTTAGCATGCTTGCCAGTGTCATCCTACGCGGTACCTGCACTCACCTGGATATCCGAAAGGTAGAGACCGATATCTGACTTAGGAGCCACGGACCAATTCTCGTTGCATCGCTTTGCCAAACCCTTGACGACGTCTGCCTTGTTGCCCATCAAGCGAAGCAAGCCCATGACCTTTTTGCGGCATGTGCCAATTCTTCGCAACATGTCGCTTTGTTCGGCATCTTTGAGGATTAGCACCAGCTCATCAATGCTGTCGACTTCGTACTCGATGTTTTGGATAAGCGGTCCGAATGCATCTGTGATGTCGTCAATCAAAGCGTATGAAATCCAGTCTGAAGTGACGTTGATAAAATCTTTGAGCTGCTTGATGCGTCTGCGCACATTCTGTGGATGCGGAGTGCCCCGGAAGTGGAACTGAAGATAACGGTCAGCGCGTATCACTTGGTCAAGGATGGATGGCTACACATACAGAAAGCGTACCCTCTCTGAACACGATGACATACATGTTCAGAGGCTCAAGGTATGTTGGGCTATACGGATCTTGATCGAATGAACGGAAGCAGACAAAGTAATAATTTCTGAATAATTCAATCTTCTCGCGGGTTTCTTCCATGAGAATATCTTCAATGGTCAGTGGATGGATGCCAAAGACCTGAGCCAGTTTTTCGTCAGCGAGCGGAAATTGCATGGCCATGCATCACTCACCTTGCCGAGGACCTTCATCTCAGCATCCGTGGGGCAAAGCACATCCAGCCACCACGTGTTCGCCTCTGCATCTTCCACTGATCTAATAATGTTGTGACGGTCCTTTCCGCCGCGAGGCTGTGCGGATCCTCGACCCGAGCCTATACCACCCTGCTTGTACGAGGCAAGGCTGGGAGCGGCAGCCTGACCGATTGGCGTGTTCTGTCCCGTACTGCCCGGCTTTTGGGCTGGAAGGAAGGAATCTGGTCCCGCGTGAGGATCAAAGTCGCCAGTGACGCTGCCTTCCCACTCTTCCGGCGGAGGAGATTCTTGTCTGCCCACAAAGAGATCCTCGAAACTTTGACCATCTGCCGGGATCTCGGCCATGCTGCGGGCATGTATGGTCGAAGGCAGCGCGTTGGAGTAGAAAGAAAAGCGATATGGTCTCGCCTTTTCCGTGGCCGAGGTAGCAGAACGATGATGCGTGGCACCAAAGCTCGGTCGGCTCTTTGTTTGGGTATTGAGCAGTGGAGTCTTTGAATCGGCTTGCGTGGCATTTTCATCGTTCCTCTGACCTGGCGAGGTGCCTTCGAACAAGGCTAGCTTGCGTTGATATCGGCTGACGTGCGATACAGACTCGCTCAACTTTCGCTGCCTGCGGCCAGGACCTTCTCCGTTCTTTCTGCGTCTCATCATACCAGCACCCTCGCCCTGATCTGGACTGAAACTGATAGTACGAGCTTGGGGCGAAGCGCTGTCGGACAGATCTCCTCCGTTGAGTTTGGCCTTGGGTATGGCAATACCATTTTGTTCACGTTCTTCGACGCAAAAGTCTTCCAGAGCCGCAAAGTCAAAGGGGAACGGAAAGTTGGGCAGTACGCCCGGAATGCCCATCTGGCCCCTTCCTGCAAAAGCTAATCTGCTGTCGGTCGCGCGAGGCGGACTTTGACCACGTGGCCCGCGTTCTCCCATGTCTGCTTCTCTGATCTGCAACATAGGGTAGCAGACATCTTCCTCAACCTTGCCAAGATCAGACGGTCGGCGTGAAAGGGATGGCGAAAAGCCGCCAGCGCCGTCTTGCTCTTCATGATCAGAATGGTGCTCGTGGTCGACATTGTGCGATCTCTGCGAGCGTTCAGACCTGCGAGAGTCTTGTCGATGCAAAAAGTCTCGAGATATCGGAGAGCGACGCGAGCTTGAAGGGTGGTCGCGGTGGTCTACGACTCCGTCTTCATCATCGTCTCGGGTGCCATTAGCGACTGCAGAACCCTGCAGAACCTGAGCATCAAAATCCCCATCTGGTATGTCAAAGGATGTACCACGTCGCGTGGCTGGACCCCCTTCTTGTCCAGCGCCTGGTCTGGCGGCCGAGAGACTTGACACGCCTGCATGTCTGGCACGAGACAGCGGCGAACCTTCGGTGGCGGAAGAGCCATCGCGTTCACGATCCTGTTCGGCTTCTTCACTCTCCTCGCTGGCCGAAGTAGCTCTGGCTCGGCTGCCAGACTGTACTTCAGAGCGCAGCCTGCTTGACCGCGAGCGAACGGCAGAGCGTACAATGTCGCGCGGGCTGAGGTGACGATCACTGGCTCCAGTGCGAACAGGCATAGAGGCCTGCGAACCTCGGTGGTCGATGAAGCCGGCTTGCGAATCCACAGACGTGTCGCTCAGAGTCCGCCTGCGATTCTGCCTATAAAGACGTGCTGCTGCCGTTGACGATGAGGTGGGTGTGACATGGTCGTGAATGGGCGGACGACTGCGCGGGGAGGCGGATCCTTCGAAAAACTGTGCGTCCTGTTCGGCCTGCGTCGCGTAACAATGTTCTTCGGGCATCAGCATACGTCTCACGTACCCGACTTTCCTGCTTGCTCCCCCAGCGCGGTCTCACCTGAGTATCCCGCCTGAAATGGTTGGAAACGCCTTCCCGCTGCATTTCGTTGCCTCCGCTCCTGCTCCTGCTGCGCGAGAGCAGGTCTGGCCCTCTAGACATCGAGGTAGCCAAGTGAAGATCCACTTCTTGCTGGTGTTCGCGCTCCGTTCGCTCAGCCTCGTTATCGGGCATATTGGGCGTGCTCGACCCGGACGAGGTTTGCCGCTGCGCTGTCGACGGCATCTTCGCTGAAGGTCTGGAGAAATCCCAGCCTTGGGTAGAGAGTGCTACTTTCGCGAGCCTTGCAAAGGAAACAAAAGCAGCGTTCTCGAAAAGACGGCAGTCTGCAAGGAAAATTGCTGCAAAGGAAGCGATGTCATTCATGCGGATGCCTCGATCGCCCACACTGCAGAATAAAGGGAGCAATTGCCACCGCTTTCCGCATAGAACAGGACGTTACATTACACTGATGTCTAGGGCTACATTTGGACTGATTGAAGCGCAGACTTCCTTCGCTGGCTATGAGGTGCAGGCGATACCATTAGTTGGAGAGTGGAGGGCTACGCTTGAGGTATTCATCAGAGGAAAGGCTTCAAGAGACCCATTCTCCCTGACTGCTGGTAGGTACCCTTGCCGCTTGGAATTTCGACTCCTGATGTAATCGACTGCACGCTGCGCAACGCCAATTAGGCTAGATGCCACGCCAGTGGTCCGCCGAGTCCTTCCCGAATTCGTTACATCTGGTTTTTGCCATGTTCGAAGCATCAGGCTGCTCGTGACTACACTGACACTGCTCATAGCCATTGCAGCAGCAGCGAGCATGGGATGTAAATGGATTCCCCAGGGCAAGAGACAGCCCATCGCCATTGGTATGCCTAGCACGTTGTATATCTGCGAGTGACAAAAAGGTCAGTATCTCCGGATGAATGCTTCGACAAGGCGCCGCCTACAGCTGCCCAAAAGAAGTTGCTTCTGATTTTGCTGAATATTGCCCTTGACAAGTCGATTGCAGCGACAACGTCCAGCAAGTCTGCTCGCATGAGCACGATATCTGCCGCTTCAATCGCAATGTCGGTGCCAGAGCACAGTGCGATTCCAACATCCGCAGCAGCAAGGGCAGGTGAGTCATTGACTCCATCTCCGACCATGGCGACAGTGTGTCCGGAAGCCTGGAAGCTTTGCACCAGATCGCGCTTGCCGTCGGGTTTGACTCCAGAATAGACATCTTCAGCTGGTATGCCAATATCGGCAGCGATAGACTGAGCTGTAGCGGACTGGTCGCCCGTGACGAGTGCGACTTTGATTCCCATATCCCGCAAGGCATCTATTGCTTGTCGCGCTTCAGCCTTTATCGTATCCGCTAGGGAGACGGCACAGGACAGTGCGCCATCGACAGCAACGTATACAGCGGTCCGACCAAGAGCTTCTTCGCGCTCACGAAAAGCCGCAATATAGCTTGGAATGCTGATCTTGTGCCTTGCGAGGAACTGCGCGTTGCCAATCAAGACTTGATGTTTTGTAAATTTCTGCGAAGTCGAGAACTTGCCATTGACGGTGCATTGTATCCCTGATCCGGTAACGCTCTCAAAGTCGGTAATGAAAATGTGTGCAGGCAGGTCGACAAAGCCGATAGCGCGCTTGGCAAAGGCACCGAGAGCTTTGGCAAGTGGGTGCTCGGACTTGCTTTCCGCCGCAGCTACCATGAGCAAGACGTCGCTCTGAAGAGCGGACCAGTCTGATCCGCCTCTTACTGCTTTAGGCACATCTATAGAAACCCGAGAGCCAGTTCGCTGTGGGCCGAGCACCGATTCGTTCCAGCGCATGCCCGACACTTCGAGCTTGCCTAGCGTAAGCGTACCAGTCTTGTCTAGGAGTATTCTGTCGACCTTGTGACTAGTTTCTAGTGGTCCAGAACCTTTGATGAGAATTCCATGCTGAGCACCGACTCCCGTACCGACCATGACAGCCGTTGGAGTGCTGAGTCCGAGAGCACAGGGACAGGCCACGACTACAACACTGATACACAGTCTGAGGCAGACCATGAAGGTGTTGGCGCCCTCTTCGTGAAAGACGTGAGGTAGCTTCGAGGTTGTGTGCGCAATGATCATCCATACTAGGAAGGTAACGATGCTGAGACCAATGACGACGGGCACAAAATAGCCAGCTACCGTGTCGGCGAATGCCTGTATCGGGGCTTTGCTTGTCTGTGCGTCTTCGACAAGCTTCACAATCTGACTCAAAGCCGTGTCTTTGCCGGCTCGACTGACGCGCATGTCAAAAGTACCTGCGCCATTGACAGTGCCGCCGATGACTTGGTCTCCAATGCGTTTAACAATGGGGATCGCTTCGCCAGTGACCATGCTCTCATCGACGCTGGACTCGCCCTCGATCAAGAATCCATCGGCGGGTATCTTGTCGCCTGGGACAATCTTGACATAGTCATTGACTTGAACAAGGTCGGTAGAGATTGTCTTTTCGGCAGTGCAAGCGGGCGCGTCTGTGTAGATCGTGGTCTTGCTCGGTGTAAGGGATATGAGCTGGCTCAGTGCAGCTGACGTCTTGCCTTTGGCCATGTTTTCGAGGTATCTTCCAAAGCTAATGAACGTGATCACCATTGTAGAGGTGTCAAAGAAAGGTTTCGGGTGGTCGTCTGGCTTGCCTGCCACGATAGTGTATAGAATGACGAAGATGGAGTAGCTAAACGCAGCTGACGTGCCAAACATGACCAGAACGTCCATCGTGGGAGCTTTGTGCTTGATCGCTTTCCACGCCGAGCGATACAATCGCAGGCCAATACCGAATTGAACGGGAATAGTAAGAGCGAGGCAGACCATGTCACCCAGGTAGACGCCAGTGACGAAGCGGAAGTTGACAACAGGCCGCAAGAAAGGGACCATAGGAGCGATCATGCTGATTATGAAGACAGGAAGGGCGAAAGTGAGCGACCGCAGGAAAGCATGGCGCCAGGCCTGGACTTCCTTGGTGCGAGCCAGGGATTGAAGCTGGATGAGGTTGGATTCTTCTGATGAAACGACAGCATCGAAGCCGAGACTTTCAATCTCTTCGACCAAGTCGCGAACACCTAGCGCTAGCCTGTCGTAAGTGATGTGACAGCGACCAGGCGTGAGCGAGACCGAAACTGCCTTGACACCTGGCATGGACAAAAGACCCTTTTCAACGGCAGATGTGCAGCTGAATAAGGGGCAGTCGCTCGTCAGTGAGAGAACTAAAAGTGCTAGATCTATGAGCTGCGCGTGCACTCACGAGGCGCACGTCATGCCGTATACGGACAGAGCAACCACATCGTCGCCACCTTTTGTTTCGGGCGGCGCTTCGAGGGGTGTGGCTTCGAAGCCCAGATCCTGCAGGGACACGCGTTAGCTTGAAGCATGCTGCCAGAGTCTCGAGGAATAGTCTGCGCACCTCGATTTCGCTGGCAAGCTTTTCAGGCGACCAAAGGCTAGGGTCGTACTCTATGGTTGCCTTCTCTGCGCTGTTTGTCATGCGCAGTGAGGCTGTCAGCAGCGTCACGACGAGCCAGTCATCTTGGATGCGGCACTCACAGCAGCGCGACAGACACAGCGCTGATTCCAACTTGTCCAGAGAGGCCAGCCTCGATAGACTTTACGCATGCTGTTCGTGTGGGATTGCCAGATGCAGTGCGACGGTGGCGGTGGTCAGCCTTGTTTTCGTAAAGACGACAGCTGCAAGCAGAGATCAAGCGAAGGCAGCACGCACCTCCGCAAGTCATTCCCTCGACCCTCAGAGTCACAGTTGCCGCCATCGCGGTTCAGTTGTGCGCGTCTCGCCGGACGTCGATACTCTTGTCGTGGTTGCTGACTGTTGGGCCTGCCACCAAAGGGACAACGCGTTGTATGGGAGGAAGGAGCGTGACAGCAGGCGCAAGCGAGCGCCTGACCGACGCTATGGTGTGAAGCGGGCAGCGCGCAGCGCAATGTGAAGGTGTTGGCGACAGGCTTGCCCAGTTGCCAATTGGTCTGAGAGAGAGAGAGTCCGAGAGCGGCTTCGACCCGCAGCCACTTTACTTGGAACTTCGAGGAGGAAGGGAGAGTTTTTAGCCACGGCTGAGCGGAGGAGACTGCTGATTATATAGCTGATTAGATGGGAAAAGAAGCCCGCTCGAGGCTGGCCAGACGTCCTCAGCAGAAGATGTGGAAGGAGTGACTCGTACATGACAGCCGCGACACGACCACCTGATCTGCTCCGTCTGGTCTTCGTTGTCCAGGCGACACAGTTCCCCGGTCTTCCGATGCTTGGAGACGACGCCCCTCTCCCCCAGGTCGTCGAGCATTGAAGACAGCTGGCATACAGCACAGGAAAGAGACAGTAGCGCAACGTAGCAAAAGTGCAAAGAGCCGGCGCGCTTGAAAAGGACAGACAGAAGAGCCGTGTCGTGAAGCCCGCCGACGATCGCACAGCAGGTCATGGTGCTCTCCCTGCACCGCGACCGGAATGCCTTTTAGGATCTCACGCATACGTGATGTCGATGTCGCCCACATATCACAACCTTTCAGCTTCAGCCCCAGCCCCAGCCGCAACGGTCGTGCTCACCGCCGCCAGTCCGCCCTTGCCGGGCACCATCTGGCCAAAGTGTGTGACAATGCCCTGCACGAACGCCCAACGTGCGATGCACTGCCCCACGCTCTGTCACAGGTCACAAAGGACCTATTGAAGCTGAAAGAGCTGCCAATCCAATGCGGTGTCGCTGTCTTCTCTTCCTCCCATCCTTGTTTCGGACAGCATCTGACTCGCCGCAGCCTTGCGGCACTGAACTTGAAGTGCTAAGCTCGACAGCTCCACAGCGGGCGCATGCACGCAAGCACGCAATCCAGCCAGCAAACAACCGGCACCTCGTAGACCTAAGACTTTGCAGCAATGGGCGGCACACTATCCAGTCCCGCGGTGCACAGCTGGAGCGACACGTGCGCGCAGGCCGTAATAGAGGCCTACCGCGCAAACTGTACTTCGGTTGGCCTTACGCTCGAAGACGCAAGCCTGTGGCAGCCACCTGCTATCTGCGATGGAAGGTTTCCAGATGTCAACAGCACTGGCATATGGGGCATCAACAGACCTACGTGTGATCGCCTGTGCGGCCCGTCCGACTTTTATCAAAAGTTCATTTTCCCAGACTTTGCAACTGCGTCTGCGAATTGGCTCTTACCGTGAGTGCGAGGTTTGCAAAAGTGAAGATGTTCCTGCGGCGCCTAAGTTGTTTATGCTTCTTGCTTTAAGCTGGCTGGCTTTGATCGCCCAGCTGCCTTATGAGGCTGAAGGTGACTTCTTGTGGACATTCTGTAGTCCGGCTGAAAGCTGAGTTCGGACATTCAAAGGCACGCGAAATAACCTCATGAGTGCCGGTCTCGGTAAGTCGTGTTTCTACTGCACTATTATTAGAGCAGAGCAGAGCAGAACTATTGCCTGACGCTTCCGGGCCATGCATGCTATCTCATCAGCTATTGGCAGTCCGCCTCTTCTTGCCTACAGGTGTGTACCAACCTCCTATGCTTCTTGACATCTACCTTAAACTTACACATATCTTTTTGCACCCATGCTCTACAGCTTCGCCATGACAGCTCTCAACAGGTGGCAGATTCGGCGCAAGTTTTCAGATCTCATTGACACCAAGGCTAGACGTATCAAACAAGCCTTTCCGTTCTTTGAAGAACGCTTGGAAGCCGCGTGTATGCTTCTTCAAGAAGCTCAACAGTGCCCTCTTCGCTTAAATAATGCTCAAGGATGGCTATCAAGCTTGATTGTCCTTCCGCACAATAATACATTTTGGACGATGACGGTCAAATATCTAAAGACTACGCGAAGGCAGAGGACACCGTCTCTCATGGCGCAGCGTAAGTCAATATTACCAACTCCAAGCATACCTTGTTACAGCCAGAGCTCACCAAGATTGTGATACCATCACGAAGTGCTTCTTGCGGTTATCGTGGGTTCTCAAACATAAAACACGCCTGGCTGTCCCAAGCTAACATACTCCATGCCTTGATTCTCTCCGTACAGACCTACATCTTTACCTTTATCAGCGCTATATCGGCACCTGGTTCGACAATCGTTGGCTTGCAATTCGCGCTTAGCTCTGGCTTTACGTGGATGTTCTCACTCATCGTCGGCGTCGTCTTTGTCAGCTCACAACTCAAGATAAACGCCGTCAAAAATGCTCTCGATGAGCCAGAGGTCACAAATGGCATGTACAGCACTCTTCGGTCAATCTCTCGTAACACCGTCCCGAAGATTGGCCGGCAGAAGGGCATCAAGTCTAGAACGGGCTTGAATCACCTTGTCTTGTGGAGAGATGGGCGCCAATCTTCCGGCAATGGCGCTGCAGAGGGTCATCTCCCGCTTTTGCAATTCGAAGATCTCGAGCACGGATATCCTCCCACTAGCATCAGCTCGCAAACTCCGGAAGAAGCTGTGCCCACTCTAGAATTGCAGGCGCCCACTGGCACAAATACACCGGTCGAAACACTTGTCGGCGAGGATGATGTGAGGCAAGAAACGGGACTCAGGCAGAGACCATTTGCCGCTCGAAGTGTCACGCATTCGCCTCCTCAGCTCGCAGCTGATGCTTCCGTTCGCCCACCGGCTGGCGCTGCGTCGAGCATCTCACTCAATGTCACAGGCAGTCCTGTCGTTCAGAGTGCCAACGCATTAGGCGGCCAGCGGGTTGATCCCGCCGCACGTTCAATACGAGCTCGAACGACATCTGGACGCTTTCTCGATGCTCGCGAGCCAATGGAAGAACGGGACCCTTTTGACTATTATGCCGCCCCTCCAGTTCCTCCCTTCCTACTTTGGCACATCGAAGGAGATGTGAGCCTTCGAAATCATATCGTAATAAGGATTGGCGATCTCACTGACGTCGACCGCTGCCTCACATGCTCTCAGGAGCGAAAAGAAGGGCTAGTGAGTGTGCAACTGCCGGTGCGGTCTGTTAAGTAACTGAGTCCAACAAATTTGCTTAGCTTTACAACTACGCTCGAGCTCTGACTTCCTTCCAGGCTCTGCGCCAACTACATCATGGCTTCTCTTCTTGTCTGACGGATCTCAATGAGAGGCTCAGCGGGACGACGAGCGATGACGATGAGCGAGCGAAGCAAGATCACGCGCTGTTCCAAGCGGGCAATGCCTTTCCTGACAATTACCTGCTAGGTAACACTGAAGAATTGGCTAGGATGACCGATCTCGTACCCAATCCAAAGAAGCAAACGCCATTACTAATGGCAGCTTACGTTGGTTGGCGCCAGACGGAGCCGCACACATGGCTGAACATCACCCTAGCGACCCTTTTCGGCTATATCATTCTTTGGTCAGGCGTGGGCGCGGGTATCTACGTAAGCTATCAAACTCCTTTCGTCGGCCTAGGTGAGTGACGCGACTGGTCAACATTATTATCGAAACACGCAAAGTCAGCGCAAATAGATTGATCAACGTGCCCCGTTAGGCTGCCGGTCAGGTGCCTTGCTTCTCTACGGTAAGCATCAGCGGTTGCCTCCAATTTTTTAAAATACTCAAGCCTGCTGTAGGCGTGTTGGCAACCTTCTCGTTTTGGATGCTCCTCCTTTCTTCCTTCCTATCACATCATACGATGCTGAGATACCAGCGACTGTTCCGTAAAGAGGCTACTGTCATCGCCAATCGTAGCAAAAATTACTTTAAAGGCTACGACAACGGTCCGATGTGGACCTTCTTCAAAGTGAGCACGGTTGGTACAAGGTCAGCATGTTCGTCATCCCAACTTCTGAACAATGAGCTGATCTTTCTTCACAATCACCAGGATTTTTGGCAAAGTTCTAGCATGCTGCAATGGCGTATGGCTTCTAATAGCGTGCATCATGCAACTTGCCGGCTATTTCGACCAATGCTGGTGCCAGTCAAACGCGCTTACTGCAGGGGAGAGTGGCATGGTCATACTCTTTCGGACAAGCGGTCAGCTGGTAAGCCAGACAGCTGAAGCAAAGGAACTTGAATTCCGTCTAACCACCTACTGCAGGCAATGGTAGCACGCAGGGTCTGGATCACCGGTTTTGTTTGGTCGGTACTGGTTCCCATTGCTGCTGGAGCTTGGCTCTGGGCACTTGCACACAAGGCAGGCAAGCGTAACGCCTGATAGCTTTCGAAGTCTGCCCACAGAGGGGGGCACTGGATACTGGTTTATTTGTTCATCTGCATGTCCTATTGTCCTTTTCGCGCAGAAGTAGCTTTATTCGCGACTGTGATTTGCATACATGGAAACGCGACACTGCCACTACGGGATGAACGGTCACTGAATCTCGACTGGTCAATCTTTTCGCATAATAATTTGAAGATAGCCTCTCTCAAGCTTGCAAGTGTCGCTGCAGACTCAATCGCGTAGAAGTGTGCCGCAGTCGGGCCTGCCATTGCAATTGTTGAGAAACTGGCGGAGAGACAAGCATACGTGAATTTAGAACCATTCGAGTAATGCGTGTGTGTTCACTCACGTTCATTTCCCTGCAGGGCAGCGCAGAAATCAAACCGCAACGTCAGCGAGGTCTGCCGTTGTGAAGACACTGCAATTGACGCAATCGGATGCAACGTACATCGCCATCGGATAGGGATCCCCTGAAGAGTAGGGCGGAGAACCGTCAATAGACCGCCAATAGAATGAAAGGTTTCCGCTTACAGTGTATAGCTGGATAATTCAGTTCCGATGAAAAAGCTCGAAGACCAGCTTTTTCTAGCACATCCCACCAAGCGCCAAAGTCTGCCGCACTATATGGTCTTCTCGTAGCTCTGGCATGTACTTCCAAGAGCAGTTGAGAGACTGTGACGATAGCACAGAATGAGGAGTGGAAGAGATGTTTCGTCAGTCACCCAGATCCAGCCAAAACATATCGAACCGGCGGCCAAAATGCCTTACACGGGAGTCTACCAAACCCAAACTCAGTGATGATGTCGGGCAGTACTCTTTTGGGTCTCAAATGGTAAGACAACCGCAAGATCCACTGAATCAGTTTCATACCAGTCATGCGGAAGCTCACTTGAATTCTGCGCCCTCCACGTCGACTTTGAGGATATCGATCCAATCATGCTTATTCATCTTCATCAAAGTCGTCAAAGTATAGAAGTGCCTTCCGTTAATGACTTCGTCTTTGTCGCCAATGCCATATTGGAAGAATTTGGCTCGGCTTGACATTTTGGGGTCCATTTCTCGCAGTTGCGGCCCAAACTGGCAAGAAGGAGCGAAGCTTGACGTTGAGATTCGACCGGGCCCGATGATCCATTGGCCCGGGGATTCACCTCCGATACGCTGTAATCGTACATGTATATCTCGCAATCGGTTCTCTCGAGTATCTCCGCTTCCCAGCTCGACTCCCGCTCAACGCCGAACGAATACACTACGCATTTCTTCCCTCGTTTCTGCTGGATCCTTGGTAGACCGCATGTATACTACCAGTTGTAGAATGAAAGTGCGTAATCAATGCCTGAGTCGACTTTGATGCCTGGCTTGCCGAGATGCCTACTTTGCCGCCATCCGCCATTCGACCCACTCTGAGCGATGCGTGAGCGCTGCCTCAGTAACGGTGACTGATTGATAGCCGAATACCACAGCAACTGACCGTTCTACTTCCCAAGGACAAGGAAAGGCAGGCACGTAGACGTCCCTAGGTGGAAGCGACTTCAGCACATAAACCGAGCGAGACAAGCAGATGAGGAATGACGACATACCACTGCCAACGAGAGCGAAACAATCTCAGCATCTGATGGTCGCATTGGGACCATTTCCACGCCAATGCTACCACTTACCAAGGTGAAATCTTGCAAGCGACCACCACGGTCGGAGAATTCATGCATGGCGTCTAAACCACCTTTTAATGCTATATACTTAGTGCGCTTCTCCACATTATGCTTCCAGAGCTCTTCTGCTCGATGTACTGCCTGTCTGAGGTTGCCAGGTCCCAGACCCTCCAAACCCATCTCGTGGGTCTCGTTGTCCGCAGATGGCGGCAGGCAGTCCTGCCATGCAGGACCTAGACGGACCTCTACTTCTGACTGTCGATACGCTTCGTACAAGTCGTATGGGTCTTTGTCCCGAGTGTGCGCAAGAAATGTTACAAGCACCAGCAGCGTAGCCAAGCAGGCAGCCACAAAAAAGCGCGGATGCTGATGCCGCCAATGCTGCAAATCACGTAAATTCGATATTTGAAAGCTGACCATGTGTGGAAGTGGACCTGTGTGAGGCGAGAAGAGCCTGTGCAAACACAATCCTACGAGGCGGGATCAGCCTGCGGTATGTGTGTGCGGCCGTGATAGCGGACCCACAAAGCAGCCACAGCCAATGGTTTTGCAAGTCACGAGAGAGCCAGACCGAAGAAGTGAAATGGGGGACTGCTTCATGAAGTAGAGAACAGTAGTGAACGTGAAGACTAGACAATCTGTTGCGCCGCTGCCTTCGCTATTTGACGTTTGGCAGTGGTTGCTCATGTTAGTCTACGATCATCAAGCTGACTATTCCGCAGCATGCTCGAGCCACCTGCATAGCCTTGGATTGCCAGGTCCGCTACCGGATACGTGCGCAGCAGAGTTGAGTTGAGTGCAGTTGCGCGCCCTATCCAACGTTGTGGTGTTGGAGTGCTGCAGGGCCGCGAAGTCCTCAATGAACATGGTCTGCCAAAAGAAAGAAGGGGTGGCAATCCTCCGCCAGATTGCCTTGCCAGCGACTACCGCACGCAGGATCGCAGAGTTTGCTTTGCATGTAGCAGATGGAGCATCTGAACTTCTCGACTTCTATTCGGATAATGCTATGATTCAATAAGAATCCTTGGGCCCCGTCACTCCCCGTCACTACAACTAGTTCAAATGCCAATTTCAGAGGAATACAGTCGAGAATCCAAGCAGAGTCTATTCATGGGTGTCTCAATAATGTCCCGCAATTAGCTCTTCCATTGCATGTGTTTAGGAACTGGAGGATGCATACGAATCAGCATCAAGACAGCGGATTCGGATAGGGACATGAGATCGCGCTCACGTTCATTTCCCTGTGTTCATAGACAGCATGAGTATGAATGCATCATCAGCTCTTGACACATACGAATTGATGTATGAACGGCCTTACATTGCTGTTGGGAACGGGTTCCAATGTATAGCAGGATAATTGAGCTCGGAAGAGAAGGCGCGGAGGCCAGCTTGCTCGAGCGAATCCCACCATTCACCGAATTGGGCCGTGCTGTATGGCTGCTTGGTGTATTGCGCGTGGATCTCGAGGAGCATTTGTGAGACTGTATCGATGTAGTCGCGGTGATCATGGTTGTCCCCGCAAGAGAATAGGTGAAGCATCGTCAGCGGCCTGCACTGTATGTTCGCCAAGCTATGGACTTCCACGTAAGAACTCACAAGGCAGCTTGCCGGTGCCAAACTCTGCAATAATGTCAGGAAGGACCCTGTGATGAATCACGAGACCCTGTCAGCTCTCTGGCCAAATTACGGCACGAACCACGAAAGGCTTGAACGGCCGAAACCAGACTCACTTGAACTCGCCGCCTTCAATGTCAATCTTGAAGATGTCGATCCAATCATGTCCATTTTGTTTCATCAGAGAAGTGAGAGTGTAGAACTGATTGCCATTGACAATCTCATCCTTGTCGCCCAATCCGAACTTGTGAAAGTGGGCACGGCTCGAAATGGCAGGATCCATTGCCTTCAATTGAGGTCCGAACTGCATATCAGAGAGACGCACAAAGGGCAAAGCATGTCAAATTTCTCCTTGTTGCTCCTTGAACTTTCTCGGCACATGGTGACAATGGACGACTTCACTCACCTCTTCTACGGAGAAGTCATACATGAAGATCTCGCAATCTGTACGTTCGAGAATCTCGGCTTCCCAGGATGACTCTCGCTCGACTCCGAACGAGTAAACGACACATTTCTTGCCTTTTGTGGCCTGTATGCGCGACAAGCCGCAGGTATACTGCAATTACGCGATTCCTTGCGTCAGCTCCCTAATGTGTTGCACTGACACTGGGTTTGCATGGCTAGAAATCGAACTCACCTTGCCTCCATCTGCCATCCGGCCCACCCTCTCTACCTCATATGGGCAAGGGTACGCTGGCACGTATACATCCCACTACGCGCGGTCGGAGCAATGGAAGCCAACTTAGCCACGCCATGAACAGACTTGGTGGCAGTGGGATGGGTACGCACCAAGGTGAAAGATTGCCCCCAGGAATGTGACTTGTCGCTAAACTCTCTCATAGCTGATAGGCCCTTGTTCGCATTGATGAACTCCTTTCGCTTGTCAACGTTGCGCTGCCACAGCTTCTCTGCATGCCGGACCGCTTTGTCTAGGTCTCGAGGCGCCCACTCCAGATCGTCATCTATCGGACGCAGGCCTTGCGCGTCAGTCTCTTCGCCGCCACGATAGCTGCTGTACAGGGCATAAGGGTCGTCGACTTGGGTATGCGCGAGGATCGAGAGCAGGATCAAAGCTGCCCCTCCGCATGCCGCCCAGAAAAGCCGAGGGTTGCGTTGGCGTACGAGAGCGAGGTCGAAAGTCATCTTGGCTGGTTGAGGAGGTGTATGAGGGATCCTGCTGTTCTGCAGCTATCCTTGCAGGTCCAGGGCTCGTTGGCAACTTGCGGCGGCGTCTGTCAATCGATGTGTCACTGCTGACTACGCAGGAGCTCGAGGGCCGGAGGAAGAAGCTCCCAAGAAGAGCTACAGGTGCAGGCGACGCTCTCAGGTGTAGTTGCTGCTAAAGTGAGCCAGCCAGCGAGATAGCAGGGCGAACGGCCAGCTTTGGCTCGGCGTCGAGTCGATGACTGCGGGAGGCTCAGGCGTCGCTAGCTCTTTCTGGCGATGCGCGACAAGTATCAGGTGACGGCGAGTGGATAGCAGATTTGACTTGTTGCACCGTACGTACCGAACAGCGACTCCGCTGGAGCAGCAGCGTCTTGCTGGCCTGATGTCTTGCTTTTTGGGTTCAGGCTGTGAAGCCTGGCACGCAGATCGCACCGGGCAGGGCGCTGCTGCGGAGCCGGTGCCTCTATGCAGCAGAGCAACAAAGTGTCAGGCGGAAGCTCGCTTCGAAAGAAGTGTCGCTCGTCCAAAGCTCGTCTGCTTGACACGAGCTTCCACCCATTTGTCACCGCTGCTGCTGCCAAGTAAGGGCGTGGGCCTGGCCTTTGCCGATGAAGCCGCGTGATGGCCTAATCAGGACGGAAAATGATCGATGCCCGTGAGGAACATTGTCACTGCTACGGAACTTGGAAAAGCTGCTCGTGCATATTGGGCTCTCAACTATGCAACATAGCAACGATAATGGAGATACAGGACTTGGACCATACAATAAACTGCATGCCGGGTCAGTGACGTAAGCACAGTACTGATGACCACGACCTGAAGTCGTTGCATGGCTTTTGAAACGACTTTTATTGCTACTCCCGCTCAGCCTCACCAGAGGTGCGAGGTGCGCTAGCTAGACTTCTACACCTCACGAAGTAACGTACCGCAGCTCGCCTTGCCGTTGCAGTTGTTCACAAACTGCCAAGAAAACGGCCTCGTCAGTATGAAGAGGCTGGTGAATATCGTGTGCAAGGCTCTTGGAGTCCACTTACGTTCATCTCTATGGCAGTTGGAAAGCGCAGCCTAAAGCGCAGATGTGTCAGTACAGCCAAGATCGTCGTTATATGGCGAGATGCTAAAACCTTACCAATGGATCGCTGGGTAGTTGAGCTCCGAGTTGCAAGCCCTCAAGCCAGCCTTTTCCATGACGTCCCACCATTGCCCAAATTCTTCTGTTCGATAAGCATTCTTTGTCCGCTCAGCGTGGATCTCCATGAGGAGCTGGCCAAACGGCAAGTTGCCGTTGCCGAAGTCTTGCACAAGCTCCGGCAAGATGTTGAACTCTGCGCCTTCCGTGTCAAGCTTGAAGATGTCTATCCAATCATGGCCGTTTTGCTTCATCAATGTTCTCAAGGTATAGAATTGATTGCCATCGACGACCTCGTCCCGGGGACCGATGCCATAGCTGAAAAAGTGGGCACGTTTCGATATCGCCGGGTCCATGGCTTTGAGTTGAGGGCCATACTAGACGCGCGAAAAACAGAATTAGCAAAGTGAAGACAGATTGGCGTCTTGAGCTCGAATGCCGCCCCTCTTGAGCGAAGGCCACCTACCTCGGTCACCGAGAAGTCGTACATGAAGATCTCGCAATCTGTCTTTTCGAGCATCTCTGCTTCCCAGGATGACTCGCGCTCGACACCAAATGAATAGATGACACACTTGTCTCCTCGTGCTTGAACTATTCGAGGCAGACCACATACATACTGCAAGGCGAGCCAAATGACAATGTAAGCGAGTCACCCTCAAAAGCATGCAGGAATAACGAAGCCGAAGATCCCACCTTGCCGCCATCTGCCATTCTACCTATCCGAGCGACTTCCCACGGACATGGGAAAGCCGGCACGTAAATATCCCTGGAGGAAACGTGAATGAGCAGACAGCGCGTCAGATACATGCTCGGCTATAGCCCCACTCTCACGCGTTCGCACACTCACCAAAGAGTGTGCATTTGTCCATATCCAACCCATGCTTTATCGCTGAACATGCGCAGTTCCTTTAGTCCACCCTTCTCCTTGATGAACGCTTCGCGCTTGAATAGGTTCTCGCGCCAGAGCTCCTCACTGCGGCGCACTGCAGCCGCGAGGTCGCGGGGCCCAAGAGCGGGATAGTCGTCGGCATAGCTCTTCTGCTGTGGTTTGATGAATGCGGTGTCGAGGCTGGCGGCACCGGCAGATTGAGGTGGATATGCCTGCGGCATATGGCGGCTGCTCGCATTGTTGTCCCGTGAGGCGGCCAGGAAGAGCAGCAGAAGCACCACAGATCCGCAAACGCTCGCAGTGAAGTAGCGTGGGTGCTGTTGCTTGAAGGTAGATACGCTGCTACCGACTTTGGCAATCATGGCTGCTGGACTATGGCCGAGTGTGAGCGAGCGCGCTCGATGAGGATGAGGCGCCGCGTGTCCAGAGCCGAGCTCCGCGACCAGTGCCAACCGCCCAAAAGGCTACTAGTCGCAGTAGAGCTCGTGGATTCTCACGCCTTTGTGCAGATCTTTGGACGGGGCCGGGTCAGAGTACAACAGGGGCCACCCTCCCCTGCAGGGCGAACATCAGTCTCCAAGAAATCCACCGCCACCGTAACACAAACGGACAAGAGCGGCATAGACGGTGCTGACGGGAGCAACGCCAAGGCGCTTGCGCGGACAACCGCCATCTAGACGTAGACTGTCTAGCACTGTCCGAGACCTAACACCATAGTACTTGTCTTGATTCGGTCGCGACTCAGTCACGATCTATCATGCGTGCGCTGCGAGCTGGCTCACGCGCCGTCGAGGACACATCTCGCGTGGTCCTAGTAAAACTGCAATGTGGGGCACATTTTTTTCACGAGCAACTACACTACCACCAGGCTCCATGCGAAAAGCTAGGCTACTCGTCTTCGGATGCCGAGGGCCATTGCGACTCCTGCCAAAGCAAGCATCGCTACACTCGCTAGGATGACGAGCTCTTTGTGCGATTCCGCGCCTGTCAATAGCGAGATCGTGACAAGAACGTTCAGAGGCACTCTAAAAACGGCCGAGAACTGAGTAAGGAGAGTGAGGTCAGCCACCTCTTCTTCAAATTGTAGTCAGCAACGTGATTGAAACTCACACTGGCGCGAGCCTCGTCTGGAATCAGAGCACCTCTGAGTGTTCCCATGATGGGAAAGTACATGCCAACAGTCGCTTCAAATGCGCAGAAAGCCCAGAATCGGACTGGGAGATTGAAGCTCGATGCGCTTGTGACCAAGGCTAATGCCGCGACTAGACATGTGACAATGGCCAAAGTTGAATGCCGCCGGACTGACGACTCGGTGGAGGACTCGCAGGCGAAAGAATAGATTGATGATCCGAGAGACATGCAGCACATGAAGGCGCTGAAGATGATCCCAAATGGCAGGGTCTCGCCAGGAACCGCGACCAGCTGAAGTGCTGGGACCCAAAGGAAGACAAACAAGTACATGGCTGTTTCGTAAAAGGTCTGCATGATGCCTAGCGTGATGAGACTTGCATCTGTGGATTGCATTGTCAGATCTCATGTCGCAAATTTGCGCAAATACAGAGTTGCCTACCGCGCATGACCGTCTGGATCACGCCTGCGCCAGATTGATTTCCGGCAGAGTGTTGCCCGTCAACGAGCGGCTGTCTGGCTTCGAGATCCCCGGCTTTGGCATCCTGAGGCCGACCCTTGCCATGAGCAGAGTTCATTGGATCTTGTCCATAATTCTCGGTCCATGTGGTTCGAATAGCCAAAGCAGCCAGACCCAGACAAACGGCGCTTGCTACGAAAGGAGCTTTGACAGTTCCAAAGTAGTTCACTATGACGTTGCTGAAGACACCACTGAGAGCTGCCACGACGCCATTGATGAAAGTCGCGCGTGAGAGAATGGACGAAAGCTCCGCATCGGGAAGACCGAGGTCATGCGCACTGGCGATGAGCCACGCTTCAAAGCATGAGAATAGGATGGACTGCACGGGAAACGCGTCTTTTTGCTTAGCCTGATGAGTCCAGTAGAAGCATCGCATGGAGAGCCTTACTGTTGAGATTCCTCCCAGTAACCGTCCTACCAGCAGTAGTGGTAGACTGCGGACCAGCACGACCAGCGACGATGCCGAGTACAAGGCACAGAAAACCAAACACATGTACTTGCGACCGCTGCGATGAATGGTCAGTCAGGCGCCGTTCGAAGGCTCACACTGTCAAATGTGAGACGTACTATTTGTCTGCCCAGCGACCCACATAGGGCGCAGAAATGCCGCCAGCTGTGAAGCCGAACACGAAGAGGGTTGCCACAGTTCTGTCCGAGAACTTGTACAGGTCGGCATAGAGAGGGAACATGTACGGGCCTGTCAAAGGCGATCGAACATTAATTCCATTGCCTCAGTCGTCTCGACACGCGATCTATTCGTCTCAGAGCTCTCACCTTGCAGCCAGTCTGCGCCTGCATGGGAAAAGAGGCATTAGCTAATGAGGTCCAGAGCAGGGCCTTGGCGACCATTGAAGATCCAGCTGGCAGCCAGAGCTCACCCATCACAAGAGCATAGACGACGATGTAGTTCCTCCATAGTGACTTTCCTGACCCGCTCTGAGCTGGCAGCCCCGAGCCTGATGATGGAGATGCAGCCTCATCGCTGGATTGTCGTTTCAGATAGCTCTGAGCGACGGTGCTGCCGGCGGTGACGAGGCCAAAGACGAGCAGGTTGGTGGTGAAGAAGCTCGACGCCATATCGCGTCTGTAGCTCGACTGCCGTCACTCTGTGGGTCTGGTGTGATTGATGCGTGCATGCGCAGGTCTGAGGAAGAACAGCAGCGAGAGAGAGGGTACACACACGGCTTGGACCGGCAGGATGGCCGGGGCCTCCGCGTGGCGACCACAGTGAACAATGAGCAAGTGCAAATAGAGCGCACAACTCGAGTTGTAGCAAGGGACACAAGGCAAGACGCTGCTGCTGTTTTATCGCCCACTGTCCATCTCCCGCTGCGATTGCTTTGTGCTTGCCCTCGGTCGACATCCAGCTATCGCAGCAGCTCAGCTCGGCTCCTCTCCAATTGCTCGACGACCAAGAGACCAGTTTGCCAGCGCCAACTACAGCAACCAAGTCAAACGAGACCCCATTTCGACGCTGTACCACCTCGCCCTTCGCCTTCGACATGTCAAGCAAGGATCAGTACAGCTACGACGACGAAATTGACCTCTATGGCGACGCAGAGGTGACGAATGGCGGCAAGATTGGGGAAGAGACAAAGCCAGCCGAAGACAGCAACGACGGTGCACATGCTGTGTCCAGCATACCGACCTTCATCAGCGAGGCTCGCGGCGGCACTGGCAGGATCCCGCCGCGCGAAGGGTCGTCTGACCCTGCTGCCCGCGCGGGATCCAAAGGTCCCTCTGCCAACCATGGCGCTCAAGACGGTGGTGAGGGCAGCGGAGACGGTCAGATGCCTCGTAGAGGCGATTATGGCTCGCCCGGCCAGTGGTCGACAAAACCTGTCAGCACCGTCCGTCCATCGGACATGCCAGATGAAGGGCAAGTGATTTTATCTTTCTCGAAGCTACCTTACGCCTCCATATCCCTGCGATAGCCTGCTCCATCCTACTTTACCTACTTTAAATAATGTGTGCTACACATGAGAGCTCGCCTGTCTCCCTAGCATCGTACCCACTGGCAAGCACGCAGTTCGGCTGTTCTGCTGTCTGCATTTTAGAGTCAGCACGTGGCCACGCCGTCCAGGCACCCTTGTCTACACAACACTTCATGCTAGCGGTGTAGCACCTGGCAAATCATAGCCCATATCGTCTACATATCCAAGTAGCTCTGCAAGAGGCTCTAGTAGCCAGATACTAGGCTCTACGATACACACCATGTTCAAGACATTCGTACATTCTCCCTCGCTAGGCAGCTATACAATGATTACTACCATTAGAACGTCACGGTAGCGGATGCTAATGCATTCTATGTCGTTTCTCTCCTGCACCTGATTTTACCTTCCTTTGCTTTGACGGGCATTCGGGCTGGTCGTCTGGCTGCGAATAAATCTCATCATATCCACTTTCGGTTACCAATCACACAGCAAGATGTTTATAGGCGGTTTGAATTGGGAGACAACAGAAGGTCAATCTTTGCAAAGGCCAGAGTTTCCTTTCTAAGAGGGCATGGCTGACGATGTGGTCATACAGACGGCATGCGGAGCTACTTTGAGCAATTTGGCGAGGTGACGCATTGCACAATCATGCGAGACCCACAAACTGGACGTTCGCGCGGTTTTGGCTTTCTCACCTTTAAGGAAGCTACAGCCGTCAACTCGGTCATGGTCAAAGAGCACTACCTCGATGGAAAGATTGTACGTCTCGAGTACTGCGACCAAATGCACTGTTCACCACACCGTTACTTATCACATTCCGTTCCATCACATTTCGTACTATAGATCGACCCGAAGCGCGCAATCCCTAGACCAGAAGTCGGCAATGTCGTGCGGCCTGACAAGCTTTTCGTTCGTCAAATTCCAAATTCGATGGACACGGGCAAATTTAAGGAATACTTTGCACAATTCGGCAATATGGTCGATTGCAACCTCATGATTGATCGCGAGACTGGCTATCACCGTGGATTTGGCTTCGTTACGTATGAAGATCCCGCAAGCACACAAGATGCACTAGCACAAGATCATTTTATCGACGGACAGCAGGTAAGTTCGGATTCCTTCCTTTGGTAGCACGCTCGTGCCAACCTTGCTTTCAAATTGCGTTACCAGCTCGAGGTCAAAATGGCAACGCAAAAGAACCGTAATCAGGACACTTATGTTGGGGACCGACCTAACAGAAATCGCTTCCAGAACCAACAGCACAACCCCAACATGGGTATGGGTGGCGGCTATGGTAACCAACAGAACATGGGTGGCATGGGCAACATGGGCAACATGGGCAACATGGGTCAGATGGGAGGGATGGGCGGAATGGGTAACATGGGAATGGGAGGGATGGGCGGCATGGGTGGGATGGGAGGCAACCAGCAGGCTTTCGATCCTTATGCCATGTCGCAGTTCTTCAAGCAGGTGCGTCGAAGCGATCGACCTCTTCTCCCACCAACTAAGCGACTGTCCACGTCTGTAGATGGGATGGGGCAACTTCAATCCTATGATGCTTATGCAAGGAGGGATGGGCGGAGGCATGATGCCAAATATAATGGACCCTAGCGCCATGATGAATGTGAGTTCGTGCGTCACCATTTGGACACAGGCATCTTCCGCTGACATTCTTCGCAGATGATGGGCGGCAATGGCGGTATGGGTATGAACAACATGGGCAACATGGGTGGCATGGCTGGCATGGGCAACAACATGGGTATGGGAGGCAACAATGCAGGCGGAGGCTTTTCTCCAGAGGGCGGAAACTATGGTGGAAACAGTCAAGGAGACAAGCACAATGACGGCCACTCGGGTGGAAATATGAATCGGGGGTTGCCTAGAGGTCCACGGTCGCAGCAAGGACCTTCTGGCAACCGGCCGCCTATCGACAACAAGCCTCCACCTAACGCGCCCACGGGACCTGCATCGATGCGGGAAGGTAGCAGCGGAGCTGGCCCAATGCGCGGATCCGGGAGGGGAGGCAATCGTGATCATCCATACCGGTAATCTCGATAGACTTGTCGACATGTGTTCGCCGTTGTACCAAGCAGTCTTGAGTTGCTGATTTAAGCAGAGGCCAGTTAGTCTGTGCATCGCCGCAATACAAAAGTTGTTGTCTGCAGTCGTTACTGCGTTCTTACCATATTCGAGTCGCACGACATCCAAATCATCATGCCAACACGGCATCGTTGCAGAACTTGCTGCAAGTCAGACCAGCCTGCTTGGGCACACCGCAGACAAAGAACCTTATCTCGCTAACTGCCTGTCCCAAAGCGGGCCGCTGCAAGGGATTTGAACTATGTAGGATTGACGAGATCTGCAATCAGCATATTGGGTAAGATGCGCAGCCTGGGCAGCCCCACCATTGCCATTGTAGCATCTTCCTTTTTCTGACGCTCGGCAAACCGCTCGTCGTTGATGGCTCGCCGCTCTGCTTGCTTCTTCTCCCGTTTCTGATGGCCTTTGCTTGCATCACGGCGTCGTATTGCCTCTGCAAACGAATCGCTTCGGCCGCCGTGCAGAAAGTCTTCACTGAACTCCATGTCGCCGTGTTCGCGAGCTTGTGCCATCTCTCGCGCACCTTCGCGTCTCTCCGCACGTTTCTCGAGTTGGCGCTCTCGACCCGTGGATCGGTTTTCCTGCTCTTCTCGCTTGGCTTCACGACGCTCACGCTTGTTAGCATCCCTTCTTTCGAGTCGTCCGGCGGCCTGCTGGTCTGCGATTGCCTCGTCTCGCATCGTCAAATCGTCAATATTTGGTCTTGAAGGTCCAATCCGTGCTCTAGAGGAAGTGGAAGCACAATCGACGTCTTCTCGAGCAGTCGAACCGATAGCTTTGTTGCCAGTAGTGACTGTACCGTCGTAGTACTTTGGATTTAGTTTGCCCTTGTTCCAGCGTCGAACAAACTTCTTGAAGTACTTGCGCTGTTCGGTATTGCTAAGCTTGAAGAAATCCCTTGTTTTTCGCTTGTCATGGGACAGCCAATGTCGGAACTCGTTGCTTCGAGTGTAGAAGTCATCATCTACCGACAAGCGTTGGGCCTTGTCAGGCCGCCACTTGTGCCCATCTTTTCGCGAGCGTTTGCTACGGTCATTGTCACTATCGTCATCAGATCCAGAAGTCGAGCTGTAGGAACGCGAACGTTTGCCCATTGCTCAATGATTGAGGCGTGAGCGAGACCTGCGTCGAGAGGTGATCGCCGGGCGTGGTGGAGCTGGCCCACGATAACACAGACTGCATCTCTGCTCGCGCCTTCCAACCTGGTCAATCACTTTAGCAGACCTGAGCATCGACTGACTGCATTCTAGCATTCTCTACTCGCATATTGCTGGACATGCTTGCGATTAATCACTGGCTCTCGCTGCAGACGATCCTTGGCAATCTCGCCTGATTGCCTGTTGGCCACATCGCAACGCTGGACACGTTGTTGCTCAGCATGTTTGCTGGACTTTCGGGTGTCAAAAGCGCGCGCGACGCAGGAAATAGTCAGAATGTGCCGTCGAGGAGAATGAGCACACAAGCCGACACCGCGCCCAGGCCGCCATTCCCGCACCCGCTGCCACATACCAGGCTTCGAGTGGTAGCAGACGACCATGGGGTGCACATCCTTGGCCACAGGAACCCATCAAGCCCGCTCCATAAGCGTTGCCTGCACCTGTCATACGGCAAGACGCCCGTTGTCTCCATTCTTGACCACCAACCTAAGCCTAGTGGCGGACCTGCTTGCGAGGCATATGGTTGCGCGGGCATCCTGAAGCTCTTCAATGGTGGGTAGTTAGAAGCAACGAGATTAGCTAGCGGTACTTTAAATCTGATGGCTTTCTCATCTGCGCAGAATCGTACCTTCTTCTCATAACGTCAAGGAAGCACGTGGGCAATTACGCAGGTTCTCGCACCAAGCGGATATACTGTCTCAAAGAGTGTGTTAAATGTCGTTTGTCCTTCTCTTCTCCAAGTTTAACAAAGACTGATTCTCACCTCCAGTATCTCAGCTGTTCCTTTGTCTTCCCATAGTGTGGCCGCAGACACTGTCAAAGCCCTGGCACATGCGAGCAAGTCAAAGGCAGCTGCCACGGAAGCAAAGAAAAGCGCCTCAGGTGAAGAAAGCAGGAGTACAAGCGACGCATCCACAGAATCTAGCGATGGGAATCTGTCCTCCTCATCGTCCGAGGACAGCAGGCTTGCCGCCGATGAGATACAACATGGCAGCCCGGCTGTGCTCGAGGAGGCTAGTCGCACTGTTGCATCCTCTACCGAAGACGAGACAGGGGTTGCCTCAATCGGAAGAGACTCAGTGAATCGGTCATCACCGAAAAAACCCTTTTGGTCCTTTTGGTCGAAGCGACATGAGCAGTCGACTTCGGACCGACTCGTGTCGCTCACGGAGAACGCCAGTCCCGTGGCTAGTATATCAGCAATCTCTTCACAAGCTGGCGAGGGCCTCGAACAAGCGACCATGTCGAGCGACGGCGCAAGCACTCAGCCTGAGGAGCTAGACAGATTGAGGGCTCTCGACAGGAAGATCCTGCGTGAAACGATTGCAGAGCTTTGCAATGGCGGCTTCTTCTTCAGTCAAGATTTCGATCTGACCACGACTGCCCAGCTCAAATGGGAAGGCTTGAAACGTGAAAAGGGCGATTCTTACGCAAGTCAAACCTCGGGAAGGAAAGTCTCTTCACCCGTAGCGGAGAATGTCGAGATTGATTTGGCCATTGAAGAGCCGCGCGTGAGCGATCCGTTGGCTCTCAGGGCTGACACACGCTTCTGGTGGAATCGATGGCTTTGCAAGAACATAAGCGATTCGGGTGTATGTTCTCTGACTGCTGTCTTGGGTGTGGCATCTGCTGAAGTCTTCTCATCAAACAGGCATTCGAATTTATCACGGTTTTGATGCAAGGTTACGTCCAGAGGGAATGTGTCAGACTCCGCACAAAGCCTTTGCAGTCCCTTCAGGACGCCGAGACGGCTAGGCTCACAAGTGAGCGTCGAGAGGGCACGCTAGTAAGGCTACTCGTGATCTCTCGCCGAAGTACAGAACGTGCTGGTCTGAGGTATCAACGAAGAGGTATCAATGACAGCGGCGGTGTGGCCAATTTCGTCGAGACAGAGTTTACCTGCACGGCACGCCTTTACGGTCAGTCCCACCTGACCAGCTATGTGCAAATACGAGGCAGTATTCCTCTCTATTGGAGTCAGTCGCCTTGGTCCCTAAAGCCGATTCCTGTCCTCGAACGCAGCGAGTCAGAGAATTTGCTAGCGCTCGGAAAACATTTTGACCGGCAAAGAAGGTCATACTCCTTTCCAATCCACATAGTCAATCTTGCCGAGCAGACTGGGAAAGAAGGATTGCTCGTGAAGAGCTATGAAGACCGCGTTGCGGCGCTAGATCGTCCGGACATCATTTTCCATAGCTGGGACTTTCATCATATGTGCAAAGGCATGCGCTACGAGCGTATCTCCCTGCTGCTGAACGATCTCAAGAGGCCGATCAGCGATATAGGGTAAGCACATATGAGACTTAAGCGAGTGGGAGATTGCTCAATCGACACACTTCAGATCCTTCTGGAGCATGGATGGTAATGGACTCGCCGCTCAAAAGGGTGTTTTCCGGGTCAACTGTATGGACTGCCTTGGTACGTTGTCCTTTTGCTGGACAATGCACAAGCTGTAGCTGAACGATTTAGCTAGATCGGACCAATGTTGTGCAGTCTGCATTTGCTCGCCAGCATCTTACCACAGTGCTCGCCCACCTAGGCATAGGCGAATTGGAGGCGTCGAGCAAAGAATCGCTCGACCTGTCTTTCAATGCGAGTAGGTTCGATGCAGACATTTCTGTGAGCTAGCCAGTGGCTATCTGACCCTCATGATTACAGTCTGGGCGAATAACGGTGACGCGTACGCAAAATGGTATACCTCGCTGGACGGGTTACTGACTTGTCCTTCTAGCATCAGCCGCTTGTATGCAGGCACTTCGGCGTTGAAAGGTGACTTTGTACGCTCGGGCAAACGAAATTGGCGAGGTCAATTCAACGATGCCACCAACTCCATCGCCCGTTACTGGCAGAATACAGTACTGGACTTTTTCAAACAAGCCGTCATCGACTATGTCCTCGGCGTCAACACAAACGCCTTTATGGAATTCAGCGAAAAGATGCAAATATCAGATCCGAGCGAGCTCACTCGTCTCGCAAATATTCGACAGACAGCCAGTGAGACCCTGGCCTCATGCATTGTGCTTCCAGGTGGTCGCATACTGACGTGAAAGCGCAGTCGATACTACAGCGGCAGCCGTCCTGACAGAAGAGGAGCCAGTCCGCCGCGGCTGGACACTGCTGTCGCCACAGACCCTGGGAAGTGTCAGAGATTCTCATTTCGAGGAGAAGGTAGTCATTTTGACTGCCAAGGCCATCTATGCCTGTGAGCGAGCCTTGTTATCGGAATCTGACCGAGAGCCGTTCTGATGTATTATCTTCCAGGCTCGTATGAATACACACTGCAGAAGGTCCGGGAATTTCTTCGTGTTCCTCTGGGCCAAATCGTGGGCATACAACAAGGTACGTTGACGAACCACTGTAACTGCCGAAAGAGCGCGATTAACATACAGTTATGCAGGGCAATATGTCTTATCGGCCATTGATCCTTCTGCGCGCAATATGGAGGAGAACTACGGCTTCACTCTTCGCTATCTTCCCGAGGGTCTCTCGGTGCGCTCGCGAAGCTACTCCATGAGGAACAAGGCCAACTTAACGGAGGAGACGGAGGCAACTCAGGAGTCTGGGTCAATTGCTAATCAGATCAGCTTCAAGGCAGTTCGCAAAGACTTTATTCGTGATCTTGAACAAGCCTCATCTCCTACCACAGTTGCTGTATCCAGCAGGCAGCAAGTCTTGGACATTGTCGAGCAGATCCGCCAGGCTTGCGAGGATGCAGGGGCTACCTCGTCCCATGACGCAGAATATATCATCGAGGCACCTATAATATCTTTGGCACAAGCCAAAGCTCAAGTCGGCTACCTCGAACGATTGAACTACGAGGTCAAGGTGAGTCCTCATCTTCACATACAGCCAATTTCGCAACAGGCGAGATAATTTCGATGCTGAGCGCGTAACGTTGATGATAGAACCTGATTTGGCTGTAATCCTTGGAATGTAACGCTGCTATTCTGTTACGTTCCACTCGCACTGCGTTGTCTTTCTCCTGAAATCAATATTCGGTGCACCTGGCCCGATCACGTCGCCGTTGCCAGCCAGCAGTACATTTGTGACCGTGCCCTTTCGCGGACAGCCATGCCTTTCTCGGTTTGACAGGGCGCGTTCGCGTCCTCGCCTTTCTATGCTCGTGGCTCGCAGTATTGCGCACCCGTATCGCCGTTGTCGAAGGAGCCTGGTTGTCAAATCGCCAGAAACGCTGTGACCGGGCTACTGACAGGCACCATACCCAGGTGACGTCCTCCGCGCAGGCTTTCTCTGTCGTATACAGCACTGAAGCGACATTCCACTCTATCAGCTGTGGCTCCTATGGCTGTCAACGTACCGAAGCCGGGTGCGGCCTCGCGCAAGAAGCAGACCAAATCAGTTACTGAGACCAAGGTCAAGCCGCTTCTACGGCTTCACAGTCTTTCGATCAACGCAGTCGCCCTCTTGACAGTCTCCTACGTATTCCTGCTGCACTTGGGTGCCTTGTCGCTTTTTACTCGAGGCTTCCTGCTCAAACGCACTACGTTGGAAACTAGAAATGCGTGCGAGCCCCACTCCGATTCGTGTACCAGCCGCGCCAAATTCGACAGGGTCATTATCCTTCTGGTCGATGCTCTCCGCTACGATTTCCTCTTCCCGGTTAATCCGGCTTCTGCCATGTACGACGCCGCTCACCACAATCATTTGACCGTGCCTGCAACATTATCGCAATCCGCCCCAAGTCACGCCATCATGTACAAGAGCATCGCAGATCCACCAACTACAACTCTTCAGAGGTTGAAAGCTATTACTACAGGTAGCCTTCCGACTTTTGTAGACGCTGGCTCAAATTTCGCTGGCAGTCGCGTGGACGAAGACAACTGGCTCGACCAAGCCAAGAGAATTGATCGTCGCATCGCATTCATGGGCGATGATACATGGCTTACTATATTCCCGGAGACCCTCTTTGCTCCAAACATGAGCTTTCCTTTCGATTCCTTCAACGTAGAAGACCTGGACACCGTCGACGCCGGTGTCAGGCACCATCTCATTCCTCTGCTGGACAAACCTGTCACCGACAGCGGCTGGGACATATTGATCGCGCACCCTTTAGGCCTGGATCATGCTGGTCATCGCTTCGGAGCCTCTCATCCTCAAACAACTCGCAAATTGCGCGAAGTCAACGTTCTCATCGAAGACACCGTGAAGCGAATGGCAGACAAAGATTTACTGGTGGTGATGGGTGATCACGGAATGGATGCAAAAGGAGACCACGGCGGAGACAGTCCTGAGGAAGTCGAGTCTGCATTGTGGCTGTATAGTAAGACACCTTTGGTGCCTCCCAATGCCCTGGACGAGACTGCGTTTGGCACATCCGCGACATCGTCCAATACATTGCGACATATACTGCAAGAATCTTCATTGCAGACAGGCGTAGCAGAGTTCTTCCACCTGGATGCAAATGCGCACCGAACCGTACAACAAATCTCATTAGTGCCAACGTTATGCCTCTTGCTTGGCATACCTCTTCCTATGAACAATCTCGGCACCTTGATCCCTGAACTGTTCTTGGACAATTCGGCTCCAAGGTCATCATCGTGGCCAAGGTCTCAAGCCGCTGGCCTATCTACCGATCGTCTCATGCACAGTGTCAACCTCAATTCCCATCAAGTTCTTCATTACCTCGAAAGCTATGCGGCGCATCACGGCGGAGCAGATCTGGCTCCTTACGTGCCAAACCTCGTGGCAATGTACAAGACAGCATTAGCTTTCAAGTCGCAGGAGGAGACCTTCATAGCCTTCCGTGCCTTTACGTACGCTACTCTGCAAGTGACACGTAACATTTGGGCACGCTTTGATCCGATCTCCATGACTGCCGGCCTTTCCGTTCTCTTGGGTTCGGCTTTGGTCACTTGGCGCCTGCATGCGCTGTCCTCTTCGTCAGGTGCACTCTGGAAAGCCGGCAGCTTGCGCATGTGCCTAGCTCGAGGCATCTTGGCCATAGCAGGAGCCGTACCGCTGGCCCTCCTTGCCTGGGCTGCGACTCGATCGTTTGGGATTCAAGGGCTCGACTTTTCACGGCTATGTATCTTCATTTTGTGCTTGACCAGTGAGGTAGCGGTTGTGACGTACGACCTCACATGGTCCGCACTCAGTCTGGGATCGGTCGTTCGCGACATGGAAGGCTGGTTGGCGGCGATGATACTGTTCCTGCATGCGATTGGCCTCGCATCGAACTCGTACATCCTGTGGGAGGACTGGGTCGTGCTGTATCTACAACAGATACAGCCCTTGATTTTGATGATTGGAGCCCTGCGGTCTCAGGATTCAAAATTGCGCAAGAGGATTCTGCTATTCGCCAGCCTGGCTCTCGTGCTGAATCGCGTCAGCGGTTTCTCTACCGTTTGCCGTGAAGAACAGCATCCCTACTGCACAGCCACCTTTTATGGTTCAAGTGGCATTAGCATTTCTTCACCCAGCGCCATGGTAGCCGCCCTTGGCGCAGCACTGTTCCTGCCCAGCGCGATTGGCGCTTTCCTCGACCTCAGCAAGTCTCGTCAAGGCTGGTCTCCCTTCTTCCTGCGATACAGCTTCCGAGGTATGCTCGTTGGCGGTCTGTCATACTGGATCGCAGACTACCTCGAACACATCGGCAAATACGAGGGCGCGTGTCAGCTGTACAAAACAACTTTGGCTCGAATGCTTCTCATCTTACCTCTTCTACTGGCTACCACCTTTTGGAGCTCCTCGCCGCTGTGCATAGATGTGAAGGAAGAACGCGTTTCTGACGAGACTGGAGCCAGCAAGACGCAGGTCACCGTCATTGGCTTTGCGAATTCGATAGCATCGTCATACCTCCTAGTCTTCCTCTCTGTCTTCGGTCTACTCTTCCTTTTGTTCCAGCCCATCGGACAAGTGATGTCAAGTCTGGCAATCATAGCACTACTAGCGCTTTTGGAAGCCATCGATACCGATAAGGACGCTTCCATCATCACTGCTCTATTGGAACAAGCCAGACACACGGGCTCGGCGATGGACGCTAGTCGCCTGAGTCAGATCCGTCCCCCATCTTTCCTTTCCATCTGCACCCTGGCGCTTTGGGGATACAGCCTCTTTTTCGCTACCGGACATCAGGCTGTGTTGTCAGCGATACAGTGGAAGACAGCCTTTGTCGGATTTCCCACTCTGACCTATCCTTTCTCTCCAATATTGGTCGTCTTGAACACCCTCGGACCGTTCATGTTATCTGCTCTGGCATTACCGCTTCTAGTCTTCTGGAACGTTGCGCCAACGCTGCGGGGAGGCAGCACTCTTCCAGTGCTATCCAACCTCATGACGGCATGCTTAGGATTCATGCTATACCACACAGTCGTCACGCTGTCTTCTGCGTTATTCGCCGCGCATCTTCGTCGGCATCTCATGGTCTGGAAGGTTTTCGCTCCGCGATTCATGCTTTCGGCCATCACCTTGCTCGCCGTGGACGCCACCATATTAGTTGGCAGCATAGGATGGGGTGGACTGGGAGTGTTGCGCAAATTGGCGAACACGTTTGGTACAGTGTGGCAGTAGCATCAGCGATTAGAGTCAGAATGAAGCTGGACATCTGTGATGAGCTTTACTGGAAGTATTCAAGTACGATCGCGTGAGAGTCGTGTTGTGGAGCGTTGACGTTGAACGTTGCCTCCTTGCCCTGCGGTCGTAGTTGACTATCGCTTGATGTCGCTCAAGCTCAAAGGCGACAAACCCAAGAAGAAGAAGAGATCGCACCGGGAGGTCGACAATGCAGATCTCGGAGAGGGCAGTTCGGGTGGCACGGTGAAAGAGCGTTATGGCAAGAACCCAGAGGGTGAGTCAAGACAGGCAAGGACAGGAGTACCAGATGAAGCTGACCACACGGGTCTCCTGACTGTCTGTACTTGCATCATCGAATGCGTGCACTCCTGTCCCTGGATCCCGCGACACACAGGCTGGGTGCTCACTCTAGCACACGATGATCTGGTCGGGCCCAGCTTCATCACATCTCGTGCGCAACTCGCAGACAACGGTCATCCTATTGCACTAGCTTCCAACCCGATCAACCACAAAGCATATCCTTACCCATTGAACGATGGTCAGACCGCAGAAACAGGCGAGCCCACGACCATCGACGCCATCTGGCGCTGTGCCAGAGTGCCAGAGTCGGACGACAAGGTCACCTTCAAGAGTGCACAGGACAGGTACCTGGCTTGTGACCAAGTCGGAGAAGTGAGCGCAGAACGAGAGGCACGCGGCGCACAAGAAGAGTTCATACTGGAACGCCTCGAAGAGAAGGGCAAAGGGGCCTATGCTATACGCTCTGCAGCATGGGGGAAATACATGAGCCTCGATGAAGTGGTCGGAGGCAAGATTGAACTACGATGTGATGCAGATAGCATAGGAGACGATGAGGTCTGGTATGTCAAGATGCAGGCCGAGTTCCTTGGGAAAATGGAAGAAGAAAAACGCAAGAGACAACGGCAATTGCAGCCAGACGATGGGATTGTCATCATCGGAGACCTTAAAGCAGCAGAGGATGCTAATATGTGAGTGGATCAGGGTCTTCGATTTCTGGAGAATGCGAGGCTCATCATGCTGTTCCCAGCCGCAAATACCAAGCAAGAGTGGGTAGTCAATTCGCCAGCAGCGCCGAGGCAACCCGAGAATTACGGAAAGCAAAGGAGGAAGGCCGTATGGCTGAGGCCATGTTGGATCGACGGCGGAAGCTCAAGAGTGATAGATATTGTTGATGTCCACGATGCTGTTCAGAAATTGGGGTCACGTGCTCTTAGCTGCGCATGAAAGCTAGTTATTAAGGCTGGCTGTAGGTAGCTAGGCGTAACTGCGCATTGATGTCGACTTTGCACGATAATGCAGTCTGTCTTCGAGTGTATTCTAGACCGACTCAGCATTGCCTTTGCGTGCTGAGTATGTTCTCAAGCACGTCACGCAATTGCCACAGCTGAGCCTTGGTCCGGCTCCAACCGCTATGTCCAGGAGCACATGGCGCAAGAAGGGGCTGTGGATGCTGAGCCCGAAGGGCAAAGCCTCTACGCAGATGAGGAGGAAGATGTGAACGCAGATCCCAACGAGTTCGACCAGCGACCACCCGAATGCATGCCCTTCGGTCAGACCCCGGCCTTTGAGCTAGTATCGGGCTTCTTTGAGAAGCTGCAGGACATGAGGGGCAAGAGAACTAGCAAGGGTGCTCGTGGATCGACCGACAAGAAGAGAGATGCTCTCCAACGTATCTTTACAGTGCGTCGCCTAGCCACGCTTGGGCGACTGCCACTGACAGACGATCGCGTATATAGGGCTGGCGTACTGAAGTAGGAAAGGACCTATACCCACTCGCAAGACTTCTCCTCCCAGAAAGAGATCGGTACAGAGCTACATATGGGACCAAAGAGCAGGTTTTGGCCAAGATTTACATCAACGTCCTGAACCTAGCGCCACACAGCACACCTGCCGACCGTCTCCTCAAGTGGAAACAACCCACCCGAGAGAGTGTAAGCACTGCGCAATCAAGCGTTCTCGTCACATGAAGAGTGCTGAATTCGGCACCAGCAAGCGTCTGGAGATTTTGCAGAGGTAGCATTCGCAGAGATAGCAGCGAGATCCACAGTTGAGAAATGTCGGATGTCCATCGAAGAGGTCAACAATAAGCTAGACGAGCTTTCTCAGACCACCAAGCTGTATGCCCTGCGGTCTTTCCTGCTTCGCGTCTGAGCTGACAATCGCTTCAGGGAGCAGAAATGCAAGATCGTGGCCGCTCTAAACGAGAATTTGACCGCTCAAGACCAGAAGTGGCTGATTCGGATCATCCTGAAGGACCTCAAGATCTCACTTGGCGAGAAGATGGTCCTTTCGTGTATTCATCAGGATGCAATTGATCTCTTCAACGTCTGTTCAGACTTGCGAGCCGTCTGTTGGAAGCTGTGGGATACGTCAAAGCGTCTGCCAAACGAGGACAACACTGTCCACCTGTTCCGCGCTTTCAGGCCAATGCTATGCAACCGAGTCAAGAACGACTTCGACGATATAGTCAAAGCGATGGGATCGAGCAAGAAGAATGTAACTCTGTTCAATCTATGCATTACCTTTCGAAAAGGGTCTAACGCCATTTCATCTCAGCCAAAACCATTCCTCATTGAGGAGAAGCTCGATGGCGAGCGCATTCAGTTGCACAAGAGGGGCGAAGAGTACCGCTACTTTTCGAGAAAGGACAAGGACTATACCTACCTTTATGGCTTGGACCGAACTAGTACCGAAGCTGCTTTGACGCCCTTCATACATGACTGTTTCTCGTCAGATCTAGAGGAGATCATACTCGATGGAGAGATGGTGGTTCGAGACCCTAACACCGATAGATATTTGAAGTTCGGTACCCTCAAGACAACAGCCATCAACCAATGGAAGAACTCGGGTGGACCTACAGTCACCTACAAGGTCTTTGACGTTCTGCACGCTAAGCTCAAAGGCAAGCCTCCCAAGAGTCTTCTCGAGCATCCGCTCAACCAGCGAAGAGAAGTCTTACGTAAATTCATCAAGCCCAAGAAGGCTAGAATCGAGATCGCCGAGGAAATACTCGGGACTGGAGCCAAAGATATCAAGGACCGTATGGCATGGATCCTCGAAAAGGCCGGTGAAGGCCTTGTCATCAAGAACTTGGACTCGGTGTACACCCTGCACGGGCGCGAGGACGACTGGATCAAAGTCAAGCCAGAATACATGGACTCTTTGGGTGAGGAGGTTGACGTCCTGGTGATGGGCGGGTTCTGGGGCAGCGGGCGTCGAGGCGGTACGATTGGCTCCTTTATGTGCGGGGTCCTCGATGAGCCAGACGATGGCCCTCGTAAATTCCTGTCATTCTGCAAAGTGGGCTCTGGCTTTTCTATGGAGGATTTCGAAAGCATCGCGCAGCATCTCAACGGAAAAGCTCGTGACTGGGTCAGAGGGATGCCAGATCCAGATGGATACGTCTTTGGGGCCGAAAAGCCGGACGTGTGGTACAAGCCTGAAGACTCGTTTCTCGTAGCTGTCAAGGCCGCGGAAATTCAGGCAGATGCCACCAACTACGGAGCAGAAGTTTGTTTGCGCTTTCCTCGGGCACAAAAGATTCGTTGGGATATGAAACCCGAAGACTGTCATCGATATCAAGTGGATTTCCTGACTATGGCCACGTCCAGTCGATCCAAGACAATAGCAGATAACTTTACCCAAAAGCGCAAAACAGTCGTCCGGAGCGCAAAGGCGTCAGTGCTGGCCAGTATGCAAGCAGCCGATGTATCAGGAGTGAAAAGTGAGAGTAAAATGTTTGATGGCACGATCTTCTATATACTGGAGGGAATGATGGAGGGAGACAAGCCGGTCCCAGAGTACACCAAGCAAGAGCTAGAGAAGATCATTGTCGCGCATGGAGGGAAGCGCTGGTCCACGGTGCCAAAGGAGCATGATTCGATGATCATCTGCAGTAGAACCAATTGTAAGCAGCCCTTTTGCGATATCTGCCATACTGCTAACGTGCATACGTCGAATAAGTCTTGAAGGCCAAACAAATTTCCAAACAAGGCCACGATCTGGTGCATCCTCAGTGGATCTTGGACTGTGTCGATGAAGGCCAGAGGCTACCATTGTCAAAAAGGTACATCATCACAGTGTTCAAATGGCTTGCAAGTTATCTGACGCTGTTTTATAAGACATTACGCTTACATGACTGAATCAACTGCCAAAAAGCAAGACGAACCTGACAACAACAACGACGCAGAAGGTTCAAAATCGGCGCAGAAGCCTCTTTTCGCCAGAGACACATCTTCATCGCCAGATGTTCCTCCGTTAAAACGCTCTAAGGTCGCTAATGGGAAGGCAAAGAATGCCAATCATAAAACCATATCTGGTAACGAAGACAGCCTTCCAGAATCATCTGCAGCATCTACAGAAGCGTCGTCTGACGAGGCAGACCAGCAAGTGAGTCATCGTCCTCATGGGATCCGCAGCTCTGATGGCTAACGCTGCAGATATTAGACTAGCCGGCAACAAAACCCACGTCCAGCAGTGTCTTCAAAGCGCAGCGACTTGGGCCCTGCATCAACCTCAACAGCAGTCAAAGAGGACGATGTCGCTCGATCTGGGATGGGCGCCTTCACAAGCAATACAACATACGATACTGAGAAGATCTTCACCGATCTAACATTCTACCTGGACACGCTCACCAATGCATCAAAAAATGAGTTGCTAACCTCTGAAGGCGCAGCAGAAGGCGGCCAGATAGAGGATAAGCAGTAAGTGCAATATTGAACCGTATGGAGGTAACTAGATGGCTGAAGGAAGCTACGATGCAGGCTGCAAGAGGCTGGAGACTGGCTTCAGGCTGCAGGTGGCCGCTTGACGGACAGACTCAGTGAACCATCGTTAACTCACATTATCGTTGGCAAGGACACTTCCAGGTATGTGCGGTTTTGTACGCATTAGGCATGGGTCATGTTCACATGTGGGCGTAAGCAGAGTTCTCGAGCTCTCGAGACGTACTCGCGAGCCCAGAGCGCGCAGACTCGTTACCAGCAATTGGGTGGAAGACTGCGTGGAGCAAGAGACTCTGCTGGAAGAGTCCTGGTACCCTGTATACGCCGATGCGTGATAATAATTATCCTCTTGTCGCTAGCGAACGGTTTCCCCATGATTGGCATTGAAATGCTCTCTGCTCTGCCGCGCATACATAACATACGGAACTACACGATTGCGGGAACACCTGAGCGTGACAGCAATTATTTTGAGAGGATCGGCACACCATTGCTCTGAGATGGTTGAGTAGATGTGAGAGCGCCATTAACCTCATCCAGCAGCTCTTCGGAATCCAGTATGTGGCCGTTGACCGCCGACAAGACCGCCTGCAGAATAGCAGTTGTAGAGTCGGTATTGTCGCCGACGCCCCAGCTGCTTTCTTTTGCCTTGTTGATGAGCTCTACATATGAGCCGGCTCGTACATCAGTGCCTTGCCCGATGGCAGCTTCAGAGAACTCTCTGACGGAGAGGTCGATGTCAAAGGCTTGTCTCAGAGCGTCCAGCAGGGCAGATATAGGACCATTGCCAGCGCCGGAAATTGTCCTTTCTTTGCTGCCATCAAGAATATGACCTGTGAAGAACCTATTTTTCGCATTTGGATTCGTTGCTGTCAAGCCAGACGGCGATGTAGCTGAGATTGACCCAGTATTGGAGGCCACAGACAGCGATCCACCTTCTGCATGGGGTGACCGGCCTAAGGTGTAGTCTAGCAGCACAAAACGGCCCTGATAGCCCTCGCCGTAATGATATGTCTGTCGGAAGATGCGTTCGATGTCTTCCTGCGACATCTCCTTGCTCGTACGGTCGGCAACCGCTTGGATGACCTGGTAGAAGGAGACTTGCATCTTGCGAGGCATATCGAGACCCAGACGTTCTTGCACGATATACGACACTCCTCCTTTGCCAGACTGTGAGTTGACCCGGATGACCGCTTCGTACGTGCAGCCAAGGTCGGCAGGATCGATGGGAAGATACGGGATCTCCCAAATACCATCGCCTCTGCGCTTTTGCGCTGCGAAGCCCTTTTTGATCGCGTCTTGATGTGATCCGCTGAAAGCACAAAAGACGAGCTCGCCAGCATATGGATGCCTTTGGTGAACAGGTAATTCGTTGCAAGCCGTTACGATGTCGATGATCTCGTATAAATCCGAAAAGTCAAGCTTTGGCGAGATGCCTTGTGTGTACAAATTGAGGGCGATCTGAACAATGTCGACGTTCCCAGTTCGCTCGCCATTTCCAAAGAGGCAGCCCTCGACTCTTTGGGCTCCAGCTAGAATGCCGAGCTCTGTTGCAGCCGTCGCACACCCTCGATCGTTGTGACAATGCAGACTGATGCACGCGCTGTCACGATCTCGCAGATGGCGGCAGAAGTATTCAATCTGGTCGGCGTAGTGGTTGGGTGTCGAGATCTCCACTGTTGCGGGCAGATTGAAGATTATAGGGTGCTCTTTCTTCCTATCCTTGCCTTCAAACCAGCAGTCGGACACTTGATTGCAGATATGGTGAGCAAAGTCTTCTTCTGTTTGTGAGAAGGTCTCGGGCGAGTATTCGAATTGCCACTCAGTACCATCTCCACGGGCAATGCTCTCGTTGACTAGCTCGCGAATGATCTTCACATGTCGAAGAGCTAGGTCCACCGTCTGTGGCTTGTCGTTGTTGAAGACGACTGAGCGGAAGCAAGGAGAAGTAGCGTTGTACATATGGAAGATGACTCTTGGATAGCCTTTGACGGCCTCGAAAGTCCGTCGGATTAGGTCTTCACGTGCTGGCGAAAGTACCTGTGTGGACAAACATGAGTCACAGCTTGAAGATATTGATAGTGTCACAGGACCGCAAAGTAGAAGAACTGACCTGCATCCACACTCCCTCTTCGACTCCCATTTTCTTGTCCACCAGCATGCGGACAAAGCTGAAGTCGGTGTCCGACGCGGCAGGATATGCCACTTCAATCTCCTTGAAGCCGATTTTAACCAACTAGCAGTGGTCAACGACGACCATACACCATCAGCTTCAAGTCTTGGACAGCAAAATGCCTGCTGAGCTGCAATAGCCATCATGCTGAACGACTGACCAGTTCGAAGAACCGCGTCTTCTGCTCAACGTTCATGGGATTGACAAGGGCCTGATTGCCATCGCGCAGGTCGCTGGACAGCCATCTTGGCGTAGCTGTGATTTGCCGGTTTGGCCATGTCCTGTCAGGAATATCGACAGGCTTGAACGGTCTTGTAGACGCAAGGCGAGTCAGTATGTGGGGTGCTCCTGGCTCCGCCGCCCGAGCCGGTTTTTGTATGAAGGTGCTCACTTGTACTTTGTCGAGGGATCCTTGAGCATCGGCATCTTGTCAGGGCAAGACCGTTCAGCCTGTGGTCTTCTCTTCTTGTTATTGCGGTCTCAAGCGAAACTGTCAGCAAGTGGAGCCCAAGTCATCTGCAGACAGGGTGATCGAAGCTCAGGACGCAGAAGAATGCGAAACCGATGCCCGCTCTTGGCTTACAACAGCAACACAGATACCATCAAACGCGCCAGTGGCCTTGTGGTTGCTCTCAGACACACCAAGATGGCCAGTCTCGGTCGCCAGGTCTGCCTCGCCTGCCGTCGCAGCATACGCACGCAGCAAACTCCAGTCGCATCAACTAGCACGCTACGGCCCTTTTCGACGAGCAGCCCGACGCAGCTCAAGCTCACTGCAGACAAGCTCGAGAAGGACGACCCTAGAGATATGGAGAATCTCGGGGATTTCATGTATGATGACATCCCTTGGTACGGCCATCTTCAGCTGGAAAAGGATCGCGAGAAGCTCCACCTCTTGCGATTAATCGAGTTTCAGTTTCCAGAGTTCGAAAGTGAGGGCTATGCGGCTTTGATGAGCTCGAAGGCGTCTTGTCAGCTGATCTCGTCTCTCATCTCGTCTCTACGCCTCGTTTGCTGCGTCGCACTACCACCTCATGGCGGCAGAGTTTCACGTAGAATACCAACCCAAGAAGGACAACTTCGTCAAGGTCCGATCCGTGTTCCGCTTAGGGGATCCAGCACATGCCGAGAGCCGCAAAGCCGTTCTCAAAGTCTCCATAGGCGCCCTCGCCAATCTCGGCGGGAGTGTGCTGGCGTCTGAAGAAGCACAGCACAAGATCAAACTGCTGGCCGGACCACGATGGGATCCTAGCACAAACACCATCAAGATATCTTGCGACAATTATCCAACGCACAACATGAACTCGAAATGGTGTTCGGATGCCCTGGATAGGCTCATCTCGGCTGCTATTGTGAGGACGATCTCAGTGATGCGGGTGCTTCTTGGGATAGGATTTCTGAAGACCACATCGCTCGCAGGACACCTCGGATCCTATGACCGATATCCCTTTGGACACCAGCCATGTTCGTGCCCGAGAGCGTAGAAAACAGAGGAGGTCGGGTATCTCCAAAATTCCTGCAGACTGGCTGCCTCCTCCACGTGATGATGCTGTGTCTGAGCTAGAAGACACTAGGCAATGACCGTCGGACCTATGTGATCGCAGGAGACTGTCGATGTAGTAATCTCGCGGGCATGAGACGTGCACGTATCAATGTTCTGCATATGTACTCAACCAAGTCTCTGTGTAAAGCAGAGGCGACGACGCCGAGTGATACATCTTGATGAAGCTACAATTGCCGTACAACTGACAACAGCAGATCAATTCTCAGAAACGTATGCTGAATATCGGAACATCTTTGTCAGTACTACAGCAGGCTACTGTGGTTGATTACCAGGCATGCTTACCGGCTGGGAAAAGACCCTCTCGGCCCTGCAGGGATCCTCTGCGAAAGTCAAGATAGCAAGTCGCTTAGCGTCTCGGGGCGTAGTGAGACTGGTAATATATACATACCTCCACCAGTCGCTGCTCTCCTTTGCGATGATGTCAATTCTGTCACCTTCTCGGAAAGACAAGTCGCCGGGCTCGGCAGAGCTATAATCGAATTGCGCAGTACAGGAGCCAATACCGCGGTTTGGAGTCGGAGCAGCTGCATGATGGACAGGTGGAGGGGGTGGTGGAGTCGCTGCGGCCGATTGCTATGAGTGACATCTGAAATCAGCTTCGCCGTGGTCTTTGTGAAAGCTCTTGCAACAAAAGAGCAATCGCAAGCAAAAACTACACTCAGCTTACCCGATAGCTTGAAGGTTTTGACATCTTGGGGGCCGGAGCTGCTGGCGCAGGAGCAGCTTCTGCGGCCTTATTGGAATTGTGGTAATTCTGGCCGCCAAGTACGTGCTTGTTCAGCAAACCTCCAGCAGCAGACGCAGTGCTGCCAGCAAATTTAAAGGCAGATTGGATCTTTGGATTGTTCAAGTCTTGTCTGCTTGGGACTGTGATTCCGTACTTGTTCGTAGGGGCAGCAGAATGACTGGGTGGCGGCGACGCTCCAGCGGCCGCTGAAGCCGGTGACTGCGGCGTTGCTGGCCGGTTGGCATTCTGTGCAGGCGGAGAGAGGACTGATGAAGGTGTGAGATCAACAACGGTGCTTTGACTTGAGCGAATGTCCCGCTTGGCCAGGCGGATTGCAAGAACTCACGTGCTGCCATCATCCGGCCGCCTGCCTGGCTTGCGAACGTATTGTTTGCGGATGACGAGGATCCAGCTGCAGCCCATCCAGCGAAGAGTTCCTTGCGAGACTCAAAGTATCTGCGTTGCCGAACAACATTGCTCAGCTTCTCGCTGTACTGCCTAGGCTCCCGAGAAAGATGCCCAGCCGATTGGGTCGCTCACTCGTCTAGCAGAGTGTAAAAGGCCTGCACATCTGCAGGAGTCATGTTTGCGAACGGCATCCTGCAAGTGAGCTTCGTGCCAGTGTGCTGTTTTGAGTCGACTGCTCTTTGCTTCTTTGCGTCGAGTTGCCGCAATGCCAACCTGCCACTGCTTCATGCGTCACCGGTCTGGATGCCGCAGCGACAATCCAAGATACCTGGCAGGCTGGCATTCGGAAACCAGGCAGGTCCTACTTCCTCATCATTGCACGAGTCACCAGAATTCCAACATAAGACTGTCTTGCAGTACTTCCACAACAAATGAATGAATGGCACAGGTGTCCGGACATTGACAGGCAATACCCGTTCCACCATCGTGCTCAGCCCAGTATAAACAGTACAGCCAGTAAAATGCTAGGAAAAAGCGTGTCTACTGCACGTATCGCAGCGTGTAATACCGTCAAGGCACGGGAGGCGTAATCGTATACAATCTAGGGATGAAATTGGGGTGCCAGCGCGGCGGTCTCGAGAGGCAGCACAGCTCCATCGTCAAAAGTATGGACTGGCATAGCAAAGAAGCTTGCTTGAAGCGTGACTCCCCTGATACCTGCACGAAGCGCGCGCCTGTTGCAGCGCTTTTGCGGCGGTGCTACGAAGGGGGTAGAGAGGGGAGCTCGACCGATGAACTATGCGAGGTGATAAGAATCATGGATGGCGACGTTCAAGATATGGCGATGTTGATAGAGGTATTTGGCGTCCGAGCGGCTTCGTGTTTTGGGTATAAGCGAAGAAGTAGTTGGCGGTTGTCGAGCACGCGGCGGGCGAGGAGATGCAGTCCGTGCGTTCTCAACCTCGACTCAAGGAGGACTGAAGCGGACCAAGTATTGCATTCAAAGTACTTCACCCATGAAGTGCGACGGGTGCGAAGCGTTTTGAACGTTGAAAAATTGGATTTGGGAACTGCCGACTGCTTCATGCGCATCTGCACGTGATGAACTCGATGAACTTGGACATGCCGCCTCTACGAGGCTCTTGCTCCTCGTGGTCCATGTATTCCCCGTTCGTCATTTGCTGTCCGCCATGGTTGCCTTGATTGCGAGCATCTTCTGACCGCATTGCCGCTGGCGATACCTGGCCCAATTGATTGCCTGGAGAAGGCTGACCATTGCCGAGCGACTGGCTTGTACCATTGCGCGAATCGTAGAGGTCGTTTCCTGCATATCTCTCACTGCCTGACACATAGCCTGTTCCAGTAGCTGGGGCATAAGGGTAGATTCCTGGAGTGCCGACTGGCGGCTGACCAGATGATTGGCGCTTGGGCTGCGCTGGTGGTTGACCAGCTTGAGGACCAGGTCGCCCCGCAGCGATAGCCACGTTCGATGCCGAAGGCAGGTCCGACTGTCGGCCCCCTTTGCCTCGAGATCCATTGCGCACGAGTGCCGGTGACGGTGGGGCGACTCCTGGCTGCTGACCATTAGCGGCCGCCGCTGCTGCTGCAGCCTGGGCAGACGCCCGTTGTGCATGTCGCTCAGCGCGCTCGCGCTCGCGCTGCTCGCGAGGAATGCCCGAGGAGCGGTGTGGACGATCATATTGGTTGGCGGACTGAAGAAGAGTGGCCGCGGGCTGCACGCGTTGTCAGCCTAGATTCGATGTAAGCGGGCTAGAAACTGCTCACGGTACCGGCTTCCCAACCCTTGCCGTTGTTCAATAGCATCCAATCATACATGCCATCCTCAGGCTCGCCATTGTTCTTCAAGACCTTGGACAAAAGTTCGCGCAGGAAGTCATAGTCGGGCGTCTCTTCGAAGCCTAGCTTGCGAACGTAGTTGAGGTAGATTGCAAATTCCTCCGGTAGACCTTCGCACAGCTCCTTGATAGGAGTCGTCTGCTTCTTCTCTCCAATCTTCTCGTACTTTTGCTTGTTTGTCGCTGCCTTCAGACCTTGCCAAGGAAGTCCACCCCGCAAGAAGTACATGAAGACGTGGCCGAGAGCTTCCAAGTCGTCTCGCCGGGATTGTTCTGTCGCGCGAACGTAAGTCGTGTAGCTTGAGACTACGCCGGCGAATGCTTACCTCGACCCAAGTGAGTATTGATACTCATATATCGTGCGGTGCCGGAAAGACTCTTGCGCTCCCTATATGGAATGTGCTGTTTTGTCTTAGGGTCACGGTACTGCTTTGCCATGCCAAAATCGACCACGTGGACCACGTTGGCGCCCTTGGTGTTCGGTCGTCCTATAAGAAAATTATCGGGCTTGATGTCTCGATATATCAAGTTCTTGTCGTGAATGGTTTGCACTCGCGTTAACTGTGCAGGGACGGTCCCATGAGTCAGCTCGGGCATTGTGAGGAATACAAATGATAGGCACCATTTGCTTGGCGGTCATTACCACCGTTTTGACACTGAATTTGCGGCCGCACATATCAAACAGGTCCTCTAAGCTTGGACCGAGAAGGTCGATGACCAAAATATTATGCAGGCCCTCTTGACCAAAATAATAGACCTGTGGGACGCCGGCTGTTGTCAATCATACCCGTTGGAGACGGTACTGTGAGCACGAGGCAACGGGAAAATGATGGTACAGGAACGCACGCGAGCCCGCCAAGATTTTGTATGTTCTGTACTCATCGCGTAGCTGTGGTGCGTCGCTCTTTCGCGGCTCCTGTGCATGGCATATAACAGCGGCGTCAGCTCGACTCGCCAAACAATGGACCTTCGCACAACCGTAGACTGACAAACTTGATCGCCACTGTCTGATTGTTGAGAAGGTTTGTGCCTGTAGATAGTGTCACAATGCGACATTTTGCGAAGCATGGATGATCAGTTCTACTGCACGACGAACAAGTGCGGTTGACAAGTGCACCAACCTTCAAAGATGACACCGAACTGATGCAGGAGAATAGGCGCACTATGAGCGTTGTGTAATGGGTCGTCGTACTAGATGCGTATCTCGACTCACGCTGCCTTCGCCAATCTTCTTGCCCACGCGATAGTGCACGCCGACAACGTTCGAGCTGCCAGAGCTGCAAAGACATGACGATATTAGCTATTGCTGAGATCTATCAATGACGCTAGGGCCGGCGTAGATATGCCTGTGCGGCTCCAGCGCGTGCGCCGGTGCCTCATAGCGGCATCTGGCGGTGCGCTTTCGGGGCGTTGCGTACGGCACTAACCTGTGTGAGGTGTGAGCGGAAGGAGCCATCGAGGAGGCCGTGGCTTGCTGTGCGACTGCAGCCGATGCCCTGAGTATTCAGAAACAAGATATTGCGCGCCAGCAAGGTAGATGCGAGTCCGAGTCGTCAGATGAGGCCAAGTCTGGTGCTCGCTTGCGCACCGGGCAGGACAGAGGGGGCTCACATTCACAGACCTCCAAGGCGTCGACAAGTACGCAGGCCCACACTAGCAGTCACTTTGGAGACGTAGTTTTGGCTGGATGCACGCGCAACCGAGGTGCTCGTGGTCGTTGCGAATGCCGTTGGGTGGACCTTGATCTTGCTAGTGAGGGTGAAGGGTCGACTCGGGAACACAGCCAGGGAGCGACCCAAGCAGCGAACGCACAGTCGCTCGACCTCGATACACCGTCGCAATGTGTCCCAACTGGACGTGCGGTTGCCTGCGAGCTCTCCGGGCGTTGTCGGTTGGGGTGTCGCCAGGAATGTCTGTCTGCACCTCCTGCTTGCCAGCCACCGCGGAGGACGGGTTGATCGCATGGCGACTCTGGCAGAAGCAAGCATTACACGAACACACAGGCTTAGCACAGTCGTCGAAGACTAATACCATAACGGTACTGTCGTCTGATTTCTTCGACGCAAGATAACGCTTCCCTGTAGCCTGTGTGGTCCCGTCACAGGACGTTATGCAGTACGATCAACCCCAAATCTCACAACTTCAGTGACTACTCGTTGCCTTCGCGTCTCGAGGCCACCAGCAAGATGCACAGACCTGGAAGGATGCCGCTGGTGCGGGCGCCCTCCTTAAGCCAGCAGCTTTGGCCTATCTTTCCTCCGGACCGCTGCCTCTGTGTCTATGCACGTGTGCCGGCATGCACAAGGGCTTGCAATGCGACGAGCTTGCACAACTGGACTGACGCCGCGTTGTGCCTGCTGCAACGTATCGCTGAATGCTGGAGTATCTAACGACGACTCCTGCTCAGACTGAGGATTTGGTAGCACCCTTGTGAACACTTCGCCTCTACAAGAGGCACCCTCGAGGGCGGCAGGACCGTCTTCTCAAGCGTGCACTGCTGCTGCTGCTGCTGCTGCTGCTGCTGCTGCTGAAGTGAGTAGAGCCTCTCATTCAGGTCACGCTTCATTCAAAGGTCTAGATCTTGCCGGACGAGTTCCACAAAGAGCACAGCAGCGACGACCGCAGCTCTGGCCAGGCAAGGTGTAAGATTGTGCTACACTGGCTATCAAGAGGCCAAACCTCACTGAATACGATACGAACTACGATACCAACGCAGCGCTCCTTTGCGCCATCTATCGCGGCAACCATCACCTCCGTACTTCATCGCCGTCCTCTGCGGTCTAAGACTGTCGTAGCGGCCCAAAGCAAATCCTGCAACATTTGCTGCATCATCTAGCGCGGCCTAAGACATTGGCGCAAAGTAACGAGACCATCATATCGAGCTCTTCAGCCTTTTATAAGTCTCCAACAAGATGCGGCGAGCAAGACGTGGTGGTGTCGCAGACCGAGGCACCGGCCGAGGCCGTACTAGCCCGCCTGGAAGCAGCCGTAACTCGGAACGAAGCATGGGATCCAATGGCTCGAACGATTCACCAGTTCCAGCTGGACGTGGACGCGGAGGAGCGCGCGGCTCGCCGCACGGCAGCATGGCCAGCATGCCTAATCGACAAGACTCTGCTGTTGCACCGGATCTCGAATACGCAGATGCACAGCCCCTTCAGTGGGGCTACAATAGATCTGATCAACAAGAACAAGCCAGGCAAGACAGCTCTCGGGAAAGCTTGGCCACTGATACCTCGGGTCTGCAGAACAATCGCTTTACAGCTGGATCTCAAGGCGATTTCATGCGTCGATACGACTCGCCACCTGCGTCCGTATACTCTGACCTTTCGCAACTTAAGCGTACTGCCCCGTATGCCATGTTGAGCGATGCAGCTCTCGGCCACAACGATTCCTTTGATTCAATATCCGAACGAGGAAGTGATTATGGCGGAGGGAAAGGTGGTCGCGTGGCATTTGACGAAAAGTCCGCTCATGGCTACGCACCATCGGCATCAGGCGTCAGTGTCTCGGACAATCCAGGCTTCCTTGCCGTTCCAGAATTGCGACATCGACAACCAAGCCTAGCAGGAAGCACCTCGGATTTCATTGGCGGATTTGGTTTCGATCCGAATGGCAGATTTAGCTCAGCTATGTCTGTTGCTTCCTCGGATCGTGAAGCTACATCTGATGCTTGGGTCAAGCGACAACGTATTAAACCCGGAAGAGCGAAGACCAAGAAAGTCAAGCTCACAAAGGGGCGTTTCATTACGGAATATGGTGAGCATAAACCTCCTATAGATACAATGCTTTCGTGAAGGTGAGAGCTGAAGGTATCCTGCGATAGATGCTCCGTCGGCTGTGCGCAATGCTAATGCTGCCGGTGGATATGGTCACATGGCGGAGGAAACGGAGTTTACCCACATGAGGTATACGGCAGCGTAAGTATCTGCATGTCTCGCTTGCACAATATCATACTCAAGACATATCGGACTCCAGCACTTGCGATCCTGACGATTTCTTAGCAAATCAAGGGTATTCTTTGCGGCCAACGAAGTACGGTAGAAAGACGGAGCTCCTCATAGCTATGAGTAAGCTGTGCACCTCCTGTCAAGCGACACAGATCTGACAGGGCAATACTACACAGCTTATTACAATGAGCCCAGAGAACTCGTCGCGGTGAGTCAGGAATGGATAGACTTTGAATAGCCCCACTGAGGTTCCTTCTTTCGATAGCGCACACTGTTTGGCATTCAGACAAATATCCGTGACATGGTCACATCCAAATGGTCAGAATTCCAGCTACCTAACAAAAGAGATCTGGAAGACGGTAGCGGAGGCAACAGCGGTGAAGCGTCATGGAAGAAAATTGTCGTGGCTATCATCCTTGATGGAATCGACCCAGCCGACAAAGCTGTTTTGGAGTGAGTCCATCGCAATGCCTGAAAAGCTTGCCGTTTCTCCTTACATACGATGTCTTGCAGTATTTTCGCTGCGCAAGGCATATACCAGGATTCGATCATGAAAAAGGACATCGATGGTGTTCCGACCGTTTGCCATATATTCGAGTATACTACGCAAATCAGCATTTCTGAGAAACCACAGCTCATCTTTCCGGCGAAGAACAAGGCAGAAGGCCTGGTCCCGGTGCAATTCATACTCTGCATCAAAGCAAAGAACGCGAAAAAGATTAACAGCCACCGTTGGCTCTTCAATGCCCTCGGGAGACACCTCAATCCGGAAGTCTGCGTGCTCATTGATGCTGGAACCAAACCGCAGCCGAAATCCATCTACCTCTTGTGGGAAGCATTCCATCACAACAAATCACTTGGAGGCGCAGCGGGGGAGATTCATGCCATGTTGGGCAAGTGGGGCCGTTTACTGTTCAACCCTCTTGTCGCGGCGCAGAACTTCGAGTGAGTGGCAATCTCAGAATAGCCGCCTTCATGAGCTAAAGCAGTACATTCGCCTCAAGATACAAGATGTCCAATGTGTGCTATTACACGGTGTGCTCATATGATCGAAGAAATTTACCTGACCGACTTTTCTGCAGATCCTCGACAAGCCGACCGAGAGTGCTTTCGGCTATGTATCCGTTCTCCCAGGCGCATTCTCAGCGTATCGCTACAGAGCTATCCAAGGACGGCCATTAGACCAATATTTCCATGGAGATGGTAGGGAATCATCTGTCATGCTAACCGCGTGGCCGGAAATTCATTGGCTTACTTCTGTCTTGCATGTCACTTCATCTAGCCACCATGGCTGCGCGCATGGGTGACAAATATAAGCAAATGAGCATCTTCACAAAGGTAGGTCAGACAAGGGTCAAGTGTGAGATCATACTAATCTCTACCTCCATAGAACATGTTTTGTAGGTATAGCAGTCCCGACGTGGAGTCAAGGCTAACATTTCAAATTGTCCTCAGTGGCAGAAGATAGGTAAGAAAGGTGTTCACAGGTCGAAAGCCCAACCTGAAGCTCCTTGCATCAGGATTCTCTGTTTCGAACTCGTCGCCAAAGCTGGGGAGAAGTGGACGCTTGGATACGTCAAGCCATCGAAAGCCGAGACTGACGTGCCCGAGGCGGCGGCTGAGCTCATAGGTCAACGCCGTCGATGGTTGAATGGCTCACTAGCAGCTAGTATCTACAGTCTGTGGCACTTTGGTAGAGGCAAGCCAGAGTTCTATAAACTCCATTTATCCTGAACCCAGTTGACTCTTCAAGATGCAGTCTACTTGTCTGGGCACGGAATGATTCGGTTGGCAATGCTGCACGTGCAAGCGTTGCTCAATCTTGTGACGGTATTCATGGGTTTCTTCGCTCTGGCAAACTTGTGAGTACTGATGAGGAAGAAGAACCATTCCTTACTGACAACATGCATAGCTACAACACCTTCGGTAGGCGTTTGTGGCAAAAGTGCGTACTAGCGTTCCTGACTTGTCTTCGTCGAAAAAGCTATCATTATCGACATTATCGCCACGAAGTGAGTCTCGTTTCTCTGAGCTACAGCAGAGCGCTGAGAAAGTGTACCGGCAGTCTCCGTAATCCTCAACTTGCCGGCGGAGGCGACCCCGAATCTATACACTGCTGGGCAGGTAAGCCGCTCGAAGACCGGGGAATTGGATTCATACACGACCACGACGTCTTGGGGTGAGGAGCATGCACGTCGAGAGCTTGCAATGCCGATAAGGGTACTGACGCCACTCCTTAGAATTGTCAATACCGGCTTGAAGATGGTATACCTGGCACTACTGGCACTACAAGTCATTCTGGGCCTGGGTAACCGACCCAAGGCGGAGCGCTTTGCATACGCAATGTCCATCTGGCTCTTTGGTCTTCTTGCGTTATACCTCGTCCTCAATACGCTATACCTCACCGCGATGGCGCTTTGTCCGATGCATACGAAACTTCAAGACGCCTTGGATGCCGGACAGAGCGTATTTACAGTCCTTACCTCTGGTACATTTGCACCAATCGTAAGTCAACAGTCTGAGCTCTTGGGAGCATGATAGACCGTCCTTCGCGAGTGCTAATGCCCAGACCTTCTCGCAGGCCGCAGGTCTCATTGGGACCTTTGGTATATGGATCATCGCTTCAATACTCTATCTGGATCCTTGGCAGTAAGTCCGCCCTAGCAGGTTCCTAGCCTGACCAGACGTGCGATTCTTTCGTGTGGCACATGGAGCTGATCCCTCGCATAAAAGCCTCTTGAACAGTTTTATTCAATATCTCTTCATCACCATCTCATTCACCAATGTTTTGGCCGTCTATAGCTTCTGCAACCTGGTAAGTCTCGCTTGTCGGGAGCCGATGACTGGGGCCTGGCCCGAGTCCGCACCTTTCTGGCAATTTAGCCTGGCGTGACACGACAATAGGCTCACCTTCTCTTGAACAAAAACACACACAGCATGATGTGAGCTGGGGGACAAAAGGAAGCGACAAAGCCGAGTCACTTGCTTCGGTCCAGACGAAGAAAGTTAAAGATTCCGAGGATGCCATCGTCGAAGTGGAAGAACAGACACAGGCCTCTATCGACGAGCGCTTTAAGCAAAGTGAGTGTCCAAATATGAGACACGAGCAAGTGTCATCATCATCTGATTCCTTTTCATACCCACAATAGCTGTTATGCGAGCGGTTGCACCTTTCACCAACGAGGAAGAAGCCGAACTTCCCAACGTCGATGACGCCAACCGAACCTTCCGGACGCGTCTAGTCGTTCTATGGCTTCTAGCTAATGCGGTATTGTGCATCGCAATTGGCAGGCTACCTGCACAACATCGTACACTATATTTCCAAACACTCCTCTGGATGTAAGTCACGTGTAGCACCGGCCCTGGCCGGTGCTTGCCTCCGAGCAGCTACACTGATGCTGACATACTTTCAACTTTCACAGTACCTTCGGATTATCCCTCACAAGGTTTCTAGGCTTCCTGTACTACATGATCGGAGAGACCTTCTTCCGAACAAGCCGTCTTACAGCCCGTGTGCTGCGGTGACCAGCGCCTTCAATCAATCACTCTTCAAGAGCCCAGGCTGTAGGGCAGATAGTGCGAGTAGCAGCAATAAGAGAGGGCTTACAATCTGTTGGTAGCCATAAGAAGCTTGTGTTCCCATTTCCATTCGTCCTTTACAGCCGCTATGTATTGCATAGCGTGAGAATTCATTGGGGGCGAAATGCCGTCGCTCAACCTCTACTTTTCGTTGGTAGCAACAGTCCTCATGCATGCGAAGTTGCGGAACATGACCATGTTCCTGTGTTCCAACGCCGGTCTGTCCGAAATGAGCTGGCTGCGTGTAGCCTGCAAGAATCGTTCAATCAGACGACAAGCCGTTTGCAAAACATTGCACTTCGATTGCGCCATAGACAGAACTGCGAGCACCCTACAACACGCTCTTCCTTCTACTTGCATTCCCAACTGGCATCCCTGTCGCCCGTCGCCCCGAGGGCGACGAAAACAGAGCCAAGCTCGGCCCTCGTGCGCTTCTAGATCGTTTTATCAACTTCAGCGCCTGGGCTGCCACCCTTCTACGAGACCACGAGCTATACTGAAGCCAGTCCTGCGCTGTTGTTTCGGTGCCGACCGTCCGCCAGACGTCCTCATTTCCTGACAAACAAAAGTCTCGGCAGCAGAGCCAAAGTCGCGCAATGCGTACTTATCGCTGAAGGATTGACTTCGCACTGGCGATGTGCCGCCAAGATAGTCGGGGTCATCATCAAGTGCACCTTTGACCGCCAAGAGTGATTCTTCGTCATCGTCGTTGCCGAAAAGGTCAAGTGCGAGCTGAGTGTGCGAGACACCAGCATAGGTAGTGACGCAGCGAGGGTTCATGATGATTCTAGCTGCTTGAAAGGCAGAGTTGCGCAGGGCCTTGTTTCTAGTCGCAGCTTGAGAACCAGGCTTCATGGGCGGAGGTGCCTGACTATCGAGATGATCCGACTCGTCGGGATTGTTGACAGAGGGAGGGCGTTTTACAGCTCCTTCGTCCTTTTGATTCTGAACTGCAGGATCGGCAGCAGCAGGTCCATCGGCGCGCTCATTGAAGTTCGCCTGCTGACCATCCCTCCTTTGTCTCTTCCTGGCGTTTCCTGCATCTCCACCAGCTGCGTTGGCTTCTGCTGCAAGGTTTTCCGCTTCAAGTGCCAACATTGCCTCCGGGTCGACAAACTGCTCCTCTGCTTTGGCAGCGGCGCCGGCATCGGCTTTTGGTGCTCCATCGTCTGGCTTGCCAGCAGCACCTGCGTCGACGCCTTCTGGAGGATGCTGTTCCTCGACCGGTAAAGCAGCAGCAGCAGCGTCTGCAGCCATGCCTTGCTCCTTTTGTTCTTCCTTTTCAGCTTCAGAAAGCTCCTTTTTTGGTGGCTCGACAATCTTTCCTGCCTCTTCCTTTTCAGCAGGCGCTACACCTTCATCGTCTCCGTCTTCTTCTTCCTCCTCATCCCAATCGTCGGGCTCTGCGCTCTTGACATCGGCGACTGGCTTCTTCCTGCCAAAACCAAAGTAGCCGCCAGAAGTCCGGTCAGAGGGCGCATATTGCGGCGCAATAGCTCGCACAATGCGCTCCATCTCATCTGAAAGACCGCGTACGAGCCCTTTACGTTCCTTTTCGTGTGCTCGCTTAGCTTCAGCTTTGACACCCTCACGGGCAGAAAGCATCCACAGGTCTCGGCAAAAGTGCATCTGCGCGCTATCCATGCATGGCCCTTCTGACCATTTAGGCGCTTTCCCATCTTCGGCAGCTGAAATGTTGAAGATACCGTGCTCGATGCTGCTCCGGTAGGTGATGCCTTGGTAGAAAGACTGGGCAGGATCGATGATATGCACGCCAGACTCGCAGCAAAAGACCTGGAAGGGCAGATGCTGGGCGTAGCGCTTGATGGAAGCAGAGTCGCGCGGAGGGGCCTCGTCGATTGGAGATGTCGATTTAGACCCTCTGAAGAGGTTGCCGTCCATGTCTCGCGTGCGCCATCTGCAGAATCAAATACAAAGCCAATCAGTCAATACACCAGGTGTGTCAATATCAAAAGACAAGCGCCAACTCACCGGTCATTGAAGATGAAGAAACCGTTGTGCTCCTTCCAGTCCATTGAGCAGGTCATTGCGGCGGTATTGAGGTGAGCAACGCGCAAGGTCTCGAGGATGTCATTAGGGCAGGTGAAGCCTTTGAGCCAGATGACCTTTGCAAACTGAACGTGACGACGGTGATAGAGTTCCATGAGGGGTTCAAGGGCCAAGTTGCGGGTGTACGCTTCTTCGAGAGGATAGTATGCAGCAGCTGGATCTTTGGTCATGGGCGGGATGCGCTTGATGCGGAACGAGATGCCGAGAAGAGTGAAGACCATCTCTGCCATGTCGCACAAGAAAGGCGTCGAGTCTACTGAAGCATAGTCGAGAAGCGAGACGAAGATGTTGGAAGGGCCGAGGCGCTTGGAGAGCTGGATGATGGTCGCGACCTGGTCGATTAGGAAATGGTCTGCAGAGTGGACAACGAGGGCAAAGTAGTATAGCTGTCCCGAGTCTGTGAGGTCGTGGTACTGGTCGTCTTTGCGGTCGGCGGCGAATGGCCTTGTGAGGGAGGAGCAAGCCGCTGCTGCCCAGCCATTGAAAGCCATGAGCTCGTCAACGACACCTTTCACGACCTGCTCGTCTAGATGCAGTGTTTCAGAGTTGGTCGCAAAAGGCAGTTGGAAGCGGTGCCAGAAATCGCGTGATCCTTGAGCTATATGCGTATCGAAAAGGTCGGCGCGTTCGCGCTCCGTGTAGATGGGATTGCCATCATCGTCGGTCGCTGCTGGACGCGCGAGGAGCTGCGACTCGTCTTCTTCAATAGGTATCGTGTCGCGACGCCCGAGGCGGCTCTGGAGGAAGGAATGACGACGCGGGTCTAGACTTTGACCAGAGAGGGAGACGCCGTAGGAAATACGCTCGAGCAGACCAGAGTGTGCGATTTCACCGGGTGGCAGCGTGCTCTGTGGGATTGATATTGCAAAAGTGGCCCAGAGGGTCAAGTACCCAAGTCAGCTATCGGCAATGGTCGCGGGGTAGGTTAAGAGACTTTGAAGCAGCACCTTTGGGTCGAGCAGCGTCCACTTGAAGAGGAGAATGGCGCCGAGGCCCATTGCGCACCTCGCGAGGACCTTGTTCATGGCTGCAGGAGGCATGGCGGGCGGGCGAGTCCGAGGCGCAGAAGAGTAAGGAGGGGCGAGACAGCTGCCAGCTGCTGTGAGACACTCCGCGGTACAGACGAGAGGATGGAGGTGTTTAAGTGCGTCGGTCACAGAGGAGGCTGCTCCCCAGCTAGAATTGAGTGCTGAGGACGCCTACGAGGATGATCGAAGTGTGCGCGAAAGAGGACGCGTGCAGAGGGCGATGAGACTTTAATGCTGGAAGGAGGTCCCGACAGGCTGAAGAACTCTCTGTACAGGCTGTCATATATCTAGGCTCCTACACGCATCATCTCCTCGTACTCTCGCATGGCTCCCCTCTCCACCCTTGTTCGCCTGCCTGTCTTCGCCTTGCCCGACGCGTCTTTGAAGCCTGTGGCCCAATCGATTTTCGCGGTCGTGGCTTTTCGCAGCTACACCCTGCCTCTGCCCGCTGTTGGGAATAGCACAACAGCACGCAGGACGGCCACGACCACGACGACGACGACGAGCAGCAAGGCGCACGCACAGTATCAGCACGCTCATTGCTGCTGGTGTCGGTGACCCGCGCGCGTGTGCCCCTCGCTTCTCAACGCCTACGTTCGAGAGACTAGGCGTACTTGGCTGCCGGCTGCTGCAGTCTACGCGGGCTTAGACATACAAGCAGGACACGTCGTCGTCCAGCATGTCCCTCCAAAGGCGCATAGTGACCTCGCACGAGGCGCCATCGCGCTCAACCTCGCCTCCACGGCGCGGCGGCAAAGGCAGCGAGTATGAGCGCGTCCCTCACTCTAGCAGCCCGCTTGGCCCTGGCGGAGGTTCTCACAATCACCAAGGCCCGCTCGATTATCAAAAGTCTGCATCCAGGAGACGCGTCCTCCTCATCCTCGGTCCTATCCTCGCCATTCTCCTCATCATTCACCTCCTCAGCCCAGGCTCGTCGAGCTCTTCAAACTCGCATGGCAGATCTCACCTCCCTGGCTTTGGAGTGCGCTCTACCGCTTCAAGACGGACAGATAGGATAAATGCAGCCAGGCAGAGGCAGAAAAGTGCGGCTAGTGGTGCGTGTCCTCTCAAATGTCAACTGCTGTATTGTCGCTATTTTCTTCGGAAGCTCACGGCCTTTAATCGCTTGCAGCCCTACACGGCGGAGGAGGACTAGGCCCTGCCAACTTCTCGGAACCTGCACCATTCACATTCTGCCCGACCTTTGGCGAAGGCGACGAGCTAGGCAATGTCTATGGCCCAGAAGCCATTCTCAAGACTCGCGCCCATCTGGGTTCCAGCGAGCGTGTACGCAAAGTCCTGCGACGCGCCATGGCCGGCCTGCCCATCAGTGCGTGCTCGTCCTCGTGCCAGTGTGCAGGCACGCTCTTTCACTGACGCATCGTCTTCTTCTATCGCATTCGCTCTACAGCCGTCGGTATCCTTGGAGGGTCAGTCTCGTCCTGCCATGGCCTCGACGCAACTACCGCCCACCCACTCGGCAACCCAATCGGTCCCAATTGCTACCCTCACCGAGTATTCGCATGGCTCAACGATGTCTTCCCTCATCCAGCGAATGAGCTTACCAACGGAGCGCGTAAGTGCGAACCCTGCGAGGCAAACTTGCGGCAGACTCGCTGTCTCTCCAGCTGCCAGTTGTGGCAGCTCTGTACAACTGGCAGCTCTGTTGCAAAGATAAGGATGCTGATCCGCTGCCTTGTGTTTGACACACAGTCCGTCGAACCGGCACTTCATACTTTGGCTTCTGCTCCGAGATGCATCTTCCTGATAGAGTCGACTTGATCATCGTAGAGTTTGACACGGAAGACCCTCAGTAAGTCATTCGCGTGTCAACATCCGCGCTGTGCATTTTAGACCTACCTGACACTTTGCTCTGTAACGCGTAAACAGTGAAACAAACACCCTCGAGACGACAGATCTCCTTCTCCGCTCCCTTCTCCTGCGCCCAGATCAGCCAGCTGTGATCATGCTTGGCCACTTTGCACCTCAAATGCAAGGCGAACACGGCTTCACAGGAAGCGAGATCTGGCACTCTGCCGTCGCGCAATTCTACGACGTCGTCCATCTCAGCGTCAAAGGGTTCTTGTACGAAGAATACATGCTCAACCCTTCCAAAGTCCGGCAGACGTACTTCCTCGATCCTATCCTCGCAAATGGAAAAGGCCACGAACTTCTTGCAGATACTGTTATTGCGTACCTCGAGTCGGAGATATGCCAAGTCTGGGACGCGGCGGCTCTAGAAGCTGATCTCGCGGGCTTGCCCATGCCTGGAGTCGGCGGCGGACTGCCTGGCGGTATCCTTGCGGACGACGATACTCGAGGTTCGAGCGGCGGCTCTGGTGCATTGCTGGGTGGAATTGGTCTCCGTCAAGGCTCTGAGCCTGGCATGGACAATGATGACACAGCTGCGAACAAGGACACATCAGCAAACAATGCCGTAGGCATCCGGTCGGGACGAGCATCCTATTCTCGGGTGCCTCCTTTCAGAATCAATGACCGGCCTCAATCCCTAGCGCACTTCAGGGAGATCAAGCCAAATTGCGCCTCTGCAAATGATCTCATCAATCCTCTTCCACAATCTGTGTTTGCCGGCTCTGGATGGCAGCCCGTCTCTCCACGACCCGACGACGAAGATGAGCGACACTATTGGTATACAGAAACGCCAGGCTCGCTTTTGAAGATTCCAGTGAAAGTCGGCGCGGGCGATATCGCCGTTTATTACCTCAAAGGACGCCAAAGCGAGGGGTGGGGCACGGTACTGTGCTGGGTCGACGATAACACCGGTGGTGCGGTCGAGCTCAGAGGATGGTGGGAGAGGGATTATGGGCAGCCGACAGTCAGCAGAATCGACAAGGGAGTCACAAAGGGCGCCCATTACGTCGTCTGCGAACTTCAAGGCCAGCCTGGTATCGACAAGGGAAGATTTAAAATCTATGGCGTGTTTAGCACATAAACACAGAAGGGAGAGGCGCAAATAGAGGATTCATGTGACGTTGCTTTGCAAAGAGGGCTTTGTCAACCTCCGGGCAATACCTAGCAGGCAACGTATCACATCATCAAAGAGCAAAGCTGTCGTTCCGTGGCGCAGTATTCGGGCTTGCGGTGGGCGTACCCTCCCCATCTGCAGGCTCAGCAACGAATCAGTGCGCCGCTACAGTAATTCGCAGTACCTTTTTAGAACCCAACGGCCGTAGAGACGGGGTCGGCACACCGTTATAGACAATTCTCCTACATCTCCCGAACTCCCTTTCCATCACTTCTACCTTCTCCCAAAGTGTCGAGCTCTCGGTTCTGCGTGCCAGTCTCCAACATTCATGTGCGACGCCAAAATTGCAACGAATCTGCAGTATATTCTAGGGTCTGTTCCTTCTTTTGTATATCCGCTGTTGCGCGGGTCTGTACCATTCGGTAATCAATCTTAGAATTTGCTCTTCCCATGTCTGCGGCTTTCAAATTTGCATGACAGGCCCTTGGTCGTGCTTCCACGCAGTCGGCCTCCGAACCATTTGTAGGCAATGTGACGCCGTTGAGGACCATAACTCGATTCGCGCTGGCCACTTGGCCGCAGTCTGCTCGCACTGCAGGAGAGTCCAAGTCACGGTCATGAGCCTGGCAGGTTCTGGCCACATGCCCTCCCTGTCATGAAAAGCAGAGCTCGAATGGGCTTGCTAGCTAGGGAATGGTTTGTGACGCGGGCGCTTGGTGCTTATTGCTTATCGCTTGTCGGGAGCGTGCGAAGGCCGAAAACGGTTGTTTCAAGACTTGGCCTCTATCTGAATAGGAGAGTCCGCTCTATTGGCCTTGGGCGCATATTTGCTTCTAGAATCGCGGTCAACTTGATTCGCTAGCCATTGCCCGTAGCCGCCAAACGTATCAATCGTCTCCTTCAGCGATGCAGCATCTACTGCAGGTGCTCCTCGGATCGTCTCGCATGCCTTTTCGGTACTGAGATCTTGACGCGGAGGCACAAGACCTGTATCATACCCTCCCTCCTCCAATGCCTGTACGATGTCCTCGGTCGCTACATTCCCTGATGCGCCTGGCGCAAAGGGACAGCCGCCCAGTCCTCCCATTGACGAGTCAACGGAAGTAACGCCAAGCTTGACTAGGTGCATCGAATTGACCACGCCCCGGCAATGCGTGTCGTGGCAATGCCTGGAGGGGGGAAACGCTCAGATGAATTTGATTGATGCATCAGTCCACGCATCTTACGCGGCGGTGGCCCCGACAGGCACGTTGTTGGCCACAGCATTTAGTACGTTCTCCATGGTGATAGGCGTTCCAACACCGATGGTATCGCCCAGTGATATTTCGTAGCAACCCATCTGAAACAATGCGCTTGCTGCCTGATCAGATGAAGGAGAAAGGTTCAGACAGAGATGTGTGCCATCCACTCAGGCGCTCTGTTGCGTGACCTCACATTTTGTACCTCTTTCGGGTCGACTCGTCCCTCGAAAGGGCACTGGCTCATATAAAGTCAGGGATGTACAAGCTTCAGTCTCACTAGATTCAAGCTTACTCCTGCCACGCACGAAATGTAAGCACGCGTTCTCACACCAAGCTCAGCGGCTCCTCGGAGAACACCTTCGAGGCCAGCAAGAACGTCTTTGCGCGTCGCATTCATGTTTGCCTGAGAAAAGGCTTCTGTTGCACTGACAAATACAGCAATCTGTAGTGCTTGCATACTGTTGCGATTGTCCACGCGAAGCTGCTCCCAAATGCTTCGGAAGTCTTCAAATCCTCGCATATTAGGTACTAGAACAGTCAAAATACTTTGTGACGATCCAGTCTTCGAGAGAATAGCTCTAATGGTCGGATGTAGCAAGACTTCGCGAGTATTGGCCATTTGCTTGACTCTTGGACTGACCAAGCTGCCGACTTCGATGTGCTTTAGACCTAGGTCTGCAAGGTCGCCTATGATGCCAGCTCTCGTGTCCACGTCCAAGACTTTTGCTTCATTTTGCAGGCCATCGCGCGGAGACACTTCGACGATGCCCACGCGTGGACGAGTAGACAGACTGCGCGTGCCAGAGCTCCAGAGGGCTCGTCGCAACATCGCGCCCGACTAGTACTGTCAGGCGGGAGAGGATGATCGAAGACAAAGATGCAACGGACCGTTGATTCGGCCACCTCTTTGCAATCTGCCACAAAGCACCAACACTACTTCACGCACTCGCACACACGTCAAGTCGCTTAGCTGGCTTGCGGCAGAGCCCGCAAAGCGGTCCTGACTGCCCGTCGCGGACTGAGCTGGCCTCGGTCTGGGCGACATGAGCTTTCGTTTTGGAGCGGCGGCAAAGCCAGCACAAGCCAAGCCAAATGCAAATGTTTGCGACGTCAGCGCCGACGTGCAAGTGCCCGATGGACCAAGTGATAGCGTGTCTGCGCTATCGTTCTCCCCAACGGCGGACTTTTTGGCGGTATCATCGTGGGACAACTCAGTCAGGGTCTATGAAGTTGCGGCTCAGATTCAAGGTCGAGCGTCGTACAATCACGAGGCACCTGCTCTCGATGTATGCTGGAGCCATGACGGAACCAAGATCCTAAGCGGCGGCGCAGACAATGCGGGTCGTATGTTTGACGTCCAGAGCGGCAAGAGTACGCAAGTCGCGCAACATTCTGCACCTATAAAGAGCGTTCGATGGACGAGTGAACACGGCGGCTTGTTGGTGACAGGAAGTTGGGACAAGACGATCAAGGTGCGTGCTGCGCTAAATTGTGACGACCTTTTCCATGCACTGAAAGAACTTGCCATTACTAGTACTGGGACACGCGCTCCGCGCAACCCATCGGATCTGTGGACCTGCCAGACCGCGTTTATGCGATGGATCTTGCACAACAGCTGCTCGTGATTGCTATTGGCGGCTACAAGATTGGCTTGATAGACCTACGGAACCCTACTCAATTGTCTGCACCGCCAATCGATACACCTCTCAAGTTTCAAACGCGAAGTGTGGCTGTTGTGCCCGACATGTCCGGTTACACAATAGGTGGTGTCGAAGGCCGAGTAGCAGTCCAGTGAGCTGCATAATAATTGAGTGCCCCGCAGAGACTTGAAGGTGCTAATACTCGCTTTTTCAGGTGGATTAAAGAACCGTCACCCGTGTAAGGGGGCAGAAGCACGCAATGAGCTCTATGAATCTGCTGACACGGTATCTGCAGTGGAAATTACAGTTTCCGGTGTCACCGTGCGACAGAACCGCTCATAAGCAACAAGCAAGCAACAGAGGCGCAAATATTCAGTGTTAATACAATGGCTGTGCATCCAGTCCACGGCAGCTGTCTCACAGGAGGTACGTTTGCTGCTATGCGTGTATTGTGTCACCTCTCTGAGTCTTTACCTTCCGCTACAGGCTCCGACGGAACGTTCAGCATCTGGGACATCAACAATAAGAGGCTTCTTAAGAGTACGTCTACATCCCATTGTGATCGACGAAGCGACATCGCTAACATGCCTCTCAGGCCACGAGCTCAAGCAACAGCCCTCACAGTCAATGCCAGTAGTTGCATCCGCGTTTAACAAGACTAACAGCGGCAACATTCTCGCATACGCAGTCAGCTACGACTGGTCACACGGATACAAGGGCAACACGCCAGGTCAGACCAACAAAATTATGCTGCATTCGCTGAAGGTAAGTTCGCATCAACTATCTTCATCGTTTGTGCTCTTTACCATCGAGCTAAAATTTGCTCACATTCGCATCTATCTACCTCGCGCATTCCAGGAAGAGGAAGTCAAGCAACGGCCAAAGGTATAGAGGCTGGAAGTGTACTTGTCGTATTGACCATCAAGCCTTTCGATGTATACGTAACGACGTGATTGGCATCGAAGACTGCCACAGACCCGGCACAACTCCTGACGCGCTGGAAATTGCTACAGTAGTCTGCTGATGGACGGGATACTGACACTCATCTAAATTGCTGCGGCGTTGGCGTCACGCTCAATGCCATCTCCTCAGGTCACGCTTGGATGACAATCTCGAGTGAGGCTATCGTGTCCGTTCTTGGTGCGGGAACTTGAGCTGTGTGTATTTTTGTCAACACCGCATGCTATCGAGAGTAGTAGCCGATCGCTGCGATGAGACTTATCACTTGAAAAAGGTCGCAAGCTCCTGGTGCTGCTGGCTTCTCTCCTTCCCTACCTCCACCAGACTCTGAACATCCTACCCTTTCAACAGGCAGTATGAAGACTTCGCTCGCTTTCCTGGCAGGAGTCGCCTTGCAAGTGGCTTGTGTGGCGGCGGCTCCAGCTCTGACGCCACACGTGACACCTGGTGCAGGAAGCGAGGTGCTCTCGCTCGCTTCTCACAAAGTAGACGGAACTATCGACCTTGTGAAGAATAGTGGGGTCTGCGAGACTACTCCGGGCGTTACTACCTATAGCGGTTACATTAACGAGGCGAACGACACACAACATTTCTTCTTTTGGTTTTTCGAAGCGCGACACAATGTAAGCCGCTTTGCCAAGAGAGCACTCTAGTCCTGTCTAGCGACCAGCAGCTGACTCGACGTCCTAAAATAGCCTGAGACTGCGCCCTTCAGCATCTGGTTCAACGGCGGCCCAGGATGTTCTTCTATGATTGGTTTGTTCCAGGAACACGGTCAGTGGGACACCCACAAACCCTGCCAGAGAAGCCACATTGAGGGGCTTCTCGCATTACACAACAGGTCCTTGCACTGTTCGTGCAGATAACACGACGCAGCTCAACCCATACAGCTGGAACAATTACTCGCACATGATTTACGTTGATCAGCCTGTCGGCACTGGCTTCAGTTATGGGGATGATACGGTAGGACCTACGTACAAGTCAACGGCAATCTCCTCGTGTTGACTTGGACCTCACAGGTCAATTCGACCCAAACCGCAGCTCCGCCTGTATGGAAGTTCTTCCAGTCAGTACATTCGTGGAATGGCTGCACCAAATTATTGACGGCGCTGCCTCGACAGAATCTTGTTCGACAACGGCTATTTCGACAAGTATGCATCTCGCCAGCTAGGCCTGTGGACCGAGTCCTACGGAGGTCACTAGTATGCATTTGATTTTGCTACATCACATTGACTGCAGCATAGAGCTCACATAGGCACATGTAAAGCGGACCAGAGTTTGTCACATACTTCGAAGAGCAAAACGCCAAGATCGACAAAGGCGAAATAGATGGGGAGAAGATTAGCTTTGACGTTTTGGGCATTAACAATGTGAGGCGAATCTTCAGAATGTGAGGCAATCATATGGAGCTGATACGGAGTCGGTCAGGGCTGGTACGACGTGAGTATTGGTCTAGGACCTCTGGTGTGAGCAACTGCGGAGTTGTGCTGATGCTATTCTGTAATAGCCCATCATCCAGAACGAGGCCTATATGAAGTATGCCAGGTACAACGACGTCCAAGTCATTATCAATGACACCGTATACGAGCAGGGCATGGAAAATTACTGTCAGTGCTTCCCTTCGTCCTCAATCATTCGATCTAAAGAGCTTCCTTCTGCAGGGATGCCTGGAGGATGCTACGATCAGGAACTCGCATGCTATGCGACCGGCAACGACACAATCTGTTCGAATGCGGACAATTTCTGCTTCGAGACCCAGTTTGCTGCAGCCATCGGTGACCGCGATAGCTATTACATCTTGGATCCCGAAGACTCAGACTTCCCATCCGAGAATTACCTTGGCCTGCTCAGCCAGCCCGACATCATGAGTGTAGGCCACAAATGCAATCCTTGCGCTGCTGTAAAACGTCTGATCACCTCTCATAGAAAATTGGCGCGAAAGCTCCGTACGGCGAATGTAAGCTTCTGACCAGTTCTCAATAGTCTGCCATCAGTACCGACGTTGCTCTTATTCAGGCGCCGATGCCCCGTACGAGCCTTTTGCAGCTACGGGTGATGATGCCAGGACTCTCCTTCCGGAGCTGCAGAAAATCCTAAATGCGGGAAAAATTAGAAGTATGTGCCATTGTTGGTTTTGCACAAGATGGACATCTGCTTATCATTCTTACAGCCCTGATTTGGAACGGCGTGGTCGACTTCAATTGTGAGCTGTTGAGGTGCCGCTTGACTCCCAGTGCTTCACTAATGGCATCATACCGCAGGCAACTGGTTCGGTAATGAGAAATGTCTAGAAGATCCCGGGTAAGGCGTTTTGCTCATTCGTGAACATCCGCAGCCTTACCTGCTACGCGTCACACAGCTGGAAGCTCTTCCAAGTTCAAGGAGCAATCGTACCGTGATGTACACTATACTGGCAATGGCTCCACATACGGCGAAGCCAAGACAGTCGACAATCTTACCTGGCTCAAAATATATGGCGCTGGTCATGAGGTGCAAAGCTACAGGCCCGCGGCGGGTTACGAGACTTTCGTTCGCACCTGGAAAGGCGAATACTTGAACTAAGGACGAAGCACAGCGTTACCTTGAAAAATTGTAAGAATCTGAGATTCAGATTTATTCAAAAGACTTCTTTGCCATGTAAGAGGAGAAACCCGCCGACAAGTGCACTCTATTCGCTGGCCAATGGCCAGCTGACGAGGAGCACGTATTAGTGCACCCCGGACCTTTTCTGAAAGCCGTACTCTGCCGCTGAAGGATTCCGCCTCTTAGACCCAACGTGACTTGCAATGAGACTCATGAGTCAGGCCGCGACTGCTCTGACTGGCAGGCAGAGTGTCGGACATCGATGATGCCAGCTTGGCTTCAAGACCTTAATCCGAGAGTCAGCTTTTGCTCCAGAGACGTTTGACCTTGAGCACAGCAGGACAGCCTTTTCTCTCCGAGGTTGCTTTGTTACAGTACACAGATGACCGGACAGTCTAACAATGCATCTCTGATGTGTGCGTATTGAGAATGAGCGCAACGATGAGACCATAGAGACCGATGACCTCTCCGAAGATGAGCATGAGGACCATAACGACGAAGATGCGCGACTGCTGCAGGTATGCCCGCGCGCAGGCGTCGCCTATCAAGCCAATGGCGTGTCCAGCTGCTAGACCCGTCAAGCCACACGAGAGACCTGCTGCAAGGTGCACGAAGCCACTGTGGATACAAAGCGCCTGTTAGCAGATGGGTGGCGGTCATGCGATGTCTCTGCTCACGCATATAGCGAATAGGGCTCCCTCGGATTCACTGTCAAGCAGCGGGAGGACGCGTCAGATCTGAAGAGTCCTATGGTCGGCCTGAACGCTCACAGCCTCCATTGATCAACACGCTGACCACCAGCCCGTAGACTGCGATGATACCAGCCATACTGCCGCCACAAGGGTAATCAGCTATAGCTCAAAGCAGCATAGCCAGCGAGCCTTACACTACTGGGATGAGAGACTGTTATGGAATGGAGCAACATGTCAAATGCACGGTTCTGCTTGGCTAGGCGAGCTGCCCGTTGACTGACCTTCATGATCAGCTCTGGGCGCTGAGTACCCAGACCTGTGATACCAATGCCAGCCTTGGCTGTCCCGTATGCGGCTCCCATTGCTATCAAAGAAGGTGTTAGAGTCGCCTGCAGCAGCTAGCAGACATATAGATGCCGATCCGCTTCGGTTACACGTACTGCTGAAGACCATCTGTGAGGCACCACGGTAGCAGGACCAGAGAACGAAGCAAATTGAATCAGTCACAATCAAAGCAAACGTTTGCAAGCGTCTTTGCTCCTGGCTTGTGCACGCACTGAGCAGGCAACTCCAGCAAAGCCGAAGAAGGGCGCGAAAGCTGGCAAGGTCAGGACGTGCAATTAGCAAATGACGACAGCCGTGGTTGCGTGATATTGCCCACTCACGAGGACACAGCTCTGTAGTCGCCATCTTGCAATCTAATTGCCTTGCTGTGCAAAGAGGAACACGCTGGCGTGACAAGTTGGGTACAGCGCAAGGACCGGGACTTGCGTGCAAGCAGCGCGTGGGCGAAACGATTGTCCAGGCTGGCTACTGCTGGAACGCCAAAGACTAGCTGCAAAAGAGCTTCTGAGAGCGTGGTGCATCAATACTGCTGTCCTGTTAAACGAGATGCATATGCTCCCCAAGAACAACTTCCATCAGCAAGTGGCAATGAATGACCTGGCACCATAGGCAGCTCGCCAGCGTAGCTCGGATGCGTTGGTCGTGAAGTTATAGTCGACTTGCGACATCATTGTTACAACGGACAGTGGAACCTAGATATTGGCGTTGCCGAACAGACGCGGACAAAAAGGATGCTTGTACAAGATGAGAACGAGGAATTGCGAGCATAGCAAGGCTTCCATATGTGTCTGTGTTCTCCCGAGTGTGCTTTGACCTGACTGCTACTCGAAGAAGCCCACCCACTGCCTCAGACTCACTGTTTCAACATGTTTACTAACTTTGCGAATTCGGTGCTTCGACATGAGCATAGGCATGGCATGACTTTCGATGGGATCCATGAGACCGAGCTATTGAGAAGGCGTTGCGGAGATGGATATCGCGCATGGCTCGTAAGACTTGGCAGACCATTGTTACTGAGAAATTGGGCGCGAGCAGCCATCTCAGGAGGTGCCCGGGATGAAACACATTTGAGAAGAGAATTATAGACGTTCCAGAGGGTAGTTGAGAAGAAAAGGCAGGCCGCCCTCAATCCAGGGAGATGCGCATCTGCTCAGCGGGTATAGGCTCAAAGTTGTGGACGTCGATGCCGCGTTGCTTCAATGCTTCTTCGGCGTGTTGAGGTACAAGCTTGGACATGAGATCTGGCCGAATAGAAAGCTCTGCAGGGAAAATTGCTTCGCATCAGCATTGAACATTGCGCACTGTCTAAACAGGTATTTTGACGCACCTTCGCGCGTGAAATCGAACAGAGCTGGCTGGTCTTTGCCATTCTGCATCTTTGCGTCAGGCAACTTGAGTTCGTCAAAGAGCTGTATGCGGTGACGAAAGAAGTGAGTCAGTCATGATGGATGCATCGTGGTGGAAGGGTGCCGACTTCGACTGACTGGATGACACATGCCCTCGATGGCAGTCAATCTTGCACTCGGCGTGTACTCGAGCAGCTTCGAAATGAGGGAGATTGCGTCGGGTGCGGTTCGTGGCCTGAAGACCTTGTTGAACGGGTGCGGCTTGATTTGCGGGAACTTGTGCTCCATGTAGTTGGGGTTCATTGTCTTGATCTGCTCCCGTGTTGGTGTGCCGAGGACCTTGATAATCTCCACAAGTTGGTCGATGCCGCTCTCTCCTGGGAAGAGGGGCTGCCCGAGCATGAGCTCTGCCATGACACAGCCAGTCGACCAGATGTCTGCAGAACGAGCAAGGGGAAGCAAATAGCGATTAGTATCCGGAGGTGCTCGCGCAGAGGCACGGTCTAGACCAACCGATGTTCGTGGTGTAGTTTGTTGCGCCAAAGATGAGTTCGGGAGCTCGATAGTATCTCGAGCAGATGTAAGAAACATTTGGCTCGCCAGCAACTAGGATTTTTGCTGATCCAAAGTCGCAAAGCTTGAGAATGCCGGTGTGAGGGTTGAGGAGGAGATTCTGAGGTTTGATGTCTCGATGGCAGATGCCCAGGCAGTGGATGTATGCGAGGGAGCGGAGAAGTTGGTACCTGCATACGTCAAGTACGTGCAGCATGCGTCAGAGACATTTCAGAAATGGAACTAGACGACGGCATGTACTCACATGTAGAGCTTGATGTAAGCCATCGGCATTGTCTGCTTCATCTTCGCATAGTGCCGTGATGCTCGATAGACCGTCTCTGGCACGTATTCGAGGACGAGGTTGAGATAGACCTCATCTTTCTTGGCCTGCACGACGAGGGAGAAGAGAGCGACACACACTGTCAGCATGTTGTCTCGTTTGCATGGCTGGAAAGTCCGGATAGTCGATCGAGGGCTCGAAGCAGCAGGACTAGCCCACGGTGCAGAACCACTCTTCGACGGGACGAGGGCGTGCAAGCACCACGAGGCCGACACACCTTTTCTCCGTTGGAATAGAAGAAGGCATTGAGGTTCACTACGTTGGGATGGGCGACCATTCGCATGATCTGGAGCTCTCGGTTCTGCGGGGAAGGAGCGCGGGGGGTGGGTGATCAGCATTGACGTTTCGGCAAAGGCAGAAGTTTGAGCGGGAGACGAAGCACGACGGCGCATGCACACGTAGCAAAGGTGTCGACGACTCACCTTGAAGCGCTTGTCCTGCAGGACCTTCTTGATTGCAATCTGGTCGTCCTGTCCAGGGAGTGCGCCCTGGACGAGCTTGGCCTGGAAGACGACGCCAAACGAGCCATTGCCGATGACCTTGCAGCTGGTATAGGCGAGCTCGCGGGGTTCGCCAGTCTTGCCGTCGCTCGCAGGGACGCGGACTACCTTGGTTGGGTCGTCGAGTCCGCCTAGCGGTACGGTCGAGGACGCGGGTGCATCGTCGTCGTCCATGGCCGGCGATTGGATGGGACGCGCGAGGGCGAGGGAGGGTGGCCGCGAGACGGTGCGCGTGCGTGGAAGGCAGGCGTCGGGGCGAGCCCAGTTGAAGTCGTTGTCGAGGTTGTTATACGGGTGCGTGTTGGGTGTGTCGAAGAGATGAGACGGGATCAGGGTGAAGCAACAAGCGTCAGTCTTGCATTTCCGGTGACTCTGTTGGCTCCCCCCTGGCCTGGCCCCGTCAAAGCCCTGCTGTAGGGTGGGCCGGATAAAGGGAGGGGATAGAGAAACGGAAACACGCACTCATCTTGATCTGGGACATCAAGTCCTCGATCTCGCTGTTGTCGTCGGCACTGCTGCTGCTGCCGCTGTGTCCTTCACTGCCGCTCCTGCTGCTGCCGCCTGCTGTCCCACTGCCCTCTCCTTCGTCGTCGTCGTAGTACTCGAATTGACCGTCTGCGTGACGCTGATCGCGTTCGTGCTCAATGTGGTGTGTTGTCGCCTGCTGCTCGCGATCGCTGTGCGCAAAGAGCAGCAACCCAGGACTCCTGCTGTTGCTGTGCGTCTGGCTATTGCGGCTGTCGCTCGGGTCCTGCCGTCCTCCACTGCTTCGAGGCCTGCTGGACCTGCCGCTTGCTCGGTCACGTCCACTTGCTCGACTGTGCGGCTGACTGGCTAGGCGTCCGCTGGATCTGCCGCTCCCACTACCTGGCCTCTTGTTGCCGTGGTGCTGATGCTGCTTGCTGCTGTTGGTGTGCTTGTGTGCGGCCTCGCGTCTGCTTCTGTCGCCGCTGTTGGCCTGGCTGCTTCGCTTGGAGCGGGGCAGACCACCACCAGAGCTGCTCGCAACCACCACACCGTCCCCTCGAGCGCCGCCGCCCTCCAGCGTGTCCGTCGCTTCTTCACTAATGACGGTCTGTCCGCGCTTCACTGCCAATAGCGCACTCTTGATGTCCCTGCTTGCGGCGATGCTGTCGCTCCCGTTCTGCGCCTGCGACGAGACCGTAGCCCTCCTCGTAGTTGGGTGTCTTTTACCCTCTGCGCGCTGGGCAAGTCCTGAATCCCACGATCCACGAACGTCTGCAAGCGCACCCACACTGTCGTTCTCCTCGCTGTGCCCTGCTGCTGATGTCGCGTCCTGCTCGACGCTGTTCCTGTTGCTCTTGCCGTCACTACCACTACGTACGCCTCGGAGCCCGTACCCAAAGAGCTTCTTGGTCGGCGAGGTGGGAGGAGAAAAGCCCAGCTCACTGGCGTACTCTCTGTGCTGGTCGCTAAAGCTCAAGCTGAGACTCGGCTGCCCTCGCTTGTGCTGCTGCTGCTGCTGGCTCGTACTCTTCCGACTCGAGGACTCGTGATCGCTACCTGACGCACCTCGAACCGCAGGAGGGTGGCTTTCACCAGCGAGGTCGCGCCTGTCCTGCTTGGACACTGAGCAGCCCGTGGTGGGCGACCTTTGTCTCGCCCCGCTCTGCTTTCACAGAGGGGCGCTGCTGATGGTTTTCCTTCGATACGCTCTTTCTTCCCCTCCCTTCTCTTTCAGCGCGATGATGCGTGGCCCCGGATCTACAGCCCAAGGAGCTTGACGGGAATGCGGGGGGTGGCTGCGTTTATACTAGAGCTTTGAAGGTCTGATTGCGTTTTTACTGTCGATTCTTGACCGAGCAGTGTACGTCTAAGCTATATCCGACGTGACAGCCAAGAGCTTCTTCTTGGATGTGATGGCGGGGAGAGAGCCCGGAGTTGCCGCTCTAGAATTGTGGGAAGAATCGAAATGACGATTGCTGTGATCAGTAGTGAGTCACTCTGAGGCACGGCACACGATGTTATGCAAGAGCTTTGAAGCATCTGATAAGAGAGACCACAGCTCCGTCTAGTCTTATGTTGTCGTTCTCTGGTACGGTCCAAGTTGATGCGCCCGACTTATGATCAAGGTCAGCCAGGGCCGGCATCCTTAACTAAGGCCAAACGGTGCTTCAACAGCCTTGATTGCCATTCGATGCTACAACGACATGACAGATTACGAAGTTCCAATGCTTTAAAGAGCCTTACAACCGCAAGATCACCTGAGTGCCGCGTTTCGGCTTCTTTTCCAACTTGCTAATGTTCTTCTAGGACAGAGCGACCTCGACTTCTGCTCCTGCTCCTGCTCTGTATTCCAGGGTTCGAGCGTGTATCGACTCCAGCATCACCAAGGCGTTCTTGATCAAATGCTGATGCACCAACCGCCAAGTTTCTGCTTCGCACCCCAGCTCCGAGACCTACGGCCGCCAATCTTTCCCGCATCTCTTGCAAGACTCCTTCCTCGAATGCATCCCTCGACCGGCTTTTGACCCGCCTCTCGCGGTCTTGCATGGATCCAGCTCCATCTGCATCCTGTGCAGACAGCGACACAGCTTCGGGCAAGGTACGAGTGGCTGGCATTGCAGGAGAAGTCGATGCCGAAGACGCCTGCGCAGTCGCACTTGATGAAGGAGGCAGAGCAACCTGTTCAGGTTGCAGACGCATTTGGGTATTTGAGTCGAAAACTGACTCAGTGAATGCACGGCCTCTCTCTTCTCTGGCGTGACCATGATTCTGCGCCCGGGGTAGGTCAGCCAGTCCAGCTCGTCTTGCTGTTGGCGTACTACCTCTGCTCGGGGCAAGCTCGCGTCGCAATCGGGATGCAGAGTACAACTGTGGTATGGAAGAGGATGGGACAAGACTTGACGTATTGCCTCCTCGCGTAGAGCTGTGTGGCGCTGGCGACGCGCTGTGCGCAACCCGCAGTCTGCGGTCCAAGGGTCCGACAGGGCTATGTTCAGCAAGGTGCGCTGAAGTAGGCGACACCGCCAAGACAGCTCGAGTGGGCGTAGCTGACTCCCCATGCGCCCTGCTGAAATTGACTGAACGATCCTGCCTCGCTGAAAACGCCCGAAAGCGATTCGTCGCTCTTCTAGCTGCTCTAACCTGACTGCCTTCGTGCCAAATGAAGAACGTCGCGTCTGCATAGCAGCAAGCACACGAAAAGGCACATGCAGCATATTAGCAACGTAGGCGCTTCTTTCTGTTCATGAACTCACGGAGCAATCGATCTTGGTCAAAGTGTATGGCCAAGTTCAGGTCCGCCTGCTCTGGCAATCTTTCCCGCCATATTCTCATCGCCATGTTGCGAAGACGAAGGGCGTCGAAGCGAATGGCAGGCAGTGTCTGATGCCATCGGAAAGGAGTCCACGAGGCGAAAAGACATCAGCCCTTGACAAGGCGAGCGTCTCTACAGACCAGCAAGCTTACCAAGGTACGCTTTTTCCACCTTCTGAAGGTCGCCTTCAAAGCTTGCGCAGTACGGTACCGCAGGACCTGCTCCTCCTGCTCTACTAGCTCTTTCTCCCTGAAGCAGTCTACCCAGCGATCAAAAGCACCCAATTTGAGATTGTCTTGATCTTCTCTCAACTTTTGCTCAAGCTTTGAACGTAGCAACCTATTGCGTCGCATCCCAACAAGCCACTTGCGGAAAGAGCTTCGCAAATGTTCTTCCTCTTTCACATCAATGAAAGAATCCACGAGGGAAAGGTTTTCATGATTCTGGCGGGCTTTGTTGATCCAGCGGACTAGCGCGTTCCGTGCGACATTGACATCGCGTTGGCTCGAGACATTGAGAGCACGAGATCGCAGCTCTATGACTTTCGTAGTCCAGTTCTTCAGTGCCGTAGTCAGCACGCGCTGGTCGATGGCGCTGTGAATACCCTCTTCGAGTATAGCAAACCTTTGAGATTTTCGAGCCTTTTCGTGCCATGCTGCGTTTCAGCAATAATCAGTCCGTGCCTAAATGTCTGAGAAGGAGGAGAATAGAAATACCTCGCAGTACGAGTCGCTTCTGCAGCTGCTCCTTCTCGGCTATCGCCTTGTTTGCCCGAATCCAACGCATCCTCTTGAACCAAACCCGGATCACGCCCCGCTGCAGGAAAAAGTCTCGTGCGATGACCGCTTTCCGTGTCGCAAGGCGTTGCTCTGCCATCCCTGATCGCCATTGAGCGAATGCCCTCTGTATCTGCAAGCGATCATGGAGTGCACCTGCAAGTCTTTGCGCCTTTTGATGCTGATTGACTTGAAGTAACCACGAAGTCAGGCAGGTCCTCAAGATTGATGTGGCAGTCTGGTGCCTGAACGTGTCCGCCTGGAGCTCTGATGTGACAGTGACCTTTCGATGTGTGTCACGCCAGCGTTGCATTGCGCTCCGCACAATGCGCAACCCCTTTGCGCGCTCTAATAAGCGAGCGTGTTCTCGGATCTTCCAAGTATGGAAAGCTCTTTCCATCGCGTCCTCGTCTCTCGCATGGGAAAGCGATAACGCTTGCTCGCGAAGTGTCCCGTTGTACTGAAGTCGGTATCGCCATCTTTTGAAAGCCCTCTGCTGAAGACTGCGCTGGGACTGCTCTCGAGCGAGCTCATGTACTTGAGCTTGCTGCCGCCATATCTGGAATATTGTGCTAAGCAATTTTGCATCCCGGAAGTCATTGATTTCGGACTCGCGCAGAGAAAAGAATGCGTTCAACTTCCATGTCGAGAAAGCTCGAGATATTAAAGACTCTTGTCTCGCTTCCTGCACCGCTTCCGCCTGTGCTGATATCTCGGCAAGACGTGCAGAAGTAGACAGCCATTTGCTAAGTGTCAGTCGCAGGAGAGCGGCGCGCCTGAACTTTGCAGATTTTGAATCGAGTGTCGCTTGACGCCAGGCATTGAACGCAGCCTCTTTGCTTTGCATGTCGCGCTTCTTACTTGTGGCCCGAAATGCAACGGTCATGGCCTTCTCCCAGACTTTACGCTGCTTGGCCGACCTTTTTTGCTTCCACAGCTCAAAGGAGCTTCGCTTGAGCATTGCTTCGTGAGTGAGCTCTGCTCGCTGCTCGAGATCCTCATGTCGATGCATACGTTCCGACCAGAAGGTGAGGCTTCTCCGTTTCAACAGGGCTTCTCGGGCCAAGGATGTATGCATGTCCAGCCTTTTGAGCACGAAGAACCGCGCCAGCCAATCGTCGTAGACTCTTCCAAGCAAGCTGAGTCTGTCGAATTGTTCAGCTTGCCTCATCATCACGTTGCGATCCTGCTGCTCGCGAGAAGGTGTGGCGGCATCAGGCGTCCGAAAGACGTCCGAGGGATCGCGAGCATGCGTTTGCGAGTGCAGATCTGCCGCAAAGTGCACTCTGGGCGTAGTGCCTGGTCTAAGATTTCGAGCATCGACATCTTGCGAGTGTGGTGTGCGCAAGGCTTTGAAAGGCGAGGCCGACTGTTGGAGCTGGTCGAGAGCTTCACGCGTCAAGCGCGATTGCCCATCAAACTGGTGATCATGCGGATATGCCTTACTGCCGACGTTGTAGTCGCTAGCTGCTCGTGTCTTGTTGATGGGTGTCCATGTAGCGTTTCCTGATGGTCGATCAACGCGTGCGGCCTCTTGTTGTTGCTGCTGCAGCTGAGCCTTCTTGACATTCTCCCACTTGGCTCTCCAATTCCTGCCCGATTGAATGCCAAGTTTCAATATCAAATCGTATATCACGGTATCGCTCTGCCTATCTAGCCCTCGTTCCCTGAAGACCGCGTCGTAGGCCTGCAGGAATGGCTTCCACTCTGCCTCGCCTGGCGAAACGCGTCCGAGGATGGCTTCTATGAGCGCCGCAGCATCTTCGTCTACGGCCGGAAACAGTGACGAGGCGTATGACGCTGAAGACAGCGTGATGCTGGAGCGGGACACGTCGCCCATGGCATGGTGCTGGCAAGCCAAACGGTTGATGCAGAGCCAGGACAAGCTGGCGCAGAGGACGGACCGGGACGATGGTCTTTCACCGGGTCCTCATCTTTCACGGTCGGGCTTCGATGGCAGAGCATGTGTCATATCAACTAACAGATCAATACGGACTCATGTTGTGACTTTCACGGTTTGTCAGCCCTCGTCATTGGACGCTCACGAAGCTATGACAAGCAGACGATGGCTTGCCGAATATGCTGCTAGCATGAGAGATTTCGATCTGGACTGAGGAGGCTTTCAGCCTGCGCCATGCAAGAACAAAGCCAAAAGATCATCTGAATGTGCCTATCCTCCTTGCCTCTGCTGCTCAGCATCGAAGAGTCGAATACATGCACCATGAAGATCACAACGCCAGTAGAATTCAGGAACAGCTCGGCGACGAAGCGAAGTCACAAGATGCAAAGCTCGCCAGCAATACACCTCCTGATGAGACAGAAGAAGCCGGCCACCTCCGTATGTCGCCGCCCTCGAAGTGTACACCAGGTTACAATTCGCCGTCTGCGACTTCCGCCGTCCCGAAGCCTGAAACAGAGCAGGCGAAGCAGCCGAGCGAGTCGCGTGCCGTGCAGTTTCCGCCTGTCCGCTGGTTCAACGCCCCGTTCACGGGAATCCACCCTGCAGCATCCAAACAGCCTCCATACAACATGAGCAAATATTACGGCTTTGAAAGCGATATCACTCTCGTCAGCTCAGACAACCTTTTCTTCGACATTCATTTGGCGAATGTCAAGACTTTCTCCCCGAGCATATACAGACTCATTTCTCCGTTCATCCATTACTTCCGATTCCCGGAGCCCGCAAACGCCGTATGCCACATGGTTCCATACCTTTATCCAACTTGGCCCTTCGCCAATGTCCCTCACATCAGAAAAGGCGATGGAGCTCTAAGCAGGGAAGAGTTGTGGGAACTTGCGAATATCCTTTTCAAGTATGAGTTTGCACAACAATCTCAGGTAGTATGTCATCTTCAGTACGTCTCCTGATCCCTGCTCCCAAAAAGCCCAGACTGATGCAGTACCCCTTCTGACTGCCCAGAGAAAGTTTGGAGACCTGCATGCTCGAGGGACGCGAATTGGAGGCCTTGAAGGACGCTTTTAGCCGAAGAGACCCGGTAGCCCAGCTCGTTCAACGAAGGCTATGGCAGAAAGGTGTTGCATGGGCGGTCACGGCCTCCGGCAATGACTTGAAACTGCTGCCCGCTCATGTGGGAAAAGCCCTCGTGAGCTATACAACCCTTTTTTTGAGATGATCCACCTGCTAATTTCCAATATCAGCTGGCAGATCCGGCGGTCCGCAAATTCATCAAACACATCGATTACACAGCTTTCACGTCAAGCGACCCTTGCGACCACGATCGTGAACAAGAAGCGCATGCTCGCTGCATCCTGTCAGCCGAAGAGGGAAGGATCACGACTGCAGCTTTCGAGACTTTTCTCATGCAGCACACCTGTCGCGCATGCGCGAATTCGATGAAAAAGGAATCTTTGCAGATCGTCCAGGATCTGCTGGTGGTATTTGATGCTATGACTATGTGACGGCCATCGGCGAAGCACCTGCCTCATCTCAGGCATAGACTCCGATATACCGTACGCTCTAGCTTCGCGCCAATCGTTCGTGCGTGAAACTGTGGCTTGTCGTTGTCACCACTTCTGCTCTGGGTTAGCCTTGAAAGCATGGTACAGCTCTAGATTGAAGAAAGAGATCTCATGCTCGTTCTCTGCAATGTTCACCACTTAGCGTCAGACTCATAATAGTTGTAGTCCATACTCACCAATGCCCAAGTCTGCCAATACTGCACTGTCGTCATTGAGTATCCACTCATCGTGGTCAAGATTGATGATGAGATTGGTAGTTTTGGACCCGTGCGCGCGTGTGTAGAGCTTGAGCGTGTCTTCACGTGACTCGCAAATTAGCCACTTGCAGAGGTAAGTTTGACTGCAGTGAGCACCTTACCCAGCTTTGTAGTCCGATAGACCTTGAATGCAGGAGTCTTTTGAATCTCTGCCGAGAATGTCCGTCGTCAATGCATACGCCTTATGACTACTCGCGTGCCTGGACGAACCGCTTACCTGCCAAAACTTCAGCTTTTAAGGCGCCGACGGTTGTGCTAAAGGCATACGTGTCAGGAGCCTGTTAGACGACTAGCCATCATATCATTCTTGCGAACTGATATTGCTCACGTCTTCAAGTTCACATGCTGTAGCACCATGTTCTTGGTAGTCCGATATTCGAAGGACCTGCACAGTGGCCATTCTTGTCAGGCACCGGGGAGACAGGTGGAACGTAGAAGGAAGCATACTTGATAAGTCTGATGGTGAGTACAGAATCCTCTGCTGGTCTCAAGGTGTTGGTGGTAGGATCGTTGGGCGACCCGTCGCGGTCCTGCTGGTCGACACCCATGTTGACTGCGTAGCAAGAGGAGCAATGCTCGACACCGCCTAGGACTGTGGACTGTTGTCAAACGCGCATGGTAGCGTTGTAAAAATGCGGAACTCTCAGGGTCGAAGCTGAGACGGACTGGTAGGACGCTGAGCGCAATCTCAGTCCGTTCTGACTTGTCATGCACAAAGCTCGCCCTCGTCGATCATCGTCCTATGCGCCATTAATGAGAGAGGAAGGGCCTCTTCGAGGCTACGACACTACGTCCGGGAATCTACGACGTCTGTACACAAATTGCATGAGCATGCTGTACGAAAGGGCCTCGCTTGCGCTGGCATGAAGGCAAGTGGCGTTCTCCGACAACAGCAGCACGAGCCGGGGCACCGACCAGCGCTTGAGACGGCACGCACTCGTCTAGATGAGCTCGGTCTAGTTGCCTTCCATACAGACGACCTACGAGACACGGCAAGGGGGGCACAGAGCCTGGCGTCTGTAAAGGAAGCCAGCCCGCTGCCTCCGCCAAAATCGAGTGACCTCGCAGCAAGCCACGACCTGATGAAGCGAGACCGCGGTTCAACGCGTCGAAAGCATCTTTGACGCCTTTAAAACTGCCATCAAATCCAACTACAAACATTCCGACATCGTTCATGGAACAACAGAGCCATCTGCCTGAGCTCTCTGCTTTGTCCCTTGCAAGCAGGGAGCCCGGGGCCAGAGCAAACGGCCGCGCAGAACGAAGGCCAACAGACGTACTGCAGTCGCCGGCCTCCAGTCCCGAATGTCTCTTGCCAGCTTTCGAAGGCTGCTTTCCTGCATCATCTTCTGGCCTGGCATCGGGAGATTGTGGATCTGCGCCACTGTCCCCTGCCAGTGAACGGTCAACATCCAGCCCGCGACGCCGGCTATCGAGGAATCGCAGCAGTCAAACCCTTTTGAAGCATTCGGCTAGTTCTATCCAAAACATTGTCAGTCAAAGACTCCTGGATCCTGTAGATCACCGCAACTTTAGGAAAGCTGGTATGTCCTTTTGACAGCTGAAACACGTGACGAACCCTGCCAACGTGTTAACCTGTCAAATCGCAGAGCTCAAGCTCGCTCAATCAGTGAAATATCTCAGTTCATTGCATCGTTCAAGGGGAGCCGCAAATTCAGAAGCAACATCTTCACAAGGCGGTCCCGCAAGCCCTTCTAGGCCGACCCCATCCACAAGTGGTGGTCAAGCAGTCACTCCGCAATCACCGGCGAGCCCTGGTTCTACATCTCGACGCTCGCGACTTTTGAGAGCCTTGAGCTCCTCCTCCTCCTCTCCTCCTCCTCCAGTTGCTCCCCGCTCCGGCAGCCAGAGCCCACGGTCACCGGGCGGTCGACCCTGGTCGCGAGCGCTCCATGCCATTCTATCACCGTCGCCCTCAGTCCCGCGCCCGACGCCACTTCAACTGGCTTCCACAGAGGACATTGCATGGGCAGAAACAACTACGTCGTCGCCGATTGTGAATAGAGAGGAAATGCGAAGATGGGAGGTCATCACTGCAGTCGATATGACCCGGCGTTCGCAGCACGACTTGCTAAAGCTTATCGCAGAGATTATGGCTCGCTCAAACATCAGGACCTTGGAACCTCCTGCGGAGATCAAGGAGTAAGTCGGCTTGTGTTGTCACGAGCCAGTCCGCTGACCTTCGGCAACTTTCAGATCTGTTTTCTTCCTTGCCCAATTCCTACGGTGCCAAGGGCAGATCCCAGAAACAAATCACCTCGAAGACGACATCAGAAAGCTCCGTGCAGAAGGCGTCAGCCTCTGTCGAAGCTTTTCCAAACTGAGGGGCCTAGAGGTCACCAATAAGCCTTTCACATCGTCTTTCACGGCGCCCGCCATACTTGTTTACAATCTCGAGGAGCATAAGTCAGTTGATTTCGATATCTTTGGAAGTCGCACTGGGACGCCCAAGGCCGAAGATCTCGTCATACTCCTGCAAAACTTTATGGGAAGCTATACCAGCTTCGTGAATGCACTGTGAGTGTCTGAAACAATCAGAAGAAACCTCGCGGTAACTTACATCACTTTCAATGCGGCTGCCGAGGCTTCCACGCTATCTATCGCGCTGATCGGAGATGCAAGAGACGTGAACGAAGGCTGGCGCGTATACAAAAGGCGAGTAGCCTCCTGGAACTCGACAAGACCATCAATGCCGAGGAAGCACTGCCAGGTCTCGAGATCGCTGCTCTCTCAACGCAAGATCTGATTCTGCATGCTCTACAACAATCATTGGCAGATGGACTCTTCAGCGAAGAAGACGTAGAGGCGTTTGATCCTCGTCTCATGATGACGCTTCCGAGGCTATCACTCTTTTATGGCATCAGACAATCCGCTTTCCCAATCAATTACGAGTATCCTGAGAAGGAAAAAGGCGCTCCCACCATTCCCCTAGATGTTTTCTTACCTCGCATCTGCCGAAGACTGCCTTTCGGCCAGATTGGCGAGCTACGTCGACTATCCGACGAAGAAGCAGCGACACTGGCCAAAAGACTTTCTGGGGCAGACGTGCCTAATCCTGTCAATGACAATTTGCAGATCTTGGAAAACCTTTTCATAGCAATATGCAGCGAAGCCGACGGAGGTATTAACACCGTCAGGGACCCACGTGCTGTCAAGATCATGTCCCGAGCACTTGCTATGCACATGTCCGAAAGCATCGAGGATCATGCTCTCGACGACGATTCCACGATCAGCAAGTCTTACATCATGTTGATGAGTGTGGCTGCGTCGCGAGACCGGCATCAAATGTAGCATTCCAGTCTGGCCATTCCTTATGCAGCACTCGTCATATAGTCATACAATGCGTTCGCGTAGTTTGAAATATAGGTATGCGCTATTAGCCACAACGGTATCAGCATATCTGGAATACAAGTGAGATCAAACCGACGAGCTGAAACATCGGCTTTGTACTGCGGCCGGGATGCAACGTCGGAAACTGCTGCGTAGACGTCTAATTTGCTATTGCGAACGAGAGGTGCCACTTGCACCAGCTTTGGACTGTAAAGCTGGCTTATGCCCGTCATAGTCCCATTTATATGCACGTCCAGCATCCGCCCATGCTTTGAGCCTATTGACAGATATTCGTCAGCGAAGAGCAACCCGATGCGGGCAGAAGCAATGATTACGCACGCTTTTCGCTTCACCATAGGAAGCCAATGATCTTCCTTCAGCCAATGGAAAGCAACGGTGTTCTCATCGACTTTGAGCTGATCCCAATCTCCCATCTTCCAACCATTATCGATCCACCTGACAGGCTGTTTGACTGGATCCAGTGAGCTGACTATCTTGCCAAGTTTGGCATCCTCAGTTCCGATCGCATAAGCGGCAGTCATATTCGCTGTGCCAATCCAAGATGCTAAAGGCCATGACATGCCGTAGCACAATCCACGCATGTACTTGCCGTAGAACTCGACATTGGCGCCTTGCATAGTACCCCAATAGATGGCTTCGGAGCAGTTCTGACTTGCGAGATCGCGTATAACATTGGGCATCACGAGAAAGGTATCATCGTCCATCTTCATTACTATAATTGCACGAGTGAAGAAAAGATGTCAGGTCAGCCATCTGTAGGCATGTACTGCCAGATACTGGACTTTCGTGCTCACCAAACTTGGGCTTCGGGTCTGGTAGATACGATACTAGCCATTTAAAGTATTCGACACTTTTGCCTTCGTCGATGTTGTCCTTGAATACCTCCTCGAGGATGACGATATCGTTATGTAGCTCTCTGTAAGAGACATCGTTAGAAGGAAATCAACTGACATGTATGGTCGCGCTGGACTCACTGTTCTCGTTCCAAGGCATATCTCCAATCCTCATCCGCCGGTCGCCCGAAAATGAATTTGAAGTCTATGCGGTATTGGTTTGCTACAAGATCGGGCTTGAAGATTGTTCGTATAAGCTGCCTACGACCACCTGCAGCAGGATGTGTGAAAAGACCGATGCTGCAATGCGGCAAATCACGCAAAGCAGCAGCACGTGAATTGTCACCGTCAGCTCTCGATCAGGACGGTGTATGGACTTCGGTAACCATACAATAGCAGCGGCCCATTTGGGTCACAGGATCGTGTTGACGGCGGCGCATTGGCGGCAAGCTCTGTTGAAGGAGCATTCCACGCGGCCATGTACTCCCAGTAGCCCGGCGGCTTTGTGTACTCGATGCCTTTTCTCTGCCAAGGGTCGCCAGGTTGCATGACCTGGAAAGTGTACGGATGGATATTGCCCCCAATGCGAGGATCTGGGTCGAAAGCGCCCAGAAATATGAATACAAGCAAAAGAGCCACGCACGCCGTTCCCCAGCCGCCTATGGATCGTAGCATCTGCCGCCGCCGTGGGGCAATCATGCGCAGAATGTTGCGTCCCGATGAGCCAGCCAAAGGACTGCCAGGCTCGCCGCCATCATAGCGCTGAGAGAACGGTAGGGTGTCTCTTGCTGGATGCCCAGATGTCGGAGAGCGGATGTAGGCGCTGCTTCCGCTGATCTGCTTTCTTAGAGGGCGCGTACGAGAGGCCATCTTCTTGCCGGCCTGCGCTCCTTATGCGGCCGTCTGCCTGCGACCTGTCCGGTCACCGTCTGGCCTGAGTGGCTCGGTACAGGCTTGCAGGCAGCATCCGCACGTAGCGTCGTGTCGAGGTGGCTTGCACCCTTGTCTGTTGCGTGTCGTACAAAGTCAAGAGGTAACTAGCACTGGCCTTGATCGACCCTCTGGCCTCGCTGGAACAGGTGGTGCCAGCTTATGACAACCGGTCTCTAAAGACTCAGTCGCCTCTGCTATCAAAGCCAGAGCCAGAGCCAGGTATGTCTGTTTACTTCCAAACACTACAGACTGTTCATTGCAAAAGAGACTTGAGATGGTTCGCAGAGAAGCGGGTCCTGATCACGTGTATCTGGTTTCACCTTGCTTTGCTTTGCTTTGGGGTATTGAACAAGCATGGTATCGGTGCAAGTCTACTACTGTTGACTTCTCATGCTCCTGCTCCGAAGCCGCAGACTATATGAATTACAGCATTTATTTCGCTTCCGGTCTTAATCGCTGGTGCCAAGCAAGATGACGTGCCAAGAGTGGTCTTTTCATACTATCCACTTTGGCATTGAATGCCACAGAATCGAATCCGCTGGCACGCTGTAAGAGCTGGTGTAAGGGTCGCAAGTTTCTGTATTCGTATTTTCTTGTGGACCGGAGTTCGGCAAGCGTGCGGGGTAGCGATCTATCATTCCAGGTGAGGACGGACAGAGGCTCTTGCAGATCCACTTTGATAGATTTGTCTCTGTGGCAGGTAGAGTCTTGCTGGCCTGAATAGTCGGTCTTTTCGACCCCTTCATGGAAGCCCGCCAGCGCGTTGAGGTGTGAAAGCTGCTTCCGCAGAGCTTTTGCTTCCTTATCCGACATATGATTATCTCCGGATGTCTGATTCAATGTCTGGCCATACTTCCTGGCTCTTAAGATCCCCAAAGTGACAATAGCGTGCATCCTACTAGTCGGCTCGATGCCAAAGTAGGGCAGGCATCGGAGTAATACTGAACCACCCACATAGTCCCTCGTGCTGATGAAGGCGGAAAGAGCTTCTGAGAGGACACGAGAGCCTATGGAGCTGTGCCAGGTGTCCATCGAAGAAAGTACCATGTCCTGGAAGACCTCGCGTGGGGTAATGGTCGTACCAGGCGGCATTTTTAGATCGGCCAGTCTAGCAAGGCAGGTCGATTCGTCAAGACTGGTATTCTGTGCCAAGGGTTCTTCGCGGAAGGCCTTAAAGACGGCGCGATAAGTTTTGTAATCTGGCTGATTTGCCGGGTCGAGCTGCGACCGCATCCTGCAATACAAAGCAGCAATGGACTTCTGAGAGCCTCTCTCTTGCCTCATGTGCTCGTGCTTGATCAAGGCGTTCATGACAGGCGTTGTCGTAGCTAGACCGTCGGCGGCCATAAGCATGATCAATTTGATGGAATCTGCGTCCTCGGATGCGCCCGGCGCAGATAGATGCTTTAATAAGGCCAGGTATGGGGCGGGCGAAAGCTGCTTGTCGGAGAACACCAGAAATCCCGGCTCGAGAGTCGCACCTGCCTGTACGTCTGCCTGCGCCGCCGCATGATCTGAATCCTCGCCACAGCCTGCTTCGAGCGTTGAGGGCGTAGCATCCGTTTCGTCGTTATGACAGCGGTTCATGCTGCATCTCCATCTATGAAACCAGCGCAAGGAAGCTCCACGGTTGCCAGTCCTACCGTGGCCATCGATGATACATGCCCACAATTCCGGCGACATGTCGTGAGCTGCCGGCTCAGCACGCAAAGTGGCCTCGTATTTTGCGAAGATTCGCTCGGCGTCGTCGATGAGCCCGACTCTGACAAGATATTGCATGAATGCCAGCAGACTAGTCTCATCCACGAGTGCACGAGAGAGACCTTGCGAGAAGAATGGCGAAATATCGATTGTCGTGACCTTCGCAAGGCCGGCAATCTGAAGGAATCTCGTCCACAATTCCGCAGATGGCTGATGACCCGTGGAGAGGTAGTTTTGGAATACTTGAAGCATTTGGCCAAAGTAGCCTCTTTTGCCAAAATGCAAGATGTTCCTTTCCAACTTTCCTGCTTTCTCTGCTTGGCTTAGCAAATCGCGGAAGGCCACAGCGGCTGCTGCTGGTTGATTACGAGATAGCGTGTGCGACACTGAGGATGCCTCACTGCCATCATGCTCGTGAAGGTGTGTTCGATGAGCATTGCTTCTTTCGGCAAGGATGGCAGTTACCGCACACCGTTGCAGGCGAGTCTGGCGAGGAAGCGGTTGTTGGAGTCGCGCTGGTGCTCGTAGCATGGCCCATGTCTACTTCCAGCGCATCTGCGATGCTAGTAGCCTGATACTGAGCGCTCAACCGGCCAGATAGCTTGCCTTTGATTGCATTTGCGGACGAAGCCAAAGAAGGATTGCGTTGACGGCCGTGGTGGCACTCGCGATCAAACAGGAAAAATCCGGTGCTGGTGTCAATAAGATCTTTGTTCCCAAGAGATTATCTTTTGCAGGGGTATCGTCCTTTCCAATTCTAATTACTAGCTGCGACATTGATCGCAGGAAAAGTGGCTATGCATTCATCTAAAAGCTCGCAAGGAGGGCTAGAAAAGTTCACAATGGGGAAAAGGCCTCGCTTGACAGAACATGGGAAAATGGGGTTTCAGTGCACTGGAATGCTGTTAATGACGGCCGAGTGCTCAGGATCGTCAAACTCGAAGACTCCGACAATCGAATCAATTGGCGAACGGTAGTCTGTTCCGCCGCAACATCAGCTGATGGATCTCCCTCTATACATGCGGAAAAGAATGCTCACATTGACTATGTGCTTTAGCTGAACATGCCATCTGAGAAAGTGGGGTGAAGCCGTCTTGTGCAAGCTTCTCGTGATACTCTCGCTCGCGATCAATGGTGCTAAAGGTCGTATTGTCGGACGTCTGAGATGGACTTGGTGGTTGGACTCGCAGATCCGGGCTACGAAGATACGGCAAATGCGGAGTAGCTTGGAGGTTGAGCCCAGGACTGTCCAAGGCAGAGAGCATGTGTGTTCCAAGAGCGAAGCGCGCTTCGCTATCGGTTGTTAAGCGTCGGGCGTCTGTTTCCGGTGTTGTAAGCAATGGGACTGGAGGACATTGCATACCGATTGCCGTAGAGGTCCTCTGTCTGTCCGTCCACCAGGTTGGTTTCAGTACCGGACTCAGTCCGTGGAAAGATGAAGATCGCGAGCGCCCGCTGAGTGCAGGTGACAAGGGCTTCCCCTGCTTTTCGTGGGGCCGATTAAAGGTTGTGAAGTCCATGTCATCGAAAGCTCCTCGCAGTGTGCCCATCAAAGGGGGTTGGGCACTACGAAGGCTCTTCAGGCTTTTGCTCCTGACAAGCTCAGCTACGCTCTGTATCTCAGCCTTGGGTTGGTCGACGGAGCGAGGATCGACCGCGAATGAGACCCGACGGCTTGGAGACTTTCTGTTATAGTCGACCAGCGTTTCTTCCGAATCCGTGTGCCCAACCTGTGAGAGGCTGTTCGGTGAGGCATGGACCGCGAATTGGCTCCCTGTCGGGCTCAAGTCATCAACGACCTCGCCAGCGGAGGAATACACACTGAGGACGTTGCGCAATTCTGAGACGTTGCATTCGAGACCCGCTGGCTTATTCAGCCTGTATTGCGGGATGAGCGACGTGGGAGATGGTGGTGTCTCTATTTTCAGGACGGCTGGAACGATGTAGCTGCGACGTGCATATGTCTTCTCGTCGAAAGGATTCTCTCTTTCCGTGGGCGTATGCCCGCGACCAAATGAGCCAAGAACATTCTCCAGCTCTTGCATGCTGGCTGTCTCTGATGCTGTGATGCCGAGGTCAACATGTGCCAGTGTCGGAGGCTCCTTTGGCAGATGGTGTGTATCTGCAGATGCATATGGAAAGTGCTTCTGGGATCGAGCAGAGGAAGGGTTGCGGATGTGAAGTGGACGGATGGTTTCCTCGGCATCGCCGTCTTCAGGTAGTATCTGCGAGCAGGAATTTTGAAGACGTGGTGACAATTAGCAATGAAATTTGGGTGTTCAGATTCACAAACTCACGCGTCTCTCGTCCCGGCTGACACCTTCGAAGCCATCCGGCTGATCGGGGCGCACAAAAGCAGCAGGTGTCATGTCTTCTTGATAAAGTGACGGTATATCGTCAGGGCGAGGAGTGTCAAAAGACATCGAAGAGGTGAGAGCCACGATGTTGCGTTCGTAAGTCTCCAAGTCCCGAGAGCCTCGGCGCAGAGACTGGCCAGACACCGACATTCTGCGGTCCGACGCTTCCACACGCCGAGGCGAGGTACTAAGGTCCAGGTCTTTGGCCGGTCTGGGGGGCCTAGGCGGCGTTTGACCACGCTGTCCGATAGCAAGGTCGACGTCGTAAGGCTCTGAGATGTTCATGTGCTGAGTATTGATACGCTTGTGTGATCCCATCTTTGCCAATCTCGATATAGCGTGCGAAGATGCGCTTGCTTTCATGCCTGTCATCGGTTCATGACCATTGTGTGCATGTGCATGCCAGGCATCACTGTCTGACAGCTGTAAAGCCTTTGCTCCTGTGACGTTGCCAGGGCCTGAATAGGTCTGCTCGTTCTTCTCCGAGACGCCATACCAATCGGCCGTTTGTCGAACATCGCGCTTCTTTTTGCGGACGTAAAGGCACGCGCAGAGCAACAAGAGGGCCAAGCAGACGGTGCCACCGACGATGATGCCATATAGAGCCGCCTTGGGCAGAGGTGTTGCTTCTTGTGTGCTGGTAGAGCTGCTGCGAGACGGCAAGGTACTTGAGATGCCGCCTGGAGCTCTAGCATTTGCTGGAAGGCCGCTGTCATAGACTAATGCCGAGCCCGTGACCTGCAGGTCTTGCGCAGTGCTTGGTGAAAGGGCTAGAACAGGAGTTGGCAGATTTGAGCTGCTAGTATCCGCAGTCGATGAATGTTTGCCCTTTCTTCGGCGTCTCTTGGTCGTTGTGGTAGAGGCACTGGAGTCTGTCTGTGACGCTGATGGGCAACATGTCAGCGAAGCCACGGAACACAAAAAGGAGCCCGTCGTGAGCGTACCCGTAGATGGCTGAACAACGACAGCTCGTCGCATCCGCTGTGGTGCTTGCTGGCACATCGCGCAGTGCACAGTGGCGATCCTTTCGACGGCGAAGAAGCAGCCGTCCACCTGGAGCAAGCAGTGAAGTGTGGAAAGAGCGGCGAGGACATCGCAAACATTCGAATGGTTTGACTCCATTCCAAAGCTAAGAATGTCATTGTCGGGCCTGATTTAGTCCACAATTGCTCGCCTGGTCTGAATCGCCCGGATGCATTCGACCGAAGAATGCAGTGGCTGTGAGTATTCGGAGATCCCACACGCTGGCCAGTGAACGTGAGCGAGGTCTAGAAATCGCACGCGATGACCTGTAGCGTCATTGCAGATGCTTCATAGCTCAATGTGCCGTGATGCGGGATGCAGAGGGTTTGCCAATATTGATTGACGGGCAGCCGAGACCCTGTCGGGCAACGTGAGACTGTCGACCTAGTTTGGATGGCCTGCTCCATCATCTGGTCCGCTCAATTGACAGCCTGTCGTGTTCTGGGCTCGTGTTCGCAGTCGCGGTTTCCCAAGTCCATACAAAGGAGGGCAAGACTCGGCTGCGTGCGACTCTTACGCGACCGGCGCCGATTGATGAAGGATGCAACAAGCATACCGCGCATGTGAAAAATAGCAGTATGCAGTATTACGAGGTTCCGTACTAGCCGAGAAGAACACGACTAGCTTTGTACAATTACAACATGCCTTTCCCCTCCCCCTACCTCCAACTTGAACTACAATTGCGTACAACCATTATCGATATCAAAGCCTAGAGGCGTGACTGACGACTTGTTCGGAGGGGGACTAACGGCCACGATAGGCAAGAAAGTCCACAAGCCCGTCTTGCATGGCACACCTTGCTGTGCTTGTAGGGTAAACGTTCTGCTACACGTCTGGTGAAAATGCGAATTGCGATTGAAAGGGAAATGAGGACCAAGTGGACGAGCCAGATAGCTGGTTACCAATGTTCTGAGAATGGAAGTGCGACTGATGTCGTGGCTGGTCGTGATTGCGAAAACCTCCAGATAGACGTAGGTAGATTCTGAGAAAGCTGGCATAAAGTGCACGACATGAATGATGGAGGGTCGGTCTCTGCCCACTACCAGCCACTGAAATAGGAAGGATGCGTCAGGGACATCGTCTATACAATGAACGACCAGAGGCAAACTCACGTATGATGATAACCCATGGAATAGTATTCTGTTTGTTGTACAGGATCGCTGTTGGCGCGCACGTTAGGCAAGCGCGCGGGCTGCTGGGGTCCGGCGTGCCCATTGAGTTGCTGGGTCGATGCAGCCGGAGCTTGTGGAAATTGCGCAGAGCCTCGTTGTACACGATGTGCGGCTAAATTTTGCGCATCAGCCGGAGCAGAGGTGCCTGGTTTGTTGCCTGCCAGACGATTGCTGACAGCATTGACAATGTTGCCAATGCCGCCCGCTGAGAGTCGGCTGCGGCTCTGTCGCTCTGCGAGAAGGCTAGCGCGAAGTGACTCGGTCAACTCTGTAGCGAGCATGTTACGCCTCGTTGTCCGAGGCGTGAAGATGATCGCTGCAGGTGCTTGGTCCTTGCGCTCGACTGGACCAGTAGAAGGTGCTTGCGCGGCAGCAGAGGTGCGACCGACGACTGAGCTCATTGGAGGAGCCAGACCTTTCGCCTTGCTTTCACTCTGCTGCTGCTGCTGCTGAGATGGCAGGCGAGGATTTGCAGAAACGGTCTTTTGCATAAGTGTCGCGAGATGCTGTTCCTGCGCATGGGAGATGTTGCCGTTGGCCTGGGCTTCGTCCTCTTCTTCGTCGTCACTTTCGAGTTCTACGCCGCTGGGCATCCCACCCAACCTAGTCAGGTGGTTGCCAGACTTTGTAAGAACTAGCTTTGTCCGGGCGTCGAGGTTCGCTAATGCTGCCGTAGACTTGGATGCTTGGACACCATCGAGGGTGTACTGGCCATTCTGGGGCTGATGAGAGGTTTGCATAGCGGATGAAAGACCGCCAACATTAGGTATCGTGTTGAGGTGCATGACGGAGCTATTGGTCCGTAGATGAGCAGGCATATTCGCATAGCCGCGATTATACTCGTCCGAACGAAACATCATGCTCAACAGTCCTCCCTGAGCCGCGACCGCGGAAGGAGTGCGTTTAGCAAACATGAGTCGCTGCCGTTCCTCTTCTTCCCGCATGGCGACCTGACGTTCGTCCTCTTCTGATTCGCTAGTCTCGCTTGACCATTCCGAATCATCTTCGTCCTCGTACGAGCCATCATCATCGTCTTCTTCCTCGTCCTCTTCAGGCACCTCATTTTCTTGCAAATTCACCTTATCGGCATATTCGCTCTGAAGACGAACTGTCTTCTTGGTGGCGCTGTCCGACGATGCGCGAGGCTTGTCCACAGTAATAGAGGGCTGATTTTGCTCGCGTGGTGCAGTCTGCTTGCCTGCAGTCTGTGCGACCTCCTTTCTCCCGTCGTCTTTGCTCGACGACTTTGCTGCTGCTGCTGCTGCTTGCAAGTCTGCAACTCGCTTTCCTAGTGATTTCCCAATTCCACCTTCATCGTCCGAATCAGTCGTAGGACTAGAGATGAAGAACATTTGCCTCTTCTTCTCCTTTGTGAGCTGCTGAGGCTCAATTTCCATGTCTCGCGGTGCAGATGGACCAGCTTCTCTCTCCGGTAGAGGCATTGTCTGCGCTCGCCTGTTCTGTTTGCGGTCACCGCTGATGCCCATGCTGCCATTGACAGCCGCCTTGCTAGGCAGCTCGGATGTAACTGCCTCTTTGCCTTGGCGATCCTGCGCGTGCGTGCCCGCACGATGTGGAGACTCCCTGCGCGGCGTACTTCGTATCCGAGCCGCATCGTCGTCAGAACGCGCTAGGGCCTCCCTTCTTTGGGCATTCGCATTCGCATGCACGTCTGCACCACGTGTAGCCCCGGCTGACGCGGGTGCCGCCGCAGCCGCTGCAACAATGACAGCAGGCGGTGAAGAAGGGCGTGCGAATGGAGTAGGCAGCTTGATTCGAGGATCTGCAGGACTAGGGCGCGGTTGAGGTGGAAGGATGACGGATGAAGGCACAGTCACGGCGGGAGAGGCGGGCGAAGGTGGAGGCGGCGGGGGCTGAAGTATGGGAGTACCCGTCGCAGTGCTGACAGCGCCAGTGACGTTGCGCGGTTGTGTGGTGGAAAGGACAACGGCGGCGGCCGAGGTCGAGCTAGAAGTGAGAGTTTCGGGATTGACACTGGTCAGGCCGACGCTGAAAGTACCGCTTAGATCGTGTTGCGAGACGGATTGCATAGGTGCTTGCGAAGGAAGAGGAGCAGAAGTCGCTGCAGGCGTGACGGACGCAGCTGCAGATGACTGAGTCTGAGGAAGTTCAAAGCCTCTCGAGACCGATCTCGGCTCTGCGGTGATAAGATTGGCGAGGGACGAGTTATTGCGCCGCAAATTAATGGCTTTGGTGACGTGTGGGGCAGGTTGGAGTTGATTGTATTGGCGCTCTGGTTCTCGCTCTTCCTTTAGACGGCTACTACTTGTTCGTTGTGGTCGTTGCAGCTGTCGAGATTCCTCGCCATTGGGAAGGGCGAGGGTAGGTGGCTGTTGCTGCACAAATGGCGCAACGAGACCATTTGCGACCAGGCCACCTGTAGAATGCGTAGAAGCGCCAGTGTTGGTGCTCCCAGTCGAGCTGCGCAAGCTTGGAGCAGAGGTGTTCGTTGCCGTGGTTGCAGTGATGGTGCTGCTGGCGGCACTGCCATTACTGCCTGCACTACTGCTTCCATTCCTAGCGTGTGACTTGGAGGAGGTACTATTCGAAGAAGATGCCGCAAACGATGTCTTGAGTTTGCTGCTGGAAGAGATCCTTCTTGCTCCAGATGTAGTAAGCGAGACGCGCTTGACGCGCACAGGAGGTGAGACCGATGACTTGTTACTGAGAGTGGTTCGAGGAGCGGCGAGGTCGCTATTGCTGCTGGCGCTTGCGTTGCTGGAGGTGCGGCGAAGGGCATGACTGCTGCCACTACCATCGCGGCTGTCGCTGTCTGTTGTTGTATCATAGGCCGCAAACTCGGTAGGAGCGTCGAGAATGCGGACGCTCTTGGCCGACTGAGAGCGGTGCATCGCAGAGCGGACGCGCGAAGGAGCAGCGACGGCTGGAGTGGTGGTTGTAGCTGACGATGTACTCGCATCACCGCCAGCTGCAGGTGGCTGTGGCCTAGGCCGCCCCGGACTGGGGGTCTTGCGGGTCATCCTGGGGGGCGAGTGCCGTAGTGTGTGTTTCAGGATGGTGAGATCCGCACGATGAAGGAGAGTGACTGTCCAGAGCAAGGACAAGACGTCAGCATGGTCGAGGGGGGAAAATTAGCATCCTCGTCGTGTGACGGATGACATAGAATGTGTGCATGCACTGACGTGAGCGTGACGGGTGTGTCCGGCGATTGAAATGATTCGAGGGCCAGATCGTCCAAAGCAAGCGTGCTGCGTGCGTGCGTGCGTTGCGGGCGCGTGCAGGTGTGCGACAGCGGAGGAGAGAAGGACGAGCACAAGAAAGAGAGAATGCGGGAGATTCAAGAGTCAGCTGGCGCCCCAGTCAGCCAGCGCGTCTGCTGCGTCGGTCCTGTCCTGGTCCCAGGCTGGGGCGAGAATGCGCAGGGGTGCAAGGAGAAGCTGAACAAGCTCGCGTCCGCCGCTGTGCCCGGCGCTCTCCTATGGCCAGACGTCTTCTCCTTCTCCCTCTCCTTTGGCCTCTGCGTGCCTGCCCTCTTCTGTCTCTGCCCGTGTGTCACCGCTTGTCCACCCGTTCAAGCGCTCGAGCCCGTCGGACACGCTTGCTTGCTTTTCTTCTGCCTTTGCTTGCCGCTCGTTGCAGGACGATCAGAGCAGGGCTGCCCGCCGTCGTCCTGGGTGCGCTTCTCGCAGGTGCATGCTGGAGAGCGGTGTCGTATGATGTGGGTGTGTGCTGTGCTGTGCTTGCTGCCTGCTGGCTGCTGCGTGCGCAGGCGAGTCGGATACAGAGTGACCCGAATCACACCGTTACGCCCAGAAAGACGCGCTTCTCGGCGGGATTGAAGGCGCCACAATGAAACTGACCTTAATTCTCTGTTTGGCCTCGATAGCCGCCTCGCCTATCGCTTATCTGCAATGCACACTGCACGTTGTTGAGAGTGTGGTGTGCTTCTGGAGATAGAGCGCCGCTCTGCTGCTGACTTCGTGGCTTCCGCATTGGGGTGCATACAAAGCAACTCTGCGTGCGCCTTCCATCGCCGGGTATGTGGATAGCGTCTGCCCGGCTGGTCTTGAGCGTAAGTCCTGCAATTGCAGCGGCAGGAGTGTATGCTTCATGAGGACTCCCAACCAGCTTAAAGGGCACAAACACTTCCCTTACACCCTCCTCAAGCTCTGACTGTGACGTCCCAACTACCGACGCGTTGCCACTTCGAGCTCCCTATTTGCAATCAACTCGCTTCGTTGCTCATAATTCTGTACCAACACTGTGCAACAAATTCACATGCGCGTCCTGCCTTCATGACACGCTTCAAGACTGCCAGTGAACGCTGACGGAACGGTGCAACAACTGCAACCCGGACACCATTGCTGAAACGCCCCAATATGCCGCGCGCTTCGAGAACAAGCCAGGCCGCCGCGGCGACAGCGTACATGAACGAGCTCGCTGCCAGTGCTGCTGCATCTACATCAGCGCAACACCAGTCCAGTTCGACTTCCCATGGCATCGTCGACGATTCGATGTGGTCACGCCGCAGCCGAACAGGCGCAGCTGCTTCTGCAAGTCATGGATCCGCACAACAATACGCAGTTGGACGTCTGAGCACTGGCACAGGCACCACAGGCAACAGCAGCAGCTTCACAGATCCTTCAGTGTCCAGTGCTAGTGTCATTTCGCCGACTCAGAGCTCGCATGCGCCAAGTGAGGCTTCGTCGTATGCTACTCGAACGGTACCAGGGGTGGCGGACGAAGAGGACATGCTGTACGGTCATGGCCAAGACGACAGCGATGATGACAATGACGTCGAAGTCTTAGCGTCTCGCAGGCGCGGACCACCGCCTGCTGCCGCTGCTGCGAGATCAGGTCGCGCTATCCCTCCTGCTGCCAGTGCTAGGAGTGGAGCCGCAGGAAGGCATTCTGAAATGCAGCTCGAATTGGAATCAGGCCAAGGTTCCAACATTGGCGACGTCTCATCCTTTTCCGCCGCTTCAACGAGTCGGAGAGATCAATCTCATTTCAACACAGAGGAAGAAGACGACGCTAGCAGTGCCGCAAGTCGGAGTGGACATTTCTCATCGCGCTTGTTGGAAGAAGTCACAGATGATGATGATCCCCTGGGTAATGGTACAATGGCAAATCAGGGAGAGACAGATAGCCTCGCGGATGCTTCGCCTGAAGAAGTCGAGCAGCGTGCACTCGAAGCGCTGGGATGGGATGAAATCGGAGAAGGGAAACCCTTGCCTGTAGTTGATTTGGAACGCTGGAAATCTGCACCGAAAGAGATGCCCCTTCCCGACACTCCAGAGTATCGTGAGTGTCCAATGCCGACTGTCAGAAATTCCTCAAAATGAGTCCTGACCGCTCTGATTGACTTTCAGAGGTGTTCCAAGCCATTCAAGCCGAATTGCTCCTGGCAGTACAGGAGCTCGAAACGACAGACTGGATGTACGACGAGCCGTTACCCTTTGAGTCTCACAAACCAAATCCATCACTGGCACCAGGTCAAGCACAGACTGCGGCATCGTCTGGTGTCTCTAGCTTGCTCGCCCACGCGTCCCTCATCAGCGGCTCCGACCACGGCTGGACAGATGCGGCTTTCAACCCTCTTTCAACATTTGCTCCGCTAGCGCCTAGCGGACTCGCTTCGTATCCCGATACGTACCGCGTCCAGCGCGCACTGGGCAACCACGAGCAAGAGACGCCCGCCGCTCATGCACAACCTCACATGGCAGACACGTCCACAGCAAGACAACAGAGCCGACATGACGGGCATAATGCAAGATATGGCATCGCGCCAGGCAGGCCCATGCCTGATCTATCTTTCCTAGACACACAAGCGCAGGATATCCTAGGCGATCAAGATACGTCGTTTGCTGCCATGTCGAGCTTTCCGTGGGCTGCACCCGTTGAATACTCTGCCAACACGCGCAAGAGGAAGGCTTCTCAAGCCACAAAGGACAGATTTGCAATGCTTCGGGCCAATAGCTCTAGTTTGACGAGAGACGTTGGCGTCATCACGTTGTGATCTCCTCGCAATCCTCCAGTAGTCCGTATTTGCTCCTGAAGTGCAGCAGCGGGGAAAAGGGTGTCATGAATGGGCGGAGCAAGCGATGCAGTCAGATGCAGTCGACTGCGTGTACAGGGGATAGAACTATTGCAAGTATGATTGCTCTTTGAATGCAAATGTCGTTGTAACAACACAGCAAACCTTGTCTATCGCAGATTCATCCCATTCAGGCGAACCGTGACAGCATTTCCATGGGCGCGGAGTCCTTCCAGCTCTGCCAATTGCTCTACGACTGGGCCGAGGTCTTTGAGACCTTGCGGTGTCAACTCTTGACTTGTGATGTGCTTGCAGAAGGAGAGCGTGCTGACGCCGCTGTATTGCCTAGCGTAGCCTGCAGTGGGCAGAGTATGATTTGTCCCCGAAGCATAGTCGCCGCAGCTTTCTGGACTATAAGGGCCAATAAAGACACTTCCGGCGTTGCGGACGTCCGAGAGTGCTTCGCGCGCGTTTGTCAAGTGCAGAATGAGATGTTCTGGTGCATAGTCGTTGCTTAGAGCCATTGCCTCGGCGTATGTCGGACACTGCACAGTGAGCGACTTTGAAATTGCAATGCGAGCAATGTCGACCCGGGGCAGTGCCAATGCTTGGCTGTTGATCTCGTCCTCAATCTCCGCCAAGTGCGCCTCGGTAAGGTCGATGGCGAGAAGAACGACCTGGGAGTCGGGCCCGTGCTCCGCTTGTGACAACAAGTCCGCTGCGACGTAGGCAGCGTTGGCAGAAGAGTCCGCCATGACCTGGAGCAACAATACGTCTCAGTACACTAGCTGAGAGACAGGCATATCGAGGGAAGAATGACTCACCAAGACCTCGCTTGGACCTGCTGGCATATCGATGCCGACATTGGCGCCCGAGTCCATCGACACTGCCATCTTCGCCGCAGTGACCCATTGATTACCAGGTCCAAAGATCTTATCAACCTTTGTGACAGTTTCCGTTCCATAAGCAAACGCAGCTACGGCTTGCGCTCCTCCAGCTTTGACGATCTCCTGTACTCCGCACTTGTTTGCAATGTAGACAATTTCTGGTCGGACATTGCCATCGGGTCCAGGTGGTGTCGCTATGCTAATTGTCTTGCAGCCAGCTATTTGAGCGGGTACAGCGAGCATGAGCGCTGTCGAAGGGAGAACGGCAGTACCTCCTGGGACATAGAGACCAACTCGGTCGATAGGCCTGATGAAGCGCGTGCAAACCACGCCGGGCATGGTCTCAACGACCATCGGTTTATTCTCTCGGTCCATTTGTGCCTGGTGGAAGGCCCGAATATTCTCAAAAGCGCGATCGATGTTCTTTGCAGTGAGATCGTCGATGGCCATCAGACTCTTATCAAATGGCGCCTTCAGGACGTGAGGCCAAGAAGCGTCTTCAATCTGCGTACAGCGGTCGAAGTTCTTGACAAACTTGCGCAAGCCTGCATCACCCTCTGTTCGTACAGACGCAATTATGGGTTGCACCTTTGCAAGCATGTCTTGCGAAGAAGCAAGGGGCCTCTCTGTCAAGGCATTGCGTTCTTTGGCGTTGAGACCTTTCAGGTTGTATTTGAGTGGGACGATCCTTTCTGATTTTTTGCTCGCTCCGCTGGCCTGGCCATTGACCGGCTGGACTTGCTGAGCGACAGGCAGAGCACTCGTCGTGGCCTGCAGTCCACTGACCATCGCTTGCTGCCTGTCGGATCCTGCGTTGGCAGCGCCGTTCGCGAGTGGGGCCGCTGTGCCGTTGGGCAAGAATTGCGCTTTGGCATGACCAGGTCGACGAGTCACTTTTCCAGCACGCTTGTCGAGTACGGCACCGATATCAGACAGCCCAACTCCAGATTGCAGACATCGGACCATGGCAAAGTAGATGAGATCCGCAGCTTCGCCAGCAATTTCATCCTTTGTTTCGGCGCGACATAGCTCGTCGGCTTCCTCACGGATCTTTGCGTTCAACATGGTCTGATCTGACAGCAGCCGAGCTGTGTATGAGCCTTTGGGCGCATTTTGAATACGAGAACGTATGGTCCCCTCGAGCGCGGGAAGCCCGGATGCCTGGCCGAAGCAAGAGACAGAGCGAGGTGTGCTACGAAAGATGATCAAAGTCAACGCTTGTAACTTGAACGCAGCATGAAAGATTGCTTACTGGCAGAATCCCGTGCCTGCCTTTTGAACGACTTCGAATTCGACTGCATCTGCATCGCAATCTATACGGATGCGATTGACTTTCTGGGTCGCACCGCTTGTCTCTCCCTTTTTCCACAGGCTTTGTCGACTGCGGGAAAAGTACGTTGCGTCGCCGCTTTGTATAGAGCTGGCTAGGGAAGCGGTCGAGGAGTAGACGAGACCGAGTGACTCGCCCGATGCGGAAGTTACAGAGGTAGCGAAGAGACCATCTGGACGGTCGGTCTTGAGCACTGACGTGAAGAGATTCGCAAGCGTCGATGCAGTGAGGGCTGATGTGGAAACGCAAGGGGTTGCTTTCGCATCCAGCTTCCCTAGCATTGCAGCCTGATCGGGATCCTGCTCCATCAGTAGACGGAAGTACAAGAGCTTGCTGTCGATGCTGGCCTTGCCTCCCAGCACATCTCGGAAGCTCGCAAGCAGTGCTGGCGCTTGTGCGGCTGGGAGATCCACAAAGAGTCCGGCGATTTCCTTGATCAAGCTCTTGTCGCTCAGCGGTGTGGAAGTGGCAGCATCGACGTGCAGGATTATGCGGTCGGCCGGCAGGCTGCCCACGAGCGAGATGTCCTTTGTGATGATCTTTGTAGCTCCATTGTCGAGTATCTTGATCGCCTCATCTTCGGTCTGGCCAGCCTCTAGCAATACCCAGTACTCGCATGACGAAGGCAGGAAATTTGGGGTGGACGAGCCTGACTCGAGGCGGACGACCAGCGGTGCAACACGGGCTGCGCTGTCGAGAAGTGCGCTGTCTCGGCTGTCGTACTCGGCCAAGAATGGCGGGTGTGCGAATATGGCAGGCATTGTGGTGGAGTGTCCGGTCTGGGAGGAGCAGACCTCTGCCGTGCCATTCCGACGCTCTCAAGGGCGAAATGCATGTGGCAATATTTCAGCTTATCGCCTTTTGCAGAACTGTGTGCGACTACAGTATCAGGCTTCTTTGAGCGAGAGAGATGGTGATAGGGCTAGCCAACATGGTTATCGCTGTGACGTGTACGTCTCGTATTCGCTGCGTCTCAGGAAGGGCAATGACACGTTCGCTATCGATAGGGACGCGCTTGTGACGTGCTTGGATCTGCTGCAAACGGCGATGCAGCCAGCGAGCTGCACCTTTTCGAAGTCACTTCGAAACTCGAAACAGGGCCCTACGGCCAGAGCGAGAGTCCTTTGTCCCTTGAGAAAGCAGCTGGCTCCAGTACCAGTGCCGTTACGGCACGTGCTCTATCGCCACGCGCGCTTCATACAGAAATTCTTCGCAAGGCATCGCTGCTACCGGTGAGAATCGTGATGAGATGGTCGAGACAGGTGATCCGTATGCGTGCAGCGCTGCAAGCTCCTCGACTGCTCGTGATGCGCTGATCTGATGAAGCGATCGAGGCGAAAGGACCTGGGTCTCTTGCTGCGTACACTGGAAGTCTACCTACCATGCACTCCTTTTCCTAGAGCTCGTGGATGCTCAGACATGCTGACAGACAGCTCCGGGCTGTCTCGCTTGCAGCTTTGGTGCTGCTGCTGGTCGTCTGGATTTCCTCGGCCTCCTACAAAGACCTCAGAACGGTCGTCACTATACCAGAACAGTCCGCAGCAGCAGCATCGATAGACAGCAAAGGCCGACCTCGCGGAGCTCTGCAAGTGCTGGAAGATACGCTTCAAAGGCTTGAGAACGAGCCTATCTTGTCCTACGATGCGGCACTCAGGCGCGACAATCGAACGTGCCTGGACCGCCAGTATCAGAGCAATCCAGATCAGTTAGCTGGCGAGAGCGAGGGCTGGAGGCGTCTATCCAAAGAGACAATCCGCAAGAAACGCGCTGCTTTGATTCAAGCAGTCAGAGAGAAATACGGCTTGCCGGGACTCGGCAATGCAACACCGCACGACTTTCTGTCATCCCCAATGTTTGGCACTGGCCGAGGGCTTGTATTCACTGGTGGCAACAAGGTGGGCACTCCTTTTTCATGCGTGTCGTAGCTTACGCTGCTGACGAGAGGATTCTCAGGATACACTCAAAAGGATCGCCAACTCCTTACGTATACTGCGCAAGCGGCATGGCTGCCAATTACCCGTGGAAATCTTCGCATTCGCAGAAGAGCTTGCGGCCGTGCGAGGTTCCCAAGTAATGCAAGAGCTGGAGCAGCTTGGTGCTGTAACATTCCATCAAGTGAGTAAATCTGCTTTTGCGGCCCTGAAGCCAGCTGAAGATTAATGTTTCTGCAGTTCACGTCTAAGAAGGTTCTGGGCGTGTGGAAGAACTTCCAGATTGTATGATGCCTTCTACCTATTTGCTTACATGAAATGATTGGATCTCCTCACTCCGTCTATTCTTGCTTTCGGATCGTACAGAAAGCAGAGTCCATCATTAGATCGAGCTTTGCGGAAATCCTCTACCTGGACTCCGACAACATTCTGCTCACGGATCCGACCTTCCTCTTCGACCACTTCGTATACAAGCAGCATGGCGCAGTCTTCTGGCCAGACATCACCAAAGACGTAAGTACCAGATGCACGAGCAAAAGTTCGTTAAAACATCTCCGAAACCGAGCGTGCTAATGACTTGCGGATCGATATACTCAGGGTCCTGCGAATCCTTTCTGGAGGATCGCTAATATGGAATGCCGACGTCATGACTGGCAAATGGATTCTGGACAGATACTTTTCAACAAGAAAGGCTCGTATGGCTTGAACCTAGCAGGTCTGGTGGTTGCTCTGGAAATGCAAAGAGACCACGAATTCTGGTTCAAAATTTCTGGAGGGGTGAGGATCCACTGGACATCGTCTGGCAACGAGTAAGAGGCTGACTGAGGTGAATCTCCAGGATAAAGACACCTTTGTGAGCTTTCCGCGCAACGAGAAAATATGTGCCGGCGCATGCTGATGCTGTGCCTTGCCAGCGCTACGGCTTCTACTTTCTAGGTCTGCCATATTCGACTTCGCCCCACTGGCTCTCCTCCCTAGGGTGAGCATAGTATGACGTACGCTTAAGATTTCAGAAGTAGCGCTTTTGGTAATACGTGTCTTCGCTCTTCGGCAGACCCACGCATAATTACGCCAAGGATGGCCACACCTTTTGTGGACTGGCCATGCTACAGTACAGTCTAGCTCCCGAAGACTGGCGTCATTTCCCATATGCGCGACCCACACTAGAAGAGAGACGACAACACGCGCCTCCGCTATTCGTCCATGCGAATCTGCTGAAGCACTCGGCAGGCTATAAACAAGGTCATGTCTGGACCACACTCAAGCGAATGCAGGATGACCTTGTCAGTAAAACGACAGACAGGTACCGCTCGACCGTGTACACGTCCATGAATGGAATGTGTGTCGATGTGTGGGACGCTTTTGACGCAGCAGACCCTCGAGCAGAAGGAACATTCGAGAATGGCGAGGTCACCGTTGAAGATGCAAAGCAGGCTTTCGGCGGAGTGTTGAGTGATTTCGAAGACATGTAAGGTCTCTTCGTCTGTCAGTGTTCCCAATTTCCCAAATTCACTGAGCTTGCTTCATCGACAGGTTCTGGGCAGAAGGCGGTGTCGGAGGTGGATTCTAGCGTTGCGCTCAGGAGCTGAGTGTGAGGATCTGCAGCCGTGCACGTGACTTGTTCCTGGACCTCGTCGGGCGGACATTAGTACAAGCAGTGAAAGTAGATTGGCGGTTCAGTGTGATGTACAAAAGGCAAATTCTGTGCGGTTTTGCAGCAGCAATGCCACGCCTTTGCTTCATCTTGTCGCAGGCTGTCTTGTTCTGGAAAGCTCGACTCCGCGACACCGAAACGTCATCAGAGACGTCGATCGCTTTCGTATTCGTGAAAGATTGCTAATTGCACACTTCTGTTGCGTCCTCAACACGCCTCGTCCAAACTCGACACATCATGTACCGACAAACTGCCACTCGCACTGCGCGCCAGTCCAGCCGGGCTGCGCTGCCTCGCCAGCTAGCCTTCCAGAATGGCCGAACCGTCACCCGCAAATACGCGACCGAGGTACGTTCTGACAACCAGTCAAACGTCCGAGAGCAGCAATCCAGCTGATTTATTTCCATTTCAAGGCCACTAAAGAGGAAGCCAAGAACCAAAGCTCTCACATCGCTGCCGGTGTGGGCGGCGGCGCCGTTGTGCTTCTGGGCGGTACGGGAAGACTAGATTGCTGCTATGCGCTGACAAACGCTAATAAAGGATGAACACACAGTCTATGGCTACTATCACTTTTCTGGTGCCAAGACTGTTGTCAATGAAGCTCGTGAACTTTCGCAGTCGGTGAAGAGCATGAAGGAGAAGGCCGTCGCCGCTACACCTTCGCCAAAGGCTGCAATTGGCTTCTTGCGAAGCGTTGCAAACTCTTATGCTGGTGAGCGTGTAGTTTCATCTTGCTTGAATCAAATCCTGATTATATTCGCCTTCATATTATCAGCCGTCATCCCGGGCGGTGGATACCTCGTTGATCAGACGGTAGGTGACGCTAAGCAATGATACGCCGGAGGCTCTGACACCGGATATCTAGTTCAATCAGCTCGACCAGCTCGCCGAGTCAAAAGGTCCTGAACTCACGAAGATCGTCAAGTAGGCCCAAGTTTGCTTATTCGCGATGAATCTGGACATCTTTCTGATACCACTTACAGCAACGCTTACTCCGAAATCCAGACTGCCTTGTCGGAAGGTGGCGATGATGCCACAGACAAGGTCGTCACTGCAGTGCAGAAAGCGATGCAGGAAGTTTCGAAGCTTTCCGACCAGTTCACAAGCAATATACTGAAGCCCTACATTGACGAGAGCCCAGCGCTCAAGCAGGCGCTGGGAGACAGCCTCGACCAGCTCCGCGACTTTGGTGATAAGTATGGGCCTGAAGCGAGGAAGATCACAGAGGACACAGTCAATCAGGTTCGCAAGCTCGCCGACCAAGGACTCAATGGCGAGACTATTGCTTCGGCCGCCGCCTTGGTCAGGACGAATCTGGCAAAGGCAAAGCAGCTCGGTGAAAAGGCTGGAAAGGACGCATACCAACGTGCTGCAGAAAGTGCTGGACCATACCTTGAGAAAGCTCCTGATGTGAAGAAGTACTTTGAGGAGAACATTGACAAGCTCAAAGATTACGTGGGAGATGATGGCGTCAAGCTCATCAATGAGACGTATACAGAGGTCGAGAAGGCTGGAAAGAAGGGAGACAGTAAGCCTTCTTATCGACATTGCTGACTACCCTAGCTTGGCTAACGGCATCTTCCTGACTATAGCGAAAGCTCTTGCCAATATTGTTCGCGAGCGCGTTGAGAAGCTGCAGCAATTGGCAAAGGACAAGGCCGGTGACAAGCTTGGCGGTACTGGAAAGGTACGGCGTTTGGCAAGGACAGAAAGGAGTGGTGTTGACGATGCTTTCGGCTTTTCCACTATTGTCATTGCAGCTCTTCGAGCAGATTCCTGATCTCAAAGACCTCACACACCTCAGCTCGCTAGCCAAGGAAAAGGGCGGCGATTTCGAGAAGTTGCTCAAGGAGACAGTCGACGAGGTCAAAAAGATCCTAGCGGAGAAGAGTAAGAAAGCTCAAGACCTGGCTGGCGAAGCGAAGGATGAGGCTAAAGACAAGGTGAACAACAAGTGAAAGTGAAATGAACGCATGAAACTGCAAAAGATGTACATTAGACCCGCTCCAAGGGCAGCAACATGTCTGTGATACCCAGCATGCAACAACAGGCATGAGTGCAGAGTCAGGGCTGCACGCCGAGGCGCCGGACGCCCGAGTCATAGAGCCAAGTCAGAAGCACACGAGTCACCAGTCTTTTCGGCCTCGGCCAATGATTCGGTAGAAAATTGTACATTGCCCAATCAAGGCCAGCAGCAAAGCCTGCAACAATGAAACCGAAGTGCGACAATGCCTAGACGACCGCTAATCATAACACGCCGTAACAAGGCAGTGCGCGCTGCGTAAAAAGGGGTGGGAGTATGCAGCCTCGAAGTCGGAGGAAAGGGCGTTCTTGTCCACCGAAAGCAAGCGTCCGTCTACCAAATGGACAGCCAAGCTGTGCTTCGAGGCGATACTCCGGGGTGCGGGGAGGAGATGACGAGCGAGAGGAACGAGGGAGAGGTGGTTGCACCGGCTTTGTTCTGATAGTGAGAATGCCAGCCGGCACATGGCGAATGAGTCGTTGATGCAATTGTTGAGTGATAATATCGTAACACCGACGCAACGCTTATTCCTTTGCCTCTTCTCGCTCGACCTCGATGATGGCGGCACGCTTCTCGGCAATGCGGTCTGCGCGACGGGTTCGGGCAGCCTGGTTCTTGGCACGACGAGCGTCCATCTGCTCGGCAAGGGTCTTTGCGCGGGCCTTCTCGGCCTTGGCCTTGTGGATGTAGTCCATGAGGACACGCTTGTTCTTGAAGACGTTACCCTTGGACTTCATGTAAAGGTCGTGGTAGCTGCAAGTCGAGGGGGGAAGAGGGTTCAGCAGAGGTAATCTCAATCTGCGCGCATGCGAACACCCACAGATGGTTGTCGATCTTGCCCTGCTCGCGGTACTTGCGCAACAGCCGGCGGAGAACTCGCTGTCGTCGCATCCACAGGACCTTGGTGGGGAGACGGGCCTCGGAGGTACCCTTTCTCTTACCGACACCGGTGTGACGGCCCTTTGCCTTTGCGGCGTGCATCTCGCGGGTCCTTGCTCGCGAGTGTCCGACTGCATGAATCAAGTAAAAGCAACAGCATGAGCCTTGTACTGCCGATTGGACCTTGCTCGCTGGCAAATGGTCACGCACCCTCGGGCTTGACAACGACGATGTTGTCAGAGATGAGCTTCCTGACGGAGCGTCGGCTGTTGGCATTGGCAACGACCGAGGCGTGCAGGGGGTCGACGAAGATCCTGCGCTTGCCGACATTGGCGACGGCTGCCGCGAGCCTCTGTTTGATGCGCAATCGCATTCAGTCAGCTTGGGGTGCTCAAGCGTCTCTGAGCCCTTCAGAGCCACGCATCCAGCTGGCATCGGGGGTTGGGTCGAGTCATCCAGCGCTTGTCTAGTCCTTCTCTTGCTGCCTCTGGCTGTTGTCCGCGCCTTCGATGATCATCTGTTGGTCCTTGCCTGTGCATCCTGCTTGCACCATCGATCTCCCGCACCACCCTCTTCCCCCCAACCGACGCCAGCTGGACGAGACTTGCGGCGCTGCGTATGACCTACCTTTTGTGTTCGGAGATTCATGATGGCTGCTCTTTGTGCTTCGCAGGTCAGTTGGGCAGCCTTCGAGGTCTTCACCCTTGCCGCCCATCTCCCTCGCTTGCCCGCCCTCGATCGGGACAGAGGGATGGAAGGAACCGCAGAGATGGTGGCGAATCTCAGCCTTCCCTCAGGTTGCCGCACGACGGGCGAGAGGGAGAGAGAAGGAAAGAAGAAAGAAGGGAGGGCACTTGAGTGTCCACACCCTCTCACAAGCCAATTTTCTGAGCGAGGGATCCACTCAGATTCTAGCGCTGTCCCAACGGATCAATTTGTGATACTGGCACGGACATGGACTACTTTGCCAGTGCGACTCGGAGAACTTGAAGTTCGAGTACGACCAAGTGAAACACTAGACTAATATGCCAGGCTGCCAATGCTCACGAAGGAACCCTCTCCTCTCATGTACAATGTTGTTGCGCTGACTAAAGCGGAACTTTCCAGTGGAATTATGCCAATGCTGCACCCAGGAACCGATCCCCACCATTATATTCACAGTCTGCTGATTTTGCAACACAGACTTTGGATCTTCGCAGCTGCAACTTCTACTTCTCATGGCTATACAGCAGCCTGTTTCACTCTATCCATCTCAAAAAGCGTCTCATCGGCATCAAAAGATGATACGTCTGACTCGACGCCGATGCACACTTTGTGTATAGTAAAGAGATAGAAGACGCACGATATGAATCTTCAATAACACACGGCGGCCAATGGTTCTACCAGCGTTCTTGTTGGCGCACCATCCGAGGTACCAATGCAAATCAATGTACAGAAAGCTATTGGACGCGATGGTCAGTACTCTAGTCGACCCTGTTAAGCTTTGTACGACTGCAAGAAAGGTAGAACAGATTTGTCGACTTTCTTCAAGCATGAAAGAAATGATGAGCACATTGACTAGTACAGACGCTTTCTGACCACGATGGAGAGCCATCGGCGCCTCACAAGAGGGACAGTCTAGGGGACAGTCTCTGGTTTTGGTCGCCAATAAGCGCATGATACTGGCCCATCAGGCAAGCCACAGGCGGTACTCAGCTGACCGAGGGTCAGCTGCGGGAGTCAGCTGCACTTTGGCTGGGTTTTCTTGACGGCTCGGGATAGTCAAGTTCCACTGCACGTGACTGAGAATACGGCTGCTCATCAGAAGCGTCTTCGTCCCTTGAGGATGTCTGGCATGCCTCATATCATGGAGGAAGCAGGAGGTTCTTTCCCGCTGTATACGCTGTTCAGTGCTATTCTTCCAACGAAAGGCACACAGCAGCAATGTGCGTTTAGAACTCTTCGATCGGGTGCGGTTGTCCGACGCGTTCCTGCACGTCAGAGCATGAGCAAGCGTACGCTGGGACAGCTGTACCACGACTGCAATGCACCACAAGTAGTTCCCATTCCTCCCTGGCCCGCTATCACCTTTTGAAACCCTGCAAGATGCATAATTCTGGGCATCACTGGCTTGCCGCTGCATGCTCTTTACGCGGTGTAGTCGCGCATCTGAAGCAAGCGAAGCATGACAGAGTCTGTTCAGGCCAAGCTACATATCCCGAACATCCGGAGTGCTCTACAGAAGGACAGTAACTGTCCGCTGCACCACCCATCATCGCAAATGCTCTCACGGCAAGGTGATCATCATGCTGCTTGCACCTGTGTGGCCAACTTCCCCGGAAGCTTAGCTGATGATGAGCTGTCTTCCCTTGTCGACTTGGACTTTGGAGAATAGTCGTAGGCTTCATCCACACAAGGCGGCCCACGCGGGCAGACCAAAATGTTTGCATGCGTGCCAATCCTGCCGCGTCCATCGTCGATATCTCATGCAGGCGGATCCACCGCGGCGGTTGGTGGCAGCTCTTCCGGGACTCGACCAACGAGCAGCGGCAGCACGACATCTACCCTCACCACCTTGAAGAGCGTCAAGCGTGGCAGCACCACTTTTAAATCGCACAAAGACCGGTCTAGTACCAAGTCCAAGCTGGCAAACCACGCTGTGCAGCCTCGAGGTGGTCAGAACTTGGACGGTGCCAACGGGGACGACTGGGTCTTGGGCGGGATGTCTCTACAGCGCTCTAAAGCCGCTAGGATCTCCTATGCTGAACCTCTGACGGACGAAGACGAAGTGTCAGAGTCCGAACCGCCTTCCACAGCTCACAGCGAGTATGAGTTGCCCATGGAACCCGCCCCGTCCACCTCGCTGTCTGCCGCCACCTCCCAATCATCAAAGACGGCCGCTGGCACTTCACCGCGAAAGTCACTGCCTCGCGCTCCAGCGCTCGACTTTTCTGCCATACGCACGTCCGCTCCTGCCGTCATGCCTCCGCGCAAGAGAGACCGTCCATTTGGACTCCAGCACTGCCCGGTTTTTTACCCCACCATCGACGAGTTCGCTCAGCCTATGGAGTATATCGAGCAGATCGCGCAGCAGGCCCAGAAGCAGCACTATGGCATCTGTAAAGTCGTGCCTCCCGAAGGGTGGCAGCCGCCATTCGCCCTTGATACCGAGGTATGTCTTGCCTCAGTCTGGCTGAATGCACCGCGGATGCAGGCTGAAACGCCTCCCCTTATTTGGCAGACGTTCCGCTTCGGTACCAGAATGCAACAGCTGAACTCGATGGAAGCGTCTGCGCGAGCCAATCTCAACTTTGTCGAGCAGCTCACCATCTTTCATCGCCAGCATCGGCACAGCAAGATTACAATGCCCGTCAGTGGCGGAAAGCCCGTCGACTTGTGGGCGCTGAGGAAAGAGGTCAATGCGCTCGGTGGCTTCAAGCTGGTCAGTCAAAAGTTTTGAATCACAGGAACCCAAGCAATGGGTGCAGAGTCGCTGAGAACCTTTCGCTCAACAGATCTGCGAGCAGCGTCGCTGGTCCCAGGTCGGACGCGCACTTGGACTGGACACCAAGACGGATCACGGTGTGGCAGCTCTCTTGCGCACTGCATACGAAAAGATCATACAGCCCTTTGAGACATATCGCAAGAAGGTGAAGACTACGCTCACGCCTGATGGGCATCGGGCAAACTCTGGCAGTCCCGTCCCGGGCGGCATGCGAACACTGGCAGCCGCGACGCAACCTGCTCAAGGCAAGGTCTCCTTGGCTGCTCAGCCAGTGTCAATGGACGAAGTGAAAGCCGCATCCGCGAAACTCACCAACGCGCTCAACGCATCTACACTTCCTTCGGCGTTAGGCTCCAGCGGTGGAGTAAACGGCATGGATCGCGCTTTCTCCCCTACTCTCGCTGGCCCGGCATCACCGTGCGACTCTGACGGCGAGCCGCTCTCTCCCAGCGACTATTGCCAGGTGTGCAAGTCCGAAGAGGACGACAAGTCCATCTTGCTATGTGACGAGTGTGACGCCGGCTATCACATGAAATGTCTCGATCCTCCTCTAAAGTCAGTGCCTAAGGGTGATTGGGTCTGCGATCCCTGTATCGTGAACAAAGGAGACGACTATGGATTCGAAGAAGGCGATGAACACGATCTTTCTTCATTTCACAAGCGCGCACATGCCTTTCGACAACGGTGGCTCAGGAAGCATCCTGCGCCTGATCTAGAAGCACAGCCATCGCCAAATGCGGAGACGGGCGAAAATTGGGAGACAGAAGTGGCGCTGGAGGATCACGTAGAGCGCGAGTTTTGGAGACTTGTAGAGTCACCAGACGATGCTGTCGAAGTCGAGTACGGGGCTGACATACACACCACAAAATGGGGCAGGTGGGTTGGCTTTGTTCCAGACTAAGCTATGACTGTTTTCAATCTGACTACTATCGCAATTTCAGCGCAATACCAACGATAGAATCGCACCCTACCGAACCTTACGCTCGAGATGGCTGGAATTTGAACAACCTGTGAGTGTTCACCTTGCGCTCGCCTTTGGGCACTGCTGATGCCGTAGAGAAGTCCAATACTACCAGGATCTGTGCTCAGATACGTCAAGTCTGACATCTCTGGTATGACAGTACCATGGGTGCGTGCGAAGCCTTGTTTTGGTCCTCGATGGTGCTGATGGGAAATACAGGGCTACGTCGGCATGATGTTCTCCACATTTGCGTGGCACAAGGAGGATCACAATACATATAGGTATGCCGGCCATTAGACCAGTGAAGCATGCCAGACTGACTCATTCGCCTTGATAGCGTCAACTACCATCACATAGGCGGCACCAAAACGTGGTACGGCGTCCCAGGCGAGGATGACGAGAAGCTGGAAGCAGCCATGAAAGCCGCTGCTCCAGAGCTGTTTGAACAGCAGCCCGATCTCATGTATCAGCTGGTAACGTTAATGAGTCCGGGCCGTCTTCAGCAAGCGGGCGTACGAGTCAGCGCTTGCGATCAGCGACCCAACGAGTTCGTTATCACCTTTCCCAAAGCCTATCACGCCGGCTTCAAGTAAGCGACCTTCTTACATAAAGCCATTTACAGTAGTCTGATGCTGTAGTTTCCTGCTCTGTAGCCATGACTTCAATTACAACGAGGCAGTGAACTTCTGTCTGCCCGACTGGCTGCAGTCCGACCTAGAGGGCGTCAAGAAGTACAAGGCTATTGGCAAGCCTCCTGTCTTCTCTCACGACGAGCTGTTGATTACTATCTACAACTACGAAAGATCGCAAAAGGCTTCGCGCTGGCTTCTGCCTTTATTCGACGAGATGGTTCATCGAGAACTGCAGCGCCGCGAACACGCCAAGGCAAGCATTCCAGATCTAAAAGTCGTGCAGGAAGATTTGGAACAAGAGGACGAAAACTACCAGTGCTCTGTCGACAAGTCATTCTGCTATTTATCTCAGCTCACCACGAGCGGTTCCAGCGAGATTGCCTGCGTTGACCACTGGCAAAGCCTGCCCGCTGGCGAGAAGATTATGAAAGTGCGGTTCGTTGACGAAGACTTGAAGACGATGTTAGCCCGCGTCCGCAGACGAGCGAATACTGAACGTACAGGAGAGTCGCCCGACATCATCAAAGTGAGTGCGATAGCTCGACGTGCTGCACAATCCACCAAGTCGTTCTGACCCTCTGTTTGCAGCGGAAAGCAGCGGACGAGAACTCTATAGCCGCGCAAGAAGAGAATAAGCGTGCAAGGCTCCTCTTAGACCATGCAAATTCGGCAGCATCAACTGCTCAGCCGGCTGTCCAAGGCCTTGCGCGTCTCTCAGCACCAACATCCTTGCCTGCCGTGGTCTGAGCATCGCACATAATTGTCAGGCGATCCGGCGTTCACCACGCAAGCCTGCGAAGCGTAATGCAGGGTGCGTGCCAAGTTGCGCTGCCATGATGTCGGTGATCATAGTCGGCGGCCGTGGCAAAGACCCATGTTCATACAGCATATCACCATAGCCCATTAGCCTCATGCACATACTCGAGATCGTCGTTGTACATTTTTCTTCCATAGACACTGCTCTGCACTCGATGAACAACATGCCGAATACAACCAGAGATTTTCAGGATATTGCGCGGACTATACACCTTAATCGTACCGACGCCGCTTCTCGCGGTCAGAGTCGTCTGGTACGTCGGATTGACGCTTGCTACTGTCTCGCTTGCTGCTGTCTCCATTGGTATACGGCTCCGGCGCGATCTCGCCTTGTGGTGCTTCTGACTTGAGGTCATTGACACCTTTCGGGTTCGTAGTGAAAATTGTGGCATTGTTAAGGCCACGTTCGCGCCATTCCTCAATCATCAAACGTAGTTGATGGTAGCCGAGATGCATCTGCAAACGTTGCAAAGATGGTCAATGGTGTTCTGCGCTGGCTACAGTATGACGATACTGGACTTACCTTTCCGCCAAAATGATCCGCCAAACGTTTGTCCGAGTCGAGAATGGACAAGTATGCACCACAAATCTCGCACACACGGAGCTTCTGGTGACCAGATGCACCAGAGTTGTCCGTGAGCTGCTGCAATTCCCGCTCCTTGTCCTGCTTTTCGGCTTTCAAAGCTTCGGCCTTCGCCAACTCTGCCATTGACTCGTCGATTTGACCAGATTCACCTGTGTATCGGAGCATAGCACGTTGAGTCTCGTAGTGCAAGCGTTTCGCACAGCTAGACTACTTACCCAGTTGTTCCACAGCTGCCATTGCTGCCGAGTAGGCTGATTCAATTTCGCCAATCTCCCTCATCAAAGCAGTGGTCTTGTTGTTCTCCTCTGGCGTCTTTTCGAGCCGTCTTTGAGCGGCACGTATGCGCCTGTCGCACTCTTCCACAAACATTATGATGTTTCTTTCATACTCCCTGATCATGCTTTCAAGCTCTTTTGCTGAAGGTTGCGGTGCCTTGCTGTCGCCGTTCGCGGTAGACTTGGAAGACTTCTTGGCATCTTCCAATGCTGACTCGTACTCATCCTTCAGCCGTTTTGAGTGAACCTTGGGACATTGTCCAAGGTCCATTTTCTGTGGCCAAAGGCGTTGCCTCGATCAGCATAACGGACAGTCTGGACAGCGCACTGCATAAAGCACGGCTTCGTTTGCAGCTTGGACGACAGGCACGCACCGTGTTGGTGAAGAGGTCGTGTGGACATGTTCCACAGAGGAAGTTCCTGCAGACCTTGTGGTCTGTGAACTTTGTGTCTTCTGGAATGGCTCCCAAGGACTCTGCGCCCATGCTATGCCATAAGATCAAAGTCAGCGTATTGAACTGACAATTGGGTGCTAAGATTATATTGTCTGCCACACACAGGGTTTCCAGAGCTGCATGTCCCGAAAAACGTTAGTCGTGCATACAACTACACCTCGAGCACCTACTCTTTCTCTGAAGTTCCGCGATGTACCCTAAGTAGAATAGACAGGTCAGCTCTGGAAGTACGCTCATTGACGTCGACAAGAGTAGCTCACCCATCTTGACTCAAGGTGACTGCCAGCAATGCGGGCTCCGACTACAACTCAGTGGAGTGCGTCTAGAGACAACCTGCTGGCTCACAGGTCTTGCGGTCGCCAACACCGGTGCTCGCGGCTGTCCAGCTGGCCGGATGTCCATACGTAAGATCCAAGCTTGTGGAAGCTGAGAGCAAGCTGACACGTTCACCGTGCACTCACAGCTGGCGGAGGCTATTACCTTTCACCTCCCGAAGGCGAGTCTGTCGTGTTTGTTGAACGCCACCAAGCTGATCTCTTGCACACCTCACCAGGGTATGTGACACCGTCGTGGCCAGGCTTATACCTGCCATGGGAGATTCCCAATTACCTCTTCTATCCTAGCTGTGCGTACGGCGAACCGCGAGCCACGATTCATTACTTGTGTGCGGTGCTGATGGTCTTTGAACTGGCCATTCGCCCGCAAACGATCCTTTAGCGATCTGGAGGTACACAATCTACTGGTCGCTTCTCCTGACTGGACTCTCCTTCCTATTCTGCGGATCTTGGGCTTGCCTGGTCTTTGCGCGGAAAGGTCCACAGCACCTCCGCTTCGCTATCTGGCTTCCTCCGCTATACTGCCTCTTAGGCGGCGTAATCAGCTTTGTGACAGGAACAGTCATCGGTGCGTGCAACTCGCCCTGCATTTCCTGCAGAATGCCGATACTGACGATAATCGGCTGCGGTGGCCTTCAGGCTTTGCGCTGGGTGAGTTCTGCTTGCCAATGGGCGACATCTGTCACTGACATTGTTCTCTTAGCGGGTGCATATAATGCAGCGTACCTGCGCATGTCGACCTGGGTTCCTTTCTTGTGGTCTGCAGCCCAAACGTTAGGTATGGCATGTCCCGCTTACATGCCTGAACGAGATGGCGTCTTAACAGTTGTTCCACTCCGTCAGTTGTCGTAATTGGGAGCTACTCCACCATCACATTCCTCTTGTAGCATATCCTCTGTTCACTCTGCACATGCTCGAGTTAGCTTAATCCACATTCGTGACTATTCCAATATCAACAGTCATTCACTTCATTGGGCAGGCTACTGCAGCTGGGCTGGCTTGCGTTGGCTGATTAGCAAGGCAGCCGCATTGACGGAATACAGCAATTGTGCGTTGAAGCCTGACTTCATTATGAACCGCTACAGAAAATGGACGTCGATGTCCTGACCGATACATGACTGGTAACAAAGTACTATGAACGAGATGTAGCACTGCACCATTTGCGAAAGTGATAAAACGAGAACTATCGAAATGCGTATGCGCAGTGCACCCTCGCGGGATCTACTGCACAGTCTCAAAGTCGAGCCCGGCTCTAGCTAGCTGTCTTGACGAAGTGACAGATCAAAGGGGTGGCGCAACGACGACAAGTCTGGCAATTGTGCATCGAAGAATTCAGAAGTCTTGCTGCGCATGCTGCCTGGCTCTGCGGATGAAGACCGCCGAATTGAAGCAGGGGAAGTGGAGAGCTCGTGACCAGCGCGGTCTACCAATCTCAACATCGATGATTTCGTGGGTGTCTTCGCCGAGTCTGAACTAGGACTGTCGTCTCGATTATATCCTCCTGCGTGTTTGTAGGCGTGCGCAAGTGGCTGGGCATCATTACTGAATGCACCTCCAAACTCTGAATCCGAAGTAGAGGGCGAGCAGGAGAGAGAGCCTGACAGTGACGGAGAGGAATAGCCACAAGATGGCAAAGTCAAGACAGAGTCCGGCGATGCTTCCCGAATCTCGTTGCGCTCATGCGAGAACAATGCAAGCCGCGAATCAGAGGAGATTGTGTATGAACGCTCGAATCCGGAGGCGGTCTTGTAATCGGCGTCTTCCGCATCTGCACAAGAAGCGAGTACAGCTTGTGAATCCATGGGTGCGGCGCATGGTGCGATAGAAGCGGACGAGCTTGTGCTGACCGTGGTGGATGTCCCAGAATGAGACGAAAAGGAAGAAGCGGTGGAACTGCAAGGTTCCAGCGAGACTGAAGAGAAGCCCGCTGACGAGTCGTAAGATAATGCACCTGTGTGGGCATCGGAGTCTTCTGCGACATCTTCCTGCTCGGATCCGGTGCCCTCGGATCCGGTGACAAGCGGCAGGTCAAGGTCCTGCTTCTCCTGTGTCGGCGTGGCTGGAGTCAGGCTGATAGCAGCAAGTCCTGGTGCTTGCTCCTGCAGAGGCAGGGTCGCCCGGGTATCGCTGGACGGAATCGGCGAGTGAGCCAAAGGATCGTTTTCAGCTTCGAGGTGGCCTGGAGAAGCTTCCTGCACGTTCTGATCGGTATGCATGTGAGCCGCAAGTTCCAGTTTGATTTGTCGGAGTTCCAAGACATCGCGCATGGAGAGCTTTTCTACGGGGGGCGGACCTCGTCGTGCCGGGTAGTCGGCAGCCGCAAAGACATCAACCACATGGACTGAAGCTGCAAAGCTGACTTTGCGACGCTGTTGACGATCCGTCGGCTGCACCTCGCAGCTGGTTGGAGCATGACAAGCAACGCTATCAGACAAGGCTCGCTTGAGGGATCGTCTGCGAAGAATGCGATGCTGTGGTGTGTAGATGACTTCCAAAGGCTGAAGAGGGTAGAATGGCACAAATGCAGCGTCCTGTGGGTAATCTTGATTATCGTCGTAATCAGAGTCATTGTCGTCAAAGGCCTGACTGGCCTCTTCGAGTGCATGCGCCCGCGCATCCGCTATGCGTTCAATCATGACGCATGCATCCTCTGCATCGTCGTCGCCCGTGTCGTCACTGTCTTCAAAAAAAGACCGCAGCCTTCGCCGCGCAGGCATAGGCTGCAATAGCGCGGCTCCGGACGGTATGCATGTCGAGGAGGAAGACGGGGCATCGTTGTACATGTCGTCATCGTCATCGTCTTCTCCCTCTTCTATAATGCCGGTATTCTCCGTTGTCCGTAGATTCGAGATGGCTGCTTGCAAGCGGGCATCTGTCTCTTCAATGGACGGCTGGCGGGTGTGCCGTGAAGTGGATGCCGACACAAGCGTGTCGCTACCTTGCAGCTGAACGTTGCTCGTCGGCCTAGGTGAGCTTTGCGCAGAAGCATCTGCAGAGTATACTGATGGTGAAGTGGATGACGAAGAGGATCCGGTAGCATCCTGAGGTGGTACTAGCTTCAATTCAGAAAGACCCAAGCCTTTGTTGGGGGAATAGGCGTGGGAGCAAGCTTGCGTCGAGGGAGCAAGTGATGCTGTCGTCCGCTGCTCTTTGATGTCTGGAAGTGTGGGAGACTTGTCTCTCTTGTTGGAAGCACTGGCAAAGCGAGGGAGCCCGCTGCTAAACGCGCTAAAAGAGCTGCGCGCGCGTGTGTGACCAGATTCTGGACGAGAGGGGGCAGCACAGGGCGGAAGGAGGCACGACTCGCTTGCTCTGCGTGCGACTATAGGTGAAGGCGGCTTGATGGGCGGTAGAATGGATGCGCTAAAACCCCCATAGGAGCTGAAGAAGGCGTCGCTTTTCGAGGTGCGGTTGTGGGTGGGGCCGGAAGTTGGGGAGGCGGAGGATGCCGATGTGACAGAGGTCGAGGTTGAGGATGATGAAGAGCTTGACGCAGATATTGGAGGCCGCACAGAGCGACTTGTGGGAACTTTTTCGGGCGCTTGCTCGTTGCAACATTTGCTGCCATCAAATGCTGAAGTGGCAACGCCGCCGCCGCCAAGCTCAAGCTGGCTTGCCTGATCCAGGTGAGGGCGCAAAGGTGACGACATTGCAGCAGGGCTCGAGGGGTTGTAGGAAAAGGGCGTCTTCGAAGTGCTGGCCACTGGAACTTCACTTGTAGTTGCTGATGCGGAGATGTGCGCTGCACTGGTGCTGACCCACGCCCAGTCCGACTGGAAAAGCGACATTGGTGGGTGCGTGCGAGGGAGGCGGTGGCCCACGGACAAGTCCGCTGTGATGATGACACTGCGTTTCAGCTGCGGTTCTTGGGGAGTACTGAACGCTGTACACGTCGCAATACAAGGGATCTCGGACTCACCGCTGTTGGCCTTGCCAGATTTCAATGCGGTGCAAGGGATGATCGCGTCCGAGCGGGCCAGCCAGCCAAGAGGGAGGGTGGGTGCGAGTCGCCGGGATCAATTGATGAGCCCGCGCACACAGATGACGCGCCCACTGTCTGCCTGACTGTGTATGATAGATTGCGCGTGTCGCCTAGACGCTTGCCAGGTCGGAGGGAGGAGCAGGAAGGAATGCAGCCGGTGCAGCGTCGAGGAGGAGCAGGCGATGCTGGGCCAAAAGGAGAGTGGAGTGTGCAGCTCGAGTCGCCGCGTTGTTCGAGCCTATGCGACTCTGGAGAACAACGACGTCGTGCAGCAGCAGAGAGAGAGGGCCTTGGGGTTGGGTTCGAGAGAGGAATGCAGCACTCCGATAAATTCGGGGGCTCCTGTGCGTGATATTTCGGTCGAGGGGCGAGCAAACACGAACGCAACTCCGCGCTGAAAGTTGGCGGTTCTTGCTTGCTTTTGCGCTCAAGCAGCACTCGCGAGGTTCCAGCCTCAGAGTGAATGCCCTTCAAGGTGGACAAGGTGGACAAGGAAGACGATGTCCACCAGCGTCACGCATCAACCTCTTGATGAAGTGTTCGTCCAAGGTTCAGAGCAAAGCAAACGCGGTGGTGGCGTCGCGCACATCGATCATCGACGACGTCTCGCCTGCTGGCTCTCGCCTGGCGTGGCCTAATTCGGAAGGGGAAGAGCAGGACACAAGAGCACGAGTCCCTAATTCGCCTTGTCAACGCTTGAGCTTGTCTGTCCAAGCCACGAGGACTCGCCAATCGCTGCCACACTCCGGAGCGCTCTTTGCGTTGCTCGTTCTGCAGCTGTACACGAGCTTAGGACGAAGGCAAGCGCAAACGCAGCCTGTACAGTCTGCAAGCGAGGCATACACGGAGAAATAGCGTATTGACCAAGTGTCAGCTGGCAAAATTTGGCACATTTGACGACGGTTGCGGGTCCAGACTGCGTCACGCTTCTTCAGCCATACTGTTCACATCGCTTCATCGTGGATATCGGAGGAGACAAGGCACTCGCAACCATCACATCTATATGCTTGAAGCTTCTGCTGCTTAAATCTAGACGCCGTTCCGCCAGTAGCCTGCTTGTTTCGTGAAGCATTCACAATTCCGACAATGTTGCCACATCCTGCAGTCCATACTGGCATGATCTCAGCCAGACCCACCGTCTCAAAAGGGTCTTTGAAAGCTGAAGAGCCTTCGTCGTCACCTCGCACAACCATCAACGATCTCAGTTTTGAAGTCCTGGATCTCATCTTGGCTCATTTCTCAGAGCACAATACCGGACGCAGCTATTATGACAATATACAAGACCTGCTTGCGTTCTGCCAAGTCAGCAGAGCATTTCACAAGGTCGCACGGTGGGCTTTAACTTGTCGCCAGTAAGTATCTGGGACATGCGATCTGAGATTGGATTTCCACAGGCTCCACCTTTCGCGATTCATTCCAATAGCCTCGACATTCAAGGCGCGCACGATTCTAGCAATGTGCGATGATACCTCTCCGGACAGTTTTTCGAGTCGGCTGCACGCTCTCTCTCTCGTCTGGCCGGACGCTGGCAAATATGCGACACGGCGAACGAGTGTGATCACCGAATCTGAATACCTCGCACTGCTATGCGCTTTCCCAGCAATGCGTTCGCTAGAGTTGGTCTGCCTGCCGTATCCACGAATCGACGACCTTCGTGCGGCGACGATGGCATCTATAGACATACTTGCAAACGTACGCTCGCTCGCTTTGCACAGCAGTCCCCATTCGCTCCGCGATCAGGAATATCAGGTCTTGCCGGCCTTGTTGGGATTGATGCCATCCCTCGAGCGCTTGAGCATCGCAAACATTTCCTTAAACGCTGTCGAGGTGCTTGGCACTCCGAATCCGACATTCCGCCTCAAAGAGCTCAAGATTCGAATTTCGCGCTGTCGAGCGCTTGAACCAAGTTTGTTAGCGTGGGCTCTCGAGGCAACCATTGCGGCTCGCTCGTGTCGGATCCTCACTGTCTGGCTGAGCACCCGTGTATCAGACAGCCATGAAGCACCAGCTGTGTGGTCCAACGATGGTATCCCGACGACAGTGAAGGTAGACGAGGGGTTCAAGGGCATCGAGACCTCGCTAGCGGAGCTGGCACCTTCCGTCGAACAGCTCGGTCTGCTCGGTCTTCGCACCGGCCAAGCCAGTGCAATCTTGTCAAATACAACGCATTGCTTGCGAGCACTTGAGTTATACGGTACTTTTGGCTTCGAGACGGATCTCCTACATGATCTTCGGACTGCACCAGATACAAATCTCGCGCATCTGTCTTTCTTACCCATATCTGGGCCGGAATGGGGAGGAGCGTTACCCACAACCGACATTGCTGCGCTTTCACGAGCCACAGACGGGCGTATCGGAGCGGCAAGCCGGTCAAGATCGCAGCCCGCGCTTGCTGCTTCCACGCAAGCCCAGCTCGCACAGGCGACTTCTTCGACGACCTCAGGTAGATCTGGCACTGCGGCCCCTACTGCAACAACCGATTCGGCCGGTGGACATCAGCAGGAAGAGACTGGCCCACACACATTCATCGAAGTCCCTGTCTCATCTCAAGCTTTTGTGCAGGAGCTGGGTCCCGGTGGCCGTCTGGAGAAGCTCGAGAAGCTCACCATCCCAGAAAATGCACGCTTTGGGAGGCGTGGGAGGTGGCTCAACAAGGAAACGATCAAGGCCTGTCGAAGGAATGGTGTCTGGATAGATCAGCTTGCTTGATATTGTTTTGTCATTACCTAAGTTAGGCCATAAAGTTAGGTACAGGGTCACGTGCGTTTGCAATACAATGCCAACTGGGAGCATTGCGAGCTATCAGAGGACTGACGGCCTCCTTGTGCTTTCCATGTCTTGTCACATCTGTCTTGGCGATTGTAGGCCTGCCGCTCGTCAAGCCATTTGCAAGTGAACCGCCACGACACCGGACTGTTTCTCTCGCCACCACTGAACAGTGACCTGAAAATGCTGCTCTGCGAAGATCCCCCATATACTGAGGGCTCAACGCGGACGGTCGCTTGCTCTTAGCACGACTCCTCTCAGGCCCATCGCAATGTGCAGGTCAAGCGCTGACAGCCGCCGCACGCGTTGACGCTCATGCGGGCACAGCCTTGTCAGCTTCGGGGCATTGAGTGAGTGCCGCCGTGCAAGCTTTACATTGTTTGGACGTGCTGCGGTAGACGACCAGTCGCTTGGGCTGCGGGCCCTCGACGCCTGACAAGTGAGCAACCACCTCGCTGCTCCTTGTCAGCAATTCACCACTCCAACTGCTGGCCTCCTCGCCTCGTCACATAGCACAGGCTGGGTCGTGTCATGGTTCCTGGACACGCCGCTGGGCACCGACAGAGTGGCGACCTTGAAAAGGCAGACAGTCCTCGCTACGCCCGGAGCCAGACTTCTCGAAAGCCGTCGTCTGAGAGCCTGCGCGACGCACACCGGCACTATCGGCCTGCATCTGGTGCAGCATCTCACGAAGATGGTTTCCTCGAACAAGTCGAGAGCGAGCTTCTGCGCAGCAGTGCTCGTGATCGCATCAGACAGTCAGAGGACCGCAAAAATAGCGCGGAGGACACATCCACCTTTGACACCGATAAAGAGCAGCAGCAGCAACACGCCGATGACCACTCTCGTTCTGCGTACGGACTCCACCGCCAGCATGCGATGCGCTCAGGCGCCGCAGACACCTATCATGACGCTGTCGTCACGAAACGCAAGGCTCGCGCTGGCATCTTCTACGTCCTCGCGGGTACATTCTACGAGCTTGTGGTCTACAAGCTCGCTCAGAGAACTCCATGGCCCGCTGCGACCATGTTTGTGCCGATGGATCTTGCAATCCTCTGCGTTGGCGGCTGGCTTGCAATGTTTGTGGTCCGAAAAAGCCGCAGTCCTAGGCTGCAGAACTTGTTCGAGGTTTCCAACACCACCACGGCCGCGCAGTCCCCTCACGCGGTGTCATCGACCAGAGAAGTTCTACCATTGGCAGCTACGGTAGTCTCTGCTGCAGGTCTGCGAGTGCTCAAGGATTCTTATCTCTCCTCCGCTATCAGCAGCTCTATCGCGGTGAGCACAGGCAGTAATATCTCGCTTTTCATCTTTCGTCTGAAATCTAATTTGTTCTTTCACTCTCATAATAGATATATGTAGCCTCAGCACTTTTAATCCTCCTCCACTTCCTTAATCTCCAAAGCGAACTCCCGCAAACCGGCTTCTTTACTCTCACCGCGATTGCTGTACCGCTACTGTTCGGCCTGGCCCTTACCGACCTTAGCGCACTTCCGATAGGTGCTGTGACTGCCATTTGCTTCGTACTGGCTGAAGCGGGCAAGATCGCGCTCGCAAAGCGCTGGCTCTCGTACAAGGGAGTGTCTCCTCTTGAGACGCTCTCATCCTATTTGCCTGTGAGTGCGGCCTTACCACAGATCCATTCCTCATTACCAGCTCATAGACTGATGCTTGATTTTGCCTTCCAGTCCGCCACCGTCTTGGCTCTCGTCACGATAGTTCCTCTAGCCCTCCTCAACGGATTTCAAGGAATTCCCAAGCTGCATCGGTTTCCCCTCTATCTACTTGCCCACGTGATCACGTCCGGCTTCAACCAGATCTCGGCTCTCGTAGCCATCAATGCATTCACATCTCCTATCAGCGTCGCGCTGCTCAGCGTCCCTAGGGGTTTCTTGGTGACATGCTTTCACGGCGGCATCAGCCAAGGGAAAGGCGCAACACGCGAGTACTTCGCCACCTGCCTTGTATCCCTCTTCCTCGTCATCCTCACATCGACCGAGTTGAGAGGTTTCTTCACACGTTCACCGGCCCGTGACCCGCAAGAAAACGGTCTTCTCACAAACCACCAGCGGTCACATACCCTCCGTCACACACCACATAGCGAAGGCAAAGGTGCGAGCACAGCCTATGTGTCTTCCTCGACTACTCGAATGTTGGCATATGCTTCCTTCCTCCCATTGCTCTACTGGTTCGTTTCTCAGATCAGCAGTCCGCCTGAAAGACTTTATCAAGGCCTAAATGCCGTTCAATATCACACGCGGTCGTATACCGTCGATATTGTCATCTCACACTTTGACGAGACACCCGAACAAGTCCGTGCTATGATAGATTTGCTGCTCTACTATCCCTGGATCAAAAACCGCGATCCTCGCTTCATCATATACACGAAAGGAGCGTTCAATGACAGTGAAAGCCTGGACTACTTCAAGAGTGAGGTCCGAGCCGATGCGGTATACCACCTTGAGAACCGAGGGAGAGAAGCAGGCACATACATTTCACACATACTCCAAAATTACAATGCATCTTTGGATCCATCTCTTGCACAAGCATACTCGCAAAGAGGATTTGCGGATCATACCTTGTTCATGCAGCCGGTGAGTAAACATGCCAATCTTAACGATAGAAATCTCGAGCGCAGCTGATGCGCATGACCGGTGTCAACGATTGTGACACAGCACCTAGCATGGGATTGGATCGCTAAAGAGCGACTGTGGCTGTTTAATGACGATACCGGCTATCTTCACTTTGCACCATACGTAAAGCTGGATTGCGGCAAAGACATGGCAGGCAATGGGGACTTCCCAAGACTGCGCGAAATCTACTGCATCTTCCGCGAAGAGTTATGTCCGCCGACTTTACAGCTGGGAGCATACTCTTCACAATTTGTCGTATCCAAGCAGCGTATTCGTACGTTCTTTTTTTGCTCTCGTCCCTCAGCGGACCCCTGCTTACGTGCTTGTTAACAGTCGCAAATTCATATCACAAATACAAGGCAATCCACAACATTATTACAGCCGAGGATAACCACTGGATACACCAAGAAGGTATTTGGTGGAAGTATCATGGAGAGTATGTCTGCAGTACATGTCTTTTCCAACTCCAATGGCATCTGATGCGGTCTTCCATCTCAGGCCCGGCCCCAGCAATCCATTTTTCGGCCACGCCATGGAAAGATCCTGGCCAACAATTTTCGACTGTGTTGATCCTGCGCCCGCAGACTATTGTGCTGGCGAAAATTACAACTCTACAGGTTGTCAATGTTGTAAGTGTCTCACCCGACCGGCATCTATTGAGGACGACAAGCCCTAATGCTGCCTCCTTTCTAGTTGACTCGCGGTAATAATTCAAGAGGCATACACGGCTACCGTAGTACATCAAAGGACAGTGCAGTGGCAGTAAAAGGCATCGCAAGTAAAGCATTGTATACTCTAGATAGATTCGATACTGCCTTCTTTACGGAGGTTCAACTCAAGGATACATGGACGAGGCTTGCAGTAACACACTTGACATACCTACTCCATCTCGGACGTTGCGATGTCGATCCAGGGGTCTTAAGCCCGTACCCTTCCCTCAGGTGCAGATACGTGCTCCAACAGCATGCTCCCCGACGCCACAATAATGCTAGACACCACGGCAACCTTCGCCAGCCCGTGTCTTCTCTGCTGCCGACGCATCAGCAAGGTCTTGCGGCCGCAGCGCGACCTCTCTACTTCACGCACCCGGAGCGAACTCTACCATGGCTACAAGGGCAAGACCTGTATGTAGAGTCGTGCACTACAACCTGCACCTTCGAAGCTGATGGGAGACTCTGGTCATGCTTGCAGGTCTACCGAAAGCTCGTTGCTATAGGCGACGGAGCTACTGGCAAGACTAGTTTGTCAGTCACCTTGTTGTCTAGCCCTGATTTGCGTATGCTAAGTTGCATGCTCTCCTGCAGACTAAATGTCTACGTCAATGGCATGTTCCCGGTACGTCAACGCTGCCCGGCGAATTCCAGGTGTGCACTGGCTAGAGCACAGGAGCCTGACTTTCATGCTCTCGCCCTATAGTCTGTGTACGAGCCGACTGTCTTCGAGAATCACACCAAGGATATCACGGTGTGAGCCGATTACTGTATTACTCGCAAGACGAGCGCGCTTGCCCTGTTAATGTCGCTTGCGGCTTGTGTGCACTACAGCGACGATCAGGTCGTCGAAATGTCATTATGGGATACAGCTGGTGCGCTTACTCTGACACAAGGCATGTTCACCTCCTGATGTCCGCGCACTCTTTCAGGCCAGGAGGAATTCGACCGCTTGAGGTCTCTGTCGTACGCTGACACGCACGTGAGTGGCGCTCAAGCTGCATGCTGTCACAGGCACAGTGCTGACTTTGTGATGGAAAAGGTCATAATCATGTGCTTCTCAGTGAGCATACTAGATTTCGACTCGATCACACTCTCCTAGCAATCTACTGACCACTTGCGCTGCCACAGGTGGATCAGCCGTAAGTAGCGAAAAGCTGCCCACTGATCCTTTCGATACGGGTCCTGCCCATACTCAGCTGACGCGCAACATAACCAACAATCATGCAGAACATCCCTGGATAATATCGAAGCCAAATGGCTGGATGAGATACATGAACACTGTCCAGGCGTAAAGCTATGTCTAGTCGCCCTGAAATGCGATCTTCGGGAAGACCAAGCTGTCCTCGACAAGCTACGTCGCCAAGGGGAGCATCCGGTGACATACGAAGAGGTACGTGATACGTGCGTCGTGGCTCTTGCGCACGAGTCTTCCGCTCAAAGCCGTCTATTCAACAAGGGCTTGGCCGTTGCGCGGCGGATACGTGCGTCAAGATACCTTGAATGCAGCGCAAAGCATGGACGAGGGGTCAATGAAGTCTTCCAAGAAGCAGCAAAGGTCTCAGTTCGCGCACCGACAAGAGGGCAAACACGGACGAGCGTCCACAAAGACGATGGACACGGTGGCAGTCGTCTCTTCGGCTGCTTCAAGAGGTGATTTCAAAAGTGCGGTCAAGTACAACCTCCACAGAGGAACGTGGAGGACTGGAGCTTGCGCAAGACATCTAGAATAAATGCGAACATCAATTCGAATATCGGTGAAACCATCGTTGTTGTAATAGTATACGCGAGCGTAATTGTGGGCCCTTGCAGATAATGGCACGTGGCCCCTGTCCTCCTTTTCTTTCTCGCAGAGGCTGATGTATCTTGAGATCAAGAAGTCATCAGGTATGCTTGAAAGCGTTTGCTGTGTGCTGTCGCGTCAGATAATCAATATATGCCAGGCAGTGCTTCGGAAATAGCTCGAGAGCAGCTGCCAAAATTAGGTGTTGCCACATTCGTGTTCCGCAGCTTTCTGTACATCAAGCTCCTTCTCGCGTCTGGCCACTCCGCACATCGCAACGGCAGGGCCATCCCCGGGATGCACTCGCAGTGCACTCGCACAACGCTGCTCTCACCTCAACAGACCTGCTGCCTGTCAACCCTGCCTGCTCGCCTCGATCAGTCGTAACATCAAGCCTGCAACGACCTGGCCAAGATCTCTTCATGGCAACTTGGGCGGCCGTGGAAGACTCCCGCTCTCCCGATGCTGTCGAACCAAACTCATGCAGTATCGCTGGGAGAGGTTATGCGCTTATGGACGACAACGACGCGCTGGAGGAGCGAGCAGAGCTCCTGAAAGCAACAGGGGCACACTCCGGTAGCAACCATATTCTTGGCAAGAGCAGCGCTGGCGCCTATATAAATCAGGACCGAGATGAAGACGAGGACGACGAGTTTCAATCAGACACCAAAGTCGGTCTGCTTGAACACTGGGCAGCTCGACGTCCCCTGGGAGGCACACCTGCGTATTCGCCTCTTCGCCGGAGTCGCATGGTGCTCTTCTTTTCCTTGACAGTTGCAGGCCTTACATTGTTGGCGGCTCTCTGTGCTTCAAGCATTTATACGATCATCTACAGACCCGGCTCGCATAAGAGCCACTCTGTCCTAGATATTGTCCAAGATCTGCCAAGTAACAAGAGCACTGGCACTGATGACCTCCTGGAGCAAGAAGCTTTGGGACGCCTGAGGGAAGAAGGCTATATACCGGTCACTCCTTCAAACTCATCACCTTTTCAGCCGGTTCGACGAGCTCTGGTGCCGACATCAGCGCAAGTGCAATTCTCCTACGAGTGCGCAGAAGCATGGATCGCCCACGGCGAATTATGCGGAAGTCTGACCAAGCAGCAAACACATGCGCTCAGCGAGCCTGCACTCGACGTAGTGTGGACATGGATTACTCCCAACAAGCACTGGTCTAGCTGGCGCGAGCATTTTCAGAAGGGCTTGGCTGGACTGCGAAAGCGTCGGGTTGTTGGCCAGACCATCGATGCAACACGCGCCATGTCGTCTGGAGACAAACACTATCGTTCACATCAGCAACTACAGTACTCTCAAAGATCAGTTTGGGTAAATCTCCCATGGACTCGCAAATTTCATGTCGTAGCAAGCGACTTGCCTGCTTGCGATCCATCCGAAGAAAGCTGCACAACCGACTTCGCCCGTCGCATTGGACAAGTACCAGACTGGCTAGACGAGAAGAAATTGATACGGTCCAGTCAAGTTGATGTTCAATTTCATTGGAACCTCTTCAAGTCGAACGACAGAGATTCCAATGCATGGAGAACACAGACCCTTCCGACTTTTGACAGGTGAGACTGCAGCGTCATGGCTCATGGATTGCTGTATATTACTTAGTCTTTTGGCTTCCAGTCTTGCCATCGAGAGCCAGCTGTCGAACCTGCGCAATGTTACCGAACAGTTCCTGTACATGAACGATGATTTGTACGTGATCAGAGTAAGTCCCTCTGGCGCAACCGAAACTGCTATGCGTTGCTTCGACCAAGATTGCGCTCGTTGACCAATCCTGCATGCATCGAGCAGGATATGTCACCAGCCGATTTTTCCACTCCCTTGTTCGGGCCGGTGTACCGCATTCAAAAAGACCTCGGAGTGTCGGGAGAAGCGCCTGGCACTTCCAAACAACGAATAGACGGTGAATGGCCATCTATGACTTACAGTGACTGGCTTCTCGGTAGGCTTGAAGTCTCTTGCCGTTTACGCCCACGGCTGAAGAGATATGTGTCCATTTCGTCGAGTAGACCAGAGATTTGGTATCCGATCTCGCTCGTATCTGGTTCATCAGGGCAAGTTGATGTCGCGCCCTCAGTTGGACGAAGTCGCCTCGATCTGGGCGCAGGAACTCCGCTCGACGGCCGAAGTGCGCTTCCGAGGTAAAGCGCCAGAACTCAACACTCTCCTGCTGGCTACATATTATACCATCGAAAAACACCGCGAGGCATTGCTGTGGTCATACTTCGTTGCTCGCATGGACTCGGCTAGGGCAGGTCGCTACAATGCGGCAGACCGAGCAGCAATCTTACAAGACCTTGGCGATAAGGTCATCGACAACAAAATCAAGGTTCCACGGCCTCATCGACCTGCATATACAGATGCAGGAGTAAAATCTTTACTGTCAAAGGCTCATCTCCGGATGCCCACGCGGACGCGATATTCGTTCACATCTATGAACGGATATGCCTTCATGTCCCTTGGACAACCTGCCAGCTCCTGGCCCGTTCTCGACGACACGGTCGAAGAGATTCACTATCCTGCACTAGTCTGCAGTATCTCAGTGGACCAGTGCTTTGGCAGCGCGGGCTACTTCCAGGCTAATTACACTGGCGATACTTCTACAGCAAGTCTTTTCAAGCGTGTAGCTTTTGAACAGCCAGAGTGCGGAGATTGCATCATTCCAGCTCTACTGGGCAAAGCGCAGAAAGGCCTTGACGCCTTCCTTCCGAAAGCTGCGCAGTCAGCTGCGCATTCTCAAGCATCGAAGAGGAATGCTTTCGCTCCGCCCATGTTGGGCAATCTCGCCAAAACGTGGCAAGAGGGCGACTTCAGCCTTCGAACATTGAGCAATTCTCAGGCTTGGAAGCTGGAATATAATTGGGATCTTCGAGAATACTGCATTCGGTTGCTGCAGAGGTATTCGTACGCGATCGGTGGGTCACGCATCAGCGTTGTTTCACAGAACGCTGTTGATTAGCGTTCTCTCCCTAGGCGATACGCCAAGTCGATTTCACTTACTGCGCTCGCCGCTCCGCGTGATACAAGATCTCAAAGCGCTCACGGAGAGCCTGCAGGATGACAATGGTCCTGTAAGCCGAGCTGCTATTCTCTCCTGGTCCGAAGTGCTGATCTTCTCACGCGATTTTTTGCAGGCTTTCGTAGCCCTTAATGACGACATTGCCAAGTTCTCGTACGTGGACATTGTGGATGCCAATCTGGCACGCTGGCATGAAGAGATGTGGCCGAATAAGACGTTCATAGAACGTGAAGCGTCTAAAATGTGAAGTTGGAGTCTGCATTTGGGCACGATCTCGCAGTCAAAGGGTCACTTTGTAGCATACATTCTCTATACCCTTGTACCTCAGCCATGAGTGACAGCATGCACGCATACGGGCACGTGCAGACGGAAGAGCCGATCACTGCGCAAAAGCTGCCATCTCTCTCACAAGTGTCGCAGCTCCACCACCACTGAACACCAGCAATGACTGGCAACAACAAGGTCAAGACAGCGAAGCAGCTCCAAGGTGTGCCTCTAGCAGCCCGTGAGATCTCGATGAACGCCGACCAGTTCGCTGACACCGCTTTTGCTACATTGACCGACAGGCAAGAAGGGCACTGGCAAGAAAGACCTGCATCCAGAAAGCCGACGCGTAAAGCAAGCTGCTCGGGTGGATTTGCGCACAAAGAAGATAGCCGTGGTATGTTGCAACTGCTCTGGCAGATGCGGCCCGTACAAGTCCTCGACTGAGTATACCGCCACCAAAACAGGGCAAGAAGGAGCGCGACAGGCATGAGCAGGACAAGCGTGAGCTCGCAGTCGGTCCGCCTGAGTCTATCAATATACATACTGACACAGGGTCCACCAACAGTCGACCGCTTGCTATGGTTTGTGCGCGAGGCCGACGAGGACAAGCCGGTCCTGTCAATGGCAGAAATGCATGACCTCGTTGCAATCTATCTGGCGAGACTAGATCCACAAATAGAAGAAGAAAAGAAGCAGAGACGTGCGGGCCGACCTATGAGCAAAGCCCAACAAGAGCTCGAGGCTACAAAAGCTTTTGAAGCCAGGCAATATGAGAAGGAGGGCCTGAGTACGTGTGGCAACTGTGAAACTTGAGTGCTGCATTCTACAATCCTAGCTGACGACCACACACGTCTCTTCTAGTCGTTCCAGACTTGACAGGATCTGAAAGCGCGGCCTCTGCTCGCTATTGGGATGAGACCTTGCAAGGGAATGCCGGCTATTACAGGTAGGTTTGAATAAAACGTACATCTCTGTTCTTGGATGGCTGACGGAGATTACTGTGAATTGCTCGCTCAGTCGGCTGCGCCTAGTCCGTATCTACAAAGACGAGCAAGAGCTGGCTGTCGAGCAGGTTGGAGAATCGCTGGGTACGAAGCCGAAAGATGGAGCAGCTGCGAAACCTGCATCCTCGACAGAGGAGGAAAGCGGCGCAATGCAGGAGTAGTCTGACTTTGAAGCTCTTCTGGGAACCTCACTACATTCTCAAACACACCTGTTGTTGTACAAGAAGGTCTGTAGAGCCACGAAGGAGGCCTGGCAATACAGTGGGATTCCTCTCGGGTGGCGTGTTTCTGAGGGTCCGGCGCCACCGAAACAGTAATCTGCATTTGCGAACCTTCCAACTCTCACATATGCACGAACAGGCAAAGCGCATTTGAGGAGACCAGCTCGAAAGACAGTGCATTCGAGTCTGGTGGCCTGTCAATGGCAGCGGCGGGGGCGGGCCAGTATGCTCGGACCGCAAGTGGTGTACAACCGCCAGGTGCTGCATACGAACGAGCAGGGGCAGGACAGGCGGGACCGAGCCAGCTGCAGCAGAGTCGCAGAGTGCCTTCCACCTCTAGCATCGCGTCAAGCAGTGGTACAGCCTACTCGTCCACGCGTGGCAGTTATACGGCATCAGCGGGCGGAGGGCCAGGCAGGACATCGAGCAATGGCAGCAATATCACTGCCCACCTCGAAACAACGGTCACCAAGCTGCTAGTAGCTACCAAGCAGCTGCTCGAGGGTCTGACCGACTGGAGTCAAGGACGCATAAGCGAGGAACAAGTCAGCGACATCTATGTGCGCCTCGGCAACTGCTTCAACGCAGCTGTCACGGCATTCAGCAAGGAAGGCATTAGCATGCGGTCAGTCCGCTTCTCGCTCGCAGGCCACAAACTACGTACTAAAGATATCGTGACGTGTCCGTAGCGACCTCAAGGAGGTACCGCAGCTGTTGCGCGTTCGCTTGGAGGATGCCATAAATGAAGAAGCCTCTCGAGAAACGCTCAACAAACACTTGCCCAAGATCCGTCCGATTGTGCTTGATCTGTTGCGAGGGCTGCGACACAAACAGGAACAACATGCTGCAATGCTAGCTGCTGCGGCTGCTCAAGACGAGCCCATTGCTGTGCAACAGCACGTCTTGCCCTATCCCGGTCACAAATCTGGCGTACCTCACCAAGCATACAGTGATCCGGTGGCAAGTAGCAGCAGAATACGGCAGCCATCGGAGCAGAACTCCATACCCGCGCGTGAGACCTCTGGTGCCCAATATCCCGATGATGGACGGGCAAGTCCAGCTCCGTCCTTCAGCGGCGCTTCTACAACGTCGCGTTCAGCTAGTCGAAACGCTGGCCGCCCTCCTTCCTCTCTCGAGGCCGATGGATCAAGCGAAGTATCGTCTGGCCGTCGCACACCGAATCAGGAGCCGTCAAGGAGGCCTTCAGGTGGTTCCTACAAGCGTCCTGCTTCTGCTGTCAAAGCCTCGGCAATGCGGGCAGGTCGGACGGACCAGCTCCCGCCGCCTGATGTGCCTTTACCACCGCTGCCCACACAAACGATACCTGCGCAATCTACAAGCAGAGGACCCCTTCCGCAGCCAAATGGCTACCAGCATCTTCATCCGCCCAAGGAAGAAGTTTTTGCTACGCCTCCAAGCATTCGCACAACTCAGGCATCTCCTGCTAGTCATGCAGAACCTCCGCCAGTCAATTCTGCCTTTGCAACCCCTCCACGAAGCAGCCTCAGGCCGATGGCATCTTCTACTCGTGAAAAGGACGATGCCTCTTTGGAGGCTTTGAAGAAAGCAGATCCATTAGCGCGAAGGGCAAGCAAGCGATTCTCAGCCTATACGTTCAACAAGATATCCTCATCCACGTCTCTTGTTGGAAGTCCTTCAACTTCTTTTCCGAGCACCTTTCCTTCCCCGGGGAAGGCATATAACGATCGCGATAGTTCGGCTCGCGATTTTGTCCACTCTGGTGGTCGCATGGACTTACCGGATGGGGAGCTCAGCACGGATGATCCTCACAGGCGACGTCCCAAAGGCAAAAGTACAAGTCCACGACCTCGTTTCCGCGAAATTGCGGAGCCTGTTCCGGCACTTCCGCCGCATAATGCTGTCCCGCGGATTTCCCTGGGCTTCATGGACAGTACGTCGCTTTCGACCACGTGATCCGGGGTGCTGCTGACGAACATTTTGTGCCCGTTTGTCACAGACAACGCATCGAACAAGAAGCACGTGTCTATAGTCACTGAAGAGACCGAGGATCAGTTGGCGAATGAGAGCAGTCATGATATCTCGAAGGACACAGGCTCAAGCCATAGCGAGCCGGCGACGGCGAAAGTTACACTGAACACGTCTGATCCAGATCTATTACGTACTTCGCGTTCCGGTTCTGCGGTATCCATAGCCTCGACAGTGTCGCAATATTCCCAAGGTGATCACGATCCGCGCGCGCCATCGCGCAAACCCTCTTTAGGTTCAGAAGCCACGCCGACGACCAGTCAGAGCCGCACAATATACCTGCAGCTAGGCAGAGATGTCAAGAAGGCTACTCTGGATCAAAATGAGCCGCCGACGTTTGCCAGCCTTCGTATGCTGTTCACCGACCGCTTTGCCTACAATCCTGGCATGTCCGACTTTCCAGCGATCTATTTGCGTGATCCGCATAGTGGTGTTCAATATGAGCTCGAGGACCTACACGAGATCAAGGATTACAGTGTGCTGTCCTTGAATATAGAACGTGAGTCTTCGCCACCCTTTGGCTGTCGCGCGAGAGGTTTGCTAAAACTTCTCGATAGCTCTTGATCAGGTTCGGCAGCACATCGATGAAGGTCTGGCTGCCCTCGCACGCGAGCTCAAAGACATCAAAGCTGGCCTGAACAAGCGGGTGTCTGTGGCACCCGCGCCGCCCGTTCCAGCACCCATGCTTCCTGAACCGCCCGCTGCTAGCCCCTCGCTTGCCTCATCGCCGCAGACACGTCCGGTCCCAAGTGACTCGCAAGTACAGCAGGCAGCCAAAGATGTGCTACAGATGAAGCGCAAATTGTCGTCCATCTCCGTCCCCGCAGAAGGCGAGGGTGCGGCGCAAAATGTCGTTTCTCCTGCAGCATCGATGACGTCCATGAGCGAAGCGAGGGTGCATCGTCTTGCTGCAGAATTGCGCACCAGCTTTGACGATGTGCAAAGCGTTCGACGAGAGGTTGGAGCACTGCGGCAGGTTTATCTAGATTTCCGCAATCAAACTGGCAGCATGCTCGGAGTTCTCAAAGCCCAGGCGACCCACGTCAAGGAGATGGCAAACACAAAGGTCACTGGTGAACGTGCCTATATCGATGAAGGCAAGGTCAAGCTTGACAATCGCAGTCAGGTGCTCTTGACGAAGATCGAGGAGCTACAGGATGCGATTGATGACCTGAAGAACGATGTTGTGCAACGCAAGGTCAAGCCCAAGCCTCGTCAGATGGATCAGATCAAGACTGCTATTCAGGCAGCTGAAGGTGACTTGGAGAGTCTTGGACAATATATAACTACGGTCAAACCCATGTGGAAAAAGACTTGGGAAACGGAACTGCAGAATATTGTCGATGAGCAGCAGCTTCTCAATCATCAGGAAGAGCTGCTTGGGGACCTGCGTGCCGACCATGAGAACGTGGTCACGGTTTTCACTCAGATACAGCAATACCTTTCCCTACAGAGCACTGCAAAAGGTCGCAAGTCCGAGTTTCGGCCTCCATCGCCCGAAGCCGGGCACGAAGGTTTGCGGACAGTCATGATGGAGGTCAAGGGGCTGGCGCCTGCATCCGACAAGCGGATGAAGGCCATCGAGATGGCAGAGAAGCAGCGGCTGAAAGAAGCAGATGGAAAGACGGACGAGTTTGCACACGAGCTAAGCGGATTTGTCGAAGGCAAGATGCTGAAGAAGACAGGTGAGATATCGAACATCTCAATCGCGTAATACTTGGCACTGACCCTTCGTGTGAACAGGCGGTGCTGAAGAGACAGAGCGCATTCGACAGATGAAGAGTGAGGCCTCTTTGCGAGCCATGTTCAACAACTCGGCTTCCTCCAGTCCGCTCCCTCCGCCGCCTCCCCCTCTACCGGCGATGCCGGCGTCAGTTTCAACGCCAGCTCCAGCACCGACACCAGCCAGTCCATTGGCCCCTGCTAATATTCCTCTTCCGCCCAGCTCCAGCAAGACGAGCTTAACAGAAGCTTCGCCTGCGACCAAAGATCAGATAAACGCCGAGGCAGCGAGGGAAGCAGATGATGTACCAACTTCGCCGGCACCCGAAACACCTTCTGGAGACAGTCAAGAGACATCTATCAGACTTCAACGCGGAATTTTGGAGACAGCAGATATTGATGATATCTTCAATGGAGGCGACAGGCCATTATCACACGACGAAGACGGCACGCCTGTGACTGCGCAGCAAGACCAAGGAGGTGAATCTCATTCGTAGCTCCGACTTCATGGCTTCACCGTACCTAGGTCTGCAGCATAGAGTGTATATTGGTAGAGGCTTGAAGCTTGAAGGTCGTACTTCTGCAAATGAAGGCAGCTGTGGCGCGCTGCAGAGGGCTGTTGAAACACGAAAAAGACGTGACGCGCGATCGAGATTCTAGACCCAAAGGTGGCGGCCAAAGCTTGCAAGTGAGGAGGAGAAGCGCCTGAAAAGGGGGGGGGGGGGGGGGGACCCGCGTTTGACGAGGTGTCTGCATGGTTTACGTTCTCGCGCCGGCGCCCCCCCCCCCCCCCCCCCCCCCCCCCCCCCCCCCCCCCCCCCCCCCCCCCCCCCCCCCCCCCCCCCCCCCCCCCCCCCCCCCCCGCGTTTGACGAGGTGTCTGCATGGTTTCCTGTCTCGAGCCTGCTCACCACTCTCCTCTCGTTGCACCACTCGCCCAGCGCAACAATGGACTCGTCGCCCGACATGGTGCCATCTGCGCTGCCGGATCCGCTCAGGTCGCGTAGGTTTGCAAAGGCCGCCGCCCATTCGGAGACTGGAACGCGAGGGTTGTAAAGGATGGCGTTGACGTGGGATCTGCATTGGTTACTCTGCAGCGGTGTTCTTCTTCTCTCAACCTATTTCTACAGCTGCAGACGCAGACGCTAGTGCTGCTTCAGACGCCATGTCTGCATCAACGTCGTCGGACTCGTACTCGGTCGCAGGGGCTGCAGGTGGCAGCGGCAGCGGCAGCAACAGTCCACGCACACGCATACACTTTCGAACAACAGACATGCACGAAATTGAAGGACGCAGCGACCCGCACCAAGTCTGGATTTGCAGCAAGAAACCGCGAAGCCCTCTACCTGGATACGTCTCACCTGCCGCTGAATCTGCAAGTAAGCCCAAGTTCCCTTGCACAGTCCCCCACGATACCACCCTCGAATGCCAAGTCGTTGTGGAAAATGGTGGGCGACGATGCTGATTCTTTACAACGACAGATCACACATGCTACTTTACGACCAGTGGACAATCAGACACAGGCCATCTACACGGTTGCACTTCTCATTCTCATGCACCAGCAGACTCGCCAGACTGTCTCCATCTCGGTCTCCGGCCCAAATTCGTTCACTCCGAGACGGTTCCTGACCTCGAGGCACTGCAGAAGGGACAAGTGAAGTCAGATTTGAGGCAAGAAAGACATCGGAGGAAGTCTAGCGGCCAGCAGCGTGCTCACGAAGCCTTCACAAGCGCGATACAAGAAAATTGTAAGTTTTGCGAGTGGCGAACAATTCGTTGCACGTGATCTTCGAGGTGTTGACGTAACCTTTGTGCCTAGCCTCAACCGACGAGTCCAGCACTACATCACCGGTGGAGGAGACGTCTGCCTTCAAAAGCCACAATCAATGAAATGACTTGGAGCGCATGACTCGAGATTACCCATACACGAAGACCGGAAGCCTGGCGCATAAATTCGAGTCCTCAACTCAACGCAACATCTCTTGCATCATTTGCAAATTGTGGCAGCAATGCTTTTCATAGCGCCCTTCGTTGAAGCTTTGTATGCTCATTTCCACTTTATCTGTGCTGTGCTGTCGTTGTAAAACACCAAGCAGGAATCGTTGTCCAAAGGCACTCCGAAACACGTCATTGACGGGTCCATCCAGAACATCCTTTGCCGCAATTGCTATGCTCTGAGTAGCTTCGCCGACAGTCAAATTAGGGCAGAGAGAAGAGATAATCGTTGACTCGCTGGAGGAGCTTTCTGCTGGGATTCAAGGCACCGTCGGATGCGCCAATGATCCATTGAAGTCGCCTAGCTATCATGGGTTTGCCAATTGCTTGCGTACAGTGCACTCCAGCCTCGTTCTGGGATTGCTCCTGATTTTCGTCGTAAAAGAGAGCTGAAAGATCGTACTCTTTCAGCCGATGGAGCGCTTGTAGTGGAGAGTCGATGTGAGACGTACCTAGCAGAATGAGCATTATGCCCGCGGTCCAATCCTTCTGGTTTGAGCTAGACATGTCGGAAAGTGCGATTACGATGCTTGTCTTCTGGAACAGTTTTGCTGAAGCTTTTTGAATAATGACAGGAATGCTATCACTGAAAGGGGCTAGATGTCTTTTCGGCAAATTTGGGATTGAAGCCACTATGCCGGCGTCGGTAATATCGAGCGTACTTTTGTCGTCGGACCCTCGAAGATAGATGGAGTATGAGTCGCGATGGTCAGGTGCACTTGGAAGAGGGTGAGTGAAACCAATACGTGTGCGACCTATCCACCGCGGCGCAGAACGAGTCGGAGCTGAAACAGCAGGTCGCGGCGTGCTCCGTGCCAGTCTTTCCAGCACCTCATACACCTCGCCTCGCGAAGCTGAAAGTATCTGCTCGCGGTGCTGCCAGTACAGCTCGGGCCCAAACCCAGACGGGACCCAACCTTCGTGGTCATCGCCTGAACCAGGAACATAATTGAAGCTCCCATGTCGCTCTGCGGATCCGCCAGACGTATACCGACTCGCTGACACGCAGATGATGGGGATGAAGTAGGGAAAGTCCTGAGGCCCGAGAGGCATAGCCGGTAGAGTAGACGCTGGAGAGAGATGAATTGGGCGAAGCGGCTTGCTAGGCCGAGGAAGCTCAAATGGCGATGCCTGGCACATGCCCAACGAGCATCCGTAAACTCCTGCGCGGCATCAAAGTTGAGAAGGTTCACTTACCGCCAGCTCTTCGGCCCAATTTGCAAGCCTCAACCTGATTTGATCTTGCTCTGAAAGGCTGACAGCGACGTTGGGCACATGAACGTCCAAATCATCCGCTGTCCAGTCGAGTTCATTGCCGGAACGCAGCTGGCAAGCGCGATTCACAACAGCGCACCAGATCGGGACTGTCTTCGACATAGCATCTGGAAAGCGTTTGCCTCTTCTCGTCGAGTCTACAATCACGACGCTGGGAAGGTAGTCAGTGCAAGACCTGTATGCGTTTTCGCTATTCCATACCCTTGATATCGATTCGCATAATCCAACAAATTGAGATTAGGACGACGTAGGCTGAAAAGCCAGTGATTGATATGCCCGTCCATTGATTTGAAGTAGACTCCGCGCTCCTTGCTCTCCCAGGTCAAGGTTTGCGACGCCTTGTCGAGAAGAGCGCACTCACTTGCATCTTGGCCGGATCCACGTACCACGCTCCACACCTTAGGTTAGCTGTTTTTACAAAGAGAGTGGACAACGCGAGTCGGTATGGCAATGGCGGGGAGTAAAAAAGCATGAACATTTGGTGGACGTACGAACAATCAAAAACTCCGGATAGATTTCTGAAATCGCCGCTACGAACGCAGCATCCAGGGCAATCGAGTGGAGGCGATTGTAGCTGTGGTCCGTAGGAGTAACAATGTATAAATACGTCAGTCGCGGTATCAAATAAAAGAAGCTCTTCGATAGTGTGACGAACGGGTCAGTAAGTTCGTGGCGGATTGCCTTGCGCTGAGATCGCAGACTGAGGAAATCCAGGATTTCAGTTGGCCAATCGAGGGCATTGGCGTCCTTGTCCTCGTCCGATAAAGGGTCTTCATTGTCGCTCCGTGCCATCAATATTGACTTGTTAAGCGTTGCAGAGAAAGTGAAATAGAGGCAAGCCGGGGCTTGAAGTCGCCAAGGCAATCGAGAGCGCAGGTTGTCCACCTGCCAAGCTGTAACTGCCGACAATGGCCATCTCCGCATTGCAGAGACCATACGAGCTGACTTTAGGGCTCATCAAACCGTCTCTTTATGCCTCGACGCCGGACGTGTCTCGAGTAATGCGGTAGGTAATCGGCAACGCCACAGGCCTACAAAGATGTCCGGCGGTGCTCTCAAGACTGAACCTCTCCTGATAAAGCCTGGTCAAAGCAGGAGGATTCGAAGTAATTATATTGTCCGAACCCATCGATGAGAAACGGCTCATGTCTGATCTATGTCTGTCATTCCGTCAGATTTGCCGGTACAAACGTATGCACTGGACACGTGCCGAAGCTGAGCAATTCTACGCGGAACATAAAGGTGCTTTCGAGCTGACTGACTTGTTGTGAGATGTCCTGACTGTATCAATTTCAGGACGCTTTTACTTTCCTCGTCTCGTGCTGGCGATGTCCGAGCCATTTCTAGCATTGGCACTGGGCAAAGAGAATGCTGTGGCAGATTGGAGAAGCCTTATAGGGCCAACACATGTCTACAAAGGTCAATGGCAAAATACAACAACCCTGAGATCTCAATTTGGAATCAGCGGTAAGCGTTGGCCGGTCGGTAATGCAGAGCTCTCGTGCCAACCGTGTTGCGATTTCCCATCCATCAGACACTCGCAATGCGTTTCATGGTTCCGATAGTGCAGTGACGGCTCGAAAGGAGCTCTCTATGGTGTTTGAAGGTAAGTTGATCTGGCCGTACACAAACATCGGTGCCGAGGCATTGCTCATCCCGACAGCAGGCTTAGACATTGACTGGCTGTTGGCGAACCATTCTCGAGGGAACGATACCGGATGAAAGGCTGAGCCTTTCCATGTCTGCTTCCGGTCAAGCATTGAACAATTTGTGCCCTACATCCAACCGTTGCAATATAAATTGAGACCTGCACACATGCGGTGTAACGCATGCATACGTGGGCGTGCGAGACAATGGAGGTGTCAGAGGAACTCGAGAGGTGTGAGGAGGAAAGAAGCGGACCCCAGCTTGGGCACAGCCGTTTGTTACCTGTGCTAAGCTACCCAAGCTAAATCTAGTGATGTAAGCGCTCAATTTCTCAGCCAGCTCGACTATTTGCGACAAGAAGATGATTTGCGCTCGAAAGGATACAGGGAGGGATATGAACACGCAGACTATGGGACAGAAGTAGGTCAGACGCTTTTGTGTCGACTAAAAACTACTTAAAAATGCTTAAGACGGCGATCGCGCTGAATTGAAGGTCTTTCGTGGGAGTCTCGTCATAGATACTGCTTGGTGCGTAACGTGGTATACATGCAGCAAACTGACTGCTTTGTACTAAGGTGTATACGAAGGCGATGATCTGCGATATGCTGCCTCAGAGTCGGGGCTGCGGCAGGTGGTCGGACAGTCGCCATTCGGAAGCTCAAACACAGGGAACGTCCGTGCCTATTTGGACGCTGCGGCGCGAGCCTTGGTGCGCTCCATCTGCAGAAGGAGTTCGAGCTCTCGAACAACTTCCAGCATGGTGGGTCGATGCTGAGGATTCTGTGCCCACATCTTTTCTACGAGGTCCAAGATGTCTCCTCCCCATTGTCGCCTCATTGTGGCGGTCGAGGGACGCATCTGCCGTTGACCGACCTCCTGATAGATGGCGTGCTCGTTCATGCCCTCGAAAGGGTACCTCTTCTGGCTCAGATGCCATTGCAAGCATTCCCAAAAGACCATCCCGGCAGAGTAGACATCGACCTTCTCATTATAGCGGGGATGAGGCACCCAAAGCTCCGGAGCTTGCCAATTAACTGTGCCAACAAGGGATTTAATTATCGAGCGCGTCGAATTGCGCACTCGAGCGAGGCCAAAGTCGCTGATCTTGGCCACGCCTTTTGCGGTGATCAACACGTTGCTGGACTTCATGTCACGATGGATGATAGCCGGTTTTCGCTTATGAAGGTATTCGAGGCCACGGGCAATGTTGAGCAGGATTGAAAGCTATTTGATAATACCAAAGTGAAGCGCATAAGCATACACTCTGCAATGTCGTGTGGCCAGGTTGACTTACAATCTTTTCCAGTGGTGGTGCAGGAGTATTCCTAACGTAGTCGAAGAGGTCGCCATTCGAGCACAATTCCGAGACGATAGTCACCGGAACATCTTTGCTCGTGGGTATACTGACTCCGATAAAACGGACGATGTTGTCGTGTCGCAGGTCCCGCAACAGGCCGAGCTCTTTGAGGTCATTCTCGGTGAGATGACCTCGAATATCAGCGAGAGCTACCTTGACATTCCGATAACGTCCTTCGTAGACATCCTTGAATCCACCACTGCCTATCTTCTCCCCCTTTTTGAGCTTGTCAGGATGGATCTCCTTGTCGAGTAGATTCAAGCTTTCCAAATCCAGTTCCAGGTCATTGTCCTGACTTTCACGACTGTGCGGCCCAGGAGTGTCGACTTTCGGGGAGTGAATGAGCTCTGCTTTACTTTGAGGCGACTTCAACAATAGAGGCTTGTCGTTGCTAGCATCGTCCCACGACTGTTCTTTGTTGCTGAGCCGTGCCAAGGCCTGTGTCTTCGTTTCGCGTCTGGCACGGCGAGCTGTTGAATCTGAGCGAGCGGGTGAAGAGGAATAGGAGGAGATGGTCTCGTTGGATGCATCGAGTTCAGACGAAGTTGAAAGCATGGATGCATCTGCACTCGGCTCAAAGTCTTCATCGTCTTCATCCCCCGAGCTACCAAGCTCATCTGCCTCAGCGTCCTCCTCTTGATCTTTCATGCGCTCGCTTTGCCACTCGAAAAGCCGGGCGACCAGGTCTTGTTTAGTGCCTGTTACAGCGAGTTCACGTTGCTCGCAATATTCGACAAGTGTATCTCGTCGGAGTCGCAAAAGCGTGGTGTTTGTAGCAGAGGAGAGGTCGATGTCATCACCGTCTGCCTCGTAGTCCGATTCGTCTGGAAGCGAATCATCGTCTCCATCGTGATCGACGACCGAGTCTTCCTGTACCTCATCGTTCCCGTCCTCCTCGTCATTCCCTTCTTCTGCATCGCTCTCCTCGTCCTCGTCATCTGAGACATCGACAATACTGTTGCGCTTCGTCACACCACGATCTGGCAAGGAGACCTTGCGAAGGCGGTACTCAGTGTGAGCATTTCTTCCTGACGTCTCCTCATCATCACCATAGTCGCCCGCTGAGCTCGTTGCTGAAGTCACAGACATGTTGCGTCGATGTCGGGTGCGGCAAGCAATAGGCGTGGGTACCTCATCATCGTCCTCGGCATGATCCGACTGTTCATCGTCATCCGACAGCGATGCCCGGCTGACAGACCGACGCATCATCATGCTCGCTGACCGCTTGTCCACGTCACGGCCCAAGGAGTTGTAGCAATTCTCTTTCTCCGCATCTGAAGTCGAAGCCGGCGCTGTCGAGGGATGTCGGAGCTTACCAGAGCGCAATCGCCCAGGCGTCTTCTCAGTCTGCAGAGGCGGACGGCCGCGAACCAAAGCAGCTTTCGGAGAGATGGGGTGCCTGTTTTTCCCAGACTCTGAGTTGCGCGTCCGGCTCGATTGCGGTGAGGAACATGGTGATTGAGGTGCATCCTCATCCGAGGACGAACATGATGCACTGCTCGAGGAGTCCAGAAGGTGCGAGAATGACTTTGATCGCGCCACCCTGTCTCTGCGATGCCTTGCTTGAGGGGAAGAGGAAGTCGGTTGCGAGGAGGCTTGCTTCGCAGCGTTGAGCGAGGTGGAGACGTGCCGAGTCGTTCTGCCAGAGGAACGCCTTTGTGGATGTGAATTCAGACCAAGCGCTTTCTGCGGTATGGACCTTCTCGATCTGTGATGCTTCCCAGGCTGCGTGTCGTTCTCCGTGCTTGCCTCTGTTGAAGCTGCTTCATGATTACTGTTGTCTGCGTCGTCCCGAGATTCGCGACTATCTTGGATGAGCTTGACGAGCATGTCTTTGGTGAATTCGGTATGATCTTGTTCGTCATCCTCGTGCTGCAGGAGACCAACTAGTTGCAGAAGTCTGTCTTTCCGCAAGCGATGCAGCTGCGGGACCGACGCTTCCTTCAAGAAGTGCAGATCGCTCGACTCGTCATCATCCAGGTCATTCTCGTCTTCAACCAATTCCTCTTCTCCTTCGTCCTCAGCCAACTCCTCCTCTTCAGTCGCCTGCTCGTCAACTTCCTCGGTCTCTGTGATTTCGTCCAAGGACATGTCGGCCACACTCTTTTCCACAGAATCGGTTTCGGTGTCGTCATCGTCGGTGCTTTCCGCTATTGACGTCCGACTGTGTCGCGGTACGCGTACGTTAGACTTGGAAGTTGAGGCGACAGGCTCGTTCTCAGCATCTTCGTCTGCATAGGCTTGACTGACAGGCAGACCGAGCTGTTCAATCTGCCTGGCGAGCGATCGTGTTCTGCGCAGCGGTTGAAATGCTGCAAAGTCTGTCTCGCGGTCGTGAGTCGCTTGCGATATTCCCTGCTGTGTTGCAGCTCCACGTAATGTCCGGCGGTCATTGGCATGGTGTAACGTTTCTACGGCGTTCTGGCTGCGAGCCACATCCTGGCTACTACGCTTGCGCTTGCCATTGAGACTGCTGGACAAGCCCGCGTACGGCTCAGAGGTCTGAGTTCGCGAAGGGACACGAGCAGTATCTGAATACCGCCCAGTGCCCGTAATACCTACGGAGCCATTGACTCGCTCCATAAATCTGCCAGCCATACGCTTGAACGCGGTGGAAGAGCTTCGATGCGATGCAGCAGTAGCCGCGCTTTGATCAAAGATGTTGTTATGAGACGCAGCATCAGGTCGTACGCTGAAGGCGCGCTTTCCGTTTGCGGGAAGAAGCTTGACAGGTGAAGGAGGGAAACGCGTGATTTTCGAAGTAACGATCGGAACAATGTTTCTGGTAGGCGAAAGTATCGACATCAGCGGGCATGTCACAACAGCAAGACACATAACTGTCCGTGGTGACTCACCTTTGCAATGTTGATCTCACTTTCTGTTGCCGCCGCTTGTGCAACGTATCTATGCCACCAGTTCGACCAGCGTTGACAGTCCCAGAACGACGACCGCGGCTTGCGCCCACATTGACCTCGACAGGACTGAGGGCTTTCGGGGAGGATGAAGTCGATGAACTGCTGGTAGTCTCATCATCGGCATTTTCCTGAGTTATTGTCGACACCGACGCGTAACGTGACCTTGCTCGCGGTGTTGGCTGATCGCTGTTCTGGTCGTCCTGATCCTCTGCCTTGTCGTCCTCCTCGTCGGTAACGTAGTCGGAGTCACGCTCATCATCCTCAGAAGCGCTAGCTGAGGACGCTCGGGAATCTTGGGCAGCTGAAATGTCTGTATCATCGTCGGACTCGGACGAGTGGTTGAGCAGGCGGCGGCGCTTTTGCGGCGGCTGTCGGCGCGTCTGCGTCGTATGACCACCATCAATCTTGCCAGTGACGCTCCGGAAGCGAGAGGCAGCGTACTTGAAGGGTGAGGCGCGGCGCTCAAGGTGTTGATGCTGCTTGTCGAGAGCCCGAGGTGCTGAGCGCGATCGCGTGAGCGAAGCCCGAAGCGACGGCATGGCGCGTCAGGAGGGACGAATGAGAGCTGGAGCGAGATGCTATACGCTGTCGTATGGCTCGCCCCATTCAGAGCTGCCCTTGCGTCTTGTTGCTTTGGGGGTCAGAGCTGGCTGGCGCGAGAGCTTGTGTGCGAAAACACGCGCGTGGAAGTTGAAGGCCCGAAACAATTGCCGTAAAATCTTAAAAGGCGAAGGCTGGTCCTTGCGAGCGGCAGCAGCGGCGAAGTGCAGGGCGCAGCAGAGCGACGTAGGGAGCGTGTGGAGGTGTCTTGCAGGTTGACCAAGTGAATGGGACCCGCTGCCTCAGAGCTGGCCTGCAACGGCGAGCGAGGGCGTGCCCTGGTGAGCTGGGGGACGCTGGCCAGCCTTTCAAGGTGAATTTTGGACAGGGAGAATCGAGTCGACTCGCACAGCGGGAGGCCTCTCGTCCAGGGAGCAGAGGGCGAAGACTGCCAAGCAGACAGTGCCACGGTGCTGAGGAGTGTGTCGAGCCAGACGTGCGTGCGTGCTGGCTGTGCTCGTCGGTGTTGTTTGGTTGGGTGAACGATGAGACTCGCTGAGCCGCTGATCCTCGACTGCAATTCGTCCAAGTCAGCTCCGTCGAAGTTTTGAGCCCACCCTCCAGCAGGCCTGCAAAATCAGCGCCACCTCCAATCCAAATTGGCAGAAATCTGAATCAATCATTCCACTGAATTACATTATTACGGTAGTCCGACACAGAAAGGTTGCGGGCACACTGCTGTTGTCTCGTTACTCTCGTATGCTATGGTATCTACTACAACTTCATTCCGGGTTACTAAACGACATGGTATAGCCTCGCGTGCAGCTTTCAGCATTGCCAGCTATCGTTGCGTTCCTCTCGGCCGCCAACGTATTCGTACGGCTCCAAGCCCAGGCACTCTGATACAGAAACAAGACGGTATCCAGCTTCAGAGAGAACCTTGATGGCTTGCGGGACCACCTCTTCAGCTGTCGACTGGATGGTCTCGTGGTTCAGTCCGATGCCTGGTGATGGGTATTGCGAAGCCTGATGGCGGTATTCGTGCTCAGAGAAGCTGGCGGATTTGCCGACGGAATCGCCCGAATCCATAGACCATGTAACGGCTGTTTGCAAAGGAGTATTGATCAGCACAGCTGTCATGAAAAAGCGGCGCCCGAACGAAAAGCAGGCGAGACCTACTAGAATAACCTCTGCTCGACAGGACTTGCAAGGCCTCGTCGTCATATCGCCCATATGGTGGGCGGAACAGCTTGGGCTTGATACCTAGAATCTTCTTCAGAGCGACTTCCAGTCTGTGAAGCTCTCGGCCCAGATCATCGCTCGAAAGCTGACTGATATCAGCATGCGACCTATTCATGTACGAGTCAGCTCGGTGCATTGGGCCTAGTGATTGAGCAGACCGGCAAAACGGCACTGACCATGTGTGCGAAGCAATGATATGTCCATCGTCAAATGCTGCACGCAAGCGGTCGGCGTAGTCGTATATGCAATCGTCTGTGGTATTGGGCAAAGCATGCGACTCGTCAGCGCCCGGCAACTCCTAGCGTAGTGTGCGCTCACGAGGGCAGCGTCGTATACTCACAGTTATTGCCATTGACGAAGAATGTGCCCGTGACACCCGCATTGTCGAGGTGTGACACTATCTCTCCCTCGTACTTGAATGGACCACTGTGTCGAGGCAACATTGGTCAGCTTTGTATTGGGCATCTTGAGACATTCAGGCTGTTGTAAGGTCATTACTCACTCGTCAAATGTCAAGGCAAAGTCGCCCGACTTGGCGCACTTCGTGTACACGCGCTTCGATGAACCTCGTCCCACCAGCTCCATCGGCATTGGGGCGGCCCGAGACAACATCGGCAGTACGGCCGAAATCACACACAGTGTAGACAGAGTGGAGCGACTTCTCATCTTGCGTACACCTGTATCGAAGAGTGGGTGTCAAGCAGACAAGTCTGATGTGTTGTGAAAGTATAGGCAGAAAGAAGGGACTTTTGGGGACTGAATGTCAGGTGAGAGCGAGGGCTGTGTTGATTGAGGAAAGGGGGTGGGAAAGCGTTCTGAAGAGTGCAGAGGAGAGCCAGCACACAGGACGCGTGGCCTGCTTTTGAAGCTGCCGTATCGCCTAATAGTGTAGCTCCAGCGTCCAGTCGTAGCTACATGCCCATTCCCGTGCTCAACGGAAAGCAACGTAGTAAGAATGCGGTCGGTAGCGCCACGCATCAAGAACGTGACTGTTGTGAAGCTGCTGCACGTGTGTTGCCGACTTGGCGAAAATGCTTTAAAACTTGCATTCTTGAGCTGGTCAGGCACGCGCAAGTTCATATTTGTGTGGATCGGCATTTGCCCCGCAGATAGCATGAGCAGGAGCTAGTCCGCGGCCATTGCATCGTCGAGAGTCTGACCGTCAATGGCCGGCATTGAGGTCCCCTCTGCCGGCTCGTTGGTGGCTGTTTGACCGCCATCCTGCAGCGTCACAGTATTGCGTCGCTTGCGGCGGTTGGCTGTAGCCTTAGGTACTGGGGTGTTGGCTGAAGGCGCAGAGCCTGTGGTGCTGGCTCCGACAGTTGCGACATTGCCGCCACCTTTCGAAGAGCGAGCTTGGCCAGAAGGTTTTCGAGACGTTCCTTTCCTACCCGTTGCGCCACCACCGACACTACTCGTGGAGGCGCCCAAGCCACCTTGCGTCAAGAGGCTGGCTTTCTCAACTCGAGCATCTCGGTCGTTACTCGCGTCATCGTTTTCCTTCTCTTCCTTCTCCTTCAGCTCCGCTTCTTTTGCCAGCCATGTGCTGAGATCTGGAGGGATCTCTTGCATTTGTACGCTCGGTGCGCCGTGCATGAAACGAAGTCTTTCCAGTATGCCAACCCTTATGCGTTCAAGATCCTTGCGTGTATTCTGATTCTCGACTCTGCCGGAGATGGGTGGGTGGAGCTTATAATCAGGAGCAAAGAATGAATCGTAGGCGGTCGACGGCAGGAACTGAGAGAGCGTGTGCTGCTTGTCTAGCAACACTGCTGTCTCGTATGTCCAGCATCTTGCAACGTTTTTGACTGTATAGCCTCCTCCACCAAGCACGAGAAGTGGAATGTTGAATGCTTTGATGAACCGCACGCATTCTCCATGTGCTGCAATTGATAGATTGAACGCTCCTAGCCTGTCGCAGCCCAACGAGTCTGCACCGCATTGCAGCACAATCACGGAAGGCTGGAAGGTGTAGATGGTAGGCTCCATGATAGCTTTAAACAGGGAGACATACGACTCATTGTCAATTCCGTCTTGCAGAGGTATGTTGAGACTGAAGTATTTGCCCAATTGATTGCCGATTTCGTCAATGTGACCAGTCCCGGGGAAAAAGGACTCGGCGTATTTGTGGAAGGATATCGTCAAGACTCGATTGGAATTGTAGAATGCCTCCTGTCTGGACGATGTATGCAAATGGTTAGAATTGACCGCCACGGGGGTTCCGTCGAACATTTGTGCTCACACGCCGTCTCCGTGGTGAATATCAATGTCAATATACAGCACGCGAGGATGTACTCTGATGAGAATAGCGTCAGACAAGTGCAACGCTCTCAGAGTAACAGCAGGCAGCGTGACAGCAACCCACCTCAATAACTCCAGGATAGCCAGGACAATGTCATTGATATAGCAAAACCCGCTTGCCTCGAACTTTTTGGCATGATGGAGACCGCCGGTCCAGTTGATAGCAATGTCTGTCTGACCGGCCGCCAATCTCTTTCCAGCTGCGATTGAGGCACCTGCATACTGCTTGAAGTACTCGTACATGCCATCAAAAACGGGGCAGTCGTCGCCTATATTGAACTTCGACAGTACGTTGGCGAATTGTGAGACGTTTTGAGGAGTAACTCTATGTCGTCGTCATCGAAGTCAGTTGTGCACTAATTAAACTCTGAGAGCCGCGGAGCGTCACCTTGTCAAGAAGTCGATGTAGTCTTCATCGTGAAAGGCTTGCAGCTCCTCTTCGGTGGCCTGCTGCGGCTGATAGATGTCCATATGGTTATGCAGGCCATACCCCAGCACTAGATGATTCGTGAGGGTAAGACGTTGCGGCTTCATAGGATGGCGTTCCTGTGTGCTCAGTAAACGAGCGTTATCAGCCAGGGCGTACAGGCGCTTCCACGAGGCATACGCACCCCGAAATGGTACTCTCCGACATTCTTGGGGAAGAAGTACGACACTTTGGGAAGGGAGTGCACCTAGGAGCCTGAGGTATTCAGCCTTGTTCCTGCTCGTGCAACACCAAGCTGTCTCGAAGACTCACGCCTACACCCCGTCGGCCGCCCATCCAGCTGGCGCTCTCAAAGTCGTCATCCGCCATATTGTGCGAGACTTAGAGGAGCAATTGCCTTGTATCAATCTCATTCTCTGTCGTTCATCGTAGTTTGCTTTTCGGTTGTATCGGTGCATAGAAAGACCACCTGAAAGTGCTGGCTGCCACCACCAGGCAGCTCGATCAGCCCTTCGAGATTGAAGGCAGCGAGCGATTCATTGTCGCTTCCTTCTGGTCCATAAAGCCGCGCCATCCAGCCGTTGCTGACGCTCCTTCCCAAACTCTTTCGTAGACTGTCATGAGAGCGTCACTTCGCAAAGTGCAGGCGTCTCGTCGGACTTTCCCAGGCCAACGTCGCTTGTGGACAGCTAAGACCGTCGTCACTGACAAGCCGCACGAATTGCTGGAAGCGCTGCCCTCGGGTGAAGCTGTATCCAAGAGCGCAGCTGCCCTCTTCAACATATCACGCAATGTACCTCGAGCCACCTTAGGACCTCTCGTCAAGGCCTTCCAGGATCTTTCCGTTCCCTCCATCGGCTGCTTGTCGCTGGGAAACGATGGCGAAGCTGGACCATACCTACTGTCCTATGCCTTACATGAATCGCCCAGTAATTCAATGGAAATGGTTCTTCCATTCAGGTCCACCATCAAAGGCACCCCGAAGATTGCCCTGGGCCGCGAAATTGGCCGGTTAGACCAGCAAACAGAGTCGACCGGATGGGCCGGTGATGCAGCTGTAGCGCCTGAGGCTTTGCCGCAAGACCTAGCCAGTCTCGAGTATGTGCCTTATCTGTATCGTTGCAAATCCTGCCAGGAAAGCCAACCTTTTGCTTCTCCAGCCCAAGCCTGATCAGCGAAATCATCTACTTTTCCGACGAGCAACCACAAGGGCTCATGCGTACCCTCGATACACATCTGCCGCAAGCAACAAAGGTATCTTGTCGTATCAGGCAAACAAGAAGCATTCAACATCGATTCTGACGATGTCAACCTCTTGATCTAGGTCGGCTTGGTAGCTGCCCCTACGCCATTCACCACCGGTCGCCCACATACGATGATTGCGAACCAGGATATTCACTCTACAGGGGCTGTGGGCATCGCTATCTGTAGGTACCCCAAATCCGACAGTCTGGGTCACCCTTTTCGCTTGGAGTACGGTCGCCTCCAGCCGCTGGGCGGACCACTGGAAATTACTTCGTATGTATCAAAACGCCTGAATGCCTGACTGACGGGCACTCCCAGCAGCTGATTAGATACTTCATTGTGCATCAGCTCGAGAGGCAACATCATCCTCGAGCTTGCCTCTGAGAATGCGACGAAAGTTCTTCTAGAGAAAATACAAGAAAACGTGGGATCCCAGATCACGAAAGATCTAGGCTTCTATGCAGGCATTCTGCCAGACGGTCGCGTAAGTGCCTCAGTGTACGCTTCAGGCAACGGAAGCAAGTATCTGACGCAAAGTTCTTACCTCGTGGCGTATGATGCATTACTTGTGCACTTGGCCTTGTCAGTATGAAGCTACTCTTGACCAAATGCTGTCGGTGCGGCCGATCATTGCAGGCGATCCTAAACGAGGCGCTTTGTCTCTGGATACGGAAGCCAATGTCTCAAAAGGACAGCGCATACAATTCTTTCATACGCCAGGCTCGCCAGAGCCGCTGCGCCTCGCGCCGCATCCGTCAAAGACGTTACAGGCTGAACATTCGATCGGAGTCGACCACGGCCGTATTGCGTTGACACTCAGGACAGAGCAGAATCCCGATGCACTTCGACGTGTAGATCAGGCCTCTGTTGAGAGCAAGCATGGTCTACTTGCGGTCAGCGAGCATGGCTTTATAGTTGGGCAACCGGGCGGCCAGAGCTGGATATGTCAAGTCGATGGCTCTAAAGGCAATCTGATGCTGTGAAATCTTTACACTCATGCGCGGTTCAGCATTCACGAACATGCGCGTTTTCCACTATTCTTGCGACCCCGTTGAGGGTTGAGGAGCGCTAGCAAACGACTTCCGCTTCGCGATCGACCGTTGGCGACCACTTCGGACGTCTTCGGAGGCGTCCTTGCCAAACAAAGCTGTCTGATCCACATTGCTGCCCTCTCACAACGGCTGTCATATCCAGGGACACAACCGTCCCTTTTATCATCAACTACCAAGGCTCGTCCCGCTCATTCCAGAGGTGGGTATCATCATGCGGTTGACTGACGCCTCTTCCAAGGCGCCAGATCATGTCACTGCTGCAAGCGAAGTCTAAGGGTGGAAGCACGCATCGATCCCGCCGCAGTCCGCGAACGGCCCCATGTAACGGTCCAGCCGAATCGTACGGTCGCAACAAGCGAGGCGCACATTGTCGTGAACCCCAGACGAAAATGTCGACCTCCTACCGGCGCTTGAGACCTGTCACGCAGCTTGTCTTCCGCTGTCAGCCTACAAACGTACGACGAGCGTGGCAGCTGTCAGGACAGCGCACGACAAGCTTTCATCACTTTAACCAGTCTGACTGCACCAGCCTTTGAAAAGCACAGCTCTATTTGTACAAGCACACGCCACTGCGTCGCCTTTCGGGTTGAGAAGATGCGCAAACCTAGCGGTGGGTGTTAAACAGTCTCTCCGCCGACTCGCCCTCGGTATAAACTGACATGTTCTGTCACGACACTGCCATTCCATGCCAATCCTGCAGCTACACCGTTCATACATGTGCCACAAACTGTCATCTATGCCCCACAGTATATTGTCAACGCCGTCTCCCCTCCCATCATCTGCCCAGCATTCTCTTCACTTCAAAATTGGTCTCCAACCAACTTCGCTCCTACCATTAGCTACGCGCCGACTCTGGTGACTTTTCCGGTTGCGACATCCCAAGGGTCTAAACAAGTCACGACCATTCTGCCACATTCCTCCTGGAGCGTTCCGATGTCCACAACGGAAAATACCCCGCTGCTGCTGGCAAACGCACGGCATGCTCCTGTGGGAGGCGCCCCACTAAGCGCATATCGCTTTCCGCCACCGTTGTCCCCTGCCATCGATGAGAATCAATGTCGAATTACCGAACTTCCCGCAGAAGACAGCGACGAGAATTCAGGGTTAGAAGATGGGGGCGTGCTGGACTGCGATTCGGACTATCGTGCCTCGGACTCTGAGGTTTCGGCTTCTGTAGACTTGCCAACTGGAAGATCAGACACATATCGCTTTCCAAAGGATTCTTCAAGTCAGCGAACAGCCTCGAGCGAACATATCGCAACGTCTACAGCTGGCGCTAAAGCGGCCCGCAAGCGACCTGCAAGTCGTCTGTCGCACCGTACAAGTTCCTCCACGCCCCTCGTCTCGCCATCAATCTTGTTGCTACGTAAGGCCTCCACTTGCGCCCAGTCACAATCCCCGCCTGTGCAGAAGAAGATGCGTAAAGCCAAAGCGGGACATGCCTGTGGAGAATGTAATCTGGTCTTCTCGAGGGCACATGATCTGAAGCGTCATCAGACAACTCACTCTGCCAGTAAGCCTGAACGACCTGCTGCTCCAGTCCACATACTCGCTTTTCCCATCCACACGCTACTGTCTGGCTGACTTCTCTTGCGCGAATGTACCCCTGCTCCAGTCAAACACTTTCCTTGTAAACAATGTTCGAAAGCCTTTGGGCGCAAGGATGCGCTGAAGAGGCATATGGAAGTCCGAGGACCCTATCACAGCGACGGTTCCAGGAAGGCACTCCCTAGGTCACGCGTGCAGCCGGGGCCATCGGCTCAGAAACTACCAACCGGCCTGAAGAACGACACCGCTACGACCCTGCCAATACCTGAACGCAAGCCAGCTTCCTTGGCTGCACCGCCAGCAATGGTTGTGGTCCAAACCACCCCTGAAAAAATGTCAGCACCTTGCAAGCCTTTCAAGATATCCGAGATTGTCCCGCAAGCCTCGACAACGTCCCGCACGACAAGCCTACATGCCCAAGTGTTGATGGCAACTCACATGCAGAGCGATGCGAAAGAGCGCGACAGAAAGGGATCACTACTTCCGCCTAGTGAGGGCTTGCAGTTGGGCTCGCTTGCGGACTCCGACTTCGGGGCGATGATGCTGGGTGAAATTGGTAGCGATTCGTGACCTCGGACCGCCGTTCTGGGATCTTGAAGGATAGCCTGGTTCAATTCAAGAAAACTGAGAGAGCCTTTTATGGAAAGGCCATTAGCACAGTAGTGGAGCGTCGTCGGGTATGCTCTCTTATCTCTCTGCTGTTCATTGTAGGATCTCTGGAATATTCGTTGCTTGCTAGAGGTGAATACACGTGTGGCGCCTTTCACCATCACTGCAGAAATACATTTCATCGGAGCCCAGTCGCGTCAGTATGGCGATGAGCGTCATACTGAGTTACCATCAAGCCCAGCCTTCGCACTACTAGTACTACTTACCATGTCGCCGTGAAGGGCACGTGCTTCAGTCGATGATCCAGCTGTCCTGCGCGCGCGCGTTCCACTCTTTTGTCTTGCGCATACCAGGCGAGATCAATTGCATGCTGCGATGACCGCAGATGCGACGGCCGATGCTACTCACGAGCTCCTCGTGACCCTCGAGACTACTGGACGGCCGACCAACCTCAGTCTCGGTGAAGCCGAGTTGCACGTCGTTTCCGTAGACACAAGTACGTAGGGTTGCTTCGCAGGAGGAGGCAAGCAGGCTTGCTGACGTCAAATTGTCATTGTCTAACGCCGTGCACCGTGTAGCACCTAGATCCTGGGCCTCAATTATCTTGTGCCAAGGTGTGTAACGCGCAGCTGCTGCAGTAACACAGTTGCAACTTCGTGGCCTTGAACGACTGAAGCTGAAATGATGCATTACATTGTCGCGCAGCACCACAGGGTGCTCAGCGGACATTTCCCTATCTCAATGTGCTGAATGCTCGAATAGCCCGCGTGAGCGGTGCTGTCCACGTCGAAATCGCTGTGGTCTCGCTCAAGGAGCACGAGGGTGTAGTGCATATCAACGGCACCGTCGACCGTGATGACGAGCACAAAGCACAAGCGTGGCTTGATAATCTCATGCAGCGAGCTTATGGTGGGTCTCAAGCACCTTTCGCGAACTTGCGCGCCTTGCATCCAATTACTGACGAAACACGCTCGCGTGTGGCGCTTGAACCATCTATAGGCAACGTCAAGCGCAACAAACATCTCCGCATCCTCATTAATCCTGCGGCTGGGTCTGGCAAAGCACGTGCTCGGTGGTTGAAGCAGCTGGAACCCATCTTTCGCTCAGCCGGATGCACTATGGACGTCACATGTGAGAGGCCTAAGTCTGACCAATTCGGTTTACAATGTGACGTGCTGACTTGTACCATGTACCTTCACAAAGTCACAGAGCGGAACGGACACGCAAAGGAGATCGCAGAACGACTGAATGCAGACATCTACGATGCCCTGGTCGTCTTCAGTGGCGATGGTCTAGCTCACGAAGTCGTTAACGGCATCTGCAAGCGACAAGATGCCATGTCTGTGCTGAAACGATGTCCTTTGGGTACCTTGCCGGGTGGTGCGCTGAAGTTTGTTGTGCTGGTACTTCTGCAAGCTGATTAATCGGTGCCTACTTGGCTACAGGGTCTGGAAATGCGCTAGCGTGCTCCCTCAATGGCCCGAAGGATGGGAACAACCTCGCCATCGCGGCGTTGACAGTATTGAAAGGTAGAGCAGTGCCCCTGCAATAAAGGAGAATCAGCTCACGGTGGTGCGAATGTGTGCAGGTCGGCCATTCCCGCTTGATGTGTGCTCAATAACGCAGACCGGATCCAGATACTTTTCCTTCTTGTCACAAGCGTATGGACTCATGGCCGATGTGGACCTCGGCACTGAGCACCTGCGGTATGTTATGATGCGTTAGACACATTCGCCGGATAGACTGTGGTCAGCTGATCTGTCGTATGAATCCTGCCTTCACATGTAACAGTTGGATGGGCGGTCACCGTTTCGTGGTCGGCTTTATCCAACGTGCGATCGCTGGTGCGCACTACGAGTGTGAGATCTCTATGCGAATCATCGAAATGGACAAGGAAGCTTTACGACGAGATGTGCTGGCCAAGCGAACGCAGACTCAGATAGGCAGCACTACACTGAGTTCAGCGATCCGAGACGACTCGAGTACGCAGCACGATGTCAAAGAGCAACTTGGCCTTCCACCACTCCGCTTTGGGACTGTGGACGATCCGATTTCGTCTGGAGCAGATGCGCAACCCATAGCAGGGTCAAAAGCTACCGGGTGGACGACTCTGAATGCGCCTGTCTGCACGGTATACGCAGGTCAGATGCCATACGTTGCTAGCGATCTACTTCAGTTTCCTATCGCGAACAGTGATGGAACAATTGTCGTTTCGGTGCTTCCCGTCGTCTCTGCTGCGACACTCCTTGGTGTGAGTCGAGAGGTAGGGGTTTCAGCGACCTCATGCTGACTCAAATCCTGCATGCTGCACTTCCCTCATATGATCGCAAACAACCTCACAGGCTATGGACGGTGCAGAAGTTGGTAAAGCTTACGATCACCCTCAAATGGAGTACTACAAGGTTGAGGCGGTACGCTTACTTCTTGGCTTTTGCTGCGCTCGAAGTGCGTCAGCTGACCCTTTTCCAAATTTGCTTTGGGCTGTTGTGCCTACAACTATAGTATCGTCTTCACCCCAAGGCCAGTCAGAAAGGTCTTCCCAAGTACAGTCAGTCCTCCATCGTCCACTTGTATCCTGTAGTTTTCTGGCAGCTAAATAGGATGATCTGTCTGAACAGTCTCCATTGATGGCGAGCACACTCCCTACGAGCCGTTTCAAGTGGAGGTTCATCCTGGACTTGGCCAAGTTCTTAGTCTCCGGGATGACTGGTACCTCCCTCCAGAATGGACCAAGGATACTGCGTCAAAAGCGTCTGTGCCGGTTTCTTGAAACGGATTCCGGGTCGCTCGATAGCCTGCTTAGAGACTATTTGTCAGAAGATCTTCGAGGTGGCAGTACTGTTGCTGTTGTTGTAGCGCGAAAGGTCACTTGACACTCCCTTATTAGAGGCCACAGAGCCAAGCTTGCCACCACACATGCGCACTGGTTTCACAGAAGAAGAGGGGGAAAAGCACACTCAATCAAGCACTTGTGAACGATACGTGCTTGTATTCGTCGCTTGCACGTCGGTAACGCTGAAGATGAGGACTTGCCGTCCGCCACTACTGCTGCACGCAGCCCTGGGCAAGTTGGCTTTTGCGTCGCATTTCCGCAAGCGAACCACGAGCTGGCCGCGCCAAAGCAGGCGCATGTGTACAAGCGAGGGGCGTCGCTAGACGGCACTCTAGCCTGGATAGTGCAGCTGTCAGAGCTGCTCTGGACGACCCATACCCATTTGTGGTCCAGCTTTTCCGAGCAAACGTCGATTGCCTGTCGAGAGTCCGGACCCAGGACGGCATACGAGCAGCGCTGCAATACAGAAGCAGCCGCAACAGCAGCAGTCCGAGCTTCGCACCACACTCGACGCTTCGCTACCTCATCACAAGCTGGAGCAAGCGCTTCTCGTGCCGTGGACCCCTCCTGAACCCGTGGCGGGCTTCAGCCGTCTGCATCCGCCTCAATTCACCGCGCCAGGGAGGCAGGATTTGTGCAGGAAGCATTAAACACCGCCAAGGGAGCCATAGTACACTTCCTCACTCACCAAGCATAGCACAAGAGTAGGCTGGCATATTAGGACCCTCCTCACTCTTGTCGGCATGGCCGACGAGGAGGACGTTGACTTCAGCTCCTACCTGGTCGATCTCGACGACTACGGCAGCAATCAGCCGAGTCAGACGAGCAAAGTCAACAGCTACGGCGGAGCTGCGCACCCGAAGCCCAGTTCGCCAGTGCTCTTCAATTCTGCTGGCGCTCATCCACTGCCGTCTGCGACCAAGAGCTGGGCAGGAGCCCACGTCGAACAGGAGCGACATGCAAGCGAGACTCGCTTGCTGAGCTCAGGAAGCGGCTCAGCTGGCGGCTCGCCTGCCATATACGTACCATCAGGCCCCTCTCAACCACCCAGTCCACCAGAGTCAGCCAGCGAGGCTTCTTTCAGCACATTCGCCGCCGGCTCAGCCGGGCTGTCGTCGACGTCTGTGCCAAACACTGCCCCGTCGTCATTTGCAAGCTCCTCCTTCTCGGGACTACAAGATGCTTCAAGCAGCTGGGGAACGCAAAAAGGCATGACCCTGCCGCTTCATGTCACAGCTTCACCGTCTTCGGCTTTTGCCACACCGGGCCACAGCGCCTTTTCAGCTATACGAGAGCAAGACGCTCTGCGACAGCCCGCAACGAGTACAGCTGCCAATTCGAGATCAGCCCTCGATGCAACAGGAAGATCGTCCACTTCCAATACGCCACGTGCAGAGGCACAGTCCACATTGGCAGGACAGAGTGCGCCTCTCCAGTACGACTTTGCACACAACCCGCTTTTCCACGCGGCCCCTACCCCAGAGCAGCCAAAAGGTGGAAATCCAGATGCTGTCTCTACTACATTCGCCCTTCCATCGTCCATTGGTGTCTCCCTCCCCACGCACTTTTCGACATCACTGCCTGCTTCCAATATTTTTGCTGCGCCCCACGCTAACCAGAGGCCGGGCCTTCCATCGACAGCGAGCACAAGCACGTCGGCCAATTTCGAAGATGGCTTCCAGCCATCAGGATCCATTTCGCCTTCATCTGGTCCGCAGCACGTTACTCGGGGACATCGGAGTCGGCAAGCGAGTACATCTTCGACAGCCTACCCGATGCACTACTCTGGATATCCTGCCTCCGGTCAAGTTAATGCTGCTATTGCTGCAGCAAGCGCAGCCAGAGGTTCGTTGCCATACACAGGCGGTATCGCTCGATCCGTTGAAGCTGGCGGATCAAACACCTTTGCGTCAAAACCCTACTCTCGCCCGCCTGAATACTTCCGGCCATGTACAAAGTTCGTCATTGCATGCGCCTAGCAGTCGGCCATCGAAGCGCAAAACGACACCGCAAGCGCCCACTTCTATCTTGAGTGCCATTCAGACCAATCAACCGGGGAATTCAGGCAACAATTTTTCGCCCATATCCCCGTCGGAAGGCAATTCCGACAACTACTATGGCTTAAACAAACAGACGGATGTGTCATACCTGCCAAATGCGTCTTCATTTGTACCTTCGGAGGGTCGGGCAACAAGTATTTCGCACGGTGTACCTAAGACAGCGACGTCCTCCGACTTTCCGACAAAGCCGGAAGACGCCGTTCGCGCCGCATTGTCAGCCCCGTCACCTTTCGATCCTAGCAACTTCGACCTGATCGCTTCACAAGCGCGCATCACACCGGCCGACCTTGCTGCATACATAAGCCACCTTTCTGATGGTGCTCAGCTGAGTACTTCGAAAACTTCAGGAGTCAACGGAGTGCCAAGCAGCAATGCGTTCAGCGGTAGAGGAGATGCTAAGGGAACACGAACATCGGCGCAAGTATCTAGTGGACACAGTCGAACAGCAGGATACGATGCTAGTACCCTGTCAAGCGTACTTTCTTCCTCTGGCCAGTCACTGCAGGCGACGAACACACCTACACCGCCAGGCGACGACTTCTGCCCTCCAAAGGCTGTAGAGCGATCGAGGCAAGGCTCTGTTTCTAAGGAACCTGCCGGATCACTCGGCTCAGTCGATGCTCTCACCGATTTTACGTCCTTTGGAGATATCCCGGAAGGAGCAACGCCAGAGGAACTTGCGGCGCGTGACCCCCTGGCAACCCATCTGTGGCGTTTGTACGCTAAAGCAAAGTCTGGTCTGCCCAATAATGCCAGGATGGAGAACATCACGTGGAGGATGATGGGTTTGAAGCTCAACAAGCACAAGGCAGCGGCTGGACTGCAGCCCGCTAGAGGTGGACGGTCTGGTTCTATGTCTGGGCCTGGCACGATACCTGCTTCCAGTGCTTTGCAATCGATAGCATCAGAAACTACAAAGGCAGATGCGGCATTGCAGCATCGTGGTAACACGACCCATGAGAAGCGAGACGCTCACGAAGAGGATCAGCGGGGCCGGCGCGGCCGTACAGCCAAATCAACGTCGCCGTCTGAAGGGTGCGCCAAGTCCCTACCAATGGGGAGTGTATTGCAAACGAGGCTGACTGACGTTCGCACTTGCAGTGCTGATGACATGGAAATGGACTGGCGTAAGCAAAGTCGGTCTAGATCTCGAGTTCCTCAAGGCATTATCGATGGCATGGACTGGCGCGCACAATCGAGATCACGCTCGAGGGCACCGCACATGCGTTTGTCCATGCCTTCAGGCCCTCAAGGGTTCCAGGTGCCCACTTATGCAGATATAGTGGAAACAATGCAATCAGCTTCGCGCAGCCAGCACGATGTATCTGTTGGCACCGGCTCAGATGCGACTGTCGTTGCTACCTCTGGTCCATCGACAACATCAAACTTAACCAGCAATCACGGCATGGCGGAGACCTCAAGCTTTGAGGCTACTCTCAAGCAGCTCCTAGCCGGCCAAAGCGATCCGGAACGTGTGGCCAACACCCTATCAACGAGATCCATCGGCAAGCAAGTTGCCAAAGACCCTGTCCCTTACCGCGCCGAACCGCATTTCACCCAGTCTCAAACGAGCCAAAATACTCCTACCAGTCCCCTTCGACAAGAATCAAGTCAAAGCCGAAGGGAAACGGCTTTGGATGCCTCGCAGAAGCCACTCGCGGAGGCCTTCGGGGTCAACGAAGGCGCCGCGAGTATCACCATGCCAGCGCCCTTTGGAGTGCCACAATCACTTCAGCAATTCCCGCAGTCGTCCGACAGCGGAAAATCTCAGTCTCAGAAAAGTATCAGCGCCAGTATCGAAGGATATCTGGCGTCACTCGCGCATCCTACGTCGGTCATCGATTTCCCTTCTCAACGCGGTACAGGCAGCATCCCCGGATTATTCAACGAGCAGGAACTACGCGCCAACCAGCACGTCGAATTTGGGTTTTTGCCAAAACTGGTCCGGAAGACGAGCTTCGACGCTAGTTACCCGGCACAGTTGGCGCACGAGGAACAGAAGGCGCGCAACAAAGCGAAGCGACAACGTCCACTGCCAGATACCAATGACAAGGTGCCTATACAGGCATCCACAAGGCCAAGTACACCTTCGTATGCGAACGTGCCATCATCAGAGGTGAGTGTCCGTTACGCAGTCCGCTATGCAGATTGTGGACACGCTGAAACTCCGCTTGATGTCCTGCAGACTGTGCAACAAGCGTGGCTCGATGCGGCCAATCAGCAAAACTTCCTCATGAACAGTTATCTTCGGGACGCAGCACAATCTGTCCCTAGCACACCGTCCGCTTTCCCACCAAGCTTTGGCTATGACGGTTGGCCAAGCGGATCTTTTGGCAACATGCCCGTCTCCTACAATCAAGGCTCCTTGGGAGCTCCCACCGCCGTTCCGCAGACCCCGTCTTGGTCTGACATGTTGGCTCTCAACTCTCTGCACAACTCGGTCGGGCAGCCAGCTGCTGTGCAGCCCCTGATGCAGACCTCAACCTTTTTCAATGATATCAGCCTTGGCGTCGGGCCTGGGACAATTCCACCCGATCTGCTCGCCCTCAGCAGCCAAACAAACACGGGTCAATATGCCGACCCTCTGCAGATGGGCAGAACGACTTTCGCTCCATCTTCTTTCGCCAGCTCAAACGAAGGTATCAATCCGCCGTGGTCAATGACGCCGCCGAGCAGTCATCCCTCTCCGGTCAATCCGTTGGCTACGCCCTATACATCTCCGGAAGAGTATGCCAATGGAGAAGACGGACGCTCTCGTTCTGTCATCACGTCACGCAATTCGAGCACTACAAATCTGCCTAACCTTCTCTCGCATTCGCATGCTCCAGAGGGTCAGCGCCAAGAGGTTCCGCCAAATGCGCCACTGAAGAAGTCGCAAATCACCTCGGAGGATTCTGCAGCAGCACAGACTGGAGCGGACTCGACGAAGAGCGCTCCTACTTCCTGTGTCAACTGCAAGACAACGAACACTCCTCTATGGCGTCGGGATGAGAATGGCCAGCCTCTTTGCAACGCTTGTCAATTGTTCCGCAAGCTCCATGGCTCCGACAGACCAGTGTCACTGCACAGCTCGATTGTGAAGAAGCGGAATCGCGCACGCAATGTAAAGGACGGGCCAAAGAAGACCACATCTAGAACTCAACGTCAAAGCAATGCGACAATCGAGAAAGCCGAAGTTTAGATCGAAAGCCCGTCTCCGATATCACGCACACAGTTCCTGTTTCTTCTTTCTCCTTGTGGCTTGAGCTTTTTGCGTGTTGTATTGTACCGTTCATAGAAGAGGAGGAGGTGTATAGAGGTCCATGCGAAGTATAGTACTCAAGTATATAATCAGTGCGCCGTTCATCTGTCGTTGTATGTGCGTAATTGATCGGGCGTAACTCGTTAGGTTGGCCTTCCATGGGGTTGACGACACTGTCATTATAGGGAATGTTCATTGGAGACATTGTGGGGCAATTGATCATCATTTTTGCGTTGTGTGTGTTCGTCTAGCAAGGCAGACTGGTTCCCTTTCACAAAAGCTTAAGATGCCCTGTCACTTGGTTGATCAGCCGAACAGGAGCTGGACCTATCCCCAAAACGGTACGTGAGCCAGCTGCAATCTGAGTTCGTCCACTGTTGCGCGCACATAATAATCAGCCAGACTTCGCAAGCCCACGTTCCCCAACTTACGCATCTTGTATGCTTTTAGCGCAGATATTCAAGCTTTGAGCTTGAGCTTCTAGTATCAAGAGTTCCTCTTCCGACTCTGCCTTCAAAGCGATCTTGGCTTGTCTATTAATCACATTGACGAAGGAGTCAGACGACAATAATCTGCGTGGACCCACAACACGTACCCTGTTCTTTCCCAGTGTTTTAAGAGGGCTGGATTCTGTGCTTGTAGCGCCTTGTAGCAAGCCAGAGTCGCATGCCTGCGAGGTACATTCATCAATGCAAGCTTGGTCAAATGGAAGGTACAATCGCTTACCCGCACTGTGCCGCAATCTTCCCTGTGGACAAGACAAGTCAACGATGCACATCAGCAGAAGCGAATTAGATATTGGAAGGTGCAGGTTTCGAGGCTGGACTACCTTTCGTCATGCCTAGATCTGTTCTGACAATGAGCACCTAAAGAGAGGGTCATTTAGGGTCGCCTCTGCTACACCAGAAGTTTGCATGCCTGACATACCATTTTACACTCTTCCAGCTTGCCAGCCCTGATGGCTGATAGCTGGCCGATCTGGTCATCATCACTGTCAGAGCCAGAGTCTTCAAGACCAGCTTTAACGTCTGAGCTCGGCTCGTCTGCATTGTCGAGCGCGCTGCTGTTCCCCTGTAGTAATCAAGACTGTCCTCGGTTTGTGCGACATACCAGCGTGATCGTCTTTTTGACGCACCCGAGATATGTTGAGGGTACTGCCAATGCCGATGTAGTAGCCAACCACTCCTCCGCACAGTAGTAAAGCCAGCGTTGACCAGAGGCTGGGCTGTGAAGTAGCCATCGTTTCCGCGAGGTGCGATGTGTCAGTGGAAGAGACAGAAAGCTGAAGGCCGAGTCGCCACCACGGCCAGATCAAGGCCCTGTGGCAGGTCAGGGTTCTTCGCAAGCAATGGCATATCTGCGAGTCCAAAGCCGTGGTGTTCTAATTGCTTTACATACAAAATTTTCTATTAATCCGAGATCTATATGCACGCGGGCAAGACGGGTATAGACAAAGCTCGATACAACAGGTCGTCTAAGTTGACCTTCAAGCGGTAGCCTTCTTGGCCTGCGAGTCACTAGCCGCTTCGCGCTCTTCTCGCTGCTCAGCCATCTCGAGACCCTTGAACTTCTCGGCCAGATCATCACGGGCTTTAGATCTAAGTGCGGTGTGGTCGCGCTTCTCCTTGTCGCTGTCGATGATGATTCTGAGTCTGCCGTCCTTCTCAATCTTGATGGTGACATATTCAAGGTCAGGAACGATGTAGGAAGTTCCGCAGTTGTTGATCTTCTCGACAGCTGCAGAGAGGTGTAAGTCAGTCATGATTTAAAGGTTCCAAATGCAAGCAACTCACGATGAGAAGTGCAGACAGCAATAACCTTTGCACCACTCGCTACACCAGCCTTGATACCGCTCGGGCTATCTTCGACCACAAGGCAGTTCTTAGGATTGTATCCAAGCTGCTCGGCTGCGAGGATGAACGCTGAATTACAAGGAAGGCAGTCAGCAGACCTTCCGAATTACAAAGAAAGTAAGGGCTACTCACGATCAGGGAAAGGCTTTCCTCGCTTGAGTCGAGGATCGTCTGCTGTGATAGTGACAGGAGGTGGGGTGATACCAACACGCTTGAGGGCGCCATAGCAGTAAGTAGTTGCTCCAGAAGTAGCAACAGCATATCGACCTTCAGGGATGGCATCAATCATTCGACGGACACCAGGCAAGATCTTGACAGAGCGGTCGGTGAGATCGCTGGTATCGACTGGGAGCTTGTCGAGATCAATCTCTTCATCATCGCTGTCATCCTCGAACGGATCTTCCTCGTATTGGGGAGAAGCGACCTGCTGAGGAGAAGAGCCATTGCCAGAATCTTTGTTCTCGTTGAGCGGAGTGCTTTTTGACAAGCCGCCTCCGAGACCCGAGAACTAATATACGAATGACAATTAAGCAAATGTGGTTGACAGATAACCCGAAGGGGTACTCACGGCCAGGCGTTTCGTCAGATCAGCTGCGAATGAGCTCTTGCGGCTGGGAGGGTTGCTGCCTGGTGGTGTGCCATGGGTAGACGCAACCACAGAACCACGACGGGATGCGGCTTGAGAAGCTCTGCGAGAAGCTCGACGGGAATGTCGCTGTGCACGAGAAAGGAAGAATGGTTAGGATAGACAAATCACAACCTCATCGAGAGCATCCTGATCTTCAGCTCACAATTTCCTCGGCCATACTTTGCCTGCGGCTCCTGACTTCATTCGAGTACTCGTCTGCACTGGCGAGGATCTTCTCTTCGAACTCCTGAACATGCGGCTGCATTTCAGGCTCCGGAGTGTCCTTGAGCTCCGGCTTGAGATCGCGCAAATTGTCGGTGGCTCGGCGACCATGGGTGTGATCGATGACTGTCTGAGGGTCCATGTCGAGCTCTAATAGTCGCAAGGGAATTGTGAGAGAGTGAATATACACCCAGAGGAACGTTATTGAACCCACCTTTGGCTACTCTACCCCAGGCTTGTTCTACTGCTCCGATGGAGTCCACCAAAGTGCCGTCCATGTCAAACTAGGCATGCGACGACGTCAGCCCACTGGCAGACTACACAAGGGGACAACAAGCTGGCAGCTCGACTCACGAGGACGGCATCGACGACAAACTCGGTTTTTGAGACTTTGTGGGTGCTGTAGACCTTCTTGACAGGCTCAGCCATCTTTGGATCTTGAGACATTTTGCAGGTTGTAGTGTGGTGTAGTGCCCTTCCACGTGAGAGAATTGGGAGTGAAATGAAGGACGGGCTGCTTGTTTGGGATCAAGGGAGCCCTTTCCGGTCGGAGTTGAAGGTGAGATGGGCGTTGGCAAGAGGACAAGATCAAGACCTTGGACTCAGACGACGCTCACCTGTGCCAGATCGTGCCAGTGGGCGCTCGTGTGACGAGCGACGAAATGAATTCTGGTGAGCCTCGAAATTTCGCTCGCATCATCGCGTGGTGAGGTGGCGCGGCGAGGGGCGCGGGGGCCAGAAAATACGGCACCCCGGGCTTGTGCAATAGTATTGTGCAAGCTCAAGTCACTAATCAGACTGATCATGGGTAAATCATCGGTGTTCAAATGGTAATGCCCGTAATGTCCCGGTTGTAATTGGAATATATTTTCTGGCCTGCCCGAAGAACCCGCTCTGCATGCGCGCCGGCCCTCATTGAAATGACGGCCTTGGAAGCAAGTGCAGTATGATGTATTGCAGAAGTCGCAATAGTCAGAGAAAGTCTTTCAACAAGTCAGCCGTGACATGGCCACAGTTCCAAAGGAAGCCCGTACTGTAATGCTGAGGCATTCAAGTAATTCCTCGATGTCTTTCAGCCTTGAAAGCAAGGCACGTTTAAGAATGGGTCAGGTCCAGCTAGCAAAGCTTGCACGAGAGACGTAGGACCTGTCGAGATTTTGATGACCACCACCGCGTTCTGGTACGCTTGAGAAGCTAGACCTGAGCGCGTTGAAATTGCTCAAAGTGCCAAAGTGGCACTTCTACGCAATCCGTAGCAAGGCACGTGTTTCACCAATGCAGTTGCAGACAAATCCGCGAGTGCACGCGATAGCTATGAGCGTATCATACACGAATAAGGTCAGGGGCTGATGTCTGATGAAACAAATGCATACCGTTGAAAATCCCCCTGGCTCTGACGGGCTTTCTTCGACGCTCTCCAGCCGTCGCTTCTTGGCTCCGGCCTGACTAGCACAACACAGCCGGTTCATCACAAATGTCGGACACCACACCACAGGCCATAGAAGCTGGTACGGCTGCATTTGACACTCGATGATCTGTCAGGAAGATGGGCTGACTGCCACGAAGCGCTCGAGCTCGAGCAGCTAGATACGGACATCTTCAGAAGCGTCCGGCTGTGGAAGCCGCTGACAGGAAGGTGGGTGGGTCTGGGGCGGAGACAGCAGCAAGGAAGACGCAGGATATACCTCTGGCACAATGTCAGCGGCAGATGGATCTCAATCGCTTGGCTGGGCACTGCTCAAACATAAAGTTGCCTGCAATGCATGTTAGGCGAATATCCCATGCGATCACGCGATGAGACAGTCGGTACTTCGCTGGCCGGTCCTCGTCCTCTCCACACCTCGCTCGCTCCTGCTGCACTCCGCTCACTGGCATCTCCGCACTCCGCTCACCTACATCTTCGCTGACAATTACATCCACTTTCGTGTTCGCAGAGGGGCGTTCGGTGGCCAAATCATCGCACAATCCACAAGAGCAGCGGGGCAGACGGTCGACTCAGCGCTACATTTGCATTCACTCCACTGCTACTTTTTATCATTTGGAGATGTCCAATTCCCAGTGCTCTACATGATAGATCGTGCCAGGGATGGAAGATCATACGCTACTCGAAGTGTCAAGGCTGTACAAAAGGGAAAAGAGATTTTTGTTCTCATTGCTTCGTTTCAGAAACCGGAACCTGAACAACCGCGTTTTCAAATCAATATGGACAAGCCGGACGTCTTTAAAGACGTAGCACCTCCTGAAGTGAGCTGGCCTTCAAGGGAGTCTTGGGCCGCCTTACTTCATTCGTGCCCATGCTGACGAGTGATACCATTGCCTTTGTCATTACAGAGATGTCTAGCGATAGAAGAAAGCGTCCAAAACGTAATGGATGCCAATTCCAATATGTCCGAGAAAGTCCGCAAATATTTCCTGAACACAATAGAAGAACGACGGCTCTCGTCTATAGAAATTCGGTCAGCCTTCCCGTCTGATTCGTTTGGATACGGACCTGGAGGACACTCGAATCGATCTCAGCAGGCGAAGACTCGCCCTCAACAGGCTATTTGGTTCCGCTCAAGAGCAGCTGTCCCCCACGATGATGCGTTTCATAAATGTGTCATCGCATATGCTAGCGACTTCCAGTTCATCGGCACTGCGGGCAGGGTACGCCTGAGCAGCTATGCTCTGAGCACGCAATTTAATAACACAGCTGACCATGCGCCGTACTGTTACCCCAGGCACTGGGCTTGCGTTCCACAAGTGAACCGCGACTTGCTATGATGGCCAGCTTGGACCACTCTCTGCACTTCTATCAGTCAGTACCAATATGTTCATGTGCGTCTTGAGATGCTTTCGGGCCTCAGCTGACGCATTCATGTTTCATCGCACCCACAGTCCAGCAGATGTATCGCAATGGCTGCTCTTTGTCATGGACACTCAAGTCGCTGGCAATGGCCGCGGTCTTGTTCATGGTCGCATATACACTCAAGAAGGGAAGCTCGCGGTGGTAGTACAGCAGGAGGGTGTCGTCAGAGCACAAATCAAAAGCGCAAAATTGTGATGAAGATTTGGGGCAATGCGCTAGGATATGTTGTTGAATAGCAGTGTTTTTCCGTGTGTGGACCTTGAAGGACGCAGCAGGACTTTTCAGGATGGCTAAAACCCCATGCTTGCGGTATAGGGCAGGCCCGGTTATCGATTACATTGAATGTACAGGTGTAAATAGTAAAAAATACAAGCAACAGTCTTGTGGTACTGCTTTTGCCAAAAAGTACCCATACATGACACGCCCTCCTGCCAAAAAAAAAGTGAACAATACTCTCGTCGTCCGTCAAACTTTCACTGCCGAGCGTCCAACGAGTGCCGTCCAGGTGTGACCTTACCACTGGCGGATCTTTTGAGGAGAGCAGACTCCTTCTCTGCGCGAGGTTCGTCCATGCTGCTATGTCGGGATGACCGAGGTCTGCCAAGTAGCTTCTCAGCCATACCAGGATCCGAATTATGTCTCGCAGCCATCTGCTTCAGCTTCATCGCAGCAGCCGAGCTGGCTGCTTTAGTCGCAGCGACAGGGTAGCTTCCAGTACGCAGAATATCCTGGCTATTCTCCTTTTCCCGCTGGCTGGCTTTGCGTTGCCGCTTCTCTGCGAGGTATCGCTCGGCATCTTCTTTCCGGCGAATCGCTTCTTCAGTGATGTGCTGACGCATGAGAGCTTCGACCACTTCCGTCTTTCGAGACAGCCGGCTGCCAATAGCGATGAGGATGCCTCCGGAAATGTTGCAGGACAATGAGAAGCAGAGGATGATTGTGGTAAGAATCTTTTTGTAGTAATGATGATAGCTGATCGACCAGGTCGCAGAGCCCAGTGCCAGCTGAAAGCATGAATGGCAATCACACAGCACAATAATGGCGATGAGGTACTTGAGCGGGAAGGCATGATGGGTCATAGTTTCATGAGGGCGGTAATAAGTGTGCGATTTTGCCAGAGCCGTCTGATGCTTGACCAGCAGCGTCTGTTCCGTATCGTTGAGGACAGCGTCTTGCGCGTGCCCGGCCATCTCCAAGTCGTGGTTGAGTCGCTGATCATTCGGAAGGTCATTATCGTCTGCCAATTTCGGCAATCCGCGTTTCTTGCGAAGCTTGAGCGTTTTGTTGTGGTATTTGATGATGTAAAAGCTATGGTACGAGTCACGAATTCGCCATGGGATGAGTCCGAGTCCGGTAACGCAGAAGAGTGCGACCAGAATTTGATCGCAGATTTCGACAAAGTATTTGCGACGGTCTCCCGCAGGTAGCCAGCCAATACTGTGTGCAGAACCAAGGTCAGACGGATGCACATGCCAGAAAGGAGAAAAGTCGTTTAGCACAGACTTACAGGAACAATACCCAAGCAGCACCCCCTGAAGCATTGAAGGAAGCAATATCAGACTACGTCAAGTGGGAAACGAGCTCAGCGAACTCACAGAAAGTAAGAAGCGATGCGTAGACCGTGACGAAGCAGCCAAGAGCTATATCGTAGGAATAATGGTAAGTCTAAAGGTCCAATGAGACGTGGTTGGAGCGGTGTTACTCACGCGTCCGAACGTATTTTTTGAAACCTCGCCATTTACGTCTGAAATTCTCCTTTTTGCTATGCATCAGATGACGGACATAGTCATCTAGGTCTGCTTTTTCCTGTTCTGACCAGTCTGACATGTCGACCAGACTCTTTGGCAGCACGAAATACTGGCCTTTGAGTACGCTTTGCTCGAGTAGCATTGCTTCTTCGACATCTACTGGCGTCTCTGTGCCGGACCCGCTTTCGCCTTGAGCTTGAGGCCCGGAACCTCCTTCCACTGTACCGCTTAATGCTCCAATGGTAGCTGCAGGGACCGTGGGCAGTGGCTTGCCATCGCCGTCAACGGCAGGCGGAGCTGAAGGCGGCTTTTCCTTGCCCTTTTCGAGGTCAACTTCGCCTGCTTGCTGGCTGGCGCTTGCGGTGTCATTTTCGTCAACGCGGCCTAGCTCTTGATGACTAGGTCGACGCGCAAAGGGACGAATGGGTTGCGCTTGCGACTCTGGTGGCTTTGTAAGCTGGACCTTGCGGGTCCGGTCGAACAAACGATTGGGCGGGATGAAGAAGGCATTTTGAAAGTCGCCAAGGAGGTTGACGGTTTGTACTTCTGGATCGAGTACATCTAGAAGGTCGTGAACTTGCTCGCCGTAAGCCTCTCCGCTTCCTCCACCACCACCACCTCCTCCTCCTGCATTTCCAGCTACGCCTCCAGCTTGCACGGCAGAGTCTCGTTCGCGACGGGCAGTGCCATTTGGCTGGTCGTTGACAGTGCTCCCAATGTCGATGGAATGCGTACGAGACAGTTGACCGTGGTCGGCAGCTACAGACGTTGTTGCTGCGCGCCTCCTGCTGCCTCCACCTCTGCCTACGAGAGCTCCCGCCCAGGCTGACCAGGATGATGAGGGCGGGTCCGCTGTAATGTTGTTGTTGGCGTCGGTAGCAGTCGTGGGAGCCGGGTTGGCTGCTGCATCATCTGAAGTGTGGTTGCTCATAGTGAAGCGCATGCGAGTGGATGCTGCAGGATCACCCTCGGTCACGGGAGACAGGCCCTGAGCATTGTTGTTGCTCGACCTCAAGTAGCGGTCACGGTCGGGGCTCGAGACGGTCGCAGCCCTTGCGCGGTGGAAGGTGCCGCTGAGGCCACTGCTGCGGTTGCTGCTGCTGCTGTCGTTTGAGCTGTATATCTGGCACGACGGGAGCCTGGCTGCGGGTGCGGGTCGACGGGGTCCAGCTGGCTGCATGGCCACGGGTGGAGGCAAGGTCTGCGGCGTCGGCGCAGCAGTCGACGGGTCGTTAGATTCGTCCGCCATGGCCGTGCGGTTGGTCTCGTAGCGTGTGTCAGCCAGCTGGCTGTGCGATGCACTGTGCTGCGTGCGAGAGGAAAGAGAAGGAGAGCAGCAACAAGGACGCTCTCTATGCTCGTCCAGGGCCTCTTCCAAATCCGACGCTGGTGGCGCGAGACCAAGAGAAAAGGACCCTGCCATGCGGAAGGCCAGCGGCAAGGAGGGCAGGTGAATAGCGAGCCAACACTGATGTAGCAGCTGAGTGCATGAGAGAGCTGGCAAGACAGTGTTGTTGGATATTTCGGGGCCGCGCTCTGGCTTGGCTGTCAAACGTGTGCTGACTGTGTACCTGCAGAGCGGTAGTGGCGACATGCACCCAATTATTGAGCGAAGCATTCTTACAGCCCTAGCCGCGTAGACGAGCACGGACAGTCAAGGAGCGCTACATGTTCACGGATCACCGTGTCTAGTCTGTTCCAGGCTGATTGCGCACACTCACGACGCGCTCCGTGTACATGTATAGTAAAGCGCGTGATCGAGGTTGCACAGGAGGAACATGTGAACAAGCTTGCACGAGTAACTCCTGCGGCTGACTCCTGGCACATCGATACCTCGCCTGACGAGCTGAACTAATTCTCGAGTATCTCTGCTGGCTAGCTGTGACACTGTTTTACGAGGACACTACGGTCTGCACATCTGCAAGGCTCCTTCATCATCTCCGCCATGGCACCATCCAAGGACAAGAACAGCGACGATGGCCCCGATAGGATCTTGCTTTCAGTCTTTTCACACAGATTCATGTCTGTAGCCGAGGTGCGTCTTTGCCAATGAACGTGCTCGCTCTTGATTGTGTCCATTACAAGCGCAGGACGCTCTCAAGCATGATCCTGCCAATGCAGCCGATGATTCACTGGGCTGACCATGTTATCTTCATCAATAAACACGCTTGAACGATATTTTCATCCCGCTGTCCACGTAGGCGATGGGAACAGTCCTTCAAAAGACCTCTATCTCGTGAGCCAAGCTAAGCGCAGGAAAGCCTGTGATGGTTACTATGGCTACTCATATCATGTAAATCTTCACTGGCTCTTCACTATGTAGTACAAACATCAAAGGTGGGCTTGGACAATCGCAACTTCTCCTTCCTTCTGCCATCATGTGGCGAGTATTGACACCTTGTATATCCAGAACGTCTCGACTTTAGCTGTGCGATATTCGCGCCTAACGGGGATCTCATTGCCAGTAAGTCTTTTTCGGCTCGTTCGAAGAGGCACAAGTGTCTTCTAATTTCCAGCTGCATCGACTCTCGCTTCTGTTTCCCACATTCTCAACCGCTCGTTCCTACATTTCGCTCAGATGCACCGCATCTGCCTGTCCACTTGGTGAGATTGCCTTGTCACTCAAGCAGATGTTTTTGCGTCATCCGATTGACATAGAGACCTCTACAGGGCAGCATGTCTTTGTGACTATATATGTTGTCGAAGTAGTGGGTGGCTGCATAAACTGAAATGTCCCTTCGCAGCGCCGTGCGCTACCAGACATCCTTCCTCAGTGAGTAGTCTACCTCCAAGACCGCATTCAGAAGAAAAGTCTCAGTCTTTCGCTCACCTTCATCTGTTGCTGGCGCACAGAGGGCGATCTCAGCGAAGGCGACGTCCTCTTGACAAATCATCCTGTCGCTGGCGGCAGCCATTTGCCAGACTGTACAGTAATCACACCTGTCTTTCAAGATGGCGAAATTGTATTCTTCACCGCTTCTCGTGGCCATCATGCGGGTGAGCCCTCCGAACTACGGAGCCGCCTAGGCGCGATGCTAACTTCATACTTCCTCTCGACAGATGTTGGTGGGATACTTCCGGTGCGTGTTAGCCTCTTTCCGGCCACGTGCACCAGCACTAACGCCAAAACGCTCACGTGGTCTTCACAGGGCTCGATGCCTCCTACCTCCAAGACTATCTTCGTACGTTGTTTCACACCTCCATCACATATCGAGCAGTGGGCGAGGACGCTAAGACTTCTGCGTATGGGCTGCAGGAAGAAGGCGCACAAATCAAGTCGTTCAAGATTGTTAAAAAGGGAGACTATGATCGAGATGGCCTCGTAAAGCTGTTGTGCGATGAGCCAGCTCAGTCAGTCCCGTACTAGCCTCCACATAAGCCTGCTTGAGATAATGATGATTGCTTACCACCCGCAGATATCCTGGCTGCTCTGGCACACGATGCCTCCGTGATGTCGAGAGCGACCTGCACGCCCAGATTGCCGCCAACCAGAAGTGAGAAAACAGCTGCATAAGGGCTTGCTGTGAGATTGCGGAATCGCTGAGAGCAGACATGCACACCCCAGAGGAGCGAGTCTCATTTACCAAATGATCGAAGAATACAGCCTCAAGACAGTGCAAGAGTATATGCTACACGTCAGTCCCTTGTTACCCCTCCGGATAAAGCGCGGTGCTGAGATCGTTGCTGGGCTCTCGTCTTGCAGATTCGAGATAATGCCGAGTATGCGGTTCGCAACCTGTTGAAGGAGGTGGCCAAGACTCGAGGCGCAAAGCTGCACGCAAAAGATCATCTAGATGATGGCAGTCCAATAGAGCTCAGTGTCGAGATCAACGAGCAAGAGGGATCAGCAACCTTTGACTTCGAAGGAACCGGTCTTGAAATGATTGGCAACCTAAATACTCCAACATCAGTCACATATAGTGCTATTATATACTGCCTGCGCGCGATGGTGGATCAAGATGTGAGTGCCACTTGCTGTAAACTCGAAGAGAAATGCTGATTTTGTTACCATTTGGCTCGGCAGATCCCGCTCAATCATGGATGTCTGATTCCTATCGATGTTCGAATACCGGAAGGAAGCTTACTCTCCCCGAGCGAGACGGCTGCGGTTGTAGGAGGGAATGTCTGCACGAGTCAGCGCATCACAGATGTCGTACTCAAAGCCTTCAACGCTGCCGCGGCAAGTCAGGGAGACTGTGGGTTTTCATCTCTTGACATTCACTCTTCTTCCACTCCATGGCTTACTGAGGCGTAACTTCAGGTAATAATTTCACCTTCGGACAAGGCGGCAAGGATGAACAGGGCAACGTAACTGAGGGATGGGGTTATTACGAGACTATCTGTGGCGGGTCTGGCGCCGGTCCTTCATGGCATGGCACATCGGGCGTCCACGTGTGTAGCCGCGTTGATGAGTCCTATCAGATTGCTGGCTGACCCACGCTTTATAGGTGCACATGACAAATACCAAGATCACGGATCCGGAAACTTTCGAGAGACGGTATCCAGTGATTCTTCACGAATTTAGCATTCGGGAAGGATCTGGGGGAAAAGGCAACTACAATGGTACGTGGATTCTAGCTCCTTGACTCGACTTTCGCTAACACTTTGCGTGCGCAGGCGGCAATGGAGTCATCCGAGATGTAGAGTTCACAGAGCCTATTCAGTGCTCCATTCTCTCCGAGCGCAGGGTGTATCGACCATTTGGGATGGCAGGCGGCGGTGATGCGCAATGCGGGCAGAATGTCTGGATGAAGCTGCCTCGGAAGGAAGACGGAGATCTGACCGAAGGCAAGGATCCAAAAGCGCACCGGCTCATCAACGTTTCAGGCAAGCAGACGGTACGCTTCTGTTTGTATATGATTGCTTGAAAGTCTTGCTAACATTGGCATATAGATTCGCTTGGGGAGAGGAGATCGCTTTGTGATCAAGACACCCGGTGGAGGCGCCTGGGGAGAAGCGCAAGACAAGGAGAATAAGCCTGTTTCCGGCACAACGACGCCTCATCACCGCGGGAGTGCGCGAGGTAGTCTGGCCGATCGCAAAGCACATGCCGAAGGCGTCTGAATGCGCAAACTACCTGACAGAAGCGATGAGCCCAATCTAGGCCATTTTCACAGTATCTTGGTCCCGTTTATGTACCCTGTAGCCCCTAATTTTATCGCTCCGTCGTGTATAAGATGCCCAAAGAGTCCATCCATGCGCCATAGGAGCCGAAAAGACCGCAAATATTGCTGCTGCTAGGTGCCTCTATGTAAGGGTTAAAGTGAAGAATTGAGCCCAATTGATGAAAGCCAGTAAATGCTTACGCACCAAGCACGCGAAGGTCGCCGCCACCTCCTCCGCACAGTCCAGTCTCTCCGCCTTCCCAGACAACCGATACGGCGTCCATCCAAGCTCCACTGCGAACGACAAAGCGTACTACTTGACTAGGGGGATCCACCTTGAAAGAGCGCACGGCGCCACCTTTGCACGGACCGAAAACTTGCTTGGAGCCGTCCTGCCAGTAGAGTTTGAAGCCATCTAATGCGAACCCCGCATGTACCTGTAGAGCAAGTAGCTCGTAAGGAAAGTAAATTCTGTGCGCGATGAGCAGGCTCACATCAACTTTTACTAGTCTTGGTCGGCTACCCTTGTATTGATTGAACACATGCTGGAAAGTTGGATTTTCCTTCTTCTCTGAGCCAACGGGAATGCCTTTGATGACATCAATGGTTTGTGGCCCCGACGGAGGCTGCGCATGATGGCTCTTTTCTGGCGAATCCGATTTCTTTGCGAATTTGCTGAACCCATGCTTCAGCTTGGATCCGACCGAAGTGGTGGGTATTGGCGCCGCCGGGCCATCCGAGCTTATATCAATTGTCAGACGGGACGACCGGCAGATCTCGCTATAATCCTGCAATTCTGCCTGACGCTGGTCCGTGCCGACCGCAGTGATGGTAACCTTTTTCTTCGTAGGATCTGATCCGATAAGCTCAGCCAGATGACTCGTCGTGAGCTCGTATGCTTGGGGTGGAGGGGCGCCATTCTGGCCAAAAAATGGGAACTCGACATGGCTAATGTATTGTCCGTCAACCTGAACTTCGATGCTGCCCAGGCCTACTGGGGCACTGATACTTACGCCATCTTTGATGACGGCAAAGTTGGGCGCTACTCCTGAATAGTGATAGGGAATGTATGGGTCGTGAGGCAGGCGCAGGCATGGGTGGTACCGCAGGCGTAGCAATGACATTCTATTCCAATGATTCTCCTTGTCGTCCATCTGAGGAGTGATTGGCCGACAACTGGACGTCTTGCAGCGTTTGGATAGTGCCTCGCACGTTGTAAAGGCACGATTCCACTCGTGGTATCCTCGCGCCATAATGCCAGAGCGATGGTGCGGCAGATTTAGTGCATGACCGACTTCGTGTATGAACGCTGGGAAGAGCTATGTAAGGCAAGGAGATGGAATGGGAATGTCTAAGAATGTACCTACCGCCGTGTCCAACATTGAGGGTTTCCCAAGCGGTCCCAATGTTACCCAAATCGTTGACTACGTATCGCTCATCCTGATGTCAAGCTGATATTGGCACGCATTGAATGAATGCGAGATTGCTGCCAACTTACGATGTCCGATGTATCCATGAAGGCAGGTATGACTTCGGTTAAGCTCCGAGGCCAGCTCCAGCAAGAATGAGATCCGAATACGCCAATCTTACAGCCAGCGCTGACGGGACCGCCGGCGCCCAAAGCTGCATGTGCTAAGAGTAGATTTTGCCCTTGGTCCCAGTGCGCATCAAGAGTAAGCACGGCTACGTATGCTCCGTTGGGGTTGCGAAAACAAGGAGGCGCGGAGGGGTGGTTCAGAGCCTCAGTAGCGAATTCGTGCATGGCTCCTGCGCGTTTAGCATGCTTGTACTGCCGCAAAGACGTCAGACTAGTCAATACTTACACCTGGTCTCGGCAAAACCTACCTGTTGAGCACAGTCTTTTGACCTAAACTCCTGCATTGAGTGTGTGCTGCGGAGAAAGTGCACATAAGGCCGGCGCTTCTTCGAGTTGCTCTTTGCAGGAAATGTTTCAATAGTGTCCGTATTTTCGTATTCTTCGAGTGCAAAAGGACGTCTACCAAGGCCATTCCGGTAGCATTGATCTGCTGTGAATGCCTGACACATGTACGCCCAAAGCTGGAATTTGGCGACGACTGCCTGCATGGTGTCGTGCTGGCCGCGCCTTTCGGGAGGACAGTCTATCGTCAGAGGGCTGTCGCTGGCTGCGAGAATGACAAGATGGACAGGCGGATTTTGCGCCAAGGGTGTATACACCAGACGGATGGTACTTCTGGACCCATGCTCTGTCGCGCCAGACCAGGCCGGTGGCGGCATAAAGGTGAATGTGACGGAGTTGGATCCAGGCTCAAGTGGCACGAGCGCCTTGAAGTACGAGTCCGTCACTGGCCAGCATTGGCTGGAAGAAGCAGCACCTTGAGTGGACTTGGACTCCACATGTATCTGAGCATCGTAGTTCGAATTCACTGGACCTGCCCGACCAGTGACTAGCACAAGCGACTGGACCGCAATCGACGTCAGTGAATGATGCGGTCCTGTCGAGGGAGTCACGGAAACCTGCGCTGAAAACTTCTTCGTTGTCTGAGACGTTCTCCAGATAAGGCGCTGGCCAGTCTGGTGTTGGCGCCATCTTGTATTGATCCGCAGCCGAGGTTTGGTGATGGCAAATGCAACGCGTTTGTGCCCAGGTCGCCCGACGCCACGCCTTCACGATGAGATTTTGCCATGTCTACTTCGCGCGATGCATATACACCAGATATTGTTTACGAACTCCTTATACTAATAAAGTGCCCCCAACGCGCAACAAATCCTTGGACACATTGTCGAATGCTAGCCTTTCCAAGTCGAGCGGCACCGCAAGCCAGCTTCAATCTCTCGCACGCCCTTTGATGTTCATAGTCCTAGCTGCTGGAGACGCAGATCTGCTATCACGAGATACTTGCCGTTCTCTGGTCGACCTCGGAGATACAGACCGACGCGGGCTTCCCTCAGAAGGTGAGCGCCGTCGGCGTCGAGGCGGCGAACGAGATCTCGATGCGCTACGGGCTCTGCGGCTCCTCTGATGACTCCTGGCCCCTCGAGGAGAAGCTGACCCTGAAGATGAAGATACTGAACTGCTTGAGTCCGAGTCAGAGTCTGATCCGCTGCTATCGCTATCGGAACTGCTGTCGCTGGAGTCGCTAGAGTCGCTGGATGAGGCGGAACGTCTGCAAGTCAAGCCTTCGTAAGCCTGGGTCAACGTCATGCAGATACACTCTGTCTTACCGACGCTTGCGCTTCTGCTCTTTGTCCTTGAGGATCTTTGCAGCCAGACCGCTGCCCGATTCTATAGCAAGAGGCTGGTTACCGGTCACTGGTTGTCCTGAACCTCCAAATTCAGCCGGCAAAGGGACGCTGGGACCATCCTTGACTTTCTTAGGATTGAGAAGTTGTTGCGTCCGCGTGGGGCGAGACTGCATGGTGACGAGTCAGTCTGATTCAGTGATTGTAGAGTACATGGTCTGTCTTGTGAGACACACCTTGTACACTGGCGGGTTCTTGCAGTCATAGCTAAAGTGGCCCATCTTCAAGCATTTCTGACATCTTACGCCAGTCGTGTCTGTCGGCGCCGAGGTGGAAGCCTTGGTGTATCGTGCTGCTGGAGCTGCACCCTTGATGCGCTTCTCGTCGCCTGGCCGGCCTTTCAGGTTGCTCGTCCCTGTGTTACGATGTGCAAGTCAGCCTCCAGCGACAGCTAAACTCTCTCAAGAGCAGATATACGCACCGAGATAGTTGCCGAACATGATGCCTTCGTTGACGCGTGGTCAAGGTGGCCACTAATGCCCGCCATCAGCTTTTCACAGCCAGCGCCACCAAAATGCCCGGCTCTGCTCTGCTCAATCAGCATCACTACAACTGCACTACGGCAGGTGAGCTTCAGTGTCAGCAGCGTATCTGTATCGAGCTGACGTCTGTGTCTCTTCAACTGCTGCTCTGCGCGACTCCGTGGTCCCGATTGACTGCCCTGTCCCTCGCCATTTCGAACCAACCAACGGTCCACCGACACAGCCCTTCGTCACCCACACGTCTCAGCCAGGACCACAAACCTCGCAAGACACAGTACACGCTTTTATGAGCTCGACGGACACCCAATCTGCCCATGCTGCATCTGCACCAGTAGACGCCGCCAATGCAAAGCCAAGCGACTCTGCAAAGGCGGCCGTCAAGGGCGCGCCTTTGCCTGACGGTGAGTCGAGGCTCTGTGACGGGCTTGTTAGAGCGAGCGCTGATGAAAGTCATGCTGTCTCCGCCGCCACCCGTACTATAGACAAGCTCGACGAACTCGCAAGCAAGCTCGAGATCAAGGACGCTACCAGCAATGGCTCGCGTGAGTTGCCTTGCATTGGTGACCTGCGTCATGCCGGGCTCGCACCGAAAAGGTGGTCTACCTGCGGTATAAAGGTGCCGATATGTTCTGTACGTCCATTCTGTGATCACAGGCCCAACCACGCCTGTCCCGGCGGATGAGGTAGAGAAAAAGAAGAAGAAGGCTGCTACCAAGTCCAAGGACTCGAAGACTTCGGAGAAGGTTCCTAAATTGCAGAATCTGTCCACCTTTGGTACGATTTGCCATAGCGTTAAAGAAGCTGTTCTGTGTGCGATTGCTGAGTCTGTTTCTAACAACCGCAGATGCGTTTGCGGACGCCGACGAGCTCGAAACGCAGAATGCGCTCGAGAAGTCTACAAAGGCACCCGAATACGTGCATATCCGTATTCAACAGCGCAATGGTCGCAAGACTTTGACTACTGTGCAAGGTGTACCTGACGAGTACGACCCGAAGAAGCTGCTCAAGCACTTCAAGAAGGAGTTCGCCTGCAACGGTACCGTTGTCGAGGACGAGGAGCTCGGTCAAGTCATTCAGCTTCAAGGCGACCAGCGAGCAAAGATCAGTCAGATGCTTACTGAGGATGTTGGCTTGCGTGAGTTTGCCAGCCTCAATGAGAAGGAGGGCTGGTTACTGACGTCTTTTCGCCACGGTCTTGCTTGAATAACAGCCCGCGAGACCATCAAGATCCACGGTTTCTGATTAGTTGCGGCTTATGTAGGCTGTCACAGCTCTTCTCTGCTATCCTAGTCCTGCGCCGGGCAAGCGCCTCTGTATGTGCTGCATCTGCAAGGCTATTCCGCGATTGTCTCGATGTTGCCTTGCCTCGTCCGCTTACCTCGCTACGCTCAAACCCGAAGAAACAACTGAAATATGTCGTGCACAGCAAGCAATTTGGCAGGATAGACATATAGTCTTCGCTGGTGACAGGCGAGCAATTGCAGGCTCTGGCTTGCCACGAAGTTTGGTCTCTTGCCGACTAAACATGATGCACATGTCAATCGCGATACGACGGCCGGTTGTGCAGTGCCTACGCTGTGCGGGGCGAAGGACCTACTTTACAAGGCGCACCAAGCTGCCAATACCTGAAGTCAAGCGAGGTGTACGTTGACCGCACATCCCCATACCATACACAAAACGTGATCGGTGAAAGCTGACTGCCCAAAGCTACGGCCTTGCTAGACATATAATGATATTCTGAAGCTACACGAGCGGATAGACGCATGTGTCACCGAACGAGATCAGCTGCGAGAGAGAACGCTACCCCTACAAGTCCAGGACAACCGGCTGCGAGCGCTCTTTCACGAAGAAAACTGGAAATTGCGTGAGTTCGATGAATGGACGGCGCGGCAAGATCCCAATTGGCAGCCACCACCTGCTTTGCCCCACGGCAGGAAGAAGAGGAACAGACGTTTGAGGGAAATGGCAAAGGCAGAAGCTGCTGTCAAGCGAGCTGAGCGGCTGGCTAACAAGGCCGCCACCACCTCGGAAGCAGGACTTGAATCTCGGACTACAGAAGGCTATGAGACAATACAAAACGGTCCGGCACCCAGTGCGTAGGAGTGAAATTGGCAACGGCGTCCACTATTGAGAGCTGACGTGGATTTGCAGCAGACTTGAAGCCGAAACTGCAGCATTCTTTGGACGGCTAGCCAGGAGCACTCGACAAGTCGAGCAGACGCTAGCCAGCGCGCAAAGCTCAATGGCTTGATGATAGGCATCATGCGCTGTTCTTAGCCATTTTGAGTATGGTCTTATGGCGTATGAGAAGCCATGTGGACGTGTTGGCTAGCGGAATACGTTGCCTGGCGGTTTGCCTGTTGTTGTAGGAAGGCCGGCTCATAGTAATAAGCACACGAGCATCCAGTGATGCTGTTGCAGGCATTTCCTGCAGACCGGCGTACGTCTTGTATGTGTCACTGGCCCATCGATGCTTCAATCTTTGACCTCCTTGGGAGGAATAATGCCCGGTGACGTCTTGTAGTATACTATTGAAGAATCTTCGCTCGATATGGCGAGTAGCACAGTGCTGGGTGAGGGTTTCAACGTCTTGAATGGGAGCTGTAACCTGTCAATTGCGTTAGCGATGCCCTTGAAAGATCATAGACTCATACATCAATCTTACATGGCCATTGACGTGCTCTGTCCTAGGCTCAATGGATACACCACGTTGAATTCTCCAGCCTGTAGTATAATCTGTCAGTGGTGGACTGATATAGTTGTAGGACGCGGTAGCACATACCGGCTGCTTGGGATCATGTGCGCGGAGCACGCAGCAGCCAGCATTCTCTCCCAGGTCAACCACTTCGATGTCAGTCCATCTTTGTGCTGTTCGCATGGAGGGAACGTATGATGAGGAAAGGCTTCAGACGAGATGCAGCACTGCTCGGGCCCACATAGTCGCAGGTCAAGGTAGGCCTGCCAAAGACAACCAGCTTGATCGGGATACTTTCGACAGGCGTGGGCAACGTTGGCGTACTGCAGGCAGCATGCAGAGGGGCATCAGTGCATTTCATTTCTTATAAGAGCTCACTGTCCTCACAAGCGGGTGCGAATCCATTAGTGATGATGGAGTATGGCCTACGACCAAGCCGCTCGAACTGCAGAAGCGTGCAACGCCGCGTGAATATGGTGTGGCAAGAGACCTGAGGCAACCTCGGAGAAGACAGCCTGGCGACTATGAGATATGTGCATGCTTTCATTTCTGTTGAGCGCATTCATATGAAAAGGACTTTCGGCTAGGAGATGATGGCCGACTAGGAAGGATGATGGATGATGGAGACGACGACAGAGAAAACTACGCCAAACTGATTTCGAACTATGCGCTGGTACCGGCCCTTAACGCTTCTACGTATGTACTTCCAAGAACTGCTGAGAACTGCTTTTTCAATTTGTTGCTTTTGAGCTTTCAGCTGCTTTGGGCTTGCGGCGTAGAAGGACTGGACTCTGGTGATTGTTCGGAGGCTGCAAGATTAAGTGAGTCAGTGGGAAAGTCGACTATTGACAATGAAGATGCGCAGCTCACACTCAGACTCAGACGTTGACCTGCTCCACAAGGAAGTCTCGGCATCGAAGACACGTGCGACGAGAGCTGGCACTGACCAGACGGTCGAGTCGAGGTCGTCAGAGTCGCGTTCAAAGTGGGTAGTAGTGTCAAAGTCGAGCTCGGTCAAGCGGCGTTTTGCAAATTTGCGCGCGCTGTGCTTGAAGTGCTTGATGAAGTGGTTTGGCTGACGGGCAGAAAATGACTTCTTCGAGTCGACTTCTGAAGAGACCTGGGCGGCAATGGTGGCGGAAGAAGACTCGGTATCGACATCTCCGGCTTCTTCGCTTCGTTCGTGGTGGTTCATGACTTCGGAGGGTAGACGTTTGTGGGAGGAAGCTGATCCTTGCTGGAGGTGGACTTCAAATAAATTTTGGTCCGAGAGCTGGCGGACGGGGTGAGACGCGTGCTTGGCTTGCACGGGGGGTGTCGCGTAAAGAGCGAGAGCGAGGGCGAAGAGGCTCAACGAAGTGAATGCACGCATGTTGGATGGGATTGATGTGTGATGGCTTGTAGAAGTCGACGGGCTTAGATATGGTAGGCCTTGAGGAGCTTGTTGTAGGCTGCGACTCGGTTTGAAAGAGTGTTGTGCTGTGTGAGCGTGAAGATGCAAAAGAATGTAGGTGGTCGGGAGGGCTTGACCAGTGCAATGAGCGTAGGTTGATGAGCGGGCTGGATGAATGAATGTATGTGGTGGGTGAGTGTTATGGAGAAGAGCAAAAGAGACGTGCGAGCGCCGCAGATGCTTTCTCATTGCGGCCGACCAGGCGATGCCCAAGCGCGCTGCGGCACTCGGAAAGCTTTGCTTTGGCATGGCACACATGCCTTTTGTGGCCCGCATTCTACGTGTAAACAGCAGGCAATACGCCTGCGGACCTTCGGCATGCTGTGTACACGCGAAGGCATGGGCATGGGCATGAGCAGAAAAAGTACACGCGCGAAGTTGCTCGATCGCGACGGGCAGGCGGCGACGAGTCAAATGATGCAATGCTGGCAGTAGTGCTTGACAACGCTCCACTCGCAGAGACAGTCGCATGGTGGTCAATGCTTGCAGTGTGATTATTTGTTACAGATGCACTGAGGTCAACAAATTCGAGAAAAGCTATTAGAAGTGATGAGGTATTAACTAGTACGACTAGTCGGGCTACGCGTGTTCGAGCAGTGCCGACATGACAGCTCGAACAACTCCAAAAAGCTTCACTCAAGCTTCTCGCGTTCGGCAGCCTCCTTGGCCGCTTTCTTGATCTGCAGGAACGGTAGGAAATCGTCAGGCCGGAACGGTGAAGCTGTAGAAACCCGACACACCTCGAGAGAATATGAACTTCGCTCGCGGATGCGCGGTCCATATCTGGCGAAGACGAAAGGAAGAGCGCCTAATATTGTTGCGAAAGCAGCGAGAATGGTGGTAGCCTCGGGATAGCCGACATTCTCGTAGAAGTCCTGGCCGGCGATGATGAGGCCAGCGCTCATCAGTTCACGGGCAAAGGACTGGCCAGTGACTGCCGAGCTTGCAAGGTGCCCATACGAGTCTACGGTGTAGTCCGAAATCATGATGAACAGCACATGGCTTGCACATCCAAAGAGCGCCAAAGGAACGAGCGAGGCGAACCAGTGGATAGAGGGCAGCGCAAGCCATGCGAACAGATACAGCGATACCGGGAATGCGACGCCTGCAAAGAAGCCCCATCCAGTTAATTTGGACTCGGGATCCAACTCGCCACCTCCCTTCTTTCGCTGTTGTGCGTGCCGGAATCGAAGTTGGATGGGAATTAATGCAATGCCTAGGATGTAGCCAACGACGATAGAGAAGAATAGGAATTCAACCTCCGGCTCGCGGAAGCCGTGTTCTTCGTAGATGAGGGGGACAGCTTCGACGGCCAAATAGATCACTCCACTGTCAGCGGGACTGGGATTTTAGCGCACGCCCTCGCACACAGAGAAGGGACACGACTCACTAATTCAATCCGTCCCAGATTGCAAAAAGGTTGACAATGGGCTCAGTCAACAGCATGAACACAGGCCGGTACAGCGTCTCTCGCAATATTTGCGAGATAGTCCGGCGACTGTCCAGGGCTCCCAATGCGTGGTATCGGGGATCGCCCGTCTCCTTTCGCAGTCTGCGAGCCCTGCGCTCCAAGAGGACTGTGTGCCTGGTCTCCGGTACAAGCAGCACGAACAAGATGCTAAGACCTGCGCCAACAAGGGCAGAGATGCCCCAAAGCCACCTGCAAAGAAGCATTCAGCTTTGCAATTGCTTGCATGGGAAGAAATGAGAAGTTTACCTCCATCCGTAGTCCAGGACGATGTAGGCTCCCCAGATAGGTGCCACGACGATCAGTTCGGCACTGAAAGCCCAGATATTCAGAGCGAAGAAAGCAATGCCTTCATCCGTAGTGCGCCAGAGATCTGGAACGTTGCAGCAAGACTGCATGGACAAAATCTCAGCATCCCCTTTTCTACGGCAAGGCAGAAGAAGCAAACACCGCATGCGTACATTGAAGATAGGTGAAGCTATAAAGCCAGCAATGAAGCGACAAATGACGAGCGTGGCATAGTTCGGTGCGAGTGCAATCGGGATTTGAAAGATGTAGGTGAGAAGCAGGCACACGAAGAAGGTCCACTTGCGGCCATAGTCTTCGGCAATTGGGCTCAAGAGTACAGGTCCAACAGAGAAGCCGACTAGATACATGGCCTGAAAAGCAGAAAGTGAATGTAAACCGATGCCTGCATCAGATGCGAATCATGACAAGCTAGTCATGTGCTCGTACCTGAGGAATCCTTGCCACTATTGGCGACACACCGAACTCGTCTGCGATGTACGCATTTGCAGGTGACCACGAGGAGCCCAAACCAGCGATCCAGATGATCTGCAGAGAAGCAGACGGTTCAATGACAAGGTGGGAAGTGAACTTTGTGCATGCTTCTGACTCACCTGAGCAGCGAGAACTAAGACAATACTCCATTTGCGTGTCATACTGAAGTGAAATGGACATTCTGGATCGTCGCGCTGCATGAGAGATCCCGAGGTCAGCGCACAGTGAACGGAAAAGCTCGTATACATGCCAGCTCACCTTGAAGTAGACCAGAAATGGGTCAAGGGCTGGTGGAGCCCCATCTCCCTCGGACACCTGGCGCGCAGGTAGGGTACCGTTTGGCTCACCAGCCTCGGCCTTGTGGCCGTTGTCATTGGCGTGTGCTTCCATTCTCCATACCAGCGAGTGTCTTGGACAAGGTACGAGGCGAAGACGTGCAGGAGTTGGTTGCAAGCTGACTCGTTGAAATGTTCCCAGAAATCTCGCTTAAAACAGCAGCAGTGGCGATGGCCAAGATCACTCTGCCCGGACTGTAGTCGTTCTGCCATATGCTCTACGACAAGCGACCGGCAGCAAGCCTCGGGGAGCGACAATGGCCAGGGAGCTGTCCAATGGCCATGCTGTCTCGCACAAAGCTGCCCGCAAGACAAGACCTGCTGATCAGCGCCTTCGCGGAGTAGACAATCTGTGGCTCATGGTGCGTCATAGAGACTCCATTGAAGGGCATGCTCTCACGGCCCATACATCTGCAAACACAGCTAGTCCGTGCAGTACCCGCCTTCAACCCTGTCTGTGCAAGCACCTACTGCTTTGACCGACAGCTGGACATTGAAAGCCTCAGAGAAGCCTTGCATGAGCAGTGTGCCACTTTTCCAAAATACCGCCAGAAGCTCGCAGTCAGGGACAAGTTATTCCATCCGCCTTTCTACACAGACGACCCAGACTTCTCGCTCGACCGCCATCTTCAAGTTGTAGAACTCCCAGAGCCGGCGGGACCTCGGGAATTAGATGCCTTTGTAAGTGCATTGCCAGTGGCAATATGGCAAAGCTATGACACAGCATGCAGGTCCTGCCCTTTCGCTCAATTCCGCTAAAGCGCTGTCGTTGCTATACTTGGATATCACCAGGTTTCTGACTATATATCTCAGAAGTGGGATGAAACTCGCCCATTATGGTCTGCCGCCTATCTTCCCAACTATAAGGATGGTAGCACTGCCAAATCTGCCATGGTGTCCCGTGGTCATCACTCGCCTAGCGATGGCCAAGGATTCATTCTATCTGCTCTTTATGTGACAAGCTTCGGGCATGAGCTAGAAGCGGCAATGAAGGATGGTAAGCCAGCATCCACAAAGCAGCCTGGCAGCATTGACTGCATTACTCTGTACAGTCACTCATCGACAGGCATCTTCTGATCGCAGGAAGCGCCAAGCTACATTACGCTCGGACAGGAAGACTACCCCCTGATGAGGTGTCACCATCATTGAGACACCTGATGCCCCTCTGGGACATCCCACTGTTCCGTCCGATTATCCAGCTCGGACTACTTTTTGCGTATTGGCTCTTCTTTGCTGGCGACACAATAGTTCGACTCTTTTGGTCAGGTCTCCATCTCGTATACCAGCTCTACTACCTTTTCTCGACATTCTGGAGAATCGAAACGGTCGTTCCTGCGCGGACGGGGCCGCGCCAAGCGAGCTTCGCAGTATCGAAGTCTCTCAAACTCTCCGAAGTCAAGACGATGCAACGTGCTTTCTCAGGCAGTCGGCCTGGCCCGAGTCAGTCAGGCAGTCTGGGTCACGAGCATGTTACCGTCAATGATCTACTTTGTGCCATGATGTCCGATGTCGTTCACGCTGCCATACGTCGCAATCCCGAACAAGGGCGGTTTCAGATCATCAAGGCGATAGCAGGTGCAATATTGCCAATGCCAGTTGCCTTCTTCGTGTAAGGGTAAGATTTGCGTACAGTGTACCGGTTGCTGACCCTGGTGATAGTCCTATATCAGTGCGAGAGCCGGGACAATGGGACATGCGTAACCTGTCTACGGGCGCAATTGCGTACCTCAGTTACCTACCTCACGCACGACCCACTGTTCAGCAAATCCACCATCATATACACCGATGTAAGACAAGCTTGAACTTCGTGAAGCGCTCTTTTCTACCGCTATGGGCCTTTGAGATCATACAATATCTGGGGCAATACCCCATCTTGTTCTATCCCTTCTGGAGCGACGGCCTTTTCGCTTGTTGGCCATTCGTAGCACTGAGAGAAGCGCTGGTTGGCTCCATCATTGGCCTGGGTGAGTGTATTCTAACCATTCTGCCAAAGTTGCGAGCTTTGACTCTTCCTGCAGTGCCCGCTGTTGTGACCAACATTCCAGGTCCACCGGCAGAGGCAGACATGGCGGGCTCTCGTATTCTGCGCTGGACTGCCCTTCCACCTCAGGCAGGCAGAGGTACAGCAGGAATAGGTGAAGTCGCTTCGCAAAATTAGTCACTGGCCCATACTAACGTAACCACTCTTCCAGGCATCATAACTTACAACGGCAGCGTCTCAGTCACAGTAGCTGTCGACCGGTGAGTCCTTGGCAGGGCTGTCTGCTAGCCGCCGTTGCGTCTGACAAAGGCTCATTACCACACTTACAATAACAGGGTCGAAGGCTTTGAGGATGCTGCTGAGCGCATGTGCAGAGACTTCGAGCGGAGGTTCAAGCTCTATCTCGCTGCAGCAGAAGGTGCACTCGGAGAGCGATATGCAGATGTGGTGAAGCGGTGAAATATATAAGTCGATAACGACAAGCTTGTCCATACAGCTTGCTGGCTGATATCACATGTAAAGGTATCTACCACTACATTTGTTCCCGAGAAGGGATTTCCTTGCTATTCCAGCTTGAGCTTGGTTGGCGGAGAAACGAATAATTGCGATGCCAGCTTGAGCAACTCGTCCAGGAGGATGACAGGCAAGCTGATGTAGAGGACTGCCTTCCACTCTGTCCAGTTCAGCGGTGTAATGACGAAAAGATCCTGTAAGGATGCAACCAAGGTGAGCTAATTTTCGAAAGACAAAGGAGGAAAGACATACTGCCAGGAAAGGTACGTAGAGAATCATGAAGTGCAACGACATGCTAAGTACGACTGCGCCGCAAAGGTATGGGTTCGCCCATGGGGGCAGAGTGAGAAGCGACTCATTTTCGGAGAGCGAGTTCAAGGCATTGGCCATTTCGATTGTCACTAGGATCGAGAGCGAGACCGTCGTAGCCCGCCGAGAAAATTCGTTAACGAACATCTGGCATCCAATTTCGGGGAACTGGCTCGAGCACGCATGGAAGTGCGTGAGCTGATAGTAGCTAATCTGTGGTCCTCCAGAGTAGTACATAAACCACCACGCGTAGCCACCAACTGTCGCAGCGCCAACGTATGTGCCAATAACGAGATACCGGAAGAACAGCCATGATGTCACCAGCGGCTCCTTGGAACCTCGAGGAGGACGACGCATGATCTGCAGGAGAAGGCATGGATCAGTCTGAGTATTACCGATCGATGACTTCCTCCGCCGCTTACAGTATGATCCGGGGGGTTGAAGCCCAGAGCGGTCGCGGGCAAGCCGTCCGTGACCAAGTTGACCCAAAGCAATTGCACGGGAATAAGAGCTTCAGGCATGCCAAGAACGACGGTGAGGAAGATGCTGACAACCTCTCCGATATTTGAAGAGCTGCAAATCTGGGTCAGCTGGACCTAACAGCGAGTAGATAGGGAGCAGTCACGACACACATTAGGTATCGAATGAACTGCTTGGTGTTCTCATAGATGCTTCGGCCTTCCTCGACTGCTTTTTCGATCGAAGCGAAGTTGTTATCTGCCAAGACCATGTCCGACGCCAGCTTTGCGACTAGTGAAGCACACGTACAGTCACCTGGTCAGCTGGAAGCATGCACCAGGTGATTTGCTCCATAAACCTACCATCAGTGCCAGATCCCATTGCAATGCCGATTGAAGCTTTCTTGAGGGCTGGGGCATCGTTGACACCATCACCAGTCATGGCTACCACCAGCCCTTGCTCCTGGAGAAGATCAACAAGCTGTCGCTTGTGGCCGGGTTCTGTGCGGCTAAAGAGATTGGCTCGCATGACGGCTTGGACCTTGGCTTCTTGACTGAGAGCATCAAACTCTTTGCCAGTGTAGCTCTTTCCGGTCAGGTCTTCGCGCAGGCCGAATACCCCAATCTGTCGACAGATTGTTTCGGCAGTGCTTTTGTTGTCGCCCGTGATGACCACAATGCGGATGCCTGCGCTTCTGCACTTTTCAACGGCACCACGCACTTCTGGTCGAGGTGGGTCAAGCATTCCGACCAGGCCCACAAATGTCATGTTTTGCTCGAAGCGTATATAGTCAGAGGAGGAGTTGCTGCGATAGTGAGAAGCTTCTGCATCGACGTTATCGATATATGCCAGAGCCAATACGCGAAGTCCGTTCTTGGCGTAGTGCGAAGTCTTGTTAGAGAGCTCTTGTCGGGCTGCATCGGACAGAGGGCCGGGTCCAGATGGTCCGAGAACGCTAGTGCAGCGATCCATGACAGACTCTGGTGCACCTTTCACCAGTAGCATAGCACGATCTGAGCTAGCATCGGTCTTGGCGAGCACCGACATCGATTTGCGATCCCGGGAAAACTCAAACGTGAGCAGCCTTGGGTGCTTCTCCGCAAGGAAGTCGTTGACAGCGCTAGTTCGTGCAACCGCGGACATACTGCTGAGGCCCGCGTCGAATCCTTGGTCGCCGGACCCGATCTTCTCGGCCAATACCTTGAGAGCAGCCTCGGTGGGCTCGCCGATAGCGCTGTAGACACCGGTTTCTTCATTGTAGGATATCCTCGAATCATTGCAGATGGAACAGATCTGAAGCAGCTTCTGCACTGCTCCATTGGCCGCTATTGACTTGCTTATGGCTTTGCCGTCAGCGTTGCTATGCAGTCATTCAGCTAAAATCCTTTCGTCGGGGATGACGCCGCTTATCACCTACTAAATAGTACCTTCAGGCGCAAAGGTATGTCCGTCTGCCCTATACTCCTTGAAGTCAGATGCTTGAGGAACAAGGAACTGTAACGGGATAAGACACGTTCCGAATTGGAATGCATTCGGAAAAGAGCTCACCTTGGACACACTCATCTGGTTCGTAGTCAACGTTCCAGTCTTGTCGGCACAGATGACGTTCGTGCAACCCAGTGTCTCAACACTCGGCAGGCTTCTAACGATGGCGTTCTTCTTGGCCATCTTCTTCGTGCCCAAAGCAAGGCAAATCGTGATGACGACGGGCAGGCCTTCGGGAATGGCGGCCACTGCAAGCGCAACTGCGATCTTGAAGTAGTAAATTGCGCCCTTGAGCAGACCACCGTGACTCGGGTCACCAAAGTTTCGGATGTTCACGAGCCACACGAGGACACAGATCACCGAAATGACCTTTGCGAGCATGTCGCCGAAATCATCCACTTTCTGCTTGAGAGGCGTCTTCTCTGAAATTTGGCTTGAAATGGAAGTGTGAATGTCACCGATGGCAGTTCGCGTGCCAGTGAGCGTAACGATAGCCGTAGCCGTGCCAGTGACAACTGTAGTGCCGGAGAAGAGCGTGTTAATCATGTCCTGCTTCACAGCTTTGGCATCGTGCACAGGCTGGGTGGTCTTGCTGACGCTGACACTCTCGCCAGTGAGCACAGCCTGGTCTATCGTGAAGCTGGCAGAAGTGATGGATAGGACGCGACAGTCGGCAGGCACTTTGTCACCGACGCGCACGCGGATTACATCGCCAGGAACCAGTTCATTCGCATGAACTCGGGCCGTTTTGCCCTCGCGAATAACGGTGGCCTCCTCTGGGGAATACTCCATCAGAGCCTGACAGGCGTGCGATGGACTTGCGTGAGCTACGTTACGCGACTATAGGTCTGAATATGACAATTTGCCACTGCTCACCTCAATAGCCTTTTCTGCATTGTTTTCTTGCACGACGCCTACGACTGCATTCGCAATTAGAATGAGAAGAATGACAGCCGGCTCGACGAATGCCGTCCTCTTGTCATCGCCTTCTTCGAGCAGGGCCAGGACGAATGATATAACGGCTGATGCCAGCAGGACGAGGACCATCTGATCCTTGAATTGCTCCAGGATCATTTCCCATAAGGGTGTGCCAGCATCTTCCGGGATTTCTGCGCGCATGTAAGCGGGGCAGTTGTCAGCTTCAAACAAGAGTAGACAGCGATTGAAGGTGGCCTTACCATTCTTGCCATGCTTTTCACGGCTCTCGAGCACCTGACGCGCGGAAAGGCCATGCTTCTGGTCGAGTATGCCAAAATGCGTGAGGACCTCGCTAGTGGTCTTCTGGTAGGCGTCCTCCATGCTAGAGCGGGCTCTGGCACGCGTCCGCTCCCGTCACACAGCTAAATCTGCGCGACGACCAGCTGATTTCCAGTTGTGAAGGTGTGTTTGGCGAAAGAAAGGGTCTTTGAAGGCCACGTAGGCAGTCAAAAGGGCGTGATCGAAATCGGTAGTCAGGCTGCACGTTTGACCAGACCTGTCGTTGGAAAGGATCAACAGCAGCAGGATGTTCGGGGCATTCCGGCCGTCTTCAGTTTGCAGCGGTGGCTTACTCTGGTAAGCATGTCCCAAGAGCGACGATGCGGCCGCACAAGCTGACGGCGTGGCGTCCGAAACTCTGCAGGAAATCACCATGGCGAATGTCGCAGACACGGAAAGCAAACGTCAGAAAGCGCCTGAAGGCCGTTGACGAAGTCATCGCTGTTCTTGCAAGCACCGGAATTCGCACGCACTCGCTTGTGAGTCATCCCTATGCTGTGGGTTGACTTGGGCCATCCGCTGAGACGCTTGCATGCATTGCGCATTTACAGGACCGCGCTCTCTTGCTTCCAAAGGAAAGCGAAATGTCTCCAAAAGACAAGTATACGACGTTTAGTGCAAGCGCTCGTGGCTACCGGAAATCCATTCACAAGGTATGGTCTCTCGCTCGTTAAGCCTGGCAAATCGCCTGCTCTGCCGCATGCAACCTGACATTATGGTATGATGTGTGCTTCGACAGGTGCCAAAGTTCACACGCTTGACATTACGCGAAAATCCAAAAGGTTTCTAGCTGTCCTTGATCTCTGGCTGGCCCGTCGCTACTATGCTGGCTATGTATAACACCGCGACCTATCTGTACAACACCAAGAATTACCGTCTTCGGGCCTGTCCTAGTACATTATAAGCTTCATCTTTCCCTCGCGCAAGCGATCATGTACTTTGGAGGTTGCAAGCAACTTGAATAAAGCAGTCCGGGATTCTGGGATGTCCAGCAAATTGCGCTTCTTCACGTCCTTGCTCAAGTCCAGAACGAGAAAAGAAAGATTGTCCAACCGCAGAGCCTCTTGAAACGCAAGAAAGGCAAGTGTGAATATCGACGAACAATGCTTAAGCTATCAGGATTCGAAACTCACCAGCTTCAATGAGCTTCTGTATCCGGTCTGGAGTCCCTGCCCCGATGCTGAACTTGGTCTTCTGACAGTATGCGCACTGAGTGGCAGATTTGGAATCTTAACAAGAGCTCAAATTTGGAATGAACACACCACTCACATGCTCGGCAAGTTTGAAATGCTTTGCAAACAGTTTCGCTACTTCGCCCTCAGCTATGCCGCGTATGTTCCTGTGAGAAGCAGGAGATGAGTGATGAGCGGCGAAGAATAGAATCGTTGGATTGAGTCACAAGCCGCACACACCTCACTACATCGGCAACGCGCAATGCTGCTCCGCTAATGACAAGCACGCGCGGGGAGCCGGGCTGCAAATCCTTGACTTGGAAGTTCTTTTCGTCCAGCGCCAATGCCGTCTTGACAAAAGTTTTTAAATCTTTGCGATCTGGAATGTGAGACGTGTCTCGAAAATATCGTTCTAGTTGGAAAGGTATCTAAGCAACTCGTCCTGAGGAAGCAAAGGCTCCGAGTCGACGAGGTTACCTGGTATTGACAAGTCCTGCAATTCGACCGACGAGAGCTTTGGCATAGCTTGAAGCTGCATCTCAGCCATAAAGTCTGCTTGAAGCGTCGGCGGCTGTAGAGAAATGAAGGAAGTGTCGACATTTGCTTCAAGGTCGTCCATGGGTTGCAATTTCGCACGCTAACGAGCAGAAGAATGGACGCCTGTCAGCCCAGACCCAAGCTTCTTACTCGCAATTAGCCAGGTCAGTCCTTTGAATGGAACACACCTTGGCTTCCTTTGCCTTTTCCTTTCTTTTGCGCTTCTTGTCAACTGCAGTGGCGGATTGCGGTTGTCCTTTTCGTGCGACGACGGCTTTTGGCTCTGACGGTCCTGCTGCAGCCTCGTCTCCGCTGGCTCCGCTGGAGTCAGCAACCAGATCGTCTTCTTCGTCGTCATCTATGACTTTGCGGCGCACGGCATCCGCGTAGACCTCTTTCTCCTCCTCGCTTCCATCGTCTGCTACGAGGCCTTCGTCGAGCACGAAATTGTCGTCCAAGGCATCCGCGGACATTGTGTTAGTCTAGCCAATCAGTCGGACTTTTTCTAGCAAAGCCTGTGATGTGTCCAGGCGTGAGCTAGGTATGCCGTTATAGTCAGTGTAGTGTGCGCTACTGCTTCATGTGCAAACGCTGCTTGAAACGTGATCGGCAAGGGGCTCGGGTCCTGGAGGTCGCAAGCTCTCGTCCACCACAACAGACTCGCGTGGAGCACAGCAGCAGACGCCATGTCGCACGCTTCTCAGGATGAAGGCCAACGGCACTGGCTCGAGAACATCCTGCCGCTCTTGACCGAGGCACGTGAGATGTTTGCCAGCGATGAAGAGGGAAACAAGGTCTACGAGGTCGTGACGAGTCTGCAGAAGATGGACCAAGCACGGTCTCAAGAGCTCGACACACACCGAGAGAAGCTGAGAGGTGCGCGTCGACTTTGCATAGCGATATCAGTCACGCCTAGCTGACGAGTTGCCCTGACTTTCAGCTCTGTCGCGTCAGGCAGAAGGCTACAAACATTCGGCACAGAGGCCTGCAAATGCCCTCACGGAGAAGCAGCACGAGTCCAAGCTAGTTGAACTCGATGCAAAGCGCTATGGTATGGCTAAAACCGTCGCAGACCTGGAGCAAGCCATTGCAAGTGCGGACATAACAGTCTCGCGTTCGAAAGAAGATGTCGCGCGCCGAGAACGCGAGGATGCCTTAGCTGGGCACAAGGAGGGCGTGTCGGACGTGTGAGTTGCTTAGATACATAGTCTATATGGCTGCCGTGCGATTGACTGACGTGTTTTGCTCCGCAACAACCAGCCTGAAACTGCAGATCTACCGTGGCTTAGGCTTCATCTCGATCCCTGATAAGACGACCTCTGGCAGCAAGCTTCTCATCCGTGAGTAGCAGATTGTCTTCTGATATCCAGATGATTGTGAGCTTGTCATTCTCACGAGCCCCATCTCGTCTCTCACAGCATCGGCGACTGGATTACACTCACTGTCTATACAAGACGGGCAAGTCGATTTCGAAACAACGGCAAAAGCATGGAAGTTGGCTTCGTCGCTGTGACTTTGTGCGCAATGTAAGATTCTTTGCGGTACCCATCAGCGTCGTGGTGCGACTTTGACTGACATATCTTGTCCTTGCTGCCAGATTCGCCACTGCTGTTGTCCGTGCAACAGTCAACAGTCCGATTCTGCATACGCTTTGCGCTGGAGTCTAAGCTTTCGGCGTAACATCGTAGCTTTAGGAGACACGTACAAGTGTCGAAGAGGCATGATATTGCACGACAAGGCAGATTGTTATTCTTGGCCGTGATCGGGGAAGTCGAGAGTCGGGGCTCCGAATGCTCTCGTAACGGTGAGGGCATTTGAGCTTCTTCAAACACGTCTCGCGAGAGGCGCCCTCGTTGACCATGTCGGGCGCCATGTCGTTGATCAACCATCAATGGCGTCTGGGAGAAGTGCGCTCTGGGCAGAATACCAGGCTCACGCGCACGCAGACAGCTCCTCCTCAGCAAGTGATTCCGAGCGATGTGCCACCTGCATATGAGACGATCGAGCACCCACCCAGCAGTCAGCAAGCACACGATGATGCAGCAGACTACACAGCGCCGCCGCCGCTACTGCCTGAACAAGCCCCCGACAGATCCACTTCCCCAATCTCCACTCCAGTCATTCCCGCTGATGCGGCGCCGGCGGGGCCAGCGACAAGACCTTCTTTTACGCTGAATGGCAAGGAACTCACTTCGCCACTTATTACTGTCAAGACCGTAAAACAGCATCTTCGACTGCTTGCGAGCTTTGCGCGTCTACGCAAGGATGTCTTCGAGAACAAACAGCCAGAGCTCGAGGCTGCTGGCATTTCAGACGAGGACCGCTGGTCAATATACCTAGTGCGAGCTCATCATCGCTTTGAAAACTGGCTTACCGCGCGCACCTGCGAGCCAGAGACATGTAAGGCACTTTGAAGTTATCGACGGGCTCAATCATGTGACTGTCCTGAAATCCCGTGTCCCCTTTTGTAGACGACCTGCCAACTCTGGATTTCTTGTTCATCTGGTATACGTATCTTGTTCATCCGCGAACCTACGTTGAAGACAACGTCAGTGTCATGTTGCAAAAATGGGAGCCTGTGCTGACGTTTCGTTATGTCATTAGGGTCATGAGGCTATCTCGCGCGGTTTCGAGATAGAGAGGGCGGTAGGTGTTCATAATGGATATCATGCGCTTTTGTGAATTGAGCTGACATACGTCGCAGACCGCTCTTATAGACTCCGAAACGGACCGCCTGGCACGACCACCCCATACCGGTGATCGACTCGTTCTCGAACAAGAATGGTATGGGATGAATTACGATATTCCTCTGGCAGTCAAGCCAGATCCGACCATTAACGACATCGATCACATAATGCCAATCATGTGCCCGAAGTGCCGCGAAGAACAATACATATGCTACCTTAGTCTCAAAACACCAATAGCGGGCTACGCACATCGCGACTTCCGCCACGAGTGTCGACATTGTGGCATGATAATAACCCGAGAGATCCTTTCTGTTGCGCGCTTCGCGTTGACTCTCTTGCTGTTCATGCGAGAGAAGATATATTTGGCAGGGACACAGTGAGTTGGGAAGCATGATCAAAAGCTCATCTTAGATTTACTGACACTGGTAGGACAGATTACATCCTACGACTGGACGCCCAGATGGGTTCTTCGCAGCTACCATCAACACAGGCATGCTTCAGCCCTTTTGCAAGCTGTGTGCGGGGTGCCAGACAGTCGGCGCTATTGGAGACAAGCTCAACTGGAGTCTAGATGTCATTGAGCGGATCCTGCGAGCTTCGCCGATGGGATGGCCCTTGCCGGAGAGGTCAGTCTTCTGTCTATCTCGCAAGTAGCTGTGCTGAATCACCTCTTTGATGTAGAGTCAGCAAGATCATGAGCTGTTACTCCCAACCGCAGTTCTCCATCGACCTCGTTGCAAGGTTCGTGAAAGAGCCAGTGTGTCTCTGGTGTGGGTCCTGCACAATGCTGACCGCGTTTTTTTGTCTACTTCTAGCGCCCGAAGACAGTGTCTGTTCATAGATGAGCTTGAAGCTCTCGGTTGGTTGAAGCTGGATGCTTTTGATGAAGACAGCTCCGTACTTGAGGCCGCCATCGCTCGTTACCATCAATACTTGGATGTGGGTAGCAGGCTTATATAACAATCGCCGTGACATCGCTTATACCATCGCCTTACTAGCTGGTAGCGACCCAGAGCAGCTTGAAGCATGTGTTTGTGCCAACGCTCGACATCAATCTAGTCATGCAGGCCCACCAAGTTAACGCTGCCGAATACAAGAAAGCTTGTCATTTGACTTTGGGTATCCTGCCAGACAACAATCAGCTCTTGTGAGTCTCGCTGGCGCATATCAGCTCGAACAGTACCCGGGACGTCTACTGATCTGTGCTTGATTGCTTGCTATAGGCCGGAAAAGGAGCTTGTCTCAGCCTATGAGAAGACATCGCGCATGTACAAGACTCGCTTCAAGGTACCGTACTCGAATTGCGGATGCGAGCGCTCTGCATTCGGTCAAAAAGTGTCAAGCGCACTGAAAATTACTTCAAGAAGGGCAACCAGCTTTGACGATGTCATTGCCGTGCTCACAGCTTCAGATGAAGCGATCGATACTTCAGTCAATCGGGACTCCACTACACGGAAGCTGCCTGCCGTCGCGACGCATCCATGCACACATTGCATGATTGTTGATCCTTATACAAGATCGAGCAAAAAGATCAACAAGGTCCCCGTAGAGTGTCACCAAAATACCTTGCTCTTCCCTTTCCCGTCAACACTACCAGTACTCGATCCAGCGAGTGGCTATGGCTATGGACCAGTGAAAGCCGTTCTAGGGACAGTCTCAAGACCTCCACAAAGCGATGGTAGCCTTCGGCAATGGATGACTCGCTAGCTCCAACCAGTGGATGCTTGGTCCGCTTCAACCTAGCTCGTCTCCCAAAGCTTCAGATGTTGACCATGCGTGCGATTTCTGCACCCGGAACCCTCTTCTCAAAGCCATGCACGATGACAGCCGGTTCATCAGCAGCTCGTTGCGCTATTGACGCCACGTCTGGTGCTTGGTATCGCTTGTCGAAACCGTGGATGATCACGTCGCGCTTGCCGGCTGCAGTGGACAGTGTGTCAGACTCCGAACAGGAGGCTCATGCGCAACGGGATGGACTTACGCATCGTTCCACAATCTGCCACCCATACGAAGTTGTCGTCAACATAGGCACAAGGCGTGGCTTGAGCAATTGAAGCTAGGGAGACGAGGAGGACGAAAAGGATGGACCTCATGTCTGTACAGGAAGTAAATGCCGCAATCAAATTCAATTAGCCAGTCTCTTCCATCGCATGCCAATTGTAGCATCACCAGCATCATTCAGTTGTCTCACCTTTAGGTTGGCCAGAGAGGGCTGTCAGGTGTAATCTTTGTACAGTACAGTGAAACTCCGAACGCCAGCGCCCGACAAGGTGGATGAGTTCAATTGCTTGAAGAGAAAGAAGATGGGGCAGCCCAGTCTTCGGCTTGCGTACCTATTGGTTTCCATGCGCTCGCGCTCTTTGCCACCGTGCTGCTTGGTCGTGCAGGCTGGTTGTTACGCAACGTTTTGCTGACCGACCGACGTACCGCCCAACTCCATATAGCGCCCTCCAGCACTTTTCGTACGACGAGATGAGCGCACCAGCGGCATCACGCATGCAGGCTGTGCTGAAGCTGCGTAGGTATCGTGAATCGCCTGCGAGCCCGGAATTTTGGCTGATCGCATGCGAAACTTGTCATGGAAACACGGACGCGCAGGGAGCACGATATTCCAGACAAACTACAGCCCAACAAACGAAAGGACAGGACTCAAGTATCTCAACAAAGCGCTACGGGGTCCCGCCATGCTCAACTACTATCCGGCCCGGATGCCCAAGATCAGTAGCCTGAACAAGCTCTTCCCAGACCTCGGCCTGGTGGACAGGCTCGAGGTGCAGAGGTGCGACCCATGTTGCCGAGTCTGGCGACGCATATGCTGAGCCTATCACCGCATGTTTTTCCGCAGACTCGAAGATAATGCAGCCCGTCGCAAACGAGGCAAGGGACCTCCAAAGAAGGGTGCGTCTACCGGAAAGCACCCAGAGCTTAGGATCCTTTCTGTGCTGATTTCTGCATTTCTCTTGAAACAGGAGAAGGGCGTAGGTCTGCCATGAAGAAGAAATGATGACCTTGCGAGGTCTCCAAAACGATTTCGATGCCCTCAGCTCCCCAGCTCCAGTACACAGTCGGCTCTCAATACTGCAATCAGGCCGGAGCCTGGATTTCTTCCAAAAGCGAAGTCATATTCAGTGGTGACGAACAGTGGTGGCCCAAACGAGCTCAGTGCTAGATTTGGGGCGACACCACCGTTTCACACCGGCTTCAACGAAGCGGAGCATGCTACTGTACACGATTGTCGGCCAGAGGTTACAGCATGCCTTCGATGTCCATGACAACGGGGACATGATCAGACGCGCCGTAGCTAGTCAAAGCCGAGCCAATTGTGTTCGCGTCGTGAATCAGCCTCGCGCAGGCAGCACTGCAATTGAAAGAATTCCTCACCACTCATGTCGGATGTCACATCGCTTTACCAGATTCGCAATACGCTTGGACAGAATCCATGAATCTAGGCGCCAGCCTATACATGAGTTCCGTTAGCGACTGTGCTATTCTTTGACCCCGCTGGATCAGCTCGCGCACGCACCAATACCCTTCTCCCGGCACTTGAAACGATAGCTATAGTATGTATAGTGCCCAACAGTGTCCGGGTGTTGCTCGCGCCAGACGTCTACAAGCGGTTGATGACCCGAGTCGGGGGCTGGGTTGAGCTGAGAGAAATAAGCATCCGATTCGGCTTGAGAATAACCCTGAAGATTAAGGCTTAGAGCGTCCATGTTGGACATTTAAAAAATACAGGTCCTACTGGTGTCTTGTTCCAATTGGGTTTGGCGTGTCGAATATCTTTGTCGGTCGGCGCGCAGTTGAAGTCGCCTCCCCAGATGACGGGCTTCAGTTCATCAAGCTCGCGCAAGTACTTTTCAAAGGCGACGTTCCACTCGTTTTTGTAGTCGATGTTCTGCGCAGAATGTCAGACCTTGACTGGGTCACCAGTATCGCGGCATCATTGAGCCACTCACTTTCAGCTTCTCGCCCGAATTAGGCGTATAAGTCGCGACTAAGTGGTACTTTTCGAACTCGCTGGATGAGTACCATGTCAACTAAATCGCACAGCACTGTAAGTGCTATGAAATGCGTACAGAGTCACGCATCGCCCTTGCGTAGTGGCTGCATCTAGCGTTGGCAGACCCATCTTGACATGCAATGGCTTGATCTTTGAGAACACGGCTGTACCGGCCTGGCCCTTCTTTGGCCCGGCGCCCCAGTATCGATACTGTATATTTAAAGTGTGTCAGTCGTGGTCGGTCGAGCCGTGAAACGCGTTTGAGAGAGGGCGTTTCACGAACCGGGTACCGGCTCTTGAGGGTCTCGTTGTCGAATTCCTTCTCTACCTTAGTCTCAGTCAGAACAAGTACGTCCGCATTCTCGGCCTTGACGTAGAAATCAAATCCCTTCTTGACGCAGGACCCAATGCCGCAGACGTTCCATGTTGACAGTCGCGTCGTGCCTTCAGGCTTCTGATCAAGGGCCAGATTGATTGGAAAGGTGATGTTGGTGGGCAAGGATGGATCCAGTGGCTTGACAGGTTCTTTCTCGGTCTTGGCCTTCTTGCTGTTTGCTTTCTGCTGCTTAGAATCGGAGTCGTGATCCTCTTGCCCGCCTTGTTCGTCTACATCGTCCTTTGCCGCTTTGCGTTTCGACGAACTCGCTCGAGGCGGCATAATCACGTCAGAGGTACCAAAGGCGGCAGTTGGGGGCCAGGCGCGAGCACGTATATGCGTCAAAGCAGCTAGTGGACACCGGAAGGCCAGCTGCCTTGAGATTGCCAGGCTAAACACGCTCGTGGCGCGTAATCGACCAGCGCGCCAGGGCCACCGAGGGCTTGCAGGGGCGGACAGAGTGGAAGGACGACGGTCAGCGAGACTTTTGTCCAAGGATGGCTACCGCACAGGGCGTGATGGTCAAGCCGGGTTCGAGAAAACGAGACGCGGAGACTGCTTTTGGACTCGGCGGCACGCCAGACACTACGCATGACGAAGACGGCAGCCAGATTTCGGTTGCACACACAAATGCCTCAATTCTCGTCGACGGCCTGCTCAGTAATTTGTGCCCACCTCTGTCCTAAGTATGTGTGTTTCACTGACGTTCAATGTTCGTCGACACCTTTCCACGTCTGTCGCCACCGTTCCATTCATGACACACCTTCACGCACGCCTCTGCTTGCTTAGAAACCTCCAAGAAAAACACCAGAAAGATTGTCCACGGTCTTCTCGACGACTTGCAGAAGGTCTTTGGCGATGCCGAAACACGAATGGAAGCTTTGCAACGCAACTACGAGGAAGAGCTGTAAGTTGGCTCCGCCTGCTTGAGTAGTTTGAGCTTGCGGAATGCTAAAGAAGGCTTCGGAACAACGACATTGCAGCGCCGAGCGACAAGCAGATCTCAAGGACGGTGTTCATCAGGACTGGAGCTTTGACAGTACTGACAGTACGGACCTGGCCGAAATTGAGGTGCGCTAGAGGGACAGCCTGAGGTGCTCACAATTAAGATAAATCAACCTGATGGCCAACTCTGGCAAACTCTGAATCAGAATCAGGTCGTGCTACTGGAGAATCTCGGCTTATGCTACAAGCAAGAAAAGCAAGATAGTCTCGCCAAATCGGAGTTCGACATTCGTGAGTGTCCTTGCTTCAGCTTCATTGTTGTCGCATTGCGGCAGATCAGGCTCATCTTGCCCTTGCTGCGTCACGCGTTACGGAACCTTCAGACATCAAGCGCAGGTTACATCACAAGAACAAGGTCAGCCAGAAAGGCGCCCAAGTTGCACAAGTCCACATGCAGCAAGCCTTGCAAGATCTGAAGGCAAGCGACTTTCCAAAAAGCCCTCCCAGAACGTCTGACAGACTGACAACGATATTCGTGCCTCATAGCTGCGCACCGACACCAAGAAATTTGCCAAAGCCCATCGCGACTTCTTCAAGGCTATCCAAAGCGTTACGATTACGTAGTAGCAAGCCAGTCTCCCCACCGCAAGCGTGCTCAAATGTGCTCGGCAGCGCAGTCTGCACAATATACCCAGTTCTTTCAAAACCCTTCGCGCTCTGCTGTGGGCGTCCATTACGTAGACCGTGGCAGAAGCTGTATCATAGAGTGGAGAACTGCTTTTTTAGAAAGACCGTCAGGGGTGCTGTGAGCGAGAAGCAAATGATTTCGGGTCAGTCAGGCCATGGAGACATGCGTCGTGCTCTTTGCTCGTAATGTTGGCTTCACTGCTTTGCACTGCTGATGAGACTCCACGTCCTCTCAAAACATGCGAAGAGAGGTCAAGCTGGCGTGGAAAATCTAAAAAAATCGCAATACTATTGGTGATACAACTGCTTTGTTGGACTTGCGTGCGTATTCCAAACAAAGACAGACAACTTGTACTAGGAGCCTTCAGTGTTGCAGGCAACCGGAAGAAAATATGGGTCTGCCTAAGGGAAAAATTCACCAATGGGCGAGGTGTAACGAGAGTAGATAGAGTGTTGTGCTGAAGAGGCCTATGCGCAACCAAAAGTTGCGCTGTTGACAACACCAGCAAAGTTGTGCCTTGGCGTCATGCAGGGGCTTCGAGTCGTAAAGAGTAGTGTCCGTGGATGTGTCCGTGCAAGAGCAGAGGCGGGACAGCCTGCTGTAAACGGTGTGTAGATTGGAGTGACGATCTAGAAATCTTGATCACCATTCTTATGTACGTCTAATTGAGGATATAGTCGTCCTACTGGAGGGGTGGAAAGGGTATCTGCGAAAGGTCGCGCATGTATGTAGAAAGCTCTTTAAGCGTCTGGCCACTTTCGACTGCGCCAACACTGCTTTTAGATTTCGTGGTGTCGAGCACCTTACTTGGCGCCAGGTCCTGCAAGCTTCTTCGGCGCCTTTGATTGCGGTGCCTTGACTTGCTGAACCTCTTCAACTCGGCCCCAACGTTCAGCAAATTCCGCAAAGTATTCGCCAGCGAGCTTGGAAGGGAGCTCGACGAGGAAGTGGAAAGGAATAGCAGCGACGACAGAGACTGCAAACGCGACAACCCAAGTGACGCCTAGGATGGCAGAGCCAGACGTGCCGCTGTTTGAAAGGGAGACGGCGAGCGATGGAACGAGCGTAAAAGTGATGGGTGCAGAGAGGAGGTACATGCCAGGGGCAAGCTTGCCAAGCATGCGCATGACAATGTTGCCAAAGACGACTTGAAGAATCTTGCTCGTTTCGAAAACGACGAAGAAGCATGCAGCGAAAATGACATCGCAGAACTGGAGCTCGTCGTGGTCGCCAACGTTGATGATGGACATGCCCTTGTTGACATTGTCGCGCAGGACATTGACAAATTGGAAGGCTAGTGCAATGCCGACGAGAACGATCTGAATTGCCAGTGTGCGCATGAAAGGCCATTTGCGCATGCGGGCAAAGTGGCCGTGCGCGGCGATGTCGGTGAGGGCTAAACCAATAATAGCGGGCAGGAAGTAGTTGTTGGTGGTCCACATGAGGAAGCCAAGGATGACGTAGATCCAGTGTCGCGAGCTCGACAAGTTGCCAAGCATCATGTGAACGATCTGAGGGACGGTGTACATGCGTCTTAGACAGAATTGTCAAACTGCAAACTTGTTGAGCTGAAAGCTTACGAAGACCATGAATGACGAGTCGAAGAACCATGCATTTGTCCACAGGTTAGCGGCATACATTTTCGCCGTGTTGGTGTCATACTCGAAGGCATAGAACTGCAAACAGACGCGAGCGAGAGTGAGCTCTTGTTGGGGAGAAATCGCTTTGAGAGATAAAGGCAAAGAGACTGCTCACCGAATTGAAAATGATGGCGATGTAGCCAGCGAAACGCGAGATCAAATTCCAGTACGGTTGCTGCATGCCAGCGGCGTTGCAGTCCTTGGTGGCATTAGATGCGCCCAGACCCCAGAGGAGGGCGGCGACGACCATGACAGGGAAGATGAAGCGGAAGACTCGAACAATCATAGCGCGGGTCAAGCGAGGGAACGAGATCGAAGGTTGCTGGAGGGTCACGCCATCCTTGCCGGGCTAAAAATACGCAATAACAGGGTCAGTCAGACTCGTGCAGTCGAGACTCGTCAAGCTCAGAATAGTGCGCACCTTGCCAGCCTGCGAAACGTCCCACAATGGCGCAGAGAGGGCGCGGCCGAGAATCATCAAGAAGAATGCAAGACCGATACCAAACGATCGGAAGATATAGAGGGGGGAGCTGCGCTGAAGAGCAGAGTATCTCTGTGATGACAGGGTTAGATGCATCAGTCACAGACCACAAGAAGTGCCAGCCCAAGAAACCTCTCGGGATAGACGCACTGTAGAGTTGCCAATGGTAGCCTCGAAGAAGGTGGCATTGATGATGCCCCAAGCGGCAAAGAAGCGTAGGCCATCGAGCCATCCAATACGTTCGGGCTTGCGGTGTCTCTCATCTTCACCAGAGTCTGCAATGAACGCACCGCTCCATCGTCGATAGGCGCCCCCAATACCACGCTCGTTTTCTTGTGGCCTGCGACGAGCTTGATTGTTTGATGATCGCGAATCGCCGCCGGACGAGGCGGATGAAGAGGGCGGGAAGGACGCGAGTCCCTTTTTCTCGTCCATCATCTCGTCGGCATCACCTGCAAGTGTAGGACTGGATGGCGAGTCCGCATACAGAGCGTGACTGAGGGGATGCGCGCCTCCCTGGGCTCCCGGTCCGCCATTGGCATAGCCATAGTTTGTAAAGCGCCCATTTAGCGAGCTCGCGTTTGAGTTATTGTAAGAGTTGGTGGGCGAGGGTCCACCGCGCTGGGCAGAAGGGTTGAGCGGACTGAGTGATGGAGAGCCTTGAGGGCTGCCGCTGTGTCCTCCGACGCTCGACTGGCTTGCGTATCGAGGCAGGGTTGGGTGCGATCCATAGGCGCCAGGCGATTGGGGCTGGTGCGCGTAGACGCCGCCGCCGCCCTGGGGGCCATTGTAGGGCGAGTGCATGGGCGAATACTGTTGAGGAGGATGTGGAGGAATCTGAGCGAGGTTGGGATGCTGGTAGGATTGCTGATGCTGCTGGTTCGGGTGTTGCTGGTGTTGCTGGTGCTGCTGGTTGTTGTGGTGGACGGGGTACACGCCAGGCGATGTTGGCGCCTGCTGATATTGGCCCTGCATGGTGGGGCTGAGGTGTGGATGGTGCGGCTAGCAAACCTGTGCACCACTAGCTATGTATGCTCCGTCTCTTGCAGCAACTTCGCTCCAATATGCCCGCCTGCAAAGTCGTCGGCGTGTCGAAGAGGCTGTGATGAGCCGAGAATTCAAAGGAGCGACGACGGGAGGGGAGGGCTTGCGGAAAGCGGTGAGACACGACCACACACGCAGTACTTGTGTGGAGCTGCGAGTGTTTGTGCGTGCTTGATGCGGTCGGCTGCTCGTCTTCTCCCTGCAAGCGTCGGTGCAGATTTAGGAATGGGATGCAGAGCAAGGTCAGCGCGGGCTTCCTCTGGTCGTGGTCGCTGTCGCTGGGGGGCGCGAGCGAGCTGCGCTGCACCGCATGAGCGGGCATCGATGGCGTGAAGGGCTAAGAGCAACTCACCTCGAAAGATATAGGCGCACGGTGTCGAGCAGAAGCAGCGCTGCAGCTCGTCGTCGTCCACCACACCACAACCACAGCGCATGCCTCCGCCAGCCAGCGATGTGCTGCGAACGTCTGTTTGGATTGCGCCGGCAGATATTCTGCCAGTAAATATCCTCCTCGCCCTGCTGAATTTGCAGCCGCGCCAGAAATTAAACATCCAGGCCAGACGTCGATCACTGCTGACGGCACGGCCCAAACAACAAGCGCGAATTAAAGATTTGCAGGCGCGTATGATGTACCAGATCATGGCTACAGTGCACACTTGTGAAGAGCTACTATGATAGGAGATCGCTGCATGGTCTGGTCGAATGGCGCGAGCATTGTCTTCTCTTTCCACAAAGAAGCTTCAAAGCTGTAGACGACCAGCTCAGGCTGCAATTTGGAAATCCTGAAACTTGAAGATCCTTGGAAGATAGACTCTCATAGCCCAGCTCATAGCAAATTCTTCTACTCTGTTCTATACAGTCACAACAAGAAAATAGGAAATAGGAATAGTCTTGCGAACTACCAGTGCCGCACTTCACTTACATCAGCCGCTCCCTGATTAAGCAGTGCCAACTGCTTTGTGCGCCGCCGACTTTCTTGTACGGTACCGTCCTACTGCATCGACTCGATAATACGCAGATATCTGACTGCTCCTTCCACTGATAAACCCCATACTGATGTCGTGCCGGGTCGCACTAATACTGGCCATTACTGTTATTGTTGGTGAGCGAGCCAAACAGGTCATCATACATTCGATATGCCGATGCAGGACCAGGCTGTTGCAGCGGTTGCTGCATATATTGAGCATGCGGATGGAGTGGTTGCTGCTGCTGTTGATGTCTATGCTGGCTCTCCTGCTGCATGTGCTGCTGCTGCTGTTGCTGCTGCTGCTGTTGCTGCTGCTGTTGTTGCGCTCCAAAAGAACCACCATTGCTACCGGTCATATTTTGAAATTGCTGCTGCTGGCGATGCAGCTGCGCTTGTGCATGAGCTTGTGCCTGCGCCTGCTGGTATTGCATCTGCATCTGTGCCTGCATCTGTTGCTGCTGCTGCTGGGACAGCCTCGCACCATCATCGTTGGCAGACAGCTGAGGCGTGGCCAGACCAGAGGTGCTGCCTGGAGATGCACCCGGTGCACTGCTTCCGCCGTACATGAGCGAAGTCGTCTGTGGGAAGAGCCCAACGCCGGGAGTCGGGAAATAATCGTACCACGCAGTGGAGAGGTACGTGTTGCCCGTTGGTCCTGAAGCGCCGTTGGAAAGTAGACGACCGGATGGACCAACGTTCATCTGCATGCTGCTGTCGCCCAGAACTGAACGTGATTCTGGAGCCGAACCCCCTCGCTCAGTCGGAGCTCCGCCGCTGCTGTCCTTGTCATCCGTCCCTATTGGCGCAGAAGAACCACCTCTACTGGCATCCTCGTCCGAGAGTGGAGTGAAGCCTCGATAAGCACCAGGAGAGGTGGCCATCAGGCCTGGGATGGAAGAGAGGAAGGTCTGCCCTCCGCCTGCAAGGTTTGCAGAGGCGCCGGAAAGACCATAATCTGGTCCACCTCCGTATCCTGTCAAGACAGAAGAAGGACTGACCGCCGCATCAGGCAGTGCAGCATAGGGCGACGGAATGGGAGTGCTCTTGCTGTATCCGGTTGCCGAAGCGCTGGTAGGATTGCGAGGAACCTTGAACTCGGCCACGGCGGCACTGTCGGAGCGTCCGTCGAAGCCATAGTTGCCATACGGCGCTTGACCAGTCGTCTTTCCTGACGCATCCTGCTGTCTTGCCGATTGACTTGCATCTGCCATCCCGCTATTCCCTTCAGCAACAGGGGTCCGCCCGCTGTCGCTGCCAGTTGGCATGTTGAAATACATCATACCAGAGTCATCTTCAGCTGCCGAACCTTCTCTGCCGCCAGACCCAAGCGACAATTGCGTAGGCGACGAGACCTCTGCAAGCAGATCCGCAAGGCTCTGGTCGACAAAGCCAATCTGTACGGGCATGGCATTCTTGCCGCCGGAAAAGGGTGGAGACTGCGCATCGGGCGTCGATGCCGAGAACACAGGCGTGTTGCTTTCTTGCTTCATGCCATGTGATGGCTTCTGCAGCTGGGAAATCTGCGCCTTCGCGCTAAACATCGAATTGCCCTGGCTTGAGCCAAAGGCACCCGAGACTGTGCCAGTGAGGCTTGCATTGGCACTGTTTGCGCTCAGAGGGGTGTTGTCATACGTTCCAGCAGAGCTCGCCCCGGATCGACTGGTGGGCGAAGGTCGATGACCTGATCCATGATGACTAGAGTGCGCTCGGCCAGGCTGTCTAAGCCTGCCCTCAAGGACACGCGTTGCAACACCCAGAACCGCAAGCTTCTCGTCTTCGCCTCCTGCTTTGTCTTCCGAGTGTTGATTCGATCCGTCCCCGCTGCCGTGAGCAGAGGTCTGGCCGGAATGCGGGTGCGAAGAAGACCCGCTCTTGTTGTGAGCATCGTATTCAAAGCCACCACTGGCAGCGCCACCCGCAGGAGGATAATTCGAGGAAATGATGCTTTGCTGGTACGCGTCGAGCTTCAGTTGAGCTTGCTCGCGAAGTCGCTTCAATCGTGGAGCAAGGTCCCTTGCGTGACCGCTGTCAGCGTGCTGGCTTTCGAGTAGATGCACCGCGTCGCACAACTCGGCCCAAGCCAGGCGTGTCAGGGCAGAAGCTCTAATCAAAAGACAGGAGGGTCCCGGCGTCAGTGACGGTAATGTCTTCGCTGGTAGTGCACGACCTACGGTGCCCTGATGCATACCGCTGCCAAGCAAGTCGCGGCGCCAAAGCAGTGTATCTGAATGTTCCACCAACGGCCTGGTGAAAAGTGTGGTCAGATGAGGCCTCGATACTCTGCAATTCGGGTCTGTGCGTGCTTTCCTCACCTGCCAATTTCGGATAATTCGACACGGCCGAGCGGGTCACACCAATGAGCGTACGTGCCGCTTCCAAGCAGAGTGAAACCACACTTTGCGCCCATGGCGATCGAAGCTAGTCGGCAAGTTTCAGTTACGCTTCTATGGATCTGTCCGTAGCAGAACTCCTCACAGGCTCGGCTGGGTACGCTTCGATAGCGTTTGCAAAGGCAACGCGATGCAAGAATCTGTAGCGCGAAAAATTGATGAAATGAGCATAAGAAGAGATCTACTTAAGACTTCTCTTAGCGGCCACTTACAGCAAAGTCTCGTGGATTGTAATCTGCAGGGAGTGCCGTTGGGACATCTGCCGGAACTCGCGCGAGCCTGCCTTTGGTGCCTGTTCAGCAACTTCAACTTGCGGATCGAAGCGCAGCCATGCAGGCAAGTTTTCTTTAAACGTCCGGATCTTGCGGTCATGCAGGAGGATGGCTGGGAGAGAAAAGAAACCATGAGGATGAATTAGTGAGCATGTGACCACTATATTGCTGTCACAAAATCGGCACTTACTGTCGTAGCCGGGTCGGCCAACTGAGAAGCATTCGTCGCAGAGTTCACCAACTAGCAAGGAGAACTGCCATTTTGCGCGGTGATACTCGATGGACTGCTCAGGAATGATGATCAGACAATTTCACAACGACGAAACATGGCTGTTCTCACCTCTCCAGCACAATCACCTTGTCCTTCAGGCATCAGAGTGTCGAAGTGCTTGGAATTCAACATGTAAGGCCGACCTGGTGACGTTCGTAGTGTGAGCTGTCAGCGCTGCACGGCGTCTGAGCGTTCAGAGGCTCGCTGATATGACTCACCGAGGATGAGACCTTGAAAACGGTCGTAGCTTGCCAGTTCCCAGAATAGCAGACGTCGCAAGGTGAGCTGAGGTTCTGGAATAGCCCAGATGCTGCCGTCTGCCGACAAGAGACACAGGATCAGCATGGTGCCCGATGGGGCCAATGCTCGCGCACTTCAGCATGACCAGCATGCACATACCTCGATGGATACCGGTCGAAAGCACCATTCTGCCGGCCAGACCGAGAAGTGGCCAAGCACGGAAAGCGCCCGTTTGTGTATGTGTAGCGAGCTGCCAAGTGCTCATCAAGTGCAAGCACTGTATGGATGCCAGCGAGGGCACGTTGAGAAATTTGGCAGAAGTCAAGCACGCCTGTGCAATGTTGTGGTATTTGGAAGACCGTGGATCTCGAAATTCGCTCTCCAAGTCGAACGAGACGCCCAATGCTAGGATCATGAAGACGCATGCTAGCTGTTCCATCGGCATTGGCTTTTCCGCTGAGAAGTTGTACGCGTCGGCAAAGTGCAACTCAAATATGTCCCTGCGAAGGGGCTCGAATTTCTGTGGTACGGAATGGCAGGAGGCAGAGGTTCTCAGCATTGATCGCTCCAATCTGACATACGAGACCATGAAAGTCTGGTGCTCTGCGCAGAGGCTACTCACGTAGGCACAATTGCTCCAGTACGCATCTGATAGATGACGAGCCTCGGTCATCGGCGGGAGCATGGCTTGAAAGTCTTCCACGTCCAGGCCTCGCGAGATCATGGGAAACGCCGTGCTGTTCATGCGACCTGAGAAATTGCTGGCAAGTTCGTCTTCATCGTCTGAGCCTAGCGAGCCTTCGTCCTCGTCCGACCCTCCCTCGTGAAACAGGGCATTGGCGGCACTCTTGCCGAGGTAGCGACTGCTGCCATCGTCGCCTAACAGCAGCGTGCCCATGACTTCTGCGACATCTTGGATACCTGGCTGGTGACTCGAGTCTCCCACTCCCGACGTGTTGTATGGCTCGTAAGAAGCGTACGACCTGGCATCATCATGGCGTGAAGATGATGCATCTGTTGGGCTATGTGGTCGAGTCCGACCGCCACCGTAATTCGAGCCTTGATGATTAGAGTTTCCAGACAGTGCATTCTCGAGTTCGCGTATTCGAGCATGGAGGGCGCCCACTTCCTTGTTGCGCGATGGTCGGACCTCTTTCAACACATCGTCGGGGCAGATGTGGGCACATTTCCTGCAAGCATTGATGGAGCCCTGGCGTCAGACAGGCATACGCGGGATAACTGAAATGTCGGCGTACCGTTTGATGCAGCTCTAGATGCAAAACCCGTTAAGTGTCGTCGTCACGATGTTGTTAGAGCAATAAGTTAGTATTCCATCGCCGGCTTGGCAGGTCTGGACAACTTGTTTCACTCACTGTGCATGGCCACACGCGCGAGCATTTGAGCTTCAGGCGACGACACTCTGCGCACGAGAGGGCATTGCGATTGCGTCTTGCTGGCTTCTTGACCGCATCCAAACCCTCGCCAAAGAGCGAACTAGTGCCAGTGGGCGGTGAGCCCATCCCGGAGTGGCCGGATTGCCCGCCAAAGAGGTCGTGGGTAGAGGTCGAGGCAAGCTGGGAAGGCGGCTCGCCAGGCCAGCCCTGATTGCGGTCCATCCTTATGCTGCACTTGCGCTGCCCGCGCCCACGGCGTATGTGCTTGCGGACCTAAACTCCTCGTTGCGTGTGTGTGTCGGTCGGTCGCGAACAGCGAGATGAGCAAGCTGCGCCTTCGCTCCCAAAACCGTAAACGTGATCAAACTGGGACCTTGTGGAGGCAGGCGCACAAGCAAGCTGTGCGCTTTGGAGAGGTGTCACTACTTTGTAGGAGAGAGACACAGTGTCCATGCAAGGCTTGCAGCGCCTCTTGCCTCGAGTCTGGCGCAGATGCGACGAGGGCTTTCTGGGTGCTCCTCGATGCTTCTCGCAGAAAAGGCTGTGAAAGCTGCTCCCAATCTGCACAAATATGACACAACGAGAAGCGGGCGGCCACGGACGTACTGCACGTATACGCCAGCTGCAGAGATTGTCGCCTCGGCCCCCGACTTGCAAGGCCTCTCACTCGTCCCACTGTCTTGCTTCCGAAACGGAAGGAGCTATAGTCACGTGTCTAGCAATAGCCTACAGATCTTTGGATTTACCCGACCATACAGCACCTGCAAAGTGATAGCGCCTGTAGAAGTACCTCTACAAAGGCGTCCATAGCTCTATGGGTGAGTTGTCGTGACGTCGTCCTCGAGCGTCACCCGCCTTGGACAAGAGTCGAAAGCGTAAGCGTGCAGCGGGGCTCCATCACGACGATCCATCAATTTCACCTTCAGCATTGCATGTGGTCAGGTGTGTCGTGGTGACGGACAGGATGATGAAAATGCGGATCATGATACATATGAGGCTGATGTGCTACAATGTAGTCCTTGCCATAGAGTGCAGAGCCGGATAGGTACGAGCGATGAGAAGCAGCAGTACATTGTGAGCCAGAACAATCCAGGATGATGGTGCAGGAAGCAGAGCATGCGCATTGGAGTGAAATTTCAGGCACTGGCCGTCAGAGACACAGGTCCTGTTGGGACGTCCTTGATGCCCACTGGCTCGATGTAGTCCTTGTAGCCATTCATCTTGAGGCGAAGCTTGCGAGATTCGGCGTACTGCAGATGCAGGGATACATGACTTCAGTATACGATGGTGGCTGCGGCGATACGGCGCACGTACAACGACACGGCGCATGCGATTGGTACTGCCCAGTGGTTGGTGCTCTACCAGTCCATGCCAGCTGTTGACGGTAATCTTATCGTCCCACCAGACCCTGAACTCAGGCAGCCAGCTATCCTGTGGTTCGAATTCCAAGGTCGCGATCTGTTCGAACGGGTACTTGTCCTCATTCCATTCGATGCCGATACTGGGTCAACGCAACACAGCACCCTTAGTTGCCGTTTTGGCGATTCATGAAAAGGGAGAAGCCGTACTCATCAACTGGCTGCTCGTCCAAATTTTGCAGCAACTGTGCACAGAAGGAGTAGGTAACCTTGTGTTGCTTGTGGAAGTCTTGCAGAGTTGTCGAGAGGATGTTGATTGGGTCGTTCTCCTTGACGCGCCCTGCAGCCCAAAGCGCGGTCAACACGTGATTTAGGCTGATAGATGCAGACAGTATCAATGTGTGCCATGTACTTACAATCAGCCAACTTCTTCTGTTCCTCGCCTAGGGGAAACACGCCAAACTTGGCAACGTAATCTCCGAAGCGGTAGGCAGACTGGGAATATTCGGGCATGGCAGCCACTGTACAGCAAGGCGTAGAATAAGCATATGCAGACAGTGGAATAGGGTCATCCGCGCTCACTATGCTGGTTTGGAAGGCTACCGCCGTACGTAGCGACGTCGGCATCTGGTCGAGTTTGCTGCTCACAGATGAATTTCGGAATGTCGTTCCAATTGCGTTCAAGACTGTCTGCAATTTCATATGTGACCTGTGGAGTGCGCAGCTCCAAGATGGGGTAATTGTTGAAAGTCCAGTCTTGGGTCCCCTTGTCCTCGCCCCAGATTTTCTCGCCCTTTACGCCAAAGATCTTCATTCCGATACCACGTGGCGCAGGGACATTGTCGGGAACTATTTGTATCAATTAGAAAACGAAGGCGGGGTCTTTAGGTTGCGTATTAGCTACCTACCAAGCTTTGGAGTGAGCGAGCTATATCGCATGATCACATCGTATGTACCAGGTTGCTTGAACATGCCCTGGCGCAAGTGGTCAGGGAGATTGTCCTTGACAATGAACTTGCCCTTGACGCACTGCAAGAGTATCATCACATCAGTCGAGGCTGTGTTCACGCAGGTCTAGAAGAAGCGCCTACTCCTTGGGTCTTGAGGTGAGTTCCTCTCAAGCAGTGATGATGTTCGTTGCTGGACGCGAGAAGGGGATCACAGCAAGTCAGCCGATGACACAGGGCCCTGGCACGCATTGATTATATGCAAGACAAGTAGACCATTCAGTGGCAAAGCTCACAAATTGTTCTGTTGGAAACGGTTGAATTGGTTGGAAACGTCCCAGATGCGCTTCTCCTCTTCTGGAGTAACAACCTCTACTCCTTTGGCATCCCTGTAGACGTGAGCAAGTCAGCATGCTCAAATGCAGGTCACGCGACTTCACGGACCAGGCGATGTATTTGGCTGATGAGCCGTTGGTAGCCATGTTGATGATGCTGTTTCTTGTTGTTGCTTGCCACAACAGCGCTGAGTCCAAGTTCTCTATGGCAGTGTTGAACGGCGAGAAGAGAGAAGAAGACGAGCAGACTGCAAGGAGGGACGGACAGCGCGCACGATGGCAAATGAACACGCCGTCCGCACGCCTACCGCACGCCTAGACTAAACTGTGGAGAGTCGGAGCTTTGTGGGGCCCCGAGGAAGTCGATCGTCCGCTTCCGCGGCGTCCAGTGTAACGACCAGCGGTGCATGCGCGTTGAACGCGAAAGTCCTTGAGACCTGCTCCTGTTGGATTTAGCATCAGATGTGCTCGTAGAGATCTGCATGTCTCTTCGAATCGTCAGCAGGATCGTGTCCCATGCAAGAAAGCCCTGTACTGTATTCGGTGCCGCTGCGCCACCACGAACATATGTCAGCAGTCGATCTTGATAGCAGACCTCTGTTCAATAACGCAGCTGCCAGGTCAACACCTCGCTCCAGTCGTGCGAGCCTCACTTAAGGTGGGGAGCGGATGGTCGAAGCCTGGCATGGCTTCAAGACGTGTGTTTGAGAGCGCACGTGATATCGATGGTTTTGCAGATCACTGACAGCGAAGGTCGCACCAGGCGCCTCAGTGACACGCTGAAGTCGCTATCGATATATGACAGCGGAATACAATCCTAGTCTAGGAGTCGTAGTCGCCAGTAGGCCGTCGTGCTCGACGTGGTTGCACGACCGTGGACCTTTCGGCGTGGCGCTGGAATTTGTAGTAACTGAATGGTGCATCATCAAGACGCGTTCCGTGGGTCGCGACGACGTATCTGCGCCAGCAGTCTGACTTGGAGTTGGGCGTTGCTCTGAGGGAGAGTCTGTCAAAGCATCTCGGGGCTTGCGGTTGTTACTGCGGACGCAGCTACGTGATCGACGAAAAGCTGGCCTTGCGAGCAGTCGCGTACGGTTCCAGTTCCAGTTCAAGACATCAGTCTGCGCGTCTCAAAGACGGTCTGAAAAGCCTCAAAAGTAGCGTAGACTTAGCTACGATACGGTACCGCTGCTCAACAAAAAGCACTTTGCTGTCTGAGTTGGTGTTAGTCGAATAACTTACTTTGGGGGCTGGTCCATCATCAGCCTTCCAATTTCGGCCGGCTTGCTATTTCGCAGCGGGCCTTGCACTATGACGCCTACTGCATGCTCCATGGCTTGCAGTCGACAGCAGCGTTCATCTGCAGCATACGGCGTGCTTGTTGTGCGACGCACCTCGCCTGCAGCCCTGCCAAAGCCCGGCATCTGCTTTGCTGAGCTCTCCTCCGGCGGGCGCCACGATTACGCTATCCTTTGAGCCTGTGGTTCAGAGCTGCCCCCCACCGCGCTAATTCGCAGCAGCGGTAGGGAATCTCTTCTCTCCTGCTCTCTCACTGCACTGGAACATGCGGTCGGAAAGACAGCGTACACTGCGAGACACGCAGCCTCTGCTGCTTTCAGCGCCGCCCAGCGCCCGACTTGGTGCAATCCGTCGACTTCCGCCAAAAGCTCGATAGCATTCTACAACTTCAAGAAGCAGCGTCAAGCGCCCCATCTACTACGACGCGATATCAATAGCTATCAGAAAGACAATTTGCTGCTCCACCGACTTCTTGGACTGGGCCGCAGCGCCTAAGAAGCTCTTATGAGCGCTATCACGTATCTCGAACGCCGGCCGGACCCGCATTACCTCGATGCCGCAGCCAGAGACTACGGCTATGTGGCCCTGCTCAAGATCAACATCATCGTGTGCGCTCTGGTAGGATCGTTTCCAAACTCCGATTGACATACAGAGCGGTACTGATGCTTTCCTTGCCTCTTCTGCGCTTCAGAGCCTGGCATCTAGCCTCGTAATGATTATTCCCTTTGTCACGTCAAAGCAGCTCCGGAAGCTGCGTCACCGTCTAATCTTGGGAATGGCAGTCAATGACTTCTTGTTGGCAGGATCTGTAAGGCTGTTTGTCGCCGAGGAGCTCTGCCAGAAAGATACCCAGTCCTGATTCTGTCCTCAGGTCCTGGTCCCCTCAGCGTGGTCAATGCACCACGGGTCCCTGGTCAACAACTCCCCAGGCTGTCAGATTGATAGCTTTGTATACCTCACTTGTGTCATTGCTGGCTGTTTATGGACCCTTGCGTGAGTAACCAGCGAGAGACTATTTTGAAGCGTAGAAACCCACTCGCTGAATGTCTTTTAACAGGATTGCTTTAACAACATGTATGTATTCTCACAACATCGAAATTAACCGCTGCTCAAGCTTTCCAAATGCAGACATTACACTTGTACAACCTCTCTCCAAGCTGGCCAATGCCTTGCATCGGACTCGGTCTAGCGTTTTCCTCTGGGTTGGCATATCGTTAATTAGGTTAGTACAGTAGTCTTGAGCCCACCCTGGTCATCACAGCTGATTGATACCTCTTTCAGCTTGATCAATGCTGCCATCGGGACGCCACTATCGACATCTGTAGACAGTGGTGGCTACTGCTTTTTTGCGACGGTGGCACCCTACCTTTATGGAAATCTGGTGCTCTTCATTCCTCGGACGCTCACATTCTTGATCATCATTATCATTTACGCGCGGCTGTACGTCTTCTTCCGCGGGCAAGCTGCGAGCAAGCAACTCCACGAATCAGGCGAGCACTTCGAGTCTGGCTTAAATGCAGCCATGCCTACACCTCTGGAGCATCCTGCGCCGGCTGATAGCGATGGCAATATCGCACAGCTGGCTCAATTTGACAGCAGTGCACCTTTTAAAGTCCCGCTACCGGACACGACAATGCAAGCCAGTGCACTTAGGAAAAAGCTTGCAGACTACCGCATGCTATCACCGTACGTCCGCAAAGATAGCCTTGATTCGGATGCGACATTGTCTGGTGCCAGCCGGCTGCAAGCAATAGACGCAGAGCAAATACGGTACAATCTGCGGGATAGCTCGCCAGGTGGCCAGAATGCTCTTGCAGAGGAGCAATACTCCAGAGAGCATCAGACAGCTCGTCGACCTTCTGCGTTAATCGACAGCAGCGGCATCCTCACCAGTCCGGAGGGATTCGGTCAACAGCTGGAGCTCTTCACTCATGAACATGGCCAAGATGACTTCATGCAGACGCCCGCAGAGCGAATGCATGCCCGGGACAGCCTGGATATCTCGCTCGAGCCAGAGAGCGTTGCCGAGACTCCTCTCGAGACGCCCCAAACAGCAGTGCATAACCCAGAAAATTTTTCAGAAAGCAGCGCGGATCAAGAGAAAGCGCAAGAATTGAAGATTATTCCCACAACATCGGCAGATGATGCTATCGGACTGTGGGAAGCGCTCGCAGCCAGAGGTCCGAACAATACAGCGGAACACCATCTAGGCGAAACAGAAACATCGGGCGAGCGACGGTTGTCTGCTTCAGAGGAAAATCGCCGGGTCTCTTACTTGATGCTACTTTATCCTCTTGCGGTAAGTCTATGACTCAGCAGATCTGCTGGCCCCATTCGCAACCAAACTGAAGTCTGATTATTGCACAGTACACGCTTGTGCTGGCTGTTTCCATCGCTCGACTGGCAGCGACTTTGATCACAGGCGCGCCTCCCAACCCTGTTCTACAATTACTCAATCGCATCCTAATTCTAGGCACCGGCATCTTTGATGCATGCATTTATACGGTGATTGAATGGAGGTTCCGCAAGTCATCACAGAATGCTGCGGACAGGGACAGACAAAGAACGTCACGGCGCGCCAGCTTGAAGTCCATAGTAGTCTCGCGCATATAGTAGACGCGTGTGACATGACTTACATCGGCACATGGAAGAAGCAGGCATGTACATACAGTAGCTCAGCAGGGCAGCACAGGAACTGTTGATTAGATTTGTGCGCAAATGTCGCAATGTAGCAATCACGCAAAGTATGCGTAAAGGGCGCAGCAAGCAGCTATGGTGGTGATTCTACGAGGCTGGAAAAAGCAGCATTGAACCTTTGTGTCGACCCTAAGTTTGGCTCTGAAAGCACCTGAAAGAGCTCTGCGCGCGTGGCGACTGATTGCAGCAGCTGATCAATCTTCTCCCCTCCGCCGACAAGTCCGCTCGCCAATCTGTCGCATTCGTCGCGCAGCTGATTGGCCGATTGCGTCCAAAATCGAAAGATGCGTTGAGCTGGACACGCGCGGACGGTTCTGTCGGTGGACAGTGCTTTGCCAGATTCTACAAAGGTCAAGCTCTGGACACACATCTGCACAGGCATAACATGGATAAATAGAAGGCGACGCCCGACGCGCTGTCATTGATGGACCAAGTAGACAGCGGTCCCACGACGAGCGAGGCGCCACGCGCTCCGGTCGCAGCTGTCAAGGCCGAGCAGGATGAAGTGGATGAGCTGGCTGGCGAGACAGACGCAATAGCAGGTTGGCCAGTTTATTATTCCTCTGACAAGGTTCTTCAGCTGACTGTTTGTCTGTCCGTCAGCGCTGCCAGCTCCTGCCTCTCATCAACACCTTCAGGCAGTGCTCTTGCAGCAGCAACAGCTCCAGCGAAGCAGACCGACTCATCCGCCAGCTGGTCAGAGAGAAGCACACCAACGACCGTCCGCTGCAGCTGGTACTCAGCAACAGCAATCGCAGAATCAGAATACGGCTCATGGCTCAGGTCAAAGTCAAAACCGCTGTGCCATGTGCGGCAGCGTCAGCGCATCTCTCTGGCGGCGAGAGCCACACGGACAGGCCATTTGCAATGCATGTGGTGAGCGAGCGAAGTCAGCTCGTAAACTCCTCTTCTGATTCAGTGAGGCTGATCACTTGGCTGTGCCTTTGCATGCTGTGTCTCTCTTCATTTCCCTCCCAGGCCTGGCCAGCATCAAGAGAAACGGTCAGCTACAGCAAAATGCGCTCAAAATGGGCTCGCCTCGTCAGACCAACGGAAATCATTCACCGTATGCACAGAAGGAAGACCTATCACACACGTCAAACCTCAGCAATACCTCTGAGGCATCCACACCGCAAACCCTCACATCTGCACTTCCCGCGCAGGTGGCGTTTTCCACAGGACGGCAAGGCTCGACTGCGCTGCACCTCGACCCGCCTGGCCAGACTCAAGCTGTGACTACACCTCGACAGCAGCTGTCACAGGATCAACCCTCCGTCCCTCGTGACACCCTTTCGCCGCCCTTCAGTAGGAGCAGCGATGAGCGGCGACGACCAGGGGCCAATGCCAGCAATGGAGCGCTGAACGGGAGTCTTCGATATGCCGTATCATCGGGAGATGCAGTCAAGGTGGTTCCGAACCAACGGACAGATGCACCTGTGGGCAGCTGTCCTGGAGATGGACGCTGTAATGGTCAAGGTGGGAAAGCAGCCTGCACCGGTTGTCCTGCTTTCAACAACCGACATCGCATCGTGACGAACACCTTCAATGGTAGGAAGCAGCCCGAATATGGCCCTCGTGCAGTACCACAATCAACATCGCTGCCTCTCGCAAATAGGGAAGACTTTGCGAGATCTTCTAGCGACGATCCGATGTCGGTTCGTCAAAATCATCCCTCGGACCCTAGCGCTAGTGCTACAGCGGCACGGACAGCAGTCGATGCTGCCATGCAAGCTTCGCAGGGGTCAGAGATCAGTGCGATGGCTTGTGAGAATTGTGGGACCCGCACCACTCCGCTTTGGCGCAGGGATGGCGAGGGTCGCGTAGCCTGCAACGCATGCGGTAAGTAGTCCTCAATTGGACGGTCTGGCTGCTTTAATCGCGGCTAACACCATGCACACGCTCTGTGTGAATGACGTACAGGGCTTTACTACAAGCTTCATGGCTCCCACCGCCCTGTTAACATGAACAAAACGACCATCAAGCGACGGAAGCGCGTTCCCGCCGTCGCAGGTAGCCAAGAGGGTAGCATTGTTAGTAATGGAGCTTTTGAATCAATAGACCGCATACTGATGCGTTTGATCTTGACGATCAGGCTGGGTCCGCCGGTCCGTCCGGTGATCAGAATGACACAGGCGGCCCCGCAAAGAAGAAGGCTCGCAAGAGCCAACAGAACTCCGACAGTCGACACCAATACAACGGAGCCATGTCCAACGGAGGCGCTCACGACACACACCATGACACTTCACACAGTCAGCGAGAGCTGACCCGCACGGAACTCGAGGTCATCGCTGCCTTGGCAATGAATGCAAATCACGAACGCTCTCTACAACATTCAGCAAGTCTTGATAGCGATCTTTTGGACCATCATTCTCACCCATTGCACAGCGTGCCCGCATCGGTGCCAAATGACCGCTTCGGTTCTCTTGTACCTCCCCTTGCTCAGCCAGCTTCGGAGCTTTCGTTTGGTTCTCCTCAAGATCGAGCATCACTTCAGTCATTGACTTCTGAAGAAGACCAGATTGCATTATATAAGCAAGAGTTGGCACAAGAGTGCGACAGGGCCAAAGCAACAATGCTCCGATTACAAGACTTTTTGGCTCGCAGCGAGAGTGTTCTGGCTTCCTTGGACGAACGCTCACGGCAGGCAAAAGGCGCAAGTAGCCGCTCTGGCGAGAGCAAGGAAGCAGGACCATCACCTCTGAAACATGAAGGTAAGTTCAAAAACACACACACACACTGGCTGCACTTCGTCGCATCGCAATGCTCATGCCTCACTTTTCGTAGTACACGCCGCCTCGCCGGCAACAAATGGCAATCCAGAACAACCTGTGAAAACATTAGAGCACATTCTGGCGAACTTCAATGCGTGTCAGGCACGACCCTCGCAACTACTTCGAAAGCGCAAAATCGATGCGGTACATGACAGCAAAGAACTCCATCGTGCGAATAACGGAGCGGTCGAAACAGGCAGCGCGGGACGGAAAAGGCTGCTGTGGGAAATTTGTCCCAGCGGTACTACGAAGATTGAAGTGGTTGCGTCTAAGCCCGCCAGCGAGGGATCTTTGGTTCTGCCTACGGGCATTGTAGCAATCTGAAATTCAGTGTCAGAACGACGTACAGCAGTGTAAGACCGCGCAGAAGAAGTTGCTAGTAATCGTTATGCCCAGTGTGACAACATAGCGCATCACGTGTCTGTCTGTCTGTCTGTCTTCAACGTGATCCTAGACAGAAATCTTCCATCCGACCCAGACAACGTGACGCCGACCCAAGAGCCCCTCTGTGTCCCCACTTGTGCTGACGAGCTCCGACGAAGCCGCCATGGCGCGATAGACGATCCATCCTCCTTTCAACCATTGTTCCAAAAAGGCTTGCAAGACATCGGCACTACGCAACTCGGATACGAGAATCACGTATTTTGCAGATAGTCGATTGAGCGTTTTAACGAAGGGAGCGACCAAAGCCTCATTGAACAGGCAGTCGACAGCGAGAATGAGATCATATCGTTTTCGCGAAAGCTCGTTTTGCCTGAACTGCCAGTCCGTATAGGTCCAGTCCAGTTCTGCAACGCGCAGATCTGCCGAAGCTAAGCGTGTTTCATTGAGACGGTGATTTTTTGTAATGAGAGGAAGGAGGTCTGCTATATCGGTGACTGTCCAAGACTTTACGAGCGGTGCGAGCAAGGTTGATAAAACTCCAGTGCCGCCTCCCAGCTCGAGCACTTCGGCTTGTGCGAACAATTCGGGCGACAGTAAGCTGCTGCGACCAAGTGCAACGTCGTCCAAGATGACTTTGGCCAGCAATACGCTGAATGTGCACACTCAGCTGACAATGCAACCATGGGTAGGGAAAAGCTAATGCGCACTAACCTTGCTTGCCACACAACGGATCCAGTGTCGCCGGTGCGAGAATGCAGACTTGACAAGTCTTGCTGTATATCAACCTCAACAAGGGCATTGGACGTTGACTGAGAAGTGCGTCTATTGGTGGCTCTGACTTTCGGTTCTTCTAGCAGCAAAGATGATCCGGCATGTTCAGCAGACGGCCGCCGTTTGCCCCTCGTCCGCGGCTTCTGCACAGGGGAAGTTGGCAAGTGTGCTTCCTGGACCTCGATACTGATGGTGAGTCTGTTGCGCTTGCTGTCCAAGAAGCCTAGACCATGTGAGCTTTCTGGAGGATCAGAAGCTGCACGTGCCTTTGACGCCGACGACAAGTGCGTGTACAAATCGAAGATCTAGGCAGACGAGCTCCGCGTAAGAAGCAGTCTTGCCTTTTGCTATCGTGCACGGTCATGATGTGCTCTTAGCTACCTCTTCATCCGCATCGAGAACAGGGAGAGAAGTCGCTGAAAGAGTAACCAGCGGATCCGGCGTAATGGGGACCGTCGATGCACCTGATGTACTTGCGACCGGCTCCGAGACATCGACATGGTCGTATCTTTCATCGTTCGCATGGTCTGCGCGACGGCGGCTCATCCTGCCTCGCATATCGGAGAATCAGCAAGACCGGTCAGAATCCGCGGCGGGGGGTGCCCACATTTCTTTTGCCCATGTGCGAACTTCGGGGTGTTCAATTTTTGGTATAGAAGAGCGGAAGAAAGGCTGTATTTTGTCTGACTTTCGCTCTGAAAAATCGCATCGTGGTTTCAGGAATGTGAGCTTTCATACAGATGGACGAAAGAGTCTCACCCGACTCATACTCGAGACCCTGCAATGCCATCTCGATGCGATCCAGGTCCTTGACGAACTTCGCCTCCTTGCTACTTCGCTCTTCGTATTCGTGATACAGACTGCGAATCCGTTTCGAGGCCGACCCAGCTGGATTGAGCAAGACTTTGGTCATACGGTCCATAGCTTCCTGCAGGTCCGAGCATATGATGAGCGTTCGTTCTGAGGGTCCCTAATTCAAGGCGAATGGCTCACCGTCTCGAGCCGCTGCTTCTCTATGGGACTGATGCCATCGTCGGGCGTAATGTCGCCAACCAGGGCTTCTGCAAGGTCGTGTACTACAGCCATCTGAACGCACTTTGCAATGTCGAGCTCTGGATCCTCTTCAGAGAGGAGTGAGAGCATAGCCATTCGGTACATGTGGTCGGCAATGCTCTCGACTCTGCCGGGCACGCCTACGCGTACCCAGCCAGTCCTCGTCTGGGTCTTGAGCCGTTCGATGAGGTGCATGAGTTCCACTTTCTCGGCTACGCCTGGCACAGGCGTTGTCGTAGGTGGATCCATCGTGTGCATGAACTAGGTTCCTTGGTACACGCAACAAAAGTCAAAAAGAGGCGAGACGAGTAGATGACGAAAGGCTAGAATCTCTACTGCGCCTCTGCTTCGCCACAACTGCTCAATGGCCGGCACACGCAGTCTAAGCCATGAGCGCAGTAGCAGTACATGCACCTGAGAGGCATGGTGATGATTCAGACAGTCTGGTCGCCAAAGCTCAGCAACTCAGGCTTCAAGAGATACCCGCAGCTCAAGCACCCGATCAACCAGCTGCGGAAAGGCAGCACTCGAAAGCTGCAAGCCACCGTGCAGGTGACAAGGAGGCTTCGGCAGCGAAAAATGTGGACAGTGAAGAGTCACTGCCTGGAGAAGGCCGCTGGGATGGTTCGTCCCCCTCTCTTCCTGGCTCTTTGTGATATGATACGAGTAAGAGACTAATGCCACGTGATTATGGACCTGAACAGATGTTCTGGCACGCAAGAAGCTAGAAGCGGCAGCGCAGGCGGCATCATCTGGCGAGCACAATGACGCTCGCGCTCGTTGGCACCGAGCGTTCTTGTATGCCAAACAAATCTCAGGGCCAAAATTGGAACAAGAAGGCGCCACTCCTGGTGCTGTAGGGTCTCCTGCAGCTGATGCTGGTAACGCAAACAAAGATTCACAAGAGGCTAGCATCAGGCGTGCTTCGAGTCGAGATCTCGTCGCAATCGCCAAAAAAGCAAAGGAGAGAGCCTATAATCGAGACCCAGAGACGGGCAAGCGAAAGCCGTTCGGCGGTGCAAATGGCCAGAAGGCTATCAAAGTTAAGAAGAAGCTCGAGGAACAACATTGGCTGGAGCTCATTGATCCCAAGCACCGCTATGGATCAAATCTCAAGGTGCCCAGTTGACATGTTGCGCTTCTGAGTCGTGTCTGACTCACGCCTCCTTGGCAATATCAGTACTATTTCGAAGAATGGCAGTCTACGCAAGCGAGTGGTAATTTGTAAGTGTACATGCCTCAGCCACGCAATAAAGCTTCAATAGCTGAACAGAAGCATGACCTACAGCTTCCAATGGCTCGACTACGGACCAGGCAAGAATCTTTCCCTCGAACAATGCCCTCGTGACAAGCTGGAAAAGGAGAACATTCTGTGAGTTGGCCTGCAGTCTTGTCTCGCAGAGCTCGCCGCTTACTGACTCGAACTATTGGACAAGCTATCTCTCGGTGGACCAGCGAAGACGATATCTTGTCTTTGTCGATCCCAAAGACGGGAAACTTCGTTGGATGTCGCCTTGTGAAGAGGCTGTCAAGTACTGCCAGGAAAAGCATCCATTGGTCGACACAGTCGGTGGCTCCCTGCACTTATGATTGATCAGGCAAAGCAGCTGATAGTCCCAACAGACTGGCTATCGTTGGACAGATCTTGGGGATGGTCGTGGTGTAGCTCCAGCTGCTGCATTGCCTGAACCTCGTAGCGGCAGTGTTAACCAAGCTGAAGCGCAGTCTTCGTCGTCGTCGGAAGACAGCCAAGACTTTGACGAAGAGTCGGGAAGCGATTCTGCCTCGGATGCAAGCCTCGAGATACCACCGGAAGTGCGGCCAGGAGCGCTGCGAAGGACATCTTCAATGTCAGTGTCTCAGCCCAGCGAAGATGAAGACGAGAACGAAGAAGGCGCACATGGGCACTTGGATGATGCCGGGGCACAAGCATCCACGGCATCAGGAAAGGACGAAGAGGAGAAGGGGAAGAAGAAAAAGGCCAAGAAGGAAAAGGGCGATGTTTGGATTTATGCTTCCGATGCACATTATCGCATCTATCTAGGAATCAAGCAAAAAGGTCGTTTCCAACATTCGTCTTTTCTGGCGGGCGGGCCTATCACCTCGGCTGGAACACTCGTCATCAAAGATGGTGTTTTGATTGCGTGCAATCCAATGAGCGGCCACTATCGGACCAAAGCCATGTATTTCAAGAGGTTCATCGAAGAATTGGAGAAGCAAGGTGCCGATCTATCCCAAGTCAAGGTCGGCAAGACGGAGGTATGTTCTATTACACTGTTACTTGGCAAGTTATCGGCCAAAGTGAACGCCTACTTGACTCGCAGTTGAAGTTGTGGTTCGTGGAGCGTGCAAATACTCTTCACGCACTCAAGGGCAAGACACGTCGGTTCAAGAAGGGGGTGGAAAAGAAGTTACACATGGATGACCGGCACCATCAAGCTCTGCCGGAGCTTCCAGAGTCACCAGCGGATGACAAGAAAGCCAAGGCAGGGGATCCAGAGGAAAAGGGCGAGAAATAAGGCGAACATCATCGACAAATATACACGTATGAAGCTGGGACCACATACACGGATGGTGCAATGGGGTCGTATTCGCATGCGACGAGAAACGGTATAATATTGGGCTAAATGTAACGCTAGCAGTAGATCTTGGTACAGAGATATGCAAGAAAGGACACGTCTCGTCCGTCCGTGGACTTTTGGTCCCGTGTTCAATGTTCGCTTGTCTGGTCATACGAGGCCCAACTCTCGGCTCAAGCAAGCCCAAACAAACCCACGGCCACAGCATCTGAAGATGAGTTTAGAGAAAGGGCTCGGTTATCGTGATACTCTAGAACATTGAAGGAGGAGTCTGCTTCTGCGCGGACAGTATAAAGCCAGATTAGCCTCAACTGAAGCCCGGGATCACGTGAGCTCAAACAGGGCGAACGCGTCCCGCCTGTGAGGTGCAATTGAAACCATCACCAAAGGCTCTAAGGAGGCACTGTCAACGGGAACATGGTGGGTAGGAATAGTCTGCGTTGCTTTACATTTGTCCTTGTGCCTGCCGTGTTAGCGCTGTCAGATCGGGATCCTGGCCTGTTGCACAGCACAGATCCATTTCGGAAGCAAAAATATGGGGCGTGACAGAAGTGCTTCCCTTGGCCTAGAGAGGGCTTGAGGCGACCTTAGGCACACAAGACCCACTGAGGCCGCAGCACTACACTACTGTCGAGGCTCTGCGTCCTCCCGTGTAATTGAAAGCAAGGTCAGACGGACCTTTGTTTCTGCGTCTTAGGCTGTGCGATCAGTCGGGACTTGCTGCAATGCCGCAAAGTAGTAGGAAGCAATGAAGGCAGCCTTGTCGGATTACAAGCACAAGGTTTTGCCTCAGGAGACAGGTCGTCCAAATGTAGGTTAGCTTGGTCTTTGGAGTGACGGCATTTCTTGCTCGTCACATATTGGAGATTTTGTTCTTCGGTTGCATCGGAAGTGAGCAAATCCACGACGATATCAGAGCAGTCGAGCAGCATCAGCGCTTGTCAGATGCTCAGTGTCGACGCTCATTGCGGTGCCTGCTTTGATTGCGTGCGGCTTGGTGCCCATCCCATTTGATTTGACCACCATCGATATCAAGGAAGCACCATCGTCGCCCCTACTGCACAGAGTGGCCCAGAGGAAAGTGAGTGCCGAGGAGAGCCATATCAAGCACGCCGCGCGGCCGTCCGAACATCGCCCCCGTCAGCTGACTTGGCTTGTCACTACTGCGTTGTTGCTGTTTGTGACATTGCTGTTGTTGCAGTCCCAACGACTGTAGGCTGCTTCTGCCGAAACGGCTGGAAGCAAAGAAAGCTGGGATTCTGGGAAGGTCCGGGCGAGCTCGAGCAAGAACAAGAAAAGAGTAGTTCTAGTAGCGGTCGTCCGTCACGACGTCGAGCGGCAGCAACGTGGCAGCAGTCGCGACAAAACGCAAGGCTCGTGAGACTGCCTTGTTGGGGCTTTTGTGCATCCGCCAGTGTGTGTGCGTGTGCGTACGAGGGAGCGCGACAGGCGGTGCCCGTCAGACGTCTCTGTCCAGTCGAGAAGCTGGACAGCTGGACAGAACCAGCATCCACGAGTCGGCAAAAAGAGAGGCTGCTTCCTTCCTCACGACAAGGTTCAACGTCGCAGCGCACCAACTTGCAAGAGAGGTGACCTCCAACGCGACGCTCACCTGTCACCAGTCAGCCAGCGCCGATTGCATTCCTCGAGCAAGAGGGCGCAACAGGCAGGGAGACGAGCACGAGGAGGACGCGTGTAGTGACGCGTAAGCAGCAAACAGAAGACCGCACACACGCGAGCGAGGACGCGGGAGGGCGATCGCCGTACGTATCAGCAAAGTCATTAGGGCAGACTCCGCTCTACACGAGTGTGGCGAGGGAGACGCGACGCGCGGTGGTGCTGTCAATCTTCCAGAGCAGAGCAGGTGTAGAAGCTCTTGCGCTTTGTGCTTTCTCTCTTCTCTCTCCTCACACTTGTCTGTGTACGAGGCTCCACGCTCGAGCACCCTTCTCTCCTTCAACACACGCGACTCGGCCCTTATTGTTGGTTGTGGGAAGCAAGCCCGCATCGACGCGCACATCTCTTTTTTACTGCAAACGGGCGGGACTCCCGAGCGATACCAACACGCTGGGCACTTTGACAGTGCTCTCTAAGTAGCTGGCCAACGAGCAGGACTCGCAAAAGCACACGGCTCCCATCTACCCACCTTCTCTCTCCCTCTCTCGTTGCTGGCTTTCCCGTTTCCCCTCGAGCAGCGATTCTCCTACCCTGCACGGTACGGCCCACATACCATACTCGGTGCACATTCCCACCTCGGCAGCTTCCTCTGCAAGCTAGCGTGCATACCAGAGGGGGTGAAAATCATCGTGACGCATCACTTTTGAACATTCCCTCTCGCTGCTCTCGCCCTTTGTCCATCGCTCTCTGGCTTGTCGGAACTCGAGTGGACACGGAACACGCCAGGGACCAACCCGCGACGCCCTAACAGCTTGGCAACGACTTCGACCAGAGTAGAGCTATCCAAACAGCCTTCTCGCCCCAGCCTCACCAAACAGCAATGGCTCAGTGTGGTCTGGCGTCCCTCGGCCATGGGCCCGTGAGCAGTCACTCGCGCGTGGCGTCGGCGGAACTATGCCAGGCGCTTCCGCTAGAGCAAGAAGACAACACGGACGACAGCGGCTGCATCTGTGACGAGAGCTCGTCGACGCTGTACGGATCGTCGTCCTCTTCCTCTGCTTCCTCATACTTGGACACCCTCTCGAGCTCGCCTGTAAGGACACACAACGAAGACATCATGGGCAGACGCCACTCGCACTCGCACGCGTCTCATGCAGCAGCAGCAGCGACCACATCCCCGGTCATTGCCGCCCCGCTCAGCTTTGCTGCACCCACCACATTGCCATGGTCTGGCAAGAACACCACCTGCAGCTGGGTGAGTCTCTCTTGCTTTTGTGGTGGTCATCATATCCGTTGCTTCCTCGATCAGTACTGACGCTCGTTTACCACATTGCGCTTTCCCCTTGCATCCGCTGCCCTTTCTTATCCTGCTCGCTTGCGGTCGGTTTCAATCCTCTCTTCACTTTGGGTCTTTCGGTCTATCTGTCCCTTGTGTGCACTCGATGCTACAACGCTGGACGCTTTTGCAGTCCTCGTCAGAGTACCGCCATGCTTGCCGGTCTCCTACATCCACCTCCACACCTACCCTCGACGGCATGCCAGCATCTACAGCAGCATCAACAATGGCCACAGCATCCATCAAGGATCTCCTTCACGAGGCTATGCAATCCTCTGCCATCACCCGCTCTAATCCTGCACGTCTCATGGCCGCTCGAGCTGCTGCTGCAGCCGCTTCAGCCGACGCCACTTTGATGAGCCGCTCTAGTTCAGAGGCTAGCACAAGCTCGGCGAGCTCCATCGACACAGACGCTATCCTTGGGTCTAGCGACGACGAAGAGGAACTCGCACTTGACGACGAGTCTAGTGAACAAGAGGTCCTGGACGATAATAGCTTCAACGCACGTGACTGCCAACGCGACGAGGAGGATGACGAAACAGATGAGGACGAAGACGAGGACGAAGACAGCTACTCTACTGCGAGCTCTGACCAAGAAACGGACCCATCATCATGTCCCTCATCATCTACTTCGCTCGACTCACTCTCACTTCCTCGAGACTGCTTCCCTCGCGCCTCTGCATCAGAACTCGCTCTCGCGGCAGCGGCCGCACGCGCATCGTGCTCTTCCTCTGCTCGACGCCCGTCTGTCCTCCCACAACGGCGGCGGTCGACGCGGATAGAAGGTCCATACACTTTCCCAGCCCCAACGCCTTTGGACGAGCTCAGATCAACCGACCTCGAAGCCTCACTTCGCTTTTCAGCTCTCAGCGGGCCTTCAGGCACAGCAGATGACTTTGCAGCGTCTGCAGGCGACTCGGCGCCCCCTGCCTTTTTCCCCCTCCAACGGGTCAGCTTTGCACCTCAATTGCGCGTAAAGACACAAGGAGGCGTCCCGCTAGCTATGAGTGGGTCGAAGACCAGTGCTCCGGGTATCGCGGGCATGATGTTGGGCGTAACGGGCATGGTCGAGGTCCTCGATGCGGAGAAGTCGAAAAAGCAAGGAAGGTGAGTTACAGTTAACCTCTTCTCGCTTGTGTCCAAGGATCTTGCTGACGCTGAGCCGCTTGTGCTGACGCAGGGAGGTCGTCAAGACTCAGCGCATGATTGCAGACTTTGCAACTGATCTCACCAATGGCCTGCGGATATGGAGGCGTGATGCTTCGCCCATCGTCAAGGAGAAGCTCAAGGTCGAGCGACAATGGAGAGCAAAGTACGACATGCCCGCAGAGGACCTTGACGATCCTCGATGGGAGGAAATGCTGGCTCCGGGCACTTTTATGCTTCCTCTCAGCATGAAGATTCCGTGCTCTGACAAGTTGTGAGCTTTAAAGCACCTCAACCGCTAATAGCCAGGCACTGATTCGTATGTGATTGCAGACCTCCCTCCTTTGAATCTGCGCACTTCAGGATCCGGTATACAATGTCTCTGGCAATCTTCAGCTCCCGAAAGACAGCCGATGGCAAGCCCGAAATCCTCCATGTCCACTCGCTACCTTTCACTATCCTTCCCTCAACTTTGCCGACACCAGCTCCGCAAATTCCAATTCTTACGCACGATTCGCGCAAGAGCAGCTTCTTTGCCGGCATCACACGCGCTCTCTCGCTCGGTGGTCCAGCTCCAAATCCCAAGCCCACGGACAAGGCATGCACACACATCATCTGCCCTTCCATTCCCACTTCGAGCTACTCTCCCGGCTCGGTCATCCCAATCACACTTCGCATCGCAGACTGTCCAACAGAGCCAACGGACCTCTACATTCGCCTGTCCCTCATCCGCAAGGTCTATGTGCGAGACTCGTCATACCCGATCATGAACGAGTGGGGCCTGCCGGAAGACTTGTTCTTTGAGGAATTCTGCAAGGAGGAAGAGGAAATTGTCTCGCGATGGGGCTACGTGCCGTATGCTGCACGAGCCAAGCAAGGCGCAACACCGGGTTGCAAAGCCCAGGTGATCATTTCGGATATCACTCTGCCTGTGGGCGGTCCCAGCGGCGAGTGGAACTCGGGATACTCGTGCGCCCTCGACCTGGGCCCGACAAATTGTCCAACAATGAAGCACGGCGAGTGCTCTTGGTTCTCGTCCGCGCTCGCAAAGCGACCGCCTGCGAAGGCGGAGTATGAACGCTTTGTGCATGCTTCTGCAAGACACTATGTCAACATTGAGATTGGTTTCGCAAACGACAAGCTGGGTGACTTGCTCAAAGAGGTCGGGACATCTGTGCCGGACATGGAGATCCCGCAAGCAAACACCTTTACCTACCCCGCTGGTCCTTCGACCTCGCCAATCTGTGGGCTGTCTACGACCAATCCCTTTCCTGGATCGTCTACAGCCGCAGGCCGAAGCAAGAAGTCTCCCTCTGCGGCTTTCCAGAATGCTCCACAGCTACCGAGCTTCCCTGGCAAGCTCAAGGAGATCCTCATTCCGGTGACTATCGGCTCCGTGGCCGAGCCACAGCTGTCGTGCATCGTCAATCGCGGATCTGAGAGCCAAGCTTCCGTCATTCCTCCCTCGCCTCCTCGCAGCATGCCAGCGGCAACTGCAGAAGAGTCCGCCGATCGCGCTGCACTGGATGCAAACGAGTCGGAGACCGAAAGGCACGAGCGCGTGGGCGACGATGGAGAAGAGCCTTGGCTCTGCCCCCCGCCTTGCTACAAGACGGCCGTTTCGTCAGCACCAGCCTACGTCTAGCCTATTCCGACAACCAACATGAATCGCCTCGTACAGCTCTCGATACATGAAAGCTTTTGTCTACATATGCTATTTTTTATCTATCTTTTCATTTCCGCAAGCATGCACAATTGTCGTTATCGGAGTCAGTAGTTGAGGGGACCAGGAAAATTCAAGGATGTATCGCATAATCACTATAGGGAAATCGTGCTTTGTCTGAATCGCTAGCAAATGTCAATAGCATGCAAATGATGAACATCATATCACTCTCGTACCAAACGTTGGTTCCTTGGGTCCGCTTCTCGGCTTGCCTCTTGACCCACAAGTGCCGCATTGAAGTGGCGGGCTCGCCATTGGCACCGCCAGCATTCTCAGACCGCTTCGACGTTCTGGCGGTACTACATGCTGACAAGATGGCTGCCTTTCAACCGACTCGCCTCTCTGGCCACTAGGTCATACGCCCAAAAGGTTCCGTCTCTACCACCGATTAAGGAAGAGGATCTGGAAGAGACCTATGTCAGAGGAAGCGGTCCTGGAGGTATGCTCTATTCGATGCTATACGAGAAGTGCCGCAGTACGATGACTCCGTAATAATAGGGCAATCTATCAACAAGACGAATATATCCGTCTCCTTGCTACACAGGCCGACAGGTGCGCTAGCTGAAGCATCCTTTCCGCAGAAATTAGGATCGTTATCTTCTGACGATAGCCAACCGCAGGTATACGTGTACAATGTCATCAAACACGTTCTCGCGAATGGAATCGCAGTCTGGCTCGTAAGATCCTAAGGGAGAAAGGTAGGCTGACACAGACGGGCTCACGCGACTGGAGCTGACCTGCTGCATCACTCGCAAGTGGACCTCGCACTGAATCCTGGAGAGTCGAAGCTGGAAGCAAAGTGGACGGCAGCAGCAGCAAAGAAAGCCGCTCAAGCTCGAAAGCGCAGGCGGAAGCTGGAAGCAAAAGAGACCAAGCCAGAGTCAGACGTGTCTGAAGAAGGGTGATGAATTTGAAATACAGGATGATATGGACTCGACAATTATGCTACAAAGCGATGGAAAAGGCCTGATTTGTTTTCTGCAATGTCCGAAGTGCACCTTCACGGACTGATTTTGTGATGACGGCTGCTGGCTGGGTCTCCCTTACCAGCCCTATGCCTGTGCCAGCGTAGGTTGTCAGCCGACCTTGCACGCCCCAGCCTTTGTCTCCCTCCGCAAGAGCAGCATCGTACATCTTCTTGTTGTCTTCAAAGCGCATGCCTGCTTGTGCGTCGACATAGCTCTGATTGATGATGGCACGGCCTCCGTAGCCTGAAGGCCAATCTGTCGTTCCGCGCAATTCATCATACACACTCGATCTGACCGTAGTAATGCCTCCATCGGAAGACTCCAGGACAGCCTTTCGATACCCCGGGGCTAACACGGCTTCCTCGCTGGCTAGGTAAGCCGTTCCTAGGACGACGCCTTCTGCTCCAAGAGTCATGGCCGCGGCAGCACCCCTGCCATCGATAACGCCGCCTGCTCCTACGATCTTCGGAAAGTGCTGTTTCAGGTCTAGACGTCCCAAGGCATCGATGACCTCTGGCAGTAGAGTGATCAAGCTGCCGCCGGCCAAGGTGAGGCCGTGTCCGCCTGCGTCTGTTCCTTGCACAACCAAGACATCGGGCTGGCATAGCTGGACTAACTCCACAGCAGCTTGGACTGTGCTAATTTGAATCCAAATCGCTGTATCTGGACAGGCTTTGCGAATAGTCGTTGTCCATTCAAGCATGTCCTCGTTCGTCCTAGCGGCGAAGAACCAAATAGCGCATGGGCGGTATCTGGCGACGAGTTCTGCAGCATGCGCTAGATCTGCGCCCCAGTTGAGAAAGCCAACGCCGACTGGTAGGAGGTCGCGCGAGCGTTCAGTGACAGGCTCCAATCGCTTCTGAGCATCTTGCAGCATGCTCTCCAGGGTGCTCGTATCGTTGCCGGCACCGATGAATCCTAAGCCGCCTGGGGTGCTCCATCAGTAACATGTAAGTTAGCTGGTGTATGTTGCTTCCGAGCGCACCTGACAAGGAGACGGCACAAGCCAATTCAGCCAAGCAGATGAGCCTCATTGGCGCCACACAGATCAAAGGCTCTTTGACCCAAGGCAGCTCGCTTTTGAAGGGCATGCTGTACGTTTTCTCTCTGCAGTCGAACTCGGTGAGAGTTGTCTAACAGTGTGACTGCTCTCGTTTGCTACAGTGCTTCGGGACAGGACGGTCCGAGTCGAGCCTGGTGCGGCTCGCACACCGACTTAAATCAGCTCGGCCGGCAGCTGAAGCAGCACTTGCAGCGTCGCAATGGTTGCAGTGACCGCTACACCCTCAGATGTATTCTGGTAGTCGCTACTGTAGTAATCGCGTCACTGCGTGCAAGGACAAGTCACAAGCCAGGTGGCCGCGGGCGCCGAGGACGTGATCGCGCTTCGCCAGTACGAACAGTCAGGAAGCACCTGTGCATTGTAGCCAGCCTTGCCTGTGCTCTCACACGCTCTACAGCAATCTTCGTAGCAACAATGTCCAACAGCATCCGCCAGTGGAGGACCAAGCAGAATGGCCTGGAAAACTTGGAACTTGCGACGGCGGAAATGCCGACTTCGTTGGGCGAAGAGGAGGTTCTGGTAGAAATCAAGGCTGTCTCTCTCAATTACCGGGACGCCGAAGGTGAGTGACAACGAAAGTGTTTTGGAAGAAATAGCGTTCTGACAGTCGGTCCTAGTCATTCAGGGCTTGTACAACCATCACAAAACCTCGGATACTTCCATGTCCGTAGTGCCGTGCGCCGACATGTGTGGCGTAGTCGTACAAGTCGGCTCGTCGTCTTCAGGACAGCCTTGGAAGAAAGGAGACCGCGTTCTATCCATCTTCAACCAGTCTCACTTGACTGGCCAAATCTCCGCCGAGGATATGAAGTCTGGCCTGGGACTCCCCCTGCCAGGCGTTTTGGCGACACATCGCGTGTTTCCTGCTTCCGGCCTTATCAAGGCGCCGGAGAATATGAACGATGAGGAGGCGAGCACTCTCGCAATTGCTGCCACGACAGCTTGGATGGCGATAAATGGGACCCGCCCCATAGGTCAACCAGTCGACGGCAAGGGTCAGGTTGTCCTCTTGCAGGGCACTGGCGGTGTTTCGATGGCAGGTCTACAAATAGCTGTAGCCAGTGGAGCCACAAGTAGGTTTGGGCCATCTCAAATATAGACTCCAGTCGTTGCGCTGAGTCGCCTGCCTAGCCATCGTCACTTCTTCGTCGGATGAGAAGCTACAAAGAGCCAAAAAGCTGGGTGCCACGCATCTCATCAACTACAAGACCAACGAGAAATGGGAGGAGAAAGTCATGGAACTCACCAAAGATCGTGGTGCTGATCTGATTCTCGAGTGTGGAGGCGCCAAGACCCTGCGAAAATCTTTCGACTGCATTGCTTTTGGCGGTACGATTGTGGCTATTGGCTATCTCTCCGGTAAGGAGGATGAGCCCAGCGATCGCTTGAACGCCAACGTGCTGGCTTTGAGGAGGACCGTGACCTTGCGAGGAGTCATCAATGGACCCAAAGATCGCTTCGAGGAGGCATGCGAGTTCTACGTCAAGCACGATATTCATCCTGTGATCGACAAGGTGTTCCCATTCGAGAAAGCCAACGAGTCGCTCAAGTATCTCTGGAGCGGCGGACATTTCGGTAAAATTGTTGTCAAAGTCTAGGTTCTCGTTTGTTGAGAAGGCGAAACGAAGCCGAAGAGTGTGGTAATACGTAAGGTGTAGCGCTGCGAGGTTATTGCGGTCGCACTTGAAGATAATTGTCCCCTCCGTGATACGCTGTCGGCCGTACTGCCATTTGCGAGGCTGATAGCGACATGACCAGGACTTGCTCACAGGTCAAGTGGTTGCAGTTCACGAGACCAGCTGTTTGGTGCCGCGGGATGCTGAAGGATGTCCGCAGCCGCGCCGGTGTATTATGTCTGGACAGCATCTGTACTGTCGCTTCCCGACTCTTCGCTGCCATCGCGGCAAGTTTGTGTAGCTATGACAAAGTCTTGTAAATGTGCGAAAATTGAAAAAGAAGCTTGGCCCATCTGTACCAAACCCGTTATCTTATCTGTTTCGGAGGTCTGAGGGTCTCTGTTCGACAGAAAGGTATTTCGGAGCAATGGGTCCCTTCCTCTTAGGAGCGCGTGGAGGTTTCGGCGTGAGGGCAGCCTCGCCCAGTATCTGTGCGAAGCGTTTTGCATCTACCCAGACGCGCGAAGAGTCCTTCTCATCCTGCGCTTGAGCGGCCGCTGCCTGAGCTTCTACCAGGAGACTTTGGGCGTTGGCTTTTGCGCAGGCGTCCGTCCATTCGTCGATTGATATGTGTCCCACTTTGCCGTACGCATGGAGTTCGCGCATTGTCTTCTTTAGCCTGCAGAAGCGCACGTGCTGTCAGCCCTGCAGCAAATTGGCCAGCGAGAGCGAGCGAGACGTACAATTTCACGGACCGCACGAGATGCTCTGGGTTTGGTGGGTTCGTTGTGCCCGATACGATTGTCCCATCTCTCCTGAGCCTCCATGGACGATAGCCAGGGTGTTGCCGAGCTGCTTCTGGCGCCGGAGCCTCCATTGCCAGGCATGCGCGGTGCAAGCGATGCGTTGTGCTCGGCCCATCGCGCTCCAAGACGTGCAAGGCGACCTGCGAGGCCAGAGAGAACGGTCGCACCATCTCAAATGTTGTCCCGAATCGCCGATAAGCTTTGTCGTGTCGAGACGAAACTCGTTCGATACAAAAAACGGCTTGGACCTTGCGCTCGATCACGCTCGACCAGTCGACAGCAATTCGGCTGTCTGCACTTGGTTTTGCTGAAGCAGCGAGCGCACTGTAGTCCCATCTGTGCCCTGACTGAACCATCCCTTCTTGAATTATGGCTGCGCCTCCTCCGCGCGTGATATACCGCCCAAAGCCCAGCGCGACCTCTGGTAGAAGCCTCTCGGTCAAAAGCCTCCTCACCACCGGCCTCATACTTGGAATCCTGCTGGTCGCCTTCTCCATCCTCGACTCCATCAAAGTGACTCCCATTACAGAGCTTGCACATAACGATATCTAGCTGACTTAGTTGAATGCAGGAACGCTTTTACATCTTTGACAAGGACGAGCTTCGACAGCTTCAGTTGCAAGCTTTGGACAAGCATGGCAATAATACACGCGCCGTAGTCGATGACATAGTGCAGAACCTACGCAAGACAAAGCCTAGCTGGGCAATCTCTGCCAAAGAAGAATGGGTATGCTCTCCCCCGAAAGCCTGGCTTGCACGTGCATCCTGCTCATCTGCTCACCCTGGTCCTCTCTTTTAGATGTTCAATAATGCAGGCGGCGCCATGGGTGGCATGTACATCATCCACGCCAGTCTTACTGAATATCTCATCATATTTGGCACGCCCATCGGCACAGAGGGTCATACTGGCCGACATACGGCAGATGACTACTTCCATATCCTCCATGGAGAGCAAACTGCGTACGCTTTGGGTGGTTTCGAAAAGGAGGTCAGTGAACGCCAAAGAACAAAACCTAATTTGTTGATAGCTAATTATCTTCATATTCAGTCATACCCTGCAGGCACCGTCCACCACCTTCGCCGGGGCCAGATCAAGCAATACAAAATTCACGAGGGCGCGTGGGCTATGGAGTATGCAGTCGGTACGTTAGAATCAATGCACCAAGCATTGAAATCTTATATTGACGATCTTCGATGTCATGCAGGCTGGATTCCGCCTATGCTATTCTTTGGCTTTGCCGACCTTGTTTCGTCCACATTGGACATCCCGACAGCCTGGATCACAGTGCGCGTGACTGGCACAGAGATGATCAAGAATTTGTTGCACGGAAAGCTGTAGATGACTCTGTATCAGCATAACATCCAGGCTGTTAGAGCAAGCAGTATTTCAAAAGCCTTCGTGCGGGATTGCCACAGGAGCACGTGAAGTAGGTTGTGCGCGAGGCGCTTGCTGGTTCGCCTTGCATCAATGTACCGGTAGGCTTTTGGCAGCCGGAAATGTCGCGGCCTTCGCCCAAGCTCCGTTTGAATAGTCCATCGCCGTCTACTCCTGCTACACCGCGCGGCGCAACACCAGCGCTTTCTCCTCTCGCCTCACCCGCGACCCCATCGCGCTCCGGTCCGCCAGAAACCACCTTTCAGCGGACTTTTCGCGGCATACTCAAGAACTTTACGGCAATACACAGCAACTGGCTTGCGCTCTGTGACAGATTCGACGACACCGCTTTGCGCATCTGCAAGCTAGCGACTCCAGCGTCAACCGTGTGAGCTCAAGTCAGGGTGATCGCGGCAGTTGCTGAAGAAGAGCCTCTTTGCGCAGGGGACTTGAAGCTGGACAGGGCAAGTTGAACAGTACAAGAAACACAGTTAAGCAAGATGAACCCCTAGAGAAGGAGCAGATCGCTCTCCTGGGCATCTTCGACAAATTGGTCGGGTCGTTTCATGCATGCACCGAGGTCGCGCTGGGACTCACGTGCGTTTGCCGGTATACAGGAACAACAGCTCGGACACCTAAAGAGAAATGCTAGCACAGCCGAAGAGCTGTTGCAAGAAATGAGCCAGCGCAAAGGATTCGAAGCTGCCTTTGCTGACCCGCTTTTTCTTACTTGGCCTCTGGCTAGACTCGGTTAGTGATACCTTTGACCTGTCAAACCATCCTACGAGATCTAACGGTAAATTTGGTGCCTACTTCATTTGCAGTCGACAACACGGTCTCCTTTTCACGGTCATACACACTGCAAATCATATCTTTAAGGAAGACCCTAAGCCACCTCATATCACTGTCGGATGTGATTCTTGATAGCAATGGAATGGTCGCTACACCATCAAGAAGTTTCGATGCTTCATTTCGACAAGAACTCCTCGAGATCTGTATTGTCGAGGCAGGTGACTCCCTTCCGAACCGGTAATGCCTACGAAGAGGGAGGGAAGTCCCGCGGGAGCGGCTTCTGCAGTCACATATATCCATCGTGCATGCCGAAGAGGGGAGTTGCCGAACGCACCGGACTGAGATGTTCGCACACAAAAGCTGGAAGTACAGTATCGATCGACTCGCCGCCATCATCGACTGCGCTACCAGCGGGACAGCATCTGTTCCTGTCGGCTTTCAGCAAGTCACGAACCCGTTTGAAGGGACACCTTGATACAGCATATCCAGCTAATTCCAGCGTCTGAATGCGTTTCCTATGCTCTGAAGAAGCCCCGTCACAAATGGCCGCAAAGCGTGCAACCAAGGTCACCAAGGTCACCCACGAAGTGTACCGGTACCTTCGACAAATTGCAGTACGTCTTGGCTTGCACAAAAGGGATGAGAGCGCTTCGAGGGACCAGAGTGTCAGCCCTCACTCACTACAATGGACAATGTTTCTGTGTATTGCTTGCGAAGTAATGCAAAGAGACATCAAGCAGGACTTTTCTTGCCACCTCTACTGTGACGTCCGCCCCTCGTCTCGAATGCCAGTGTGGTTCTTACCTCCCTCACAAAGCATTGCCTGCCACATTATGCATGAGCACCTTCACAGGTGCCGTCATCCTTCAGGCAGCAGACAACATATTTGCGCAATTGAAGGCGAGCCTCAACACCAGGCTCTGGGCTTCCGAGGTCATTAGCTAACAGCTGCTGCCGGGCGTGATCAGGTCATTAACGAGGCTCTCAGTCAGTGAGCGCTATCCTACAAAGCTGGGCGCAGCTTATATGATCATCTGGAGCAAGTCAGCCATGCACACGCCTATGTCGCTTACCTCAATCAGCAAAGGAATCTCCTGGCAGTCGTCGGCCGCCTAAACGGGGCCTCTTCAACGACAATCAGGCAGCGGACGCTAGAGCGCGTCAATGGACAGCTATCGGAAGCTGTCACTGCCATGCAAGAAGATCTGTGTGTCTGAATCGATCGTGGTATGTCATCCTGCCGTAGCTGATATCATTGGGAGCCGCAGATTGCAGATGGCGAACCTGATACAACAAGCATCCCTCTTACCTCGGTCGCAAATAAGCCCTCAAGAGTCCGAACGTATTAATGCATATGTGCAGGCACATCGTCAAGATATGACGCGCAAGCAGAGCCTGGTCGAATCGACTACCAGTGGTTTGGCACCTGGCGCTTCAGGCCTGTCCGCTGAAGACTGGCTTGTCGCAATGAAGGAGCCTATGCAGCACAAAGCAACCGAAATCCATGAGATGGACGAGCTCGCGGCAGCATTGGGCAGCTGGTAGAGGAGCAAGTCACTGAATGTATGAAGCAGTGACTTGCGAAGACGCCCATCTACTTTACAACAACAAGGAACGTTGCACTACCTCTGGTACTCCTTCGCGTGTCTGCGCTGCAAAAGTGTCACTTCTACATTCCCCGGCCCGACTTCGCCTCATGCAATATCCGCAGACAGGCACATATTGTTCGTCGTAGCGGCCTCGGCCTGGCAAATGTTCTACTACAATAAAGTCAGCTTTTGTCCCGCCCATATGATGTGCCACTGCGAGACTTGCCAATTCGTCTCGCTTGCCCAGCTTGCTCGCGTCATCTATCGACGACCCGAGCTGCAAGTACTCGGCCACGAGGACACGAATTATCTTTGCCCAGACCTGAATAGTGGGCAGATCTAGTGCTGATGCGTTGTCGGCTAAGGTATGCCATACTCCCGGAAAGCTTTTTGCGCAATCTGATCAGTGCACTGGTACGCAGCGTGAAGATGCAACTTTGCTGCTTACGGGACTGGTATGATGTGTAAGATAGGCACACCGCGACGCAAGAATGGCAGATGATCATCTTCGATGTGACCCCCATAGACTTCCAGGGTGTTCTTTCGCTTTACGAAAAAGCTTCGGCTTTTTTGCGAGCCTGACCCCTTCACACTTTGCGTTGCCCACTGCTCGCCTGAGACGTCCTTCCACAAATGTCCTGCTTCGCCTAACCGATTCTCAGCATCGACCATTGCATCGTATAGCCAGCCAGTCTCTTGGAAGAAGTTCCGGATGACGGGGTTTGCTGCTCCAAGTAGATCAAGCAGGATGAAGTCGCTTATTTCAGCGATCGCTGATCGCTGAGGAGAGGTGGGCGAAGGTGTTCGCGACGGTGAAGACCACAAGTCCGCAAGGTGTCTGACAACGGCGGCATCAGCAAGCCGCTTGACATAATAGGAAGATGACCGTTGATCCCACCTCGCACCGTATATCGAGTCGGTGCTCGTCCATTGCTTGAAAGCTTCCTCGCCGTCGAAGAAAACGAACTGCAAGGTAGTGCCGCCAGTTGAAGGCTGTGTTGAAGGACTTTGTGGACCGGTCATTGCGGCATCTAGAAGCGGTGTGAGCGCGCTAGCAACTTCGAGCATGATTGCGCACGGAACAGCGGAGTCTGTAGCACCGACGAAGCCATTCTGGGGAGGTCCAACAAAGTACTTGCTATCTGTATGAGCAGCAACGACGAGCTTGCGCTGCGCCATGGGATTATGCGTAAAGACGAGATTCGTGAACTCTTTTTCGCCATATGGTGTATCAGCAGTGAAGACATCTTCGAACTTCTCCCAGGTAGAAAACGGATCTCCAGACGGGGAAGCTGGCTTCGAGGACAAGCTTGCGAAATGTTTGCGAATGAGATTGTGCACGTCCGTTAGGTTTTGAGAGCCAGGCGGGCGTGGAATCAAGATCTTGGCTAGCAGACTGGTCGGATTGTGGTAATCTAGAATAGCATCGGAGACGTCGTTGGGTAGAGTCGTGGCCAGCGTTTGCAAGTCTTCGTCCTCTAATGGGGTATAGTCGCGTGCTTTGTGCCAGAATGCGTGCGTTGACAGAGTCAAGCCGATCAAGGCGAATATGAGATAGCGGAGGAGGATGGGAGCCATGATGTGTTGCGATGCCCCGAAACCACCAGGCTGACTATTTCGAACGGTAATGTATGCCTTTTGAGCCCAATGGCTATGCCACTATACCCTGTGGCTCCTCCCTCGTCCGTTCGTAGCTTTAGAGCGCGTTTCGCGTCATCCTACTGCAGCTTTCTTGTCCTTGTCTCAATGGGCTTGCCCATGCGCGATGGGGACCTACTCGCCAGTGACTGCTATACGCGACTCGGAGGACTGAAAGCGTGGCTAGCCGCCAACGATGTCCGACTCTCGCCAGGTCTGGAAATTCGTTCGGTGCCAAGCGACGCCTGTCACGAACGGCCCTTCGGCACAGCTGGCGGCGACGATTGCAGCTATAGCATTGGCTATGGCATCTTCGCAGAAGCAGACTATTCTGATGGTGACATTCTAGCCGTGATCCCAAAAGACGCCATCCTGAGCAGGCGAACATGTGCTCTCTCGCACTCCTCTTTATTTCAGCGGCTATGCGACCATATCACAGAAGAGACGCCACAGCAAGCCGGCGTGCGGATGCTCACAGTGGCAGTAGCAAACGAAATACTGCTAGAGAACTCATCCAGATGGTACGACTACCTTCAGAGCATGCCAAAAGCCGCCTTCAAGGACCTGCCGATCTTCTGGGAAGACGATGAAATACTCGCCTGGATGGCAAATACCGACATATCGGCATGCCTTGCAGAGCAGCGTTGCACACCAGTAAGTCACTCAAACGGAGGAAGGCCGTAACCTGATATCCATGCTGATGGCTCTGTATCACTGTAAAGGCAGACCTAGCATGGTTTCTCGACACCCACGCTATACCTTTTCTGCGCAGTTGCTTTCCGCAAGTCTCCCATGACACGCTGTGTCATGCATGCCGGCTATCGTTTAGTTTGGTGCTATCTCGCGCCTTCTACGTCGATAATTACCATGATTTGAGCCTGGTCCCGCTCGCCGATGTCTTCAACCATCACTTCGAGTCACAAGCCATTCTTCAGACCGACGACATCGTCTGTCCAACGTGCGGATCCAGTGACGAATGTCAGCATGACCTCTCAGCATCCGCCGAATCAAGACCTAGTCCTCAAGCAGGCTCGTCGCCCTTACTACCCGAAGACTGTGCTGCCATTGAGATGGTAGCCACGAGCAACGGACACGCTGGTGATGAAGTCTTCAATACCTACGGTCCCCTGGACAACGCGACGCTCCTTGTCAATTATGGCTTTGTGCTGGACGCCAACAGTGACGATAAAGTACGATGGTACCATGCATCTTTGCTGCTGGAACAATGTGGCATTACCGACACTTTCCGGGATGAGGTAGTTGCGCGATGGCGCAAGGAGCTGAGAAACGAGCAAAGAGTAGCTCCAGCAGAATTCGAAGATCGCGTATCAGATGAGTATGTTCCAGCTGCGCACGTACGCAAAGACTGCGATCTGCTGTTTATCGATGCAGACGGCAATGCCTCGTACTACATATGGCGACTAGTCGTTCTGTCGCTGCGGCTCACGGCTCCAGACGAGTCGAGAGACGCTCCTGTGGCAGTGGCACCGGTATATGCAGAAAAGGAAGTTGTCCCGCGCATCATAGCTGTCTGTCGTGCCCGGATTGCGGCTTTGAAGAGCGCTGCCACTCCACTCGACGAGCTCTTCGATCTTGTGCAGGCAAGTCAGCTGCTTCCCGACCCACTTAGCTCGTCGCACCTGACTGAGAGCTTGATTGTATTCAGAGCGTATCACCATTACATATGCGACTAGCCATTCAGCGCAACATTGACGAGCGACTATTGCTGGAGACCTGCATTGCTAAGTGGTCAGAGGAGGATGCAGTGGAATCGTAGAATTTACATATAGATCCTGTAATGCTTAGGATAATGCGTGCTACTGTAAAGTGTACCAGCGGACTGTGCTTCTGCTTGACTGGTCACGCCAGAGAATCGCGTATATGGCGCGGTGGCGGCCCTCTGCAATAAGAAGGTGCAGTAGCTACGCTGAACTCCAACCACATCACGGATCTCAGCCTCAGCATGACCAGCTTTCCTGCCCTTCAACCTCATATACAGACCTTGTGGGCACCCTCGGCCATCTTTGAGGCAGGCAACCCGAGGCAGCGGCAGCCACTCTCACTCTATGCAACGCGCGAGTCAGCCAATACAAGCAAGCAAGAAGCGCGCAGGCGTCGCCAGGAGCATGCAGAGTATTCTGCACGGCGCGATCTGGTCAATGTCCTGCGCGGAACTACCACTCGGATGGTCTGGGACTATCAAGCAGAAGCAGCTACACTGAGTGACGAAGAACAAGAATATGAGGCACACGTGAATCAAGGGAGCCTCAAGGCTAGCCATAGGCGGAAAGCTGACAGCTCCTTTTGCGCGCTCAGCTCGAAAGCATACGTACACATGGCTTCTCTTGGATGGTGCCGGAAGGCAAGCAATTCAATCAAGAAGCCGAGGCCGATGTGAGTCCTCATATTGCCACACTGGCGACAGGAAGCTCTGACAACGCCAGTGATACGAACTGCTGGTATTTCTAGGACGAAGCTATAAACGAGGAGGCTCGGGTTGCGGCAGCAGCTGCTGCTGCGCAAGCACAGCGAGACGCCAATGCAGCCGAAGCTGAAACCAATGACACGACACGCTCGAGTCGAAGGCGGCAGTCTCGTCGACGGAACAGAACGCGGCCTCGAACCAGCGGTACCGGTGCAGAAACCAGAAACTCTCGCAGTGGACCGCGCTCAAGTGGAGCTTCTGGATCTGGCAGACCATCCAACAGCCGGGATCGCATTTCTGCGGCCCCTCCAAGAGCTTCAACTGGCCGGTATAGCATATCATCATCTAATGGCGGTAATATCGCGAGCGTGCCTCTCCCACGGTATGGAGTGCCATCGACTTCCAGCGTAATGTCGCGGGCTGGGCGAAGCTCTGGTGGACTCTCTGGAGCGGGTGCGGAAGCAGATGAACGAGATCTCGACGCAGAGATCCCAGATGCAGACGAAGATCAGTACGGAAACGACGAAGACGAAGACCCGGCCGATGCTGTGCAGCACCTCGATGAGGACGATGATCTGTTCACTGATGCTGAGCAGGACGAAAGTGATACGTCGAACCATGGGAGGGGAAGGAGACTGCAAAACGCTGCCTTCGAGCCTGCCAGCCCGACAGCATCAGATGCCGATGAGATAGAAAATCGCGAGAATGAGGACAGTACCGACATGGAAGTTAGCAGTTAGCATTCAGAAGCTATGGAGATGACGGGCATTGCCCCGCCAAGCATGTAACGACGTTGGCTCTGCTGACTGCTGAAACCTAATATACAACACCCGGTCGTAAACTGCAACTTCGTTCATTGCAGCAGAAAGTCCCACAGTCCATGACTGTCTTTGAAATCATGATGAACAACACTTATGAGCCAGCGATTCTTGTTGATGTCGGACAGAAGAGCTCTTGTCGGGCTGCTGAGCGGGTACAGATGTTGCCATTCCGTCCAGATAGAGAATGCCTCCTCCTGCCAAGCCGAAAGATCAAGCCAACAACGTCAAATTAATATGTGTCTTCTGATGCGGTCGAGTTGTGTACACACCTTCCACGCCGTAAAGGACATTTCCTCGATCAGAGTCGTCGTCACAATCTCCTTGCCTGGGAAGATACCCCAAGTCACGGCATTGGCATCTCCAGCCTGCATGTTCGTGATGAGGCTCTTGCTCTCGCTTTCTGCATTTGCGGCGTAAAAGGTGATCTTTCGTCTATTTGTTGATTTTTCCACCTCGGCAGCCTTTTGCTGGATCCACTGAACATCTTCGTAAGTGCAGAAGAACTCGACGAAAGCTTTTTGGAAGACATAGCCGCCCGCAGGTCCGAAGCCATAAACCCCGTCGTCACTAGGCGCACCATCTACCGCAGGCTGACTGCCTACTGTCCACCAATGTTTTTGTCTGCTAAGAGCCACCAAATGTGGGAGAATGGCGTTCGTTTCGCTACGCAATGGCTCGTCGCTCCAAGGGATGATTTTCAAGTCGCTCTGAAGATACCGGACGAACAGATCTGAGATATCGGCATTACTCGTAGGAGCACCCCAATGTTGAATCGCTTGAGACGGTGTCAATTTGAGCGAAACTCCCCAGCCATCTAGATCACCGTAGGCTGGTGACCTTGCATCTCCAAACCGTCCATTGGGAAACTCATCCCACGAGGATGGTGAATCGGTAAGGCGCCTTAAATCGCTGCTGCGCATTGCACTCAGACGGGGCGGTTGGCTGTTACCGTTTGGTTCCGCTTGTTCAGAGGCCCCATCCACGATGCGTTTTCGCTATCAGAACATTAGATTCATTATTCTTGTCATGCACAGGCAAAAGGAAGCGACACACCTGCTTAGGTGCTGTGGGAGAAATCCAGTCCAATCCCTCCAGTATCCGCTGCACACTCTTCTCGAGGTTCAGAGTGCAGAAGTGAAAGCCGCGCACGCCTGAGCTCCAGAGACTTTGAATCATATCGATCGCGAGCTCGACGCCGTAGTCTTTCACAGCGAGATCGTCGCCCTGGGAAGGTATTTTTTCATCAGCTTCAGAACTTGCCAGCTGGTCGACAGTGGTGGTATGCATAGTCACCTTGATAGGCTCGAGTCTCTGGACCACTTCGTCCGGAATGAAGGTCCGGCACATGTGAGTGATACGACTGAAGCCCTGGAATGTCTGGATTGGCATGATACCAGGTAGGACAGGTATCGTCAAGCCACTAGCTTTCGCATCTCGCAGCCATCGATCAAAGCACTCGGAATCGTAGAAGAGTTGCGTGACGACAAAGTCTGCACCAGCCTTTTGCTTCTCCAGCAAATATTGCGTATCGACTTGCTTGTCACTTGAGTCGCAGTGCCCTTCTGGATAGCCTGCAACGCCAATGCAGAAGTAATCGCCATGCTGCTCGCGAATATATCGCACGAGATCGCTGCCGTGCTGGAATTGAGGATCTGAGGCTACCCAATACTCTTCTCCTCTTGGAGCGTCACCTCGAAGAGCCAAAATGTTCTGGATGCCAAAGGCTTTGAGTGTCTGTCGTACGAACAGGTGGCGAAAGTTCGGCAATGCAAGCGGAAAAGGTCAGTCAAGTCCGCCTGCGTTGTATATGCGGGGAAAGAGACCTACATTCAGAGTCTCGTCTAATTTTGACCGTTGCATATTTGTGCATGTCAAATGTACGCATATCTCGACTCCAAGATCTTTGGCCGCTTTGGCCAAGTCCAAGCTCTTTTCTGCTGTTGTACCGCCAGCCGACCATGTAACGTGTACCCAAGAGGGATGTAGCGTGGATATCATGCGCTCTACTCGCGCTAGAAGATTTGCGGTGCCCTGTGAGGTCTTTGGCGGGAAGATCTGCATGCAGGATGAATTGGTCAGTTCTAGTCACGCCAGCACCTGGCCGGCAAGTGGCTGCTGCTCAATTGCGCACCTCGAAAGTGTAGTAGGGAGCATCGTCATCGGACCTAGATGCTATTATGTCTGTGGCCTTCATGGTCGGATGCTTGCGTCAAGCGCAGTGAAGGCTTGTGGAATACAGTGCAGGCAGTCTGGCAAGAGGCAAAGGTTCGGGCAGATGGACGGGCGGCGGAGATACATCGTTACAATGGGTATTTTGCCATTATGACTTTCGCGCAGCCAGCACGTATTCACAACGCGACATACCGACGCGTTACGCATTGGAACTGGCTGGCGAGAGCCCCAGAATGGCGCATTGTGGTCATTCCCTGCGCGACTCTCTCGATCATCTCGGATTCTCGGTGCAAGCGCTGACACATATCATTTGAGCTGGGCTCTGCAAGAATGCGTTCCACGCTGACCGATGAGCCGTACTGCATGTATGAGCATTAACGTCGGTGCAATGTAGAGCTGGGGTGTCCTGCAAAAGCGGTCCTGCGCATTTACCCACTTGGGCGAATGGCTGATCTCTTGTGGCGTTCTTCGAGTGTCAGGTCAGGCACGTCTAGACCTCAACAAGCACACCTCTTTCAAGTGTCAACTATCGCAGATCCACCTTAATGGCCGACATAGAGAGAGACTCGCGTGCTAGCACGTCTGCGGAAGCTCGCACCGCCCAGGACAATGCTGCAGCTGCCAGTGCAGGCGACGCCGATGTTTCGACAGACTCGCCCATACAGGAGGCCTCCGAGCCAGCTGCCTCGCAGGCATCCACCTCTGCGGCAGCCGTCACTACGACTTCTTCTGCGTCAAGAGCATCTACAGATGTCCCCCGCAGCCCCTCTGCCGCGACTCAGCCTCCAGCAAGGTCTACACCCGTGACTTCGGACTTTGCCCACGCCGCGTTGCGCAAGTTCAAGCTGGTATTTCTGGGAGAGCAGAGCGGTAAGTGCTGAGGCAGCTTGACAAATTGTGTTTGTAGCTGACGCCCGCGCGCTATATGTCTCGTGAAATGTGTGTCGTAGTCGGCAAGACCAGTCTGATCACGCGCTTCAGTGAGTCCACTCTGTAGTGTCTCCGGCCAAGGCAGCTCCCTAATACAGAGGCCCGCTCTTGCTCTAGTGTATGACACTTTCGACAATACCTATCAGGCCACCATCGGCATCGACTTCCTTTCAAAGACCATGTACCTGGAAGACCGCACGGTCCGGCTGCAGCTCTGGGATACTGCAGGTCAAGAGCGCTTCAGGTCTCTCATCCCAAGCTACATTCGAGACTCGAGCGTAGCTGTCGTCGTCTACGATATCACGAACCGACAAAGTTTTATCAACACAACAAAGTGGGTGGACGATGTCAGAGCGGAGCGTGGCAACGACGTTATCATTGTTCTGGTCGGCAACAAGACTGACTTGTCAGACAAGAGGTGGGTCATCTGCTTGTACGCATCATTCTCCTTGAGCGCATGTCTAATTGTTACCCTCTGCGTTACTCGCGTGACAGACAAGTCACTCCGGAAGAGGCTGAGAAGAAGGCAAAGGAACTGAATGTTATGTTCATCGAGACATCAGCCAAGGCCGGTCACAATGTGAAGACGTTATTCCGACGTATTGCACAAGCTCTTCCAGGGATGGAGCGAGAGGAGACTACAGCACAGAACCAGAGTGAGTGTCTATGCGATTGTCTTTACCAATGTGTGCACCATCTCTAACACCAGTCTCTTCTGTGCTACCACCGTGCACCTGTCCAGTGATTGACGTCAGCGTCGCTCCACAGAATGGCAACGAGGAGAGTAAAGGATGTGCCTGTTAGCCTTTGCAAAACTTCTGCCTTTCATCTGCCTCTTTTCGCGCAATTGCATCTCCGTTTTCGTTTTCGTAATGCCTTAGTAGCCGTCAGACCTGGCTTGGCAGCTGGACCCCAGTATTCTTCTAGCAAACACGATGAATTTGTGTTTCACGATGATTGGATCTGGATGCTTTTGCAAAAGGGGGCCTCTGGGGAACTGTTCGCATTTGCCACCGATTGTCGCTTTGAGCCTGCAAGGCGTTTTGTGCAGCTCTTGTTCGTCAAAGCACAACCGGCCTGAACCTCGTCAACAAGATGGCCACGACCCTCAGTGCCCTCCTGCCACCTGCACTGCACACGGAGGAGCAACATGCATCCGCTTCGTCTGCTAGAAAGCAGGAGCGTGAGCTAGCGACAAAGTCGGCGCAATTGTCGCTCGTCTCGCAGCGCGGCAAAGCACCACCGTACGGCCAGAGGAAGGGATGGCTGCCTGGCAAACAGGAGGACTATGGCGATGGAGGCGCCTAGTGAGTGCTCGCTATGCTTCTCACCGGCTGCGGCAGCAGCCTAGTGCAGCGTATCTGACAGGTCTCATATTGCTGCAGTCCCGAGTGCCATCGAGCTCAATATCCACTTGAGCTTGGCAAGAAGAGAACAGTGAGCGGCCTCAAGTTGCCAATGTGTGTTTCTGTCATACTAACATACTCGTTGGCGCTCACAGACCAACTCCAACACGCTCGCGCTCCAAGTTGATCAGGATGGCAAGATCAGATAGTAAGCAGGCAAGGTTTTGAACAGGCCGCAAACATCGGCTGACCGCAAGGCGTCTGCAGTGATTCTATTGCTCAACAGGGACATAGAGAGGGTCGACATGTACAGTCCTCGTTCAAGGCTCTGGTACCGCTCGCTAAGCGGACAGATGTCAAGAACAGCGAGATGGAGCGCCCAAGCGAGGAAGACGTGGCCAACACCACCTCGCGCACTCAGGCCGCGCTGGAAAAGCTCCTGAGCGGCAAGATCAAATCTGCCAACCCAAAAAATGTCAACAATCAGCAACAGAATGCCAGCTATGTGCGCTACACGCCGAATGACGACTCGAAACAGCGTTTAATCAAGATGGTCGATGTCGTGGAAGATCCGCTTGAACCTCCCAGATTCAAAGCCAAGAAGATTCCCAAAGGGCCTCCTTCTCCCCCTGCACCTATCATGCGGTCTCCTCCTCGTAAGATTACCGCTCAGGACCAGAAGGATTGGATGATCCCGCCCTGTGTTTCCAACTGGAAGAACAACAAGGGTTATACTATTCCTTTGGATAAGCGTCTCGCTGCAGACGGCCGCGGTCTTCAAGACGTGAGCTCCAGGATATCCTGCAAATGACCAAGGCTGACATATCTCTGATGAAACCACAGATACATATAAATGACCGCTTCGCGCAGTTTTCAGAATCACTCTACGTGGCGGATCGTCACGCTCGAGAAGAGGTTCGGTCTCGGGCTCAATTGCAGCAGCGCATTGCCGAGAAGCAGAAAGAAGACAAAGAAGAGCATCTTCGCTTGCTGGCTCAGCGAGCACGAGACGAGAGGGCGGGTATCGCAGCTCCATCTACCTCGGGCGCGAGCAGACTTTCCGGACCTGCTGGCGCAGCGGCTGTCACGTACGGCACAGACGACGAGGAATCAGACGGCGAAGTAGCCCCAAGACAAGCTGCGAGGGCTGGCTCTACGCCAGTGCGCGCTCAAAGCGCAGGCAGTGATGAAGAGGACGATGGGGAGACGGAGGAGGACCGGCGGGCGGCCAAGGAGCGAGAAGTCATGCGAAGGGAGCGACGCCAGGAGCGAGAGCGCGAACTGCGCATGTCTAACATGGGCACGGAACAGCGTGCTCGAGTTCTTGCACGTGCACAGAACAGAGACATCTCCGAGAAGGTTGCTCTCGGCTTGGCCAAGCCTACAATGTCAAAGGAATCGATGCTGGACTCACGGCTGTTCAATCAAGAACAGCTGTCCCATTCGTTCGGCGACGACGACTCGTACAATCTTTACGACCGGCCCCTGTTCTCGGGTGCCTCGGCTGCCGCTGCCATCTACAAGCGTGGTGATGGTGGGGACGAGGACGATGGCCTCGCTGGCACCGCTGAAGGCATCGAGAGCTCCATGAAGAATGACCGCTTCGGCCTTGGCCAGAGCAAATTTGAGGGATCCAACCTGCAATCCGTTCGCGATGGACCGGTTCAATTCGAAAAGGACACCCAAATGACAAGCACAAGCGCAACAGCGGATCCTTTCGGTGTCAATGCCTTCCTTGACGAGGCCAAGAAGGCGGCACCCAAGAAACACGGTCTAGATACTCGTGGAGGAGAGGAGCGTGCAGGAAAGCGAGCGAGGGACTAGCCCTCCTTGCTGGTTGATATTTCTTCTTGAACTTGTGATGAGTACGCATAGACATTGATGTATGATGCGTCGAATTTGGGCACGTGCTCGTGGTGTGTTGAAAGGAATCCGTCTACTAGTGCGCCAGAGTGACAAGTCTTTGACAGTAACGTCCGGCGACATAGGTATGCCGCTCGTACGGTCCTGGGCTGGATTGTTGGGGCGCGATGTGGCTTTGACGTGCGAGTTGCGTCTGCGTCAGGCTTCAATGCGCCACCGATTTGCCTGCACCGCAGCACTCGACAAATACTGACGCATCTCGCTCAAAGATCCTTCTTCACGCGTCCGCACGCAACAACGGCAAGCCTGATATCAATGTACATGCTGAGCACGTCAAATCATGGGCCTGAACGCGCATGTGGAGCCTGAATCCGTACGCGACGGTGATGTTCGAGCCTTGGCAAGCCGCTTCGAGGCGCTCGCTGCATCCGCAAGTGACAATGGCTCAGCAAGACGCCAGAGGGCACCAAAGCTCGATGAACCACTTGCAACATCCCACGTCAGCCCTGGAGCGCACTCGAATGGGCCGTCGAGGACTCCCACCAACCCACAAAACTTGGACTTCCAAATCCAGTCAGCAGCTGCAGGGCGTGTAGTGTCAAGAAAAGCCAGCAAGGCAGGCCTCGAGGAGGTATCCGAGGCGTCCGAATCTGTGAAGCTGTCCAAAGAGACACAGGATATTCGTGACGAGTATGTAGAGGCTTCCATCCGTCAGGTCGCCCCAAGGCCTTCTTCAGCAACCATGCTGTCAGACATCAGTCGCAAGGCACCGCCAGCCGTTCCGTTCAGCTCAAGGCCAGCCATGGCACCTTCGCCTGCACCCTCATTCACATATAGCCTTTCATCACCGTCTGAAAGCTTCGATGCACGCCTAGAACAGCCATCTGAGTCTCAGCCAGCTCGTCGCACAAGAACGCCACCACCTATTCCTGCTTCGAGGCGCTCCCGACCTACGACTCCTTCAACACCATCGCAAGAGAAGATCTTGAGCAATGGTTCATCTGTCATGGATGATTCTGAACAAGGCACCCTGCAATCTGGCATCAGCGTTTCATCGCTTGCCGCGAAGTTTGGACAGTCCCCCAATGCCTCTCCTCCACGGCAACCTTCACTTGGTCGCGCCGTGAATGCTTTCGACGACGATGTTGCAAAGTCGACACTCAGCGCATCGACAGCGCTTCAGTCTGCGACCAAAGGCGAGGTCACAGATTCTCTGCCTTACCCACAGCGCGCGCAAAATGCAACCTGGACCAAGACAGAAAGCAAGCCTCTTCCTTCCACTTCCAATGTAGCTTCCACTACTCACTTGTTAGATCGACCACCACCACCTGTACCAACTTCCCGCCCCATACATACTGGAATAGCAAGCACGTTGCTGGATAGCGTGGCGCGCACAAGCGCATCTCAGTCTGTCCCTGCTTCCCTCCGATCTTCACCAACGCCTCCAGCTCTGCCTCTACGCACCAGGTCCGGCTCACAAAGCTTAGCCGTTCCTGACCAGGCCAAGGATGAGCCCTCCGTTGCCCTCGATGTTCCGCCGCTGCCCCGCCGCACTATCGACGTGTCAAGTCGCCCTAGAGCAAATACCACCAGCAATGCCAGACCTCGGTCGGCTGGCTCGACACTCCCAAATATGCGCCGCGAACCAGTTGCTACCGCACGCAACGCTGAGGTTGCAATGGATGCTAGCTATGACATGCCGCCACCCCCGATACGACAAGTACAGAACGGAGAATCCCGCCCTGTATCTTCAGAACGTAGTCTGGGCGTCCACGGTCATCAGTTTCCCGCGCATGTCGCTGAGGGTACCCTCGACTCGGAGACATCATCTGAAGCCGAAGATGATAGTTCAGAAGCCAAAAAGTATATTACCGAGATGCCAGACGCATCATTCGCGAATCGACGGCCGCCCCGCATAGCGCCAGAGAGGAAGTTGTACCCTAGCCACACTGTCAATGACTACGCCCTTCATGGACGCTACGCCGTATCTGCGTCTACCCATCTACGCGTCTGGGACACGTGGTCGGGCGAAACGACACGCATCATCGGCATGCCGAATGAACACAAGGTCACTGCTGTGGCTTTCGTCTATACAGAACAAGGGCGAGGCCTGGACGGCCAAGTGGTGTGGGCAGGAACAAAGGACGGGCTACTTTTTCAAGCAGACATAGGACTTGGAAAGATCCTCGAAACGAATCACACAGCACACTCACAGCCGATTGTAGGCATATATCTGACGGACGAATGCCATGTAGTCACAGTCTGCGAGGGCGGCAAGATGCAGATGTGGAGCGCTGCAGAAAATACATGCCCCAAGCTTTCATCAATACCCCGAACACAACGACTTGGCGACAAGACTTGTTTCGTACAAGGGTTGGGAACGCAACTGTGGACAAGTAGCGGACCTTCAAGACATGCATCATCATCTTCTGCGGCAGCTAGATCTCCTGCAATAAGAGTTTACCAAATGTCGATAGAAGGATCTATCAATACTGCTGTCCGGACCGTGTATCTGCCTGATACTGGTGTACAGACAGGCGCGGTCATGTCAGCTGGGGTGATACCGTCACAGCCTAATCTCGTGTATTTGGCACATGAGTCGGGCCACATCTCGGTTTGGGAGAAAGAGGAACTGCGGTGTCTGAACGTGGTCAAAGCGTCTCCCTACGCCATCACCGTCGTCGCGGGGGTCAACGATCTGCTGTGGACAGGCAATCGTGAAGGAGTGATCTCAGTGTACGACACTGCTCACACGCCATGGAAGGTAGCAAAAGTCTGGAAGGCCTCGGAAGAGCCGGTTATCGGCCTGCAAGTTGATCTCGCTACCCTGGCTACTGTCAGTAGGCCTCTTTGACATACTAGGCACTTATAGCTAATTTGATGCCCTCTGCAGCTGGACAAGTTGCATGTGGCAAGTTATGGCAGGGAAAATCTTGTGGTGTGGGATGGACTTCTGGAAATCGACTGGCTCGAGCACTGTATGATCAAACGAGAATCGGAGTACTCTACATACCGGGATGCCAAGATTCTTCTCTGTTCTTGGAACATCGACTCAGCGAAGCCTGCTGACCTGCAGGGAGACGCCCCCAGCATAGACTTCCTGAATTCCGCGTTGCAATCGAGTCTGGTCTGCGCAACATCTAGTGCTGCACCTCCGGACGTGATAGTATTTGGTCTTCAAGAGGTTGTAGACCTCGAAGACAAAAAGGTCACCGCCAGTCAGTAATCTTTTCTGTCTCCATCAAGTTGGGCGAACTTTCCTGACGAATGCTTGACACTCGTTAGAAACGGTCCTGTTGGGCCGCAAGAAAGCAGATGCTTTGTTCCATGACCAGGTGTCGCACCAATACATGCGCTGGCACGATCGACTTGTACAGGCCGTTCGGACGGGCATGCCGACAGAAAGTCCCTACACATTGTTGCACGCCGAGAACTTGGTCGGCGTACGTGATTGTACATCTTCTTCCAGCGAAATTAGCTAACAGAGTCTTCGCACAGTTGCAAAGTCTCATCTTTGTAAGAAACACTGAGTTGCCTAACATCAGTGACGCAGCCCGAGTGTCCGTTAAGACGGGGCTGGGCGGCAGATATGGCAACAAAGGCGCCATTTTGTCCAGACTTGTCATCGACGACACATCTATCTGTTTTGTCAACTGCCATCTTGCTGTAGGTTCTAGTCTCTAGTCTCGAGGCCCACAGACTGAGAAGCAGTTCCTGCAGGCCGGACAGAGAGCTACGCGGCAGCGTAACAAAGATCTCATCGACATTCTTGAGAACAAGTCAGCTTTCCTACAACCCTCCGGCGCAGCCCCCGGCGTGTATATTGGAGGTAGCGGTCAAACCGTTTTCGAACACGAGATCTGCTTCCTGTCGTAAGTCTATCAAGCAGTAACGTTGGACCCCGCTAATCCGCACGCCTGCAGAGGCGATCTTAATTACCGCATTGATTTGACTCGGAGCATTGTCAAAGCAAATATCAGATCGCAGAACATTAATCTTCTTCTAGAGCACGATCAACTCCTGAAAGAAATGCGAAACAACCAAGCTTTCAGGCTGCGCAGTTTTCGAGAAGCAGACATTGCATTCAATCCAACTTATAAATTCGATCGGTGAGCGCAACTTCTCTGTGTATGCGTGCAGTGGCTGAGCTGAGTGTATGGTTATCAGCGGTACCAATGACTACGACAGCTCAGCCAAAGAGCGCATACCTGCCTGGTGTGACCGCATACTATATCGTGTGCATGATCCGCACCTGCAGCAGAATCGCATTCGTCCTATAGAGTACCGTTCGTGGCCGGCCACTGTCAGCGACCATAAACCAATCACCGGCATCTTCATGGTGCGCATCAAGAAAATGGACCCAAAAACGCGACAAGAAGTCTGGGCCGACGCGGAAAAGGCCTGGGAAAATCGTGCCCGGGACGCTTTATACGATGCGAAGCGATTTCATGGACTCTGCTCTTAGATAGGCAATCCACTTCGGACGTAGTAGGCAATGACCCTATTCGATTTTGTAGCATTTCAACCACTCTGTCGTGTAGCTACTTGTGCGGTCAGAGTATTCAGATAACCCTGAATGACGATTGTGCATTGCCGGGTACAGTGAACATTTGCGGATGCTTGGCTAGATCATCAGTGACGCGAGTACGCTCTCTCGTGATCTCAGGCTTCTGACAATCCGTGCGCGCGTAAGCGAAGAAGGCTTCCGACCCAAATCATCGATCTAGAATGAGGCGGCCGTTAGCGACGCATTTAGAGCATCATCCAAGGGTTGACGTGGTACTCACAGAATTCATGTGTCTCGTCATTTCGCTTAACTACCTGTTTCCACGCCTCCTCAAAATCGCTTGGTAGGATAACATAGCGATTCTTGCGCACGGCTGAACGGAGTATAGATTATTTCAGAATCACGGTTGCATAAGAAGACAGTGGATAGTGTTCACGTACCTTGCAAACCAGCGGCTTGGCAAATGCTCGTAATCTCGGCACTGGATAGCTTGTCCGGTCGAGAGACGTAGTCTTCAAGATCGACATCGGGACTAAGGCTCATCTTGGAGACGATGGTTTGGAAAATGAGTCGCTTTTCGCGACGATTCGGCAGGGGAAATTCGATCTTCCTGTCCAAACGACCTGGGCGTAGGAGGGCCGGGTCTAACGTGTCCGCTCGGTTGGTCGCCATGATAACCTGTTTTGGAGAATCTTTCAGCATACAAAACAGCTCTTCAGTTTTAAAACAAGCCCTTACCTTTACGTTGCTTTCCTGATCAAACCCGTCCATTTGGTTGAGAAGCTCTAAAAGAATGCGTTGAACCTCGCGATCTGCTCCCGTTTGTGCATCGAAGCGTTTTGTCGCAATCGCATCAACCTCATCGATGAAGATGATTGCAGGTGCGTTTTCTCTAGCTAAGCGGAAAACATCTCGAACCATTCGAGGACCTTCACCGAGATACTTTTGCACAAACTCGGAGCCAACGACCCTAATGAAGGCGGCAGTAGTGTGATGGGCGACTGCTTTGACAAGCATGGTCTTGCCCGTACCTGTGCGCAGCCCAGATGGTGATCAGCCATGCAGCTGGATGAAATGCCCACACCGGTAGACACGCACCTGGTGGACCGTACAATAGTACGCCTCTTGGAGGGTCGATGCCGATTTGCTTGTAAAGGTCAAATTGTACCAGGGGCAATTCTACAGCCTCTCGAATCTCTTGCTTCTGCATGTCCAGGCCGCCGATATCTGTGTACTTGACATCTGGGCGGTCCTCCGTGCCCAGACTGATACGAAAAACCAAACATGAGAATCGCCAATGTGGGTAGCCTGTGTTTCACGGCAGCACTCACACGCTGATACTGGAGTCGGCTTCTGGTGGCAAGACATCGACGAGACTGTTGGAGTGCCTGTACAGCGCTACAGAGCTGGATGGCTTCAAGAGCTCTCTATCGATGGTAGAGAGGATTCTGACGACATAGTTCGAACCGGTAGTCGAGCCCACAATACCAGTGTGCTGGTCGATAGGCTCCAAGAATTGGCCGATGACGAGCGGAACACTCTGTATGCGTTTGACCTCTTCCTGGGCGCGTAGCAATTCGCGCTTCAAGTTCTTCTGCTCGTCTTTAATGTACTCTTCTTGCAGCTCGAGAAACTCGAGGTGCCTTTGTAGCTTCTTGTGCTTGATGAACAGGTCATCCTCGCTCAGAACGCTCTTGGCGAGCGAGGCTTTCTCTGCAAGCTCGACAGGACTGGGGTCCTTGTAGCACATGTCAAGAAGTATCAGTGAACTATACACCTTGCCTGTAGCTTCGCACGAGACCATGTCCTGCTGTCTCGTATAGGCGATGAGGTAGCAGGACTCGTTGCCTAGTCAGGCGGGCCTGGTCGGCCAAGACTCACGAGCGCGCTAGTCGATGCTTGCGATATGCCAATCTCTTCCATGGTGAGCTATGAGCCTGCGAGACTATGTTCGCCGTGGCCCTCGGTTGTGCACTGACAAACCCCAATGTTCCTGGTGATCACCGCTCCAAGCGCCGCGTCACCTCCAACGGCAGCCTTCTGCAGGCTAGCGGTGCAGCAGACACAGCATCTCTCAGCACACAGCCATAACACGGTATCACAGTCATTACTGGAAGGCTCATCTCGCAGCAAGAGACTTGTCCGGCTAACATATCCAATTCCAGTGGCGTGAGGCCTGCGTACGCGGCTTTCGTGGGACCAACAGCTGGCGAAGGCACGCGTCAATGCTAAGCAAAGCACGTAAGCGCGATTCAGAGATACTCAGGTCGAACAAGGCGCGTCAACGGTATGGAAACACTGTTTGCTTGCAATTCGAAGTCAACACCACCTGGCCTTTTCTAGGCGTTTGCTCTAACAGCTGACATGTTCTTTGAGAGACTGCTGGTTTCAGCCAGTCTTAATCGGCATACAGATCTTCCTCGTCCGCATTGTTGTCCCCAAAGGCAGCACCGCCAGTCCCTGACCCTGCAACAGCATCTGCGTCTGGGAATTTGAAGCTGCCTCCGAAGCCTCGGCTCTGTTGCATATTCTGCGCAAACAGCTCGTACCGACGGATGTCCTGGTCGTTGACGGACCTTCGTGCAAATTGCATAGCCTCTTCGAAGTGTGCCTTGGTGATCTCTGGCACAGGGTCAGCCTCCTCTGTGTCCATCTCTTCGGGAAGCTCCTCGCCAGCTTCCTCGGCCTTGCGCTCGAGCTCCTTGCGTTCGCGAATGCGCGTCATGTCGGCTTCAATGGACTGCCTAATGGCCAACTTCGCCGCTCGTTGGCAAATTTCGGTAAGATCTGCACCAGAGAAGCCGTGCGTGTTCTTCGCCAGGTAGGTGAGATCGACCTCGGGCGCAATAGGCGACTTCTTGAGGGCAGCCTTGAGAATGGAAACTCGTCCAAGCTCATCGGGTAGAGGAATGTAGATGAGCTGGTCAAGACGACCAGGTCGGAGAAGTGCGCCATCAATCTGATCTGGCCTGTTCGTTGCACCAATAATGAAAATGTTCTTCTTCGAGTTCATACCGTCCATCTCAGTGAGAAGCTGATTGATGACACGGTCTGCTGCACCGCCTGCATCACCGCTCGAACCGCCTCCTCGAGACTTAGCGATCGAATCCAGCTCGTCGAAGAACATCACACAAGGAGCTGCAGCGCGCGCCTTGTCAAAGACGTCTCGCACATTGGCCTCGGACTCTCCGAACCACATCGTGAGGAGCTCGGGACCCTGCAATCATGGAATCATTAGACAAGCGTGACTCTAGGACTGTAGACGCTCGTCTTACCTTGATAGAGATGAAGTTCGCTTGCGATTCATTCGCGATAGCCTTGGCCAATAGTGTCTTACCCGTACCCGGCGGACCGTAGAATAGAACACCCTTTGAAGGTGACATGCCGTACTTGAGGAACTTCTCTGGGTGCTCCACAGGATACTGGATGGTCTCCTGCAGCTCGATCTTGACCTTGTCCAAACCGCCAATGTCGTCCCAGGTAACGTTTGGCACTTCCACGACGGTTTCGCGCAGGGCAGATGGGTTGGACACTCCGAGCGCGAAGCGGAAGTTCTCCATAGTGACGCCAAGAGAGTCGAGGACTTCTGCGTCAATGGTGTCCTCATCGAGATCAATGAGATCCATCTGTCAAAAAAGACAATGTTCAGGCATGAACAACAGCTTAAGCAACGAGGGAACGAGAAAACCTCACCTTTTCTCGAATCTGCTGCATAGCTGCCTCAGAGCACAGCGAAGCTACATCTGAACCAACATAACCATGGGTCTCGGCAGCAATCTTTTCCAGGTCAACATCGTCTGAAACCTTCATGTTCTTGGTGTGGATGCGAAGAATTTCAAGACGACCGGTTGCATCAGGCACACCGATATCAACCTCTCTGTCGAAACGTCCGAAACGACGAAGAGCGGGATCGATGGAGTTGGGTCGATTCGTGGCGGCCATGACGACCACGTTCGACCGGGCTTTAAGGCCGTCCATGAGTGTGAGGAGCTGAGAGACGACACGGCGCTCGACTTCACCGTTGGTCTTCTCTCGCTTAGGTGCAATGGAGTCGATTTCGTCAATGAAAATGATGGCTGGTGCGTTCTTTTCCGCCTCTTCGAAAGCTTTGCGAAGGTTGGATTCGGATTCCTGCACAAGAGGCACACATTAGCTTGAATTATAGGAAAAGGTAGTCCGAAAGACGTACTCCAGCCATCTTTGACATGATTTCGGGACCATTGATGAGGAAGAAGAAGGCGCCAGTCTCGTTGGCCACCGCTCGCGCCATAAGGGTCTTTCCGGTTCCTGGCGGGCCGAACATCAGCACACCTCTCGGTGGCTTAATGCCAATACTCTTGAAGAGTTGGGGATGGCGTAGAGGAAGCTCGACCATCTCTCGAATCTGGGCCATCTGCTTTCGGCAACCGCCAATGTCATCGTATCCAACTTCGTTGAGATTCGCCTCTTCGTCTTCACGCTTTAGCGGCTCTCCGTCGGCGTGTATGACCGTATCTTGCGCTACAATGCAGTACTCTGCCGGATCGGTTTCCACCACCTTGAATTCGACGGCTCGACCAGCGCCACGCACGATGAAAGTATCGCCTTTGCGCACGGGACGGTAAGCTGGCAACGCAGATGTAAAAGGTAAGCTGCGAGTCGGTGGATGCAGGCTTTTGGACACTCACATTCGTCAAAGTAGGGCTTCAGGAAGACTTCGAAAATGTTGCCAGTCAGGCCTGTTAGTCGGGGTTGAAACGATGGGAAGGGTAAGCAATGTCGTGCGTATGCCTGGAAATGAAATCACTTGTAGACTGACCTTCTATGCTGTCATCGAAGGGGAGAATTTGCACACGCTTGCCATACTTGATATCGTGGCAAGGGTGGACTGTCGTGGCGTCGCCAAGCTTGACTCGCAGGTTGTTCCTCGCAACTATAAGCAGAATAGCAAGTCAGACCGCGTATTCCGCTATCGAGACCAGATATGCATACCCTTGTTCATCTGGATCTTGCCCTCGTCCACGTTCTCATCGGTCAGCACGATTAGGACTGTGTCCTTGCGCTTCTTGCCCTTGCAGATGATGGTGTCGCCTTTGAAGAGGGCCAGTGCCTCAAGCGTAGCCTCGTTGACGTAGGCAACTGATTGAAATACGAATTTGGCCCGCATACAAGCGTCAGGGAGCAGGTCGTCAGCCTCTCGAACGAGCGCCCTTTGTCGAGCGTGATGCCCACGCCAGGTACGCGCAATCGCCGAGGACGTGTGCTCGCCATGTCAACTCACCAGAACTATCATCCTCGCTGCGGTCATCGACAATGAGCTTGTTGGGGCTGTGGAAGAAATGTCGCCTCAGTAAGAGCTGATTGAGCGACAACTACGTCTGCTGTGACCACGTACCTCTTCTTCTGACGGAGGATGGCAGTGGCAGTCTCTTCCTCACGGACAGCCTGCGAGGGATCAGCAGCCATGATGCTACTTGTGATGGGTGTATGGAGGTGTGGGAGTCTGTCGATGTCTCGTCAACACCTTGCAGAGGAATTGGAATGACGGTGACGACGCTCCCTTCACGATCAAGTGGTGGGCGAGGGTCACCGCCACCAACGAGGTGATTTACACCTTGACGTTCTACCACCTTCGATAGAGCGGATCGGCCTAGCTGCAGCTCGGACATGCACCCAGACTATACAAGCTGGTTGTAGATGAAAGATCAGTCTCGTCTATTCTTCTTTGGCTCAAGCAAATGCGCAAACTGGCGTCATTGAACGCTCGCTCCTACGACCACGACGTAAATCGCCTTCAACTCTGGACAGACACTGCTGACATTACAGCTTAACATGCTCGCGGTGTGCGACACTCTTGATTGCTATCATGGAACTGTTGGTCTACAGGTTGACCGCAAAAGCAATCTACCACTCGTGCTTGAAATAAATCGGCAACTTTATCTCTTCCTCCCGTCGTACATTTTCTGGGTTGGGTGGGCTTGTGAACCAGGCTCAACAATGGCAGTATGGAAGGCATGTTCTTTATACGCTTCATCTTGCTGTGCTGACGCAAACTTCCGCTTTGACAAAGCTGGAGCAGCACACAAACGTCGGATAGTGCTTGAACGTGCGGACAGACGCGATTGAAGTGGCTTTGTTGCCTCTTGATTTCTCCTCTTTGGTACGACAAAACGTCGCCTCCTTTTCTTCCACACTTGACTAGCCCTGAGAGCGGAGCGAGACGATGACAGCTGCTTCCCCTCTTCCGCTTGCTGCCCTTGAGGTCAGTACTCTTAAAGCTGCGTGGCAGGCATGTGTCCTTAGGCGCGGACCTGCCGGCAAGAAAGTGTACAGTGCACAACGGTGGTTCAAGGATCTTATCATGCTCGACTTCTAGCTCATCTGAATATTCGCACTGCCTCCGACAGGTCACACGGCGCTCTTGGTTCGTATTGCGAAGCGACGAAATAGAGCCATCGAGCAAAGCACCGGATCAACATAACGCGCGCTAGATGTACCAAAGGATGTACCGTCCATGAGGACTCGGGTGATATTCTGGAAAGACATTGTAACAGCTAGGTTGATCTTTCAGGCGTGCACCACAGTACATGACGGTGTTAGAGTCTCAAATTGTAGGTCACGGCATCATAAATTCTGACTATGCCTTTAGTATGCCTCGCGTACTGCTAGCTATCCATGCTTGCTGTATCTAAGAGCACGACCTTAACCGGCGCATCACTTTCAGAGCATCTGTCAATTTGCCACGCGCTGAAGAACGCGCCAGGCCGCTGGACATTTGCCCCGTAAGCAGGTACCAATTGCAAGATATCTGCATGGATACGGCCAGCGATGGTAAAAGCTCGGTAACGAAGACACCGCGATGGCCTCCCTCCTCTCTGTTCTCCTAGTAGCCTCCTCTGCAAGTGGTTCACGCTTGCTATTCTCATATCCGCCAAACCCGGCTGCAACACCGCGTGTGCAGAGACCGCTGTACGGCAAGTCTGCGAGTGCGCACGGTGTGAGATCGACCGAAATACCTATCTCCGACGAGGAGGAGGACGAGGAGGATGAGCTATCCTCTACGTCTTCTGGGGAGGATGTCTTTGGGTCCCGTTTCATTCGTGGCGAATCCTCATCAAGCAGTAGTTCCGAGGACGAAGACGATTTGCAGGATGAATACGATACCCGAGAACTGAGAGAACGCGACTCATATAAGGTACACCTCGGTCTTGATACCGATGTCCTGGGGGATCTGCTTTGCCCGCGCAAAGCGCTCTGCAATCAGCGTTTCGAAATGGTCATCAACCACCTTGCCTTCATTGCACATCCTGCTAGCGCTTCCAAGGCACCGCGAGCGGCCAACAGTTCACGATACGCAAGATCGCACAACGACTCGCCATTCCTGTCGGAGGACGAAGAGGATGGCAACCATACATTGCAACGCCGGCGCGACAAGCACAAAGGTGGATCTGGTGGCCAAACTACTCTAACACAAAGTGAGGACCGAGGACGTTCGGCGCCAGCGTCTGCTTTCAGTTCGCGCCGTACGTCACGCTCAATGCCGAATCGTCCATCCAATATCAAGACTTCGCGAGAATCGTCACGATCTCGAGGTCAGGCAGGCCCGTTTGAAGGCAACACCCACCCGATGCTGCCACATACCAATTCTTCGGCGAGCGATCCTTTGCAGCAGAAGCAGTCTTTGCGAACCAAACTTTCTGGTGGACATTCGAATCTCGCAATGTCCATGTCGAACGTATCAGATACCCTGTCAGGCATTGCCTCTACTCCTAGCGGACCCTTACCTTCGGCTGTGTCATCTGCAGCATCACCCAACTCCCCGTCAGAACTGGAATCTTGGGCGATTGTCCTCGTCATTGACTCACCTCCCGAGCAGCATCTGTCGTATCATCTGGGCATCTACTACCGAGACGTCATTGTGCCGTTGATGGCAGCTCTCAAATACGAAGAGAGGAAGAGTAGCTACGTGCGAGCAGAAGCCGCCAAGATCGCTTCATTCAGAGAGAAATCTATGGAGTCAGGTGAGCCGAACATCAGTATATAACACCGAGCTCTGCCAACGCTGGTCGAACAGGCGCCCCTTTCACGACCCACATTGAAGCATTGTGCGAAGAATCAGGCTTATGCGAGCAACTCGCCAAGTTATACAATGATCTGAAGCGTGAAGGTCTAGCCGACCTGACTTTCAACGACGATATTGACATGTCAGTCTTGCTGCACGCCGAATTGTTCACGGAGACCGCGTTGGATGTACACGGTCGCGATCCTATATCACAACCACTGCCTTCGCATCGGACAGGCCGCAAGGGCTCGGAGATCAGTAGACAAGCGCTATCACTGAAGCAAAGACAGGCCACCACGGCGTACGAGACTCGCCGCTTAGATCTCGCGCGTCTGACTACGCAGGTAACGGGCGGGTTGCTCGAGGGCCGGGCTGTACACGTCGATATAGCCCCGTGGCAAGCATTGCTCCCTCTGCAAGACGTTGGCGATTTACTCCAGCAGGTCGACGGGGAAAGCCTATTGACTCGATTTCTGGAGATCATGTCTCCGACGTGAGTGGTCCTGGTAATGAGCTCAATCTGAGTATAGAAGGGCTGACACATGCTCACAATGATAGTCTTACTTTTCACGAGTACGAGACACTGCTAGATGCGGACAGTCATAGCATTATCGAAATCGCTGAACATCTGATATACTGGCGTAAAGCTCGCCTAACGGACCCGGTCACTTTGAAGTCTATTTATGCACCAGCCAGGCCCGCGAATTCTGGAACTGTTCGAAGGTAAGCTATGGTGTGCTCTTCTATTAACACGCTGCATAAATGCTGACAAGGCAGGTGCCAGCCTCGCCGTCTATGCAGCCGAATTTTCGGCCGCGTATCCTGAATTGCAATCTCTTCCTTCCATTTATGCGAGCTTGTACCACCCTCAGCCACTCGACTCTCTTCTCGCGCCTGGTCACAAACTCAGGTCGACGTATCTCGATTGTCTAGCTTGGCTGATGCGACACCGCCTACTTCGTCAAATGCGAATGTTCATAAATCTTGTCGCAACACCTGAAATCAAGCGCGCTGCTTATGAAAAAGAAGAGGCAAAGCAACACACTAAGACTGGCTCGGATATTTCATTGCCTGAAGACGAGAAGAACAACAGCCTCTCTGAGCAGACTGCAGGCAGTCAAGATGAGAGCAAGGACATCCGGACCTCGCCAGGACCTGACTCTTCAATCAACGATTCGCATTTCACGATGTCATCATCGTCTTCGTCATACGGTAACCGTAATGTGCCCAACTACAGCCGAGAGGATATGCTATCGTCTAGTGCAACTCGCAGTCCTCTGCCAAGGAGCTTTCCAACCAATTATCCGTATATCTCTGCAGCTTCAGCTGCCTTCGCCGCTAAGCCGACCAAGTCGAGGTTGCACAGCGGCAGCGCCGGCCCTTCTGCAGCGAACCGGGATCGTCAAGTCTACCTGGCTTCCCTGGGCGCACCATCTATCATCACAAATCCAGCTGAGCCCACTTCAGAAGAAGAGCTGTGGATCGGAGAAATCATTGCTACTGTGGAAGCGGAGAAGGGTGCACAGACAACGCAGACTTTCCAGCGGTAAGTGGTATATCTTGTGCGCCGCGTCGCTCGCGCTTTGTTGATCTCTGACGTTCTTCCGGACCATCGATGTGTCTACCGCTCCCTCTTCCTCTTCCCCTGTTACTCGTCCATCGTACATACAGGATACTGCCGTATGTCGATGGCTCACATCATTTGGACGAGATTCTTTATCGCAGTGGCCTTTCGAGAAGGAGTCTACGAGATCTTCTTGCCCATTATGAAGGCTTCCTCGTATCCTTCATACAGTGAAGACATCGGATCCGCTCAGCAGCAATGCATAGCACCGAGATCAGTGGAAATGCACCATTTGGGTACGCTTCATTCTGCTCTCTGTCAGATCTGGCAATACAAGCCGCAGGAATAGACCCCGAACACATTCTGACTGGTTTGCATCCAACCGGTCATGCCGCTACAAAGGTCATAGGAAAATTCGCCGTTGCGCGCTCTGGAATAATTGAACTAAAGTCATTATTTTAACCTGTATTGAGCCGCGAGAGGGCGCCTGCTATCATACTGGAACCACCGTCCGACGCCGTTCGTACACCTGCGTCTGAGTACTTGGGCCGATGCTACCGCGATTGCAAGTAGAGCACGTTCCATTCAACCGCTGGCCAACGGGCCAGGCCGATGTTATCGATTGTTCCGACATTGCCCCGATCGCCGTCACTTGTCTCAGGTGAAGTGGTTGTCCTGCTGGTGGCAAATTTGATTGCAACCCTATCATATGTTGAAGACCGCGCAACGAAGTGAGCGAAGAGGGCAGCGATAAAGGAAAAGCCGAGAGCTCCTGCGGTACAAGAAAGCCAGCCAGCTGCCCTGAAGCGCCAGAAGTTTGCCCATCAACGCGCGCGGAGCAGATCATGCGCGAGATCAAGAGCGTTAAGCTGTCGGGTTGCGGTAAGTTTCAAGGTTCGGCATATGGCGGCACACTACACCTACACTGCGCGCAGCTGGTCTCTCTCTGACCACTTTCAAACAACCCACTGCAGGTCTGCAGCTGCATTCGACCGTCAGGATCCGCGAATTGTAGTTCGCTTCTTCAGCAACCCTATCTGTAAGTCATTTGCAGCTGTCTGGCATATCACTGCTGGACGCAACGAGACTATTGTGAGCAAGAACCACAGGGCTAATGGGTGTCCTCTTCTACCGCTGCAGGAGTCGAGCGGTCGCTGAACATCAGCCTCCGGAGCGCCGTAAAGGTCCTTACTGGAACCTCGACTCCCAGGGTGGCTTACGCCAGCACCGTATTTCCTACTTCTGGCTTGCGCTTTTTCCTCCGTTCCAGAGCTATACGTATCGTAAATATTTGGCGCCTGCTCTCGCTGCACGTCGAGCACAATATTCGCCGCAGCAGCGTGAGCCCCCTATTTACGCGAGGCCAGAGTGGGCCTGCTCTGTCACCACCGGTCAGCCGCACATTCAGCGCTTGCACCGTTCTCGGTCCGTCTCAACCCTTCTTTACCTCTTCGACCCAAACGACAACAAGCACAAGCCTTTGTGCAGCCGACCAACTCAACTTGCACGGTCCGGTCTCGTTTCGATGTCTCTTCATTGAGGACTGAGAGAAACGCGCACTCCGCTCTCCGCGGCCGATCACTTCTACCCCAATAAGGATCTATACCGCGAGACAGAGCGACTACAGGACATTGGAGCCGTCTTTCTCAGCGTAGGATTCCAATACTTGCGACATAGCTAGTGCCAAAGCCTTACCTACTCAACGCAACTATTCGCTTGGCGCACGTGCGCCGACCATCACGATGAAAATGCCCTTGCGCAAAGAAGCAAGCGGAGATACCACCTTCTTCAGTCTCAAACGCCGTAAAAGCACAGAGGAGCACGACTCTGCACAAGAACAGCGTCGGCGCATCACCATAGCATGCGTTCGCTGTCGACACCGGTAAGGAGGCTTGTAGATGCCGCTAGCCATCCACGTGCTGGTTCCTGATACACACATTCTTTACATACTGCGGTTCTCAGGAAAATTAGATGCGATGGCTCGGACCCTTGTACCAAGTGCAATGCTGCCGGCATCACATGTGAATATTTTGCAGTTACAAAGTAAGTTCCTTGTGCGGCATCATGAATAAGGGATGCGGCATTGTGTGTGCTTACCACATCTACGTTGCACAAACAGAGAAGAGAATCAAGCTGCCAGAGAAAAGAAGGCCATTGCCAAAGCGAGTCGAGCAAAGACGCTTCGATTTCCCACGACATTCGGTTTATCTCCAGACAAATCGAAACAATATAAAAAGAAGCCTACGAAACCTCGTACCTTGGCCGTCGAGGCCGCACCTCTGTACGAACGCGGGTTTCGTGCTCAGCACGTACAATCACCCTTGGGCTTGCGCGACGGAAACGCTCAAAAACTGCCCTCACCCAGACCACAGTCCGTTCATTCGAGTGTGGATTACACGAACAGTGAACACGACGAAGGGAACAGTATATCCGGGACACCGTCTGCTTATTTCGGCAGTCTCTCGTCATCTACGACGTCTTTGTCAAGCAGTATATACGACTCAGCGCAAGGGTATGATGAGCCGACCGCCTATGCTCCAGTTTCGGACGTGTTCGTGAATCAGCCACCCCGACAGCATTTATCGAATCATCTCAACTGCCCCAGCCTTCAAAACCTGCAGAGCAGCTATGCTCCAATGGTGGAGCAGAGCTGCCACCCAAGCTCCTTCTCTTCGAGGCCCTATAATGACCATTACCACTGGAATGGCCATACTTCAATTCAGGCAGCGCCCGACGCGCCCTCTGGACTCTGCCTTTACCTTGCCGACGAAAAACCGTCATATTCCCCATCACTTAGCCAATACACCCCGCCTTTATCCCACTCGTTGCTCGGACACATCTCCGTGCCGAAGCCTCCTTACACTACCACTGGCGCGCCTGTCTACCAAGGTCCAATAGACTGGAGTAGTCGTCCCTTGGGACCATATTCACCTGCGAATAGTTCTGTACCTCCACAGAGGATCGATCAAGACATGACCGGCGGGCTTGGCTATTACTCGCAGACTGTACGACTGGATCAGATTTATACTGCCAATGCGGCTTCGGCTTCGTGACCACTTTCATGCTGTAGCACAACATTTAGCAATATATCGAGCATCGCTCTAGAGCACAAATCAGGCCACCTGTGTCATCGTGTACGAGTGCCTATACATGAAGTCGCACTCGGGGTGAAAGGTTTGGCACTTGCTGTGTAGAGCGAATGCCGTATCGGAAAAGATTTCTGTAGTTCCACTTGATTGCATCGACATATATGCCACGTGTCACTGCGACGATTCTTATAGCAGTATTTCAAGCTGGCTTTTGCTTTTGCATCAAAATTACTGGTCTTTCCGTTGACTTCCCTCGGCATTCATCTTTTTGAGCTCCCGCTCGTATGTCCAATGCGCATAAGTCTGTGCGCCTTGGAACAAGACTACGCCAACCAGAAGGGCGATTATGAGGTTGTTCGAGGCACAGGTAAGGCTTAGTACCTCGAACCTGAGGCGGTCGTCCAAAGGCGGAGGGATCTCGCGCGCAATCTCTTCAGGTACCATGTCTCTGTTCAGCCATCGACGAAGGCGGCCCCCGAAAGCAAGTTGTTGCTCAATGATGGGTTGCCTAGCTAGTATCCGGAGATTCGGTATTGTCACAGAGGCGTATAGGGCTATTGCAGCCACCACCAGAGCTTGAAACGCGCGGGGGAAGCAAACAGGAGTAAGATGGGATGTTTGCGGCGATGATGAATGGCAATGCTCACCCAAGCTGGAGCCATCAAAGAAGAGATTTGTCTCCTGCCACTTTGCGACCTTGGCGCACAACGCTAGTACGCATACGGCGACCTGTTGCAAGAAGCCAGGAAGTCAGCCACAATAAGACAGCTGTATCCAGTGGCTCTGCTTACCATGCCGTGAAGCAGGGCAGAGACAGCTCCTGGAGCCTTGTACAGGGTCAGATAATAGCGTTCTGCTCTGTCAAGGTCATCCTTATTCCAGTCGCTGCTGTACAGCAGAGGCCAGTCGGCGTTGCCGAGCCCGGACAGCAAAACACCTGAACCAGTATGCGTCAGCGGTGCAGGCAGCAGGCCAATCAAGCTGGCGAACCTAGCATAAAGCAGCATGTCGTAATGATGGCTGCTGTCTTGAAGCTCATGTTGGTAGTCCTTGCTACCGTCCGTCCCGTGGCCTAAGAGCAAGAGAGGCTGGTTTGTCTTCCCACATCCCGCTTGCGTCCCTATTCTTGGTTTTTGCAGATAAGAGTCCGGCGAGAAGGCATGGGATGCTAGGAGAGGAGCGGTTTTGGATTGCAAAGACAAGTGCTATGACTACAACAACAGTGCGCTACCACACTATGCTTTGATCTTTCGTATTCATCGCCACATCGGACTAGCAGTGCATTTTCGATACCTTCACCCTTCTTTGCCTCGAGACATTACATATGCAATATCAGCCTCGCTTTGTTGAGCTTTTCTGCGTCCTTCGATGAGATACTCGGCCTCTTTCCCTTCGACATTGACGCATTCAAAGCTTTCGAGACCCAGCTCGAATGGCCCTTCGCCTGGACCAAGCACCGAGATACCGACTGTCCGGACCTTACCTCGCAAAAGTTTCCTTAGTCTCGGCGGCAATTTGCATTTTAGAGCCGGTGCTCACCTTCTCCCTGAACATCTCTATCTGTGTTTCTGACATTGTACCTGCATTCGTCAGAGTGAAGTCCTGGAATGGTACGAGCACGTCCTGCCATCGGCCTGCTTCACCGAGCCACAGGCGATGCTGGAAAAGGTCTGACCGCACTGTAGCAATATTCGAATAGCAACAATCAGATATTTGCGCAAACGGATGTGCGATATTACAAGATGTGTTGCGCTTACCAGGGCCATCGGTTTGTATGTTCACAAAGAAACGCATGCCCTGGTCCGTTGATGGCTTGACACGGATTTTCAGGAACACAAAGCGCGATGTATCCCATGTGCGTGCTCCAAACAAAGTCGTTTGCGTCTGTGCCGCGTAAAACAATCATTCGATAATCAGACCTCCTTCTCCTGGCATAAACCTGTAAATGCTCACCCTTGTTCGCATACCAGCATAACCCGAGCGGTCCACCTTGGAGCCTGCGAGCTTCATACTAGATGCCACTTTGGAGCTGAGTTCGCCAGAGAAGCGACCTTTGCCTGCGTCTGCGCTGCCTTCTGGGTAGATGTCCAGAGTAGCTTTCGAGTAGCCACCAATATCCGCGTCACTGCCCACAACCCATTTCTTCAAGTCTTCCGCCTTGCTGATGCTGACGAGAGGAAGGACCTTTGTATTGGTATGCGGCTCCAGAGGAGATGCTCGCATAACTGTATGCCATGCCGATTCAGCGAGCCACATTGTACGTGTGATCAACTTGTCAGCGCATGCATCCTGCAGCCGCAAGCCTCGGATCTAGGTACTGACCGCGAGCAGTCTCCTCGCGCAGCTGCTCTATGCTGCGATTGAACAGCTGTCGCCATGCCATGCTAATTGGGTACGTAAGCTTCTTCAAAGTGTTGTCATGACCGCAACGTAGATCTGGTAAGTGGCACCTAAGCAAAAACAAGTCTGTCGCTCGTCTGAAGGAACATGGACTGGCCGACATGGCGCGCTATGTCTGCACATACTATACACGAGAGATGGGTTCTTCAAAGACGCACCGGCGGTGCTACTGCGGAAAGCTATTCTATGCTACATGACCTCTTGAGCAACCCTTGTCTTTCACGCCACACGTCTTCCATCAATCCTGCTGTCGTCTGTTCTTTCGAAAAGCTTTCCAAGTCGGTCGACATCAGGAGCGCCGACAATGAGACGACTGGGTGCTCTACTCGAAGACTCGCTACCAAGTGTGCTCGGAGTAGCTTGCAGTGCGCCGGGCAGTGGCGACGCCAAAGGTGATGGCTGAGGTGACGCAAAGTGCGATGCGTTTTGACCTGCAACAGGAGACTCTGTCGAGGACACTCTGACTCCTTCACCTTGCGGACTGCTTCCAAAGCCAGCCATTGCTCCCACTCCTCGAATGCCAGCTTTGGAGCTCTTTTCTGCCAATTCCTCCTCAATCGTCTTCAGACCCTCTTTGCCGGCATTGGGGCTCGTAGCTGGAAGATCACTGAAATCATCCTGCTTGACTGCGCTGATCGAGTACGTGTAGACGGAAGCGACGAAGCCCATAATAGCTAGGCCTGTGAGGGCATTCTTGGTCCGAAAAGGACGTCGGGCACGCTTCAGGCCTTCAGACGGAGAGTAGCCTGATGAGCCAAAGTAGGATGCACGCGCCGAGTAGCGATTTGCAGGAAGCGGCTGCGGGTTGGCAGAGGTGCTGGGTGTAACCTCTATCATGCTGGACTCTGTAATCCAAGCTAGGCGGAAAAAGATCGTTAGGATCGCGATACAAAAAGCAATGTAAGCATTGCGCGGATTGAGACCCACTGGAGCTTCTGAAGCGGCCTATCGGGGATGCTCGTGTATGTGTGTGTATATGCTGTTGTGCCTTTGGCGAGAGAAGAACGACGTACGGGAGACGGTCCCCTCCACCGTGGCCGATCGTGCTTTTGTGGCCACAGCTCTGAAAGGTGTGAAGTAAGATGCGAGTCTGGACACCACCAACGGCGCCATGCGCTTCCAGCAGGAGCTGCAGCAGATAGTGAGTCACTTGACGCTCAGTATGTCTCCCGTCAATCTAGTCCGGCTGAGTCGTGCTTCTTGCAGCTGCAGGTGCATGCGCTGCCATCACTATCACACACTGCGCTGGCGTACCTCGAGGCATGCATGCTGGCCTCGCTTACACAATTGCTGGTCCGCTTAAAGTATCTCTTGCGTCGCCTGGGCAAGTCCGCTGCTACCTCGGGCGTCAATGGCTCTTCTCTACCGTATGGCCAGCTCCTCTTGTTGCTGCACTTGCACGACGGAGCCCGCTTCTACCGGCTATCCTCATTTCTAGGCATGGAGGAAGCACGCAAAAAGGCGAGGGAAAGCGCGTCTGGCGTCAGCGAGCTTGACATGCTCAACGACAACGATGAGCCCACTCACGACGCCGAGAACTTTGACGACGCCTGGCTTGCAGCTGCGCCCTCGGCTGGTGCTGGTGGCAATACTGCAGCGTCCACTTCTGTCGGAACCTCCCTCAATCATCTTACGGAAGCTTCGCAGGCTACCATTCCCCACTCTATCCTCTCGTTGGATCTTCTAGCGACGTACGAGGAGTATTCTTCCTATCCTTTGCCCATGTCCGTTGCCCAAGCGCACGAGGCTATCGTCAAGCAGGCATTGCCATTGGGCTTCCTAGAGCACCTTCGGCGCCTGCAATCGGCAGACGATCTCACAAGGACAATGTCACCTTCTGAGTATATCCAGTACTCGGAGGCTCGAGCTCAAGCTGGCTTCACGCATCACAAGCTTCGCTCTAAGCGGTTCCGGGAGTTCATTACGTAGGTCAAGCCATCCATCCATTGATTTTGTGTTGAGCTAATTATTTGCTGCTGTCATATAGACCTCACCTGGCTGCGAATGAGATTCCGCAATCTGACGAATTATTCGAGGCGCTGGCGTTCCTCGCCCAGGAATCTGTGGTGCAGTTGATTGACCAGGGAAAAAATGCCGCGCAAAAACGCGTCAACGATGCTCGAAGGGTGGAGATGAAAGCACGCGGTGTTGTACCAAGAGGTCTTCCAAGTGGAAAGGCTGCGCAATCGAAAAAGAAGAAGAAGAAGCTGCAAACCAAGAAAGCCGTTTCAAAGGGCGTCCGGGATCAGAAAACACAAGCAAAAGTTGGCGGCAAGGCCCCTGCCAAGAAACCTCAATCACAAGCGAGCAAGAAAACAGTCAGTGCTGCTATGCAGCGGGAAAAGGATGAAAAGCAACGGCAAATGGAACTCAAGATGGAAGAGCAGAACAGGCATCCCGAGGGGCCTTTTACTGCTTCTGCTGTATCACAAGTCTCGCTCGGCCTGTCGGCACCCGCTCACCCTGTAGCGGATGTGAATAACTCGCAGAACCTTCCTTCCAACTCTGCGACGGACCACGGCAAGGTTGACGGCACCGCACCGCTCGCCAGTATTGCCGGTAGTTACGATGTTCTACTTGGTGATTTTGAACAAGGCTACCACGATGCAAAGCGCGGTTCAAGTAAAGCTGCACATAACAGGCAAAAGCGAAGATTTGTGGACGTGTTTAGATAGTACCCATCCATGGCTTCGCGCAGTTGAAATTTGACAATCCTCTTGTAGCATGTTCAACGCACGGAGTTTGAAAAAGGCTAAGCCCTGCCGACACAGTCGTGCATATCTGTTCGTGAAGCGATGTGCAATGGCTCGGTAGGTCTAGACTTTGTTCGGCTACGAGTACAATGTGGAAGGAAAACGGACAAATGCATTACGTGAGGCTTTAGTCGAAGCGACAGGAGTGGCATGGAGAATAACGAAAGTGTTGCTGACTAGCGCAACTGTCAAGCATGGTATAGAGAGTTAAGTGAACGAAAACTACTGCTATTAGGTCTACAGAGCTACACCGACACTACAGAGGCACTACGAACTAGACATAGCGGCAGCATGCAAGCTGATCAAGGCAAGTGAAAAATGCCATCTCACTCGACCTTGAGCTCTTTGGCTTTTTGCGCAGAATGGAACTTGTCATTGTAGTCTTTGCAAGGTCCTGCGTGATACTTTTCCCTATGCTTTTCTGGCACTTGTTCTGGCGTCATCCGCGTGTCGAGAATGCGGTCCCAGTGGGTAAAGTATGGTTGAGAATAGTTCTTCTTGATGCCAAACTGCTGATGATGGATGTCGTGGTACGCGGCATTATTGCCAAAGAGCGCTTGTAGAGGGTCGAAGGGCAATGCAACTGTTTTGAAAGCGAACAAGAAACGTGAGCAAGGGAATGGTGGCAAAAGAGACAGCCGGTGGCAAAAAAATAATAGGCTCACAGCCGCAATGGTCGTCGACGGTCTTGAGGGTCGAGACGGAGAAGAGCAGGATCGCCTGGCGTGTGGACATGAGCGCCATAAAGTGGGCGAACGCTGTGCCAAAGGTGTCGAAAAGAAAGCCCTCCAGCGGGTGGTTGTAGAGAGCTCCGTACGAGTATGGGCAGTAGAGGCGGTGATGATGAGAGTGAATGTGGCGGTAGAGGAACTTGTTGGTGTGGAAGTAGCGGTGCCAGAAGTACTGCCAAGTGTCGAGGACAAAGCTACATAACAGTGTTAGTATATTATGTTAAGTGGGCTTGAAAGATGCCAACTCACCTGGCCCAGAGGAACTGCAGGATGGGAACTCCCCACCAGTAAACCCAGCTGACTACCTCGGCGCCACCATACCGCAGAGCTTTAGAGCCAGTCTCTGGTCCAAGAAGGAGGAAGGCGGCACGGCTGACATATGCGCCATACTGCTGCAGCTCCGTGCGATGGTCTCTGAATGTCTCTCGTATCGCCTCTTGTTCGTCCAGGACGAGCCAGCCGAGAGCCGTCTGTATGAGCTGCTGAACGCAAACAGCAATGACAACTGTGCGTGCGCTGACTCTGTTCTTGCGCTTGACCTCTTCAGGCTCGTGTATGCGGTATTGCTCAAAGAAGGCCAGTCCTGAGCGGTCGATAGCCTCGAAGAAGAGCGAGACCGCCCAGTAGACGACAACGGGAGCGAGCAAGCTCAGATCCTTGTCGCTGATCCAGGACAGTAGCGAGACCCGCGGTACGTAGTAGAAAGGGTAGGCGAGGGGAAAGGGCACCAACTCGTATGGTGCACTGTCTGCGAGCGAGCCGTACAGTGCATCGCTGCCAAACGGGGCGGCTGTTGCGTTGATCATCTCTTTCGCCTGCAGCTTGACTGTTGTGGGCAGGAGTGTCGAGATGAACGGGGCCGCGCGATGCGGCAGACGTGGGCGCTCTTGCGGGTGGGGTAAGGTGTGGATGTGTCTGCTGATCTTGGTGCTGCCTCTACGTCCTGCGCTTCAGCTGGTGTGGAAGGAGTGAAAGAGCGACGGCATGCGACTCGGACGAGGCCGTCTCTCCGAGATTTGGGGAGAGGATTTGCCACATCCTACGAGGCACGAGGGCCGAGCTGGGCGGCCAGGACACCCAGCGCTTCTCGTTGGCAACGACCTGCTCTACCAGGGCTTCACACATGGACTGCTGCTAGCTAGGCAATCACACACGCTCACTTCAAAACCCCCGCGCACACGCCATCATGGCCGACCAGGTCATTCGCGACTTCTGGCAGGCCAAACGGGGCTCTGCAGGTCTCGTAGAAAGGCGAGCATTGGAACCGATAGTCTGTCAGTGTCAAGCAGCTGCCAGAAGCACTGGGAGTTCCTGCTGACTCGTCTCTTCTACTGCTCGCTCGTGCACTGGCCCTGCATTGCCGCGTATGCCATGCAGCTGCTCTGCTCACGCAAAACATCAAGGCCGCAGTACTCGCGTGCCAAAAAGCTCTACGGACGAAGCCCTATAGCCCATCTGTCCAGGTGGGCTCCATTTCGCTCCCAAGTCTGCTCCGACCCATACTGACATCGTCACTGCCCTTCTTTGCATGATGCTCCCCAACCTGCTTCGTCTGCCATACGTATACTACACGCGCTTGTACACTGGCAGGCATTGTTCGCAATTGCGCTCTTCCGACAAGGGGATGCGGACGCAGCCTTGGAGGTTGTCGAAGAGGTCGCGCAGGACGTCAAAGGCAAAGGCAAGGCGTTGCAAGATGCAAATCTGCTCCTTCTCTGCTCGTATGTTTTCGAACAGTTCGGTAAAGGTGCGCATCTTGTCAGGCAAATGGACCATGAGAGCAGTCATCACACTGAACAACAACTTTGATATCAACGACAGAGCAAACTGCCCTCGTGATGTGGGAAGCTGCGCTCGCTCAGCACTCGACAGACTTGCATCTCGTGCTTGAGAGTACCTACTATTTCGTTCGCATAGGTGCCATACAGACGCTCAAGGAGGTGAGCGCACATACCTCATATGAGTGATCTGCGTGTGAGATGTGTATGCGCTGACGCTGTAGAATCTCTCATTCATAGACGTGCAAGCGCGCGATCAATACAACATTTCGCTCGGAAGCTGCTCCTGGCCAGACGACTGGACAGTTCTTCTGGTCATATGTCACAGCAGTCATCATCCTGCTGAATGATCTCTCCGAGACGAGCGAAAGGATACGGATCACGGCCAGGGGCGAGTCTCCCTCAGCTGAGCAAGTCTATCGAGATCTTGAAGAAGCTCTGTCTCTGTTTCGGCCCTGCTCCCTGTCTTCTACAACACAGAGCAACGGAGACGCCAGCAAAGAAGGAGACAATGCACCCGAGCCCAATTCGAGCATGTGCTCGAATGCGCACAAGTATTACCTTCTGCTCCGGTTGTTCTTCCACCTCTGCAACGCTCCCGCTGAAGCCTTGCACGCGTGGACTCCGACATCAGCGAAGGCAAAGCTCTTCGAAATACTGCGAAGCGAGCAGGGCAAAACTTATGCACAAAAGGATCTACGCATCGACCTTTTCACGCGCGAGCTGTCTCTAAAATTCGGTGATGCAGCCACGCTAGAGGAGCTCTTCGAGTCGATGCTTGCGAAATTGGAGGCTGGCGACAACAATTGGGCCACGGTACAGACGGCAATTGATGCCGCTTATTCTGAGGAGGGTGGACCTGGACGTGCCAAGCCTGCTACTGGCGATGACGCTGAGTGTACGCATCTTGTGCCAAGAACTTGGTGGAATCTGTCCGCCTCGGACGACCACCAGTCTCCAAACGTCGCCATGCTCATCAAGCTCAAAACTCAGCTTGAAGCTCTCGGTCATACGGAAGGCCTCTCAAAGAAAGAGCGTGGCTACACGCTCGGCCAGTTGCAACTCGCCTCCAGGTTTCCAGCTCTCGATGTCTCTCTACTACCCGGTGCGTGGAAGGGCAACACACAACACTCGAATCTCACTCTAACACCAGATGCATCACTTCAGATCTAGTTATACTGTACATTCAGCGACATGCCGATAAAGCTTGCTGCTTTACCGATCTCGAGGCGTACCTGCGTCTAATGGACCAAAATGGCTGCAACACGGTTGATCAATGGCTACGTACTCCTTACCCGCCGACGGAAATTAAAGTGGACGTGAGTAGGAGTGTCCTAGACTGCGAGGCGTGGCTGACTATGCTATGCTTGCACAGAATCTGAAAGATCTTGAATGCTGGATGACTGCAGAGAAGGTTCGGCGGTTCGTTCAATACAAGTACAGATCGCTCGAGGAGGAGCTCCAGACTGGCCACCGCTTGGCGAGAGGCTACTTTGCGGCCTTGCATTTCGGTCAGTCTGTCTCTGCTCTCTCTTCTGCTGGCCCGTGTTGTGCTGATCGCGCTTGCTCTGCCACAGGCAAGAATCTGTTGATCACTGATTTGCAGCCAGCAGATGATCTAGCATTGCTTTCCGCACAATGTTATCTGGCAGCATGGGAACTTTCAGGTCAATCGAGCGAGTATCTAGAGCTGGCTATAGCCATACTCGAGTTCGCGCTGAAGCGCAGCAAGTACCGCTTCCAAATGCGCGTGCTCCTCGTCTGTCTCTATCGATTGGCTGGCGCTCCGAACTTGATACTGAAACACTTCAGGTTAATGGATACCAAGCACATACAGATTGACACACTGTCGCATTGGGCTCTGGAGCGAGCAACGACATACTTTGCGGGCGCAGAAGCGGGCAAGCAAGCGACGCCGCTCATCATTGATGGTGAGGTCGTCAGCATAGGCCTCATGCTTGAGCAGAGCGCTGGGTGGTACAATAGGGGGCTGGACGAGGTAATGGCCTCACGATCTGCCACAATCTTTGTGCGCTAACTCCGTGCTCGCAGGCTGCATTCTCGCTAGCACAAGCGTGGAACAATCAGGCATATTACCTGGTAAGCTTCGTCTAGGCAGTCATAACGAAGACACATTTAAACTGATACACTAGTATTGCTCAGCTCGAGGACTGTGTCCAGTTCCGGGATCGCTTGCACTGCTCTTTGGTCAAAGCCGCCCTCCAACTGGACGTTTGGCGGGCGCTGGTGATGCGCATGTCTTTGGACGTCAATCAACTCAAGGCTGGTCCAGGCTATCTCGCAGACTTGTGTGATACTGGTGAGTGTTCTACAGTGAAGACTGCTAACATCTGCTCAAGTGCCTTCTTGACCGACAGAGAGCCCATTGCACGACAACCGCGATTACTCGATTCTACCGAGACATCAGCCAAGCCTTCAGGCAGATGTAGGCGAGCAAACAAGCCTGGGCCCCAAGACAGACGTAGGTTCCACAAGATGTGGCCTTTTGAGCCGATGACGGACGACTGATGTCGATGTCAAATACCATGTGCAGTACGAATGGGTCCAAAAGCTTGCATGCCTCCATCTGGCCTTCCTTACACCTGAGCCATCGACATTGGAGAAATTACGAAAACACGCCTCTTTCACACATGACGGTGTGGAGACAACATCCGTAAGACTCGTGCTTTTTGTGCGGCAAGATACGCGAGTGCTAAAGACTGCATTTCTCCGTATTCAAAGCTCACATCCCATGAGAGACGTGTATGCACTTGGGCCTTTGATATTCTCCCTTGGCTGACCGGCGAAGAAGCGAAGATGGAGGATGCCAAGGTGCTCGTCATCTTGAGGGGTAATGTTTTGGTATCGTATGAAAATGCTATGCCAGGCTCATCCCCCCGTTTCCCGCCATCCAGACTTTCAGGCTGAAGTAACGCAGCGCGAAGTCCACAAGCCACTATGGGAAACACTCCACATAGCACAAATGGCTCTCGAGGTTCGTCATGGACTATCGCCATCGACTTCCAGAGTTTGGCCTGTGCTGACAGGTTTCCGCTACCAGGTCTACTGTCTTCTTGACCTTGCCTTCATAGCCAAATCTAGCTCGCCTGGCAACTTCAAGGCGATCAAGCAATTCAAGCAGATTAGACAAGATAGCAAAGGAAGCATGAAGAGCATCGCTTCACGGCTGAAAGTCATGAACGACGAAGTGGCGAAGAAGTATAAGGGCCGCACAAAACTAGAGCCACTTGGCTCTCTGAAGGAGCACGAAGCTGTGAGCCAGCCCGCAATCGTGTTTAGCTGCAATCATTGGCGAAGCTGACCGGCTATCTGCAGATTGCGGAGGAGTTCTTGATGGACACTGCCACACAGCTTCTTGAGGGTCGTAAATCAGCATTGATGAATCTGGCCAATGCCATCACAAAACGCATAGCGGGGATGTAGTTATTGTAGTATTCTACACATTTCAGCAGTGCAATTCACAGCGGCGCTCCGGGAGCTTGCCATCTTCACTACACACGCACGTAACACAGGGTACAGCTGAACGTTTCCTCAATCCGAGTTGTCCTTATCGTGCTTGATGTCGCCAGAGGGCCATTTCCGGCGAGCTGCATCAGGCGCAATCCCGCCCGACCTAGTTCATGGTAGTCGGTAGCACACTAGAAAAGCAACGCTTAGTTTTTCGGTAAAGATGGGCATGCTTTTCCAACCTACTGGTCATCGTCTGTAGTGGTATACAGCATACCCTCCGATAGTAGATCATCGATCTCGGCCTTGACTTTGTCATACGACGCGCCTTGAATGCCGCGAACTAGCTCTTCGAGATGGAGACCCTCATCCGGCAGGTTTGTCGGCCCGACGCGGTCAATGTACTGCATAATTTTTCGTGCCATGGGCTTGAGGTCACCATACGAATTATCTCCTGCCGAGGTGCTGGCGGCACCACTTGAACAAGGACATGCGATGAGCATCATTGTGCAGCAGCCTGAACAGGAACCCTCCTGGACAAAGTCGACTCACTTCTGTGCATACGGGTCCGGCCCATTTCTGACCTGTTGCTGTTGCCTCTGCATGCCCTGCCCTGCATGACCATTACCGGCAATCTGCGGCTGGGAGTGATAGCTCTCAGCATGAGACCTTAGCGATAAGAACGCCTAGACACTCACTGGTCCTCGCGTGTGATAGAGGTGAACGTAAGTCGCTTGAAGGTAATGATACTGGATCTCATTGAAGTCCGTGACTCGTCTCAGAGTGGTGGCATTGATGTTTCTTCGATTGTTGAAAGCTTTGAGTATTCCAATGACCCTGACATACGTCCCTTGTCTGGAGTCAAGTATCGAATGAATGTCAGCGACAGTTACCTGTAAGCGCCGCGGGCAGTGGTCCAAGGGCCTGGAAAGAGCCACAGCGACTCACTCGATGCCGGCCATCTTGCCGGTGTCATCGTCTGCAGTTTCAACCCAGAGTCTGACATCGATACTTCCAGTGCCGTCCTCGATGGTGGAGGACACATTCGTCGCGCTCTTTGCAATGTTGACAACGGCTCCCACGAAGGTGATCTGACAACGCAAAGACGCGTCAGAAGGACCGGACAAACTGGATTGGAGATAGAGACGGAGATGTGACTATGTAAGGACATACGTGATCCAGATCTACGTCATCGATCCTGAATTCGGCGTCGGGATGCGGTTGGTAGGCTTCTGTGAGTTGCTTGATGGTGACCGGCCTGTACGTGTGGTTGGCTTGTTTCTGGCGAAATTACCGTCAAAGCAGCGTCAACGGACATCTCTCGGGCACGCAGAAGCACATGTATGCAGCCATGAAACGCACTTTGGCTCCTGGACTGCCGCCCTGTGTGCCTGGCATGAAGCCACCTCCGCCGTAGCCTGAGGTCGCGTGCAGATTGTCAGATGGATTGCAGAGGCAATAGAGGGAGCTGCGTGACAGCAAGCTCACCGCTCATTGTCTTGGAGTCGTGTAGCGGTTGAGATTCTCCGGGAGCGCTCTCGTTGTTCCTGTTGTGCAGCGTGTTGGTCTTAGCAGAAGGCAAGGGCCGCTCACAACAACGCGTAAAGCTGGCGAAGCAGGTGGCGAGAGGAGGATCATTGGCCGCGAAGCAGTGAGGCGAAGTGCAGTCAAGGGCTAAGTGTTTGCCGGATAACATTTGCATGTATTGCTATATGAGTGAAGGATGGCTACCTTGGAAAGGTCTATTACGCTTTGACAGTTGGTGGTCTCTGATACATGTGAGCGAAAAGCTGCTAGTGTGCGTGACAACAACAGCCAGTGCTGGCAAGCTAGTATGGATGATTCAATCAACATTAGAATAGTTTGTAACACTGTTACACATTTGTAGGAAAGGGGGGCCCAGACTGAGTGCTGATGGAGAAAGACGAAGGATGTCCCTGCATCGATGGAGCCATGGCCGAAGCACAGCGCGCGACAAGCTGACAAGCTGCCGGATTGTTTCCAAGATGTCGTGAGCACGCTACGCAGGCACGCGAGCGACTTCAAAAGCCAAACTTCAGCTTGCCAGTTGCGATTGCAAAGGCGCTAGGTGGTGCCGAGATCTTTTCGACAGTCGGATGATGACCAGCTTGCTGCTGCCGCCGCGCAAAGACTGGTGTATCTGGCGTTGGTGGCAGTCCAGTCCAGCTAGCGTCTGAGGAAGCTGAGCTCGAGGAAGATGAGCTCGATTCGAATGATTGCTTGCGTGCTCTGTTGCTAGCTGCGGTGAAGCACTGGCGGGGTGTCCGTGGCGTCTGTGTGCCCAAGGGAGGAGGTGATTGCTTTGCAATGCGAGGTGTGCTCTCTTGCGTGTTTGGGGAGTTGAGTCGAGCGAAGGCGTTTGGGTTAGGTGACGTGCGATGTTGCAAAACCGTGGGCGGAGGCGTTGGTTGTTGAGGTTTCGAAGGAGTAGCGTATTGCGCAGAATGGCCGCCATAGTCCATGTGGTCGTCTTCGTCTGATGTAGGTTCATCGCTATCGGATAGCGAAAAGTTGGATCGCAAATTCAAGGCAACTCGACTGGCTGGGTCTGGAGCATTGAAGGCATTCAAGAGGGACGTTCCCGCTTGTGGCCTTGGGGAGGCCTTGTATGTGTTTTGAGGTGGGGCGGGAAATTCAGGACACGTGGAGGAGACGGAGGGTGAGGTAGCGGGTGATGGGATGTGAGGGCCTTGAAGTCGTGCTTGTTGTGATCGCTTGACTTGTTGCTGAAATTGTTGTTGTTGCTGTTGGTGTTGCCGCCACTCTTGCAGAGAATCAACAGAGGAGATAGTCGATGAATCGGTTATGTCGAATATCGTTTCACGTTCCCGCGGTTGTTGCCGTGCTCGACTCGGTTGCGCTGGCTCTTTGGGTGGTGCGGGCATGGGCTGTTGAGGCCTTGGTGGTGGAGCATCGGGAGTGCTAGGATCATCGAGAACCCATGCTGGTGCCCAGGCGCGTGCTGCTTCTTTGGTCGCTCGGGTCGCATATCTAAGCTCGTCCAAAGTCATTGTCCATCGCCCCATCTTCTTGACCTCTGCTTTGAGGTCTTTAATCGAGATGCGCGATGCTGGGTTCAGCGCGAATATCCGTTTCAAGAGGTCGTTGCACTGCTTTGAAACGGGCAATATTGAAGAGAGGAAGTCTGGGTTGGAGAGGTACGCTCGGAAGGTCTCGTCATTTGGACACGCTTGCTTCCATGGGTTTCGGCCACAAGTGAGATTGACGAGGATGACACCAAGTGACCAGACATCGTTGTGCAAGGTGGAGTAAGAACCTAAGCGTTGGAAGAGGCCTCCTTGGCATTCTAGATTACAGGCCAGAAGCGATATCAGCTTGTATGTTCCATAGAGACTGCAGCACCCTGCTTACCTGGCGACATGTAAAAGGTGGATCCGCAGCCAAAGTCTCCAGATGTCTTCTCAGCTGTTGCCAAGCCAAAGTCTGCGAGAACTACGCGTCGGCCGCCTGCATCGCATAGAATGTTCTCCGGTTTGAGATCACGGTGGTAGATGCCCAGTCGGTGGCAGTACTCTACGGCTTCTACGATTTGCAAGAAGACGTCCTTGATGAGAGCATCGTTGGCGAGATAGGTCGACTTTTCCGTAATCTGAGAGAAGAGGTCGCCATCGTTGCAATACGAGAGGACGACATAGATGCATGTTGGAGTCTCAATGACGTTGTGCAGCGTGACAATGTTGGGGTGGGAAGAGGCGAGGGTGTGCAAGGCAATCTCTCGGCGTTGAAAGCCACGCTGCCGGCTATCGAGGCCAGTCTTGTTCAAGCACTTGACGGCGTAGTATTTGCCGTCGCGCGCGATGGCCTTGTAAACCACACCGTATGCGCCGATGCCAATGACAGAGACGAGCTCGAGCGCGCCGTTGTCGATCTTCTGGCCAGTCAGGTTCTGGTTGAGCTGCTGAGTGTTGTTGGTCATCTTGGCCGGAATATTTAGGATGACGTGGGTGTCTGTTTGGGCCGGGTGGGAGAGGGTGGCCGTGGGGCTCCGATGATTCTTGCGGGTCACGGTGATGCGTGCGATCCAATCAAAAAAGCTTGAGGACCGAGAAGGTGATGTGTGCGAAAGTGAAAGTGCAAGTAATGCCTTGAGAAGCTCGCAGACCGGCTGCGCTGAGCAAAGTAGAGAGCAACTCGATGGAAGGCAGGGGGGCTACAGCCACAGGATGATGCAGCTTGGCTGGCGACAAGGATCGACGTGGAGCTTGCGAGGTAAGATGGAAGAGCAGAGCTTTGAAGAGTTGCCTTTGACCTGGTTCGAAGTCTCGAGACTCGCTCTTTGCACTATTGTTGAAGTGAGGTGAGGAATGTGAAGAGCAAAGAGCAAGAGAGCCGAGTCTTGAAGTCGTTGTTCGAGGTTGGGAGAGAAGAGGACGTGCGATAGTGATGCAGGAGTCCCTTTCTAGGCCGACATGCAAGCGTGCTGCATTAACGCATTCGTAGCTGGACTCGTCAGCACGCCTCGCTGTTGGTTATTGCGTCGAATGCGGGCGAGGCGGGCTGGCGACTGCCTTGCTTGATGCTCAGGCGAGAGCTGCGACGGCCACGCGCTTAATGCGGACGGCTGGTAGGCAGGCAATCCCAACGAGCTGCACGAGCAGATGGCTGTATGCACTATTGCGGGCAGCCTTGCTCTGGTCGTTGACGTTTTTGCTTCTCGCCTTCTTTGCGCGCTTTCCTCGTACGGAAGGAGCGGGCAGCCGCTTTTGGCAGGAGGGCCTCGCGAGCGGTCGCGTGCGGCAGCGTGCTGCAGCTGGCTGTTGGAAGTGATGTATGCTATGCTGTGGCACACAGCACACCGCGCCCTTCTGCTGCTGCTGCTCCTGCGCTGCTGGCCTTTTGCCGCCTGCGCGCTGTTCTTGCGTGTCCCTGCTGGGCGTTGCTGGGCTGAGGCGGGAACCCCTGGCTTCGACCCCTGGACGAGGTGGCGGGCGGACAAGCGCGAGCAGCGAGAGGAGGGGGGCCTCTTTACGCGTAGAGGTCGAGTTTCCGAGTGGAGGCACGACGGATCTCACGGTGGCCAGAGATGCGTCCAAGCGTCGCAACGCCGCTCTTGTCTGTTGCGAAGCTCGCGCGTCCCAGTCGGTGTGCGTGCAAAGCGCGGTTGCTCCCAGTCTTCCCGCTCTCTGCGAGGCGGGCGGGCGGCTACTACTCGCGCTGCTCAAAGCTGCGCTGAATCCTTCCTGGCGCTGCGCTCGAGGGCTCTCTTGGGACGTGTTCTGACCTGCCACAGCAACGAGCACGAGCAACCAAGTGCCGTGATAATGATGATGTAGCGAAATGCAGCGATCCTCTCACAGCAACTTTCCGTGGCAGGCTCAGAGCAAACCGTAAAGAAATATAAGAATGAAGCTGCTGGCAAGAAGCTCTGTGCGCATCCGCTACGCTGACGTTCGGCTGCCCATACGCCTTGCTCGCACTGTGCTTGGCTGGTGCACATGCACTCGCATCCCGTGATCTGTACTGCTCTTCTACGTACGTACACAAGATAACCTTTTTCCATCCGATCCTAGCCAGATGCAGGGTTTCCAGTGTACGTCTTCAAGGTCTTTCAAGCAGGCGTCATAGAGTGCATAGGCTCGCCTCGCCTGCGCTGTACCGCTGTACCGAATGCTTCTGTCAGCCCAGACAACTACCCACGCCTATCATCGTGGCGCAATCTGTTGATCGCTGCCTTTGAACTGACAGGACAAGGAGCTTCGCAGACAATTCGCCGAAGACGCGGTGCCTTTACACGACGACAACAGTAAGAACGAATCGATACGCGTTTTGGAGGAGCTCTCGCCGGTTTCGTTTGCACATGGTACTTCAATCTGTTCAGCATTCAGGACTCTCTTTGCGAATTCGCAGTCTTGCCAAGGTCGCAATTGCAATGATGCAAGCCTACTGATTGCAGGTCGGGTCTGGCAGTCAACAATGAGTGCTTACGGTCACGGTAGCTCTCATTGTCGCGTAGTCTGGGTGCTTTGATCAATGTGAAGGTAGCAGCATTTCACATCGCAAAGACGCGACGTGATCGACTGATGTCGTGGTGGCTGCCATTCGAGGATGTTCGGCTGGCGTACAAGGAGAGAGCTGCTCTTGAGGTATGCGCGAGTCGTATCACACGGAGACTGTTGAAGAGCTCCAAAGAATTGACAAGTTAGCAATAGGACAAGCTGGTGGCACTCCTCACGACTGGCGCTGACCGCCTCGCTCTGCGCATGTCTGACATGAACTGACCGACACGCAAGATGAAGCGAGGAGCTGAGGACAGTGCAGCAGAGTCCGCCAGTAGTACTAAGCGTACAAAGAAGACGCCCACGCTGCACACGGCAGTCGAGACGGCCGCACTTGCGGAAGTTGTGTGGCAGTCAATTTCGAAGCTTGCGCCGCCAACCAGTATCGACGTTCAAGCCATCTACGACATCATCGACAAGCAGAAGGTGGAGGATCATGTCTTACAGTTCATGCATAAGGAGCTGTTCAACCGTCGACCACTCGCGTACATGCGTACCACGGAGGACAAGGCGAGACAGCTGGCGGCGCGAGTCAGTCTCTTGAACTGCAAAGGTAGCAAGGACGCGAGGGAATCGTGCCGACAATCTGGCGAGCAATGGGTGCGTGTCAAGAGGCTTCATATGATGTGCGCTGACGTCTCTTTGCCTGCTAGCTTCGAGCACATGGTCTGCAGACTCGCGAGGATTGCGCCTTTGCTATCATGAAGCAGCTCTTTCCGGATCCACCCGCGCCGATGACAGCCATGCAAAGGGAGTCCGTGCTCAAGACCGTTGAGCAGTCCGTCTTGCGTGTCGTAGCCAGGGAATGTGCCGAGTGTCAAGACGCAGCCTACATGAACGTCACGCAGTTGAAGCCGGTAATTCTGGCAGCCGCAAACTGCTCTCCATCGATGAAATTGCAGCAGGTCAGCGCACGCGCATCCCTGCTGTGTAGCATGACTTAAACTTACGTGTCTTGCTCACTCAGAAACTGCGACAGTACACTCAGGGCGATCTACTTGAGCTCTGCGATAATTCCGTCGACATCAATATCCTACGCCCCTCCAAACTGCGCCTGCCATCACATTGCTTGGACCTCACGACCGTGTACCACGGTGCAGAAACAACGGGTGTTCAGCTAGACTGTATTCGGCTCATTTTCATGGACTGGTGCGAGAATCACTCGAGATGCCTAAATTCCTTTACTAATAATGTCGCGTATATTTATCAGGATCTCCGCCTCGTTTGGCTTGAGTGAAGAGGTTGTCCTTGGCACCGGTGGTCGCGGAGCAGCAGGCAATTGTGTAGTGAAGCAAGGACTAGCAAGGCTCTTTATTGCGCAAGTTTATCAGCGCACTGGCGTCTTCGAATTTGCATGCTGACCTATCTGCTCTGTGTAGTCTTTTGGCACAGCAGAAGATCCCCGCATACCCACACATAACCGTCGACACGTATGCTCAATGGCTCGAAGACATGTTCCCCGCATACGGAAAACGGACCTGCGGCTATACGACTCGAGGGGATGCGGGCAAGCTAGGCGTTTACAAGCTCACGCCGTTGACACCAGATGTCCAGAAAGCTTTAGGTCAATATTGGATTGGGCGACCTGAAGAATAAGCATAGCTGTGCGGTTTTTTGGAATGCAAATAAGAACAGTGCCAAATGCTACGGAGTGCGACTGCATTGCATTGCCCGCTAAATTTTTGCATGAGATATTCTCATCATTTGCTCAGTTTCTAAGGTGCAGACGTGAAATCAAAGCAGAAAAGATTTCGGTCTACATCTTTAGTCTGACATTGGCACACACTAGCTTTTACACGAGCCAAGCAGTCCGTCCAGAGTGCTGCTACCCTGCGCAAGGTGCCTCGTCTCCTATGCAGTCGATACTGAACCCGCTCGCGGAGCCCCTACTGCCTGAAGCGGCCATTTTGCTCAAATTTGAGTGAAACTTATGTCGAGATGCTGCTAGGGCACGAACTCTATTACATAGCGGACCGCTTTAAATGTGTCCTAGAGTGATTCGCGCAGGTATTCAATCGCTATTCTTACTGTTGGCAGCTATTGCAGTGGCGGGCGTTTGGCGGGCCCGGGGTTAGAGGAGGGACCGCATCGCTTTATGAGAATGTCTTCACAGAGATCTGTTTCGAACATAGCACAAGGTGATCTGAATGAAGATTAGAATACTTGGCAAATTGCTACATGTCAGACCTCGATACACCTTTGAAGTTGCATGTACATAGAGCAAACGAACCCAAAGGACGTGGGCGGCATGCGCATTGACGCTAAAAGCGAATCAAAGGACTGTTCTGTGTGGGCAGGAACTTAGCCAGAACGATATCTTGCAGGCAACTAACAGTTTCTCGGCCCTCCTGGTCATCTGTATCGTAGCCGTTCTGGCTACGTCCAAGCTCACTGCTCTGCTTCCGCCCTATCCTGGACCAAGTCTCACCCTCCACAGAAATGCGCCTGGCTTATATACACTACTTCAAAATCACTGAATCATTGCTTTGTGCGCGATAGAGACACATAGACTGACTTGCAAGATTGCTATTGTCTTGTTCTGGGCGGGACGGCAAGCTTCGAGGTCGACACAGTCACTTTGCTCGCGGCCTCGCGAGGTCCTCTTCATGATATCAGTAAGCATGTCCATGTAGTCTTACCAAGTACATACGCCAGAGTCGCTAAATATCCTTGTAATCTTGATCATGATTCCGCCAGCAATTCTCAGGGCGTATATGCTCGCTTGCCTCTCGTCAGGATGCCTGCGCATCGCTTGCAAAGACCGGAAAGAAGGCAGCACTGCTGTCAGTATTGCATTGAGCCAGATACTCGGAGCTGATGCCATTATTCACGTCTTCAAGAGGCGTCTCCTGGCTGTCCTTGATTCCGACGGCCTGATTGCGAGCTGCAAGAACCGAGCAGGAATCTGCAAATATCTCTGCATGGTCGCGTGAGTCTTCAATTCGATGTTGCAACGAAAGAATCAGCAAAGCCATGGAAGAACCGTTCTGATAGAGCTTTGAACTCCCGGGGCCTCGTTCCCGCGCACATGCAAAAGACTCGTCATCGACAGAAGGGAGTCTGTGCAAGACGGTATCAAGCAGCACTCTCAATGGTTCTGTATGATATAGCTAAAGCTCTGGACCTGTACTTATCGCTGAGACAGCTCCATAATGATTGGTGCGGCTCTTCAGATCGGCAATTCGAGATTCACCGGGACTTGCTGATTGTGCAGTCCCTAGTGAGCTATCGGGTTGCCCAGCCTCCTTGAAGCGACGCTAACAAAATGAACCACAGCACCCTCACCCAGGGTCTTCTATCTTACGTAGGCTTTCATGCAAGGAACCGGCGAGCGCTTTCATGCATTTAGCCGCAAGGCGGTTCTTGCTAAGTTCTGGACTCTGACTGACACCGGAATTGCTTCATTGGATGATTGGATGGGTAGCAGCTTCCTCCTTGCCTGCTTGAAGAAGTAAGTCCATGTACCTGGAAACGAAGATATGCCGTTCACTGAATTCAACCTGCTCACCCAGCTCCTGCTTTGGTGCATTATAAAGCTCCCTTGTAGACATATGTAGTGAGCACACGGCATTGCATTGCAAACGCCAGTAAGTCGCTTATATTCACATTACTTCGGGCCTGGGCTGACACTCTTTTGGCTATTATCTAGACGTCCGAAGCATTTAGGTCTCTCGAGCGGGATTTGGGCCCTGGATATGTACAGCACGAGCAGCATGAGCAGATACAAGAGTTTCTTCAATGTCAGAGACAAATGCTGCAAGAATGACCTGCTTTGTCTCCACAGGCTCGCTTGGACTGCCATTCTGGCTGGTATCAGCTTCCCTCCAGATTGGCTCGGTCAGCTACGTCAAGGGACAATCTGCGAGCAGGAACATAACGGTAAGAGGCTTCTCTTTGTCATATACGAAGCCGCACAGCACAAAACTTACACTTCTAGCGAGTGGAACCGATGTACGCGACAGCAATGCAGATTTGACTGTCAGGCTCACGCCGAGTAGACTGCACCAGGTAATAAATGTGTGTGGGGGGGGGGGGGTCGGCGTTGTGTAGGGATTGCTGATCCCAACACACTATATAAATCTACCGAGCCTCATACTACGGTACCAGGCTGAAAAGTACGAGACGAGGAGCATGGGATGAATGAGGATACTGTTTAAGGGAAAAAATTGAGCTACCCGGCAATTGCTTGGGTATATTTACAAATCTTGGGCGGATTGCATTCACATTGGCCCGATAGCTCGTTAGTCTGAATTTTATTCATGCTCCCGCAACTATTGCTTACAATACCTCTACTACCGCAGAGTGGTAGAGCGTAAGTCTCTCCAATGTAACCCTTATGCCACATTGCCTATGCAAACAACCTTTACCTGTTAGGTTCGACTCCAGTCGCATAGAGTGGCATCGATTGGGTTAGTGATCTTAATTCACCGGCTTAGTACTTCGTACTTATCTCCGCTCGTGTGAATATCTATTCTTCCGTTCAATCCGGGATCGGGTCATATTTTTTTGCCTTTTTTTCAACCTTTTTTTCCCAAAGTCTTTGACGCATGAGGCGAGCGTCCAGTAGAGATGGCAAACGAGTCATGCCTTCTTTTTCCCCATGCTTCCACCGGGAGGAGCTCTCGTCTGTGGCTTTCAGGAACCGTCTGTGGCTTTCAAGAACAAGTCTGACGCTCAAGTCTAACGATTACACAACATCAATGTTCAGGTCTCATTTCGGCGATCGTTTGTCTGATCTCCACCTCAATCGCGCGCAATCTTTCGATGCGAGCCTTATCTCGCTCAACGCCGTCATGATACGTCTTGAGATGTTCCGCCAAGGCCTGCTTCGTGAATTCCTTCCAATGGACGTGGCATGGTTGTTCCGGCTACACAGAAGACGTATCAGCTCGGCAAAGTTTACACGGTCATGATGAAGCTGAACCCACGCATTGCTGCTTGTCTAGGAGGTGCTTTTCGATGTGCGGCACATGGTGTATGAACTGGGCATTGGTGACACCGCACAGTAAACATCTCGTTGGATCTTTCTTGTCGGAATGACTGGTAATGTAGTGCTCGATTGCGTGAAAGAGAGTGTCCTTCTTCTTGATGTCAGCTTCTGGGCAATCGACGAACGAGCACCTCGTTACCATCAAACGAGACTTGGAGGGCTCTGCAAAGCGGATGTTGTCCACGCTTGACAGCCCTGAAGTTGAGTGTCAGACAATCATTGGATTGCAGCTGATCAATTTCACAATGACAGGCTTACAAGCTGCATTTCTGGTCAGAGTATCATCGTCACTGTAGCCGTAAATGGAAGCCAGCGACAATCGTAGCCGGAATTGCGTTGACTTAAGCAGAAAGTCGAGGATCCGTCGGTATTCTCGAGGCCCCTTGGACGTGCGAAGAGTACGAGCTAGGTCCGCGGCATTGCATGCTTGAATCCAACTCTCTAGACCGTGACCCTCCTGGACCAGGAAGAATATATGCGCACCGTTGCACATTTCTTCCAAGAGAACAGCAAGACCCGTGATGTTGCATCCCAAGCCTCTCATACCCCGGACGAAGATCGCTTGGGCAACAGGCAGCGCCTCGCGCAAGCTTTCGACCGAGTACTCTAGCGGAACGGGTGCACGCTTGCCCCAGAGAGGTTGGTAGTCGAGGCCCTTGTAGCCATCCAGCATGATCGTACGCAAGTCGTAGGTTGTAGGATCCTGCAGGCCATACATGTGTGCTACTAACATCTCGCCATCGTGTCGCAGTTGCTCAATCTGCTGCTGCGCTGCTGCCGGCCAGTTCCAGTTGCCGTCATCGTCACGGTCGTACGTCCAGGTATTGTTACCACGAGCATGCGAGAAGACCATTGCGATGACGAAAATGGGTCGCTCCACTGATGTAGGGGTCGAAGACGGCGGAAGCGGCGGAAATGGCGGCAGGATCATAGGGTCAGGCGCGACAGCAGTGAGCGTTGTCGGAGATTCCATGGCGCTGAACTGGCTGCATTGCAGATGAACAGGATGCAAGATGCGAATAGCATTGCAGAACGACAGCTATCCATGCATGTCGTCAAGGAAGACGTCGCCTGACAACGACGTCACCCCTCATCGCTGACGAGGGAACCGTTGGACAATGGCGTCAGGCTGAATCTGCTGCATCGAGCATCGCCCTGAATCTGCTGCAACGAGCATCGACAGTCTTTCTCACCAGATCTCACATCTTACCTGCAGGACAATCGCACATCATGCAGTCGCACAGTCAAGATATACAAGACCTGGATACGCAAACCCGCACAGCGTACCTGCAAGAATTGACGGAGCTGCCAGGATGGCGCGAACGGTGCGGGTCAAGTCCATGCTGCAACGTCGAACGTAGCTGACTGTCGCAAAAAGGGTCGTATTCTTCACTGACCTGCACAAGGGCGATCTGCATGGAATCTACGATGATATACATCAGGAAGCGGTGTCTGCCTACGAGGCTGCTAGGCCAAATCACCAGGAAGGCCAGATGAGCTCGGTTGCCATGCAGCCATTTCAGCATGTTGTCAAGGCGCCATGGTGCGCACGCGAAGATGATGACTCGGCAGGTGAGCAAGTTAACAAGCATATACAATAATGAAAACATGCTCTGTACTGATCTTTGCGATCCATATAGACGAACAGGAAGGCGACGCGTCGGATCAGCTGCTTGAAGGGCACTGGCAGGCCAGCGACAGCAAGCCATCATCTCAGCACAGGCTGGGCAAGTGGGCCGCTGTACGCTCTCGCTCTACATCGGTGGTCTCCACGTCGTCAGCAACATCTCAAAGTAGCATTGCTTCGAGCTCCTCTGCCGCTTCCTCGTCGTCACAAGCTCAGCCGCCATTGTCCAAAGAGGACGCCAAGCAGTACGGCATTCAGATTGGCGACGACATCGCCAAGACAGTGTTTCGTGACAAGCTGCAAGCAATTTCGAAGCTCACTTGCAGTGTGGACATGGGGCTCAATACCGACAACTCCACTCGCACGTATCGCGTCTCTTGCCCGCTCCGTGCTCCTAAGGGCAAAAATGGCAACGAGAACAACTGCTCGTTTGAAGGCATCCTCAAGGTCGATGCTGGTGACGATGGTACGAGTCAACGGGGAAAGGGCAAGGGTCAAGCTGGCCTCGCCAAGATGTGAGTCTCCACGGCCGTCTTGGCCTCATATTGCCAGCAAATTGTACTAATTGTATTGCATCCTCAGCAAAACAGGAAAGGTGACCACTCTGCAGCTCGTCCACGATGGCATATGCTCCAACACACTGCGATATGTCCTAGTAAGTCAGAGCTATAAAGCTGCCTCTCCATCATCGTCTCTGATAGCGTCACTGTTGCAGAAAGACGAATTCAAGCAGTCATCTTAGTGTGACAAGCTCGGAGACGCCTAGCTGTTCGTTGTAATGTTACTTTGTCACTCCCCTCACGCAATGCAAGCAGGCGATCCACATTGTTCAGCCCGTGACGCGAAGAGAATCAGCTTTATTCGCAAAGACTTGCCTTCTCTCGGATTCATGGGCAAGCATAAACAGACGCACGCATACACTGCAACATAGCTGGTGTTGGCAGCCATGTACAAGCCAGCATTGTCAATAGCAGGGCCAAGTGTCCTTTTGTCTGTCGTCCGGTCCGTTGCACAAGAGAAGTACATCTTCGTCATCGAGGGAGCTTTTATGGAGGCCTTGGGTATTAGAAGGCTAGGCACATGAAGCATGATTTGCCCAACTACCAAGTAACGCTCATGTAGGTAAGAATGTCTGTCCTTGGCAGTACTCGCCATGTGGTGTCTGTCTAAAGACGGCAACTGCCAGCAATACGAACGATACGAACAAGAGAATAGAGATGCCCGCCCAGACGCCGCCCCAAAGGCCAGCCGTAAATCGAGGTCCCGCGTCTGTGCGAAAGCGGTATTCGAGCTGTTTCGGACAGCAAGGTACCTCTTTACGGAAGACGAGATCGTCCACTGCAAAGAGCGGGACGGATCTTCAGAGTGCTGTTGCAGGTATAAGCGTTAATGCACTTACTGATGTCCCATATGAAATACAGAACCGTCATCACGCCAATGAATAGGATGTAGTACTTGAGGTAGAGTGCGTGATTAATGAACCAGAAGCCGACCCTATACGAATTTATACATTAGCTGCGGGCTGCGTTGGCATATCGCAGATTGCGCACATCAGGCCAATCCAGAGCGTAATAAGGACGAGAGTTCCAACTCCCGATCCAGCGTGCCAAAGAATGGCCGCGTAGCTCAAGCCGACAAAGAAGCTAGCAATCTTGCTAGCCAGCGTATTGAAGCCGCAAAAGACCAGCAGAGCGCCAATGAGGGCGTTCCCCACCATCGCTGCCTGCAGATATGTCACAAATGATGAGTATATAACGCAAATTGATAAAGTCTATGAAATGATACTTACGAAATAGCACGCATATGGTTGTAGTGGGAAGCGCGGATCGAGATTAGCTTCTTCAATTGAGAATATAGTTCTCCCTCCCGTGTCAGGTGCCAGCGAGACACTGTGCATCTTTTGTGCCATGCACACTCCGACAAGAATGTGCCAAAATTCATGATAGGCGACCACCAGCATCTTGACTGGAAACAGGATAGTTCGAAAGCCGATAAGGTTCCAAGCGACTAAGATGGCTACGATATAGATGCCCAGAAGATCTAATGACCTCAATTGAAGAGGGGCAGGACCATGGTTAGCTGGCCTGCAAAAAGTGACAATACAGCCTAGCATGCCGACTCACACAGAACAGGCCTTTGATTGTCAGTGGCTTCTATGCTCATTCCGCCTGGATACTTTTCGTTCTGGTCTCCAGGTCGGCAAGTGTAGTCGAAAGGTATACCAGTTTGTATCGCTTGTTGCGGATCTCCGCGGCCTTGGGGATCTTGATTCGGAGTCCAAGCAGGCTGAACTCCACCAATGGTCTTTGTAGCCTCGACGGTAATCGTGGTCCTGGCGATGTAGGTGTACGTCCACTCGGTCGGCTCCGTGACCACGATGGTCGCCGTCTCTGTCTCGGTAACAACGACGAGATCCCCGATGTTCTGGCCAGATGGCGTTGGAGCTGCTTCATTGGGCGCAGTGACTGTTGCTGTCTGCGTCACTGTCGTAACAGGTGTCACTCCGCTAGGTTGCCTGCCATCGGAAGGTGGAAGAGTGCGCAGGAAGATGAGGTGAGAAGGTGGCGGTCGAAATCATGAAGACGGAGTCAGCTATAATCACCCAGGACATGCTGAAAATCTGAAGCTGGGGACGTGAGTCCTCACACGAAGACTGTCGTGGTAGACGTGGTGTAGATCGTGTCCGTGCCCCATGTCTGACGCCTCTCGAGCGGTTCCTGAAGCCAGACTGCAGATTGCGCTGCCTGCGCGTTTGACACTGGCCAAGAGAGCTGGGGTTGCCGTGGTCGATGAGGAGCTGCAAGAAAGCAAATGAGTGCAAGAGACGCAAGACAAAGTCAGCTGTTTCGTGACATGTGACAGCGTTCTCTGCCGCCGGCTGCGGCGACAAAAGACGATGACTCACCCAATGCACCCCAAGACGTCTCGTTCTTGCATTGCGCGCACGTTGAACGATACGATTGCTGGTGGAGGCCGTCCAGAGGTGCAGCTTCTGCCAAATGCGCCGCGAAAAGACCAAGAGACAATATCCAAGCGAGCGCTGGCGAGCGCCGCCGCCGCCTGTGCGAAGGCGCATGTCGGTTCGCGAAAGCAGCAGAGCCGTGGTTCTGCATCGTACGGCGAGCTTGATCAAAGAAGCAGTTGGTGCACGTAAGCGACCTGCAGCAAGGCCTGTCACGCGTCTGCCTCGCCAGCGAGTCATGGTCAACTTCCACCCTTGCTTTGGTTTTGCGAAGTCAGGAACAAGCGCAGCCCAAACAGGCGTCATCCCGGTCCATGATGCCGTCTTCCTGCAGCGATAACGAGGAAGCTCTGGCACTTCGGCTGATGGACTGAAGCACGACACTGTTCGCACGTTTGCTGTGGCTGCTGTGGAGACTTTGGATCACTGGGTCTTTGTAGCCTTCAATTGGGAATTACCAGAAAGCACGCCTTCTAAATCCAAGCCATGTGTGCCAGACGGCAACAAGCGGTCAATATCGACGAGTGCTTCACATATGTAGTCATTATCTTTTGTCGCAGTTTAAACGTGTAAGAGCAAGGGAGGGCGCTACTGTGTCTGTCGGGTATGGTCGGTGGCGAACTTTCACGTCAGGAAGCGTTCTTTCAAATGGCCAACGATGTACAGCGCTAAAGCGTACATCTGGCGAATTTGTCAGAGCTACAAGAAGTGTGCGCTGGCAGGCATCAATGTCCTTAGACCTAAGGCTCACGGCGGTGGGCTTGACCCAGGAACTTGAAACCAAGGCACCTCCAGGGCGTCGGACTTGTGTAGATGGGCTGCCATAGAGTAATAGAGACTACAGTATGCGCAAGTCCGAGCAATCCTGTCGTGGCTGTCCCGACCGCTTCCATCCGCTTTGCGCAGTCCTCGTCTGTCTCGCCGCAGCCCTTGTCTTACCCCGCACTTTTCGATCGATTGACCTGCAGGAGCGAGCGGGGGGCCCCAACCTCTCGCTTTCGCCGGTTGGCTTTGCTCAAACGGCCCCCAACGAACGAGACTTCGACACAAAGCCGAAGTCCCGGCCTTCGAAGCATCAATCAGCAGCAGACCAGACCCGCATCTCCAGCACACAAGACACCTTCTTCCGCACGACAACACCTACACACACACACGACTATCACAATGCCTGTTTTCAAGGCACTCTGCTAGGCGGAGAAGCCGGCCCCGTAACTGGATGCCTGCTTCTCCCCACCCTCGCAATGGCCTTGTCCAACGACATATCCTGCACAACGCACAGCTAGTCGCAAGACACGAGTTCAAGGAAACACGATACGAATCCCGAGGCTACGGGCTCATCTCCCTGCTGCCCTGCCTGGTCCAACGATAACAACGCAACCGGCATGACTCGCATGACTGGCCGAACAGATCCGGTGCTCGCCACGGCAGCGTCTATGCCGCTGGCCGTTGGCGCAGTCTGGCGTGGTACACAACGCTCTGGTCGCAAGAGCTATGAAGTTGAAGTCCGCGTCGCTGGTGTCGACGAGAAAGGCGACATCTGCGGTATGTCCGATAGATCCGTGCGGGCAGCCAGTTTGCATCTGACCTCCTCTTCCTCGCTGCGCCTGCTTTCCTCTACTACTCTTTGCTCACAGGCACTCTTACCATCAAGCATCTTCTGCCCACCCTGCCCAAAGTTGTCACCTTCTTCGACGGCGAGGTGAGTCGGTGCCCCCTCTTTTCGGCTGTCCTCAAACACCAGCCGGCAACCTGCGGAGTCGCACGACGCATTGCTCACTCTCTGAATTGCTTCTACAGATCATAGGCAACCATCACGACTTTGTGACCGACAAGTGGGGCGCTACGGAAGAAGACGACCATGCTCACTGGGACAGGTTCAAGCGCGACATATACTTGCGCGGCAATCCTGTCCAAGCGGACATTGGTAGCGAATCCGACAGTGACGACGAATCCACCTACAGCAGCGATTCAGAGAGCAGCAATGGCACTTCTTCCATTGGTCGTTCCTCGTCGAAGATGCGCAGAAATTCTGGCATTCCGCCTAACGTAGTCTTCATGCGTCTCAAAGAGCGCTGCTTTGTCAATTACGACAAGGAGAGAGATCTTAGCGGTGCAAGCTTTGATGGTGAGTGATCTGATCTGTTGTCCACGATTCCAGTTCACTTCCAACTGATTGCTCTTCATCGTTTTTCTCCTTAAGGCTTTTACTACATCGCCGTCGAACTGAACCCTGCGCCTGACCGTCCCCAGCTTAGTCTCGCAAAGCAGAGCAACGCAATTCTCAACAGCTCATGTGACACTTTCGGCGGCAAGCTCGACTACTTTTCCTGGTCATCCATCAGCGATGCCGTGAGCCCTTCAAAGACGTCGGAAGCTCGCGGCATTCCGGTAGACAGAGCAGCAATTCTGTCATCTTCTGCACCCAGTGCCCGGTCGCCCTTGATGGCACTGAATTCCAGTCCGTCATCTGCTTCATCGAGTACCGTACTCGGAGGTGGATCTCTCAATCCTATCCGGCCAACCCGTGGACCTGCTTTCTCGCGCATGAACTCGTACGCCTCGGTCGTTCGAGGAGAACTCTTCACTCCTTCTGCTCTCTACGTTGGTCAAGACAGTAATACCTCGCTGCCGCTTGCCTCCAAGGCTGATAACGCAGAAGAGAGAGCTCTTTACGAAGATGCAGTCGACCAACTTGCCGAAGTTTTCTCACCAAGCATCGAGGACTTTCCCTTTCCGCTCTCTCCTTCCACGGCTACCAGACCGCTTCCATTGTTGCGGGACGAGACTCCCTCCTCTCAGCCGGCCTTCCGACCTCGCTCACGCTCGTCAAGTGTGAGAAACCTGCCAGCTGCAGCAAATGGAGGCTTCCGATCTGGTCTTTCGCGCAGCTCGAGCTCCAACTCCCGCCTGCGCAATGGCTTCCGAGACACTGCCTTGTCCACCAATTTCTACAATGCCAAGACTGGATATCGAGGAGCCTGGGCACATGCGACTATGCGCGGCTTCTACTTCACGCCGCCACCTGTTCCCACAGAGGACGTTGCAGACGGCTCTCCCTCATCGCTCCCTGCTTCCGGCTCGTCTCCCACTTCAGCAGCCGATGTCGACGATGCCGGTTCCACGTATCAGGAGCTTGAGCTCTTCTACGTCGGCGATGGCCATGGTGCTTTGCTGGAAGAATACGAAGAGGAACAGGGCGGCGTCGACGAGTGGGGCAATGTTCGAGCTATTGACGAAATGGAGAAGATCAAAAAGGACTTTATCAGGCGCGAATTCTATGCTAAGCCCAAAGGGTCTGCATCTTTTACCATACTATGAAAGAGGCAGAACGGTATTTCTGGCCGAGCTCTCCATTTTTCATGCGCGGTTGTGTGCTTTGTTTCCGATACACTTGTACGATGTATCTCGCTTGTGTTCGTTGATATCGCGTCTGTCAGACCTCCCAAAACTTAGTGATTATGACCAATGTTCAGATAGTAAGCTCTCCTTGTAGCCGTACATTTTCCCGTTCCGTGCAATCATGCGTTTCCTATGAGTCTCGTCGTGCGTCAGAGGCTGGTCTCAGTTTCTATGTCGTCAAAAAGGCTCCGACTGCGCGAGAGCATAGATTTTTGCATGTTCGAGATGCTTTCGCAGGAGTACGAAGTATACTAGGATATTTTACAAGCAACATTCGTTGATGGCAGCGCATTTGCAACCATTTTGCCAGAAAAGGTAGCTCATGGGCCGGGTGGATGCTTCCATGCAATGCGACCGTTCTTCTTCATCCAGCTCCATCGTCTCTCCTTGTCATCGATAGTAGCATTGGCGCACACGGTCCACTGCCTCTCTGGTCGCACGAGCTCTTGCAAGATACGAGCAATGTTGCGCACGTCGTCTATGCCAGAGTGTTGTCGCCCTTGGAAAGGTTCGAGATCCAATGCAGCCAATACGGCGGGGATGTTTGCAGTGCCCAAACCCCGGGTAGTTGGCGTCGACCTGACGACAGCGAAACCGCTGTCATTGGCAATCGTGCTCTGTGAAGCCGAGTCATTCGTCTCTGGTGAAGGGACACCATTGGTCACAGCTGTCGCTATAGCAGAGCTGAGCACATCGTCATCTTCGGCTGGTCCGAGATCAATGAGCTTCTCGATAGGTTGTTTGCGCGCCAGATAGGCCGTCGCAGATGAGCGCAGGTCAATGTACGGTCCACGAAGCCAATTGGGTCGCTCGATACCTGAGATATAGCACTGCTTGGCAATAAAGTCTCGGAGGTCCTGGAAGTTACCCAAGTCAAGAACAATGGCGTCAACCGCGGCACGCCTAAACATTGGCGGGGAGCGTGACGTACCCAAGGGCCGTCTGTAACCCAGGCTGTTTTATTGCTTTTGGTAAACAGGCCATACTCGTCAAGAAACGTCTCCTTTAGCTCCTTTAGCACGTCTGCAAAGATGTGAGCGCTGTCCACCTGCTCCTGTTGGCACAGCGTCATCGTGAGCGCTCGCAATTGACCCAATTGCAAGGCTGTAGTCGCACTTGAGTGATGCCAGTCAGTTCTTTGCAGAACTCGGATAGCTGGGGTCGCCAGGTCGGACGGACAAAGCGTCTGAACTCGTCGACTACCACAAGTTCCCACGACGAGGTGGCGACCTGTGAGCAAGTGCTGGTCGTAGAGGCGGTCCAGATAGAACTGCTTTCTGATTCATTGTCACGGGCGTCTGTTCGTGGACGCCATTGGAGCAGCAACACTGGGAACTCGATGATCTGCAGTGAGAAAAGAGAGCGGTTGAACATGAGTCCGCTAGGTCCTGACACCGCACATGCTCCAATACACGGACGACACACCTCGTTTGGAAATCCAAAAAAGGACCCATGAGCTTCTTCGTATCGCTGACAAGTTGCCTCAAAGTCGACGACACAATAGCTGTCAAAGTCTTGGGTGGAAGGTCTGTTCAACTGCCTTTGACCTCCGCCGCCACCAGCAGATTGACTGGCTTGTCGCTCGGTACGCTTTCGAGCGTTGCGTAGGCGCTTCTTGAGTTCAGGTTTCCGACCACGAGCATCCAGATTGAGTGCGGTGAGCGCTTCTCGCAGCGCGTCTACGCCAGGGACCTTCATGACGATGTTGTGCAGGCAGACAGGCCAGGCTCGAGCCAAGCGTCGGCCACACCGAGCCAGGCCCAGGGCGTGCGTGCCCGCTGCGACCTCAGTAATCGAGCATTGCGAAGTGTAGTCTGCGATGCGACTGCCTGTTGTCCAAGCTGTGCTTTGTGCACTTGGTCGCTGTGATGGAGAGAAGCAAGCTGTCGCACCGAGTCTGGCGTGTCTCGTCGCGAAGACAGGGGTGGCAATCCAGTATGCACGCCAAAAATCTAGGGCGGTTACTCTCTGCCTGTATACCAATTCCCAGGACGCACTTGTCACGGAACAGCACGCCCAAACATGGCGTCCACCTCGCAGCTCACGCTGTACACCAAGGCAACGCCGCCTGCATGGGGCGTGGTAGCCCTGGCTGGCCAGATTGCAGAGCAGTCCGGCAACGAGCAAGTCATTGCAATCGACTACCAGGAAAAGGCCAGCGAGGCCACGGAGACGTGCAGGCTTCAGAGTGGCAGGTGAGGGAGCGTCAAAGTTCTTCAAATGCCGTAGTACAGGCTCTGACTCTCTTACCAACGCTCTGCTCGCTCTGGATTCGATTCGCCGCCTCGATTGGGTTTCAGCTCTGCATGCACCACACCGACAGCGGTCATCAAGTCCCTAGCTGAGGCTTTCGCAGCCATTGGTTTATGCGGAGCGAACAAGGAAGAGTCTGACCGAGTCAGTCTCAGTATTCGACGCAATTTCTCGCAATGTTCTGACGAAGTGTTCCTGGTATAGATCAACGAATGGATCAGCTTTGCAGACAGCAAGCTTTCCAAGTCTGCAGACTTTCAGACCGTCTCTGCAGCTGCACATACGCTGGACCATCGGCTCACGCTTCGCTCGTTCATCGTTGGCTACAAGCCCACAGCTGCCGACTTCGCGCTCTGGGGAGCAGGCAAGAGTGAGAGCTTTTTCGCCACACGCTTGCCCACTCTCGTCGACTGTACTGACTGTATATGCACATTGACAAGGCTCGACCGTCTTCCTCGGTGTTCTCAAGCGTGGTCAACACCCGCATCTTGCTCGCTGGTACAGCCACATTGAGAGTCTGCCGGCAGTGCAATCTGCAGTAGCTGCCTTCCAGGCCGCTCAAAAGGATATTGTGAGTCACCAAATGTCCTCCGAAAGATGGGCGATTTACTGATTCTCACGTATGCGCTAATCTCAGATCAAGGGAAAGGGAAAGGCTGCCAACACCGCCTTCGAACTCGGTCTGCAAAATGCCGTTCAAGGCAAAGTGGTCACTCGTTTGCCGCCCGAGCCCTCTGGATATCTGCATATTGGACATGCCAAAGGTGCGCTTCTGTCCACCATGGATGACATTCGCTGTTGACCAATGAGATATTGCCTTATCCTTCAAATTGAACAGCTGGTGAGTTGCTTATTTATAGGTGCTGAAAGATGTCGTCACCTAGACGGCTTTTGACGCGTCGTTTTCAACAGCCATTCTGAACCAGTATTTCGCAAGAATGTACAATGGCAAATTCATCGTGCGGTACGACGATACTAATCCAAGCAAAGAGAAGGTAGGCTGTCGAAATTGATTGTCAGATTCTGGTCGACTACTCACATCCCTTGTGTGGCATGCTTTGCAGGCCGAATTCCAGCAGGCCATCATCGAAGATCTAGCCATGATGGGCGTTCACGGAGATCGGGTCACATACACATCAGACTACTTTGACGACTTGTACAAGCTTGCCATAGACATGATTAAGCGGGACAAGGCATACTGCGATGACACTCTGCAGGAAAAGGTAGGCCCATTTCAGTGTCGGCCTCGGATAAGTCTGATTGACACGGCTTTTGATCAGATGCGAGCTGAGCGCATGGACGGCATACCATCTGCGCGTCGAAACGAAAGCGTGGAAGACAGTCTGGCTAGGTTTGCAGAGATGACTACCGGCAGCGCAGAGGGACTGCGATGGTGTCTGCGTGCCAAAATCTCTCCTGACAATCCAAACAAAGCCATGCGCGATCCCGTCATCTATCGCTGCAACTTGGAACCTCATCACAGAACCGGCGACCGCTGGAAAGTCTACCCGACGTACGACTTTTGCAATCCCATTGTTGATTCGAAGGAAGGCATCACGCACTGCTTGCGGACGAATGAGTACCATGATCGCAACCCACAATATTGGTGGATGCAGGACGCACTGGACTTGCCGCGAGTGGACATCTGGGACTATGGACGCATCAACTTCGTGCACACACTTCTCTCGAAGCGTAAGCTCAAAGCAATGGTCGAAGATCGACACCTCGTCTCGGGCTGGGACGATCCTCGCATGCCAACTGTACGCGGTATCAGGCGCCGTGGCTTGACCGTGGAAGCGCTTAAGCAGTACATGCTGTCGCAAGGCCCTTCGCAGTCTGTCACCAGTCTGGAATGGGATGGCATCTGGTCGTTGAACAAGAAAGTCATTGACCCGGTTGCGCCACGCTACGCCGCAGTGTCGAAAACAGACATGTACGTTGTTACACATCGCGTTATTTACAATCATCGTACCTTGCTAACGATTTGACATCAAGTGTTGAGTGCACCGTCACTCAAGCAGACGGTACACCGATACTCGAGACATCTGTAGCTATGCCAAAGCACAAGAAGAACCTTGATGTTGGCAACAAGACAACGACATTCGCTGCCAAGATGTACATTGAGCAGGCTGATGCAGCCTCCTTCGACGCCAACGAAGAGGTCACATTTATGGACTGGGGCAATGCCTATGTCCTCAAGGGCTCGTCTGCCAAGACACCCATTGCACAGCTCGATGTGCAGCTACATCTCGAAGGCGATTTCAAGAAGACGTCAAAGAAGGTCCATTGGCTAGCAATCTCGGAGAAGGCGCCCTTGGTCAACGTGATACTGAAGGACTACGACTATATCATCACGAAGAAGAAAATCGAAGAAGAAGACGAGTGGACGGATTACATCAATCCCGTGTCAGAGTTCAAGGAGGAAGCCTACGCCGATGCAAATGTGCGACACGTCAAGCAAGGAGACATTATCCAATTTGAGCGTAAAGGCTATTACATCTGCGACAAAGACCAAGAGCAAGCTGGCAAGGGATCGCCGATGGAGTTCATTCTGATTCCCGACGGCAAAGCCTCGAGCATCGCCCTCAAAGCAAAAGTGCCCGCTGCCGAAAAGCCCGCCAAGTCCGCTGCCACGGGTGTTGCAGGGGCCAAGGCTGCTACAGCACCAACTGGGTTGCCTGATGTAGTTCCTACCGAAGCTAAGCATTATACTCTCGACTCACGTGGGTTGGCCATTCCCGTGACAACAAAGGTGCAGACGTCAAATCCACAGCTTGCATGCGATTGCTAACATGGTGATGCCAACGCTAGATGTACAAGGCACCTTCGGTGACTGGCGAGTATCAGCCAGTGGTGCATACAAAGATGCATACTGTACCCTCTGTGACCAGCTAGTTTCGGTGTGGGGAAGAGGCGCTTATAACGACAACAACACTCGGTCCAGCAGAGACTACGAATGAAATCGGAAATGATTCTGCTACTGTTCAGGGTGTTTAGTGATATTGCCGGGGCGATCCTTTGAGCAGAGATGATGACTTTGAATCGAAGTCTACCGGATGACCATCCCTTGACCCCGGAGCATCAGATATTCTTGTTCTGCTCCAGAAGAGAAGGTTTTCAGCAAATCACTGGGAGGAAAGGGCATTGTGTCAGCTTGCTAGCTTTGTGCTCTTCACATTGACCACCTACTAGATGTCTGCATTGTGATACCGAAGTCGGCTTCTTGGGTCTGTATAAGGCGCCTCGAGACCAGTAATGTCACAGTATTTCTTTGAAGGACGAAGTGATGGCGGTGCTTCGTATTCGTGGTCTGCGAAGGAATGAAATCCAGTATTAAGATTATTGCCATTGTCTCAGTCGCCCACGCTTTGTTGATGCATTGCGGTTTATCTGAGACAGTCAACTCACAGGCAATGTATTGCTCTTTGCGGACGACTTCTGGCTCAGCAACCTGAGCGGCTGCATTAGCAGCTTCTTCGTCCACGTCCACTCCGTCCACTGGAGTCGTGGCTGCAGTTGCAGTAGCCGAAGGCGCGACACGAGCTTTCTTCTTTGGCTTCATGTATCGCTCCCGCTCGAGCTGGACGATCTGCTTTGCGGTCTTGACGCGACGGTTGCCCGCAACCTTCTGCGCATAATTGGGATTCTTGAATGGTCGTGGTGCTTCAGCATAGTTGTAATGGTCGATCAAGCTCTGGATAGTGGATATGTCAGTCCGGACGGCCCGGGCAGCTGCTTGTCTCTTGCAGAACAGCTATGTGAGACCCACGCTGGTATCTGGCGCAGGTGAATCGCCAGGGCTGCTGTCTCGCGGTGTCGCTGCAGCGGACGAGTCTTCAGCTCCCAACGCTGGCGCGGCCGCCGCCTTTCTGACCTTTGGCGGCCTGTCCGGAAAGCACGGCAGTGTCAGTCAAGCTCGAAGTCTAGCGCAATGAAGCTCGTAACGGCACGTACATCACAAAGATGCCGGAACTGCGACCACGCGCAAAACGTCCGGACTCGAGTCGCTACAAGGCAGAGTTTAGCCACTGGCCTCAGGTCTCAAAGGCCCCCGCAGCTCTGACTCAATCAAACTGTGCGGCCAGAATCAGGCCATGGTGCGACAAGGAGAGCCGCATTGGACGTTACAGAAATGCCACACAGCAACGCGTTTGCAGACTCTCTTTTTAGACAAATTATCCGGAATGGTCCAGCGCTTCAGTGCAGTAGTAGCTCGACTGCCCTGGCAAGCCACCGAATGCTTCTCAAAGTCCGTTGAACATGGCTGCCAGATCTGCAAAAAACCGGTTCGCAACTTCGTAAGCTAATGGTTCAGGAACTTTATCCGCAAGTTCTGCCAATTCTATGGGTAGCAAGTCCCGAGGTTCCTGCCTGTCGGACGGGTGCAACGGTTCACTGACACACCTCGGTCGCCGTTGCCTGCGTGCGCTTTCACCGCTGGAATCCGTTTGGCAGATGTTACTTCGTCAGTGAGTCAGAGCCGATGCTTCACGTCAAACAGGCTGGCTGCTCGCATGCTTGCTCATCGGTACGCTGCTTTCGGCTAGAAATCATCGCCCCTTGCGGTGCACCATGCAGCTATCTTCGTCCTGCCATCACAGCTCCACGACGGTCGCTAACAAGCCCTCTTGGCCTTTGCTGTGAGAAGTGCCATTTCGGCGTTCGCTTGTGCTTTGAAGCCCGTTCCCTGACAGCTCGCGAGTCATCTCGCATCATGGGAAGTCAGGGACGGCGCTTGCCTTCCTTAAGAGAAGCATTAGGTTATGGGCCTGAAAATGGTGAGCTGCAGATAAAATACATGTGACGAGAAAGCTCACATCTTACCATTATGGACTGTGCTTCAGACCCTCTTTCGCCAGGTCCATCTCTGCCTCCCCTCACCGATAACAGGTCCTACCATCCAGACTTGCGGAGTGTACAGAGCTACCAAGCTCTTCATCAGGCACCGGAGCCTCGAAACGAAATGCCATTAACTTCGTTGCAATACAGCGCCATTCCGATGCGCTCTTCTTCCAGGCCGTCTCCCAGGAATACTGCAAGGTCATCAGCTCGCGTGTCGAGCTCACTTTCGCAGCATCATTACTCCCCTTTCCAGCTCCCGTCCTCCTCGCAGGCCCTTTCACCACCTCAAGCTTACCAGAGGGAGCCTCTACTTTACGCCGAGCAGTCTTCTGGAACGAGAACCTCAACGCTATCACACAGCACAAACGTCGGTCTTCCCCCTTACAAGCACCCACGGGACCACATCGTGTCCGGTTTTCCTTCTTTCCCCTCCACATCGCCTTCAGTGCCAATACTCAGAAGACGTGCAACCCAAGGAGCACTTCAGCGGGCAGTGTCCGGCGAAGCTACGTCGCTGGAAATACCAGGCCGCACCGATGGTTTCAGTCAAATCGGCTTGGACTATGAGGGGAGCAGCGGTAGGTGGAGTGACCCCGCCCTGTCTCACAGCAACGCACCGGGTTTTCGACTGCCACCATTGCGCGGGAGCATGCACAACCCAGAACTATCGAGGAGCCCAGACTATCATCGATCTAATTCCAGCCTCCAATACCGTTCAAATGTACCAACAGCAGCGGCAGAGTACCCATACGATCTTCAACTGCGGCCTTATGGCAGCGAAGGCTTTGAAGACGACATGCCACGGAGGGGTCCACCACCTGCTTCTGGAGCATTTCGGCGTCAACGGAGTGAACCGTCACTCTCGCCTCCACCTCTTTCAACTGGTTCCAGCGGTGATATCCATAGTGTCACCCACAGAACAGACTCTCCGCAGGTCTTCACCGCCGACTCTTCTCCCTCTGGCATAGGGCCAGGACACCGCAACATCCTTGTACCACCATCGGTCGCTTCCACAAGCACGAGCGCTGAAGGGCCGACACTCTCGCTGCCTGCGACTAGGCGGACACGAAAAGTGCTTCCTCCTCCGACTTCTCTAGAGACGCTAATTGGAAGTAGCGGTATTCTCGACTTACCGCGTCTGGGACAAATGCCCAGCAACCTGCCCTCCGCGAGGAATAGCGAGCAGAGTCCGCGATTCCAATGCGACGCCTGTGGCAAGACCTTTAGTCGTCCCAGCGCTCTGGCGACCCATCTGAATTCGCACGTAGGTGTTTTCACACTACACCGATATCTTTTGGCTGACAGCTAGCACAGTCAGGCACACGGCCACATTCGTGCCAATACTGTGGCAGGGAATTCAGCGTAGCGTCGAATCTGCGAAGGTAAGGGATCATTCGTCGAGCGTAGTGCGCGTCAAAGCTAAAACGCTATCGATTTGTCAACAGGCATTTGAAAACGCACGAAAGCTAGAGGAGAAGCCAAATGTGCCTCGAGTTATCAGTCATATTGAATCTATCATAGACAGCACTAGAATCGCGCATTGTATCATACTAGAACAAGTGATTTCATCGATGTAAGCTTTATGGCACATAGTCAAACAGAAACCGGCGTCATGACGCTGGCGCAAACAAGACATTGCAACATTGTTCTACAATGACATGGCCCGACGGAAGCCTGAGCTAGGCTCCCGCTGGGCTGCCCGTCCTCGCGAGTCTTCCTGAACGTCGAATTGCTGAGCCAGGTCAACGAGCCCACGGCGCGAGTTGAAGTCTTTCTGGCGAGGCGATTTCTGTATGTGTGTGCACGCAACGGTCAGCGCCAACTTAAAGAGGCACTAAGCTTGTGCAGAGACGTACGAACGTATAACCCTGGAACGCCAACTGCTTTCGTACGTCAAGTAAATGCTTGCCATGCACCTTGTCTCGCAGCATTGGATCCTTGGTTGTGTCCGCTTGGCCAGGTTTAGCGTCCGGAGCGACTGTAAAAGACAAGGCAGAGCTCAGCTTTTCGCACCGCTACGCTTTGGATTGTAGGCAGCTCACGCAAAGGTTCCGCTTCGATATCCTCGTCGAAATATCTAGTGTCTGCAGCATCTTTCAAATTTGGCTTGAAAGGTGGCTCTTGCAGGTGCAGAGTAGCAAAGTCTACGCCACGGAACCAGGGATGCGCTTTGAGATCATCAGCTCCGTCACCAAGTCCGGCAAAGCCTGGGGATGGACCGAGAAAGCCAGACCGTCGCTGTTGAGCCACCACTGCATTCGGCCGACTCGAATTGGGTATTGACCGACTGCCCAAGCGATCTTCACGCTCGCAAATAAGGCGTGTGATGAGGTCTTGAGCATCGCGAGATACTTTCGGCGAAGTAGGAAAGCGAAGAGATGTCCTCCAGGTCAGTATCTTCTGCCGGGTCTGATGCCGAGTCTTCGAAACGAATGGTGGGAAGCCGTAGAGGCCTAATAGAAAGTCTACTAAGTCAGCCTGCAGAATAGCGTCCTAGCCGGGAGGAATGGGACTTGCATTCAAACATGATGATACCTAAAGACCACCAATCGCAGGACTGATCGTAGCCAGTACCGCGGATAACTTCTGGACTCATATAGGAGTTGGTGCCAACGACGGAGTATGCCAACTTCTTGCGTTGCTTGTCTCTGATAGTCAAAACACCGCCGTCCTTTTGTCCTTTGTCGTCCTCTACCAACGGCAAGTCCGCTAGATTCAGTCCGCTCATGGCGTCATTGTGCAAGCGCTTTCCACTATTGAGGCCGCTGGCGTCTTCGAGGTCTATGCCATGCTTCCGGAGCAATTGCCTCCTCTGTTCTTCATAGTACGCGCCATCGTGTGCCCAATGCAGGTCGGTAGCCAAACCAAAGTCGCTCAATTTGATGTGGCCGTCAGAGGTGAAGATGAAATTGTCGGGCTACAACATAGATAAGAAATGCATAATGTCAATATTTCTACGTAATGGACACATCTTTTGAGCTAACCTTGATATCGCGGTGAATGTAGCCAAGTTTGTGAGCCTCTTGGATAGCCAAGGCCATTTCGGCCACGTAAAATCTTGCAAAAGGCTCTTCAAAGATGTCCGTTTCGATGAGAAGGTTGAGGAGATCCCCACCACCCATGTACTCCATGACGAGGTAGAGATGGTCGACATCTTGGAAGGAATAGACGAGGCGGACAATCCATCTGCTGCTGTTTGAACTGCTAGCTGCGCTCATGACGTCTCTTTCTGCCTTGACGTGGCCTTCTTGACCTTTGCGCAGCATGTCGGCTTTTCGCAGTTGCTTCATTGCGTAAAGTTCACCATTGCCGCGCTCTCGGACCAGAGAGACGACGCCAAACGCCCCGTGACCGATGGTCTTGATCTTTGTAAAGGCACTGGGCGACATGCGTGTCCGAAGATTCCGAAGATGCTCACTTTCTGACAGCGTCCAGGCCGCCCGGATCTTGCGCCTTTGAGCATCTGTCATGCTGGTGTTCGCCAATTCCCGCTCGAGGGCCGCTCGACGCTGATCGCGATCCCGAGGCCGCTTCAAAATGCCGTAGTAGTGGTTCTCCAGGTACACCTTCGTCGCTACTGATTTCTCCACAGTTTCCAAGGAGGGTTTGAAAGGCTTGCCATTTACGACATTACCCATCAACGCACTGTTACTTGATGCGGCTGGTAAAGGAGCACGCATTGGGTACGGAGACAGGCATTGTGTCGATCCTTGGGTTAGGCTTTCATCGTTTCCGCCTTCGAGCGCTTGAAGAACTTCAGGAGCCCGAATCAGGACCGTATTGCTAGTATTCATGCGTAGAGTAGGCGGAGGCAGAATAGGCTGTTTCGGTATCTCTTCGCGTATGACAATCATATCATCCATTGGATTCTGCTGCACCGACATTGACAGGGGAGAGGCGCGAGGCAACCCACCGCCCGCGGAATGCGGAACAGCTTCGGGTGATCCAGTCTGTGCTCGATCCGTAAAGATGCTGAGAAGAGAGTCTGGATTCGCATTGACGACTTTTAGTGAGCCCTTTATCTGTTCTTCGTCGATATTAGCTTGCACCTGGGCGACTGCGCGGGTTCTGGCTCTTATACGAGCTGCTTCCTTGATAGCTGCCACCCAGGCTGGTTCTATTTGGGACGAACCGGTCAGCATAGGCCCATCGGCCAGCTCCAGTCGGTCACCTACCTGCTAGCTTGCCTTTGCCATCTATCCGCCAGCGCGTGAGAAGCTCAGCGGCTTCTTCAGCATCCGAGGCATGAGCTAAATGACTGCAGAAATGAATAAGTATGATTTCGGCATGATCTATGTCACCCGAAAGCTTACGTGAAGCCCATAGGCTTGCTGATCATGTCGACGCTGATGCGCCTGTTGGCCCGCTGCGGTGATGCAGCCGGAGCCAGCGACGCTTGCTCATAACGACTCGGTAGATTTGGACTAGTCACGATTCGATGAGGCTCTGGTACCCTCGATCGATCTCCTAGCCAGCCTGCTCTCTGAGATGGGTACGATGACTGATCCTGCGTCCCTTGTATTGCAGAAGGGTAGGGCGAGAGGGAAAGCAGGTCATAGAATGCTTGATGTATCAGTATAGAAGCACCTCCTTTCGTAAAGCTGCGCGAGACTGTGTCCTGCGGACGGCTTGCAGCATCATTTGCGAAGGTTATCGCACCAGCGTAGGGTTGAGATGTTGGCTTTGCGCGTGATTCTTGAAGCTGACCGTAGTACCCGTTTGCAACTCGACTCGCCGGAAAGCCGTGACCTAGCAGAGACGGAAAGCCTGCTGCGCCCGGCGGCAGACCATTATAGCCTGCATCGCTGGCAAAGGCCTGCGGCTGGAAGGTGCGGATCTTGGATGTAGAAGGACCATACGTAGCTGGGTGCTGGTACTGGCCTTCGCGATGACGATCAGGTTGAGCTTGAGATGTGAGAGCAGGATGGTGAGATGGCAGGTCTCGTGCGACTTCGGTAGGTGGTACTGGCAAAGCCCTGCGTGGCGGACTGATTGTAGTAGGCGACATGCCTCCTCCTGGAGAAGAAGGGGCCGCGAAGGACGGTCGCATAGTCTTAGGAGGAGGTACAGGAGGACAAGAGCCTTGATGCCGATCTGCAAGCTGCTGTGCTCGTGGACCAGAGGGAGGGCGGTGCGGAGCACGGGCGTCGCCACCAGGAGAGCCGCGTCTTGCAAGCTGTCTCGAGAGGAGCTCGTCTACTTGCGTGCTGAGGGTCGAGCCAGCCTCGCTGGTAAGAGTGAGGTGCAGTCTCGAGTGTGTAACGGCGACCACAGGCGGCAGTATGGCCGGAGCTGGAATGCGTCTGATCTGACGCGGTGACTGCTGCTTGTGCTTCGAAGGAGTGGGTGATGGGCGGATGTGTGGGCTTGGGCGAGCAGCCACAGATGTAGCAGGCGTCGAGGAGGATGAAGAAGTCGGCAGTGCCTGCTTTGGAGGTGTCGGAGGTGGCCTTGTCTCCGCTGTACCTGCTGGACTGGCGTATGGCATGGACAACGGATGCCAACGAAGGAGATGAGGGCCAGTCACGGCGGGATTGAGGACTGTGCTGAAAAGGATTGTGCACGTAGCTGAGCTTGACGCGTTGCTGACCTAGATGAAGATCAGAAAGCTCAGACTGCTTCCAAACGTCTCGATTGCCCAGCAGGCCTGGTCGCCGCAGTCTGTGCGCGGACAGGAGCATCGGCGACTGGACTGCGAATGTACCGGCTCTCAGGCAAACAAACAGCCCCAGATCCGTGCATGAGGAAGATGTAATCAGCGTCGGTACAGCTACTTGGATGCCAGTCAAAGTGGGTGTGGCCGACCAGCTGAAGCGCTGGTGCCAGTGCTCTGAACCCGAATTGAAGCAGACAGGAAAGGCTTCTTCTAACAGTCCAGTGGTGGGCGAAGCTTGGTGCCGTTGAGGGCCAGGCTCAGCCATACAGCCATCGAGGTGCAGCTGTCTTGATTCCCGCGCATGGTGGTGGAGAGGTGTCGTGCGGACATTGTCCGCAATCAGAGAAGCTCGCCTCGCGAACGAGGCCTGCAGTTTGCCACACTTGCTACTTCCTTCTTCTAGGCCTCCTGTCGCGTCACACGATTTGACTGTCTTCAATATATGCATTTCAAAGATTATCATAATTTGAATAGCTAGCAGAAAAGACAGTCTTGCTTGATGGTCTGCATACGGTAACTCTGCTGACAGGGCAACATCGTTGTTCGTCAATGAATGGAGGCTAACAGCTGAATCTGACTCAGTGTACAAAAGTGCAATTTCCTCTTCCGAAATGCTTTGAGAAGATCTGGTTGATGCTCAGAGGATGCGTGTGGCCTCCGGCCAGAACGCCGCCTCGGTATCTGCCGCAGTGATTCTGCATGTTGGATCCGTCGCTTCGGTAGTTGCATGCGATTGCATAGCACGACCAGGACCAGGGGCCCCAACGATTCCAGCATTGGCCCTAGTACAAATTAAAGGTAGTTCACTTTCGGCTGAAATGCAGGTGACAAAGTGACTAAAAGATTGGGCAAGACCCACCACATCGCCAATAAGGATTTGAGCAACACTTGTGCGGGTCGCTACTGTGGGATCAGTGACGCTGCATTCGAGATTCACAGTCTCTAAGAGCTGGTCAAGCGACCAAGCGTCTCTTGAGCCAGGCTGACGGTATCGCGTGTACCAATGCTGGTTGAGCTCCGTGAATGCGTGTTTGGGGGGTGCATTCGGATCAGTATCCGGCCTACATCGGTGCGTTGCGGGATGAGAATCAGTCAGTGACAGCTACTGGACATACTGGACATGAAGAGACTGTGTGACTTACGCAAACACGTTGCAGGTGTGAAGACGTGTTAGACTGGCCGACGTGGTGTCCGTTTCACAGATGCGGAACAGCTCGTTGTGTCCTTTAGCTCCAAATCCTTCGCTGTAAGCGCAAAGTCAGCGAGCGTTCGAGCAATAGAGCTTCTCTGACACTGATGCCGTACTCACCCAGTGAGGCCGACTTCCACTCCCCAACTGATGCCAAATGAAGTGGCAATCAGAGCGCACAGCGCAAGCACGATTGACAGCAGTCCACAGCGTCCAATGCCCATAGTGTCAGTTTATTGAGGCTGAGTACTAGAAGATGAAAAAGTTGAGTGGAAGGGTAAGAAGAGAAGAGAAATGGGGCATAGACGTGCTTTTAAACCAGTGCAGACGCTTTGCTCAGCCAATGGGGCTATGTACGACAGGCAGCTGTCGTGTCAAACGGGACTGACAGGAGGCTGAATGCTGCAGTACCTTGCGTCGGTAATGTCTGACTGGTCGTGCGCCCATAATAACATACAAAAAGGAGGGGAATCATTCAGTTCTAGTCAGCGAAATGCCGCGGTGATGTCACCCGGGCGTGTAGTACTTGTCGATGGGGTCCGGGGACCTCGTCAGCTGGCCAACGGAGTGCGCCGGACGACACTCCAGGGACCAAATGGCAGTGTTTGCAGACGAAGCGTTCCTCTTGTGTCTTGTGGCATGCGCCGTTGCTTTAGCATGCGACAAAGGGCCCGTATGTTTGTGCGTCTTCTGCGTGTCTCACAGGCGCACAGCTACGTCTGGGCGATCCCTTGATTGCGAAGTGCCCGAGGCCTGCTACCAGTTGGACTGCGAGGGGACCATGAGAGAGCTCTGCCTGTTGCTTTCCTTGAACACACCCGCACACATTTTGCTGCACAGGTGAATAGTTCCCGACAATGCTCAGCGCCGCCTATTCGCGACCACCTGGCCTCCCACTACACCGTTCAAAGACAGAGGCCAGCCAAGACGGCCAGGATGCCGCAACCAATTCGACCTTCAGTGTCTCCAAGCACGTATACTGGCAAACTGTGTTGCTGGCCGTGCCTGTCCTCTTGGTCTGTTCCGTGCCGCTGGTGCGCGCAGCTGCTATCCTTCTGGACCTTCGTGAGTAGCATGATGGTCTCAGGACAGTTCGACCAGCCCCGACCTAAGCCCTTGAGTACTGCAGGACAGGCAAGCCAATAGATCAGCGACCAGTGGTCATATCTTGGCCTACTCACTCTTGGAGAAGTCGAACTAGAACCAGCAAGCAAGCAGCCCTGGCGTACAACCATACGCCGCCGGTCTTGCCACGCCTCTTTCGCTCGCATGTAGTATCTCTATCTGTAGCATAGGTAGCTCCATACACCCCATCGATAGTCGCACTCTGTTGTTGCCAAAATTTGCCTATGCCTCTTCCTATGCTCTACCGGTAGCAGTGTGAAGAGCTGCGCGCTTCGCTCTTACATCATCAGCGGTAAGCTTTGGATGTGTCAGAGTCACGCCTGCCGACAGTTGTCGATCTGTCAATGCGCTCAGCTCGGCCTCCGCGAGCTCTTCTCATCAGCTTCATTGATACAAGCAGCACAAGGTCAAGCTTCGCATTAGCCCGCTCCTCCCCAGAAAGCGTGGTCTGGTAGCACACGGCTGCAAAGCCGACCGGCCACAGCCAGCCAGCCAGCTCCTGTCCCGCAGAAAGGGCTTGGAAAAGAATAGATTCTGCCGTATTCCAGTACTGCGCTTGCGCACCACACTATTCCACTATGGCACCATCACATACCGCTCACTCCGGGGCATCGCACAATCAAGAGCAGCTGCTCGCCGCCGAGAAAGGGCTGGACCGCCTCATGGACGACGACGTAGATGGCGCACGCAAGCTGCTTAAAGGGCAAGAAGACTCTCCCTACGCCCTCGCAGGACTGGGAATATGCGAGTTTCTCACTGCCGCTATTGGAATGGAGGACGAGAGGCTCGCGTCGAGCATGGAAGCACTGGCACTCGCAGAGAAGAGCGCCCGCAAACATAAAGCTAGCTCTACCGACATGGATCAGGGACAATGGTGGACACAGGCGGGAATGGAATACGAGGTCTTGGTGGCAGATGTCGTTACCGCTCAATCAGTGAGTCTTGCTGCGAGACGCAAAAAGGCATCCCTTTCAACAAGCCGCCAGAGCGCGAAGCTTTGGGTGAAATGGTCACTGATCCAAGTCGTACTTTGGTATCGACAGCTCCTCCACATCCTCTCCGAAAGCTATGTCGAATACATGCGAGCAATGTGGAAGCTCAACAGCGCCTTCAAGCATTTTACCACCATCTACAAAGCCGTCTTTCCCAATGATGTCACAGCCTCGTCCAGTTTGGCATCCATAATCACAGATCTCAACGAGAAATACCACGCAGCCCAGCTTTCCCATGCCGTGAAACATGCCTCGTTGCAAGGCTCATCGTCCAAGTGGCCGCTTGGCCGACTGAAAAGCGCCGTACCCAGCAAAGTCTCTTCAGTCTCAGATCTCGCTAGTCTTGGCTCCAAAGGCAAGCAGAGGTCGACCTCCATCAATGGCTCCACTGGCGGCAAAACTGCTACGACTTCTATGCCAGTCTCCTCCCAATCAAGCATTCATTCCGTATCTCCACCGGATGAGACTGGCAATCATTCTCCAAATGAGCTGGTCACCGCGGCAGTGCCGCAAGCAATGTGGGCTGAGAGTCCACTCACGTCTTTTGTAGTCAGCGGAGGAGCGTTTGGACATGCTATCTTTGAGCTGGTATTTGCGCTCATGCCCCCAAAAGCGAGGCGTATGTTCAGCTGGTTGGGATACGGCACTGGGGACCGAAAGAAGGCTCTGAAGGTATGTGTTGCGTCTCGTTCGTGTTTCGCTGCGCTGCGGTTCTTGGCTCATATTTGGCACGAATGCGCAGCTTCTCGAGCTCACTGCTCTTACCGGTGTCGATGTCCACGGCGCCTTTGCCGCCTTAGCTCTGTGCAGCTGTAAGTACCTATCTCTCTTCTTATCTCATCTGGGAGCGGATCTGACCAGTGTTGCCGGGATGCAGATTACAGCTCCATTCTCGTTAGCAGCGGCTGGCAAAGTCAAAGGCAGCAGCTATTCCAAGCCTGTCACGCAGTTGCCGACCGGGCAGTGCAGAAGCATCCAGAAGGCAAGCTATGGCTCGTCAACAAAGCCAAGCTCGTCCGTTTAGAAGGAGATGTAGAAAAGGCCGCATCTATGCTCGAAGGCGGCTTGAGCAAGCCTTCTGGCTTCCGGCAAGCAACCTCGACTCTGCAGTATGAGCTTTGCTGGGTTCAGCTGTCTCTACATCGATATGCGGACGCGTCAGTCGGCTTCAAGAGAATGATTGATCTCAACTCATGGTCGCATTCAACATATTATGCTCTGGCGGCTTCCTGCCTGCACGAACTTGCACAACGGACAGTCGAACAAGAAAAAGAGATGCGAGCTTTGTACGCCAAGATTCCGGAAGGCTTCAACAAGAAACGCTTCATGGGACAACCGCCATCAAGCGAGGTGTACCTTGAAAAGCGCATCAAATTCTACCGCGCAAAGACGGATAAGTGGATCGCAGCTGGTCGATTGAAGAGTGGCGCAGAGTGGCACGACAGCATCACCATCTCTATCGCTTTGGAGCTATCTCTGTTCTGGAATCAATTCGCGCATTACCCTCAAAACACACTGCAAGAGCTTGTTGGTCGGTTAGAGGGCTACATGACAGCTGCTCCGACTCTCTTGGAAACGCCTGATGAGATTACTCTATGCGCGTCTATACTCGGGGCGGCCTGCATAGCGCTGAAAGATTTTAGCAAAGCTCGGCAATATTTCGTGCAAGCTGAAGGCCTCACAAGCAAGCTTGGAGAAGCATATACATACCTCAATGCCTTGTCCAGGCTGTATGCAGCCATACTGGAATGCCAAGAGGCGGAACACAATACGGGCAAGGCCGAAGACCGGACATATTGGAAAGGCAAATTTGCGATAGCAGAGGGCAAGATTGATGCAATGTTCACCTACGCCTCATACGATATGCAAGGGAGAGTTGAAGGGAGAGGTAAGCAGGGCCGCGCGTGCCACTTCCCAGGTTGTAAACATTGACTTACGCATGTTTCATACGGCAGGCCAAATGCTTCGCGCCGAGATCACGGAAAGGAAGCTGCGAATGGGGATCGCCTAAAAACTGAGCCGCATACCAAGGCAATTGAACATTGCAAATTGAGCACGTAGTCTTCGATGTTGTCCGGTAGCTCTGAGCAAAGTACATGTTTTGCAATCATTGGAAGTCATTTCAGAAGACAGCAGTATGAAAGTAACGACATCGGAGATTTTGCGTACATGCACTGGCGTACAGCTGAAAGTCGTTGAACTCTGAGTTGCCTTGCTGTGGCCTGTCACGCTTGCTAAATGGTGGCGTATTTTGGACGATATGCTTCGGGATCGCTGTTGTCGGACTCTACGCTCTTGACTTCCCACTCGTCGCCCTGTCGAGGGTTAACTGGTGCGTGTGCACCACGTGCTGGCGTACTTCGTATTGTAGAGTCGAGTGCAAACCTGTTGATCATTGGCGATGTAGTCAATACCATGCGTCACTGCGTCAGCAACACATGACGGGGAAGTGTTGAAGCTTTGACAGGCATGCCCCTGGGCATGCAATGAATAGCCACCTACCATCCATTCAAGAAGCTCCTAGTCCCGTCTGGACGGACTGTGGCCCCAAATTCCCCTGCTGTTCTGTCATTGTGTTCCAAAAGATCGTTCTCGGCGCCTGCTGCTGACGCTGGGTCCAAAGCGTGTATACCGCGGACTGCAGAAGGAGAAGCGTGGCCTCTGGCGCTCCATCTATCCACTCGAGCGCCGGGTGTGAGGTGATTAGGCATGCTGCTGCGTTGCCTCATGGGTGTTCGACTTGTCCTGCTGCCGTAGCGTCGAGGCGTGAAACGCAGCATCATGAAAAGCGCGCCGGCGAGCAGAAAAGCAAAGACGACGCTGAGCACGACAATCAAGGCTGTGAGATCTCGAGCCATTGTGAGATGCGCTGTAGTTGGTATGCATCAGGGTAGTCTTGGCCTTCGCACGTAGTAGCTGGATGTTCACTTCAGGCTGGCACCCGGTGCCAGCCAGCGAAGTGGCGGCTATGCTTGAAGTATCATTTTCCGGACAGGTCATTGCGACGGGAGACGAGAAGGCCGTAGAACAACACACTTGTCTAGTCTCAATGAGTTCAATACACAGTTGCTGCCATTGTCCAAGCTCCTCAGGGCAAGTAGAGAGACAAGCGGTGGCAAAGAAGTCAGGCTCCGGATAAGCAAAATGGCAATTTCTCTATTGCTGCTGCTGACACACTAATGAGGGTATACAATACAAGCAACTGACTTCCTGATCATGCGTGGTATGCGATTGTAAGGCCCTATAGATCTTCGAGCTCATCCGCGGAGTCGTAAGTGCCAGCCTTCTTCTTGGCCATGCGGTCTTTCTTCTTCTTTCGCTCTTCCTTTGATGTAAGCTTCTTAGCCTTTTTAGGCGCATCCACCTTATTGCCCATAGCATCGAAGTGCTCCTCTTCTTCGTCCTTCTTGCCGTCGATGCGTGGTCCCGAGCCTTGGCCCTCGACCTGGAGAAGGTGCGGTAAGTCAGTAAGAGCACAAAGACGATAAAAACACGGTCGCGTACCCAGTTATGACCCGACGCCTCGAGGTAGCCATCCCGCATGGCCCAAACTTCCTTGCACAAGCTTTCTGAGAACCTGTGGGTGTTTTCATGTCAGTCTGCATGAAATTTTGCCACCGACTGACAAGACAAGCAACTTACTCTCGGTTATGCGTAATGACGAGCACACCACCCTCGAAGACCTTGAGGGATTCGATGAGGGCTGCAAGAGACTCTCGGTCGAGGTAATTGGTCGGTTCGTCGAGAATCACGACGTGGGGTCGGCGCCATGTGGCGGCGGCGAGGACGACCTTGACCTTTTGTCCACCAGATAGACCACGCATAGTGTTGTGGGTGACGAATTCGGCCTCAAGTCCAAAGTCTGCCATGTGCTTCTCGATTTCCTTTCGGACGAGCGGGCGCATGAGACCCAAGCGCTGGGCTTCACGGGTGTCGACTTCAATGACCTTCTTCTCGAAACCACGGGCAATGAGCTCGTCTCGGGACATCCAGATGTTCTCGGATGAAGAGAGAGCCTTGAAGGAGATCTCGTACTCGTACGACTGCTTGAGCTTCTTTCGTGCGACGATCTCGTCGATGATGCGCTTGACGCCCTCGACCATGACGGTGGAGCCCTGCTTCATCTTCTCCTCCTCGGCGGCGGAGATCTTGCGAGTGTCCTTGTTGAGCTCCTCGAGATCCTCACCAGTCTGATATCGCCAGAGCAAGTACTCAAGAGGGGTCTTGTCGAGATGCATATCGATGTGGTGGAAAGCGTGCTGGGCAACGTAACCGATGACCAAGTTGGGATGCTTCCAGACTTCACCTTGCTGGGGCTCGGTGTCACCGACGAGGAGCTTGACGAGGGTAGACTTGCCTGCACCGTTGGGTCCGAGGACGGCAACTCGAGACGAGAGCGAGACTTGGAGAGTGATGTCGAAGAGCTGGGGTCGTGGCGAGCCAGGATATTGGAAGCCGACCTTTCGCATCTTGAGGAGAGACTTCTCCTTGGTCTTGACACCTTCTAGCAGAGGTGGGTCTGGGAGCTTGAACATGTAGTCCTCGGCAGGGTTGAGCTCGTAGTAGGCCTTGGCAGCTGGGACGTGCTTAACGAAGGCCTCGAGGTTACCTGGGTATCGCTTAACCTTGAATCGGTCGAGATGAAGAATGTCGGTGACGGTTCGGTTGAGGAAGTCAGAGTCGTGCGAGACAATGATGGAAGTGGTGGAAGTGAGCGAAGTGAGGTAGTTGATGAGCCATGTAACGTTCAAAACGTCGAGATGGTTGGTGGGTTCGTCGAGCAACAGAATGTCTGCCTTGAAGAGGATGGCACGCGCAAGGGCAAGCTTCATCTTCCAGCCACCAGAAAGGGAGCCGATAGAGTGGCCCTGTCGCTCGGCAGTGAAACCAACAGAGTCGAGAGTCTCCTTGATCTCGGTCTCGCCGCCCTGGATGCGCTTGTCGGACATGATGAATTGCAGGACAGTGGTGTCCTCTTCGGAGCCGTCAATGTCGTGCTCGACGTAGAAAGTCCTGACCTCGTCTGGCGAAGGGAAGCCTTCGACCTGGCCATTCTGGATAGCACGCATGAGCGTAGACTTGCCGGAACCATTTCGGCCACAGAGCCCGTAGCGGTGTCCTCGCTTGAGGCGGAGGGTAGCAGTGTTGAGCAAAATCTTGGCACCGTATGCGAGCGAGAACTGGCAGTTGCAAAGATCTTCGCCTTCCTCTTCGTCTTCAAAGACCTCAATCTCACCGCCAGATTCTTTGGCGGACTTTTCAAGGATGTCCTTGATGATGGGTTGGGCCTTGGCAGCCTCTGGAACACCGAGGTTGACATATGGTGCGAGCGAAGTCTCCCACTCGGTGAACTCGTAGTTGCGTGCGTTGAGCAGAGATGCAGAGAGGAAAGCAATGTAGTGGATAAGAGGAGACTCGGTAGTCATGTGTGTCTGTGAGACGGCCTTGCATGCATCAAGCACGGTCGAGGTAAGGTCGGCCGCGGTGTAGACCTTGGCAGGAGGGAGGTCGGAACCGTCACCAGTGTGAACGTTGCCGACGTCGCGGAGAGTCTTGATGGCCTTGCCGACAACACCTCGAGCTTCGGGGTCGGCGACGGTGTCCTCGATCTTGATAAGCTTGGGAAGCAACTTGGGCAAGAAGGGTCGGACGACGTGCTCATTGTCGACGAGCTTGGACATGTTGTCAACAATGACGGCGACCTTTCGGCGGACAGCGGTAGCACGCTCGTCGAGACCTCGCGAAAGCAGAGGGACGAGGAGGGAGAGAGTAGGCGAGTCGACCTCGGAGACGAAGGTAGTAGCACCGAGAAGCTGGATGGTCTTGACGGTCTCCTCGACTGGCTGCTCGAGAGCCTTGATAAGAGCAGGAATGAATCGCTCAATATCCTTGTTAGAGACGAGCGAGGTGGTCTCCTTGAGGGTGGAGCGGGCAGCCTTCTTGACGTCGGCTTTGGTGTCCCAGATGGCCTCGGTCATGACAGGGATGATGATGGGAGTAGCGCGAGCCATGTGCTCGGGAGCGTGCTTGATGAGCACGTCCATGATCTCGAGCGAGCCAGTCTTGACTTGCCACTTGCCGGCAGTCTTGATCTGCTCGAGCAGGAGAGGAAGCATCTGGGGAACAGCCCAGGGAGACATGGTCTTGGCGAAGATTTTGACAGCCTCGACGGAGGCAAGTCGTACTTGCTTTTCCTTGTCTGCAAAGGTCTCGGCAATGATGTGAGGGAGGACCTTCTCGAACATAAAAGGCTCAATGGCCTGGCCGACTCCCTGCTTGCAGAGGAGCGAGATGAGCTCGCAGGCACCCTCACGGGCGACGGGGCTCTTCTTGTCATTGAGACCTTTAGTGATGGCATCTGCGAGGCCAAGGCGAACAAATGCCTGAGGTCCCTCCATTTTGACAAGGTTGGTGAGCTCGAGTGCGGCCTCTTCACGCTTGATGGCGTCGGTGGCGGTCAAGAGCGCATGAATGTCGATTTTTGCTTCGCCAGCGGCGTTGCCGGCTTGCTCGGCGGCAGCGGCATGGCTGCCCTCGAGAGCGACCTGAGCAGGGTCGATCTTGACAGGAGTAGGAACGCCAACCTTGGCGACCTCGTGCTGCTTCTGGACGGCTGGTGCCGGCATGCTGTTTTGGGTGGAAAGAGCGAGATCGCGCAGAGATGAGCGGGTGGATGGAAGAAATGGCAGTGGGAGACAGAGGAAGCGAGAGAAAGATCAGCAAGCAGCACCACATCAATGCATGCTCGTCGTGCACTCACTTGGCAGGAATGGTGGGTGTCTATATAAAAGTTCTACACGTCCAAGCGCTGTGGCTGCTTGGGGAAAAATCTGCTCGACGAGAGCGAGAGCGCGACTTGCGAGTTCGACGACGAGCGAGGTCGACGAGCTGGAAGCCTCACGTAGAGAGAGTGCTGGTGATGCGATGCACTTGGTGCTGTGCGTCTAGTGGATGTCCGCTCGGTGGTCGAGGGATGCACGCGTGCTGGGTGGTGATGAAGGGAAAGAGAGGCGAGCAGGAGCAAAGGACAAGGAACGCTTCCCCCTTTTCCCTTTTGGCGGCAAAACTGCGCCTCAACGGGCGGCAAACTGCGATTTGCGCGAGCTCGCTGTGAAAATTCTGCTGCCACCCAATCTTTGTGTGCTGTCGGTGGCAAAACACTCGCTCGACGCTGACTGAACTTGAGGGTGGGCCCCAGGCGCGCGCTTGAGCTCCCCAACCCGGCGAGTCCGGGGACCGCCGCCTGGGCAAACACGGAAGAACGACTGCTGCATTCCAGGCCACACAGCGCTGTCGCACCGTCGCACGTCCATCGCACGTTCGCGGCCGCATTCCTGAAAATCCTGTAAGGGAGCGCGAGAGGGACCCCGCAGCCTGGTTTGGCACTCACGTCGTTCCTTGCAAGAGGCACGTCAGTACAGGAGGCACAGGAACGCTGCTGTGAAAGGGCATGCTTTCATGCAAAGCAGCCAGCAAAGAGACAGTTGGGACGCGTATATCGTGTTCAGTTCTGTGGCACAGCACTAACAGGACTGTCAAGTTTTGAAACATGAAAGACGCGTTCTGCATTCTGCTGGACGTTATTCCAGAGGAAGCTACAACGAGCTCGCACCCTCAGCAGTACGCAGACTCAATTACGCTGTTCTCCCTCTCTGCAATAATGTGGCCTTGCTTGTATATGAACGGTGTGTCTTTGGAAACCGGCTGACATCGACACCGGTGGCGACGGAGTGAAAAAACTTTTTCATCCAGCGACTTCCGCCGCATCTTCATCATCGAGGCCAGCTTCTTGCCGCCGTTGGGGACACAATAACAAAGCAAGTCTCGGGACATTTGGAAGCTGATCTTCGGCAGGCCGAGACTCTACGCTTGGAAACAGTAATCTAGATGTGGAATTCACCATCAGCATTTTCTCGCTGGCTTCTTCCGCATGGTCTACAAGCCGTCGTCGTGTCTGTTCTTGACTTTAGGGCACAGGCTCGCGCTCCTCGTTCTCCGTACTGAATGCGCGCCTGTTCCTGATGTTGAACGCGTGCACCAAGTCACATTGTTGACTCTTCCTTGCCCGCTTAGTTGAAAGCATTGCCTTGTCGTCCTCCATCGTCAGTATCAATGCCTATGATTATTGCAAGGTGGCCCAGGGCAATGAAACGCTATCGTACACTGCTTGCTGGACCAATCGATCCTCGTGCAACATGAATCGCCCGACGAGGCTACATTCGAGCGGGACGTGAGTTGTATCATGACTGCAAAGAGCTTCAAGCTCGGGCTGTCATATAAAGAGCGCACAGGCATACACGTACGCTACGGCTGCTTCTTCGTAAGCTCGTCAAGTAAAGCACCACTGACTTTGGGAGCTAATGTGACCATCCGCTTGCTATTCCTTGCCTGCTCTTGCAATTTGTCGTGACAGCGAATGCTGCGCGCGACGCCGAACGCTGCAGTATGACGATGTCGGAGTCTGATCGAAACTCGGGCTTGCATTATTCGGCAGCTTCTGATGCCCTTCTTTCTCGTCTCGTGCAAAGCTCGACGCGGTGCGCGATGTCCACACCTCATGGCACAAGTGTCCTCAATGCAGATGACATGCCAACGCAGCAGCCACGCATGCGACTACGAGCGCTTTCTGGTGGTCGGCAACTGCGACAACGCGCTGCCGGTGGCGGTCTGACATCTGGTCCTCATGCATACGGTACCAGCAGCCTAGCTGGTCCTCAGCCTGCCTTCCCACCTCTAAAGAAGCAGCCTACGACCGACCACATCGACACTGCAGTCCTCGATCCGCACGAAGACCAGTACGCGCTCGATGAGCATCCAGAAGAGAATGAAATCGAAGTCATCGACGACAATGAAGATGGCGAAGAGAGACAACGCCAAGGGCGACAACGGCAATCAGACAGCGAGAATGTAGAGCCGTCTGATAGGTCTAGCGGTCGCTCAGATGAGCATACGCTTGCAGACGAGCCAGGCTCTCTCCCCGAGTCAGGCGAGACAGCCGTGCCGAAGTCCAAGCCAGAAGGCGCAGATCTCGAAAAGGGCAAGCCGCAGCCCCAACGAGCACGAGCAGCTACGCAAGCGAGTGGGAAAAAGAATGTCGATCCAGAGACAAGGGATTGGAAAGACGATGTGCGTCTCTGAATTCTTTCTTTTCGCTCCTTGTTCTTTATGCCTGGTTGCTGAGCTGACCTAAAATGTGATATTGACGGCACGGCCCGAAAATAGATTGTCACCTTCGACTCGGCTACGGATGAGAAGAATCCTCGCAACTGGACATTTCGACGCAAGATCACCATCACTATGCTCCTAGGCCTCACAACGGCTTGTTCGACCTTTGCCTCTTCTGTCTTTTCACCAGCTCTGAGCTTCGTGGCTGCCGAGTTCGGCATCTCACAGGAAGTTGCAATTCTGGGTATCTCGCTTTTCGTTCTAGGCTACGTCCCAGGTACGCTTGTAGAAACGGGCATGGCATTGCCAGATCCTCAGCTTTAGCTGAACTTTTCTATCTATTTCCAGGGCCCATTATATTCGCTCCGCTGAGCGAGACTTATGGTCGCAAGTGGGCGACACTTGGACCAGTTTTTGTCTCGATATGTTTTGCTGCTGCCACAGCAACGGCCAAGGATATTCAGACCGTGATGATCACCCGATTCTTCGCTGGCCTATTTGCAAGCGCGCCTGGTCAGTCATTGTTTTAAGGCAGACTATCGAGATGAGCCAGGCTGATGACAAATCGCACCTGTGAATGGCAGTCACCAATGTCGGAGGAGGACTTGCCGATATGTGGGACACGCGGCAACGTGCAACAGCCGTGGTCTTCTACAGCTTGGCCGTAGTGGCTGGACCGTGCCTGGGCGTGAGCGAAACATCATCCATGATAGCAATGTCGCTCAATACTGAAACTTGGATTCGCTTAGCCGATCATAGGAGCCGCATTCTCTCAATCTAGCTTGGGCTGGCGATGGACCATGTACATGACTGTCATCCTGACGTCCGCTGTACTATGCCTGGATCTGCTCTTGTTACCAGAGACGTTCTCTCCGGTGCTGCTCACAAAAAAAGCACGAAATCTCCGTTGGAAGACCGGAAGGTGGTCTGTACGTGCTGCTTTTGTCACGTCTTTCTCTCAAACACATGATCCGCTGACCAAATTTCCGATGTAGCTGCATTCGAGACAGGAAATGGCTCCGATGAACCTCAAGGTCTTTATGCACAAGAATTTGAGCCTTCCACTCAGAATGATATTCCAAGAACCAATGGTCCTCTGCATTGCCACGTACAACAGCTTCGCGTACGGCATCCTTTACATGCTTGTAAGTCTCTACGATCTCGCCCAGAGAGAAACAGTCAACTGAACGAGCTACATCTGCACAGTTCGCAGCGGTTCCCATAATCTACGAGGGCGAACGAGGGTGGACCACCCTTGCAGCGGCTCTGCCTTTCTTAGCTGTGCTCCTCGGCTGTTTTACTGCAGCGGCTATCAACATCACCGTATGTGCCCATCTAGAGCTTTAAGATGCTCGCTGACCGTCACTGCTCTATAGTACTCGCAAAAGTTCTTCGTCAAACGCCTCGACAAATACGGGACCATCGCTCCGGAATATCGCCTCCCTCCAATGATCCTGGGCAGCATACTTTTCCCAATCGGCTTTTTCATACTCGGCTGGACGAGTAACGCCAACATACAATGGTTCCCTTCCATTTTGGGCTTATACTTCATCGGCTCATCCTTCCTGCTCATCTTCCAGGCTGGTATCAAGTACGTTTCACGCGCACCAGCCTAGTCTTAGGTTTTGGTGACTGACTGTTATATGTAAAGTTTCCTCCTTGATGCCTATCTGGCTAATGCAGCCAGTGCTGTAGCCGCAAATACGTTCATGCGGTCAATCTTTGCGTACGTACAATCCTGCTACACACTTGGCGGAATCTCGCTGACAAGGATTACAGCGCGGCCCTGCCTTTGGTGGCACGTCCAATGTTCAACAATCTTGGGGTACCATGGTGCGTATCACACTCTCTTTGCAAGCTATGCGTAAAGGCGGAGCTATCTGCGGGAGAGCCTGACCAGGCATTGTACCTATCTGCAGGGCTTGTACACTTCTAGGATGCATAGCAGTCGCGATGGCTTGCGTTCCGGTAATGTTCTTCAAGTTCGGGCATAAGCTGCGGGCAATGTCTAGACTCGTAGGTGGTCGCGTCTCTGACTTTATCCAAGCAAGTGTCTGACTGTCTGGGTCAATATGCAGGCCACGACGTAATACAAACTGCTGGAAAGCGACCATGTAATCATTCCTCAGGTAATCGTGTAGCATCAGTGCATATGTAGCCAGCTGTGGATATTAGAGATCGCGTTTTGCCTGAAGCTACTGATTGTTGGAACCAGCCTTGACTGACCTTCGAAGCAGAAGCTTGTGAGCAACTCAGAAAGGATGCTCGGCATCTACCGGTGCTTGTGTGCTATGAAAGCCCAGGTTGCCTCAGCACCTCCTCGCTTCCTTCAGCAGAGACTCGCCACCACACGATAAGGGCTGCAGCCAAAGTCACGGGGTCAGCTACCTTTAGCGACACGTTGATTGGACTCCATGAGCGCGCAAGCAAGAGGCGATGTTACGTAGAGCGGCATCAAGAGCGCTCTATGCGCCACTTTGGCATACGAAGAGCCCTCTCTGTGCACCTTTAGCTACGCGCTTCCGACGCTTGCTATCTGTCCCAGCCGAAGCCCCTCAACATGCGCCGAATGCCCAATCCACGATACAGTCGCACAACAAACATCAGCACGCGGTGATCTCGACCTTTGATCTGTTCTCAATAGGCGTAGGCCCTAGCTCGAGCCATACGGTGAGCTTCTTGTCTTGTTTCGGGTGGAGGTAGTTCCTACCAGGTGAAGGTGATCACGCGCGTGACCTGCAAACTGATTCTGTTCATCCATGACTGTCAGGTTGGCCCATGTAGGTGAACAGCTCCAAAATCTGCTACATCAAACTGCTGAGTACTGCACAGGGCGCGCGGCTGGCATCTTCATTGGCGAGCTTGAACAGAAGAAGCTGCTCGACTCGGTGGCGACTCTGAAGATCACGCTGTATGGAAGTCTAGCAGCAACTGGCAAAGGGCATCTTACGGTCGAAGCCCTGCTCATGGGCATGCAAGGCTACGACTGTGAGACATGCGACACGTCTATCGTCATGCCCAACTTCAACAGCATAGTCGAAGCTAAAGCCAGTGGGTCACCAATCTTACCCGGCACGCCTATATCCGTGGAGTAACCATTGGCAGCTGAGCACGTGAGGGGCCCTTTGCAGTCTCTCTCGCTGGCCGCCATGCAATCAAATTCGATGTCAGCAAAGACATAAGATGGAGATGGGATGCAGTGCTGCCGGAACATCCGAACGGTCAGTTACGAAACACTCTTCCTGGCACCGCGGGCAGCAGAAGACTGAAACACGTATCGCAGGCCTAGCGTTTACCGTTTTCGACAAGCAAGGCGACCTCGTGGCATTGAACGAGTACTTCAGTGTCGGAGGTGGATTCGTAGTTACACCCCGCAGCCTGAGAGTGGGAGGCGAAAATGTTTATTACAAACAGACAAATGCCCAAGATGCGGACCCTGCTCGACGCCAGCAAGATCACGGCGTGCCAGAAGCGACGCCCGCTCTGCAAGCGTTTCTGCCTGACAGCACAAGCCAAGAGCCACCACCACAAGCTCAGGAAGAAGCTATACCAGACAAGTGGGAATTACCGCCGATGCCTTTTGCAACAGGCGCTGATCTGTTAGCGCTATGCGAGCGACACAACCTGACGATAGCACAGATTGGTGAGTCGGCTGTATTCGTCTCGAACGCAAATCTATCACATTCTGTGCTCTCCGTTGATGACGATCTCTGCAGTATGGGAAAATGAAAGACATTATCTGACGGATGCCGAAATTCGCGAAAAGGCATTGAAAATATACCGAGTTATGGACAATTGCATACGAGAGGGTGAGCGGAAAAGATAGTTAGTTCAGGATGAAGCTGGGTCAAAACGACACTAACACTGCTCCCCTTCTCGGCTTCTGCACAGGCGTGACTTCTGAAGAGACCCACCTGCCTGGCGGTCTCAACCTCAAAAGACGGGCGCCAAAGCTATACAAACGTCTCATGCGAGGTTTCTACCCTCAGTTCCCGGAGCACAACGCTTCCACTCCAGCAAGAATACCAAATGGTCAAGAGACTGGCTTGGCCATTCGAGGACGTTTAGAACATCCCCTTCCTCCGGTGCCACCTCGGAAGACCTCGTTCCCGGCTATGGAGACATTATCAGCCTACGCTATCGCTGTCAATGAGGTCAACGCTGCTGGCGGGCGCATTGTGTCAGTCGCAAGTTTTTGCCACGAGTTCGCTCATCTAACTCGTACTGTTCTGGCAGCACCGCACCTACTAATGGAGCCAGCGGCGTTATACCTGCGGTTGGGAAGTGAGTGTCAACATCGCCTTGCATTCGTGTAGAGGTTTGCTGAACCTAAAGGGCAGATATATCACGGAATTCGTTTCCAGTGATCCAGAGACGGATATACTTACTTTCCTCCTAACATGCTCAGCCATCGGAATGCTGTTCAAGAGAGGAGCAACTATCAGCGCTGCCGAAGGCGGATGTAGTGCGTGTGACATTATCTCCAAATTTCGTCGTCTACTTCTGCTGAGAAACGAACCCTTTCCGTAGTGGCCGAAGTAGGCGTGTCGACGGCCATGGCTGCAGCTGGATTTACAGCCATCTGCGGGGGTACACCAGCCCAGATACTTCAAGCTGCGGAGATTGGAATCGAGCATTCGCTCGGTCTGACATGCGACCCGATAGAAGGGCTCGTCCAGGCGCCCTGCATTGAGCGAAATGCAGTGGGCGCTATCAAAGCTGTAGCGGCTGCACAGTTGGCACTCTCGGGCGATGGCAGTCATCTCATATCTCTAGATGAGGCTATCGTTGCGATGCGCAATACGGCGCAAGATGTGAGTCCATTGCTATGCTTGTCGAGATGCTCAAACATTTCACAGACTGAATGTGACTGGATCTCCAGATGCACATGAACTACAAGGAAACCAGTTTGGGCGGTCTTGCTACGTCTGTGAAGATCCCAGTATCGGTACCCAACTGCTGAAGCTATTAGAAGAGCAAGCTCCACAGGGCTTGACGAGTAGACTGCGTTGTGGCGAGGTAGTGAGAGTGAGGCCTCGTGTGCTGGCCAGTAGTGGATCTGTAGAGCAGTTCGCATAGAAATGGGGCTTCATCGTGTTGGCATCAAATGGAGTGCGACCCGGCAAGAGAACGCGCCTCGTGCAAATCACTCCCTTCGTTTCTCGATCATGGCTGTACTCACCAGAGCGTACGAAGTCCCATCAGCCTCTGCACGACCTGACACCTACCTTCAAGGCGACATAAGTAGGATATTCGCCGTTATACCTGGCGCTGGAAAGAGGCACATACCATTGTGGCAGTGGAGTGAGGCCAGCAATGAGTTCGCTCGAGGATACAGCAGCTGCACGCAAGCAGAAGCTGTTAGCTCTACGGTGAGCGAGAGAAGTCCACGCATCATCTGCAATGCAGTACGAGAGCTAATGTCCACTGTGCTCTATCCAATGTACAGCAAACGCAAAGCCGAAGGCGGCACAGGCTCTACCGCAGCGGAACAAGGCGAGCCAGCTGAAAAGGTGGCCCGGTGAGTTGCAGCATGCCTCAGCGTAGCAAAAGCCTATCAGCTGTATCGATACTTACGTATGGTACATTTGGTTACAGACATGACTTCAAATTCCGCTCCTACGATCCTGCAACAGGGCAAGCCAAGAAGCACGACAAGTTGACAGACGAGACAGAAACAGTGGAGCAGGCTACGGCTGGTCTTGCCATGGAAGCGATACGGGCGGACGAGGCTCGTCGGAAAGAAGAGCTGGATCTCTTCAATATTCAACCCAAGAAGGCAAATTGGGATCTGAAGCGCGACCTCGATAAACGGCTCGAAAAGCTCAGGCCAAAGACTGAAGCAGCCATCAACACCTTGATCCGTGAGGTTCAGTTTTAGACATTCGTTGAATCCGCAGATGGTGCTGATAAACTGCATATCTAGGGCGGAGACTGGGTGTCGCGAAAAAGGGCTCATCCAGCACAATTGCTGGAGAAGGTGGCGAGGACGTTGCGGAAGCTGTCGCACGGCATCGCATAGAGGACGAGGGGACGATGTCCGATGAAGATGAAGTATAGATCAGACGGTACCTTCGTTGTCGGGTTCCTTGTTGTTGTATTCTCGGATGGATGAATCTGCATACAATCGCTCAGGCAGCGCTTGCTGGAACATGCTTCTGAAAAGGGACAGGACAACCGGCATTTCATTTTGAGGAACAACAAGCAACGAACTGCTGAAAAGACAGATACAGGAAGACGCAATACTAGAGCTAACTTCGAGCAACAGGCTGAGCGGCTGATCCGGCTCCTCCAGCTACGGCGTTTGCTCCTTCAGACACGCCGACATCATTGACATCCATCGTGGCGATACCGGAATAGAAAGAGTTTGGCAGTCCAACAAGAGAATCATTGCCTCGAGAATTGGACCCTTTCCGTTTTGATGGCGAAGACTCGTTGTACAGGCCAATCGCATCTGCACCGTTCATGGGACCTGAGCAACCCAAAAACTCATCGTCCTTTGCACCATTTGTGAGACCTTTACCGCCCGCATTTGGTTGTGGTGTAGAGCTTCTCCAACCGTTGGCACCGTTCTCGGGCAGATTAAGTCTGGGATTACCATTTTGTCGTTCCTTCGCGCTGTCTTCGCGCAACGACTGGATGTGGGACAGGTATGCTTCATCTACGCCGCCAGTGACGTACTTGCCAGTAAAGACAGAGCAGTCGAACGTCTCAATGTCGGGGTTGAATTTGCGGCAGCTGTCGATGAGTGCTTCGAGAGGTTGGAAGATGACGAGATCTGCACCGATATAGTCTGCAATTTCCTTTTCGGTGCGGTCGTGCGCGACGAGCTCCTGGCGCGAGGGCATGTCGATGCCGTAAACATTCGAATACCGAATGGGAGGCGCACACGAGGCCATAATGACTTTCTTGGCACCAGCATCACGCGCCATGAGGATAATCTCCTTGGAAGTGGTACCCCGTACAATTGAGTCTGCGGGGAAAATACGAATCAGTAAGAAGCTTCAAGGACCTTTTCAGCAAAGTATCAGTGACGCACCGTCAACGAGAAGAACGCTCTTTCCTGCGAATTCTTGCGTCATAGCGTTAAGCTTCCGGCGCACATTCTTGCGGCGCATGGACTGGCCAGGCATGATGAAAGTCCGCCCAACGTAGCGATTCTTGCAAAACCCTTCTCTGTACGGCACACCCATTGTCTGAGCTGCCTGAAGCGCTGCGACTCGGCTCGTGTCTGGCACTGGAATGACCACATCAATCTCCAAATTCTCCTTCTGCAATTGCCGCGTGATTTCCGCTGCGAGTGATTCGCCCATTGCCATTCGGCTGCTGTAGACGGAGATACCATCAATGACAGAATCTGGCCGGGCAAAGTAAACGTATTCGAAGATGTCTGGAGCGAATGTCCGCTTGGGTACGACTTGACGAATTTGCACATCGTCACGGGTGATAATGACCGCCTCGCCAGGTTGAACGTCCTTCCAGTCGGAGAAGCCAAGTCCATCGCAGACCACACTTTCTGAAGCAACCACGTAGTCCCAGCTCTTTCCGTCTGCTGAGCGGCGCTTTCCGTAGCCACATGGGCGGATGCCGTAAGGATCACGGAAGGCAATAATTCCAAAGCCTGCCAGCATTGCAGTGCAGGCGTAGGCACCGTGACAGTGTCGCATGAGTTCACCAACAGCGCGGAAGATGTCGTCTTGGTCAATGCGAAACTTGCCGGTCTTCTGCAGATTGTCGGCGAGGATGTTGAGCATAAGCTCGCTGTCGCTGTCGGTGTTGATGTGACGGTGAGCATAGTGGTCGAGGTAGTAGCGAAGATGCGGCGTGTTGATGAGGTTTCCATTCTGTGGAGGTGTATCGATGAACGGAAGAAAGCAGGAACATCAGCAGAGACTCGCGCGCTGCTGATTCAACACGTCCACAGAGAGACGCACATGGCCGAAGACGATGCCATAAGGGCTATTGACGTAGAATGGCTGCGCTTCCGAGGCCTGACTGCTTCCAGCGGTAGGATATCGAGCTGTTTCGGAAAGAAACAGTTTCGCGACGGAGTCAGCCACGAGCAAGCTGGTCGAAAACTCTCGGCAAAGCTTCACCATGACCAATGCCCATGCTGCCGACCAGGTTGGCAAGCGCAGAGGGGTCCAAGACGTCCCTGACCATGCCATTGCCCTTCATCTGGTAGAAGCGACCCTTGGGCCCGCAGGTAACGATTCCGCACGCATCCTGCCCGCGGTGCTGCAGAAGACCAAGACCTTCGTACAGCTCGGGCGCAGCAACACCCTCTCCACCCAGGAGGATGGCAACAATGCCGCCTATATGTCCCGAGATGGTTTGGACACGTCCGTTATGCAGACGTAGCGGATTTGCCCATCAGTCTGGGTTGCGCCTGGCGGCAGAAAGCCTTGCATGGCGCGATACCTACACATGGCTTCTCTTCGACGCTGAGCGCCCCTAAAGGTTGAGACGTGCCAGAAGGCAGGCTTTGGAGCCCGCAGAGCTGTGCAAGTCCTGTATTGCTGCTTGTCTTCTTTACAATCTGTTGCGAGGTAAGCCTCTGCTTCCTGCACGCGCTTTCTGTGGGCAAATTTTGGCGGCAATTCCAGGCCCGCGGGCAGGCGTGGTGGCGAAAAAGGAAGACTGTTGAACACGTGAACATTGTTTGCTTTCTCTATTGCACTCTAGCCCTACTTCCTGTACGTTTACATCTACCCTGCATGTTTGTCTGATGTTTGAAATTCACCCTCTCGTTGCGAATGTGAGCCTGACCTCTCTACAACTTATTTACGACGAAACTTGATTGTGCCTGCAAGTGTCATGAATTGCTTTGCTTGAACTGAAAATCTCTGTATACTTGAAGCTTTGCGAAGGTGAGGGTTGACCCAAAAGAATAGGTGACGATGATTCTTTTCGTGAAAGCGAAAGAAAAGCTTGCTATTTGTCGGACCGTGTCGTGAAAAGGTCGTAAGGTCGCGTGAAAAAAAAAAGCACGAGTGAAAGTTGCAGATGTTTAGGAAGGGCGAACGGAAATTCAATGTCACAAGGGAAGTTGCCGGAGTAGATTGAGCGTTGGGACGCAAAGTGGGCATGTTTGAAGAGGGTGCCATCGAAGCGCGAGCCAGTGTTGAGTGGTGCCATGAAAGGCTTTTCGAGTTGAAGACAGTAATTTCAAGCCACCTCGGTAGCGCTGACACTACGACTTAGTGCTCTGGCCCTGATCCTAGCTCGAGAAGAGCTTCTTCGAGCAGTCGGACTGTCGCCGCGCTGCCAAAAAAATAGTAAGCCGTCTGTTCCGAAAGGCCGGAACATAAGGACCACTCACGTTGAGAGCGCTTCGCCCGGATCCTCCTTCAAAAGCTTTCTTGGCAGATTGAACTGGAATCTCAGAAGTGACAGCTCGGCTTCGCGTCCCGAATTCGCTCGATGCGCGCGAAGCTGTAGCCAGGACGTCATCAGGTTTTGATGACGAAGCTGATGAAGCGAGGCTCTGTGCTTTTGTAACCGAAACCTTGTCGCTAGCACTGTCGTCTACAACCTTAATGTCGAGGTCCGTACCTCCTCCACCTTGAGAAGTCGCGGTGGTCTCGATTGAACCCTCCCTCGAGTGAACAGTAGACATCAAAGAGGCAAAGCTCGACTGACCAAGCGACTCTTCGGGCCTATAGCCAGCAGAATGAGCAGGCTTTGGCTGGCGAACGTCCGATTCTTCGTCAAGAGCCGCGGCAGGAGCTGCTGGAAGGGAAGGTTTGCGGGTAAAATAGGTGGTACCTCTAGACTGATGTATCTGAAGGCCAGAAGGAAGACGAGTAGATGCAAGATCCGCAGGGGAAGGCGTCGTTATACCAAGACCAGCAAAGGTGCCACTCAAGGAAGAAAAAATATCTTCTATTGGGTACTGACCCACGTGTGCCAGAGGCTGAGGTGGGGTAGAATGCCATTGGGGCGCGTAGGGTGGAGTAACGGGTGATCCGAAAGTGCCAGAGGAAAGTGGGGACCCGATGCCACTAAAAGCAGGCTGAAGGCATATCATTTCAGTGTGAGCCTAAAAAAGCGCTCGGAAGCGCCAAGCACGTACGGATGGCAGCATGGGCGGCGAGAAAGTGACGGAAATGCGCTTGGAATCCATGACTGAAGCCAAGTCAGCGAGCAACCCTCAATAATGAAGAAGTTGGTTCAGTACGTACCACGGCCCTGAACATGCAATCTAGCCATTTCTGCTTCCTGCAAGGTGCTCATCCTGACAAATCCAACACCAATAGACTGTCCATTCTCGTTGGTTGCTAGTTTAGCGCCCAGAACTGTGCCATACGGCCTGAAGATTGCGGCAAGGTTGTCATCGTCAACGATAGCGACGGGGTCGAGATTGGAAACATAGAGATCCAACGGCTGAACAGAAGGCACAGCATGCTGCTAAGAAAAGGCGATCGTCTCAGCCAGCCTGAGTGTGAAATATGCAGGAAAATAAGGACCGACGAATGGACTGAAGGGCACAGGCACCGAGGGTGGGGTTGGCGACAGAGCAGTGTTGCCGAAGAAAGGCGGCAATTGCTGTCGAGGAGTGTAGGGTACCATCTCGTTGCCTATGCTATGCGGAAGCGGAGAAAAGGTCTGTGGCTGGATCTGCAGCTGTTGACGGTAGAAAGCACTTGCGCCACTCGAAGGTTGCTTCAGCATATGCAGGGAAGCTTGTTGGGCGCGCTTGTAAGCTGTAGGAGGGTAGTCGGTGACCTGTAGGTTGCCGAGACAGGAGGACCGTTCAAGATTGTTAGCGTATTGGCGAGGGTAGTTCATGACATTCTTTTGGTCTGGTGAGCGAAACAAAGCTGCAGGAAACAGGCATACGCACCGGACCGCCAGAACGCTGCACGATGGCGAAGGAGACATCAATCTTGTAGCCGTGAATGGAGGTGCCGTGGAGCGTTGCGATGGCCTGTCTAGCAGCTTCACCAGTAGCCATGTCCACGAATGCGCGCCTTCTGCCCAGACTGTCGAGAACCGCCATGATGCAGACATGGTTCACGGGGCCAAAGACGGCAAAAAGGCGCTCGAGCTCAGAGTTGGTCATTTCGAGGGAGAGATTGAGAACATAGAGGTTGCGTGGACCGCCCGCAGCTTGCTGCGCCTCTTCCTGTGGCGAAGAGGATTGAGGAAAGGACTCCAAATGAGCCTGAAGGAGGGTGGAGCGAAGAGAGGCTTTCCTGTGACGGAAGTACGAAGAGGAGAGACAAGAAGAAAGACAATGAAGGGTCAATTACAATTTGGCACGAAGGGGATACCTTGCATTTGTCTTTGAGATACATCTAGACTCACAATGCAGACCCAAAGAGGAGGCCGCCATTAAGGTGACGAAGGCCTTCTTCAGCTTCCTTGACGGCGGAGAAGACGATAGTGATCTCCGGAGTGCCGGTAACGAGTGTGGAAGTCTGTCTCGATAAGGAAAGAACTCGGCCTATGAGACGAATGGAACAGGAAAACGTGGAAATGGGTTTGTCAGGACAAGAGTCGCGGCACGACGACAGGCGGAGGAAGAGAGGGAAGAGAAGAAACATACCCCAGCGCGAACAGAGGTCGAGAAGGTAGCCATCGGTGACTGGCAAGTGCACACGAGAGAGCAGTGAAGTACAAGAGTCGGAGATCAGGGGGGTCAATGCGTGTTTGGGCAAGGCAGGGGCGCGTGAGCGGGACGTGAGTACTATCAGCGAGCAAGCAGAAGAGAGGGACGAGGAGCTCACCGGAAGGGGGCACGCCGAAGAGGTGGATCGTGGACGTGTCTCTGCCCTTGTGCTCGCTGTTGATGAGCACGGGCATGCCCTGCTGCGGCAAGCCAGCGCGGTGCGAGGGAGTCAGGGAAACGGCCCTGCGGGCAGGTGTCGAGAAGGGAGTCGTAGGCAGGAGGGGCAGCGGGGGAGCAGGCGGGAGGGACACAGGAGGGCGGGATGCATTCGCATCTGCGGTGCCATCGTTCGCACCTGTGCTGCTGTTGTTGCTCTCAGTCCTGGACATGGCTTGTTGACGCGTTTCTGGGAGAGGGAGGAGAGTCGCGGATGGGGAGGAGGAAGAGAGGCGATCCAGCAGGAGGGACGCGCTTTTATAGCACCGTACAGAGCAGGTGGCGCAGACTGATGAACGCGTGCAGTCGTTCTCAATGTGCCTCTGCTCACAAACGAGCTGTCATATCGCTACATTGCATTGTTACCCTCGTTCTTCCGCGCAGGTTTTCCGGGCGACCACGTCCGCCATCCTTTTTCAGCCTCTACGCCCACAGCTTTCCCACAGCTCCTAGATCTTGACGTTCGCATAGTGTCCGCACTGCTGAAAACAAATCTTGCTCCATCGCCTCTATACTTTGGTCCGCGTCGAGTGTTCGCCACCGCTCTGCGCCAACATCGTCTGCCAGCCGCAGAAAGAGCTCGCGTACTCTTTCCTGCATTTCAGACTTTTCATATCGTTCTTGTCCAAAGCCTCCGCGTTGAGCTGCGACCTCTGCTGACACTGAAAGGAAGAGCACGAGATCTGGCGCCGGTAGCCCGATATCTGGAGACTTGCACCATTGGTAGTCTAGACCCTGCAAGACAGCAAGACTGGATTCAGTAACGGCAAGCTATCGCAATCAGATCAAGCATGACGCACTTTTGCAGCTGTGAAAGCAGCACCAGAGAATGCATATCTATCGCAAATGATGTTGATGCCTTCCGCCAGATCCTGCTGAATCAGTTTGCTGGCCACGAGGAAACGAATGGTGAACATATAAGCAAGTGGAGATAGATGACGTTCAAGCGGAGCAGAAAGGTCGCCTACGCCTTCTCCCAACGATTAGTTGCAAAGAGCAGGTGTACTGCGTGGTCGTCCAGTTCCGTTGATTGCTTGAGGTAGGCATCAATCATCGTTCCAGTGGTTGTTGTTCGGTCTGACAGCGGCCGAGAACAGCGGGGTAATGATGAGATGACTTGTAGTAAGTCATTGCTCCAAGATCAATGCCGATGTGAGATGCGTGCCCACCTGGAAAACGAATGCCCTTGGCTGGCAATCCGGCCTTGTTCAGGTTCTCCACTAGTTTCGAGCATTGCGTCGACTTGCCAGAACGGTCGAGGCCTTCCAGAACTATGAACGCGCCGCGCTTGCCACCAGGAGACATTCTGTGTGCATGTGTGGAGCTGTCAGTCGGTGTTGAAATTGAGCGAGTGGCCTGCGGAAGAGACTGAAGGGATGCAGTTGAGCCAGGCGCAACAAGCTTGATCGCGTTTCGCGTATGGCGAAGAGCAACGCTTCTTTTAGCCTGCAGCCGAATTAGGGTAGAGCCGGCAGTGACTTAGAAAGTTGCGAATGGCCCTTTCAGCAGGTGCAAGATGGCTACAGCATGCTGGTGCATTGTGCTTTGCGTGCGACCTCTAGACAAGTTGTGGCGTTATAGATAGTCACGGAAGCACTCGACCTGCAAGCGCTATCAATGCGTCACCATGCGGAGGCTAAAAGACTCGCAAGCGAAAGCCTACGCCATGCTAGGCTGCTCCCGAAATCCGCCCCTGGGCCATCTAACAATGTGCTGGTCGGTGGCGATTATGCCACGAAATATTCCCAAGTTGTCGCAGTTCAGCTTTGCTCTGGAACAACAGCAAGCACAGTGCAACCATGCAGCGTGCATTTTCCATCGTCAGCGGACTAGCTCGTCCCAAAGCGTTCGCCTTGGCAGCCACTCGCAGTCCACTGGCCTCTGCATTCGTTGGTCGCTCGTTCAGCGCAACTGCGCTGTCAAGAGCCGAAGAGTGCAGGATATTCGTAGGCGGTCTCCCGCATGAAGCCGAGGAAACAGATCTACACAGCGCATTTGAAAAGTTCGGCACTGTCAACGATGCCTTCGTCGCCCGCGATCATGCAGGTCGCAGCAAAAAGTGAGCGATTGCGATGTCTTTCGGCCTGCAACTTGCGACGGTTCTCGACATCAAAGAACAACTCTTTCTGACGCTTTGCATTCACTCACTTTTCATCGGTACAGGTTTGGCTTCGTCAGCTTCTCCGACCGCCGAACCCTGGACAGCGTGTTGACGGAGTCCTCGCACGAGATCCTTGGGCAGATAGTGACTGTCAACGAGTCTCGGCCACGGATCGACCGACCTGAGAGAGAAAGAGGCCCAAGAGCACCAAGAGAACCGATCGAAGCTCCGCCGAGTGGAAAGGTCTACCTAGGCAATTTGCCCTTCGATTTGGGAGAGTCGGAAATCTCGGAGGCCCTGGCCCAATTCGATACATCGGGCGGATTGCAAAGCATACGAATCCCAATTGGGCACTCTATGGAGAATGACACAAGACTAAACAAGGGCTTCGCCTTTGCCGAGATGAGCAACGTCGAAGCTGCCACGACGCTTATTGAAAACATCAAAGCCGCCGTTGAGAAGGAAGACTACAGGTGGCCTGCACCCGATGGCAAAACGTTCACTCCTACAGTCGCTTATGCGCAAGCGCAGGCACCACGCCGAAACAGTGGCTACGATTCTTCACGAAGCTACGACAGACGATTCCCAACAAATGACCGCCGAGACCAGACGCGATTCGACAGGCGCGGCAAGCGCGAAGGACGATCCTGGAGTCGTGATAGCGATGATTCGTACTAGTATTTTTGCGCGACACAAACTCGTGGCCAGCCTTACATATAATAGGAAGTTTGACTCGCTACTGCCAAGCAACTTTGATTAGGTGTGGCTTTGCCAGCACACGGTGTATCTCGATAAATTATGCTAATAATGCTGATCATTGATTCGACACTAATAGAGCCAGTGGGAGCCCACTACTTCACATCGTCTAGTCCTCGTTATAATTTGCCCCGACGCGCGCCCACCTGCGAAACAATGTTAGCATTGTTACAGCGTCTGCACATTGCAGATTGGGACGTACTGAACGCCTTCTTTAAGTCGAATTACTTCATACCAACACTTCTGCTGCCAATCTTGCGTGGCGGTAGATATAGGACCCGCTGTCATGGACGTGGCTGAAGTCGCGGAGGCCGAGACTGGCCCAGGAGTGGTGCTCGTTGCTGTATTGTCGGTAACGCTCGACATCGTCAAAGCTCTGGGCGGCATCACAAGCTTCCCAGGTGACTGCCGAACACCTTCATTCGGTGGCGATGAGCGAGCAGGCAGCGGTGGTGGTCCCGAATTGGCGCTGAGTGGACTCCTCGGTACTGCCCCGCCCGATGCCTTGCCATCGGACTGTTCGGTGGAAGTTGGGCTAGTGCTCGAGAGCTGCAGGGAAGACTTGCGGTGAGGGCTTTGCATTGGAGTCTGATCGTGCTCCGCAGAAGCCTCAGCTTTGTCTTGCGTAGAAGATGTTGGATCGACCGATGCGCCAGCAGTATTTGCAGATGTCTCTGGCTTTGCATCGGAGGACTGCGCAGCACCGGCCCTTGCATTGCTCTTAGGCGGCCGAGCAGGCATAGGCGGAGCTGCATTCGAGCTTGATGAGTTGTCTGCAGCTATCTTAGCAGTTTCTGGCGCAGCGGAGGCCTTGTCGTCCGAGTCCTGCACAGACTTTGTAGACAAGACCGGTCCATCAATGCTCTCGATCGTGGAGTAGCTGCTCTGCTGCTCTTCAGGCGAAGTCATATTGAGTCCCAAGCCCATCGGCGCAGCAGGGTCGAGACCTGGCAAGACGTTGGTAGTGGTGAAAATGGGGGGCGTTCCGGCCTCGAAGGAAAGGCGTGGCTTGACAAATCCATGGCTGTCGGTGAGATTGGCCCGATTTGCGTTTGGCGGACTGATTGGCGTTTGCCCGGGAGCTTCGTACAGCTGCCTGGAAGCACCTGGTGCAGGCGTCTTTACACTTTGGATGACATTGCCAGCCGTTTGCGTTTGAGCTGACTGCAGGCTATTGGTGACTCGACGTATTAGTTTGGTATAGTCGTTGTTGCTGCCAAATGATGATGGATAAATCTTGGGGTTGTCTTCCGTAAGAAGACCTTTGTGAATGTGACGAATGTAGTTCCACAGCTCACACACAGCTCGCAAGCGTGGCAAGCAGTAGTGTGGGCACAGAGTATACCGTGTCGTAGTCTCGCCAACACGGAAGAGGTAAATCTGACCCTGTTGACGCGCGCTTTGTGTAAGGACGTAGTCGTGCTGCATTCCATCCTTGCCGATACTGCTGTCAAGCTCGGCTTTGCCTTTCAGGGATGGCTTTCTGTCTAGGGGCGGCAGCGATACTTTGCGGTCTGGTGCAGAGCCTGCTCCGAATGATCCCCTAGCCTGTCCAGCAGTCGAAAGCCGGCCACCGGCTGTCGAAGGACGGTTCGCAGACGGCACATATGGCGTATAGTGTCCCTGAGCAGCTTTCTCCTTTTCGCTTGGTCCGCTTGAGCCAAAGCTGAATCCGCCAAGTTCGACACTCGGCGTGAGCGCTCCAAGAGCGTCTGACAAAGCAGCTATAGGCCAAGGATCTTTGTTCTTGTCTTGTGTTTCGCGCGTCGGCGTTGAGACGCCAGAGATGGACTGCGGTATCCACCCTGTCGCAAGGCGCGTGAGTTTCTTTCTTGGATCGTCCTTTGGCTGGGTCACTTGATGGGAGGCGATGAATTTCTCGAGACTTGTGCCGCACATGGAACACTTGTCGCTTGGTAAGGAAGTGTATGCAGGTTCGATGGCGATTTCTCCATCTATGATTGCAGTTCCTATTTGTCGTCGCGAGAAGAAGGACAAACCCGGAGCAGCCTCTAGACGAAGGGAAGGGTCGGAGTCTTCTTCCTTAACTCGAGCAATAAAGGGCGAGTTGGTGTATTGGGAGAGCTGAAGAGCATCTTTTAATGCTTGCTGCTTTTCCGCCGCCGACATGTACCCCTGGAAATTGGCAGTATGCCCCAGTCCTTGGGCGGCATAGGGGGCTGAGAAGGATGTATACCCGTACGGATCCGTGTGGTTATACACTGGACGAGACATGATCGATCTTCGAACTCGCGTCATAGCTTTAGTCCAGGCGACGAATTCTTGAAATGGTGACACATCGAAAGACAACATTTGGATCGGATGCGCGAACACCTGATGTCCCCGATATAGATTGGTGGATGCCGTGCCAGGCGTCATTGGTGCGGGTGCATTGCCCGCTAAGGGCATCTGCAGGAAGAAGCCAGGCTGAGACGATACAGAGGATGCCAAGAGGCTGCCTTGATCTGGTAGAGAGGCCGAGAACATTGCTGGTGTACCACCTGGCGCATCGCTTCTGATAGAGATGGTCGAGGCATTGGCTATGCTTTCATCATCTCCATTCTGAAGCTCTTCGATGTGTTTCTTGAGCTCGTCCCTTTCGTGCTCTATCTCTTCGAGCTTGTTCCCGAGCTCGCGCATCTGAGTCGACTGGCCGAGCATCATGGATTCCGTATCGCGGAAGTTCTGTTCGAGCTCTTCCATCTTGCGTTCGGCTTTGAGACGCTCTTTCCGCTCAATCGCAACCATAGAGTTGGCTTCTGCGAAGAGCTGAGACGACAATTCTGCCAGCTCTCGCTCTATCGTAGCCTTGTCGTTTTCAGCCTTGCCTCTTGAGGCAGTCTCTTCGATGACTCTGTCCATCATTCGCGTGAGCTCCGTCTGGACGTGATCCTGTGTCATACGTTTGCAGGTGGGAGCAAGATACGGTCAGCATGAGGTCGCAATTTCCGCAAGCTGTCCAATACGGATCCTAGCTTTTCGACGGCTCCTCAGGCTAGGGGAAGGACTAATGTCCTTGCCAAACCCTGGCTGTTGCATCAATGCAGACGCACCTTTTCGACCAGCAGGCCTCCCTCGTACTTGTCTTCCCATATCTTGCGCTCAGCTTCAAGCTTATCCACTTTGGATGCCAGATCTTTCGCTTCGCGGCTCTTGATATCCATGTCGTCCTCGAGATTGCCCACTCTGTTGTACGAAGCCACGAGCTTGCCGTTGAGCGAGGTGACCTGAGAGTCGAGGTCGGCCAGCTTGTGCTTGAGACGAGCAATTTGCTCTTCTGGAGTTAGACCCGCGGGCGTCACAGTACCAGAGTCCGGACCAGCGGAGTTTGGAGTTCTTATCGCTGGTGACAGACGCTCCCGTGTTGGCGAGCCCGGACGGGATCCAGCACGGACTAGCGATGCAGACAGGGATGACGAACGGGAGCTTGACTCTTTCACTGCTCGTTTGGCGAACATGTCATCTGCAATGGGCAATTGCGCACTGCGACCGCGGGTTTCTGCATTGTTTGCGTCGTCCTGCGTGGCCACCTCTGCACCGTTGTTCGACCGAGATTGCAGGGTAGGAGCGTCCGTCGCGAGCTGACCAGCTGCTGAGCTGCTCGAATGCGGGTCATTGTGTCTGCCATGCGTCTCCTGCGTCTCCTGAACAGTCCAAGTCGCGGCTTGCATTCCCTCCGCCATCTCGGGCGGTCTTGATCTGTTTGACTCGCCCAGAGTTCAAGAGCACGACGGTGGCTTCAGAGGGCTGCAGAGTGCAGTAGAGTGACCACAGGGTTCAGCACACTTTCCTGCAAGCTGGGCTTCGCTGAGCCGCGATGGTCGTTATGAAGAGCTACCAGTGCTGCTGCAAGCAAACGTCATGCGAAAGCAGGTGATCGAAAAAGGCGATGCGACAAGACCAGCGAGCAAGCACGGAGCAGGCACGTACAGTATGGTAGAAGTATGCAGCTCTGCAACTGAGCTGCAACTGAAGCTATGTACCAGCGCAAAATGCTAGACGATATGCCAAGAGCTGAAGCTCCTCGACTGGTGTGGCAAGTAACTCCTCCACGTGTGTCTTCTCCACTTGCAGATGTGCTCTGACCTCCACTATGCCAACAGGCACATTCTGAATATGCAGCAGAGCAGGTAGCGAAGACTGCGATGCGCTTGACACCTCCGTCGCGCAGCACTGCGCGGCCGGTCCAGCTCCATGTGGCTGGCGACAAGGCCTACGTCTACGACGTTGGCGACATCAAGCAGCTCCGAGTAGAACACCACATCACCGGCATCACCCTCGGTACATTGCCCCAAGTCGCTCAACAGAACGTCTTCTTAGGCGTCCCACTGCAGCTGCTGCCCGAGGAGGTCGCTGTCCTCGTCGAGGAGCGTGAGTCAAAACTGGACGCCAGCTATACAGAAAGGATCCAACGCGTGCGGCTGGCTGGTGCGTTGAGGACTGATGGACCTGATACACTTTTCAGGTCTCGCTGAGCTGGTTGACGATGCGCAAGCTCACACTGTGCCTAACGACGAGCATGCTCTCGAGTATGCTCGCAAGCGAAAGGAAGGCTTTACCCACCAGCAGGACAAGGCACGCGAGCTCGAGGACGAAAAGGCCAGGGCAATGCGTGAGAAGTATAAAGATCAGATAGAGCAGCGTCAGAAAGAGAAGAAAGCCAAGAAGCAACAACAGCAAGAAGCTCTGGCCGAAAAGACTCAGAACGATCAGATATTGGACACGACAGATCCACCGCAGCATACCCCAACCAGGGGCTCAGAAGAGCAATATCCGCAAGATGCAGAGACTGTGAAGGCTATCACGATGCAGGTGCCCTATTCTGTAACGGTGGCCACCACTTCAGAAGGACGGCCGTGGTATCAGCCCACTCCCCTCTCACAAAGCATCGATTCCGCTCTTTCCCACGATGCGGCTCTACTCAGTCTACCGGCAGTACCTGGCCGGTTTGCGGCATTAGATCGCGACACGCATCTCGGATCTCGGTCCGCAGTTAGTCCGCATGATGCAGCTTTGGCGAATATCACTGGCGTCGATACTGGCTTTGCTAGAAGGGCAGCTCTGAGTGCTGGGGGTTACGATACAGCAGTCTTGAAAGAAGCTCGGATACGCGTATTCAAGGACCTGTGGTCACAGGGGTACTTTCTTGGCTCTGGCCTCAAGTTTGGCGGAGACTTTTTGGTCTATCCTGGTAGGCTCCCTGCTCAATTGCTGGCTTTGATCGAGGTGCCTGACACTCTATATCACGCAGGCGATCCGCTCCGTTTTCACTCGCACTTCGTTTGCACTGTATTACGCACTCCACTCGCGGACATATCGCCGTTGGACATTGTAGCTTGGGGTCGCCTCGCTACAGCAGTGAAGAAGTCCCACTTGCTAGCTGCTTGGGACCAACGCAACGGCAAAGTCGAGTATCTTTCTCTCGAATGGGCCGGGTTTGGATGAGCTTCAAGATCAGCTGTAAGATGCAGACATGAACAGCTGCAATTTGTGGATTGAGAGACTTGAAGCTGGTGCGCCAAGCCGGCACAATGACGAAAGAATGCACTGATTTACCAGTCTTTCCGGACACTTCTGCGTGCTTCTGTATGGGTCGAGAGATAACATTTCAACTCCCTGAACTTTACTGGCGCGAATTGTCGCCGATGCACTCCCCCATCTTACTCTATGATCCAACGCTGTTCTGCTTCAGTATGGAGGCCAGGTGAAAGCTTGCAGCGGAATATAATTTGCTACTCCTTTCTGTCCTGCACACACCATTGATCTTTCAATCTGCCTTGCCGCCCCCTCTCCTGCGACTCTGTATACCCGCGTCGCCTGTACTTGGCATTTCCCTTCTCGTAGCTACCCCAGCAGCCATTCCTACTCCATACGTATCTTTCGGCCTGTTGTCAGCCCTTGGGCCATTGCTGCTAGCTGGTGCGCCGAAATATGAGTCGGCTTGACGAGCAAATCCAGATAGCGGGCCTGGCGCGGAAGCTTGTTGTGGTGCTGATGGCATCATGCCCGGCTGTGTGCCTGTCCGGGTTGCAAAGGCTTCCCTTCGCTGAGCGTATGCTGCACTGCCGGCATTACCATATGCAGCACTGCCATAGGGCGTCGCTGCACCTGAATAAGTCTCCGCTGATTTCTTGGGTCCAGCAGAGTACGTTCGGAAGAAGCTGCTCATGAAGCCAGACACCAGGTCGTCGAGAATGACAGCTAGCGTCAGTACAGGAATTCGTACTGGGAACCATTCTGGAAGGCGAGCTTCAGGATTCAAATTCTTGACAGCAAAGGTAGATGTCCCTTTCGACAACTCTTGTCCAGGAAGGTCGTGCAATTTGGCAGGCTTGACTGGGTCGTAGGGCAGCGGATCAGAATGTGCCGCTGTGAGGAGGAACAGGGGAAAAAGGAGCGACCAGACGGTCAAGCCCAATGTAACACTACTCCCTACTATGCTCGAGGAAGACAGAAGGGTTGGCGGTATCCCGAATCCGACAAAGTAGACCCAGCGAGATTCCAGAAACTCAACGCGGCTACGCAGGCTCGTGAGTGCATAGAAGGAGATGAAGCGCTGCTCAAAACAGTAGTATGCTGATATGAGTGAAAGATAGAAGAAGGAGATCGGCCGTCCGATATAAGGAATCCTTGAGAGGATAGCAGAGATGCCCAGGTAGACCAAAATGATAAGAGACCTTGAGACTATCGATGACCTGCAAAAAGGCGGCTAGCATGAGTCTTGAAATTCACAAGCATTGTAGCTCATCCGAGACCTACTTATTTTTGGTATCTGTCGACCTCCCGGCTCCTCTTGCTGAGTGGGTCGTGGGCACATCGCCTGCTGCGGCCCCGCTGGCAACATTGCTGAAGAATGAGCCTGAGACCAAGAAGGATACCCCGACAAGAGGGTAAAGCCAGAATATCTGTGCAACCAGCTTGAGCCGTGCATTCACTAATACCTCACGTACCGTTCGTACGTACTTGGAAGTAGAAGCGAGCCTGCTCTTCTGTCATTCGCGTCCGTCCTCCGTGTGCGCTCTCACGGCCAGCGTCCCTCGTCCAGGCTGGCAGCAGGAGCCAGTCGACGCTGAGCACGCATACAAGGATGAAGGCTTGCAACAGTGAGCACTTTGTGACTTGGCTCCGGATGAACGGGTTCGTCTGGATTGATTCGAGCGCGCGGCGATATTGAAGCGCGTCTCCAAGCCCGCTCAACAGAAATGTAGACTGCAGGCGAGCAGTGAGCGCAGGCGAGAGGGGAAACGCCAGCGATGATATCGAGTCCTGCGATGGACGATGCGAAGCTGTCCAGCTCGACATGTCGCTTGACCGGATTATTGTGGCAGACGTGAAAGCAGAGCACCGAACACAGATCCTTGTCGTTCTTTGTCTTAGACCACGCGATCAAGGGGAGTCAGACTACCCAAGCAGGGTCCGCCAGCAGCACAGTATTGGCGTAATCAGCCTGTGATTACGTCGACTTCGCTGCTGCCGCGATGAGCTTCTTCGGCTTCAATACCGACATGCCGTCTGGGCAGCACGATTCGCTCGATGACCGTCTCCGCCGCATGGCAGAGGCAGACGAGAACCTGTGAGCTGGCCCGGCTGGCGATGTCAATAGGAGAAGAGCAGTGACACATTGCTAATCCCTGCCCTTGCCGCCGTGGCCTTGTTTAGCGAGATTTACAACTGGGATGACGAGACAGGCCTGCAAGGTGCTGACGGCCTGGCTGGCAAGCTCGACGACACGCTGGATGCATTCAACGACGACACATTTGGCCTTGGAGGCGGTGACGTTGGTACGTCTCGTACATTTTCAGTGCTGCTCCACTCGAGCTCCTGTTCCCGTGCTTTGCTGACGGCACTGCGACTTGCGCTTCTCGCACGACAGGCAAGGACTTCGATTTCGCTTCCAGCACAGCTCACTTCACGGGTGAACCTGCTCAGGTTAAGCCACAGCAGCAAAGCCAACAGCAGAAGAAGCCTGCTCCATCACCCTTCAGCGTGTCATTCGATGCCGATCCTCTGCTAGGGCCTGCTCGAGGCGTTCGGCAGGACAAGCGTCAAGCAGGCTATAATCAGCCGCAGCGGCCAATACAGCAGCAACAGCAGCAACAGCAGCAGACTTATCAGCAGCCACAGCAACAATGGGGTCAGCAATCCTTTGCAGCACAGGTCGGTCAGCCAGCGCAGCCCGCGGCTCGCAAAGTCAGGACTCTCGAGGAAATCGAAGCACAGATGCAGGCAAATCAGCCTCAGAGGTCTCAGGATGCACCATCTCCTACGCAGCAGTCCCGCCCTACAAGCAGAGCTCCTTTGACTGTAGAGGAAGTGGAGGCCGAGATGTTGAAGAAGGCAGAGCTCGCTAGGAATCAAACTGGCCCCGCCAACCATGCCATGGCTAGACAGCATAGCAGCAGTCAGCAAGACATCCAGAGTCTAGCTCAGCAGGCTCAAGCTATGGCTCTGCGGCAACAGCATCCCCAGCAACAGGCGTTGCCGAAAGAGACTCAAGCATATCCTGCACAGCAGGCTCAAGCACCCTCACAGTTCGCTCAAAGAGACGATCTTCTCGCCCAGCTTCTGGCCGCGACTCAGCGACATCCAGAAGGCGTCGATGGACGGCCAGTCGATCCGATGAGGGTACAGCAATCTCAAGAGGAGCGCATGCGCTCACATGCAGCAAACGAAGACGCTCGTCGCAAGAAAGCCGCGAAGATCCATCGGATGGCAAAGCACAACGGCTTGATGACTCAAGGAGATAAAGACTTCATTACACGCATTCAAGTGTCGCAGCTTATCAATTCAAACGGACCCAATGGAACACACGATCCCTATTCCGATGACTTCTATTTCGCTGTTGTGCAGTCAATGAGACAGAGTCGTATGGCTGCTCTACAGGGCCCTGCTCCGCCTGGTATGACGCAAGGACCCCCAGCTGGGCCGCCTCCGCAGGCCAGCCGAGGCCGACAAAGCACACAGGAGAAGCGCATGTCACGACGAGAAAACGCAATGAATCGGATGGCACAGCAAGTGCAAAGGCTGGTGGACGATGCTAAGAAAAAGCCACGCGCTACTCAATGTAAGTATACCTTCCTCACACTTTGTGCCAACGCCGAAATAATTGAACATTGTCTGTCCGATCAACAGTGTCTCTCGAGGGTGCCCTAGGAAAGATAGCTGTACGTACCAGATCAGCTCCTAGGCCTCTTCTTCAAGTCGACAACAAGCGGTCTTCGGTTCACTCGCTCGATGGTCCCGATGTTCTGTCTGCTGCCGACTTGGCTGGCTCCTTGACAGCCGCCCTTCCCAAGTCCACCAGTGGAAAGCACGCCGCGCTGTCGCGCCGAGAGACTTTGGCAGCTATAGAACATCTGTACGACGTGGTTCTCAAGCTCGAGCAAGCCCGTCGGCCAATGGCTCCTCTTGCAGCCGCCGCCGAAGCTGAGCAGGCAGCCGAGCAAGCCGGTCAACCCGTCTCTCGCGATGCACGAGATGCACTGCGCAAGAACGAGACAGAGTACAATGGCTTGGTCGAAGAGATGTGGACTGGCCTCAAAGTCATGGAACCACTGGATGTCTCCAGCCCCCATCCATTCATTTCCATCATCTCAGTCTCAAAAGGCAAGAAGCTGCTGCCACGGCTGCTCAGACATACAAGCTATCAGCAGACTCTCGTCCTTCTCACGCTCCTAGTGGCGACGTTCGATACGTTGGATGTTGTGCGGGAGTCAGCAGTACTGGACATGAATCCCGCAGACCCGGCGTTTTACGCAACCGAAGTATCCCGAGGTTCAGCTCCTCTCCACACCGCATCACCGAGGAGAACGAGAAAGCAAATCGCTATGGAGACCGAACTCTTCCTCAATGTTGCCATCCCCCTCGTCATGGGCGTCATTAGCAAAGCGCAATTGCGCATTGTCACAGGCATGCTGGGGTTGTTAATCGAACGAAACGACTTTGTTCGCATTGTCAAGACAAAGGTCAGCATACTCTGCTTGCCCCGCTCCACAGTTTGCTAACAGCCTTCTGCACAGCCCGGCCTGGCTTTCCTCACCGTCTTCATCAGTGGAGCTGAGACACTCAAGTCGTCCCCGGGCTCCGATGATCAGCCGAAACCTGAGCAGTCGGAAGTCAGTCAATGGACTGCCACCTTCAATCACCTCATCAGCCGCTTGTCTGGCCATCTGCCCTCCCTGTTCCCTTCGAGTCGTAGCATGCCCTTTGGTCCGGGAATGTATGCAGGGGCAAACTCAGCTACCGCTGAGAGCATCTTGGATGCCGAAGATGAGCCAGTATGGCATTTCTTGGCCGCTCTCGCCGTCAGCGCAGATATGACTCAGCAACAACAACTAGTCACAGAAGTACGCGACAAGGTCATCGAGAATGTATTGAAGGCCAAGAATGCTCAGAAACAGGTCAATGTACAAGGTCCTGCTGCCGAGAGTCTCGCCAACGCAAAAATCAAGAATGTCAATACATTCTTGCATGCATTGGGCCTTGACGCCGGCCAGATTACAGCGGAATAAGCGGGTGTATGCTACAGAAGAGACGTTGTCTCCATTGCGAAATTAGAAGAGTTCAGAGGCAGTCACACGCGCGTGCTTTGGCGTAGGTCTAGTTTCGGTCGCTAGCTGCGCAGACGAAGCCATTGCAGGCCCGACACTGGAGTCTTTCTCCACCCATTCATCAGCATCGTCTTCAAAGGGAATGATGCCGTTTACATTTGACGCTTGCGCATTACCATCCTTTTGCCTCTTCCTTGTGTCTTGTTTCTTGTCCGAGGATTTCCGCTTCTTCGCAGGCAGCGATGTTGATGACTCTTCTCCCTCCCCATCTTCTATTGCAAACGAGAGGATGGCTGCTTTCTTGCTCTTCTTCCTCTTGCGGGCTTCTTCGCCTTTCGCACTTGCAATTCCGCTGCGGTCTGTGAGACGTTCAGCACGGCTCACGAAGGTCGGCTTGAACGTCGCAAGCTCTTCCGTAGTCATAGAGGGCGCAGCGACCTCACGTTGTTTTGGTGCAAGACTTGCTGTGTCCGGCGGAGCTGAAGGATCCTCAACCATGTCCAAGCCATTTTTAGGCTTTCCGACCTCCTCTCCGTTGCCCTCCACTAGCCCGTCGTCACCTGCCTCTTCTTCTTCGTCATCTGATGCAAATATGGCTTTGAAAATGTCCATAGAAGGTTTCTCTGGCTCTACATTCACCGTCTGGTCGGCGTCTTCTCCAGAAACTTGTGCGATGTCCTCATTATCAGCCATGCTAGCAGCGGTACCGAACGGTGTACTGGTAGCATTGGCCTCATCTCCAGCACGGCGACGTTCTTGCATGAGATTTTCCATGACATTCGCATCGAGAGGATCTGCAGTTGAAGCAGCGTTTTTCACATCGTTCGAAGCACTATCGGCCGGAGCACCGTTCGGGTAGGGGTCGGCGACGTTAAAGCGCTTGCACAAAAGCCGTGTAGGGTACCATGGCTCGACAGTGCGAGTCAAAGGCCCAAAGTTGCCCTCGCGCACCGCTGCCTTTCGCGGATCTGCCAGCTCCCGCTCCATTTGTTGCTGCATGTTACGCGCGCTCTCGTCCTCTGTATTTGATCCACGGGGTGCAGGCGGTTTGGGGATGTGCAGACCAGCTTCTGGTGCCTTAATATCGAGGAGGGTCCCCTGACCGGTTCCAGAAGTGAAGCGATTTGCCATCATACCAGACATTGGTTTAAACACCCGCGCGGCACTCGCAAAGTGATCAAGTTCACGATTTAGGTCACCAATTGAGCGTTTTGGCAAGTCTTTCGGCACGAAAGGCCTATTTGGGTCGCGAGGAAGAGCGAAATACTGCAAGTATGCTTTGTAGCGCGCTTGACGCGGCAAATCGTCACCGTATGGCATGAAACCTTGTAGGGCTGCTTGTGCGACTTTGCTATCGATTTCAGGAATTGACAAGGTCTCCGCGTTATGACGGGCATGGAGATCATTGGCAGTCGTGGCATCGCGATCTTCTGCGGCCGTGGACGTAGGTCGTTCAGTTGCTTTGGACAGGTCTTGCAGACGCTCGCGGTTCTTTGCTGACAAGTAATCGAATACAGACTTGGGAGCAACAGGCTCTCCAAGCATGCGTGCTCGGTCCTCTGCAGCTAGCATATTGTGTTGACCCTTCTTCTGAGGCGCAGGGATGTTCGCAGAGCTGGAGGCTGCAGCCGAGATAGCCTCCAGATTCCCTCTTGCCCAAATGGCTTTGGGATTAGGCTGCCAATTCTTTGGCACAGACGGCGCAGGGAACCTGGAGGTAGACATCAATCTAGTTTCCATTGTTCCGCTACAATTGTAAAATTGACTTGCCATTTGTCCTGCGGCTGTGAGCTGCTTGCGAGCTTGAAACCAATGAGTACAGGCGAGCCATCGTTGAAGCGCTCCTTCGCATGCTGCGCCGGCTTCACTGTCACCTCTGCCCCCAAGTGGTGCCTACCGCCATCGCCTCGCCGCATGAGCTCGGGCCGTCGCGACGTATTGAGGAAATCTGGCCCGTCTTCCTCCTCGTCGCCATCTTGCAGTACCTTGTGGACGGCGTTTGATAGTCCAGTTCCGTATACATCGGCATCATCCTCGTCAGGATCCTCCAATGCTGAAATACCGAAGGCACCGCCAACTGGCATGTGTGAACGCCCATTTTGTGGTTTTTCTCGTTCTTGTGCATCATTGCGTCGGAAACGCTCATCTGCATCTGCTGCAAGGGAGAAAGAGGGCGCTGCGGCGGACTTCTCTGACATGGATTTACTGGCTAGTGAGTCACCACGGGTGTAACCCAATCCCCATTGATTATCTTTGTTGTCGAAAGTCAACACAGACCGATCAATTGGTGCGAACGTATGCTTGGCAGCCTCTTCATCGGGTTCTTCTTGGTTGTCTTCCGCCGCAGAAAGCAGACCCATTTCGCGCAGCTGCTCTTGCCTTCTGGAGTATGAAAGCCGTGGACCGACGCCTTGTCCAGGTCTCCAGCCCATCCTGGCCATGATCTTCTGTCCTATACGTCTGCTGCCTGGCTTGACGAGATCAAGCAAGCTGTTCGCCACCGCGTCAGCATATTGGGCATCTGTTGCAGCCGAGGAGGACGGGCGCGCAGAGGACGTGGAGCCAAGCCCGGCGAATGCATCTTCAGGTCGCTGTCTAGACGGTTCGACGTATCCTTCACTAGCCTTGAACGTCCGTGATGCTTTCAACTCGGCCAGATCCTCTTCATCCATGAAATCCTCTGGCCGTTGCTGCGCTCGACCTTTGCCCTTCGTATCCTTCTGTGAGACGAACGTCGAAGGCGCCCATCCCTCTTTGCTGCCGGCTGTGTTGAAGTAGCCTGCACTGAAGCCGCCCGTGAATGCGCCATGCAAGCGGCGCCGCCCCTGTTCGTCACGAACCTCCTGTTTTACCAAGAAGTCAGACGTTAGCATTTCTGTGTCTCTTGACAATGGTTCGAGAGATATGGACATGCCTGCTTCCATACGGGCACGTATTCACCCTGATCCTTCTTGGTCGAGGCCAACGACGGCAAGGCCGTTCCAAATTGAACGAAGCTTTCATTGAGGTTATTATTCTGCAGCGCATTGTCTTCTGCTGCCTTCCGCTTGAGGCGCGAGGTGGACATACTGCATCCGAAAGAAGTGGTTGAGTCGTGCAAAGCTGTACAGGTGGTGTAACTACTGCCGTACTGTACTCGAGGGTGATCGAAGGTACATACCGAGGCCACTCACGTGGCAGTCAACCTATCTACCGCACGCTCAGAATGGTACTCCTTGGAGCAGCGACTTGTATAAGACTATAAGTCGACTTCGCAGACATGACCGCTGAAGCAAAAGTGCAGATCCACTATTTCAAAAGGTCCTGGAGCTGTCGCGTGTGACACCGATTATGCCTAAGGCGATTACTTCTGACTACTGCTTTGAGGGTTGTTGCGGTGCTGTGCTATTATGGGAGACGATGCGAGGAAGCGCGACCAACTATGCGACGAATTAAACGAGAAGGGCTGCAGATGAGCTTATAGAAGAGAAAGGCAGATTTCAAGCGGGGTGAAGTAAAACCAGAAATCGTGCCTCAGAGAGCGGCACCAAGATTAAGGCGCTCGATGCAGGTTTCCTGCGAAGGCGTTCATGTTCAATCAGCATGGCTCGAGCCTGTACAAAGAGCATCAACTCACGTGATTTTCTTTGTAGTCTGGCAGAGCTCCCTTCAAACGCCGGAAATCCAGTGTGTAGAGACCGTTGAGATGCTTGACGCGTACGACCTCGATAGTAAAGCGTACCTCGCCGCCGTTGTCATGCGACGATCCATAGTAGGGGGTCGGCACCTGCATCTGACTCTGCGAAGACAAGGTTGGCGAGAGCGCAGCAGACTCGGGACTGTCCATCATCGAGGAGATGGTCAAGGCTGGCGATGGCATTGACGCAGAGCTGACCATAGCGGTGCTCGTAGGACCAGTCGCGCTGTTCTTGCGGCTGAAGAAGGAACGGAAAGCGCTGCTCGGGGAGGGACTGAGTCCTGCGGCGGGGACTGCATTCGCAGCTAAAGCAGCGACCTGCTTGCGGCTTCGGCGCGTGCAGCTCAAACGGAAGTCAGAGTCGGGTACCACTTGTATTCCCATACCATAGAGTCTGCAGGGCATGCCGTTAGCATCAAGGATGATCTACCCTAACCTTGGACGAATTGCGTACACTCTGCGGACTTCCTCAAGGATGGCTGGAGGAAGAGTCTTGGTGACAATACGCTTATCGGTGGCTGCGCGCGCAAAGAGAAAAGAGCATTAGACAAAGACTGCGGTCTGGAAGGTTGAGGACTCACCACCGCTGTGCATTTTCAGTCGACTATCATCGAAAGCTGTAGGCTTGCGAGCGTCAGATGGCGTGTGCCGATGACGTGTGGCCTTTTGACTCTGCACGAGTGAGGTCTGGTTGTTGCTGAGCGTACGAGCGTCTGAGGGTGTGGCAACAACACGAGAAGGGGCAAGTTGTCGTTGCTGCGGCTGAGGTTGCGCTTGCGGCGAGGCAGTGTGCACGACCACAGAAGGCTGTTGAATCACAGAAGACTGGCGCTGTCGAGTGCTAGCTGACCTTGTGAGAGCGCCCTTTGCGGATTCAGGCTTCTTCTGCTCTGGAGCGTTCTCAATGCCGCCAGAGTGCGACCCAGAAGTGGACGATCGACTGACGCGACTAAGTCGGAACCAGTCAGACATTCTCTTGACCTTGCTTTCAGTCGAGCGAGTGGAATACGGCGAGGGTGGGCCGGTATTCGATACTGCAGCCGCCGGTACCTGCCGCAGAGGTTGATGCACCGCCTGGAGAGAAGGCGACATCGGCATCGAGGGTGACATTGGTATATTTGAGGGCCTGGCAGCCTGTTTCTGCGTCTGACCAGGTTGAACTGCAATGCTGACGGTTTGTGCTTTGACTGATCGGCGGTTGCTGCGTTCCTGAGCATGTCCAGTGTGATTCGAGGACCGCCCAAAGGGATCAACGACAAGACTCAAAGCCTTGCGTCTTCCGGCACCTCGTCTGCCAGTCTCATGTGTATCTGACACGTCCCGGGGTGCGCTGGCCTCGACTGCATCTGCTTTCGACGTCGAAGTTTCGAAGACGGGGGCGACACCCTGTTCTTCACTTGGCGTTCTTGAACGCGAGCCTTCGCCGACTGCACCTGTACGGTCGACACTGGTAGTTGAGCTGCCAAGCAGACGAGAAAAGAATGCCTTGTCGGTTGAAAGGCCTTTGCGATGACGCTGTGAAGACCGCTGCGAACTCTGTGTACCATTGGAAAGGTCGTTGCTTGCGCGACTGCGCGTCGACGAATTACGCTCGATGGTGGCGGCCATGCTGACTGGACGCGCTTTGGCAGCTTGCTCCCGCTCTGGGGATGGGAAGGGCAGTGCCAATTCTGGCTGGCGCTGTTGTGCGCTAGCGCGTGGTGTACGTTGAACACTTGCACCTTCTGTCGCAGTGTCTTGAGGTGGAGCACGCCTGGGCGTCTTCCGTGCAGCTTCCTGCATTTGCCGCGTTGGCGATGTTGGCGGAGTGCCGTGACTGCGAGATTGCATTCGGTTTTGCGCCCGCGGTGTTGCTTGTGCGGCGAGGGCTTCCTCGTCTGCCTTTTGTGCCAGGATCTCGGCATTCTCTGAAACCGGAGACACTGTTGGAACGGCAGCCAACTGAGGCAAAGTCTGTTGCGGTGGAGTTGCAGGCGCGACTGGTATGTCCGAGTCTTGCATTGTTGCAGAAATTGGTCTAGGTGGCGATTCGGAGCGCATGTCGACACCTAGGTCGTCTGCGGCTGAGGCTGCCTCCAGTATGGGCAACATTGCGTTCTCTGCTCCTGTATAGGGCTGGTTCTCCTCTCCGATGAAGCTAGGCAAGTTGGGCATGGTCGAGCTAGGGGTGATGGGAGACTTGACGACAGGTGAAGCAAATGTCGATGCACCTGATTGCGAGCCGCCAAGCGAATCTCTTGCACGAGTCTTGGAACGCGTTGACTCTGCCGGTGGAGGCGACGCAACTTCGGTGCGCACGGAATGCCTTTTCTCCTCGCCTTTGCGTTTCTTAGTATCGGAGCTATTGCTGCTTCCTTTAGAAGGCGAGGAGACGTTGCTTGTCCCAGTGCTGGAGCTCTGTCGAGTGCCTCTTGCAGTGCTACTGGTGGTGCTTGCATCATCTTCGTCATTTCGTCTTGATCTTGGTTCACCGCGCTTGTCGCCTTCTGAGGTGAGAGAATCTGAAATTCCTTCTACTTCGCCAGGTGTCGAATGAGCTGGTGTCATTGCGGCAGAAGACGGCAAATATGCCTCTAAGCCAGAGGGACCTAGCAATGGTGCCGAGAAGGGCGGTATCACGAATTGTGAATCTTCTGGTGTGACTGAGCTCGAGACCGTCGAACGAGCTGCGAACGGATCATTGAAGCGCATAGCGACTTCAGGATTTGACATTGCCTGCGGCGTGTCCGATCTGGAGCTCGATGTAGACATGCTTGCGTCCATGGACGGTGCGAAGCCTGCTTCGAGATGCTGCGCCAAGGGTGTCGGCAGCGAAGGACGGTGCTGATACAAGTCCGACACTGGCTGCACCATAGCGGAGCGATGCCGTTGCTGGGAAGTCATAGCGGCGCTATCCTCGCCAGGAGTGGTAGCAGAGCGAGCCATACTGCTACTTGATGGTGCTCCCGAGGCGTTGTTCTGGCTAGCTGCAAGGGCTGATCGTCTGTAGTAAGCCGCTTGTTGCCGTTGTAATAGCCTGCACTTCTCTTCGTAAAGATCGTCGGCTTCCTGCTCTAGTTCTTCTATAGACTTCAGGAACCACGGCGCATAGTGACTGAGCCAAGGGTGACACATGACATCCTTGAGCGTGCAACGCCGCATCGGGTCGGGTACGAGCATCATCTGAAGTAGATTACGCGGCTCTGGCGAGATCCAATCCGGGAAGGACAGCTTGGTTGACGTGATGTACTTGTAGAGCAGGCTGATGTTGTCGCCATCTGGGTTGCTCGGATCGTCATCGTAGGGCAGATACCCCGAAAGCATCGCATAGAGGATGACGCCGCAACTCCAGACATCAACGGCGCTTCCGACATATTGGCCGTCCTGCAGTACTAGCTCTGGCGCAGCGTAGCATGGCGAACCGCACGAGGTAGTCATGAGATCACTGCCAGTCCTTTCATTGAAGCGATTCGCAAAGCCAAAATCTGTGATGATGATGTTTCTGTTTCTGTCAAGCAGGAGATTCTCGAGCTTCAGGTCTCTGTGGACAATCTTCTTGGCGTGCAGGTACGCGACACCGGAGATGACCTGGGCAAAGAGCCGGCAGGCAATATTCTCCTTGAGATGCTTGTGCGCCAAGATGTATTCGAATAGCTCGCCGCCTGTGTGAAGGAGAAAGAGTCAGATGCTGCTGATAGACAAAGCATGGTTGGCACAAATGAACGAACCCGTTACGTATTCCAGCACAATACCGATATACTTGTCTGTCTCCACCACGTCTGCCAAACGGACGATATGAGGGTGCTTGATGAGCTGCATGGCAAGGAGCACAATTTAGCAAGTTTGGCAAAAAATAGGATTTCCTTGCAAACATAGTCGCGACTTACCCTCAGAATGTCGATCTCGCGCTGGATCTTGACCGATTTTGTAGTGTTGTCAACAGCATTTCGCTTAATCAGCTTAATCGCTACCTCTTCGCCCCACCTGTTCAAAGCCAATGGTGAGAGTAGCAGGACAAAGTCAGATTGCGGCTCACAGACTGATGCGGTCTTAGAGAATTGCGGAGAGGACTCACCTCTGCGCATGCACTGCGAGCTTGACTTTACCAAACTCTCCCTCACCCAACGTCTGCAGTAGCTGAAAGTCTCCAAAGAAGACTTTTGGTTTATTCGGATTCGCGTACTGAGCTGTATGAAGCGCAATAACAGGAACTGGAGGTGTGGCATTAGCAGGCACAATCTGATGGGATGCTCTGTTCCTGTTATTTGCTGCTCGATCATTCCCTCTGCCAGTAGATGCGCCCGTGCTCGCTGAGCCTGCGTACCCATGCTGCTGATAGTGTGCATGTTGCGATTGAGATTGATAGTGGTGAGCAGCGGCAGAAGTCGTCTGTGCACTCGTGACGGGCCCTCCACCTCCGCGCGTAGATTGAGACAAGAGCAGCTGAGCGCGCATATCCGGCGTGGCCATGTTCGTAGGATACAGATAGCCACCCGATGAGGAAGCCGAGGGATACTGCATAGGCGGAGATGCCAGAAGTGAAGGCTGAATAGGGACAACAGTCGTGCTCGCTGGTCGATGCTGCGTCTGATGCGTGGCAGGAATGCGGTGCGTCGGACCAGTGACGCGCGATGGTCCTGACGAAGCGTCCAGAGCGGGACCACCCACTGACCCAACGGGAAGTGGGATTCCAGAAGAGTCTCGCCGACTCGATGATGGTCGAGACGAGTTTCTGCTGCTGCTGCTAGTGCTGCTGTTACCCCTGAAAGGTGGGATCTGGAGCTGAGCCTCGATACCTTGAAGCATTGCTAGACCAGGCGAAGTCATCGAGCTGGAAAGGCCTCCATACGGCTGTTGTGGGACTTGAGCATATTGATGCTGCTGGTCACCGTAGGCTGAAGACGACACCGATGCAGCACTGAGTGCAGAGCGATCAAATGCTTGCGCCGAGGCAGGCTGCCCCGTTGTGCTGGTCGTCAAAGAGGAAATGCCAGAAGGAAGCGTGCTCGAAGAAGGGAAGAATTGAGCGTGCACGTGCGTCGGAGAGTGTGCCGGCGAGGAGGGCGCTGGCGAAGGGTAGGGTGCAGCTCTTGATCCTGCAAGCAAGGCGACACCACTACTGTTGCCGCCATTGTAGTATCCAGAGTTGCGACGTGACGACGAGGATGAAGATGCGCCACTTGCATGTGAGCTCCGTCGTTCTCTAGCCGAGCTGCTGCCACTACGGTGGTGAGACTGACTGCCGTGTGGATGCTGTACCGTCGGCTGCGGTAGCAAAGCGCTGCCCTGTGCAGTGTGGCTCAATGTGCTGCTTGTGGTGCTCGTGGGTACGGTCGACGCGGTGGTCCCCGTAGACGATGATTGCTGCGAGTGCGAAAGGTGGGATTGTGCGCTGCCCTCTTGCTGGACGCGTTGCGAGTGCGACGAGTGTGATTGCTGGAGCTGAGAGAGCTGCTGCTGTTCTTGTTGTTGGGGAACAGCCTGCTTGGGTCGAAATGGTGGAATTTCGCGTATAACGAAGGGTGAACGATGGGGAGAGGACGAAGAGGACGAAGCGGTCGCAGCGCCAGAGGGTGACGCTGGCGGAGGCGGGGACGCGCGAGGCGATAGTGGAAACGATGCAGTCGCTGTGGTAGCCATAGCCGTTGCTATTGATGCTCTGTTGCGACGACTAATCCGTCTGCCCAGAACGGGTAGGATCGAGAATTGTCAGACGGCCGTGCGCTTTGCCTGCGACGTGTAGAGAGCGTCTAACCCTGATGGTCTACTTGGAGCAGTTGCTGTGGGACGCGATGCCTCAACGACAGGCTGCCAGAATCCAGCGAGCGTGTCGTTGTCGTTGCAATTTGGATGCTTGATCCCGTGCGGTTCGGTCGGTCGCACTTGCCCAGCGCTGGCTGGCCAGGCAGGGTCCAGCCAGCAGCGACGACAGACACGACGTATTGGACGCACGCGCAGGCGAGAGAGTGAGAGAACGAGGGGAGAGCGAGTGTGTCAGCGCATGGCGCGATGGAGGAGTGGGAGTGGTGAATCGGGTCGCAAGTGACGAAGCAGCAGTGCACATGCAAGAACGCCCTTTTGCGCTGCGCTGCGTTTGCCGCCAAAAGGCAGAGGACGAGCGAGGGTCCGTGTCCGAGCTTCCAAACACACGCCGCCTTATGCAGAGAGGAGAGAGAGCGTGTGTGTGTCGCTCACCTGCAGACTGAGTGGTCGCCAGCTATTGACGTGCAAGCACTCGCCGTTGCGCTTCTCGAGCTTCGCGTCTGTTTGTTGCGCTGCTGCTCGGCGATCCTGCAGCTGAGTGGTCGAAGAGCACGCGCTGGCTTTCGAGTGTGCACGCGTGGAAGCGACGAGGCCAGCTCGTGTGTAGCTGTTGTTGTGGCCTGCTCGGCGGACACTGAAGTTGTGTAGAGCGGGAGAGCTGTTCGCAGATGCAGGAGAGCTTCGAGGTCGTCCAGGCCCTGTCAGCCTCTTTTGGCCACCGCCGTGTATCATGCGTGGAGTCAGGCTTGCAAAGTTTGCGGCAAGGACACACAGCGCACACCTAGCAGAGGCAATCATGCATACAGCGAACAGCTCTTTGCCCATGCTCTGCGCCCTACCGCACCCCTGCTGCCCTCCGTGCTTGCCAGCGAGCTCTGCTGAGTTCCCCCCATGTCCTCTTTCGCCACCAAACACCAGGCCTCGATCGCGTCGAGCCCGACGCGTCGTGTCAGCAGCTGGTCAGTTTCATAGGCAAGACTTTGGAAGGGCGAGAAGAGCCTGTTTGATAATGTCAAGCAGGTTGTCATGACCTTAAGACCTCGCAGGAGAATCCCAAGAATAATAAACCTGCATCGCAACTTCTCAAGGATCGCACATGCATTTGATCGCACCAACAACCAGCACAGATGCTCATTGCCATGAACCATTCCATTAAAACCTGCTTTCCCGACAAAAGGTCCGAAAGAAATATCGAAATATCCCCTGCAAGAGCTTGAAGCTGGGAGATAACGCCGAAGCTGAGTCAATGCAGACTCGATTGGCTTGACTTTTGGCGATGTCGTCTTCAACCCTGCCAATATGTACATCCTTGCTGTCCAAATCATGCCGCGAGTGGACGTGTTTAAGCGGCTGAGCAATAGCCAGAATAGTCCGCACGCAACGGAGGACACTTTGCAGGCTGAATCGGGACGAAAGCGCCACCTTTGAAGAAGGAAGCAGTCATAGGCTGCAACGTCTGCTGCGAGTATGTGCAAGTTCCGTAATTCTGCATGTTGAGCTGGAAATAGCAAGCCAGAGTGCCGCCATTGCCTGCTGTGGGGGATGTGTTCGCTATTGCAACCTGCAGTGCGACGACAAGTGTAAGTCAAAACCTTGGTTCATCTCGTCAAAAGATGTCTCCAGCTTACAGTGCCCCGCTTCAGCGGGAGCGTAGTGCCTTTCATTGTGACCTCGGAGGCACAGGCCCGGTAGCTGTGGCATATAGAGCCTCTGGAACATGGCAGGGAGCAGAAACCGTAATGGGAACATCAGCATCGCTGGTCTTGAGGATTGAGTGAACGCAGCGCAACTCACGTAACGTCCGAAGGTGGAATGCGAGCAGGACACACTGTAGGATGTCCATTGACATTTGCAATGTCATTGACAGCCTCGTATTTCCAGTCACCTATCCGCGAAAGGCAGCTCAAACGAATCAGCTAAATCCCATCAGCCGTGACGCTGAAATGACCGAACTGACCTGTATTGGCTGCATACCGGCAGGATATGCCTCCTGTATTGAGGTAAGCGCCCGTTTGAAGGTTTCGAGCCCGGTACACGCATGATAGTAAAGTGGTCGTCGTGAGTCCAGGCGCCTCGCTAACGTAGAGACTGGTCTGCAGGCCATAGCCCACAATCGAGGTGATGGCTGGGCAGGTCACAAATCGACCAGCAGAGGTGTCGGCTATTGCGAGCATGTACGTCAATGACACTTTCTCAAGGCAGAATTTACGCGCTGCTGTGTCGTGAGCAGTGACATACCACAAGCGTTCGCTGGACCAGTAAAGCCTCGTTCACTCGCACATTGAAGTCCGCACTTCCCCTCTGAGCATGTTGCAGATTGCAAAGATGAGCCAGAGGGACAGGTGATCTTGTCCGAGTTGCAGGTACCACACGAATGTGGGTCGTTGCTGGGCTTTGCACAATAGCTCGCGTGGGAGTCGCGGCATGTTGTGCAAGACTTGCAAGCGACGGTTGGGAGTGGCGCCCTGTGTTCCCGCCATTGATACAATCAGATAGGTAGTCGTGTCTGGTACTGGAGGCGCTAAGATCACTCACGGAGGGCACGTCTCATCCGCATCGCGGCGGGCAAGATTTCCCAATCCGCTATCATGTGTCATGGCTGGTTGCGAGATCGGTCGCTTCGCATATTTTGGTCGCCATTGCCTTGCACGAATGATGGCCGCTTCATCGAATGTAGACTTCAAAGTGTTGGTGGGAATGCTGGCAGCGTTGACGTACGACGGGAATGAGGCGAGAAAAGTGGCTGAGACAGCCAAAAGAGCAGGAAGCATGGCTTCAGTGGTGACTGAGCTGGACTGAAGGAGACACAGTAGAGCAGTTCAGAAATTTGACTGTCCTTGCAGATTAGATTTGCTGGTCACAATGTAGTTTTGTTTGTACGGCTTGCCATTCGAATTCTGACCAACCGCCCGCGTTGATGCAGCTGGTGGCTTGACGAGAAAGAGGGGTGATCAGAATCGTCACTGGCAGTACTGTGAGGCTCGAAGGCGTAAGTATAGGACAGACCGAAGCGCTCGCCGCTGTTCGTCATCATTTGAGGCGTCTGTCGGAAGCGGATGCAGCTGGACGCGTCTGACGGACTACTGCTGCGTCTGAAGTTGCATATTCTTATACCACCAGCATACTACCAGCGTATTCTTCGGTTCATTGCTGAAAGTCTTGTGAGTCCACTGGCAGGCGTTTTGACCAGGGGGAACGAGGGCTTTCCTGTGACAGTCATAGCAGCGAGAGCTATGACACACGACTGAGGTGCAAAGATCGACACTCGCCATGAGCGGCGCTCATCAGACTCAAAGAATGTTGACAGTATCGAGTTGAGCAGAAGTGACTGTACACTCATCAGTACACCTCCGATTTGGTGGCGGTGACAGTGCCAAGCTCATCATGCCTTGTTTTAGTGCTTCAACTGAACACCGCGACACTACTACTCGAGCTCTTCACAATAGCCCATCTCCTTCCAGCACCCTGTCGCATCTGCAGGGGAGCCAGTCTCCCGACCTCGACGACTGGTCACGCGGAGTGGTGTTGACATCGGTATCGAGGAACAGCTCGACGAGCAGTAGCGACGGCAGCGGCAGCAGCAACAGAGATCAGCGCAGACCGTTCCCATCAGCGCACAGTCATCATTTTACGACCGCCCAGCAAGAGAACAGATTGCAGGCCGACTCGCGATACCTCTTCCAAGCCTCGCCTCTTGACGTCAACCGCAGCAGAGGACTCAGCCCCGACGAGATCTTGTTTACACGGCCGCTGAAGCACCTTACTTGGAGAGAGGTAACACACCTTCTACTTGTCAACGCAAAGATGTTCTGGCCGGACTATCTCTATCCTCCACGAAACAGGAAGCGCGTCACTCCAGAGCGTCGCCGGAAGCTGCTCTTCAGCTATGCCCCAGGTCAGCGCTCTTTCCCGACTACTCACGTCCAGCTCGGTCAGCTGACATCGCACATCCATTGCAGACTGGATCATTACCGTCGGAGTACGTGGTTTTTATCGTGCTTTCCTGAAGCCTGAGAATCGATCCTGACCTTGTGCCTGACAACACATCTCGCCACCTTGCTTGTACTACCATCATCAGCTCTGGATTGGCATCTACTTTATCGACAAGGTCGATGGCTTCCGTCGAGAGTTCAGTCTCACAGACACATCCCTTCAGCATACCTACACCGTTCATGAACGAGTCCCTGTCTATGCATTAGGCTTGATCTGCCTGGCCCCCTTGATTTTCTACCTCTTCATCGGCTTGGGCATTATGCGTAGTGTCTGGGTAAGTCTCTTCGCCGACTTCCTCTCTCTTGCGAAATGTACTGACTTCAGCTTGACCTCGCCGTCGTCCAGGACCTGCATGCGGCTGTGCTGGGTGAAGTGCTGGCCCTAGCTTTGACTATCTCCATCACTACCATCATCAAGGTGCTCGTTGGTCGGCCACGCCCGGACGTCATTGACCGCTGTCGGCCAGCAGATGGTAGCAGTGACGGTGTTCCCTTCGGCTTGGTCACGTCCGCCATTTGCACTACAGACAACCTTAATCGCCTAAAAGAAGGCTTCCGTTCTTTCCCGTCAGGACATGCAAGCAGTACGTCAGCAAGAATTGTCATGCTCTCGCAGATCATAACTGATATTTAATGCTTGTTCTCAGCGGCATGGGCTGGATTGGGCTTCTTCGGCCTGTACATCGCTGGCAAACTTCATCTCTTCGACCAGCGTGGCCACACTATCAAGGCTTGGATCACTGTCATTCCTTTCACTGGAGCAGCTCTTATCGCCTTGACGAGAGCAACAGACTATCGGCATCACGCTACCGATCTGCTAGCCGGATCTCTGCTCGGCCTTCTGCTTGCATGGTTCTCTTATCGTCTGTACTATCCACCTCTGAATCACCCTTTGGCGCACAAGGCCTACGCACCGCGCATACCTGTCGAAGACGAAGAAGATGCGATTGATCACCATACTTCGGAGGACGATTTGACCCGGCCAGACAATCACGCCGGCCCACTCGAAGGCCCAGAGGGCACGCTCAAGAGACCTGCAGAAGGGAGAGGGCAAGGTCCAATAGCACTCCAGAGTCCTGCCATGGGTGGTCGCCAGTCGAGCGCTGCTTACTCAGATCTCGAGCTTGGTGGAAGATAGTGAATGACCAGATAGCAGAATTGGGATGTGTCGATCTGAGGCTGTGCGGCAGATTACTACTAGGTCATTTCCCAATAACAGCATACCAAATAGCAAGTACACTTCGCAAAATATCTTTCCGGCGTTCTTGAAGCGTAGTCGCCTCATGTATGAGCTGTCCGAACCGTCAGCTGAGTCAGTGATCTTCGTAGTCGCAGCGCCACCGAAGTATTCTAGCCGTGACTCAAAATCGCCACCTCTTTCTGCAGGTTGTGCTTGTACCACAAGTACACAGAACCAGACTCACTTTGGCAATCGTCCTATGGAGGCCCTCGCTGCACAGGTCACAGCAGACTTTGCAGCATCATCTCGCCGCGAGCCATCGAACGGTCAGCAGGAGCATAGTGGATGCAACCAGAATCGACGTCGACAAAGACGAAATCGACCAAAGCCGCCTCGACAAGAGTCAGGTCCGCAGGCTAGTACGAGTGATGCTAGACCCCCAAACAAGCCACGACAGCGACAACGTAGGCAGCGCAATGGAGCTGGCACCGGTACTGGCACCGATAGCGACGCTCGTCACATAGCAAGCTCCACTGCATCATCGGATAACGAGCACGCTAGAGGGGCCACAGTCCAATTACCGGCGCCTGCTACTCAGGTCACTGATCCCAGTCAGCGTATTGTGAACCAAAATCGGTCTCGCTACCGCTCTCAGCTTTCCGAGCCAGCTGTTAGACCTTCGCCGTCTGCGCGATTTGCGCCACCCACGGCAGCCGAGCTCGAGAAGCTCACATATCGCGAGCGACTTACTGCGCAGCTCAACACGTCAAGCATTGACTGTCCCATCTGCATTAACAATATTCATCGGCGACAGCCCATTGCGTCATGCCAGACATGCTCGGCGCCATACCACCTCAAATGTCTGCGAGACTGGGCAGAGCGATCGATAGCTTCTGTCAAAGAGAAGGCTGCAATGCTTCAAAACCAGCCTGGCGTGCAGATCAGAGCCAATTGGCGCTGCCCAAGCTGTCAGACGCAATACCACGAAGACGCTAAACCGAAAGCGTATTGGTGCTTTTGCGGTCGCATCAAGGATCCTCAAGGCTCCTCTCTAGGCAACGCGCACTCTTGCGAGCAGTCCTGCCGGAAGCCACGTCCAGAAGGCTGCAATCATCCGTATGTGGTCATACTGTCTCCGCGTAGCGGCACTCGAGCTGACGCTATGATTCGCTACGATCGCAGGTGCCCACTTCTCTGCCATCCTGGAATCTGTGATGCCTGTAATGTAATGCTGCGCATGGCATGTCACTGTGGTAAAGAAGAGAAGACCATCAAATGTGGCACCCTGCACCCTCAGACAGCAGCAGAAGCGCGCATAAACGTGGACGAGTTCCTCAGTTGTGGAAAGTCTTGCGGACGCTTGCTACCCTGCGGTCTGCACAGATGCGAGAAGCCTTGTCATCCAGGCGAGTGTGGGGATTGTGAACTCATACGGGACAAGCAATGCTACTGCGGCAGCAATAGCATCACGGCAAGCTGTGGAGGGCAAGACACACAGATACTCAGGCACGAATGCACTTCTGCCGAGAACAACGAATGGTGGACTGGCGAATTTTCTTGCGGAAAGCCATGTCCATGGCTTTACGACTGCGGTATCCATAGCGAAGCACAGCTTTCGTCAGCGGTGTGCCACCCGCATACCTCGGAGCAGTTTCTTCAATGTCCCCGGTCGCCTCAGACTGTGACAAGATGCCCATGCGGCAAGGAAGAACTCGTGTTGCTTAGCACGAATTCAAGAGAATCGTGTGTCGACCCCATTCCGACGTGCGGCGCGATTTGTAACAAGGTCAGAGATACCTGCGGGCACCCTTGTGCCGCGCAATGTCACGAAGGCGCTTGCAAGCCATGTGACGAGCAGGTCACTGTGGTCTGCCGCTGTGGAAACGATAAAAAAACGCTCATGTGCGCAGACATGCAACGAGACGATATACAGGACTTCCAATGCGAGCGCATCTGCAAGGCGCTTCGGGCTTGTGGGCGACACCAATGTACCAGAAAAGTGAGTGGGGCCTGGTTTATCGCTGAACATCAATTCTCACATTTACTGTTTGCAGTGCTGTCCCTTGGCGTACCAAGAAGCGACCAGAAAGCAAAGGCGCAAACCGCTGCAAATCGACGACGAAGATCCTCTGGGTTTGCACATCTGCGATCGCATCTGCGGCCGCAAGCTGAACTGTGGACAGCACAATTGCGACCAGCCTGACCATCGAGGTCCGTGCCGACCATGCCTCAGGAGCTCCTTTGAAGAGATTTCGTGTCACTGCGGGTGAGTGTCTTTTCAGCGCTGTCTTGTTGTGTTGACTGCTGACGGGGTCACCATTGTTTTTTGCAGAGCCACTGTGCTAATGCCGCCTGTTCCCTGCTCGACACGTATCCGCTGCAATCAGCCTTGCGCTCGCGAAGGTCCGCCCTGCGGTCATCCCAAACCTCCACACGCTTGTCACGAAGATGACGTCCAATGTCCACCATGTCCGTTTCTTACTGAACGACCGTGCATGTGCGGTTCAAGCAGCATCAAGAATGTGCGCTGCAGTCAAGCGACCGTTTCATGCGGCAAGCCCTGCGGCAAGCTGCTTTCTTGCGGTTACCACCGCTGTCGGAAGACTTGCCACTCAGCTGGCGATTGTGAAGATTGCAGTCAGACTTGTGGCAAGCCCAAGGCCCTTTGTGGACATCCTTGTCAGAAAGCATGTCACGCACCGTCCAAGTGTCCCATTGACGATCCTTGTGCCGAGCTTGTGGAAGCCACTTGCCCATGTGGCAGCATCAAGCAGCGCACACGATGCGGCGCCAGCAAGTCGCAACCTATCTCGAACGCTGAACAGAAGCTGGCGTGCACTCCAGCTTGTGCAACTGCACAGCGTAATGCTGCTTTAGCCGAGGCTTTGGGGATCAGCAAAGATCGTCCTGCTGGCGCCTCTCAAACCACTACGTGGTCGCAAGAACTGCTTCAATTCTATGGCGAGAATATGGTTTGGGCAAAGGGCATGGAACAGACCTTCAACGAACTCATCAGCTCTACCCGAGGGACACATCTCTTCTCCCCAATGAAATATTCACAACGCGAATTTCTGCACAATCTGGCGCAAAAGTACAAGCTTCGATCCGAGTCGTTGGACGAAGAACCTTTCCGGAGCGTAATGATCGCAAAGAAGGCCGAGTCTGCTGCCCCGCGGCCTTTGCTCTCGGAAGCTTGGGTATCTGCATTCAAACAGCCGACTTCCGCGCAGCTTTCCACTATATCGCGCAAGGCACTTGTCACGCCAGCTACCAAACAGTCCGCATCTGCACCGACACCTCTCAGGCCGGAAGTCAATTGTCTGTATCTCGAAGCCTGCTTCGGATACGATGCCGAGACTCTCCAAGACCTGATCAGGCCAAGCATGCAAGGCCTTCCATTTCGCCTGCAGTGGATCGTGAGTCTTCGCCTCGTTCAATCCATGACTCAAGCTAATTAGCACTATTATATAGAATGATGAAGATGTGCTTTGCATCCCAGATGCCTTCAATGTACCTTCTGGTGATCTTGCGCTCAAAATGCGACTTTTGCGTACCGCCATTCGAGGGCGGATCACAAATTGCAAGACAGCTGACCCTGCAGTGTACGACGCCAGCCAAGGTGTGGTGACCTACCGAGAACAGTCATGGACTGCTGTGTCTGGCGTGCCTAGTCGACAGGCATCATCGAACGCTGCAGCTACGATCTCTGCAGCTGCGTCGAACGGTCAAGCGAGCGGTGGCACTTCTGTCAATGCCTTCAGCAAGCTCAGCCTGGGCGATAGTCGTGTCCAGAGCCGACCCGCTTCGCCGGTCAAAAAGGCTCAGCTTCAAGACGGAGTGATAGCAAATGGATTGCGTCGACCGCCCTCTGCTGTTATTGTGGGCACTCAGCAGCAGAAAGAGGAGAATATAGTTGATAATTGGGAGGATGATGCGTAATCGGCGACTACGCCTAGAGGCGTTGTATCTAGTATCTACTCTCCAGCGTAGCAGCCATGCCATTTGAACAGCATATGACAATTCGCCTGCGCGTCAATTTTTGCCACCGACTTCCGTTCCACCTCGCCGGTAGTCGGTCTACCCGGCGACCTTCTGACAAGGCACCAGCAGGTGACCAGCGCATTTGCTGGTTTGCTGCCTTGCACGCCATGAGCGACGCTTCTAGGAAACGGGTCGTCGTCGTTGGAGCAGGGTGAGGACAATGGTTTGGTCCTACGTGCCGGGGGAACCGCTCATATTTGCACGTGCAGTCTTGCAGGCATCATTACAGCCATCGAATTCAAGAGACGGCTGGGGATAGATGTAGCGGTATGCATTTCTAATACAGTCACACACAAAGGCCTTCTTACCGGCTTGCGTGGCCGTTGCTTGAGCGTACGACCTCGTTGACGTGATTCTACGGCGCAGCTGTACGAGCGAGAAGCGGGCCCTGGCGGGACTTGGAGAGTCAATGTGAGCAATGCGCCTAGCAAGGTCAGATACCCTCAAACTCACACTCCTATATAGACCTACCCAGGCTGTGCTTGCGACATTCCCTCGCAGTACGCTCAGATCACCTTTGGACCTATGCAAGGCAGCACTGACAAGATCTACTTTTCCCAGATGGTACTCCCTTTCCTCGGAGCTGAATCCAAATTGGTCATCCGCATTCTCAAAGCAGCCCGAGATCCAGGCTTGTGAGTTGCAGAAGGTCATCTTCATTTCGTCGTGTTCTGACTGTTTGAGATGTGGCAAAACACAGACTGGGATGCGATCTTCCTCAAATACGATCTCCAAAGACATACACGCTTCAATGTCTCCTTCGTGCGAGCTGACTGGGATGCTGCTCGTCAGCTGTACAAAATTACATTTGAATCGACGGCCGACGCAAAGCAAAGCTTTGAAGTGGAGGCTGAAATCCTGGTGAGCGCCATTGGCGGCTTCAGCAGCCCGCTCGACAAGCCTCCTGGTCTGCGGGGCATAGAACGGTTCCAGGGGGATCTGTTCCATTCGGCGAGGTGGAACCATTCGGTAGACTTGAAGAATAAGAGAGTTGGTGTCATCGGAAATGGATGCTCGGCAGGTAAGCTCTTACTGTATGTCCAGTCGAGATGTGACTGCCCTAACTTGTCAAATTCAGCACAATTTATACCAGAGATCGCTAAGGAGAAGACGACCACAGTCGTGAATTTCGTACGTTATGCTGTTAAACACCATGCTCAACTGTTGATGAAGATCTGCCTAGTCTCGGACTCCATCGTGGTTCTCGCCGCGCGTAAGTGCAGTCTGATGTCACGACATTGAGTGCACGAAATTGATCATGTCAATATGCCAGTTCGATTCACTAATCTCACATAAACTGCAACTCGCGTATGCGTATGTACCGTTCCTGCAACGCATAGTGCGGGGATACCTTGCTCTTCTCGTTCGTCTCGTCTCACCTAGCCTGAATTGCGCTAGGCTTAGCTCCCCTTGTTGCCCAGCTCGACTCTCGATGGATTTTCTGGATTCTCAGCAATGTTTGTAAGTAGATTCCATCCGGGTCATTGGAAAATGTCACGGCTAACACTCCCTTCCCGATTCTGCTGCACAACGCAGGGCTGAGAAAGCAGGCTGAAAAGGTGAGGCGATATTTCATACTAGCAATCATAGTCCTATTAACAAGTCCATTATCTACAGCAATTCGTTGCGTATATACGGAAGCAGGCGCCCAAGAAGTATCATGATTTTCTCATTCCAGACTATCGTAGGTGTTGACATGCGCATATTCACTTTGATGTCTGTACTTATTGCATGCCTTCCTTTCAGCCATTGGTTGCAAGAGAATCGTATGCCTGCTTTTCATACGTGCCGCCAATCACTGCTGACATTTCTTGAGCAGATTGTTGATCCTGGCTATCTGAAATGTCTGCACCAAGACAATGTCGAGCTGGTATACGACCCCATCGAAACGATCACTGAAAATGGCATAAAGTGCGCCAGCGGAAAAGAGCATCAATTGGATGTTCTCATCCTAGGCACTGGCTTCAATCTGGTAAGCAAGGGAACAGCAGGTATTGCGTACTGTCCTGATACTATTCCTTCGGAATGGGACAGAGCCATGATGGCTTTGGGCTCGCTGTGCACAATGCAGATGGCGAATGCTTGACTAGACAATGGGAGAAGCAAGGTGGACCGCAGGCATATCTAGGAACGTAAGTGGAGAAATTTCTCATGTCGGGCAGGGCTAGCTGAACCGTCATGGCTTGTCAGCACGATTGGAGGCTTTCCGAACTTTTTCATGCTGCTTGGACCCAACGTTGCGACGGGTCACACGTCCGCCATTGCCCACATCGAATGTCAAGTCAACTATACGGTAAATTTAGTGCAAAAAATGCTGCAATACGAGGCGGACGTGCTGGAATTGCGGCCAGAGGCAGAAAAGCAATACAATAGCTGGCTTCATAAGAAGTTGGAGAATACCGTATGGAAAGGCGGCTGCCAGAGCTACTATCAAATGCCTAACGGCAAAGTCATTGCTATGGTGAGCCTGGGAGCAGCCAAATGTGACTCGGTTGCCAAGCTGAGCGCAATACAATAGTGGCCTGGCACTTTCACCTATTTCTGGTGGAAGACTCTCAGACCAAACTTCTCACACTACTCACAGATAGGTGGAAAGGCCGATATCGCGTCAGCCGAGAGACAGAAGACACTCCTTAAGGCTGCAGCTGGCTTACTCGGCCTGCTAGCCTTGGGGTCAGGGCTGCGTTCTGGCTTCTCCTTCTGACAAATCGACCATATAGGCGATGACGTAGAGAGAACTGGCCGTCAGTGGGCATACACGTCAGCTTGTTGTAGCCTTGCTAGTAGTATATCCGACTGCCAGTTTAGGTGTCACAATTTGCTGCATCCAGCGCTAGACGAGCCATATTCTCGCCAGTATATGCTTACGAAGGCAGGTCAGTGCTTGTGATACTAGCCTATTTATTGCAGGGCATTGCCCTTCGGATCCAAATTCTGTAGAGTCGGCTTAGGACTGCTCAGTCGCCACAAGTTGTCGGCTTGCAGCAGCTCCCCGAGTGAGCTGTTGGCCAGGTCGTATGGACACCAACCAATTTGTGGGAATCAACCAGAGCTCTTCAATCTCACGACCCTTCTCTCGATGGCTCCTAACCACCGCTATGGCACGCGCCCTTGGCTTGAGCTTAGCGTGTCCAAGCGAAAGATCTCGTCTGGCATGGCAGTCTGCAACTGACTTGCAGGACGGACTTCGCATATCACCGGCTCTGCCCGCTGTGCAGCAAAGCAAGCGGCACATATGCACACAGAGCCATTCATTGGCCCACTCATGCAGCCACTGCGAGTAGTGAACGGCGCGTCGCAGAATCAGCATTCTTGGGCTCGTCGCTATCGATCATCTCATTGTGGACTCTTCTGTGCACGGAGCGGGCAGAATCTGTCCGGTGCAAGATTGCTCAGTACTATTGGAGCTGAGCTGAGTGTCGATGCGATCTGCTCATAAGCATACTGCGCTTGTTGGTACCTTCGCAGCCTGCGACTTCCAATCATGTGTGCACGTGTCCGCGCGCGTTGTCGCGTCGACGCCTTCCAGGTCCCGACTGCTACTTCATTCTTGACCTACCTCCTTGGCGTCGTTAGTCTCCTTGATATAAGGAGTCTGTATCAGTCGGGTGCGTAATGATGGCTGTGCGAACTGCCGCCGCCTCTCTTCCTCCCACCATCTCTCGGCTGAACCGCTGTCTCCAGTCTGTTCTGTCCCCCGTCACCGGCGCTCTCGCCTCCACCTTCATTCTTTCTGCCAGAGGTGTTGATTTTTATCACGCTCCACTGTCACCTTCACACATTCTTTACGCACGTCAACTCCCCTACGGGCTTGTCTTCGCCTAGTCCCGATATCACCCATGGCTGCCTCCCTTTCCGAGTCAGGCACCAAGAGCGCCATGGGCGCGGTGGACCAGCTTGCGTATTTGGTGTCCGAAGGAGACGACCACATACTGTCTAGCACGCTCACTGCCTCCACTCCGCCCGGCTCGCCGTCTCTCGTCAATCGATCTGCTGGTCACGAATCCGAGGCCACATTCCATCAGTTTATCTTCACTTCGCCAGATCCTGCTACCGATGTGCCTGCTACTCCTACCTCAATTTGGCGCGCCGCTATCCGCTCAAATGGTGCTGGACGCCAGGTTGGCGATGACACCGTCGCATTGCAGAGGTCGCAGAGTGACAACCTGTTTGCTGCTTGTGGCGGCTCGAGCCCAGCTTCTCACCTGGCCGTCGGTGCCTCGATAATTCGCCCAGCAAGTTCTCCTGGTATCATGGCTACTCCCGCGTCATCCTATACACAACGGGACGACTTCTTCGGCGTGGGATATACCATGAACGACCCCGAGCCGCCTTCGCCTGTCAGGCCGCTTTCGGCTGGTAGTCTGGTACACTCTTCTTCGGCCTCATCCTTGTCGTCGTTGTCTACGAGTGCAAGCTTCCAATCACCCAAGCACTTTGGACCAACCCTCGGGCCTCCGAACACGTTTCCTTACAATCTCATTCACGAATCACCTTTGCGCACGCTTTCTCCAGCTGCTATCAGTCCGAGCCAGATCTCGGGCGGCACAGGCAAGCACTACAGATCTCTAGAAGATTCCGCACCTTCGATGTTCTCGCAGGCCCGCTCGCCAGCCACGCATCTGACCATCAACACCCACACTGCTCGGCTCGCATCCACTCCATCGCCGACCTGCGCCTCTGCCGCTACGGCCCTGATAAGCGCAACTAGCGCTGCTCGCATGACCAGGCCCGTCACACCCTCTACCCCAGTATCAGCTCTCCACGGTCTATCTTTGGCACCCTATACCGGCGATAGCAGCCAATATACCGGTGGGAGTGACGACGCTCGCGCCGAGACCCAGCTTCTTGCTAGCGTCAAGAGGCAGAGAGAAGGGTCAGCGGAGGTTGGACACTTTGCTCTCCAAGAATTTAGCTCGCCTAGAAAACGATCCGACTCACATAGCCCCAAGAAGCGCGGCGTAATGAACAGCAGTGCGGGTTCGAACAAAGTTTATGACGACAAGGCCGACGTGTGGCCTGCTGATGTGGAGCAAGCATTCATGGAAGGTAAAATCATCTTCCATTACCATTGGAAAGCGCATGCTGAATGACATGCTACCAATATCAGCCCTGAAACTTATCCCAAAGCTAGGCCGTCGAAAAGTCATGATCAATGGAAAGCCTTGCGGACGGAATGAGCTCATCGCCGACTACATCCGTCGAAAGACGCACAAGATTCGTACGCGCAAGCAAGTCTCTAGCCATATCCAGGTGCTCAAGAACATTCGCCGCCACGATGAAGAGTGTAAGCGGCCTGCGCATTATTTGAGGAATTTCTTAGTCTGTTCGAGCAAAGCTGACTGCTTTGGTGGACTTCAGTCATGGATCTCGTGACCGAGAATTTCGAGAATCTCGAAGATTTCCCAGCTGCTCTCCTCGAGGCTGGCTTCTACATGGCACACATTCCGAGCCTCAAGACCGATGTTCATGGACCTGAACTCGGCGAATTCTCGCCCCCCAACGTACAGCTAGATCCATCTCCCGTCCTCTTGGGGCATCACTACACCACGTCGCCGATTGACCTCGCAGACCACGACAGTCCCATTCAGACTGTACCGCGAGCCAGTCCAGCGAGGCCGCAGGATATCCCTGCCCCGTACTCCGCTCTGGTGACTAGCGCATTCCAGTATGAGCCTGTCAGCTTTCCCTCCAGGGCTTTAGCTGGTCCAACATTCACGCGAGATACAGTCAAGGCCGCTGCGGCGTTGGTTCACGGCCTCGGACCCGCCCTGTATGGCAATACGGGCTCGACACAATTTGCCGCATGAATGGCAATCGTTTCCGTCATCTCGATTGAACAAAGTGTTCACCGCTCCATCTGTGAAACCCAGGTTTCCCATTCCGATAATTTCAAGCTACTATTAGCCACTTTCGGTAGGCTGTGCCAGGCTTCTACCGTTCGTTCGTGACAGTTATCTTTTCCGACCGGATTTTGCGCATGTACAGGAATGCACTGCTTATTAACTTTATTGCCGTGTTGTAGGCTAGGCGAGCGTCGAATATGTCATGTCGTATCTCAAACGGCTGTTATTCAGTGTCTGTAGTCGAGTGCAGTATTCCAAGCCAGTCATCTCTGATCTCCTTGGGGAACATGATCCCAATCACCGCTAATTGAGCCTTGATGGAGTCATTCATATCGTGCCCAGCTTGCTATATTTGATACTCAGATCTGCTCGTAGCCTGATAATGTGAAGGTGCACATGCACGCGGAGATGGCAGAGGACGCCAGTGGCACGCAGTTTACGCTCGGCTGGTAAGATGGTCCTTTAGGCCTTTTGCTATACCTTCGTTCATGGCTTGAAGCTTGGTCTGGTACAGCCTCTTGACGACGTGCGCCATAGGTCCAGCTTGCGTTTCCCAAACCTCGTAGATTGAAGTGGTTTTGCCTTCCGACTGCTGAACAGGCGTCACCTGCTGAACCTTTTCTGCGCGCAGCAGGAATGATGGCATGAGGCTAGCGCTCCAACAAATGATCTTGGCCTCTTCGTCCTTCTGGACAAGACGTATTGGTATCGGCGCGAGCTTGTCAGTGAGTGTCATGCGGTACTGGAGCGTGTAGTCAGAGTCGAGTTCGAGCTTGTCACCGCCAGAACCCGTCTTTGGCTCGATGGCAGGTGTGTACTGGTTCCACTGAGCGTACGAGGACCGGCTCAAGATTAATTGCCAGACATCTTCAGGACTGGCGTCGACTTCCGCTTTGCCGTAGAAGGTGAAGACGCCCTGCTTCGCTGAAATGTTCGGCGTTGCCAGTCTGCAGGAGCCGAATAAAGGTAAGCCTTGCCCATTAGCCGCGAGGTGCCTGCGCGCACATCTGTTGAGAGGTCATGACGAGAGATTAACCAGAACGTGTGCGTAGACTCTAGCGCACATAATCTGAGGATAAGGAGTCGTTTCGAAGGAAACGTCTCCCATGTCTTGCCACCGCTGCAGGCTAATTGGGACTTCGGTGATCAGCTCGTTCTTTCCTCCGCTACATCAACGAGAAGTGCGTACGGCTGACGGCAGCTGCATAAGACGTAGGGGAGCGCCTAAAAGCCTGCCTCTGCACTCTCGAGGCGCAGGCATCCTGGTCTCTTGTGCAGGGCAATTCTTTCGATCATCATGGTGAGCTATACTCCAGGACGAGAGTGCTCAAAGCTGACATGCAAGACTCCTTTGGCGTCTTCCCATGCCCTAGGCGCACGTCTGTACTCCTCTGGACAAGTTCTCCGCGTATCGCGACTCACGTAACCCCCAGTCAGAGGGCGAACGTAACGCTATCGTACGGCTCAAGCGAAGCTACATTGTTGCGTGCCAGCATCATCTGATGCTACCTTCTTGCTACAGCTCTCTAAATCAGCGACGTTATATGTTGGTAACTTGGCGTACTTCACATCAGGTGCGGTACCCTCGGACTTTTATGCTCGCGTTGGGATTAACATTGGCGCTTGCCTATTCTTTAGAGGAGCAAATAGTGGAGCTCTTCTCGAAATGCGGAAGCGTCAAACGGGTCATCATGGGTCTTGACAGAAACACAAAGACTCCCTGTGGTTTCTGCTTTGTCGAGTATGTCCAGTGCGCTATACTAAGGGTGCAAGCGATTCGAGGCTCATGACCGCGTGCAACTCCAGATATTACTATCCAGCGGATGCGCTAGCTGCATTGAGGCATATATCACAAACCAAACTCGACGAGCGCGTGATACGAGCAGATTTAGATCCGGGCTACGTCGACGGTCGACAATATGGACGTGGCAAGAGCGGTGGACAAGTGCGAGACGAATATCGCGAAGACTTTGATTCAGGACGAGGTGGATGGGGTCATCTCAAAGCACGAGAGATGCAGATCGCAATGGAGGACGAGCGGGAGCGTGCTGCGAGGGATGTCTACTTTGACGATCATCAAGCGCTTGAAGGCAATCAGTTCCGAGCCGTCCCAATGGGAGACCACATCGTTGGCAGCGCATTTGAAGAAGATGGGCCGAGAGAAAACCCGCGCTTCCGTTCAGAGCGAGAAGATGACGATGAGGATATGTAGTGTCGCATTCGCGGGCGAGCGAGGGATCATACGCCTAAGGACTAGTCAGTTCCGCTACGGCAGTGTTGTGGCATTGTACCGTGCGCAGATAGCTGTTGTGTTGTATTAGTACCTGAGCATTTCAGCAGAAGATAGACTCCGGAACCAGATTCAAGTGAACGCAACTCTGCATCGCAACATCTTTGCATTTGGCATTCCTACTATATTCCGCTTTACTATGGTCAAGCTTGCCTCGGTGAATTCAGAAAAGGCTATCATAGCAAGGGCAAAATACCATGTCAGGAAGCGCTGCAATGGTTCGTAAATGCAAAAGACCTACAGTCTGAATGGGTAGCCAGGGTTCTTGACGTGGAAAATAGACAGCAAGACGCTTGACATGACGATCAATACGCCGAGCCAAAGATACACTCCGACACGCTGCTTGAGCTTGTCGTTGCTCATAGAAGGCAGCGTGACGGTCAAAGTATACGTCGAGAAGGCTAAGATGCCGTCTGTAGTCCGTACAGGTCAGCCTTTGCCTGCCAACGTGGGGAAAAGAGAAGATAGGTATCGAAGGAACCCACAGATAACGCTGATGATCTGCGTCTCGACTGAAAACTGATTCGAATACCCGCTGGCGATGTAGACTGGCTTGCCGTCTTTGCTGAACTGCATGCTGGGAGGTTTCCGGATCTGATTCCACATGTAGCCCGAAATCATGGGCAGAATGAAGAGCTACGAAACGTAATACCATGTGAGCCACAATTAGGATAACCCTGTCCCTGATATGGTCTTATAATGCTTGACTCACCAAAGATGCTATTGCCCATAGCCAGCGACTTAGCACGAACATCTTGACGTATGGCCAGAAGAAGAAGGCAACCGTAGCCATGGCTGTGATGATAGTGATCACACTGGCTATCTTGCCGTAGTCAAGTGGTCGTGAGAATGAGATAGGTTGGCCAGTCATCTGTGACAAGAAGGCTGCGAATGGTTCGGCTTGGACGCCGCTGCAGGTGCGGTGCGGGAATGCGAGGAAAGTTGGAAACGTGGTTGTCAGCTATAATAGCTTTGCGCTACGAGGTGAAGCGGACTCACTGCTTGTTGAAATCGTATTGCACCACTTTAGGCTGATTAGGGAGGAAGAGCTGACCGATGGGCGCGGTGCTCAAGCCCAGCTGGTGGTCGTGTAGTTGCGTAAGGCTATGCTTGGTAGAAGCAGAGGACAAGCGCCTCCACTCACCCGTTTGAAGACACCTTGTCCCTTTTCAAAGTCAAGAATGGCAAAAATGTGTCTCATCTGCTTTTGCTTGTTCTTCTTGTTTTCAGACTTGTTCCACCATTGACTCGCGACTTCGCGATGCTCTTTGTCGAATGCAAGGCAGGGATGACAGCCAAAGCGTGGGTTGAGAGCCGTGAGAACGACAGAAACGCTGTAATCTCGTGCGTTGGAGCCTGCGACTGTATCTGCTACGAGCTCATCGTAGAGCGCGCTCGTAAGAGGCACGACACCTCCGTTCCTACTCGCAAGGTTGTGGAACTTGGCCGGTCGGGCGTCGAGCGCTTGTGCTTGGGCCTGCCATGGTAATGTGCAGGCGGACAAGAGCGCTGCACACGCCAATAAGCCCCCGTGCAAACGCATTGTCGGTTCACCTTGACGTGTCGGATCGCGTCACGGATGGTGCTGGCGAGCTGCGACGCTCGTGGCCGATGATCGGGCATCGCAGGCGTCTTGCTATTCTACTTCGCAGGTGCCAAAGGACGGCAGCTTGCAGGTCTTTACTGTGAAATTGAGATGTGAGGCAGCTCGTTAACCTTGTTATAGGCAGATCTACGGCCCAGCATCTAACAAGCTTCACTTCGCCACCATCGCCTTGTGCACGAAGCATACGAGAGCATCAAAGCAGTGTCTACTTTGATAGCGCGCAGGCATGACGACGAGCTTCATCTCCTTGTAGGTGTCAAACCATCTGGCTCAGTTCTGTGCATCGCTGCGAGCTGCAGTCCGGCACTTTCAAAAGCTTTGCCCAGCCTAGATGGCCTGACTGCTTCCGTCATGCGCGGCATCGCGAGCCATCGGTTGCGCTTCTTGCGACTGGTGAGCATCAGGGTGTGCGCTGCTCTGGGACGTCGCAGCAGCCTCTCAGCATGGCCTATCAGTGACAAGCACGAACGACTGTCGGACCCCCCGCTCTTCCACAAGGATGCTTGTCTCTGGCTCCATCCCACGTGCCCGTTCTGCGGCGGCAGATCAATCGGGAACATCGACATCTTCACTCCCAGACTTTGAGACGCTGCTAGCGAGTGGTGGGCGCACAATACGTGTGCGTGCAAGCGAAGACCGCCAGCGAGAGGCGCCGCGTGGCAGGGCGGAGCGAGACGAGGAGCCCGAGTTTGTAGACACCCCGCCGCCGACGCCGCCACGAAAGACGACGACCACATCGACAACGAACGCTGAGCCTGCTGCGAGCAAGGGCAAGGGCAAGCAGGCTGCTTTGAGGGATATTGAGCGAGAAATGAGCAGTCTCGCCGTGAGCGAAAATGGCGATGCTGCTGCCGCTACGGGTGGAGGAGGCTCAGATGGCCTAGACGATGAGGATGAGGAGCTGGACACCGCAGAGGACACCTTGGACTACGGCAGGCCTCAAGGCCGAGCTGCAGACGACTCAGAAAGCAACCAAGCAGCCACAATGTACCTCACATCTTCTCCAAACGCTCAGCAATCCTCAGCATCGCCCATGGCAGCCTCGAACAGCTCAGCCAGCACCGACAAGGCCCTGCCACTGTCACCTCCAGACAAGCTCGAGCACGACCTCCGTCGAAGGAGTCAGTTTCGCAGTCCAGGAACGGCAACTTCGCCAGATCTAGCTACAATCGCACAGGAAGCGCGAGCCAAGGCTGCTATCGCTGCTGCTGCCGCGAACGCTGGACCCGAACACAGCAGTGGTACCGTATCTGCGCAGGGAACAATGATGCGTGGAAATAGTGCCACCACGACCATCAAGACCTCACCTAGCTCACCCAGCTCGCCGCGCTTTGCAACTCGCTCACGAGTATCGAGCGACAGCGGGCGTAGGCACTCGCTCACTCCGGTCGTGCCAAGCGTCACCTCGCTTCAAGCGGCCATTGATTCTTCGCCACGCGCTAGGGCCGTCTCCACGCTCTCAGACAGCGGAACTTCGTTTGTGCATGTCAATCACTCCAATGGCATTTCTGCACGCAGACCGCCTGTCAGGACAAGCGAAAGCAACACTTCGTCGTCTGCCCAGGTCCTTCCTCTCAGACCTACTCTCGACAGTGACCTGGGCAAGGTTTCCTCGGTCTCGAGCGGGGGATCAAATAGCACAAGGCGGACAAAAAAGCTCACAAAGAATGGCGACGATAACGTGAGCATAGCTTTTGCTTTCTTTGAGTGTTGCGCATATAGCGGCTAAATTTGACATTTTCGTTGCGGCTTTCGCAGTCTATATCGAGCGCTATGCGAAAGACGAGTCGTTTTTTCAGAAAGACATTCAGCGCCGCCGAGCAAGCTGGACCAGTGGCATCTACAAGCTCGCAATATGCGTATCCATCAAGCAGCGGCACACAAATGGCATCCGCTGCATCCGCCCCAAACACGCCCGCATCCGCGCGCTTTGCAACTATTGAGAACACGTCCTCGAATCCGCCTGTTCCCACAATGCCGTCTGCCTACGCCCAGCCTGGAACACCAAAGCGTCGCGTATCGATGGATCAAGGCCACACTTCACCGCCCAGCAGCTCATCTCGGTACCAACCCCGAGCATCTCCAGCCAAATCATTCGGCCGTCTAAGCTCATTCGCACATTCATTCCGTTCTAGCGACAATCGATCAGCAACAGATCTTCGACATGCTTCGTCTTTCACAAGCGATACTGCCTATTCGCCTCCGACTAGCTATAGCGCGCAGTCAGGTATGAAAACGTCCACAAGTACGCAGAGTACAGAACAGGAAAGGTTAGCTCGGGAGCTGCATCAATGGCAAGGCTATGAAGAGAATCTAGAAATGCTGGCTACGCATCAGTCAACCGATTCTATGGCAGACATGTCATCGAACACCTTGAGAGGAAGCAGCTCCGGTCCACAGCGGCACCCACCTCTGTCCGGCCGTACGAGCGTTCCTCGAACGCCGCCGAAAGACAGTCACTCTCCAATGATGGCGGGATCTGGGACGAGATCACGTTCAGCCTCTGGAACAGTTCTCTTATCCGGCTCTATACCCTCGCCAAATTTACATACAGGCTCACCCAAGCCTAAAACTTCAGCAGATACGTTCTTCCTGTCTGGCAGCATACCGTCCCCGCAGCAGGCGCAGAGGAACTTTCGAGCAGCCAGCAGTGCGGCCATCCGCCGTGATCACTCGACAGCGACCTCTCCAGATCACAGTGCACATAGCAGTCATAGCAGTCCGCGTGCTGGCTTCACGACAGGCCACGTCAGAAAGCCAGCTGCTAGCTCTCCGGCGGTGGGCCACGATAACAGCGGTACTCCTGCATCCAGCAACGGCAAGCAGGTTCGCAAAAGATCTACCTCGGCATCGACCTCACCAGTCAATGGCAGCAAGTCGCCTCAGACTGCTAGTGTCCGGCTAGTGAGCGCTCCAGACCTTGAGAGCACCGAGACTAGTGGAACACAGCCAAGAGACGCGCCGGTTATGTCCACCGAAGGCAAAGCCATAACTGGACTTGGCCTGGGCATCGGCATGCAAGGCGCAGGGGTAGCAGTAGAGTCACAAGCACCCAATGAGGACGACCAACAATCTCCGCCTCGTCCGGCGGAGTTACCTCGATTTGTAACGCACTCGCCTAGTCCGGCGCAGCCGAGACTGAATGGTCTGTCCTCGGCTTTCAGTTCCCCGTCACCGTTACATGTCGAGGGCACGACAAAGCCATCCGAGACTTCCAAATTACCTGCCACTAAATCTGTCGGAAGCGCCCTGCTTGAGGGCTCCAGTGACGCGAAGACCGCCGAAGAGCTGGCTGAGCAATGTTGGCAAGAGGATGATAGCTTTCTTCGCAAAGAGAAGATCGCAGAGTGGCTTGGTAGCAATAAGACGCTCAATCAGGCTGCACTCGAATTTTACATGCAGCGCTTTGACTTTGCCGGGCTCAGGCTCGATATCGCATTCCGAAGGCTATGCGAGAAGCTCTACTTGCGTGCCGAGACCCAGCAGATCGATCGCATCCTGGCCGAGTTCAGCAAACGATATCTGGAAGAGAACCCCGACACTCTTTTTCAAACGCGCGACGTCGTGCATGCAATCACGTATGCAATGCTGCTTCTGAATACCGACTTGCACGTGGCAGACGTTATGAACAGGATGTCTAGGAGCGACTTTGTGCAAAACACCATGGCGGCAATTCATGCACAGAATAGCGACACTCGTTCTGCCGGTGCTCGAACGCCGGGCGCTTCTTACACACCGACTATGGAAGGCAGCACCAGCTTCTTTGGGGTCGATCGGAAAGCTTCGTCCGACCACCTTCGAGATGTCGCTACGCCTGCGCGACATAGACCCAAGCGAAGTGGCAGCGCCAGTGCCAATAGCTCGCGGACAGGCCTGAACGACATAGTTGCTTTTGGGGAGTCCAGCTCGAATCTTCCAATTTCCTCATCGTCTAGCGTACGACCAGGAACGGCAGATGGCTCTTCCCTCCACAGTGGTCGCACAATCTCGCAGCCAATTCTTGGAGCCAAGGCATGGGATATCGAACTCGAAAGCGTCTTGAAGGATATCTATAATGCGGTGCGAGGCAAGGCAATTATGCAGCCGCTTGCATTCTCTCAGCTCGCTCCACCTTCATCTGGTGCAGGAACACCCTACAGCAGTCTGAGCTCCGTAAATCGCACTCCTAGCCGCCGAAGTCAGATCTCTTTGCCAACTAACGAACGAGGGATTGTGAACAAGAGAGCAAGTATACGTGGCCTACTCGGAACAAGTCACGAAAGCCTGCGTGCCACCAGTCCGACCCCAAGCGTTGGGACGTCGATGAGTGGTGGTTACTCTGGGCACACGTCATTCGGCTCCGCTATCTCGGCTGCCACCTCTTATTATCCTGCCACGATTGGCTTCGCTAGCAACCTTTCTCACACGATCATCAAGGAACAGCAGGAAGACGATGACGCGCAAAGTGTTGCTAGCGATGTATCCGCGACAGACGAGGAGTTGGCATTGCTGGGCGCGCCGTGGGCGAAGGAAGGCATTTTGCAACGTAAACATTACTGGGACGCCCCGAACAAGCGGTCAAAGGACAAGAATTGGTTGCAAGTCTTCGCAGTCATCTCGAAAGGAGAAATGAAGATGTTCCAATTCGGTGGGAGTGGTGTTGGAGGTGCACAAGGCGGTGGCATGGGCGGGGGCAATTGGTTGACCAACGCACAAGTAGTAGGCGACATCGTCTTGGCGCACTCTCTATCATCAGCCATGCCCCCGCCCGGCTACAATCGCTCGAGGCCGCACGTCTTCGTCTTGACCTTGGCCACTGGAGGCTCGTACTTCTTCCAAGCTGGCACCGAAGATCTGGTCAATGAATGGGTCTTGACTTGCAACTATTGGGCGGGTCGAGCGAGCAAAGAGCCCTTGATGGGAGGTGTATCGAACATGGACTACGGCTGGAATCGGACCAATGGGCTCGGTGCCGATCGCAGCGAGGATGTCGAAGATCTTGCAAGCATGAAGAGCGGTCGAAGTGGACACAGTAAGATCAGCAGAATGTCATACACCGGAACTCTGAGTCGCCACGGTGCATCTGAGAATAGCATGGATCGCCTTACATTGCATGACTGGCGAGCTCCTCAACCTCCGTCAGGCATCAGTTCGTCCAGCGAAGATATACAGTTCGAGGCACTCAGAAAGCATACACGAACATTGCAAGAGGAGCTTGAAAGGCATAATGACTTGCGTCCGGCTATGCTGCGGCTTGTAAGTCGATCTGTGCAACCCTTGCGCAGCTCGTGACTCAGCTGACCATTACCTATTCTCGCAGTACTCTGCTCGCTCTCTAAATGCTGCAAAGGCCGCTGCGAACTGGGAGAAGAAGTCGAAATACCTGCTGGCCGAGCTTGTCAAGTATCAAACCTATGTCGATGCCTTGAAAGTAGCTCGAATCGAGCGGCAGAAGCGCAGAGATGAGAAGAAGGTAACACTCATCACTCTGCGCTGAGCCCGTGCATGGCTGACCTTATTTGACTTGTCCACCCTCTCTAGGTGAATCGACTGCTTGAAGAAGCCGACGACAATGCAGGGCTCGGCGACCCTAATTACGTACCGGAGCCCCTGACGCCAACTGGACACCGGGCCGTGACTCCCGTCGATGGTTCTGACAGACGCACGACGGTGGAAGATGATGATCAGGAAGTTGTCGATTCAACAACCGGACATAGCCCTGCGCGGAGGCAGGTGGACAACCGAGTTAGCGTTGCTCCGTCCATGGCATCATCAGCGAAGGATTTCTACGAAGCAGCAGAAAGCAGGGCATCTTCTGAAGTATGAGCCATCAGCGGTACTTCTTTGTCTGTTGTAGAGGCATCGGCCGCCTCTTTTGTTGTTTTAAACTAGGCCATAAGCTAGACTAGGCCATAAGCTAGACTTCAGTAACGGGAAATCGTGTGCGAGACATTCCTTGACACAAACATGAGCCACAAGAAGCTGTGACAGCTACGCGTTGTCTTTGCGTCGTCATTTTGAGAGTTCTGACATCTTGCGACAAACGGTCCGTGCACTTGCGGACGAGGCTGTCTGCGCTGCGATGCGCTGTCCTTCCCTGCTCCAACAGCAAAATCCAGCTGAGGCAGCGATGACTGTAAGTTGGCTGAAGCCATACCGGGCTTCGGTCGATGGACAAAGCGACCCTATATCGAACAGTGGTACCGACCTGGACGCTCTGCGCCAGCACATTCTCGCGGAGGGCATTCCTGACGAGAAGCTGGGCGAAGACAGCACTAAGCGATCCATAGCCTGGAAGATACTACTCGGAGTTGATACACTCAACACAGATGACTACCTCCACTACGTATCCTTGGGGCCAAGTGCTGTACACGACAAGATCCGGAATGACACGTGCGTAAATTGGGCGCTGCGCTGCTGACAGGATGTATAGCTGACATTTTTCCCAGCTTCCGAACCCTGACTACGGACGTCGGCTTTCAAGATGCTGTCAAAGAAGATATGCTACTGCGTCTGTTGGACTCATTTGCCTGGAAGAGCCTTTCAGGTGACCTTGTGAGCATCAAAGTGCATCACGTTTACTAGGCCGATCCGCTCTCCAAAACAGGTGCAAGCGACATGGACTTTACGTATATCCAGGGAATGAACGTTTTAGCGGCTCCTTTCCTCTACGTCATGCCCTCGGAGTTGGAGGCCTTCGCCTGCTTCGACCGTTTCATCAGTCAATGTTGCCCACTGTACACCCGGCCGACGTTAGATGGCGTTCATCGAGGGTTAAAAGTAGGTTTCGACAGTTGCTGAAGAAATGATCCGTTCTGACTACCATGTCGTCGATTGCTACAGCTTGTCGACGTCTGTCTCAGAACGCTCGACCTAGAACTCTTTGAGCATTTTGAAGCCAAGGAGCTATCGGCAGAGTTGTACGCATTTCCTGCTATTTTAACGTTCTCAGCTGGTACTCCCCCACTATTAGAAGCTCTCCGCGTTTGGGACTTCCTACTGGCCTATGGCGTCCATCTGAACGTCCTGTGCGTGGTCGCCCAGCTTCATCTTGCCAGGAACACGCTCTTGGCCGAAGCGAGGTGAGTAAGCTCTGTCTCATTTTAGTCGATGGCTAGTACTGAACATCTTATTCCATAGTCCTATGAAGGCATTGCGAACCTTTCCACCTCTTGAAGCTAAGGCTACGATCGCGTTGTGTTGTCGATTTGTCACAAAACTGCCACCCGATGTCTACGACAAGCTGGCACGCCACGTGAGTACCTTTGACAGTGAAAGCCGCGTTAAGAGTTATGAAGACCGTCAGTGTTGACCTGTCGTCTTTTCTCGCGTCAGCCTTGGGATCCGGCTTTGGAGCTTTGAGAGCTATGTAGCTGGTGCATTGCAAAGCCGTTCAAATTCAGGTCCAGATATCACATAAATAGAACCAAATTCGGATAAAGCTGACGTTTTCAAGGCAATTTCAACCCAGCAGTCTGCAGCGCTTACGCGATGCTGTCATAAACGATCTTCTCCACTGCCAGCCACGGGTCGAGAGTGTGCGGATCATTGAAGGGGAAGGACTGCGACATGACCATATTCACAAGCCCCTTTTCCCTGTCCGCCATCCAGTAGAGATTGGGAAGGCCTGCCCACCTGGGTTTATAGACAAATCGATTAGCTCAGTGACGATTGTGACACCCAGCCTGCTTACCACAGGCTATTTGGACTTCGTCCGCTGTTCACGCCGCGAGGTCCGTCTCAGTAGCAGTACGAATTGCGGTCACCGAACCAACACTCACGTTGGCCAGGCATCCTTCGTCAACATGGCTGAGATGCCCCAGCCTGTCCGGGTGAAAGGCAGACTGAAGGACAGAGCAGTCAGTGTTCAATGCAACAATTAGCAAGGCTTGGACACAATCTCCTCACGGCGGTACCTCATAGGTATAATGTGGGATTACATCTCCGATTGTCTTGTGGAGTCCACTGTCATCACGTCCAGCCGGCGTGCCCTCGAGCTGATCTTTCCACATTAGGTTCACAGTTTCCGGCTTGAGAATCTGGGCCCCATTGGCACCCTTTCCTTCATTGATCATAATGAAGATGCACTTGAGGTAGCTGTGACCAGTTTCTCAGTGGTACTTCCTGGCAGTCGCAAATAATGCGGCGCACTCATCAAGGGTACCCAAGCACCCTGCACCTCCCGAGTCGAAGGAGCCGGTGTAGGTGAATGGCTCATGCTCTGTACCAAATCAGACAGGCAGTGAGCCACTTGAGTGTCTTTCTATATCATATGAACGTGATCGGCGAATACTGACCAACTTGTTTAATCGTTCCATCTTCCCTGCTTCTCTGATGCATCGATGCGAACCTGTCTTTTGCCTGCGGGGCAAGCTAGCGAAGATCAAAGGCAGACTTAGCACAACCCCATACACCGCAATGTTAGGAACTGACTCTGCTATACTGAAGATCTTTGCAGCCAAGAGGATCAAAGATGTTCTCCTTGCTGTAAGCTCCGAGAGTCTTGCCGCTAACTGCCTCGAGCACTTTGCCGGCCCAGTCGATGTTCACTCCGTACATCCAGTCTTCGCCTGGCTGGAAATTTAACGGCTGCTTAAATGCAGGCCAGGAGCCAGGGCTAAACTCGCTCAGATCGTTCTTGTCGCTCCATTTCTTGATATCCTCGTTAAAGAACTGACAAGAACCAAGTTCAGAATTTAGTCAATGATAATTTCAGCTATGATTATACTTCAGAAAACTGACACTATAGCTGAATCCGGCCGTATGAGTGAGCTGCACATGACACAGTCAATGCTCAGCTTTGGCTCGCTTTCAAAGACGTGGCTAGCTGAGCAGGACTTGTCAAAGAACAAGCTCACCAGCATCTTGAAGGTAATCTTGTTCTTTGGTTCGGAGCCGTCCAGCATGCGGATCTCTTTGATCTCAGGGACATACTGCTCGACCGGATCATCGAGCTTGATCTTGCCTTGCTCGACAAGCTGCCTATATTCGCCACCGAAATAGAGGTCATCATCAAGACATGGCTTTCAGCTACAAGGAATCTCGTCAGGCAGGGCATGGAGCTGACAACTTACATGCATGCGATGGCAGCCAGCATCTTCATCGCATTAATGAAGAAGAATCCAGAATCAGTAAAGTCCGGCTGAAGACTTGCCGGTTGCCCATTGTGCCCGCGGCAGGCACGCCCACAGCATCTCCGACAAGACTCTGTACGCCTGCCCAGAACTCCGTCCCAGTCACGTCTGCTCACCTTGGTGCACGAGTAGATAGCAAAAACCGTATCTGTGGTCATCTTCTCGTCCTTTCTATCGAGCCCTCGCAGGCCAGCCGCTGCTTTTGCGAGATAATTGCCATTGCGGTCCATCATTCCAAAGACGAGACCTGGCACTCCATCCTTTTCTGCAACAGCGGTATCGAGCACTTTTTGCACTTCTTCCTGGACGTTGCTCTTGCTTGTAGACATGCTTCTGGACTTATGATCACGGCAAGACTATGATATGTAGGTGCAGAAGGAAGGCAAGCCAAGACATCGAACAGAAGGTGCTTTGCGAAGTGGGCGGAGGGTGCGGAGAAGGTCCCGCAGCTGGTTTCGCATTACGACATATGTTACGGCCAGCCTGCAAGGCCGCTTCCGCGAGAATTCCGCATTAGGACTCGCATCATTATAGATGAACACTTGGAAGGCTCCCTTGGACAGTCAACGCTTCGTCTTGTCGCTGGCACCCAGAGAAAGAAAGAAGTGATCTGCAGGAAGTACCTTCCGACCGGTGGTCACGTGACCAAGATCCACGGCATCTGATGGTGGCGAGACTTCGCAGACGCGTGCCGTATCATGCATATCGCAGGAGTGTGACCTGGCTGCGCAGAAAACACGTCAAAGATGAGACGAGATGCTTGTACGCTGCCGCCAAGCTTTTGTGACTATCCCTCTTTGTCTGCTCGAAGCGCTTTGGCCGTCTTGTCGACAGGACGACGAGTGACGAGCTTTCAAATTGCGCGACACGACACCAAAGCGTGGCGCTAGACACAATAGACGGCGCCCTGACGTGCGAGGGCCATGTAGACGCCGATATCACTCATCTCTGACCTGCTTCTTTTCTCTTCTCTCCCACCCATTCGCTCGTCCTCTCGCACACTGCGTGCGCGCGCTGCCAAGGTGAGTTGCTGCTCGATCACACTCTCTGCTCGCTTGGGGATTCTGCAAGCTCACGCACCCTTGGCTCTGCCTACCACGCCTCAGCAGACTCCATCACAGTCCTACTCATCTACTCTTGGTGCTGGCTCACCACATCAACGTATCACCGCCCCTCCTGCCCAGCGCAGAACTTCGCATACAAAGACACCACACCCGCACGCCGTCGGGCTTGACTTGCTGCGGACCGACCGAATTCCAGAAGAAGTCAGCAGCAGATCCGGGTCCTGCATTCCTGTTCTGCAGCAGCCCGCTTTGCGCCGACTCTTGAATCTTCTGTCTCTTCTCTTCTGCAACCCGTCCCTCTTTTCACTCTCACCCCTGGCCTCCCCCACATCCTCCACATCCACGACAGCCATGCCATCTGCACACGCTCATTCACGACGAGGCATGTCTTCATTCTCATCGGCCAACAAGAAGGTCTCGCTGCTGGCCAGCGCCTCCCTTCTTGCCCTCCTCGCCCAAGTCCCAACGGCGGTCGATGCACACATGCGGATGCAAGAACCTGCCCCTCTTCGAGGTCAGAACAATAAATTCTACGATTGGTCAAGCTTCGACTACTCCATGACCAATCCTTTGCTGCCTGATGGAAGGTGAGCTGGTGAATTGTCCGGCTGCCAATGGCGCTCCTGTTGACATCGTTCTCTTCGTTTGCAGCAACTACCCGTGCAAAGGCTACCAAACCGATGTACCCTCGAAGAGCTCGGCCACCGACACACTTAAGGCTGGCCAGCAGTACACAATGAAGCTAGGTGGTGACACGCTGCACAAGGGAGGCTCTTGCCAGATTTCGTTGTCTTAGTGAGTTTGCCTCTGTTTGACCAAGTCATCGTGCAACGCTGAAGCGTTTTTTGGTCGCCTTCAGTGACGGCGGAAAGACATTCGGCGTGATCCACTCTATCATCGGTGGATGCCCTCTCACCAAGAGCTACACCTTTCCTGTAGGTTGCTCTCTGCGCGGTCTGTGACAAGTGCCCTGAATCCGAATTCTGCTGCGTATACAGATTCCCTCGGCTACTCCTGCAGGGAAGAACGTCTTTCTGGCTTGGAGTGTGAGCCTTGTTTCTTTGTTCTCTTCTCTTTCTGCATCATAGCTGAAAATCCATGCACCACTTGCTCCGCAATCAGTGGTTCAACCAGTAAGAAACCTGGGTTGACAGCGACCACCGCTGTTCTCGATCTGACAGCACTCTTACCTTTTTACCATCTGCACAGTGAGGGCAATCGCGAAATGTATATGAATTGCGTAAGTCAACGAAACGACGCAGTAGTCAGCCTCGACCTTATCTCTGACCTCCCTCTTCTTGATTTTATACGTGCACAGGCTGCAGTCAACGTGGAATCGTCGGCCACCGCTCCCCTCAAGCTACCCGCAATCTTCCAGGCCAACATATTTGGGTCCGAATGCACCACTATTGAGGTAAGCATAGAGCTTGCTCTTTCACCTCAAACGATGAAACGACGAATGGCTCACTGTTGTGCTCGGTTTCTCGTAGGGTCAAGACTTTGTCTTCCCTAATCCAGGCGACTCTGTTGAATACGGCGGACCGTACGCCGGCAAAAAGCCAGACCCCTCGGAAACTTCGCTCAACAACTGCCCAGGTGGAGACAGGACCGACGGCGTCTTTGTGACCCTTGTTTCGAATACCGGAGCTTCTTCAGGTGATGCTAGCCCCGAGCCTGAAAAGCCAGAGCCAAGCTCAGTATCCGAGTCCGAGTCAGGTAGCCAAGATGACAAGTCACCAGACTCCGTGTCGGCTCAGGAGTCGACACGTGTTGAGTCTCCTTCGTCTACGATTACCAATGTCAAGCTCACCACCTCGAGAAGCAAGGCATCATCGTCAGAGGAGCATGCCTGCACCTCTATGGTCCAGTCGGTCGCGCCCACGCAGGCGCCTTTGCAGCCAACGCGATCGCCTGCAGACGCCGAGACGGAGGAAGACAGTCAGGATGAGAAGGCCCAAGATGAGGATGGATCGCAAAATGAGGACATCCAAGATGATGAGACTCAAGAAGAGGACAGTCAAGATGCCGAAGCTCAAGAGGGATACAATCAGGAAGATGCAAGCCAAGACGAAGAGGTCAATGTGCCAGCTGGTGAAACTGATAACGAGAGCCAAGGCGATGCCCAAGTGGGCAAGGCTTGCTCCGGCAGTGGCATCGAATGCTCCGCGGACGGCCGTTCCTTCTACGCTTGCTCCAATGGCGCATTGGTGTCCATGGGTGAGTTGATGCTCTTGATGAGGGATGTGACATGGTACTAATTAGTAGTTGCAGGAGACGTGGCAGCGGGCACAGTCTGCAAGAATGGACAAATCTCCTTGGCTCCTGTCACTGGCGCAGATGAACCTGCTGTGACATGTTCAGCGAACGCACTGAAGTGCTCAGAAGATGGCGGAAGCTTTTCTGTCTGCAATGCTTCTGGCAATGGCTACATCGACATGGGCATCGTTGCACCAGGCACCGTTTGCAAGAATGGCCAGATTGGCTTTGCGGATAAGCGACACAAGCGAAACATTGCCAACAACACGCGCAGTGCGCATCATCACAGACGACAACGCAGAGGTGGTCAGCCGCTCCGCATGAGCAGTCATTAATCGTGTCTGCGTGGTTCTGGAACTTGAAGTTGCAGTATGAAGTATCAGTACACCCTGGCCAGACCAAGGGTTATGCACGATGATTTACCCGATGTATACTTCTGGAAAGTACGATTATGAAAGAACACAAAGCTTGTAGCTTCTAGTACGATACGTGAGATTTGGCAGCGCCTTGTCGGCTTTGTATGTGTTTTGGTGTGAGACGCCAGAGGTTGGCAGTGCAATGCAATGCAAAAGCCATTCTCTCCCTTACGCCAATCTGAAGCCAACATCATGTCAGAGAAGGGTGGCGCACTTTTGTGGGCGCACGTGGTGTAGCTGAGAGCAAGGGTACTGGCTCTCACTCATGCCGACTCAATGGCTATTCCTGTCTGGAGCACCTAGTCTGCAACAGATCCTGTCAAGCGGCACATCCGGTCATTCAAACAGCCACGACAAATCTGCAGCGACCGGAGATGTCTGGCAGGTTCGCACGGCGGCACCTTCAGTCGCCCCGACGGCGGCAGCTGCAGTCATCGAATCAGGAGTGATAGAGGACAGTCAAGATTGGGATCGCACGCAAGAATCAACAACTCAGGATGTAGCAGCTATTCAGTCTGTCCTGCTGGAGCGGTCTCGCGCGTTAGCTGAGGAGTCACAGGCAGTCAGACTAAGGCCTGATGTCTCGCGCTCGAGGAGTCTCGGCAACGAGGAAACGCAGGCAGAGAGTCAAAGCCAGAATGCGCTTGAAGGAACGCAAGACAGCTATTGGGAGTCTATTCTGCCTCCGCCGACCCAGCGAGAGCGCCGCGGTAGCCGCAAGCTGGGCGACACCACCAAATCATTTCGAAGCGTTGGCAATATCACCGAGGAACAGTCGATAATTAACCTACCATCCTGGTCTTTCCTTATGTCTTCCATTACTGCTTTGGATCATCTGCCTTCAAGCAACTCTCACGACCGCGCAGGCAACGTCCGTTCTCCTCGAGTTAACTTGCTCGCTCTCATTCACGAGCTGGAGCTTCCTAGCACTATGCCAGTCAAGAACAAATTTGGAGGACGCCTAGCCGTAGGCAGACACGAAGTCACTCGAGCTGGCATGACATTGATGGACACCAGCGGAACGACTCTGCAAGTGGTCATGTGGGATGATTACGCTGAAGAATGGGCAGGAAAGCATCTAAGGCAAGGTGACGTCGTATACGTGGAAAAGATCGCACTCAGCGAGTATAGGGGTCAGCGTCAAGGGTCAACGCTCGATGGAAGCAAGGTCCAAGTATGCTATAGAACTGCACAGTCCCTGGCTGGTCAAGCTATAGATCAGGCACTACGGCCGGACCTCAGTCTGGCATGGGATCAAGTCAGCCAGCATGTCAAGAGACTTGTTCAGCTAGCAAGTGATACTTTGATATACTCGTGAAACGTTTTTCGAGCGATTTCATTCTGAGCGCTCCATCATGGTTGCTAAGCTCGTTCAATACGCAGTACTTCTCGCGATATCTGCCTGATCATTTACGGTCTTTGTCAACATATCAATTTTCCCCTGAACCCGAGCGAGGGCATCTGCACCCAGCATTCTGCGGAGACCTTTCTCAGCGTTCCTAGTCTAGAGTCGCTTTCGGAAGGAGTGCAGAACTCACAAACGCAAACTCCATTCCAGGTCACGGAAAGGGCCAGTGCGGGTGACCGCTTCAAAGATGCGCTCACAAGCGATCACTGGATCTCCGATCTGAGTACCGTGATTTGTCTTCAGTGTGCTTAATGCGGTGTCGACTACTGTTCCTCGATATTCGACTGGACATGCTGCTCCGGTCTCGGACGCGCTGGTAAGCACATTTGTTCGGAAATTGCCAGGCTCGACTATCAAGACCTTAATTCCGAATTCGTCGACTTCTTTCGACAAAGATTCCGAAAAGGCTAGCATATCAAGGTAGCCTTGTCTGCTCAGAGTCATCGTGGACCTTCTTGTTCTTGACAACACTCACCTTCTAAAGCATGCTTGGAAGCTGCGTACATCGACAATCCAGGATTTGCCGAAATGCCAGCCATACTGCTAATGTTCACTGCAAGTATCGGTCTAGTGAGTGAAGTACAGCTGATAAGCAATATGCCAGTCCTCACCTATCGTACCGCTACGTTGGGCTCGCATGCAGGGCAGGACCGCTTTTGTCAAGCGGAGGGGACCGAAGAAGTTCGTTTCGAACTGTTCTTTGGCTTGCGCATCTGTCAAGAACTCGCAAGCGCCTGCGAGACATGTGCCAGCATTGTTGACGAGAATGTCTATCCGCCCACAAATGTCGAGCACCCGCTGCACTAGATTCGTGACTACATGTGGCGCTGGATCTGCCACATCTAGCTGCAGCCATCTTCCGCCTGCTTTTTCCACTTCGCTGACGAGGTCTGGAGTCCGTGAAGGTGCTCTAGACGTAGCCACTACCCGATGCCCTGCGGCTAGAGCAATGCGAGCCAGCTCGATACCAAAGCCGGACCTGGGTTTGAAACAAGTCGCGTTCGCGAGCTTGAGATCAGCAATCGAGCTCTCCGATGTCCTGAAAGGGCGCAGTGCTCACGAGCAGCCTGTAATGAGACAGACCGGTGCTTGCGACATTGTGAGATGCTTGGACAGGTTGGTCAGTGAAGTATGTACCTCTCCAGCTTTCAACGTAGCTCTTTTGTGGGAAAACGCCGGGCGCGCCGGTGGCAAGGAAGCATTGAAGCAAATGAAATCCATTGCTAGCGATGACTCACGACGCAGTCAAAGACACTCATGCGCTTCAAATGAGTTCCCTGTCTTCGTCATGAATGGGCTCTGGCCCAGCAAGCTGGATCCAGGCTGCACGTGAAGCGGTAGCCGATCATGTCGCCATGTGCGAGAGAGGCTGCATGATGCAGGTCAAACCTGCTTGTCTGCTGCATGGGACGCTCTACTCGCCTAGCCGGCTGCACATGTCGCACTCTGAGATCTCTTCATACTTCTGCTTCTACGAGCAGTACCGTTGCCCAAGCGAGCACTTCAAGGTCCACAGCCGAGCCGCCTGAAGGCCACCGCAATCCATACAATGCATTTGTCTCGCTGGCACCGACCACAGAAAGCAATGGCAGCACATACAAGCAAGGTCCGCTAGCCGGTCTTCGTGTCTCCCTGAAAGACAATTTCGCAACCAGCGATGGCGCCAGCCATACGACCTGCGGATCGCAAATACTCTCTTCCTACCGCTCTCCCTTCGAAGCAACGGTGGTCAAGCTCTTGAAAGAGCACGGCGCGAGACTGATTGGCAAGACGAATATGGATGAATTTGGAATGGGCTCTCATGGAATTCATAGCATGCATGGGGCTGTCAAGAATCCTCTTGACCCATCTAGGGTCGCTGGTGGCAGTTCCAGCGGTGCTGCAGCTAGCGTCGCGGCTGGCTATTGCGAGGTGTAAGGTCAATCTTGAACTATGCAGCTTGCGTGTCAAGTGTTGAATATGGCATTCTTGGTAATTACAGAGCAATAGGCAGTGACACTGGAGGATCGGTCCGCCTACCAGCAAGCTATACTGGAACTTTGGGATTCAAGCCATCATACGGGCTACTGTCGCGATATGGTCTCGTCGCATATGCAAGCAGTCTAGATACGGTCGGGATTATCTCCCGCCGTGCAAAGAGCGTCAGCAGGGTATTTGGTAAGACCAAACACGACTTGGATTTCTCAGCTTGTGTTCACGCGTTTAACCTGCAGAGGCCCTGAATCGATATGATAGCAAGGACCCGACATCTATTGAAGAGAAGCACAGGCGCAAGGACAAAATGTCCACAAGAGCACTACAAAGTCTTCGCATAGGCATCCCCATCGAATGTTTCCCAGCAGAGCTCGCCGCCGATAGCATTGAACCCTTACGGCTCGCACTCGCAAGGCTCAAAGCGAGTATTCCAAATGTGCAGATAGTATCCGTCAGCATACCGAGCATCACACGCACTTTGAGCGCCTACTACACGATAGCCACGGCAGAAGCCAGCAGCAATCTAGCCCGATACGACGGTATCCGCTACGGCACGAGAAGCGAGACCGACATCACCGAAACTCGGTCAAGTGCATTTGGTGAAGAGGTGAAGAAACGTATCATTCTGGGTACCTATGCATTGACAGCCGAGTGGGTTCTCAATCATAGTATGTGCTGCGACTCAGCTGAAGCAAGCCATTTCATGACGCTGCAGTGCCTTCGACAACTACTTCCTGGCGGCTCAAAAGCTCCGCGAAACGCTGAAAGCCGAAATGAACGCCATCTTTGCTCTTCACAATCCTCTTCTGGAAGGTAGCGGAATCTCAGCCACCGATAACGAAAGCAAAAGCGGAGTGGACGTGCTCCTCTTTCCCTCTGCAATCTCAGGAGCTCCGACATTCGAAGAGGCACGCAGATCCAGCCAAGGCATCGGTGGATATGTTCAGGATGTTCTCACAGTGCCGGCAAGCCTAGCTGGTCTGCCTGCAGCGAGCTGCCCAGTGCCTCACGCAGAAGGTGAGCTTCCTGTCGGCGTGCAGGTTGTCGGGCAATGGGGTAGCGACGAGCTTGTACTGGCTGTAGCTGAAGCTCTGGAGGAGGAGGACGTAGAAAGCTAGCACAATGCGCGTACGTAATGGCGTGCAATGTAAGAAGATGGTAAAGCACATAAGTCCGCGGGATAAAAAACTGAGCAGACTGCCCTGCAATGCAGCTATGACACGCATGTGCTTCTGCTATCCATGCTCGGAACCCATCAACCCTTCTCGAGCTCTTTCTGTTTCCGAGGTTATAACAGCAGCTTCGCGTCGCTCCTGACTGATGGCAGCGACGCGTTGCGACCAGGACCCAAAGGATCTTTCACCAGTCGCCAGAGCTCCTGGCATTACGTCTCTTGTCAGTCCATCCGAATCCTGACCGTTTTGATGGCAAGCCAAGTGACGCAGTCGGCCCCGATCATCGCCCTCGCGTGGTGCCTGGCAGGCTCCCAGCGCAAAAAGGCTCTATTCGGTGGCCCTTTCATCTGCAACGCAACAGCGCTGAGTAGCGCACGGCAAGAAGTGTCTGACTGCGTGCACTGCTGCGCTTCCTTGTCGTCTGCGCAGGATCTCCTCAGTCGCTATGGGTGGTCCCAGCAACGGCGTGTCCGACCGCAAGGTTGAGGACGAGATCACCGTGTACGAGCTGGAGCTAGAGGACGACGGCTCGCCATCAAGGCAGCGCAGTGTGAGCTAGCACGCTGCCACCTACCCTGCATGGAGATCTGTCGCTGAAATATCGCCATGCCCGGTCGGCGTCACTGCAGTACATTCGCCTCCCACCACCGGTCGTGCCTTACTACCTGAGGATTTCCATCCAAGCGGGATCGCTGGCCTCAAAGGCAGGCATCCTACACACAAATTTCCCGCTCGATGGCTCTGATTTCGAGCGCGAAAAGTTCCACCAGAAGATGTGAGCCGCACCTACGACCTCGCAGCTCTGTGCCTGTTCTGCCCAAACTGATGACGGGAATCTTTGTCCTCCTTCTTACAATTGCCTCTGACAACCGCTCGAACTCGCACTCCGATCATTGCACCGGATGGACGCGTCGCGCAATATTCGCGCAACTCTCCAATGCTACCAGCCTCCCAACGGACTTCTCTAAACCCATTCGGATCGATCTGCCCATCACCAAAGCTGGTGTCTTCCACTACTGCATCGAGTACGATGCCAGCGCCACTGTGGACGCTCAAGCACAGCTCTCGCTCAATGGCGCCTCTGGCGTCAAAGCAAAAGGCAGACGCATCCGCAGCCGCATGGGAGCATTCAATGTCGACCCTGTCTTGTCTATACCAAAGCGGTCTAGCATTCTCTCTCCGGATTCTTTCGCTCCACGTGACGTGAAAGCTGGAGGTGGCAAGGTCAGCCCGAGCGAGACCGTCGCCCTCCCTCTCGATGGTCTGGTTATTCAGTCTGTCATTGCGAAATGGATGGGTACCATTGATCAATGGGACAAGCACCTCGATGTCACAAGAGACCGAGGCTACAATATGCTGCACTTTACACCCCTTCAGCAAAGAGGCGAGAGTGGCAGTCCATATTCCATCTATGACCAGATGGCATTCGATGAAATGCTCTTCAAAGACGGTGCCAAGATGTCTGTCTCTGCCAGGCAAAAGGGAGTTAAGGAGCTCCTTGCCAAGATCAGGAAGCAATGGGGCATTCTCAGTCTCACCGACGTCGTGTGGAATCACACCGCCAATAACAGTGACTGGCTTCAAGATCATCCTGAATCAGGTATGTCTCGGAACTTATCCCAACGTGCGCCTCGCGCTCACCAAATATGTACATTGCAGGATACAACCCACACAATTCACCTCATCTGGAGTCCGCCTTGCTGCTTGACGATTCTCTCCTCGATTTCTCGAACAATCTAGAGAAGCTCGGTTTTGCAAACCCAATCAGCAGCGCAGAGGACCTCTCCAAGATCATGGACCACATCAAGAACAGTATCTTGCCTGAACTCAAACTGTGGCAGTACTATGTTATCGATGTTGAGAGCGAAAAGGCACGCTTCACAGAGGCGTGGCAATCATCCAAAAGCTGGACTGGCAAGACCGCCATTCCAGATGAAGTACCCCAACTCTCGGGCCGCGACTACGTCTTGACTTTCGCCGACTATTGCTTGGTGGACAATTGGACACAGATTGGCGGACGCTACCGAGCCAAGATCGCAGATCTGTCCACTGCTGTTGCCTTCATCGCAAAGAGGCTGGGATGCAGTAGTCAAGACGACAAACCAGCTAGCGAAATCGAAGCTGAGATTGAACGCGTCCTGAACGACCTCAACGTTGATCGATACAGCATGTTCAACGATGATGTGCAGGCCATCCTTGACAATACGCGCGGCAGAATCGAGTACACCCGACTTGCCGACCATGGTCCCAAGATGGGAGCAGTCACAGCCAAGTCGCCGCTGGTGGAGTCGCTCTTTACCCGCCTGCCTCGAAATGACAGGACCAAGAAGCACGACCCCAAGTCCCTCAGCCTCGCAAATAATGGCTGGATTTGGAACGCCAATGCATTGCAGGACTTTGCAGCGCCTCCGTCGAGGGCTTACACGCGCCGAGAAGTCATCGTCTGGGGCGACTGCGTCAAATTGCGCTACGGCTCAGGGCCAGAAGACAACCCATTCCTGTGGTCGCATATGACTAAGTACACCGAACTGCTCGCTGGCATGTTTGACGGCTTCAGAATCGATAACTGTCACTCTACGCCTATGCATGTTGGGGAGAAGCTCCTCGACGCTGCCAGAAGAGCAAACCCGAATCTCTACGTTTGCGCCGAGCTCTTCACTGGTTCGGAAGAGACCGACACCCACTTTGTCCGTCAGTTGGGCTTGAACAGTCTGATTCGAGAAGCTATGAATGGCAACGATCCAAAAGACATGAGCCGACTTTTGTACATTTACGGTGTCGGCAAGCCCGTTGGGTCTATGGACAAGGATTGTCTTTTGGAAAAGGCAACTCTGACCGTCCAAGGCAGCGAGCGGCCATGCAACATCATCCCGTTGCAAGGATCCACTCCTCACGCTTTCATGATGGACTGCACACATGACAATGAATCACCTGCCGACAAGCGGACTGCCAGAGATGCTCTTCCGACCGGCTCGCTGGTTACCTTCTGCTGGAGCGCAGTCGGCTCCAACAAGGGTTTCGATGACCTTTACCCCAAGCTCTTGAACCTCGTCACAGACACCAGACACTACGAAACCTACGATGACCCGTCATCGAGCGGTATTGGGCACTTCAAGCGGGTCCTCAACCACTTGCACACCGAGATGGCCATCGAGGGTTACTCTGAAGGGCATCTGCATCAGGAAGGAGATGTAAGTTCTACCGCGCTCGCTTTATTCTGATCAAGACCTTGACAGTCCACTCGCAGTATATCATTTCTCACCGCATTCACCCGACCACCCACAAGGGCTATTTACTGGTCTCGCACACTTCGTTTGCAGGCAACAATAGCTCCGACAGAGGTCATGGTAGGCTACACCCCTAGAAGTTCGTCGGATGTGGACTGATCAAATGCCTTCAAAGTACCTCCTGTTCTTCTACGAGGCTCCAAAGCATCCTATATCATGGGTGGCATACTTGAGATCACTTCGAACGACGATCCGAGCACCAAGCAAACCTTCAAAGGCCTCAATTGCGATTTGAAGCAAATTTCAACGCCGCAGATTATTACTAGGAGCGACCACGATGGACAGTACGACGAGGTGATCGTCCCTGACTACTTCCCACCAGGAAGCGTGATGGTGTTCGCCACCAACATGCTCAACCTGACGGCCGAAGTAGACGAGCTTTGCGTGTCTGGTGCCAAAGAAGCGTTCAGCCGTCTGGACGTGGTTGACCTCAATATCGTTCTCTTCCGGGCGGACGGTGAAGAGCGCGATGCGACTGGCGGGTGTGACGGTGTCTACAACATCCCTGACATGGGCACACTGGTATACTGCGGGCTTGAGGGCTTCATGCATCCGTTGCGCCATGTCATGCGCACCAACGACCTGGGGCACCCACTGTGCGCCCACCTGAGAAATGGCAGCTGGGCACTAGACTACGTGTACAACCGCTTGATGAGGTGTGTCGAAGTCTATCTGAGTCCTGCATGCTGAGCACTTTCTGACACTATATGCTGGCCGCAGTCAAAAGGAGATTCAGCCTCGACTCGCACGTCCGGCCCAATGGTTCAAAGAACGATTTGACGTCATTAAATCGCAAATGCCAGGCTTCATGCGACCCAAATACTTTGCGATGGTCATCAACACTGCATACAAAGCTGCTCGCGACCAGGCATTCTCTCAGTGTGCTCCTCTGATCAAGGAAGGAACCGAGTTCACCCAGAATTTGGCTCTCGTAGCTTTGCAGATGTATGGACGGGTTCTCTCGGCATCACTGCATCCTTCAGTCAATACCCCTTCATTAGCAGCCGGTCTGCCACACTTTGCGGCAGGCTGGGCAAGGTGCTGGGGAAGGGATGTCTTCATATCACTCCGAGGTCTCTTCTTGACGACTGGACTATTCGATGCAGCGCGAGAGCACATTCTCGCCTTCTGCTCGACACTCAAGCACGGCCTCATCCCGAACTTGCTAGAGTGCGTTGACCTTTAACTTGGCGGCGAGAATCAAAGGTACTCATACTGATCCTCCCTTCAGTTCTATTCGAGCTCCGCGGTACAACTCCCGAGACTCGCCTTGGTGGATGCTCCAGAACATTCAAGACTACGCAAAGATGGCTCCCGAGGGCGACCACATCCTAGAGGTGCCGGTCAAGCGTCGGTTCCCGCTGAATGATGAATGGGTCAAATGGAATGACCGTCAGGCATACTCGTGCTCGAGCACCGTTGCTGAAATCATTCAGGAGGTTCTGCAGCGTCACGCGTCTGGCATCCACTTCCGGGAGTACAATGCTGGTCCAAACCTTGACATGCAAATGTCAGACGAAGGCTTCAATATCGACGTCGAGGTTGACTGGTCGACCGGCTTCGTCATGGGAGGTAACGCTTCAAATTGTGGCACTTGGATGGACAAAATGGGAGAATCCGCGAAGACCGGTAACAAGGGTCTCCCAGGCACACCACGTGACGGTGCTCCAGTAGAGATCACTGGCCTGTTGAAGAGTACCCTCACCTGGGTGGACTCATTGTGCAAAGCAGGCAAATTCCCCTTCGAAGGCGTCAACGCCGTTGGTAAGCTCCTTTTCTCTCGCGTCATCTGATTGCTGTGCTGACCTACTCTCGGATCACAGTGAACGGTCAAAGAAGATTCGTCACGTACAAAGAATGGGCAGACTTGCTGCAAGCCAACTTCGAGAAGCACTACTTTGTGCCAACGAATCCTAACGAGGATGTCAATTATGTGATCAATTCTCGACTGGTGTCTCGCCGTGGAATCTACAAGGACGTTTATGGCACACCCAAGGATCGCGAGTATTCTGATTATCAGCTGCGCCCCAACTTCCCTGTGGCGATGGCTGTCGCTCCGGAGTTGTTCGACCCAGTGCACGCAATGCAGGCTTTGCACACGACACACAAGGCGCTTTTGGGACCTCTTGGCATGAAGACCTTGGACCCGGCAGACCATGCCTACCGTGGCAACTATGATAACAGCAACGACGGAGATGACAAGTCCATCGCCAAGGGCTGGAATTATCATCAAGGCCCAGAATGGGTGTGGCCAATTGGGTACTTCCTTCGGGCTTACCTCATCTTCGACTCGAAAGCCGGTGCTGGAAAAGACGTGCGTAATTTGATGTGATTGTGTGCCGGACGCGAGCTTACCTGCCTGATCTTGCTACAATGCAGGATATCGACGAAACACTTCATCACATTCACTCTCTCCTCCTGGAGCACAGCCGCTTCATCAGGAATGACGCATGGAGAGGCTTGCCTGAATTGTGAGCCGCCTTCAGTATATCACCCTTGTCGTCCTCTACTTGTCGCTGACGCATTAGACAACAGAACCAACGAAAACGGCTCGTACTGCCACGACTCTTGCCGCACTCAAGCTTGGAGTGCAAGCACGATTCTGGACGTGCTAGACGACGTTGCTGCTTACAAGGCAAGACAGTAAGCCGGCTCGGATGATGTAAACGTCACTGGCGAGGTCTGGGAGAAAGCACTGCATCTTTTAGAAGCAGGCGTCAGTACTGCGCTCGGCCAGCCATCGCTGAATGACGGTGACAAATAGCAACGTCACGTTTCCGAGGTGACAAATAGCAACGTCACGTTTCCGAAAAATTATCGTCACGTTTCCGAACAATTATGCAGTTTTAGATCGTGGAGGGTAGACTACGTCATTTTCATATGTATGCGACACTGAAATGCGGGACATCTGGAATACAACTTTGGTGCTTTACTATGCGACTCTGGAAGAACTTGGCTGCTTATTACTTCATGCGACTGAAGGTATTTTTACGACAACGATCACGGCATAGGACTTATCAAGGCACAGGAACAATGAAGCAGAATGTTCGGGACGGGCAAGGTTTGCTCTTCTTATTTAGAGTTATCTTCGTAGGCAACTTTCTTGACACAGGCGAATCCGTGGCCCGCAACTCTAATCCTGGCCGCGAGAGCATGATTCAGCTTTCCGGACAGCCGCACTACGGAATCAATGTGTCACTCACATGACCTGCCTTGACCCTGTACGGAATCAAGGACGTTTCCCCAGCTGCCAGCACGCTTGCGCACTCTAGACCTGCCTCTGGTCTCAGAGTCATCGCGACCAGCTGCACGTTCTTTTGCCTGTCGCTTGCGCTGCTCCTCTGCCAGCTTACGCACGATATAATTCGCCTCTTTCGGTCCCAGTGTATAGCGAGAGGCCTCGACGCTGCGCCAACCTCCAAGTCCAGCAGCATCTGTCCCGAGGGCATTTTGACCAAGTCCTCGTCTTGCAGGTCCAGTCGATGCATTGGCATGAACGCTCGATAGAGGGGAGCGACACTTAGGTGGAGATACTGGATTGCTGGCGGTATTCTTTGCTGAGAAGTGGAGACTATTAGATTCATGCTGCGAAGGTGCTGGGCGGTTTTCGTCATTGTGGTCGCGCGGACTGGCCGAGAGGCTGTAGCGATGGACGTCGTACGAGCTCGAGAGGCTCGAATGGCCAGAGGTTGTCGACATATTGGCATGCTCGACATGCTGAATGTCGAGACCCAAGCTGTTGTTGGACGGAACGGCGAGTGCGGGGCTGCTGCCGTTGACGGTGCGGAATTGGGGTGGGGATAGGTGCGAATAATCGCCATTGAGGGTGGGTGGGCGGACGTGACGAGTAATGGTAGCATCGCTACCGCTGCTTGATCTCGATGGATTTGGAGAGAGCTCTATGGAACGACGGGGCGCACTGCGGCGCTCAGGAGTGTGCGAAAGTGGCGATGTCTTCACTAGAGGGGCTTCTACTATCTTCGGCTGCTGTTGCAGTCTAGGCGATAGGAACGAGGGATCAATCGGTTGAGATGATGTTGGAAATCTGTCTGATGATTGTGGTGGCTCGAGGGATGCATCGAGCAGAGGCCGCAGCGTTGGAGGGGGTGTCAAGAGAGGAAGGTCTGAAATTGTAGACGACGAGCCCGGGTCGGACACCAGGGAGACACGCGCCGTCTTGGGAGAGTTTTCTTGGATTCGTCTGTTGAACTTGGGATAGTGCTGGCGATACAGTTCCTCTGCAGAGGTCGTAGAAGCGAAGGTCGAGGTGGCCATGCTGCCAGTGGGTGGTGAGACGGTCGTGCTAGTCGCGCGTGCAGCAGCAGCAGCAGCAGAGCCAAGGTGCGCAGGCGAGGCCGAAGGGAAGCTGGTGGAGGATGTCTGAGATCTTGGATCCCTGTCCGTTGGAACGGTCATGTACGACGTCTTCTGGCGCGTTCCTTGTCCGGTCACACTGGCGCGCTCCGCTACGGCGAGGACGTCAGAGTTGAGCGAGGCGACAATGGGGTGCGACGCAGCCACAGCCTGCAGTTGTGACTTGAGCATGTCGTTGACGACAGCGACGCTGTGTCGTGTGTGCAGCGCTGGCCGCCTGGTTGCGGCTGCTGTGTGCTGTGCGATGGATGTGGCTGGCTTGGCTGACGAGTCCGCTCGGGGTCCCGGATTGTTCAGCGTGCGCACCGACACCGGAGCCCCAGCTTGCAGATTCGTGGTTGTCGAGCTCGCAGGACAAGCAGCAGCGTCATCTGGCGTGCTGCTGCTCGACCACACCGGATGGGATCCTCGCAGGTCGCTGTTGTGTGCGGCCGTTTGTCCCGCTGGTGCCTGTGCGACTCGAGACTGCCGCTGCTGAGCTTCGGCGACAATGAGGAACGCGCGCGTCTGGCAGGCCAGGCTACAAAAGGCGACCTCTTCCTGGCTGCAGAGATGCACAAACGTAGAAGTACAGCAGGGAGAGTAGTGAGGGAAAAGCACCATCAGCCTGGCCTCCTTCCCCGGACTTTGCACTCGCATGATGGGAATTCAATAATTCGGCCATCGAATTTTGGGAACTCAAAAAACGCAGAAACCCCAAGGAGCCCTTCCAACAGCGGAATCGAGACTCACTCTGCGTCAATGGCCTCGAGGCATGTCAGACAGTAGGAAGCCGACGAGCTCATCGCTCTGCCGTTCCTGCCTCGACTTGTCCGGGGTCGTTGTCCTGAAGCCACGCAACCGTCGTCCCAAAATTCAAGTTTCCAGGCTCTTGTCCAACTTTCTCCCTGCCCTGCTCTCGGCTTCTTCTGGCGCACAAATGCCGCAACCTGCCCTCGCGTGCTTTGCTCGCACAGATAGCTAAGAAAAGCTGGCGATCTACTACTACTGCAATTCTAGAAGCACGTCTGCGGCGCGAGATCTGCAAATGTTTACGATGGCATACGGCTACTTTGCTGTATACGCGAGAGAGAGAGAGGGGGGGGGGGGAGAGGACTCGGAGGATGGCCGTGGACGCGTTGAGAAGGCCAATGGAAGTGGGTATTTGAGTCTTGAAAGCGATGCTTGTGACGTGGAAGAGATGCGTACAGTGAAGTACTGTATCCGTCGACAAGCCACTCCGACTGCTGCCTTTCTCGAGTCGTAATGCTGCAACTGCGTTTGATTCCGATGGTGGTGACGATTGAACAAGAATGCAGGTTGCTGGCCGTGTGTCAACGACAGAAGGCTCTCAGCTAGAGACTCGTGGCATATGTGTACAAAGGCTTCGCCAGGTGTGGTGCGACAAAAAGTGGTGGTAGTGTCGTGTTCTTGCTTCTGCTGCTTCGAGCCTGTGCCCTTGTCTCGCTGTGCGGTGCCCCCAATCGCGGGGCCCCGCTTGTTGATGACTGAACTGCCCGAGGTCTAGGCGGGGTATCGGTACCTCTGGCGACAGAGTACTGTATGGACTTTTAACTACCACAGCCCAAAGTACTGCTGCACTATCAATCACGTCTTACTACTACTACCAATGCTCTTGATGAGCGAAAAGAGTCATGCTTTATGCAAACCGCCTTGATCGACCCGCAGGGCTGGCTTTTTCCAGATCGATCCAAGGCTGCCGCCCACCTAGAGCAGTGAGCGCGAGTCTTTTCGAATACATCATAGGTACAGACCGATATCGCAATCTTCTTACGCTTACGTTGTATGCACAAGCGCTCCAGCTTCCCCTGCTAAACAGCGAAGAGCCTGCTTCTACTGCTCATGCGTCACTGCTTGTGCAGCTCTTGGCTGAATCTCCACCGAAGATCCTGCCTATCATTGTCTGACTTGATAACATCGGTTCCCTTCGCGGCAAGACGTTAAGCTTCAAACTCAGCCTCTTTGAGCTTAATGATCTCCGTCGCCAGAACGGGAGACCCGCAAAGCTTGCTGTGTCACTGTTTCAAGTTGCCACTTGACAAGCACATCGGATCTTGTGAATGCACAAGCTGGTGGTTCTATTAGACAGCCCTTTGGCTGCAGAACCAATGTACGGCCTTGCTCATCCATAGATGACCAAAGACTCCGTTCAGAGCTAACTTGCCCAAGTTTGATGACTGTATATGTACAACGGGAATAGAAGTCGTACGAGAAGACACTGCAGAATTGCGTACCGCATACTCAAGAGACACCACAATCTCGTCAAAACATCTTCTTGAGCAAATTCTTCTTCTTTTTCTCCTTCTCTCCCGTTGGCGCCGTGCTTCCCGTAGTAGAAGCGATTGAAGGAGCTCTCGAACTGCCAGAAGGCCGTTGGGGTATAGGATTGAAGTTGGAGTCATAAGACTGAGAGTGCTGCATTGGTGCTGGCCTGGTCGGGTTAAGCAATTTGGAGGCTATGCCACCACCGCCTGGACGTGGCATCGAAGGTATCTGCGGCGAAGGCATTGTAGGTGCTCGCGCGGCCATGCTTCCGCTCGGCTGATTCTGATGACCTTGTTGGCCTGGATATGTGCCATTGCTGGGATGAGGTGCATGCTGTCCTCCAGCTGGACCCAATGGCAAGCCCGAGCCTTGACGTTCAACGCTAGGCCGCGCGGCTTCTACAAATGGATGCCGACGGTCGAATCCTTCTTGCGGAGTAAGACGTGGCGTCTTGTCATTCTTCATGATCTCCTTGTACTTGTCGTACCGAGCGGCATCGGGCGCGATGTTTGCCATAGACGCAGCGCCACCCTTATCTAGACTGGCGAGCTCTTGCAAAAAAGTTGGAGGAGTCAAGATGTGCGAGGAACCTGCATGCAACTTCCGTCAGATCCTGCGAATACTCAGCTAACACGGGACCGGCTTACCGATAAAGATGTCGCGGTTCGAAGCAGCGGCAACTTGATAGGCGCTTCGCACTTCCGAGTATGTGATTCCACCAAGTTGGAAGATGACCAGCCGTTGCTTGGGCTCCTTGACAGCTTTCGTCTTGGCCCGCTCGGCCCATTGTGGCCGTGAGCTTCGCAACGAAGCAGGAGCGCCTTGGCTTAATGTCGATGCGTTGGAATTGCGAGTCGAGTGAGGCGCATCCTTGACGTAGGGGAAGGTGCTTTGGTCCAGCCTATCAGCGAGATGGTCCTGCACGAAAACTAGCGTTTAGCATGACACCCATATCGGCACCATACGTGACCACTCACATCCAACATCAACTTCATGACTGGCTGATATCGTGAGATGTCATAGACGTCTTCTAGCTGCCTTTGCTTTATTGGCGCCTTTCGAACGCTCTTCAGCTCCTTTGACAGATCCAGACCGAGATATTTGATGTTGTTGACCATGTCCATTTCGTGCAAAGCCAGATGTGCGTGCTGAAACAATCTCTTGCGGTCTTCTTCGGGAACGCCGTTACGGTACAGAATGTAGAGAGCAATGATGCGGACCTTGTCTTTTGAGCTGTCGACGAGCAGGATGTCAGAGATTATTACGGACATTGTGCAAGGGATATACCTCAAAGCCCTGTCACCAAGCAGTGGTACCATGTCTTCCACCAATGTTTTAGGCGCTTTGCCTTCTGGGGTAAGACCCGTGGAGCAGGACTGACACGGCACGCATTAGTCGTTACGATCAATGTCTTAGCCCCTTAGACATACCTGCTCTACATCCGCCACGAGGGGCAATTTATACTTTTCGAAGAAGCCCATGCACTTCTCTGCCAAACTCAAATGTGCGCCGAGTGATTCCTTGTTCTTGCGTGTAGAATCCAGACTGGCCAGCATGTCTTTCATATCGTTGATGTTGCCCTTGGCTTCACCTCCAAACTTTTGATTGTACTCGCCGGCGTACTTCTGAAAGTCTTGAACAAGCTTATCTAGCACATCTTTCATGTGCATATGCCGCGTCTCGACCCAAGTCTCGTCGTCTTCGTTGAGCTGAACATCCGTCTCTTCTAGCACAGCTGCATTATTGCGGAACGTATGATGGTATTTTGTTCCCTCTTCTTCCACATCTAGCAGATCATTTACCATAGCTTGATATGTGAACTCGTGCAGCAACGGTGCATTCAGGTCCATCGAGCGGTCAGTGATGAACAAAAGGCCTCGAGCGCGTGCAGGTTCCGGCTTCGGCTGGGGAATTCAAACGTCAGCTCGTGGGCAATTACGAATATTCTTGCGAGCCGTACCGGAAAGTCCGAGTTATTACGACAGTACTCGTCCATTTCCCGCTGTACCATCTCTGCCAAACGCCGTGTTATATGCTCGTTGTACGCAACACCAACTCCAAGGGGCTTTGAGCTGGGATGATAGTATCTTATCAAGGGGTACTCTCCCAGCAGTACGAGCCCGTTGACAATCTAGCCATGATGCATCAGCTTCCGGTAGCATATTTCTTGCCCATGACAGGCTTACACTTGAACAGCTGAAGCGCAACTCATCCTCAGCTGCATCAACTGCTTCCCTTGCGCTCCGAGGCGGGGGCGCATAAAATTTATTGAAAGCCTCGGGTGACCTCAGCGAAAAGACGTGCGATTCGATAGCTGCGAAGTGCCATCAGCTGAGCCCAGGTAGATTGCAAGCGTAGCTGCGTGATAATACTCACGCCAGAAGTGGATATATATCTCCTTCACGCCCCGTAACCGCTCTTCTGGTATATTGTCCGCAAGCTTATTGAAAAGGGCATCCGGCACCGCTGCAAGCAAATGATCAGACGATAAATCACCTCATAGCATGCAGACAGCAGCGCACCTCCTACAAAGCAGACGTGAGCAGCGGCATACTTTGGCTGTGGAGGGGCTTGAGGTGGTGGCGGGTTCTTATCGCGCTTGTTGACTTGCGGCGGCGGCGGTAGGCTGTACTGCACATTAGGAAAGCTGCAAAGAAGGTCTGAAATCGGATGTGATATGACCCACTAGAAGTCACGGCATATACGGTCAACATTGGCTGTTGTTGGTAGGACAATATACAAGGCTTCCATGCCAGGATTGCGGTTTCGGCTATGCTCCAGTTGTTCGATTTCTGTATCGCAGGAAGGCAATCAGGGATATCGAATCAGCTTGTTCCTTTGTTGCTGTATGTGCGTATGCGGGAGTATGATGGTTGCATGCAGATCTATTGATCTTCGCAATAGATTGAGCTGGACTGCGCAATGCAGACGTCCGGGGCGCGCAGCAGCACAGGCGACGACGCTTGACGAGCGAGAGCCTTTCCAGCTCCCCATGCTTTGAGGTCTAGGCATAGATATTGCTCTGCTAGCCTCTGGCCATACGCCTAGACAGCTCCGTGGCGACTTTCGATCTCGCAACTCACGCTGGACGCCCTCGTCAAGGATGCTGTAGACTTTGAGTACATGATTGATGTGCTTTTTCGTAAAGGCGTCGACCACGAGGATTTTCCATCTTGAGTTGGCGGGCTGTGTCTTGCGGAGCGTGTCCAGGTACCCTGCAAGCAGCATAGACGGGTGCCTCAGCCATGCAATGCAGCGAAGGACAGTCACACTGCGTGCGCATGCATGGCTTACGGTCGCGCACCAGGTCGCGAAGCGATACCATGACTGTGACCTTGTTCCCGGCCGCCGGGGTGAGAAGGCAAGCAACGCAGGTGGGGCGATAGCAACAGCTACCGCCTCGCCGCCAGCCACTGATCACGCTGGCAGGGGTTCAGGTAGTCAATCTCGAGTGCTCATGTTCCAGCATACAGGCCATGTGAAACACAAGAAGCAAAGGCAACAAAATTACAGTACGCAAGCTGGCGATGCGCGTCTGTTCTTCCATTAGACGTTAGACGAGTGATATGACGAGTAGTATGATGCCAACGTAGCTGATCGAGAACTACAGGCTGGCTTGACCTCGGACGAACGGCTGCTGTGCATCCTGCCAACCTATATCAAGACGAGCAAGCGTAGCTCATCGCCGTGCACCATGTCAGATCGAGGTGCAACAAGCTCAAGGCGGGACGGAAGGGACGGGGAGCGGTCTGGGAGAGATCAGCCTCGAGCAAGCGGCAGCAGACGTGACTACGACGACAGAGGTGGTCGAGGTGGAAGCAGCCGGGGTGATGCGGATTACCCAAGCAACAAAGACAGGTCTTATGCAGATGAGCGAGACCGTCGGCATCGCGATGTGGACCCACGAGACCGAGACAGAGACTACGACAGGGATCGCCGACGCAGCAGAAGCCCAGATTATGGTCGAGACAGAGACGGCGGGCGGCAACGTGACTATGGCAGAGACCGAGGAAGCGACAGAGATGCAGATAGAGGGCGTGGGAGAGATGATAGAGGCTATGACCGTAGAGGTACGCTCTATCCGGTTCTTGGCGACCCAACAGCTGCTATAACAGCATCCTAACATCGCTCGTTTAGAGCCGCCTCCAACTTCCAGGCACCACGACGACAGAGACAGGAGCGACCGCAGTAGAGACCATCAGGCAAGGAGACACGATGCGCGCTCCGAGCGCCATTCAGAACACTCCGGCGGTGCCGAGAGGTCCAGTCGAGATGCCAGGGACCGCGAACAGCGCAGGGATGGACACCACGAACGACAATCTGCTCCGATGAAGGAACAAGAGGGCCAAGAAGTTGGCGAGGAAGCGGTTGATGAAGAGGGCGATGAAGACGCCATGGCTGCAATGATGGGCTTCGGCGGATTTGGCACGACCAAGGTATGCCCATAAGGTCTCGTGGCTCTTCAGGGGTGCAGCAAGGAATGAAAGCGTCTGACCTGCATTCTACCCGTCATATTCAGGGCAAACACATCGAAGGCAATGATGCTCTAGGAACTTCAAGCGTCAAGCAAGAGCGAGTCTTCAGGCAATACATGAACAGGTAAGCGATTACAAGCGACATTAGAATCCGAATTTGCATTGACAGTATCTTCGTCACAGACCGGGAGGTTTCAACAGACCTCTTGATCGCATGAAGTGATTCTTGCTTAGTGCTCGAATACTCCTGTAAAGGCGCAGGCACAAAGACTAAAAAAGTGAGCTTGTATGCCCAGAAACTGGCCAGGTCGGACCTTTGTTGAACATATGTATCGATTGGGCGCAATCAAGCAGTAGCATTGTTTTTTTCGTGTGGGCTCGCCGAGCTGACAAGTGCATCACTGAGTCATTCTGCAGGCGCCATGAGGCCCAGCTCGGAAATCGCTTCCAGCAGGGCCGCGCACCAAGGAAAGATGAGGTAAAGTATTACTATGTCCACGATCACTACTGCTCTAAAGGTACAGGCAAGCTTTGGGTACACAAAGTCGATAGGGTTTTTATCGAAGATATTGCTGCAAATCTTGAGGTGGGTATTTCGAAACTCCGGCAAGTATTTGGATCCATCCCTACCGCCAACGACAGATGTAATATGCTGCAACATATAAGTGTGCTGGGCGGACGTTACTAAACTTCATTATGATTACCGAGAGAGACGATTCTGCTGATGCTCGAAGCCTGATCATGCGTGCTCGTGCGAGCTCGTTTACCAAAGTACAGTGCATCGGGCGACGTTGCTTCCGACTCTTCTTCCAGGCTCGCCAAAACCTGCTTTCGACGCGATGTCGTGGCCCTTCCTCGTCTGTCTTCGGCCTTGAGCTGGATAGGATGGGGTCTGGGATGCGTTGCACTGAGACTGACTTCTCTCTTGGCGGGGTCCGTCTGCGCTACGCCGGAAGGCTTGGGCGAGAGGGCCGTTCGCCTGAATGGTGAGTCTATTGCTCTCTTGAGACTCTTTAGCGGAACGTTGTGCATTCCTTCGTTTTTGACGTGCTCATGTGCATCGGTGGGCGACCGCATCTGCATTAGGCCTATCTGACCGGCCAATATGTCCGAGATGGCACTGCGGCACTGTGCACAACTGTTGCCAGCGTCTCAGCTTGGCATCGCTTCCCAGACGGTATCAACAAAGATTCGACTTACGCGTTTCTTACTGATTGCACGAGGTTCTCGCACCCTTCGGTAATGCAAATAGACAGTATGGGCGACCTAGGGTCCGTTGGTGACAGGTTGACCATCATCGACGAAGGAGATGAGGGACTCATTTGCCCATTGGCGCTTGAGTAGCCGCTAACGCTATACAAGCCATAGCGAGTCGGTGTAAGAAGGAAGGATGCTCGAGTTGGTGTCGGCGAGCACATCGAAGCGTCGGGTATAGGTGACAAACGAGGCCTGCTAGGACAGGAGAGTGGCATTGGAGACGGCGGCGCAGCTGAAGGAGCAGACGCCGTGAAGGAAAATCCCGAGTTGGCAGTGAGAGGCTGCAGGGAAAGGCGCAGGGCCGCCAATTTTGATGGGGACAGCATGGCGGATGGACAGGCGTTGATGACTGCGGGCGACATGGCGGATAGTGTGAAGAGTGATGAGCGAACGCAAGATACGACGGTGACTGGAGTAAGAGGTGGAGTGTGGGGAAGAAGGAGAAAGCGGGCTGGGGTCAAGGAGAATGGCTTAATGGCTTACCGCGCAGACGCGTGCGGAGCCCAACGGCTATGGGTACCTCGGGGGAATCGGACACGAGCTCAAACGTGGGGAAGCTAGTTTGGGTTCACCGGACCCTTGGAGGTTGTCTTCTGCGAGCTCTGCACACGGTCGAGGGGTTGGACTACCAGAGTCACAATGGAATTCGGGGCACCTTTGGCGACGAGACGACAAGAGAAGAGAGCAGAAGAGCAAAGCGAGGAAGCCATGTGAAGTCCTCGCTTTGCATCTGCAGCTTGTTAGCTCTCGACTTTGCCAGGCGAAGCCAACATAGGGGACGGCGTAGTCGGAGGATATGCTCAAAGGGAAGGTGTACCTGAGAGCACATAGATTTGGCTCGTCCATGAAAGGGTGCGAATGAATGATGCATGGTGGCGCGGCTATAAGCGTAAGAAGCGTCAGCAGAACCAAGGCACTCTCGCATGCACCTATTTCCCCCTTGCTTCATCTAAGGGCTCCCTTGAGTTTTCCTCATTTTGCACCCAGCAAGCTTCGGAAGGCTTGCTTTACTATGCGGCTGGCCCGAGGTCACCGGGTCCGACGCAGCACAGGTTGGGCAAACCTGTGCTAACAAGAAGGGTCCTGCCACATGCACTGTGTAGTCTAGACGAGCGTCATGCGATTGAAGCGAAGGTGCAGAACGTTCAACTCAGCTAAAAGGAGGAGAATCTGACGGCTTGGTTGCGAGCCGTGCCTGCTAGCTGGGAAAAAGGGCACGCAGCTTTCATCTTCCGAGGTGGAGAAGAGAGATCAGAAGTCGACCTTTGTTTTGTTGCTGATGGTCGGTCTTGGCCGTCCTGACCTGAAGGTGGCGGCTGGGCATTCTCGGTTGAAGACAAAGAGCAGCCATCCGAGTTCGTCTTGCTGTAAGTCTGAAAGGGCATCCTTGCCTGCCAGCCACAGTGCATGCGCATCGGGGAACAAGACCTAGGACCGGGCTTACAAGCGGCCACGCTGTGGGCGAGAAACGTTGGCGTTGAGCGACGGCCGGAGATGTGATGAGCAGGGTCCGTCCAGGGCCGAGGCTCGAGATGTCAGCTTTGTGCAAACTATGCAGGCACCTGCCTCCGAGAGAGCATGAGGATGATTTCTCTCAGAACGAGATCAAATTTTTGCTCCAGAATGACAATGCAACAATGCTCCTCAAACATTGCACTGCTCTTCTAGAACGAACGGGTGCCGGCATGGTAGTGCTTCGTAATGCGGATATAGAAAAGAAGAGTGTTTCGACGCATCGTTGCATTTACTTGCCGAGCAAGTATCCGTCGAACTACGTGTTTTAAAAAGCCAAAAATGCAAAGTCAGTATTTGGCCCGGCTGTAGCGTCGTTCGAGAGATATTGATTCAACGGCTCACGCGCTGCTTGAACCAAGCCATCGACTCCTCCTTCTTGACCTTGTGCTGGAAGCCAACACGGGACTTGCACCGACGTCGACGGGCGACTCGGTACCCTGGGCGCGCCATGACGACGAAGAAGTCCATTCCGAAAATACCGATACCTGGGTCGTACTGCATGTACAGATGTTGAGCGAGTTAGCATTAATGGCACGAGTCCAGAGTAATGTGGGCCATTTGAAGCGTGCCACGCACCTTGATGCCCAAGTCAATGTGCTCGGTGATACCGAATCCAAAGTTGCCAGTTTCTGAGAAATTGCGCTTTCGCAATTCGTACTCCTTGACCTTCAATCCTCGCTCGAGGCTGTTAAGTGTCGCGTTTACAATTGAAAAAAGAAAGATCTAGGGTCAGTTTCTGACTTTCTCGCAATTGAAGGTGCAGCGAGCGACGTAGGAGCTGGCAGGGCGGGCAAGCAGGCGTGAAGTGTTCGTGCCGACGGCTTGACGATAACCGCAAGCACTACTTGCGTCTTGTGTCTCGTGTGCGAATCCAGCGCCATCTAGCTGGTTCCTTCACGGCTTTGGCGTGTAGCGTCTTGGTCGATGTACACGGTGCCAGGCCGCCTCGCTCTCTCGAGCATCTCCCCATATCTCTCTTCTGGCCTCGCCGCTGCTCGCCTGCCTGCTTGACGCCTTGCTCGCCCGTCCGCCCGCTCGCTACGCTACCCTCGCTGCCGCTTGCTCGAGGGCACTCACATCTCCTCTGCCTTGGGACCCCGTACGGTGACATGGACGGCGATCTTCTCATTCCTTCGGATAGAGAAAGACCTGACGGTGTATCTCGCCTTTGACGTGACGGGTGTCTGTCCCGTGAGCTGCTCGAGGACCTTTGCTGCTCGAGTGAGCCTGTCACCCGACTCTCCGACGGAGATGTTGATGACGAGCTTGTCGATGGCGAGCTCCTTCATTGGGTTGATGGCCTTTGATTCTGCCATCGTTGCTAGCGTTGACTCGTTGACGTGGGTGCAGTACTGCTGTCGGCGGTCTCTGTCGCGGTCGCTGTCTGCACCTTCTGCAGGGGGCTGATCGGCTGCGACAAATGGAAGGATCAGCTTTTGGGAGAGCCAGGTTTGTGGCGAATTTGAAATAGGGGGCGGGCAGCGAGGTTCAGGTTGAAGGAAGGCTCAGCAGAAGGAACAGCAGGGCAGAGTGGACGATGGCTTGCGGAAGAAGAGGCACCTCCTGCAGCGCAATAGAGCTCGTCACACTGACTCGTTGATCTCCCGCGCACACTGACGGGCTTCGTGTAGACGTGGTGGATGCGCGTCCTGCTCCTCCGCCAGCCTGCAAACCCGATCAACCGCGTCGCAACGCGCAAGGCCATCAAGAGCACTGTAGCAGCTCAGCAAGACATAGCCAGGCATTTCGCATGCACTGGAACAGATTATACGACTAGAACGGCCGACAGAATGGACTCCTTACCTCGTTCTGCCGCATCCGAGTCCGGCACTTCGACGCCTCTGGCTGACAGCGCGACCGCCGCCACAAGCAAGCTGGCCCAGCTCTCGCTAGAGCACGACCCCAGCACGCCAGACGTGCTCAGCGGGGGAGAAGAAGAAGAAGAGGATCATATTGTGCAAGTCCCCATCGCATCAACGTCTTCAGCTGGACAGCCTACCGACAATACTACGCCTTTGTCGGTGAACGCCACCAGCCCATCAGATAATACTGCGAATGGAATCGAATCTGCGAATGAAGCTTTCATCTTTGGAGCGTCAACACGTCTTGGTGGACGCATATTGCACGAAGGCCGTGATCCTTGGTCGCATAATGCATGGTGGGTTGTCAGGGCACCGTGCACGTGACTGTGCAGAGCCTGTCGAGAAGTCCGCACAGTCTGTCGTACACAGTATCGATTGCCAGCATGCCGTGGCCACGTAGTGCATTTTACAGCTCTGACGTTCACTCTTGCTTTGCTGTTGCGGGAACTATTCACATGCAGGGACAATGTGCAATGGGATGAAGAGCAAGAAGAGGCAGCGCTGAAAGCGATAGAGAAACAACAGAAATCTCCGATACCACCGCAGGAACAAGGTGAGTTCTCCTCCTTCATTGACGATAAGCCATACATGAAGCGGCGCTAGCGTATCCATCTAGTGCTGCTAATCTGACGATTGATCTGTTGTTGTCACTGTACAGAAAAGCTAAATGCTACGCCGGCGCGGTACTGGGATTTGTTTTACAAGAACGTGTATGTCCGCTTCTCAACTCGATTCGGGTTCGCATCCTAGTTATCGTACCTCTGAATGCATGCTTTTTTTCAATTCTTGCGGCTTTTTAGGGAAGATAAATTCTTCAAGGATCGCTCCTGGCTCTGTCAGGAGTTCGATGCACTATCACAAGCCTTGCTGCCCGATGTATGTCAATTGTTCTGCTGACATACTCCAATTGGAGCTGAGATGCAGACTGAGCCATTGTCTTCATACTACCCAGGCCGGGCCGAAAGTACTTGCAGAAATCGGATGTGGAACGGGAGCGGTAAGTCACCAGGCTCTTCTTATCATAAACATTCCCGCAATGCCTATTCAAACAGTCTATCTGACCGGTGGGAGTGTTTTCGTCAAAAACCATTATGCAGACTGCCTACCCCTTGATAGCAAAAAATCAGAATCCAGATCTCTTCTTCCATTGTTTTGATTATTCACCACGTGCCGTCGGACTAGTCAAGGTGAGCTCAACAGCGTCTCAGTAAATTAAAGGTCTGTCAGTGAGCTTAATTTTGCCTTATCACTGTCTGTGCTAGAGCAATGCAGCATACGACCCAGCACGAATAAATGCAGAAGTCTGGAGTGTATGCGATCCAAATGGTCTGAGCCCGGGTATCCAGCCCAATTCAATCGATGTTGCGACTTTGGTGGTGAGCCTTTATTTCGTTTCCCCAAAACATCTCATTGAAAAGCCAACTTGCGGCTCTCCCTTCTTCTTTAACCAATCTGCAGTTCTGTCTCTCGGCCTTGCACCCTTCTGAATGGCGGCAAGCGATGGAGAATATTCATTTGATGCTCAAGCCAGGCGGTTATGTCTGTTTCCGAGACTATGGCCGAAATGATCTCACTCAACTTCGGTTCAAGTCTGCTCGCTTCATGGAGTATGTGAAGCCTCTTTTTACCCGCTATATGCTATATTACTGCCCATAGCTGACCAACATACACTCAAAAGACCTAATCTGTACGCACGAGGGGACAAGACCCGCGTCTACTTCTTCACCAAAGATGAGCTCGAAGGCATTTTTAGCCCCGAGCCCGACAGTGACAATCCGACACAAGCGCGGTTTGAAATCGTCAAGCTCGGTGTCGACAGGAGATTGCTCATGAATCGCAAGCGGAAATTGAAAATGTATCGAATTTGGATGCAGGGCATTTTCCAGAAACCATACATCGATGCGGCAGGTAGCACGGACGTTTGATATCGGCCCACGGTGGAGGCAAGTGTAGCATAGCGCATGCGGGGTTTCAAAATTGTTCAATTGTTACTCGTCTCAGACGAACGAGCTTGACGTGTTAAATCTACTACACATTGAAATGGCGAAAGCTGTACACTGCTATCAACAGCATCTTACTCAACTGTCTGCCTTCTGTACAAGTCAGTGTACACGTTACGAGGGTTCCCCATCAACCTTGTCTGCCAATGGACTTTGCCCGACTTCTGCCCAACAGCCCCACACCGCTGCCGGAATTGTCGCCAAAGTCTAGGAGTGTCTTGCCTTCCGTCCTCGCTCTGCGACCTGCTTCATGGATAGCAAGCCGTTTCTCCTCTGAACCAAGCTTTTCCCAATCTCTGCCTTGAGGTAGCAGCGCAAAGCTGGGACTATTGACTGCGCCTGGCATCGGTGGTAGATTGTCTGCTGATATAATCTTCTTAGAGTCTTGCACTGCAGCCGCGTTTGATGGGCGCCGCTGTAGATTCGAGTGACTGCTGAAAGCAGCTTGACTCGGCACAGGCGGGCTAGAAGATTTGCTGCTTGCATTCCGTGACAGTGCTATCGAATTCGACTGTGTGACAGGTGGACTGCTTGTGAGGCCGTGCGTAGCTGCCGTAGGCATTGCCTGACTCGTTGACTGGCCAGAGGAGTCCATATACTGCTTCACCAGATTATGCCGCGTGTCAGCAGCATGAGATGATGCTTTGGCCGCGACAAGCTGTCTCAATAGACCACTGCGTTCTTCCAAGATAGTTTTGATCCAATTCTCCCGCTCTGCTTCAGTCTTGACCGCAAAATAATGGACGTAATCTTGTTCTGCATTCTCGAACAGCGAGACTTTGTCAACAGACTTGACCGCGAAGGCGAAAGGCCGCGGAGTCTTCATCCTTTGCAGGCAAGCTTGTGGTATACTGTAGGCATCGAAATTCGACAAGTGGCACAGCACCGCCTGATCACGCGGCTAAAAACGAAAGAGTCAGCTTAGCAACAAGTTCAGCATCAACGTCCACCCACCTTTTCAGTCTTGCCCACGTATAGCGTCTGGTTACGTAACTCTATGTACCGCTTTGACCATTTCCCACGTTTGACCTCCTGTTGCACCCAGCCGCCAATTGAGCCATGGTGAGAGCTCGACTTGGACGATCTAGACAAGAAAGGAGCCAAGTGCGCCTTCTTCACCAGCAGAATAGTAGAGTTGGCTTCAGAACCCCATGACGCTATACTGTCTTGAAGATTCTCGTACTCTCGCAAGGGTCGCTCTACGCCCATTATTCGCCATACCTCATGCAAAGCATATGCAGGGTTTGCAGAGATGGCTCCTTTCTCACGCAAGTGAGCTAAAACCATAGCAGGTGTCGTGTCCCCATCTACATCAAAGCTGCAGTGATGTTGCGGATCATTGATGTAGACGCGTTGTTGCGATGTACCGGCTCGACTTTGGAGATTCCCGGACGTGGACGGCTGATGGTTGATGTGGAGTGCTGCAAATGGAAGGTGCCGAGTAGTGGGCGACAAGGGAGAGCTTGGGGTGGACTGCGTCGTCGGACTGGCAGATGTGCTTTCACGAGTTTTTCGCGGTACCTCATGGTGAGGTCTGCGGGTTGTGCGGGTTCGCAGGGACGCGTTGTCATCATCGTCGTCGGACCCCTCGGACATGGTCAGAACCGAGTCTTGCACAAATAATGCTAGCGGAGGGACCAAGGCAGATCGGTCTCGCGAGTGATTTCGATTGCGAACATGCTCATCCGTCTGCGGCAGTAGCAGATCGTGAGGCCGTTGTCCCGAAGAATCAGGCCTCTTGGATTGTCCAGACTTGACTGATTGCACTCGATCAGGCCGCTTCTCTAGTCCCCTCAATTTGGTTGACAGTTCATCGGGCGCGAAGCCGAAAGGTTTGCGAGGTGGTGGTGGATTGTTCGAGGATTTGCGAGGGCTTTCCTTGTCCATCCTAACTTCGGCTGCCCTCTTGTCAGAACTTGCAGCATTTTTTGCAGGGCTCTTGGGTCGTCCTTTCTCGTCTTTTCGCTCGCCAGAACCTGCACGACGTCGACTCTTTTTGTTCTGTTCCTTAGCCTTAGCACGCAGCGATGTCTGTATCTGCAGGGCATCGGGATGTGCCTTTGCTAAGGGAACATTATCGTCTTCGCTTTCGTTGTCGTCACTGCTCTCACAAGAATCGGTGTAATGGTCGCTTGATCCCGAGGTACTGCCATAGTCGTCCTCCGGGTCATCATTGCCCTCGCCTGAGCTTCCTGAAGGAGTCGCCGACAAGGGCGGCCTCCGAGTTCCAGACCGGTCCCCACCTGTCCGTTCTTGTCCAGGAGCTTGCTCTCGTGAAGAGTATGCACTTTGACTGGAATGATCAGACCTCGAGGTCGCCGAAAGCGTGGCACCGTTCAATGGAGACGGTTGGCTTGGTCTATCAATTCGACTCTCCGCCGCAGGAGAATATTGCCACTGAACAGCTCCATTGTGCAAATCTTCCTTAGGCTGCGTGAAACCAGGAGCTGGGCGTGAGGTCTGCGGTGCTTTTTGAGCGGGTGAAGAAGGAAAGTAGGGATTGTGCTGAGGCTGTCCTACCGACGACGACACGCCGCTCTTCCAGGGATCAGGCGAGTCGCCGTTGACGCTGGAGTCTACGTCCGTGACGAGACCTGGCGTAGGCAGTGGGCTAACAGGGTCATGTAATTGCTTGACTGCTCCAGCGAAAGTTGTTGGCACTGGAGGGGCGGAAATCGGCGCGACGAAGATGTCCTTGCGGCTCCGCTTTTCCTGGTCTTGCGCTGTACCTTTGAGGTTTGGCGAGCTGACAGCGCGAGAGAGACGTTTCATGAACCGAGCAGGGGCCTTTTCGCTGAGCGGGGTCTGGCAAGAAATGTGTTCAGCGGGAACAATTGCCAGGAAGCGCCATCGCAATGCCAACTTACCGGCCCGTCTGAGTCTGGCGAGAAGCGAGACTGCGGCACTTCCAAGGCATCCGGAGACAACATTCCGCTGGGGGTGTAGTCGTCTTGCCGCTTCATCTTGCTGAAGACCTTGGGAATCTTTATTGATAGAGAAGCCTTCCTGCGACGGTTGGCTTTCGGCGACATCGGTTGCGGTAGCACTTTACTGACTGGCAGCACAGGCACTGCTTCCTCCACAGCAGGACGCTTCTTTTTCGAAAGCAGAAAGCTCTCCGTGGACTTGCTCGGGCGCAGCTTGGGCGCTATCGCGTTCGGCACTGGTCCATGGCGCTCAGGATGGCTAGTGTCGATGACGGAGCTAGTAGGCGGTTTGGGAGTCGAATATTGAGTTCTAGCCAGTCGGTCGACAGCCACAGGCGGTGTCGATATCGACCGTTGCAGGCCCTCCGGTCCGCGCATAGACGTGATGCGTGGAGGCACGCTGCGAAGCGATGACGCAGTAGGAAGAGGCGGCAGAGCCATCTGAGGCGGCAGACTGAGTGAAGGCAGCCGAAAATCGTTGGAGAAGTGCAGCTCGCCAGTCTCGCATACAGACTTGGTTGGCGCTGGTCTCGGTAGAGCTAGATCATGACGATGTATCGGCTTCGGAACGTTGGCTACGTTTGCGATGAGGCTTTCCAGTGACGGGCGCGTCTCTTCTATGGTGGCATTGCCGTCTGAGCCCGAATCGTGGGTAAGTGCTGGAGTTATGCATCCGCTGCAATCTGAAGATTGAAGCGAGCCCAAGCTCCGTCCAGCTTGATTTGGCATCGTCAATGCACTGAGACTATGGACGTTCTGACCTATGATTGTCGTTCGAGGACTTGTCGGCGGACTTGGGAAGCTCAGGATAGATTGCCGGATCTGACCACGCGACGAATTGCCGGCACGCTCCAACTTTGGCAGTGTCAGGGGCTCATTGAGGTGAGAAGTGGATGCAGAAGTGCTCGCAGCAGGCTCTTCGACCACACTTTCTGGCACAGGGACATAGGTCAGAATGTCCGATAATCCAGACGAGGACGACGAATCGTTCATAGAGCTACAGAAGGAAGATTCGGATTGCAAGGTCTGAGAGGAGCCGGATCTGAGGATCGTCGCCAGTGCAGGTGCCAGGACAGGAGGACAGACAGAGCTTGACAAAAGTCGAGGCGAGCTCTTCCTCGCCGGTGCAGAAGTCGGTGCTTGGTCTTGCCGCACGGGGGAAGGCGTGAAACCAAGAGAGAGCTTATCGGGTGTGGGAAAGCGGGCGAACGAGGACCCTGATCCATGTGTGAAGAAAGGCTGCCGTGGTGGCGAGCTAGGGGTTGCGACCAGGTCGATGGGTCGGTCGCTGCCTGCACGTGCTCCATCTGTCACAGGAGACCGTCCATCCGTGCTTTGCGGGGGGTGATCCGGGGCCGAGGGTGGGGAGGAAGCAAAGGGTCTGCTGCTGAGGTCTTCAAAGCTGGCTTCTGTGACTGTAAAAGGGGACAACAAGAGGTGCGAATCGATTGGCGACTAGCAAGCGAAATTAGCACTGACTGCGGCATTGCGCGTGTAGCTGGGTTGCTCTCACCAAATCTGCATCGCCGAGGTCAGGAAAGGCCATGTCCAGTCTAGAGATTCTTGCTGCGTCGCCAGCGGCTTGGCCGGACATTGCAACTCGCTTGGATCCTGCTTCAGAGTTGTTGCTGGGTGGAGTGCTCGAGCCTCGCCCTGGGCTGCCACTCGTCACTTGCAGCAGGCGGAGAGAGCTATTTCCGCTTACACTGCCGTGATAGTCTAGCTTCTGAGAGACGTGTGATTTGGACGATAGACAGTGCTTGTCCGGCAACGATGTGCGCTGTTGCTGGCTATTCAGATTGACTGGAGCTAGCGGGCTACCACTGCTTGGCCGCGATGACGCACGGCAGTGTCGCAAGGCGAGGGCATCGAGCGGCTCCTTACTCAAAGGTGCCGGATGCGACTCCACCATATCGTTTTGTTGACTGCTGTGCTTGCCTCCTTGCTCGAAGAGCCCTTTGTGGCTGTCACCAGCATCGACGAGCAGGGAAAATTGTCGCAAGCGTAGGTGCGACGTCCCACCCACGTCCATGTTCTCGTCATGATGGGACGCCATCTGAAGCGGACGATGCTAGCTCTGTCGCGGCTCCAAAGCCCCGTATGCTGAGGAAATGTAGTTGCTCGTTGTCCTGCGATTGTTGGCTTCACTGCGGAGGCCGCCGAGGCTGTTGTCGAAGACGGCACGGAGAATTGTAAAGATCTGCTGGCTGCCAGTGCTCGACGACTGATACAAGCAGGAGTGATGGAGAGATCAAGAGAGCTGATGGCTTCCAGCGGTCCCCTTGACAGAGTGAGGTGCGCTTGGCGAGGTCGATGTCCGGTGGAGGCCCGTATCTCGCGAGGCCAAAGCACAGAGCAGAGCAGTCGCGGCTCGCAGAAAGCTGACTGTGCGACGAGACGGTTGTAGGCTATGGAGTGTTGCCCATGCCTACTTTGGATGCGACTGTCGAGGCAATGACAACCAGGGGAGCCACGCAGCGTGACAGTCGAGGAACGCAGCTAAACGAGATCCGCAAAACAAACGGGCACGTGACCTCACCGCTCGGATTCAGCACGTGCACCGTGACATGCGCGAGTAGAGGGCGCCAATAACATCACACTGATTCGCACGCAATGGTCTGGCTATCTGTTCCACAAGCAGTCAAAGTCTATATTGCTACTGTCGATGACCCACTTGCCTTACAGCTTCCGAACTATTTCTCGAATCTTTTCTCGCGCTTCCGCAGGCACACTCTTTCCTAGCCACCATTCACATTGTTCAAACTGTGGTAATGGCGCAGTACAGATCAGATTCGTCAATGCATGCTTTAAAAATTATTGTTCGTAACTCACACAATTTTCTGTCACGATATCAGCACCGCTACCAGTCCGCCAGCCATTCTTTTCTGCTAGCTCGCGCAATAACGTCATAATCGGCTATGCGAGCAGGCAATGAGGATCAGTTTCACGGAACTTATTCTTGACAACGCCGAGTATCGTCACCTTGTACGCCATATCGAAGAAGACCGGCATATCCGGTATTTCGAACTCGCCACTTTGGGTTGGTGAAGATTTGCTTGTACGCTTCTGCACAGGCATTTGATGCGCAAAGATTGTCTGTGCAATGTCATAGACCATCTTCTCTTCTTCAGACTTTGGCTGTATACTTGGGATGCAGCCCACACCCAAGCACAGCACGCGGCCCGCCGCCTCGATTTCCTCGAGGGCTTGTTTAGCTTCCAAAACATCTCGTATTTCCCGTACGTCCGCGTAGGGAAATTGCTGCACTATACTCCGACTGTCGAAAGTATGCAAATCAGTGAGAATTCGCTTGGGCACCCAGGTGCGGATAAGCCGTGACCTCACGTCTCTTCGTGGTCTCGATTGAAAATGAGTATCGGAGACATCTTCATTTGGTGCAATGCATATATTGCGGCCTGGAGGTACACAATTCAGCATTGTTCATTCCTTCAAACTGCGATACAGTGGCATATCGTACCCTAGTCGCACCGCCGCCACCTATGACCATTCCCGCGGCTTTGCCTTCGCCAAACGTGCTTGGTGTTGTATCAGGAAATGGGGACGCCACGCCCGTCAGGCATGTGCGGAGCGAGTTCAAAATCGCCTTGATGTCGAGATTGGTACCAATCTGATACGTCTTGCCGTCTCTAATGCTCAGCTTGGTGGTATTCACCCCGCCAACCGCTTTGGCTTCCGGAGTCAGCTCATCAAGGTAAGGTATGACAGCGAGCTGTCCGAGCGGAACACAATGCAGGATTTAGACGATACAATGTTCTAGTCTCTGATTTCGCTACCTACCTTTATCGGCATGGTAATGCTGCTTCCTATATGATCTGGCTTGCGCATGTTTGCTCGCCAGACACAGTCTGGATCATCCGTTGTGGGACATTCGTAATGACCATACTCGTAGCCATCGCCAGTCAGACCAAGCGCCTCCCATATGTGCGAAAATACAAGTGGTGAGACAGAATATTGCACAGCAGACTTCACGTGGATTGTCCGCCACGTGCATGAGAATTGGGGACACCGTGACTCCCAGTCAGCATTGCCGTCTTGCATGATCTGACGAGTGGAGAGTGCCAACTCACGCCATATATCCCAGTCTTGGTTCGGGCGACATTGGATGCCATTCTTCAAGCTCTGGTAGCCGACCTTCCCACTCAGAAGCACGGGCAGCTCCGCCAGCTCGCGCTTTCCGAGTCGTGCTACCACTCGAGTGGGGTACTGGACTCAAAGGCGGTACGCTGCGTACAAGCTACGCGTAGCTACGAACCATTCACAGAGTGAGAGAGATACAGCTAAGCCGGTAGTAGAGTTGTCGAGTTGGATCATAGTAATTGACAGGCATGGAGGACTTCGAGGACTGGTCGGCGCTCCGCTCGGCCGCTCGCCACCGGCGCCGGCTTCTTTTCAAAACGCAAGCAGTTTCAGAGCGGTTGTTCTATTGAAAGACACCTGCTGTGCCCTAAATCAGGCTAAACAGTTCATTGCTAATGGGGTGCCTCCTCTGAATAGGCTCGCGACATCGGCGTGATGGCAATTAGCGAAGAACTGCTACGAACGCTGCAAAATAGATGCGTTCACAGGAGGACAATATTTCTTTCAAGGATGATTATGGCTGCAGCCTGTTCGATATAGCAAGCGAATATCATTCGCCTGTATTGCCTGCTGATAGCCTACAAGTGCGTAACGGCTGCACCTTTACATAGCGTGGCCGACGCATACAATCGATAGATTGACCCAGTAAAGAATTCCGATGTCTTAGACCTCGAATGGCAGACCGGCATCAGCTCTCGCAGCTCCGTAGACGCCAGCTATGTCGCCTCTTTTGCCCATGTGCTTCTGCACAGCGGCAAACCTTTTATCGATAGTGTCGATAGCTGGTAGACTGGTGCCGTTCTCCTTTGCCAGATTGAGCATATGTCTGGCATCCTTTCGGGCCAAATCAACTTGGAACAAGGGTTCCTCACGCTTGTAATAGTCGCCCGACTTCATTCGGCCTACATAGGCCGCAAGCGGTCCTGCAGAATCATCGTTAGTCATGAGCGGGTACAAGGTCATGTCCGCTCTCACCGGGGAACAAGTTCTCTACGAATTGGGCGAAGGGTTCTATTCCGACTCCAGATTTCTCGGCCAATGTCATGCCCTCCGCTAGACCCTCAAGCGCAGACATGATGACTGAATTGCCAATAACCTTCAGGTTACTAGCCTTGCCGTAGTTTTGATCCGAGAGGTCGATGTATGCTTTGCCCATAACGCCTTTCGTGAAGGGAATCACGCGTTTGACCTGTGCTCCAGGACCAGCAAGCACAAAGAGCAGCTGGCCTGGGTTCGCAGAGAAGTCAGATTCTTGTGAAAGCTGAACGATGCATGCGAGACTCACCAGCATCAGCCGCTGGAGGCGCGCCGACTATCCAAAGAGATTAGAAGTATCTCCAGATCATGTCAAGGTGTCAAAAGATGCTTACAGACGGGAGATGCGACAAAATGAGCGCCTTTCTCTTCGACCATCTTCGCCAGACTTCGAGTTGTCTCCGCAGCGACCGTACTGCGGAGCACAAGGCACAGATGAGATCCTGGGCTCGGTAGCACCGCTTGTGCACATACTCACCTGCACTCAATGAACAGCTTGCCTTTCACATCGTTCGAGGTCGCCGCCACAAAGGCTTCCTGGATAGCCGCATCGTCGCCTGGGCTTTCAGATGTTAGTAGCCAGCTCAGCTCTAGACGCAGAGTGTTCCGACACACCCAAGCATGAGAAGATACTGTCGGCTTGCTTGACCGCCTCTTCGACAGTGTCTACGACTGTCAGCTTGTCTCCGCCTATTGCTGCGGCCAGCTTGTCCGAGCGAGCTCGCGTCCGGTTGTACACGACAAGCGGCTTGTCGAGAGAGCCTTTCTCGACCAGGTTCTTGACCATTCCGCGACCCATACTGTAATGCATCGCGAGACAGAGGCATATTAGCCAAGTAGAGGTGCAGATATGACTCGCTTGCTGCAGGGCGAAGCGGGAGCAATGACTTCCGAGAATACCGACTTACTTGCCCAGGCCCAGCCAGGCCACGCGTTCGGAGGTCATGATGTCAGTTGAAGCGATGAGTCGAGGGAGTAGCGTGTCTTCTAACGGAACTCGACAACGAGTCGGAAAGCACCGTACCCGTGTGAATCAGCATTGACTGCACGTGCTGGCGCTGGGTGCAGCATTAGTCTTGCCACACGAAGTAATACAGTAATAATGCTCAAGCTCTGACGCAGGATTATCGACGGAAAGTGTATGCTTTGTTGCGTGCGATACATGCATTGCAGTCGGGAACAGGAAGGGCTATGCCGCCATGACGATCAAAGAATCTATGCTACGTGTACGTACAAAAGGCTACCAAGTCTTCGCTAACGGCTCAGATGACTGACGGAAAATGACTGCATAAATTAAGCACTACAGATGTTATCAAAGAACACATGTGCGTTCACACATGCTACAGGGTTACCACGGTGACCACGGCTGCCATTTTGGAGTTCGGTCCAGCGGCGAAGGGAAGGGCAGTGGACGTCGGTCACCGTGTCGATTGACGGACTCCGTCTCGCGCTGGACAGCCATCATGCGATCAAGCTCCTCATCCAAATTTGCACCATACTCGTACGGGTCGTAGTAATTGCCTGGCGTGGTCAAGCCGTGCGTGGGGCGGGTCCCTCCCAATTTAGGAGTGGACGATTGCAAAGACTGGAGAGCCTTTGATGCATTGTTATTGGTGAGGTGTGCAAGCTTGTTGGGACTATTGTTGGCGCGGTAAGAGGGTGCAGCAAAGCGGTCTGGTGTCTTGAAGACCTCAGCAGAGCCGAGATGGGTCGACTTGCTGAGTGTCGGCGATCGCGTTACGCTTGTTCCAGAGGAAGAGAGCTGAGAGCTCGATTTTGGCGAAGGCGAGCTAGACCGCTTGGTGGCAGAGCCGCGGACAGAAGACACAGGCGATTGAGTGTTCAGTGCCATCGCCGAGGCAGGAGACATCATGGAAATGGGAGGCAAGGTTGGCTTGTGACCATCATCCGCCCCATCTTTTCGACTCAAGCTTGCTTTTCCAGGCTTAATATTCGGTGCCGGAAGGAAAATGTGGCTGCCAGCATGCTCGTCGTCTTCAAGGCCTGAACTTCTAGGGGTAGGAGGAGGCAGTCGACGCATGCGCATGTCCGAAGGCATAATGCCTGATGAGGGCGGCGGAGAGCTCATCAAGGCTTCGGCGTGCGCATTGGAGGGTATAATGAAGGTATTACGCAACGGCTGGTACGGTTGCGACATGCGAGCGAAAACGTTGGTAGGCGGCGAAGACATAATTGGAGGTGAGGTGAGATTGGACCTGTGTCTCTCGTGGGCTGCCCACGCTCCTCGTCGCACAGGGCTGCTCGGGGGAACAGTTGGCTTCACAGGCTCCAGAGATCCCGAGCGGTCAGACTCCGAGAAGCTTCGGTCCATCTCGGGAGGCGGGGGAGCTCTAGCAAGACCGCCTCTAGGCTGAGCTCTCGGCTCGCGGAAGTCTTCGCCCTCTGGAGAGGACTCGCGCTTCGCTTCCTCATCGCCAGACAATGCCCGATCATTGCGCTAGACGAGGGAGATAAAACGTGTCAGCCTCCGGAGAGCATTTCAAAGTCACTAATAGCACTCACTGCTTTGGGCTGGCGTACAATGAGCCGTGGACGGTGTGGAGGCGGCGCCGTCTGCTCCGATCTGGAGTAGCGCGAGTCTGGCTGATCCATGTCGAAAGAATCCTCCTCGTCGTCGTATGCACTGTGTGGATCCAGCTCCTCTCGATAGCCGACATGCTGTCTTTGATCTCGAAGTAGAGAGGGTCCATGTATAGGTGGTGGGCCATGATGATACTGCGGTCCAGTGTAGTAGGCTTGCTGTACCCCTTGACCCGGGTAGCCATACTGCATGACAGCACCGCGGGGTGGTCCATATGCAGGATGTGCAGGCGGATAATGCATTGTGCTCGAGTTATTGGACATGAAAGTAGATGAGTTGACGCTTCCGGTCTCGAATGACTCGTCGCCGCTCATGACCGACATGGCGTCCGAAGCACTGGCTACACTGCTGGCTTTGGTGCGTTTCGAACCATCCACGCTTGAAGGCGCGTTCGACATGACGCTGGGTTCAGCAGTCGTAGGTTTCGACGAAGATGGTTTGGGAACTTTGCCCTTCTTGTAGAAATTACCGCCGGTAAATTGCTCTTCCGTGCCTGGCAGGATACTCCATAAGCAGCCTTTACCAGGTTCATCAGGTGCACGCTGAGTCTTCACAAAACATTCATTCAGTGACAGATTGTGACGGATAGAGTTCTGCCAGCCAGCATCCTGCTTCTTGTAAAACGGAAATAAGGTCATGATGTAGGTATAGATGTCGGCAAGAGACATCCGCCTGTTTGGGGTTGAAAAGATGGCCTGGCCGATGAGGGCTGCATACGAGAAAGGAGGCTTGGTCTTCTCATCGTACTGCCCTTGTTTTACGTTGGCCGGTACGAAGTTTTCCAAGCCCACGGGAGTCGAGGATGACGAGGAAGGAGCTGCAGCCAGCGGTACCGAGCTAGACGATCGAGACAGTGCGGGTGCTGGGCGCAGCTTCTCTTCTCGGTCATATCCTTCTAGATGCTGCTTCTTGGCGGCTTTCTCCCTTTTCTTGAGATCCCGCTGATTTGGAATGTAATCCGAACCGGCGGTACCGGACCTGCTGAGGTGCTCACTGCGCAGCTCAGGGTGAGGGTAAGTCTGCATAGGCTGCCTCGGTGCAGCGATACCGTAGTGGCCAGGCTCCTCGTCTGCATATACTGGCTGTGCATATGCTTGCGAATAAGCCGGTTCCGGAACTGGCTGGTGACGAGAGCGATGAGAATCCCCATGATGCTGATGATGACCATAGTGGGGGTCCCGCGAAGAATACGTTCGAGTCCGTTCCTTGCCCGACTTCGCGTGAATTTGGTCTTGCGGTTGGGACTGGCTTTGAGAAAGCGGATAGCTTGTGGTGGATGATGACTGTGATGAAGTTTGCGAATGAGAGGGAGTCGGGCCATCGAAGAGACCAGAGGCAGAGGTAGGATGACCTGTCGCGGTGCGCTCAAAGAATCTAGGATCGGCCTGGGCAAAGTGTGGAAAGCGCGGAGGCGAAAGTGCACGAGGGTCGCTGTAATCCTCGTTCTCGTCCTCTTCAAGAGTCGGAGAATTCTGGAGGCCGCGAACCAGGTGCCTGGGAGATTGCAGGTCATAAGACGCCTTGCGCTTGCGCGCGCTGCCAAACTCTGAAGATGAGCCGTGGGCACTGGCTAGACCCAGCTCTTGATGAGCACTGTAGCCTGAAGCTCCACGTGAAAACCTCGGTGTGCCTCTTTCTCTTCCAAGACGGTCCCCACCGACATGTGGCGACTGGTCAGCATCGCTGAGCATGCGAATTTGATGTAGCAGTGGACTGGGCAGATCATTGCCGGCGGACTGAGGATAGAGAAAATTTCAGCTCCTCGTCCGACTATGAAAGAAGCGTACAACACCTACTCTCAACAGTTTTGACCGATCCATGTGCGTTCTCGGTGTAGAGTGAATCTTGGAATGCTGACGCGACCTCGCTACTTCGGCGGGCAGATCTGCCGCATCGTCCTCTTCTTGGTAGACATCATCATCCTCGTCATTCTCGGCATCTTCGTCTAGATCATCTTCATGCTGTCGTGCAGCACTAATTGTTCTGTCGGTATCGTATGCCGATCGTTCAGGAGAAGCTCTCCGAACAGCCTCTTCAAACTTGGCGATCTGCGCCGCTTTGGGCGAATACGAAGATTCCATGAACCTATCCATCATGCCACTCATGCCAAAAGACGAGACTCTTCGATGATGACCACGACGCGCGGAAGATGAGATCGCAGACAAAGCTGAAGAGGGTCCTGCAGACGAAGGTGCGTTCGTCGACGATGACAAAGCTCCACGTGCCAGCCTGCTCGGTGTACGTGTATGCCGTTTCGCACTCCGCGAGAGCGGCTGTTCATCGATTTCCTGCTTTGCATACTCGAGGCCGGCCCTCCCCGAACGAGATGAACCTTGACGAGCAGAAGCTTGAGCCGGCGAGCCAGTAGAACGCGGGTATGAGAAGGCAGGTGCAAGGCCGCTTGGACTGGCACCTTGCTCTTGCTGCGCATTGTCAAAATCGAGGGCGACATCTTCGTTCATCCGCTCATCATCAGTGTGAACCGACCGAGTGCTTCTAGCAGGAGCGCTGAAAGGCTCGCTAGACTCGTAGTAGCCTTCCTCTGCTTCCGCCGCGGCTACTGCATCACGATAGCGCCGTCTCGAGTTGATACCATGACCTCTGCGGCTAAGTGAGCGAGTCCTGGAATGCTGGGGCTGGTGCGGCTGATCGTGTGCATCTGATACAGCAGACGAGGTCGATTGAGACATCAAATGCGGGTACGCCAATCCGAGCGAGTCCTCGGCTGACAACGAAGCACCGCGCAAGAGGGCATTTTCATGTCTTGCGTCTGTATCAAGATCGAGCATCTCTTCTTCGCCGAGGTTCAGCAACTCTCGCTGTCGTCTGATCTGCGCCGAGCTTTTGAGAGCGATGTCTTCGAGTCGAGTACGGACAGGTGTTGTCGATTTATCCGTCTCGCTTCGACTCCTGTGGCTCACGCCGCCGTCATCCGAGGTAAGACCTCCGGGCGAGCGAGATCCGCCAGCAGCAGTAGGGGACGTGCTCAAGTACACACTATTGTTACCAGCCAGCGTGCCTTGAGGCGAAGACGACGAAGCAAGTCCGGAAGCACTATCTGGCTGCCGATGTTGTGCAAAAGTGCCAGACGCGCCATTCATAAACGGTTGTTGATGCGCAAACCGATTTGGCGAACGTGTGCGCCGTCGCTCGACGACCTTGACGGGAGAAGACGCAAGCATCCCCAAGGCAGCTGCAGCAGCTGTGGCTGCACTGAAAGATGTGTCGTCCTCTTCTAGTGCAGGTGCTTGCAGGCCTTGCGAAGTAGGCTCGTCAAGAAGCATGTCCTGATGTGGCTGCTGCGACGATGCTGGGGGCGTTTGTTGCCGCCCAGTGTCATTGCCCGTCATGTCCTGATCAGACTGACCGTCCTGATCGTCTTGCGTCTCTCGAGTAGTATGTGCGGCCTTCTTCCGACTCTGCCCTTGCTTCTTTTCCTGTCCCCTCGTTACTCTTCGCGTACTGGACGAGTCTGCTTGCGCCATTGAAGCGTCACCATCATCAGAAGTAAGAGGTGAATCCTGCATCGCTTTCTGCGAAAAGACATCGTCTGTAGCATTCGAAGAGACTGAAGTGCGCAAGGTGGATGCAGAGAGTGAAGGAGCGGCAGAAGTGGGAGCAGAGGAAATGGATGCTTGCGGCTGAGAAAAGCTGCTGCTTGCGTCCGAAGCTAGAAGCGAAGAAGAGGCAGCAGAGCTTGCCAGTGAAGAAGCGACATCGCTTTTGCCGGTCAAAGTAACGCGTTTCCCGGTCACAGGTCCAGCAGCAGCAGCATCCGCCGAGCCAGAGATGGCTAGGCGAGGAAGTCTGTCATGCGAGCGTGGCGAGCCCTTGTCTTCATTTGGCATTGCACCCGCGTCTGAGGTAGCATCTTGACCAAGCTGAGGCTGTGGTGTCACGCTCCGTCTTGAAGAAGGGTCTGGTGCACTTTGCTGATGTGCAGACTGCGACGACGACGACTGCGATAGTGATTGTGGGCCACGAAGCATGCTAACGACACTAGAGCGTGCCTTTTCGAATTCATCTCGCGAAATGCCAGCGGCGAGAGCGCGTTCGAGGGCCGACTGCTGGGCCTTAGTGAGGCTAGCAGCCGAAGTCGGGCTCAGGAGGCCAGAGAGTGCCGGACTGACGCCAGATCCAGCAGAGGTTGCCGACTTGTTGCTCGATGTAGACGCAGAGAGTGCATTTGCGGCAGATGTATTGATTGCGCTGGGCGTGGCAGACTTGCGCCTGTGGCTGCGCGTATTGTTGCTAGCGGAACCTGTAGAGCCAGACGAGCCTGCGCTGGCGGAGAGAAGCTGATGTTGGTCATTTGAAGCTTGGTTGCTTCCAGTGCTCGAGATTCGAGAATGTGCAGCCGAAGCAGAGCGTCGAAAGGGCTGTGATTGTTGGTGGTCCATCGCGGTGGCTGTTGAGGTAGAAGCCATGTTCCGTTCTGACGCACGAGGCAAAGCGGAGAACTGCAATTGTGCGCTCTTGACTTGTGACGACACACTCGGGTCTCCACCAAAGAAGAGAGACGAGTTGCTTGCTTGTGATCCCAATGAGCTTGCCGAAGAGCTGCCAGAGAGTGTAGACTGGCTCAACGGCGGCGGTGAGGATTGCGACGACGGTGACGAGAGGAGGCTGTTGTCAAAGTCTCCACTTGCACGACCGAGATCAACGCTCGTGCTATCCTGTTCTTGCTGGACGCGCGTTTGCGTTTTCGAATCAAGCGTATGCGGTGCACCTGAAGTCACGGGATCCTCGATGATATCCAAATCAGGCTGAAGCGTCTGACGAGCTTGCCTGCGACGGTGTGTGGTGGATGGAGAGCGTTTGATATGATCTCGAGGCTGGATAATGCTGCTAATCTTGCTGTCTTCCTCAAACGCTATTGTACCTGAAACTGAATCCAAAAGACGGTCGAGGGGCATGAAAGACAATATTCGAAAAATAAACCAGAGCAAGAGCACGACCTAAGGCTTTTGAGGAGGGCTGTCGAACCAGCGCTCTTTGAGGCTGAACGATGGACAAAGGACAGTGAATGTATTGCAAGCGTAGTATTGTAGAGCGTCACGGGCGACGATTGTTCCGTCAGGTCGTCGGTCGTTTGGGACGGACAGAGTTGGTGGCCGCCGAGTTTACGCGTTGATTGGGGGCGCCGGGGCGGGAAAGGGGCGAGCGAGCACGCACGAGGGGGTGGGCAGAGAGAGGGAGAGAGCAGGCAAGAGAACACAAGTGTGTCAGCGTGAGCAGGTGCTGTTGTGCATCGTACAGTGTAGTGCTGCTTGCTCACGTTCGAGTGCTGTTCCGTGCGAGACGCGTCCGAAAGTGTGCTGCTCTGCCCAGGGTCGGGCTGTTCGAGAGCGAGTGCGCAGAGTGAAGAGCTGGCGACGACCAGAACAGAGCACGAGAGACCAAGCTCTGCAGGAGGAGATACAGTTGTGCGCGTTAGTAGCTTGTACATCACATCACAGACCCTCATTCACGCTCCTGCACCCACCTCTATCGGGGTCGCCTCGAACTCTCGCTTCCCGCAAGAGAGGTCACCCTGCCCGCGAGCAGCAGCGATGGGACTGCTCGAAAGGGCGCGCCTCAGCGACGAGCAGGAGTGGTGCGTACGCGTACGCGCAGGTCAAGAGAACGGCGCCGCGTTGGGCGTCGGCGTCCCGGCCTTGGTAGATGGGATGGGTGCGAGGGGAGGAAGAGAAAGACGGCCGAAGTCGTTGTCGACTTTGAAGGGAGTTCGTGCAAAGAGAGCGAGCGAGGAGCAAAGAAGCGACGACTAGCGGCGAGAGCGAGCAGCGAGATCAAAGCAAACACACACACAAGGTACACAACACTGCACACTAGCTTGTAATTCGCCTGCGCCCTCCCTCCTGCTCTTCCTCGACATCCCACTCTACACGCCAATCGATCAGCTGCCATCGACGTCAATTGCGAGAGTGCTGGAATGCGGCAGGCACGGGGAGGAGGAGAAGCATGGGCATGCCTCTGACAGCACGAGCTGTCACTATCGCTAATGTTCATCCCTGCCATCCCGTCTGCAGTCGCCCAGCAGCTCTCCCTCCCTCTCTGTGCTAACCTACACGTGTGTTGTTCACTCTTACTTTTCCGCCCTCGCACCTTTCTATTGACAAATAAACAGCGAAGAGCAGGATACGAGCGAGCACGGGCGCACGACAAAGTGCGCCTGTGCAGCAATGACTAGACCATACACCACCATACAACGATGACTCGACGCTGATGCTGTCTTCGACCTTCCATAGCCTAGCTTATGCTTCCTGACTCTCGCATCGCATGATTGTGAAGACGGTTGCAGTGGCCGCCATCGCGCCTGGCCGCATCACCTCCGCCTGCGGTCTGGGGCGGCCAAACTCGAACAAAGAAAACAGACGCATTCAGTACGCAGAAAGCAGCTGCACAGGCATGGCACTGCAGCACATCACAATACTTGCAGGACACCACATATTCGCAAGCAACGCTGGCTCATCAACCAGAAAAAAGAAACAGAAAAAAGCAAAAAAAGCACCGATCAACAACGCAAAGCAACTCTACCTGTTTGTGATTACGAGACGCGTCGGTGGCGTTGGTTAGAGAAATTTTAAGGCTTGCTGTAGGGCTGGCCGCGATCTGCCTGCTTCTAGCTGTATAGCTGTGTGCTGTAGCACCCAGACACATCAGCAAGGGGCTAACATGCAGACGAGTGTGTCCATTACGCTTCACCTTCTCTCGGAGCCTTGCTGTTGTTGCTTGAGGTGGGCAGCTCCTCACAAAGAACAGCAACTCAAATTATCGGGCACGACGCGTCGCAGCTATTTTACGGCCTCCCTTCACCCGGAGGCTGCTTGAATCAAAAGTCAGGTGCCTGCCGGATCAGGCAAGGACGTCAGGGCCAAGGGCAAGGCAAGCAAGTCCACTCAAGGGCGGCATGGTGGGCGCGGTGTCATCAGCCATGGACAAGAGAAAACAAGCGCGTCTGGGGCTCCTCGCTGGTGAGCTTTGCGACTGCCCGAGAGACTCCCTTGTCGTCAACTTGAAATGAGAATGATACACTATTCAATAGGTCGTGCTGCTTGACCTAGTTACTGCCTGTGCTGAGTGTGAGCATCCACCGCTCTGTTCACGCGCGTCATTTAAGTCATCATGCACGCGTGAGACAAGATGCATGGGCAGGTTCTGGCTTCATAATGCGGCTTTCACCTGTTGCAACCAAGTTGTGCCATCTGGGTAACAACGTCGCCTCTTCCTGCGCTGGATGAATGCTGGTCGCTAGCACAGGAGCAAGGTCTGCATTCCTTCCCTGCGCGCATTTTTAGCTCGACTATGGTCTAAACGATTCCAGCCACCTGTGTATGCGTCAAAGGAGGGAGACAAGCGGTCAAGAATCAGCCTCGATACTTTACTCGATTGAGGATACAAGAGTAACGCACGTATTCGCACTCTCAAATTGCTGAAAGAGGTCCTCATGGAGGTTGTTTTCCGCATGCAGCGTGCGCGTCGCGACCATGACGACGTCCCAGAAGCGCACGCCTCGAGCAAGTTCATTGCGAACATCTCTGACGTTTCCAAATGCGCCATCGAGCATTCCCGAGACTGCAGCTTTGACCTGCTCAAGGGAGGCCCTCTTGTCCTCTGACATTGGTCCTTCATGCGTCGCAAATCCGCCGAGATCCTTGCTTGTCCCTAGGCCCATCCGAGAGCCGATATGCGAGCATGCGTCGCACCACCCTTTCCAGAGCACACCCATGCCAGTATTGGTGTCCGTCCGGAAAGGTAGGCTCAGCGCCACCTCGAGATAATCTTCGCGAGAGCGCTTGGCGTCCCCTCGGAGTAGCATATTCACGGTCGTAGCCTCGAGCATAGCGCGCAGCGAACGAGACAGTGTCCGCAAAAACGAGCTGAATACCAGCAGTGAGCGCGAAACGGGTCCAGACCATGGCTCGGGTTTGAAGTTCAGCGAGACAATCGACAGAACTCGCATGACCAGCATCGCGTTGGTCTTGTCGCTGTCGTCGCCGAGATTTGGACCTCCACTCCACGTCCGATTACCAAACTTGCCAGAGTGCAAGAGGCCAGCTCGGATGAGCTCGATAGCCAGATAAAGCGGCTCTTGGAACTTGTCATTGACCCGCGACGAGACTAGAGCCTTGTTCAAAGCCTTGCCATTCGGAGTCGGCGTGTGCGAAGATGATATGAATCTGAAGCATCACAGTTAATTTGACGTCACTACTCATAGTGCCCCGCAGCCCGCTCTCACCCTCTCAGCTCTAAAAAGCGCCATAGCGCGTTGGCAACGATCTCGTCCTTCTTTTCAAGCAAGCGGTCCGGGCTCTTCGGAACTCTGGTCCGCGCAGCATAATTTGTACCGTCGCAAACAGCTCCAAGACACAGTCGAATGTCGATAGTAGATGACTGCGAGCGAGGCAATCGAAACGAACCAAAGCGACCGTACTGTCAGTACATTGTGAGAGTACTCTCAAGCCGGCATCAGGACTTACCTTCTGTCGCCGCAACTCTTCCTCGATAACAGGTGATGGCACATTCCAGTATGCCATTCGTTCCAAGGCTTTGAGAGCGGCTTGGCCGTTGTGTGGAATCGGATTAGGCGAATTAGCATCGAAAAAGTAGCTCGCGTAGATTGGCCGATTTCTCCAGAAGGGGTGCAGAGAGGTAGCCAGCAGGGCCAGCGCAGTGCACCTTGGAGACGCTGGATGCTCGGTGATAATATCCTTCAAGAAGCGTCTATACTCGTCGCTTTCACCCCCGCACAGCGGCGCATGCTCGACCCAGTAACCGGACGTGAGAGCACCTAGCAGTTGTGGAGAGATGAGTCCGCGGAAGAGCTGGAAGTAGACCTCGTCTGGCAAACGATATGAAAAGACCTCTTGAATGTCGGCTGGCACTTCTGCTCCAGTAAGGGCTGGCATGTTGGCTGGTGGAGGCAGTGCGAGCAAGAGTGGCATGACTCTGCCATCGTCTGCATGCAAGACCAGTGAATACTTGATCATGCTTTTTGAGCGAGCAAATGTGTCCATATATCCAGCCTGCGAGACCTGAGGGAGCTCCGCCGCAGCGGAGGAGATAGCAGCTGGGCCAGTCTGGTACTGCTTGATGAGGTCAAGCACCGCTTTGAAGGACCATTCAGGTAGAGGAATAGAGGGAGAATCTTGAAAACCAGCGAGAATGCCGAGGTCGAGGAATTGATCATATGTAACGCCTAGTTCCTGAACAATCTCACGCTTGGAGACGAATTGGAAAGTGGCTGACTTGAGGTCGACATTGGTGATGAGCCGATCTACGCCATCGAAGAGCAAGCACTCTTGTGAAGACCAGGTGGAATGGATGTACGCTTTCGGGGAGCGCTCGAGGTACACGAGCTGTGCCCATGCGAGATATGGCGCCACCACGAACTCGGTCTTGCGGTGCAGGAAGCAGCGGTGTACCACGCGCAGCACGTCCTCTACCGAGAGTTGGACCTGCCCAAACGCTTGGATAGCCTGTTCTGTGTTTGATTTCTCATACTGCGTCCAGCCGAGCTGTCTCTTCTGGGCCTTGGCTTCTTCGCTCGCGTTGTTAAGTATAGGGCGGCCACTGCTGTCCTTCTTCGCGGGCGAGAGGCCGCTGAAGACAATAATGGGCTTGATGCGATGCGACTCGAGGACGCGCATGTCGCTGATAATGTGCTCCTCGAGCGCCAGCGGCACGCCTCCCAGTGCAGCCACAAAGGGCTCACGGGTCTCTGGGCTCGACAGCAGTCTGCGAATGTAGACATTCGCATCGATGCCCAGGCGCGTATTGGCAAGTGCAGACAGCGGAGCCTCGTGCACAAGCTTCTTGTCCTGCAGGACGACTGTATGATTGGAGACATGGCGGTTGCGACGACTTTAGTATACTGCTTGCGGCCTTTGGTGGTACTGCGCGAAGGGTCCGCCTTCGCTGACACTACTGCGACTCACAGTCCAGCTGCCGGATGGGCATCTTGACTAGCGCGCCTCTGGCCGTCCACCTCTCGCACGAGGTCCGTACGGAAAGACAGCGCTGCGACTCAGCTCTGTCAGACGACGTCGCTTGGTGGAGCAGAGGCTAGCATCGTCACTGCCGCACCCAGGCAGTTTCAGGCGCCACTTCTCGTTCGGCTTATCAGATGGGCAGAGTGCGACATTCAGACCACCTTTACGTCAATTTCTGATGCATTCGAGAGCGCGTTGGCATCCTCAGTCACCCTCTTTAATCTCCAGATTCAGCATGACCTCGGGTCGATAGACCAAGCTTGCACGTGCCGCCTAGCGAGGGCAGGAGCTCGCGAGCGTGCCAAATTATATTGGTCTGTGCTTCTACTTCTTTCGCGACTGCTTCTAAGATAGCTATTATTGACAACAGTCGACCGTCTCCGCGGGTGAAACCTCTGTGTAATGCATGTTCCGAGAACGAAGGCGTTTGAGAGCAGTATCTCTGGCAGAAGGCCTGCTGGATCGATTGCAACAATCGCCGAAGTCGCACATGTATGTACGTGTGACTTTCTTTGCAGTGCTGCTTGCCAATACTTTGGGGGTATGCAGACGATGTATGGCGGGGTCGCAGCCGTGGCTTTTGCCTTATTGCCTCAAGCATGGTGAATCTAGACTGCGAGAACGACGGATTTTGCGAGGAAAGACGCTGAAGGTCTTGTTTTTTTTTGTGAAGTAATCACATGCCTGCCTGTATCAATGGCGGCGGCGATGTTGATTTCTCATCGTAGGAAAAGAGCACCTTGAAGCCTTCGTATGTGACCCAGCTGAGCGCGTTCGAGGGCATGAAAGTTAAGACACGCGGCGTCAAGCCTCGCAAGAAGCCTCTGACACCATGCCGTTGCCAGATGATCTTGAAAGCGTCTGACATCCCTCTAGCTTGCCGAATTTCTGCATCGGTACTTGAGCCTCGCGTTTGCAAGAGCGTCTTTGCGACGTCTAGAGGTGTCGTGACAGCTCCACCAACGCCTCCTGCAATTCCTCCAGCCAGAACATGTGTCATTGGCGAGTAGGTATCCTTGGGGTTCAATAGCTCTTTGCAGACTTCGTATGTTGAGAATTGAACAGCGGTGAAAGGTACGGTCATAACCAGCGTCGTAGGATAAGAGAGGTAAAAGGCGCGGAACCCTTCGTTCCGATATACTGTCCGCGCGCACTCGTTGACCGTCCGATAGGTAGACCCGTGCACTTGCATTCTTTGCTTGATCACTGGGGTTGGTGGCAAGAAAGCATGTAAGAGATGTGTCCTGTCCAGCAATTGGAGCTAGCAAGTAGCCAGCGTCCCTGCTCACCATCGAATGGGTTCATCAATGCATCTGACGCTATTGTTGCTGATGCTCCCGCTATCGCTGTGAGGCAAATGGGCATCAGCACGTTGCTCGATCACATCGAAAAGGCCATTATGAACACTGCTTCATACGCCAGTAAAGGCTAGCAAGTCTGGCTCACCTGTTGCTCCCACTTGGTGACCTGCCTTGTTACCTCCTGCCATATCCTTGACAAGCTCGTATGTCCCAAAGTAGACTGCGTGCGCAGGTCCTGCTCCCAAAATGACGCTCCAGACGCCCCTCCATAACCGTGATGCGCCCTCGGTGCTGACGACGCGCGAGAAGGCTTGCGTCATGCCTGTGTAGACAGCTGCTGGCTGTGTTGTGAACACTTGCATACGTGTCTGCATCGTCCGTCCAGCAGCAATTTGTACCGCGGAAGATCGACCGTGATGAAGAAAAAAGTATGGTACTGGTCAGCATGTCGTACGACAGCAGTATCATCGTGGACAGAGCATCGTGGTGATCTACCTTTATACTGTCGACTGGAAAGATGACTGCATGCTCCGTGATTCCCGCTAGGGAGCCAGCGAGCATACTGACGCCCACTGACAGACCGCATGGTGACGACCGAAGCACGAGGGAAGACCAGGCCGACGGGAATGACATGTAGACGACGAGAGGAGTACCATGATATAGTTGAGGTGAGATTGGCAGAACCGAAGCACAAACACAATGTCAGCTGACTGTAGACGAAGATTTCGGCTCTTGCATCTCTTCGAAACATGACTTCGATTCGAGGTAGCGCAGGAGGCCAAGCGTTTGAGGTCGAGGGCGACAAAACTGACATGGTGCCGCAGAGCCGAGTGACTCATAGTCAATCTCTTCGTCTGCCATGTGCTTCGAGCTGCTCTCGTGGCTTGAACTTCTTCAGGTGGGTTCCGTGTAAAGCGATCCAGATCGCAGGCAAGTGCTGCTGATAAGATTCATCAGCCACAGCTGTGCCAATAGCAGCGATTATGCAAAGAGGGACTACTCACCCTATGGGATGTTCCAGGGTATCTTCAAGCGGCCGTCTGACTCCTCCAATCGCTGGTGTGTCAACTCGACCCCTCCCCTGGTGGCACTGCGGTACTTCAAGCTGATCAGCTTTCTTGGGCTGGTTTTCCTCCGCCCCGACCATGCGCGGACTACTGGCCGGAAGATCCGAGCAATAGTTACAGGCAGCGACACCAGCGACAATGAGACATCTCAGAGGCACTCAATGTCAACAATCACGTCGTTGCCTACAGAGGGCGCAACGTGCCTTCGCCTGTGCTCAAGCTGGAACGTGACCTGCTCACTGGCTCCGGCTGCGTCACAACATGTTTGCAACTCTCGCAATACGAGGCAAGGCGGAGCTTCAGGAAGTCAAGAAGCCATCGCAAGGGCTAACAAACAAGAACAGAGTGTAAAGCACAAATAAAGCTGCATTGCGAGTACTGCAGGAGGAACGGACATCTATCAGTCTACGATTGCCCAGCAGTCTTCATTCGCTTCTGCTCTGCAGCCAGAGCGTCATGCTCGTCAATATCTGTCATCTCCCAGGCTGGCATTGGTAAAAGCAGAGTTAGAGTTGGTTAGCCTTGCTCACGGAAGCGGTCTGAAAGAAGACTTGATAGCTCACGATAGTCCACCCAGACATCGCCGAGGTCTTCGCCTGAGAAATACATGACATCGTCCGGCAACTCTCCAATCTTTGGCTTGAGCTTGTTGTGCACTGCATTCGGGGCAGCAAGTCAGTCTGGAATGAATTCTTGGAGGCTACTTCATCCGGGATGGGACAGTGCGCTCACCGACAAAGATGGCAAATTCAGTCTTGCCGAGGCTCTTTTGTTGTTCTGCGGGGAGCTTGGAAAGCTATAGGTACAAGCAAGGAATCCTTTTAGCAACACTGTTGGCTCATGAATGCGCATGGCCTTACCTGCTTTTCCAGGTCGTCTCGCAGCTCCTTCACAGTATACGCAAGGGTTGTCCGGGTGTCATCGACTTCGTCCTGTAAATCGCGCGATAATGCCACACCGCGGTCAGCCATGGTATGATGGCTTCGAGTACAGCATCACTTACGACGATGAGGACTCGTCGGCCGAGCAGGGACTGGTTGCCGAGAGTCGAAAAGTCAAGCCATTGCGTCCGGACAATCTCCTTTCCGAGCTTCTCTTCCGTCGACTCTTCAGTGCCCATCTGCTCGTACAGCGAGAGACCAATAGCTTGAATTGGGATGTTCTTTTGGCCAGGGTTCTTGCAAAAGGTTCGCATTACGCGAGCAGGGTAGAAGCCTCCTCCTCCGATAGCCTAGACGATTGTAACAAAGAGGGTCAGCTTGCATGTTCTGCGCTACTGTCGATCTCTGATGTATTCTCCGCTCATAGTACGTACAAGGAAGAGATCAGGCCTGTTTCGCGAAAGTGACATGAAGCACGTGCATCGAAGAGATCAGAGCAGCATGTTGGCAATTGCGTGATAGAATATGGTTGAACGACCCGATAGCGACACAGCAATACCGTTGAGAGCGATTGGACATTGGTAGGTGAACAGAAAGCGGGTAGTGAAGAGGCATTGAAGTCAGCCAAATGAATTGCATCAAGCGTGCCAGACTGATAGCACCCTCGGTCATAGAAGACTGACTTGAATTCTTCCCTGATCTTGGAAGCTGACTGCCTTATTGTTTTCTATGTAGCCCAAGCAACGAGTTGCGTGATAGATTGGTCGATAGTCGTTTATATACGTGGATACAGTTGAAAGTCCGAAAAATCAGCTTCTCTGAGTGGAATGCGCGACGTAGGCAACCTCAGAACAGCTCAGGCGACTCACATGGATGTCATTGTAGGTAGGGCGGTAATGTCCGTCGTTGGCGCTCATTCTGAATGTCTCTGATAGCTGCGTGATGCGACAAGAGCCAGAGCGTCGAGCGTGCTCGAAGGCAATCGGGCTAGAAATGTGCTGTGGCGGAAGCGCCGACTCCCTCTGCTCTGCACCACTGTACATTGGCAAGGCCTGATCAGCTACGGCTTGAGCTCACATTCGAACACGAGTATCAGTACCAATGCGAAAAGACCCTACTGGCTTGAGAGATCTGGCACATTGCAGAATGCACATTGACGAACTTGGCTCGACCTCGCATGCGCAGATGCCCGCCAGCCTAGGGCCTTGCCGCGCGGCAGTCCTCTGACTGCTGCAAGCACATCGCAGGCAGCTGGCACTGTCTCTCTTGAGCATTTATCACATCACATGGTACAATGGTCACCCGCGAGATCACACGAGAGGTTTTCCACTAGAACAGCGTTGGACAACGCCACGAGGATGGCGAATTGATTCACGGAACACTGGCAAAGACTGTGAAATGACTCTGACAATGGAGCACATCGTCGCTTCACGCTGACTGCAAGGCTTCCATCGCTACAGTGCAGCGTTAGCAGAGAGGCAACTTCTTCTCTGCTCATGCACCTCAATAATAGCTGCTGTGCATCGTCTTGTCAAGATGAACAGAGAGACTCGCGTCTTCAGAAAGCATCAAAGCCGCGTGGATACGTATATACCACCTTACAGCATCGTGCATGCAGGGCAGAAGTCGGGTTCCAAAAGCTGGCGCTTCCACACAGCACAGACAAACTTGAGTAGGGCACACACCAGCGTAAGAGCACACTACACGCGCACACACACACTCTCTCTTTCTCGTCGTTTTCAGTGCTGAAATTCAGTTGTCTGCTTCCCAGGCTCGTCAGATTTATAGGGTTCCACTGACTCGCAGGCTTGGAACGCAAAAGCCGCGAGGATCAGCCAATAGAGAAGACGAGCTATTTACATGTGCAGACAGCTTAGCTCCAATTGCAGCTCAGACGCTCTCAGACTCACTGGACAGTGGCGAAAGCATCAAAGCTCATCATAACACTTTCGGAACGGAAGGTCCCAATGGCAACAATGTTGCGATCCAGCATGAGTCAACTTCTGGCTGCGCCGAGTCAAACATTTCCTTCTTCAGGCGTCCTGGCGAAGTTCATTCTGGATACAAGAAGGACGACCTGCGTGACAGACTTGGAGTCGGTTCAGGCTCACTTGCTTCGCGGATTGCTTTGCCAAAGGTTGGCGACGCCGTTGCGAACAGCTTCAAAGACATCATAACCTCGTCTGTCGAAACACCTGCCGGGGCTCTGTTGGCCCCCAGAATGCCCGACAGACTGCTTGTGCGCGCGGAGGAGTCTGAGCCTGATCCATCGATGAGGGGCGACTATAAGATGGAAGCGGGCATCTCCGTCACCAATCTAGAGCCCGGGACCACGTGCGCAGATGTAGAGGTAAGTGAGCTTGGGGTTGTTCCTGGTTGTTAAGCGTCGGACAATGCTGATAAGTTGTCTTTCGTCAAATTCAGGTCGTATTCCAGCAGTTGGGGGAGGTTCTATACGTACGCGACTGTTCACTTGCTTTGCAAGACCAGAGCCTGTCATGCGCCATGGAGGTCTTCTTTTCGGAGTCTGTGGATGCTGAAAACGCCGTCAGGAAGATGAAGTAAGTTCTTGCGCAAGCTTTCTGCCCAAAGCTATCGCTAAACGCATCACTGTTTGCGGTTCTCGCAGCGGAGCGTTTGCAGATAATCGATACATTCGGGTGTCGCTGCTGGACAAGGACTAGCGATACTCAAGATGACCGCTACGTGCGTCGAGGCCAACAAAAGCAGCATTAGTGTCTCTGTTCCATAGCCCCACTTCAACTTCACCTGGCTTTCACTACTAATAGAAGTCCCTTTAGCGACAAAGCGCGCGAAGCAGGACATGCAGCAATCTCCAGTTGTAAGATGTAGGAAGTCAGAGCAGTCGGAAAAGGTACCTGCTTTTGAGTCTTTCACTGCGGCCTTGCTAGCAAGATGCCACTTTCAGCGCTATTTTTACCTGAATCGCCATCGGTAGGAGCGCTCGCACGCCGCCTGCAGGCTTTCGCTTCTTCCACGACGACAAGCAAGCACAGTACACGAAAAGCAGTCGACGCTATGCAGATGGTTATCAAGGTCTTCCTGCTGCAGAGCTTGCTGTCCCTTAGCAGCGCAGCGTCACCGTGCCATCCCGCCGGCCAAGATCTCAATGCCAAGCGCGTGGCTTGGAGATGGAAGTCGACGTATGATAGCCTGACACATCCGCCATGGGTGGAGCAGATTTCTTACTACTGACACGAGCAGGTCTCGTCAGGCACTACTCATCATATCGCACCACCTCCCAGCGCGCTAGCCTCCGTGCTCCCATCAGCACTGTCGCTACAGACATCTCACAAGAGCTTCAACTGCCTCGGGATCGGTCGTGAAGACGCCAGTGCCGTCGCAAGCCTAGGGTAAACGAGCATCACGAGCCAGGTCTCTATCAATCTCGAATAGATCCCATACGGTGGACGTCAAGTTGCGGTTGGCTGCCTTTGTCTGTACTGCTCGTGGTCCTGGGTGCTAGTAGTAGAGGCTGCGACCGTTCATGGAAACATCACCGAGCGAGTGCTGGCGCAACACCGGCAAGGCGTTGGACTAGTCGCAGTTCCACAGCGTCTCCACCACTTCAACATTTATCTGGCTCTATTGCTGCGTGCGCAATAACGCGACCGCCGTCGCGCGCACGACTTCGGCAGCCAAGGTCGATCAGCCCAGGTTCACCAAGAGCCCCGGCAAGCCACACAAGTACCGCAGCAGGAGGAGGCTAGCATCTCTGCACCAGCCTGCTCCTTTGCTCTGCTTTCCTGTCTCCACACGACCGTTCTAGCCGAGTCCCATCGGTCAGTCGAAGACACTCTGGCCGCTGTTTCGTTGACCCAGTGTGCTGGCTAGCCCAGCTCCTGGCGCCACGCCCAGCGCAAGAGTCGAGAAAGCAAAACATGCCCAGCACTAGGGCGTTACAAAAAATGATTTCCGGCCTATCGCTCGAGCTACTCTTGTTCATCACAGCCATAGCTTCTGCGCCAGCAGTGCACGCAGCACCTACATGGACAGAGAATGCAGGAGCCATCTCCGCGCCACCCCTATCAAGGGGCGCTATCCAGCTTTCGCGCAACCAAGGTCTTCAAAGTCTGAGGCGGCGAGATCCTGAAGCTCTGCTAGACTGGGTCGACGCTCAAGCCAACCGCATGAAGAGCAAACACAGGCGTAGTAGCTCTGAAGATCCCTTCCGAGCAGGGACGTTGACTCGCCGTCAGCAAGGCTATGTGGAGCTCCACAACCTATACTCGGACACAGAGGTGTGTTCACTCCTGTGCGCATCTCGCCTGACCGCAACGGAACTGAAACCATTGCATATTTGCAGTACTTTGGCACAATCTCCATTGGCACTCCGCCGCGTGAGTCTGTCCCAGTCCAAGTCAGTCTCACTCTGGCCTGATGAACCACAATTCTTAACACAGAGAACTTCAATGTCATTCTTGACACGGGATCAGCAGATCTCTGGGTCGCTGGCGCAAATTGCTCGGGTAGCTCAGGCTGCGGCGCGGCTACCCGCCTGTACCGCTCGGGCAACTCCAGTTCTGCAGTGGAAGCAAGCTCGTCACTGCGATCCGTGGCGCCGAACACAGAAGAAGGGAGGGAATTCTCGATATCCTATGGGTCAGGCGAGGCTTCCGGCGTGCTTGTCTCTGATGTCGTATCGCTCGCCGGTTACACAGTCTCCAACCAGACTTTCGCGGCGTGCGACCGCGTGACAGAAGGCCTATTGAGCGGCTCGCTCAGTGGCATCCTGGGTTTGGGTTTCCAGTCCATTGCGACAAGCAATGCGATGCCTTGGTGGCAGACTCTTGCAGAGCAAGGAAGACTGGGCAGCGACGCCGAGATGGGGTTTGCCTTCACGAGATTCCTGCACAACCCCCTTTCAGCGGATCATGTCATGCCAGGAGGGATAGCATCGTTTGGCAGCGCTAATCAGACATTGTATACTGGAGGTGAGAGACCGGTCGTCCTCGAGTCTCCTTTTGTCCAAAACAAAGTTCTGAAGTCTGTTTCGACAGACATCTCCTGGAACGCACTCAACAATGCTGGCTACTGGCTCATCACTATGCAAGACGTACTTTTAGGAAATCAAAGTCTAAATATCAGCTCGGACACTGTCGCCATAGACACTGGAACTTCGCTAATAGGGGCACCTTTGCAGGCTGTCCAGGCCATTTTTGCAAGCATCCCGGGGTCCCGGCCAGCAGATGATCCCGCTCGGCGCGGTTATTACTATGTAAGCAAACTTGGTGACTTTTTACGTTGCAGACTTTTATTGATATGCTTTCTTTCGGTCTCAGTTTCCCTGCGACAGCGACATCAATGTTTCTCTCGTCTTTGGCAACCGCACTTGGGCAATCGATCCCCTCGACTTCAACTTGGGCCGCGTGGATGTAGATGGAATGTGTCTAGGCGCAGTCTTCTCGCTAGAAGGGGACACGCCCAGCGCGGAGCAGCCCAAGAGCCTGGATGGCGTCATCAGTCCTTCATGGATAGTCGGCGATACATTCCTCAAGAACGTCTACACGGTCTTCCGCTACAACGAACCACGCGCAGTGGGCTTTGCCGAGCTGTCAGAAGCGGCCAAAGGCTTGGGGCAACAAAGTGCAGGGGTCAGCCAGATTGTCGATGTGCCGAGCTCCGATTCATTGCGAGGTCTCGTACCCCTTGGGCGGCTTTCCTGGATGATTCCACTCATTGCACTTGGGCTGCTGGGATAGCATCGAGCTCAGCTGATAGGCATTCCGGCCTCGGAGCACCGATAGTAAACTTGTAGCGACCGTTTCATCATGTATCTACTTAGCAACACGCAATTATGACAGCATGCATGCCATCACGTGAAAACGCGCTGCCGGCACGATCAGGAGTCATTTGTTAATCCAACGGAGCATCTCGACCTGGCTTCGCGCGCAAGCATGGACGACACGCTTGATAATGAAGCCCCTGCGCATCGCTCAGCCGGCTCCCAAGAAGCTGGCAAGGTGCTTTACGGGATATCTGGCCTGCAGGCTGGCGCTCTCGACACGCGTAACTTGCTGGACGAGTCGCTGGATCTGCAAGATGTGGGAGCGACCGAGGCGAGCATGACGGACGGAGATGCGCACGCCTCGATGGCACCTGCTCCTAGAACATTGCTTTCTGAGCCTTACTACATAGCGAAGGATCCGCACAGCGAGGCTCAGCTTTATGGAAGCGCGCACCAGCTTCGAGATGTGCATTACACGGCCGACAACAGCGCGCAGGCAAGCGGCGCGGTCAAGACAAACAATGTTGGGACCTCCAAATCAGACGCTCCAGTCCCAGAGCCGAACCATGATGAGCTGCCTACTGAGCCACCACTGTCCAGCGAGGAACGTCGGCGAGCTGCATTATTGCGGGAACGGCAGGAACTGGCAAAGATGAACACCTTACTTGAGCAAGCGATTGCTAGTATAGAGCAGGGAATACCAAGCATACAGGTTCGTAGTCTACATATAGCGAAGAAAGAATAGACTGCTGACCATACCTTGGCCTCTGCCGCCATCTACATGTGCGCCACAACTTTTTGACCGTGCAGAGGTTCCAAAACACAATTGGTACGACGCATAATCTTCTTGACACGTACGCCAGGGTTCTCGGTCAAGCAGATCATACCGCGACCCTCTTGCTGGACGAGACGTGGGAGCCTGAGCGTGTAAGTGTGCAAGATGGAGAAGCCAATAATGACGCCTGCATGGTGCCTTGTCGCGCTCAGTATGCTGATAATTCACCTCTGATTCAGGACGAGCTGGAGATGCGCGAAGCTGTAGCAGCTGAAGAGCAACGGCAGCGTGAGGAGGAAGAGCGCGTGGCTCAGGAGCAGCGAGAAGCTGAGGAGCTCGAAATTCGCCAACGCGAAGAGGCGGAACGCAACAGTGAGTCGTTGTAGTAATTGCACGAGCTTCCATATCTTGACATAAAACACCTGTCTTACTAAGAACTGGTGGCCGGCACATCGCGAGGACGAGGACGAGGTCAGACTGTTGTCCCTGGTGCGGCTCGCGGCGGCACTGGTACTGGCAGTCATGGTCGCGCATCGGCTCTGCAGAGGGGTACAACAACTCGTGGCAGTACAAGAGGACGAACCACTGGCATCGCACGCGGATCAACAAGGTCATAATGCCGCTCTCAAGTCAGACGAAAAAGCGAGTATTGTGACCGCCATCGCTAGGTGGCACGTGCTTTCTGCCGCGAACGATGAAACAGTATGTCTGCACTATCAGGCCTGACGCGGCAGTTATTGGGCGCGACTCAACAGCTGCATGTGCATCGAGGGGTGGTCAGACGAGAACCAGTTCTCGTTAGAGCCTCATTTCATGCTTTGAAGACAGCACGCCACCGCTGCAGATCCGAGAGCAGCAAGCTGAAGGAAGCACGGACACTGCAAAGTTCGGCAGCGCAGTGATGCTTGGTTGCCAGACCAAGCAGACCCTCGCAACTGGCGAGCACTGTAGCCTCTCTTAGACGTGGAGCCAGCCAATGTAGCATATCCATTTGCGAATAAAACGTGATCGAGAATGTCGCAGCTGATGCTTTGTTACTACTAAAACCCAGCTTACATTATCTCGATAGTGACCTCTTTCGCCGAGCATCTCATGGCTGTCGCAGACATCTCCGTGCCGCAGGCATCAACCTCTACTATCCATAATGATGCAGACGCCGGCAGTTCCAAGACTTTGCAGGCAACTGATGAACGGCGGCAAAAGAAGCGAAAGCGCAGCGACGAGGTGACACTATCGTACGAGCGTGAAGACAACAACAGTAGCTCCTCCAAGGCAAAGGCCAAAGCAGTCTCCTTTGGGCATGTCACTGCTGCGCCAAGTGACCCTGACGGCTCACGGATCATCGTCAATCCTTCAGACCAAGATGACGCTGCAAAGACGGGCAAGGGCAAGACTACGGCGAAGAAGCGGTACTTGAAAGCAAAAATGGCTCGCTACAAGGCGAAGAAGAAGGAGGATCGTCCTCAGAAGAATCAGTCAACGACGTCTGTCGCCGGTGGCGAAAAAGAAGATGCTACTGACGGCCTCAGAGCAGACAAAATGCTATCAGAAGCCGCAACCGAAACACCAGAGCAAAAGCGTGCCAGAAAGAAAGCCAAGCGGGAAGCGAGGCGCAATGGAGAAGCAGAGGCCCAAGACGCGTCTGGTATCGCAAAAGAGGAACAGTACACAGATGTGCCGATGGACCCACAAGACACTGCTGCCACAACACAAGACAAGGCACAGCGGAGAGCGGACAGGAAAATTAGCAAAGGCAAGAGCAAATCAGTGGCAGACGGCTCTTCGGACAACAGGGCCACTCGCATCGCAGCATTGGAAGAGTCGGCGGCAATACGCAAGGAGGAAGTGAGGACAGCCAAACTCGAAGATATGAAGTCTCGGCAAGCCAAAGCAAACAAACGTGCGAAAGCCAAACTCCAATATGGAGAAAACGGCGTCGTCGCTGAGGGAGATGACAAAGACGATCAAATACCTACACAGCCAGACGCCCTTCCTCGCTTCCCAAAGCCCCTGAGACCTTTAGCACCGTCTCAACGCGATCTCGATGACATGCTCATTTCGCAAGATTTGAAAGACGCACTGGCGGTCGATCAATCAAGTACCTTACCTGTATCAGAGCTGCAGAAACAGCAACCCGATGCAGCGCTGTCCTCTCGCATGCAAGAACGTCTTAATGAAATGAGCATCGACAGCTTCTTTGCTGTGCAAGCGGTCATATTGCCAATGCTTATGCAAGACAGGCAAATGTACGTCTCACGCAAGCGGCCAAGAGATGTCTGCGTGTCAGCGCCGACTGGTAGCGGCAAGACGCTCAGCTATGTCATTCCGGTCGTTGAAGTGAGTGTGCGCCAATACCAGATTGTCCACTCGATATTGAAGTGCTAGTCTTTCAGATTCTTGCTGCGCGAGTAGTGACACGAGTGCGTGCTCTGGTAGTGCTGCCAACCAGAGAACTAGCAGTTCAAGTTCGGGATGTTTTCGAAAAGGTCTGCAAGGGAACGGGCCTTAAGGTGAGTGCAGCAAGTAGTGCAGCAAGTAGTCTTCTTGGTCTGCAGCTGACAGTCCGTTAGATCGCGTGCATTACCGGACAACACGCGTTTGCAGCAGAACAAAGCTCTCTTGTGGGGAATACGGGTTCGGTGTACGTCTTGCGAATCGATGCCCTTGTCTTATCCTATGACTGAGAGCAAGGACAGCTTGCAGGGTGGTTCCAGCAAGGTCGACATTCTCATTGCAACACCTGGACGACTAATGGATCATCTGAAATCTACGCCCAACTTCACTCTGCAACATCTGCGATTCTTAGTGGGTCTGCTGGCCCGACAATTGATATATCCTAGCTAACCGGCATCTCTGCCAGATCGTTGATGAAGCTGATCGCCTGCTGGGACAAAACTTCAATGACTGGGTTAAGGCTGTTATGGCACACTTGGAGGACACTCATCTAGATGATGTACCAATCGATGCAGCGGAGGAGGTTGCAATCGAGGTGGACGCTGTTGCGCCTCGACTGTGCCGATGGAATGCCGGAGCTCAAGCTAGAAGAACTCGACCGATGGGCTATGGGGTGCGTGAAATGAAGGCGGTTGAATAGTCTCAATTCTCCCTGACTTTTGTCTCATGTCGAATGACAGCCGCAGAAATTACTGTTTTCAGCAACACTCACGCGGGACCCTACACGTATAGCAGCTTTGCGATTGCACAAGCCTGCTTACATTTCCGTAGTCGAAAAGACTGCCAGCAATACCGCTGACGGACAACCTGCACTGGCACTTCTCGAGAACGACAGACACTTCGCACTTCCGGACTCTTTACAAGTAGGGACCTACCGAGTGCGACGCATAAGCCTACTCAGCTGCTGACAATCCTTGCACAGGAAAACATGATAGTCACCCGGACGTCCGACAAAGCCCTTGTTTTGCTGCATCTGTTGAAGCATCTCGACTTGCAGAGCGCACTGTGTTTCACAAAGTCTATTGAGTCAGCCGCTCGCCTGTCCATGCTAGTGGAGGCTTTCGAAGCAGGTTCACAGCCGAATTCGGGTGAGAGTGGTGTTGCTCACTATTCGAGTGAACTTGGTCCATCTCAGCGAAAGGCAATCTTGGACGAGTTCAAGAAGGGCAAGCTTCGCATGTACGTCTTCTCTACCGGAAATTCAGCCTTGTGCCTCCAGATCAGCATTTGCTAATCACGGTTTACAGGCTCATCTGTTCCGATCTGGTAGCACGAGGTCTGGATATTCCCATCGTAGCCAACGTCATCAATTACGACGTTCCCGTAGACATTCGGAAGTATGTTCACCGCGTGGGACGAACAGCTCGCGCTGGTAGGAGCGGCTCTGCCTGGACGCTGGTCGAAAGTCAGGAAGCCAAATACTTCAAAACCTTGCTCAGCGAGGCAGGTCGCTTGCAAAAAGTACGGAATGTGAAAGTCAGACATCAAGAGCTGGCGGATCTGGAAGCCACGTATGAGGTAGGATCAATTCAATTCGCAGCTTGAACAGAAGCACGTGTACTGACATGGCTGTCTTCAGATGGCAATGCAAACTTTGAGGGAATAGTGGCGATGTGCTTTCTTCCACGTGCATGTTTACGAAGGCAATGCAAGACTTGCCAAAACCCTACTCAATGCTACATTTGACTTGAGGCTCAGCAAACTTTGCTGGGTTGAGGGGTCTTTGACAATCAGGCTCCTGCGACTCTCACAAGCCAAATTTCAGGAGGGGCAGTCGCCTTTATACTTTCCAACAGCAGCTGCGCCGCCCCACTGGGCGCGTGCCACCCACTTCTCCTGGCTCTCCTTAACATTCCCGGCGGCCCATGCCTTCATGGCCACACCTTGCAGAGCACGGCCAAAGGAGAATGTCTGCATTTAAGACGGTCAGCCATTGAACTGTCAAGTGACCACTGTAGGCAGCGCGTGTCGCCTTCCAAGGACCTACCAGTGCCCAAGGCGCTCGGCGCGTGTTTGCATTCTTGTTCTCGTTGATGGCATTCAGGTATGAAAGGATGGTAGAGTCGCTGAAGCCCCCTGACAGGAAGACGATGGTGGGGACCAGAGGTGGGACAGTCTTGCTGAGCGCGTGAATGGTGGCTGATTGCGACGCGTTTACAAAAAAAAAATGGCAGAGATGTTGTCTCAGCGAGGATGTTGTTGGTACATTGTGCTAATCGCTGACGACTCACCCTCTCCAACCTCTTCGGGTGTCGCTTGACCCATTTTGTCTCCGCAGACGACCATGCTAGCTTTAAGGACGAGACCGGCGAGGTCCACCTTGTGCAGAGACAGCTTCTGGAAGAGGACAGAATAGGCAGCAATGTGCGCTTCCATTGATCGTTGAATCGTAAAATTGCCGGCCATGAGCACCTCGGGTTCAACGATCGGGACAAGACCAGCTTGCTGTGAGATAGCCGCGTAGCGTGCAAGAGCCTCCGCATTCGCTTCAATTGCAAGTGGCGAGGGAGTACTTTCGGAAACTGTGTACTGTGAGATAATGGTAAGTCAGCAAGCACTCTGGCCGCCTGATTACCTTTGACTTACAGTAGCTCTCCACTTGGTGAAGCGGGCTCCACGCTCGTAATATTGCTGGCACCGCTCAAGAAGTCCGTCCAGACCCTGAGTCGTAGTTTCCTCGGGCGAGGTTCGAGGCAGATTGACTGTGCCCTTGTCGACCTTGACGCCTGGAATAACGCCGCGAGCCTTGAGTATCTCGACAAAAGACTTGCCCTTGTACTTGGAACCAGACAGCTGCGAGTCATGCTTCATCAGAGATTCTTCGAAAAGAATCACTCCAGCTGGAGGGCAAAGACATCAGTGCTGCACATTCTCCAGACCACCGGATCGACCTTCTTACAAACGTGCTCTTCCCACGGTCCTTCAGCCGTGAACAAGACATCTCGCCATTCTCTGCGGTTGTCTTCGGTGTTCTCTTTGCCAACAGCATCTAGACGCTTTTTAATGCTGCCGGTCGACTCGTCGGCGGCCAGGAGACCTTTGCCAGAGGCACCAATGGCAAGGGCTGAGGAATACTGCTTAATTCATCTGGATCCCTTGCACTACCCTGCACTACTCACCCGTCTTGTGCAGCTCCTCGGCGTGCTTGAGCGGCTGCGAGGGGATCACGTGCTGCGGGGTTATGGGAGCAGTGCCGTGCGAAGACATGGTTGGTTGATGGCTAGTCGTTGGCTTTAGATGTCAATGTGCAGCTTGCGTGTCTTGCCTTCACTCTGTGCGGTTGCGAAATGAGAGCAGAGGAAAGAGGGTCACGAGTGGTAGAGTATGAAGTCATGTAATCGTTTCTCACCGCTGATCTCCACGCGCGCCACGACTACCCGAGAGGCCGTCGCCACCAGAGACTCTGCAGAGAGTCCAAGTGGTGAGCGAGCCCCGGGGTCGTGACTCGTTAGTCGTGCTCGGAGCCGTGACTCTCCCAGCAAGTCTGAACGTTCTCCCTGCTGCCGCCATGAACCTGCTCAGCGCTCTTTGATTTTCAGCTGAGGATGATCGAGGTCTCTACTATCGCGGTCTCAGCGGTATCTTCCATTCTCGTCTCGAATCAAACAGCACATCCCCTACGGACTCGCTGAAGAGCCTCGGCTGCCCATGGCTCCAGATTCAGCTGCTCCGGCGATGCACTTGCTGGTGCTGGCATCACTTTCAGCCGCCGACAAGGCTAAGGTCGAAGAGGCCTTCGAATCAGTCGAGTATGCCACGAGCCAGAAGCTGACCTGGAGCGCAGGTCCACCCCCGCCTGTGTCTCCTGAAACCATGAAAAAGACGACTGTCATCTTTGGATGGCAAGTTCCTGTCGATGTCACTCGGCACTCTCAATTTCCAAATCTTGTTTGGCAAATGACACCTTCGGCGGGTGCTGATGTGAGTTAGATCTCGATATTGCAAATTTCCTTGAATAGAGTCCCACAGTCCTGCTGACATTCGACCGTGGCTGTCGACCCCGGCTGTCCGCAGAAACTCCTCAAATCCGACTTCTGGCACGACGAAGACACGCGCAAGAATGTGGCGCTCACTACGAATTCTGGCGTCCATTGCTCCGTCATTCCGCCATACGTGATGGCCATGGTCTCGAATCTGTTCCTGAATTTAATTCCAAACTTCCAGAGTCAGTTTGTCCGTCAAAAGTGGGAGAGAAACAACAGCTTCTACATGCGAGAACTCGCCGGATCTACTTTTGGAATTCGTAGGTCAAAGCCTTGTTCGCGGCGACCTTGGTCACTCGATAGACAGTCAGGAAGTGACTGAACCTATACATCTACCAGTTGGCTACGGTCGCCTCGGCCGAGAGACTGCTCGTCTGGCGAAAGCATACGGCTGCAACGTGATAGCGGCCACAAGCGATGGGCGGTTGAAACCGGATCCCGAAAGCGTTCAAATGTGTCCAGGCTTCGGCGACGCAGATGGAAGTATACCTTCCGCTGCATACAGCACGAAGGACGAGGCATCCTTCGCCGAATTCCTCAACAAGACCGACGTTCTCGTCATATCGCTACCTGGCGCACCTGGCACAACCCGGATGATCAATAAAGACAGGCTAGCAAAGCTGAAGAAGCGAGCAGTTCTGGGTCAGTCCCTAATTATCCAGCGTCCGAAATGGCGTGGGTCAACGGCGTGCTGATATCCAGCGCTGATTACAGTAAATATCGGACGCGGTGTCGTTGTCGACCACGAAGCGCTTGTGGACGCTCTAGAAAGTGGGCACCTCGGCGGCGCAGCTCTCGATGTGACAGATCCCGAGCCACTGCCAGATGGACACAAGCTGTGGACCACGCCAAATGTCATCATCACACCACACATCGCGGGTTTGACAGAACGTTATCTTTCGCGAAGTATAGATATGCTCATCACAAATGCCGATAGACTCAAGAAGGGTCAGACTCTACTGAACGCAGTCGACTTAGCGAAAGGCTACTAGAATAGATGCAGGAAAATTCAAAAAGTGCTTGAGAGCTCGGTAGAGAGCGCAGCTTTGGCAGGAATACCCGCTTGAGCTTCTTCTAGACGCCATTGGCATATACCAATGCTGTAACATCAGTAGATCAGTACCAGATATGATGCGCCAGCTAGGGTTCCCAGATGGAGATTCTGCGGAAGTCGAATGGTGGCTTGCGAAGTATGTCCGCATCTCAGAATAAAGCCACTGTTCTCTCGCGACCTGCGGTCGAGCCTGAACGCCACCAGTTGGTCACGACTGTCTGCGCTCCTTGCACTCCTGCTAAGCACACCTCGAACCCAGCTGCATGATCAGTCGAGCTACGCGCAGAATGACTACAGTCGCGCTCGCTGACCTCAAGACGCTCACCCAGGCTTACAGTGACGGGTCCATCCAAGCCAGTGGCAGTCAGAGCAGCAAATACAAGCCGAACAGCACATTCAACGACCGGATATCCCTGTGGTGCGGCGCTTGTATCATTCAAGGCTCGAGCACACATTAGCGCAGGACAAGCATGCTGACCATCCCACGCTATCGTTGCGTGCCTGCGGCATCCTTCACGCGCAAATACAGGCAAGGTGACATCACAAAACTCGAAGTGGACGCAGTACAGAATGCAGCAAATAGTAAGCTGTCACGAGGAAATCATACTCAGAGAATCAAGCAGCAGAGAGAAGCTAAACCATCACGCTCATTACGGTAGAGGGTCTCCGTGGCGGTGGCGGTATTGACGGGGTGGGTTGATGCATTTGACTCAGCCAGCACTGTTGCAAGATGACCGTAAAGGCAATAGAACTGAAGCATGAACACGCTAATGCGTATGCAGGCAATCCATCGAGCGGCAGGAAGTGAGCTATATGCTGCGTGCAAACGGCTAAACGGCTGCGAGACTGGTAGCACAAAGATAACGCCAGGTGAGTTCGCTGTTGCGACTTTCAGACCATCGTACATTGCTCACGACCGCGACGCGCAAGCTTTCGACATGCCTTCGAAGCACATACTACATACAGTCGGACCCATCTATGATCATTATCCGCCGGAAGAAAGTCAAGATCTGCTCGAGGGCTGTTATCGCTCAACTCTCACGCTAGCGCAAGACAATGAATGCAAGTCCATAGCGTTATGTGGGGTCTCGACCGGCGTATACGGCTATCCTTTGGAGCCTGCCGCAAAAGTCGCATTGCAGACGGTGCGTGAAAGCTTGGAACAGGAACCGGACGCAGTAAGTCTCGCGACCCTATTCTGGTCGGCCCATGACTTCACTACATGGAGGTATTCAGGACGTCTAAGGCTTGAGCTCTTTCTTCAGTTCGAGCGAATTATCTTTTGCAACTTTGGTGACAGGGATGTCGAGGTGTACAAGCGTTTCGTAGTGAGTTGACGCCAAGGTCGCTGGGCCAGCATATCGAGGAACAAGACATGCTGAGACTCAGCCGCTATCCACAAGGCTGTGTACTTTCCTCCGGTGGGCGAGACATAGAAGCGATGATGAATTGCTGAAAGACCAGCTCAAGACATGGTCTGCAAGTCAAGCTCTTGATCTGCAGTGAGCCGGAGGCATATTTGCTGCAATACAACAACATGAATGTACTTTACCGTCCTGTCAGCAGGGATCTATGTGATGCTACTTTACACCCTTGGTTACGAAATGTATACCCTATCATGAACGAGTCTCGTAAGAAATGCTATTCTTTGCGTATATGCACGAATGTGGGCGGGTCGGCTTTTGTACACTGAAGCACACTAGCGCCGATTCAGTGCGCTTCTCAAGTCGAGATCGATGACGTCGCTCTCTATAAAGCTGCGAACGGTCTCTTTGAGACCCTCGCGAACTGACCAGGAGGGTGACCAGCCCAAGACAGCTGCCGCGCGAGCTGTATCGGCCTGCCGCCGTGGTGGATCGTCTTCTGGCATAGGCTTGAAGATCATCTGAGAGCGTCTTCTACCCTGTAGCACTGACTTATCGCCGCCCGACATCTCTACAAGCACCTCGTCTACCACCGCGACAATGAGCTCTGCCCAGGAAAGGATTGTACCTTCGTAAGGAGAGCCGATGTTGACGGGCTCGGTGTAGTCGCTATTCATCAAGAGGATGAGACCGCTGTGACAGACTCGTTAGTCTAGTCCATATAAAAGGGTAAAGTCTAACGCGGACATACTCTACAAGATCGTGGACGAAAAGCAATGATCGTGTCTGTGACCCGTCGCCGTAAATCTGCAGCGATGGCGTAAGCTGGGAATAAATGGCAATCAAGACGAGCATGATTTGAGCGTACGGTGATATCTTCGCCAGTCAGTGCTTGCAGCACAAAGTTGCTGACAATGCGTCCGTCTCCCGGCGTCATGCGTGGACCAAAGCTGTTGAAAATGCGCGCAACCCGAACATCGACGCCGTCTTGACGAAGGTAGCCAAAGGTGAGGGCTTCTGCAACTCGCTTTCCTTCGTCATAGCACGCTCGAGGTCCAATTGGGTTGACATTACCCCAATACGTTTCTGGCTGCGGGTGAACTGTGGGCGAACCGTAGACTTCGCTAGTCGAAGACAGGAGAAAGCGTGCTTTTGTACGTTTTGCCAGACCCAGCATGTTCAATGTGCCCATGAAATTTGTTTTCATCGTCTTTATCTGATTGTATTGATAGGCTCGAGGTGAAGCAGGACAGGCTAGGTGATAGATCATGTCGCATTCGATGTGGAAAGGTAAAGTCACATCGTGTCTGACGAGTTCAAAATTGGGGTGACCTTTCCAATGGGCTACAGTGGTCTTGGCACCGGAGAAGAAGTTGTCTAGAACGGTCACTCTGTGGAACGTTTAGGTGGGTCAGCCTGCGGTCGCCGACTCGGCAGATTGTACGATTCCACCTACTCGTGTCCTAAGAACATGAGGCGATCTACAAGATGAGAGCCGACAAACCCAGCTCCTCCGGTCACTAGCACGCGTTTTCTTTTGTGTGATGGCAAGTTTTGCACTGCGGGGTACGTATTCGAAGGCGTATATGCGAGCCAGGTTTGCGTGTCTGCTGGCGTCTGCTGGTCGCCGATGAAAGGTGAAGGATCTAGAGGTAGATACGACCGAGCGGATCTTGGACTTGTTGGTCCGGAAGCTTCTGCTGCGGGGCTGGAAGATACGGCAGTCTGCGCGGTAATTGGGCGAACTGCAATTTGAAAAAGAAGGGATGGTCTCAGCAACAGCGGCATTACCAGTGGCGGACTTTGGGGGTTCGATGGTACGCACGCGTGCTTCGGCGCTCAGAGAGCTTTTCCAATCCCATCGGGGTGTGTACTGAGTTGCCATAGTCATCCTCGTCGTCTCCGTTGCCCATAGCCGTCTGAAGCTGGAGGCTGGAAGCCGCACGCGTGATCGACGCGACTCCAGTAGATGCATCGCGCTGTTGTGTAGGTGCAGCAGAGCGGTACACTGACTGGAGGAGGTGTAGGGGTACCCGAAACTCTTGCATGAGAGGCGTGCTCAGCTCCGAGTAGTCTCCCTGGCCAGCAAACGCGTGTGTGTCATAGGGCACTCTGATCCGGCGAACATCGCGTTCCACAACAGAGACGGTGTCGGAAGCCATCGCGAGCCAGAGATACAGGAAGAATTTGCGAAGCAGAACCACAAAGCACCATATCAGCTGCCTAATTCACGACACAGACGAATCTGGGCATGGGCGCCCTTTCAAAGCTTCTGCCATGGGTGGAAACTCCCGGCAAAGATCCATGTTGTCCATGGTTGAACCCACCTGGGCGAGGAGTCTAAAGACGGCCTGGGAGAGTGTGCGAGATGGCTCGACTGCGACGTTGACTTGTGTAGACTCGACTGCGAGGCCACCGACGGCGAGCGAAACATGCTGAATGATGGGCAGGAAGTAAGAGAAAGGCATTCGCCGCACATGTGGCTACTCGAGCATGTGATCTCAGAAAGGCAAGGACATCTGCAGAAGACTCGATATCTTGTACGTCTTTCTCTTTCTTGTTCACATCTACCGCTTATGACAAAGTTATACACGCCCCGTGAGTATATCGCTGAGCTGAAGCTGAGGACGTGAGTCTAGCTGATTCGGACACAAAATGCATCTGACTATCCTGTTACTGCTTCCCTTGCTTTCATGATATGCAGATAGAAATGTCAAGCCACAAACCTAACTCATGGACTGTCACCTTCCTCAAATGAACCTTTGATGATGGTGTCTCCGGTCTCGTCGAATTCCACATTCTGCGGATGGCCGTGCGACGCAGCTATATATTTTGTGTGCAGACCGCTAGCAAGCAGCTTGCCTGTTTCAGGGTGGAAGAGCTTCGTCTCTGTGTAGGCCAGTGTTTTTCCCATGTTGAGGACCTGTATTCACCATGCGCCGATGAGTATCAGGCGATAATTAGCTGCTTTCTTGCTCAGACTTACACGGCCTTCTATCCGGATGGTGTCTCCCGTCTTGCCAGCTGCTCGAATAAAGCTGATACCAAGGAGAAGAGAAAGTCAAATACATGCTGAAATTTGACGTAGCTTGAGTACCAACGTGGTGTGAATATCCGTCGAGACGCCGGTTTGAAAGATGCCTTTCGTGGTCAGCGCGAGACTTCCGACTGTATCGACAAGCGAGCAGATAACTCCGCCGTGCAGTGTGCCCAGACGATTCGTTTGCTCCTTTTGTATCTTCACTAAACGCGTGTCAGTATCAACGTAAACCATGAGATCCAAGCAAAGCGATGTTCTTCAGTAGACTGGAATCCTTGCTGCGTTTCAATGCAGAACAGCCTGACTGACAGGTGGCTTCCACGTAACCTGGAGTACACCGACTTATAGTCATCTGAAAGGGGACATATGAGCACGTATCCGCTTGCTTTAGGAGTAAAGCGCTTACCGAGCTCTTGGATACTGCATCGTGGCCCTGTATCAGCGCGAAGGTGATCGGCAACTTGCTACACAACAGCTCGTAGATCCGAAGGCCGTCCTCACCCCGTACTTCAGAAAGTCCTTCCAGATATGTTGTGTATAGCGAGTGCAAGCAGCCATCTTGTATCCCGCCTCGTTCCTGCTTGTTCAAATGGCGAGGTGGCCAAGTCACGAATTCCGGAGCTAGCCTCAGGTCTTCATGACATTTGCCACTGTATACCCGGAAAGGACGAAAAGAAACAGTACAGGCTGGTATTAGATTCGCATCGGTGTAGTTGCATCGTAGCCACGTTGTGATAAGACTGGTAAGTACTACATATGGCGACAACAATGAATAGTAGGGGTTTGCTCTGTAGTGTGCATGCTACCGGTCTCGTCCCATATTCCTGCCTCCAGCATTATCTCTACTGCGAATGCTCTTCTCTGCCCTTGCACTGGCTGCTCCACCTACACGACCGCTTTGCTCCGCGGACCGCTTGATTCTAGCTTCTTGCCGCTTAGCATCTTCCAAAGTCATATGCTGGGACCGCGGATCTATGACCTCGTACTCGTCGATGTGATGCTGATCCATCGTCGCGTCTTTGCGGAACATGAGCGTATGTGACATCCAGCCTGTGTCATCGCCGTCGTCTTCGAGTATCTCGCCTGCATAGCCATCGACCGGACCTTCATGGTCTGCTGTACTGCCGTTCACGGTGCTTGACCGCTCAGGCGCTGCTGCCCGAACCTTGCCCCTGAATCCCTCGAGCATACTCATCACATCATCGTCCTCGCCGCGCCGCCGTTTACCGCCTGCCGCACTCTTGCCAATGGACCGTCCCCCTTGGGCATATTTTGCCCGCTCGGCAGCAAGGAGAGCCGCCCCGGACTTCCCTTTCACCTTTTTCTGTCCTTCTAAAGCTTTTGCATCGTGTTCCTCGTCATCCGAAGATTGTCTCCGGGTGAGCTTCTTGAGATCAGCTTGCACCTTTGCGATTTCGGCCTTCATGCGATCACTACTACTCCCTGGGACCGAAGAGACTTCCTTTCCTTTCCTCTTCTTGCTCTCTGGAGCTGGCGAGGCGGACCTGTCGTCAACGCGAGTTGAGAAAGCCGCAGAGTCCATAGCGGTAGGAATCGCCTTGCGAGATGTTGGCGCAGAGACCTCGGCAAACGCTCTGCTCTTCCGAGCCTTTTCTTGCTCTTCAAAGCGCTCGAGGATGCTCGAATTTCCTCGGGTGTCGCGTGACTCCTTGCTCAGACTAGGATCATTTAGCGAGTCGTGTGCACTCTTCAGCTTGGTCGGCGCTGAGCTAGGCCCAGCTGTCGCCTCCTCTTCCTCTTCGAAGGACATCAGGCTTTTATTCTTCACGCCCTCTTTCTTCTTGCTACGGCTAGCGGCAGCTTTCCTAGCTTCTTTACGGGCACGCTCTTGTGCACGCTTCTCGGCTGCCGTGATGCGAGGGACAGTCTGATTTGGCATGGGATTATCGTCGACTTGTATCGTCTTGATCACGATAGGGTACACTGGCTTCTCGGTCCCGGGTTGCAGCTCGCCTTCGGCTATACTCATCACGTTGAAATACGTGTCTCCTCGGACGGTTCCAAAGATGGTGTTCTTGCCCTGTAACGCATCAGCTCGGTCGAGCGTGACGAAGAACCTGGAACGGTGCTTCAGCATTCGCAAGCCAGATGATACAAGAATGCAACCTACTGGCTCAAGTTTGTATTCTTTTTCCCTGTGTTGGCCATGGCGACCAAGCCACGGCGGTTGAAGCGCAGGCGCTGGGTGATCTCGTCTTCGAAGTAGCCTTCATCGTAGATGCTGTCGCCTCCTTCTCCTGAGTTCGACGCATCCCCTGACTGCACACATAGACCTGGTACCACTCTGTGGAACTGACATCCATCGTAGTAGCCTTCGAGGGCAAGCTGGACAAAGTTTCGGACTGCCTTGGGCGCCTCTTTCGGCCATAGCTCGACGCAAATGTCGCCCGCCGTCGTTTTGAGCGTCACACGACCATGTGTGACTGGCTCGAGGGTGACTGGCTGTGCCATAATGGACGATGCTGTTGTTCGAGGGAAGTAAGAGCCAACATAGCGGGCGTCAAGTCTGTAGCTTGAAACCGATCACGCTCTGCGGTACCGCACTTCAGCATTTCTCGATGGCTTGTCTCCGAAGCACTGGTGCATGCCACATAGCATCTATAAAAGCATTTGACAGTGCATCTGATAAGAGGCCTACTGGTTTACAAAATACTGCGTCCGGCTGACGCTTGTTGTGACAGCGGTCATGCGCTCGCTATGCACGTGCTTTCAATATTTCATCCCTAATTCCCTACTACGCGGCCGTACGGTGTCCAACTTCGACTGAGACGTCCGTTCACCCATGCAATCAAAACCGCACCAGCGCTCATCTTCCGGCCATCATATGACAGCCTCGTGGTCCTGGCCAGAAGGCACTTTGAGCCAATTTTTGATTCGGAAGTCTGCATCTCTAAAAGACCCGGAATTTCTGTTAGTACGAGTCTGCTAAAAGCGAGGCACCGGAGGTACCTTTTCTTTAGGTGTTTCTTGAGTGTTCTCAGGAGCGTGGCGAGGCCTCCCTTCATACTGATTGTTTTGTCTTTCTGGCGGTGAAACGCGAGATTGTCGAGCACTACGGTACCCCAGAGTTTTGAAAAGGCTTCGGCATCGTATGCACCGAGGTACGGCTCAGGAATGATCGCATGATAGCGCTCGCCGAGGGTGTCCAAGGATCTGCGACAGGTGACTATCCGAAATCGTGCGTACAGGCAAGACCGAAGGTTAGAAGTACTCGCAAAGCCGAGCAAAACAGTCTCTCTCACTGGGTACAGTCAAGTATAGGCGTTTGAAGTCAGGCCATTTGGCACACAGATAGCGCAAGCTCGTCATCTGCACGTTAGTGCCATCGAGCCTGAGATCATCAAGCTTTTTGAGGCACGCTAGCTGCGAGATACACATTCATCAGCATGCATTACAGATTTACGCACTCATTGAGACGAAAGTGCTGACATTGTAACATGCCCACTGCTTCACTCTAGGATTATTGCTCAGGTCTAGGCCTAGCAAGGTCGATTTGAGGGAGACAAGGTGGGCGGTAGCCTCGGTGGAAATTCCGGTCGAACCCAAGCCGAGCCTCTCCAGTCGCAGTGAAGCCAAGCACAAGACATCGTCATCGCGCAGCATGACTCTGTGCAGACTGAGTTCTCGGAGGTCACGGAAGGAATGTGGCATCTTGAAGACTCGGAGTGTCGAAAGCAGCTTGCTCCTGGACGTGTTAATGGGGTCGCGGCCGCCGAGGGATCCAGTGAGGTCGAGGGCAACGATGCCTAGAGCACGAAACAGACCAAGGATCTTCTTTGTGACTAGACCTGTAGGCAGTCAGTAGGAGCAATAGTAAGCTTATTGAGAAGCTGCTGCGGAATGCAGATAGCACAGCTGCAGGTCTGGCAGCCTACCTTGATCTGCGAGCTTGTCGAGAAGGGCGGGCGGATCGTCCCATGGCAAGAAGCGACGATATCTGGCTCTCAACGGAATAGGGAGCTGCTCGATGACCAGATCTTCGAGTGTAGGCCCACTGCCAGGCTGATAGCCCCAGTACTTGGCTCCGAGCGAGGTCACGGTCTCGTCACATCCGTAAGGAGAGTTGTCGGAGTTGAGCAGCGATGATGAGGAGCCGGTAGAGACGGGGTGGTGAGGAGAATCCGCTTCGGAAGTAGCCAGAATGTCCTCAGCTGCCTGGAACTGCTCAGCCAGGTTCATCTTCACGTCGGCAGTGTACTCGTTGATGTTGAGCACATGGTGCCAGTGGGCGAGCCGGGGCATGGTCGGAGGCTGCGAGACCAGACGGCGCGACTCGAGAGTAGAATGGAGGAAGACAGTACGTTGTTCACGAAGAGATGGAGAAGTATGAGCCTGTGAAGCTGTCCTGACCTTGGATGCGCTTGTGCGTCAGGTGGGCAGAGAGATCGCCACTCAGGCACAGCCCAGCGGCGGCGCTGGCTGAGTGCAGTTGAGAAGGAAGCAATTTCGAGCTTAGACGATCGCAGAAGCACTACACACACCAACAAAGTACGTTTCGAGGCTCCTATGCTGCGCCAGTATTGACTACAGGCGCCTTGGCCAGGGCCAACTTCTCTCGCTTCGCTTGCAGTCGTTCTTCCCGCTTGCGCTCGGCTTCGGCCAGCTGTGCCGCAAGAGCTATCGCTGCAGGACTGCGCTCGCGCAAGAAGCGCCCATACCGATACAGAGCAAATGCTAACGGCAATAACGAAATTTCTCAGATTGTAGTGCTCATGTGAACGCCCACCCCCGGCGGGTGAGCCAGGGCAGCAATTGAAAAAAGCGAGCTTACGGATTATAGCTAGAACGTATGCTATACATGCCAAGGTGAACGCCGCCCAAGAGTATCCCAGGTTGTTGTCTATATGAACGATTTGCGGCATCAACATTATAGTCCGGCACCTGGGCTGCTGATGTCTGCGCAAGACACAATGCCGTGTGCCAATTTTGACCGTCACTTACACATTTGTGTGATGAATAAGGGAAAGATGAATCCCATGAAGTTTCTTGCCTGTGTGGAGTGAGTCAGACATCGCTGGCCGCAGAAAGAGTTTACTTGCGCGGTTCACGAAACTTACGAACGATTGCGCAGACATTGCTGACGAGGCATAGATCGTATCTGGATGACAAAAATCAGCGTATGAGACAGCGCGTGAAAGGTTGCTAAAAGATATTCCAACACACAGGCATCTGCCAGGTATATGAAAACTGAACACGCAAAAGCCAGGACCGGCGCTCAGCGGAATCTACGCAATATCGTGCAGCCTTCGACAGCTACACACCTCCTTGGTATATAGAGTAAATGCCGGTGATGAGAATTGTAACGCCGATCAAAGGCCCGATCCAGTGTCCTTTAATCGCCCATGCAAAGATCATGCTGCCAGAAGCAAATGTGAGACCCCCGATCATGGAGAACCAGAGTCGAGCTTCGATACCCTTGTCGGGATCTGCCAAGAGGGAAGTCAGTGTCAAGTCACGTTGGCGATAACCTTGGGACCAGCCAACTTACGATACTTCTTGTAAGCCTTCTCTTGGAAACGGTTCAAGTACCATCCGAGGAAAGCTCCAATAACTACCGAGAGAAACGCAAGTCCGATAGCACCGATCCGCCATCCGTAGACATTTCTATATACGAGAGGTATGGCTTCTACCAGACCGTACAAGCAGCCCCAACTGAATCCGATCCAGATAGAAAGCGATAGTACTAGCCATGTGCAGCGGATCAGCCAGGTTGGGACAATGCCATCAATATACCTCCCTTACCGATTGGCTCAGATATGAGGAACCAGAGTGGTCTAGAAACGCCAGTCTTGATTAACACGGCCAGACTGGCTCGCTCTTCATCAGCCCGACATTGGTAGCGGGGGTCACCAGTTTCTTGCCGCAGCTTTTTGGCTCTCTTAGATAGTATAGCATTGCCTGAAAGTAAGACAAAAGGTCAGCAGGATACCGCTTGGTCTGACAAAGCCGGTACGCACCTCTGGTTTCCCGAAAGAAAAAGATGACTAGCGCACTGGTGACGCCAGCCATCATCATCTCAATCCATTCAATCCATCGCCTAAAAGATGCCTCATCAGCGTCAACAAACATCCGGGCAGAATTGCAATACGCACCAACCGAGATTTTGCTCTACATAGCCAAAGAGAGCAAGGCCGAGACCGGTGCCTGCGAATGCACCGATGCTGAAGAACGCCATAGCTTTTCCTCTCTCCTTTGCAACCCAGATGTCGGCTATAGTGCCGCCGACCATCGTCGATCCCACACTCCCAGAAACGCCAGAGAGGAAGCGAAATACGCAAACGAGGGCGATGTTGGGTGCCAGAGCTATGGGCAGGTAGCATACTGCGACCGAAACATTGAGATACAAGGTCAGTTGGTAATGCTCTGCAGCTCATGTGACGGTGCTTGCCATGCTTACGTGTGAAGATAATCGTAGAGAAGAAATACATAGGATTCCTGCCGTACACTTCGGAGATAGGAGCCAGAACAAGTGGACCGAGCCCAAATCCAAGGGGATAAAGACCAAATGCGAGGGAGGCGATAAAGTGAGAAACCTGAAGATCTTGCTGCATAGAGTCCAGGCCAGCCACAAAACCAGGTCCAGCAATTGCGACTGTCACGATACAGAAGCGGTCGATCGTTTGAAGATCAGGTGAAGTCTTCTGCATGAAGCAGCTCGAGCTTACCAAGAGTTGTCAACCAGGACCCAATGCCTGTCATGATCCATTTCTTTCTGCGAGACCATTCGAATGGATTATCGTCGTCCTCGTCCTCGAACGCGACGTAGATTGTGCCGGTAGTCATTGTGGACACGCCTCTTGCGGGCGGCCCTCCCGGCCGGTCCTCTGCGGCTTCATCGACGCCTGACGAGTTCTCGCTAGTCCGCTCATCCTTCTCCGCCTCCGCAGCAGTTATCCATGTCTGTTTACTGTATGACCAGATGAGACCTGCTTGCTCCGCCTGATGCTCCTCCGCCCGCTCGTAGCTTTCCGAAGCGAAGTCCGCCCCACCAGGCTGCAGCTGCCGCTCCTCGTCGTTTGCATTCGCATTATTGCTGATAATCATTGCACACTCTTGCGCGTCGGGCTTGTCGCGAGAAACACGCGTGCAATTGCTTCTCTGGCTGTATAGGGCTCTTATTAAGCCATGGCCAGCAGGACCGCCGATTTCTCCAGGTGCCGAAGTTGATCGCCACAGCCGAGGACCGCCGGCTTGGTTAGAATATCAATGCTCGCAACGGCAGAGGCCCAGATGTTAATGATACAGTACAACGGTCGAGCCTGGTTCTGACAAGGTGTCACGAGCTTAGGCAGTCAGTGTTAGTCTTAGTCTTAAGACCAATGCTACAAATTTCGCGTGCATATAAGTGGCACAAGCAGGATGAGCGGTCATCTGGGCAGAACGTTTAGGATGAGTTCAGCTGACGAGGTCGGGCGATTGTCAAAGGCGCTGCAAGGCCAAATTTCTCTCAAGAGGAGCGTCTGATGTACAGAGAAACCGTACAACGACAAGGCCGAGGCTCAGAGATCCTTTTGGCGTGATCGAGACATTCTGTGCTGCTGCTCTATGCCGCATGCTGCTGCGGTAGCTAGCATGATGGAGCGATATGGGTGTGCGTATACATATGCAGACGTTCTACCTGTGACCATCTTGCGCATGCTGGCGGCTTGAATCCTGGCTGAGTGCTACCGAACCTTGCCTTCCACGAACAGCACTCTCTGCGACGGAGGATCAGGTCAGTCCCCCGATACGCGACGACAGAGCTCCAACCGTAGCTGTACTAACCCGTTTCAGAGCCCAGTCATACTTCATGCGCTGTAGCTTCTCGGGGGCAGCACGCAGCTTGGTCGTGGTGTAGAATATGCCTGCAATCGCGACCGTTGGTCAGGCTGGTACAACAGGCGTAGTATCGATGGGCGGTGGCTCACCTGTGCCCGCTGTAGATATCAGCTTGATGATGTGCGTGCGCTGCTTGCCTTTCGCCATTTTGGCGGCAGCCGAGATGGTTGCAACCAGAGAGGTGAACACTAAATCCAGGTCTGCCAGACAGCTGTCACGACGCCACTGGCTGTATTCCTGCAACATTCACTGCCAGTGCCACCCCTGCGCGTTTTGCTAACTACGTAACAACATCAGGTTATGCTATACTTTGTACTTCTGCCGTGAGGGCCGCACCCTAGGTCCTTCGATATACCCTACCATATCCAGCTTCTCTAGCTACCTCTAGGAGCCAATTCATAGAGCCTGTCTACGTTATTCTCCCGCAGAACGAAATGTGGCAGTCTCTCATCTGTTTCTCTTGATCCTCCGACCCTGACATCCAGTTCGGTGCTGGCCAGACCTTGACCATCATACGTACAGCGAATATTTGTACCCCTTATGACCTGGACAAGCTTGCCGCGCTGGGCAATGTCGCGCACCTCGACAAAGCGGCTGTCGAACGCGATAATATACGGCTTGCAAAAGACCACCGTATCAGGCCGGCCTTCCCATTCTATCATGTCGCCGAATCGCTCGCGGACCGGATCGCCATGCCGGTCTGCAAAGAAAGCCAGGTCTGCGTGAAACGTTTTGCGTCAGACGCGATTTGCTCCAGCGTTCAAATCAGTCAGGCCTATCGACTTTGGGAGGAACATACCCGCGTAGCAAAATAAGAATTCGGAGTCGGAGATGCGGAACAGTCCGACTGCTCGAGAGTCCATGCAACGGCGCTGCAGTAGCGCCAGCTGAGAATCAAATTTGACGGGATCGCTTCTCACGGCTGTCCAGTCGGGGAACTGATATGAAGGTATGCGTCAGCGCAAGCACGAGTAGAATAGGGTGCCCTTGCCAAATGCTTACACTCCCTGTCTTGAGCGTGTCAATGTCTAGAATCTCGAAGCCTGGTGCACAGACCAGCGCCAGCTTGCTTCGCGTGAAGGTTAAACCATAGACTTCGGTGGGGACAGCCGCATCCTGAAGACAGCGTTGCAGGCGCAGTCAGCCTCTGCCCAAATGGGAGCAGAGTGAGTCTAGAACCTACCTTGAAGAGCCTGAACCACTCCGTTTTCTTCCCTCCCATGCCCAAGAAGCGACTGTGCTGCACACGCGAGCGCTCGATATTCGCCACCGGTTCCATGGCTTTCAACACGGTTGAGTTCACCCCGTCTTTCTTGGCGTAGACCACCAGTGTCCGTGGGCCAACTCTGCCTACTTTGAAGAAGAGGATATCCTTTTGCCCGGATACTTGCTGCGGCCCTTGTTGGCCTTTGGCTTCGCTATTCGCAGATTGAACGAGGGTGTCCAAGAGGTATGATAATAATCGACCTTCTGTGTGAACGAGGAAAATGCCAAATTCTTGCAATACCGCACAACTCTGAATCGATATTTGGAGGATCTGACGGAGTGTCGCAGGCATATGTCGGACCGCGATGAACAGGCCAGTGGATGTGCCTATGGCGACAAGCTTTTGTCCTCCTGGGCCCACAAAGGGGCATGATGTCAGAATCTTGCCTATCGAGGGCAGACCAGCTCCTGTAATTGTCGCAGAGTGTCGTTTGCTGTCAGGGTCAACGAGGAGATTCATCTGAAAGATCGGATTCGCTTCGAGGGCCACTCTGCCGATAGCAGCTGCCTCCTCCAGTTTTGACTTCCATTCTCGACGTGCTGCGCCATCCTTGTCATTCTTCGTCGTCTCTACGAAGAGAGTCAATACGCCACTCAGTCTGCCAGAAATGCGGAATGCTATAGGCCACATTCGACTTTCGTTCCTATCGCCGCCGATAGCTGCATTGGCTTCTCGTCGCTCGCCTGTGCGGATAACGCTGCCTAGAAGGGATCCTGCCGTCCGATGCAAGGGCGCATCGTCCCAACCGCCCGTGGTGAACATCTCGAGCCTGATGGGCCTTCTGATGAGGCGATAGCCCTCCGTTGTGCGCCGTGGCTTGGCTATGACGAGATAATGGTCGAAGAGCATGACCTGATACTCTACCCAATCCGACCTTGCTCCTTCCGGTTTCGCAAACATTTTTCCATGATGGAATAGTTGTCGAGAAGGGTTTAACAAATCCAGGTCATTCTACACGTGTCACAATTCTTCAGATAATGACGCAACAATGAGGACCGTGGTACAATTATGCACGTACCACGAAGTTGATGTCGCGTTCGATCAGTTTATTGTATTGCAGGCAGGCCAGCTTGAGCTGGGCGCTAGCAACGACGGTATTGCAAGCGTCGCACTGCTGTCGGATGATGCGCATAGCTTCCTGCGTGGTCTCGCGGTCGGGATGATCCTCTGGCGTCCGTTTTACATATTCTGCAAGCGGTAGCAGGTACCTTTGCAATCGAATAGTCGCGCGAAGATGATAGTGTCGAAACTCCTGTTTGATTCCGAATGCCTCTCGTCGGTTCTGCGACCAGATTTCGAAAGCGGGTAGTTCTCAGTACTCGCGTATCATTCTTGTCAAGAACACTAAGCGAGCTGACACACCTGCAAGAAGGCCGCAAAGACGCTATTCGTATCCTTTTCCGTGTTGACAAGGTACTCTCCCATGACCTGCGCTTCTGCGTAATCCATGTACGCTTGGCCCCATTCCAAAGCTGCGTCGAGTACGAGATCTCCAATAGATTGCACTACTGGGTTCTGTTCGCGTTGCCTGACCTGGAAGGAGTTGACAAGACGGCCTGAAAGAGTTCGAAGCTCGTCCAAATTTGCAAAGACCTGATTCAAGAAGCTCGGAAGACGCTTGGAGGACATTATTGCTGGATGAGCAGAGCGTAATGGCTCGGCGAAAGCCTGCGATAGCTGAAGTGCTTAGCCGCTTCGCCATCAGACTAGCAATCGCAGCCACGTACCGTCTCCAACATGTCGAGATCCTTCTTGTAAGCTTGCTCTCCGGTGATGATTTCAAAGATGACGTTTTGCCGGGCAACTTCCTTTGGCCCCAATTGCTCCAACAATTCGGCCGGAACCGTACTGGCCCATGCTTCCGGTGCCTGCTCCTGGAAAGAGAAGTCTTACAAATGTACATTTCCACGTAAGACGGGAGATATGCCCACCTCTGATGTAGTCGCTAATGAGAGGCTTGATTTCTTCCTCTGAAGTCCAAGCTGCAGGAGCATGAGTTGCGGATAGCTCTAGAGTTGGAGCGTGGACTACTCACAGGATGTGCCCCGTTCGGACAATAGAGTGAATAACAGGCGCCAACTCCGCTCGTGCCCTCTTGCCCACAGAATGGCGAATAGCATTTCGTGAAGCGGGTGATCACCCCGTTTGGCAGATCTTCTTGATATCGCTGTGAAGCACCTTGAGCGCGCAACAATGCTCCGTAATCTGTAGAGCGGTGCATCTGCCGGTCGAAGTATTCAAGAGTGGCCTGTTCTTCATCGTCCGCGAAACAGAAGACCTGCTCTTGGGAGTCCCGCAACTGCCTACTGTCGTCCCATTCGACTTCGTGAAAGAATCTGTTCTGATGCAGCGTCCGGGCAACGAGGTTGGCTATGCGCCTGTTGTCGGTATAGGGGTATGGCAGCATCTCCGCGAGACAAGAGACAGCCTGCTGGCCTGTGAAGCTGGAAGGATATGGCACCGAGCCCTTTACGTTGACGCCCCTCTCTATGCGCGACTTGAAGGCGGACGAGATATTGCTCAACAACGCCGGATTCAAGTATTGCAGACCAAGACTTTCCATTCGCTGCCTTTCGCGTTCCATGACTCGCCGCGTGCTGACGAAGCCATCAGCCGAGAGCGAGAATTGGGACGGTGACAACGAGGGCTGCTTTTGCATAGCAGAGCCATAAGCCGACGAATGTGAAGGGGCTGAGCTGATGTAAGAGTTGGTAGACATGTAGGAAGTGTCTGGGACAGACGCGGAAATGGATATTGAGGGCGAAGAAGGGAGCGGCGGTGATGGCTGCGCCGGTTGCATCGCTTGTTGTCTGCGTGTTGAAGTCTGTCGGGATGCTGGACCGCTGAGAGAGGCGTTGCGCCGCGTGCCTGAGGCATTTGGGTGTGTCAGCGCTGCCGAAAATGACTGAGAGCGCGCTGCAGGGCCGCCATTGCTTTGCCGGGGTTGCTTTGGTTGCGTTGCGCCAGCGGAGTCGTCGGCATAATGAGGTTGGATGGAGTTACCAGGCTGAGAAGCACTGTACCCGCGGGCGTGCGGCGCAACTGGGTCGGACTGGGAGTGGCTCAAGGATGGCTGACCCCTCAAGCGATTTGTGTCGGAAGTGTGCAAGGCGTCTCCAGCGGCTGCAGCTGTATTTAGCGACGATGTCGGAGCTACAGTAAGGTTGCTGCGATGTCGCAAGTCCGGCGAGCTAATTGTGGCTTGCGCTGACTCAGGTCGTGCAGCTTGATCGTGTCGCTGAGACACCTTCCGAAGCGGTCGACCGTTGGGATACTTGATGGAGTCGGGAATTACGCCGCCTGATGCGTAGAATTCTCGCGAGAAATCAGATTGCTTCCCTCGAGAAGCCAGGTGATCGTCTGCAATAAGGGTATCTGGCGAGTACGTTGCTCCATGGTCGAGAACGTCCTGCGAATCTTCCATTATCACGCCATGAGCATGTGGCTGCATTTGATGTCGCGTGAAAGGAGTTTCACTGAAGCCAGTAGAAGGCCGACTATCGGCAGAAGAGGAAAGCGATGGGCGTGGAGGAATAGCACCACTTTCCATGCCCGGAGAACCTTGGTAGAAGGAACGATAACTAGAGGAAAGATTGCTTTCTTGCGAAGGTCGAGGGCCTCTGACGGACCGATGATGAGTGTCGGAGCTGGAGCGTGTGGGCCGAAGCGGTATTGGCTGCGCCTCCGTTGCTGGGGAGTTCGGTAGCGGTCGACTTCCGCGCGGCTGCCGCTGTGATGCTGAGCTAGCTGATTGCACACTTGGAAGGCTGGTATTTGTTGAAGTCAAAGAGCCCGAGGCTGACGGGACTCTGCGTGCTGGGCGGTGCTGCTCAAACGAAGCAGTGTTCCCCCGGGCTTCACTGGCTTGCATCCCTGCATGGCCTGTGCTAGGGCCTGGGAATCCCGTGACTGTCTCTTTTGGACTCCTGCCGTCGTATAGCTGCGCGGTATGGGCTTGATGTGTTGACCGAGAGCCATACTCTGATACAAGAGCCATTGCTGGAAAAGATGCATGGCCCGAAGCTTGCGGTTGCGCCCGTGTATCCTGACTAGAGTCCGGCAAGTATCGCGCTTGCTGATCAGGCATGGGAGACGGGATACGAGGGTCATACATTGAAATGATGCCTGACCCTCCATAGACAGGTGTAGACGACATTTGGGTCTCACCACTCCGGACGGTGTTGTCTGAGTCTTGCCTACTTGGAAAACAGTGCGGACTCTGTCCAAAAGGCGACTCTTGGTGCACGCTCCTGTTGACAGCCGAATGCCGAGCTTGCAGAGACGCTGCAAGATCCGTTTGCTGATTAGGCCGATGTCGCAATGCTTCGCCAGGAACAACCGGCGACGATAGCGGACTATGTTTCGCTTGTATTTGATCCATTTCAGCCTCGAGCTGTTGGAATAGATTGCTGAAACCTTGTGATTCTGCAGAGGTCGTGAGCGAAGGCAGGACGGGGGACTCTTGTCTGTGTCCAGCGGAGTGCGGCTCTACGCGTTGCGTGGGCATAGCTGCAGGCGCATATGTACCGCGTATGCCCGCAAGCTGTGCTTCATTGCTTGGGTTGTCGAAAGGAGGAGCGCGACCCGAAGCACTGCTGTAGTAATATTGCTGTGGTTGCTGTTGCCGTTGGCTGCCTGCATCGCACATGCAAGAACCATGCGAGGTGGCCAAAGTGTCAGGACCGGCAGCGTGAACAACTAAGTGTGATGGTTTGACTTACCATCAGGCACATGCATATGCGGTCTGCTTGTACTGCTATTGTCGCCCGCCGAAGATATCATTCCATGCGCGTTATAGTGGTGCCTGCTGTAATGGTCTTCCACGTCCGGCGGCTGCTGGCTGAATGGCAGACCCAGCGGCGGCTGCAAAGGGTCCTGGGCGAGAGAGTAGCCATAGCCGTGGTGTCGATTGTATGAGTCCTGCATCGAATTCTTCGGTGCTCGATACCCGCTAGACATCCTGCTCGCAGGCAGCGGCCACGCCTCTTCGGTGATGCTGCCAGTCCCGCAAGGCTAGAGGTGCTCTTCCTACACGTGAGGCATCCGCTTTATCGTCGCGAGCACCGACGTTGGTGTTACGCATGGAGGGTGTGTCTTGTCCTATGCTCAACGCTTCGCCCTGATTTGCGGGCTAATGCATGCAGGTCGTTCACGCACTGGCAGCGAGCAGCCGCTCAGTCGATGCAGGGCGAAGTCACGTTCAAGACCACGTGCAGGGGATGAAGTGCGGCGAGTCCTGCACCCTGTCACATTGGACGCACCCTTCCAGATACTGACTAGGACCCTTTTTGCCTTGCTGAACCTCCCCTTGTTTGTCAAAAGAGCCTAATTCCAGATTGGCCTCCGTCCAGTCTTCTACAACCATCACTATCACAAGATTCTTTGCAAGAAGAGCTGTGACAACAACAGGCCGACCATCTGTCCTCTGAATTACTGCATCTCATAATGAACTGAACCAATTATGTTTACCGTTGTTACTGCTTTTTGGCCCGGCACTCCTTTGCTGCAAAGATTCTCCTCCCCAAGACCATCAAATTAATAAGCAAGTCGCGCAGCAACTGCTTCGTCGTCGGACAGATCCGACAGGTATAAATCTTCTTCTCCTTGTGCTTGAGATGTTGTGGGTTTCAATGCTTCATCGGACTTGTCCCCGGCAGACGGCTCCAGGTGATTTTGTAGCCCTATCGTCACATCTCCGTCTTCGTCCTCTTGCGCCACGAGACCGCCCTGGCCAGTGCCTTCGGCTTCACGAGGGCCATTGGAATCGTTGGCAAGGAAGTCTGCTGCAAATCGCGACCGGTTATCATCGATGTCGCTTGCGTCGTCATCGCTGTCGGGAGAAGAGTCGGAGCTATCCTTTCCGCCTCGACTTTCGCTTGTCTCGCCTTCATCCAAGGTGGACAGTGATCTCCCGCCAGACTTGGACGAGCTCGGAGGATTGGCCGATGATGTCGAACCCGTGTCCTGACCCATGGCTGAGCTAGCTTCGGGAAAGAGCGGTTGGAGGGCCCGTCTTTCGCGTTTGGCGCGGAATTGAGGGCTCGTGGGCGACAAGGTAGTCTGAGGGAGAATTAGTCAGGCCGACTCTGTCACTCAGAGGATCGAACTCACATCATCCTTGCCGCTGATTTGTGCAAGTAGGTCGCGGGCTTGGTCGCCGAGGTCGCTTGTGGTTCCCGGTGACCGCAGTTTATTGAGGTTGTCGAGACTGCCCCTCTCTGCTGAAGAGGGCGGGCTGAGCACCTGACCATTCGAGAGACTCTGACGCTGCAGACGACCAGCGTGAGCTTGTCGTGCTCGACCCTTAGTGGCTCGATGCACATCTCCAAGGCGAAGCTGCTGGAGCAAATCATCCAGCTGCTGCCCATCTCGACTATTGCCCACTGTCGCCATCGTCTTCTCTTTTTCTTTCTTGCTGGCAGCTGCCTTCGCGCGTCTGGACTCCCGCGCAGTCTCCTCTTCGACTCTCTTTGCATTTTCTGCGGCCACCCGCTGAGGTTTCACAGCATGTCAGCAACATTCAGATGACTGGTTCTGATCTGACGATGACCATACCTTGTATGATGCCACGAAGATGTTCACGTAGCCGAAGAACTCGGTTGTTGTCGTCTTGTCATCTTCGTCGAAAAGTTCCAGCAACTCCGAAAAGGCGGCACTAGCCATGGTCACGCGGTCTGCCAAAGCGGGCAGCTCTTTCTCTGCTCGCCCACGGAAGCCAAACATTTTAGCGGCGTAACCGTCATCTCCTCCTTCCTCTACCAATGCATCGGTAAAATGATGCTCTAGGCCAGCCGAAATCTCCGACAAGCCAGATCGTAGCTGTGCAAGACCTTTGCGAACCTCCTCCAAACTGACTGTGTTCGCAAGATCCAGATCAGCGGGAGAATGTTCCCTAGAATTGCACAAATCATACCTCGCGAGGCCTCTGAGGGTTTCTCGATTTCCTGCAGAAATTGCTGCACCTCAGGTCCAAAGTTCCCTGAACTGATATTTTTCTCTAGAAAGTGCAGCCACGTTAAACCGCTAGATGCTTTAGTGTCCATGAGCTGATACCAGCAGGGTCAGCGTACTGAAGTTGGATGGCGTAATCCGGACTGACCTTGTTCAAACTGTTGATCTTGAAACCAAACGCGCCTCCGTTGTGACCAAGACCGTTATGTATGTTTCCAACGAGCAGAACCAACTGGAGCAGACGTTCAAAGGCTGGTGCGTGACGCAAAGCCTCGCAAGCATTTGTGATGGTTGAAGCACCCTAAGGTGGTTGTTAATAGTGTTCATACTTCCGATGGATTGTAGAAGCCTCACCTCTTTGACATCCTTGTAAGCTTCGTCGAAAGTGACCTTGTAGTGCATACCTTTGACGCGCATTTGTATTTTGCCCAGCTTCATGAGCTCGACTAGGAAGCGGTCCGCGGGATGCAATCGTGCCAGCTCTTCTTCCGTGTCTGTCCCATGTCCATTCAACTTGCCTTGCAACGTCGGGTCAGGCAGAACCCGTTGCAACTCGTCCAGGAAATGCTGAGTACAAAGCTTTTCGTCGAAAGAGTAAATGCGGCTTGTTATGGAAGTAATCTTCTCGCCGATGGTCTCTCCGGAAGCATGATGTTTTAAGATTATTTCTGACGAGAGGAGAATATCGTCAGTCAGGCTTCGCGCTTCCATAGAAGCGGCGAGGGGAATTTTACCTATGGCTTGTTGCTGTGTGTAGGTTAAAACACTCTTGAGATCCTTCTTGTGTTTTGCGATGGATTGCGCGACGGGCTTCTTGGCTTGGAAGAGACTCTCCATCTCATCAAATATTCCGGCTTCTTTGAGCTTCTGTGCCCATTCTTCCTCATTGAAATCCTGCTTATTCCAGATGGTCCGGCCAAGATTCTCAAGATTGACTTTCTGCCAATTCAGTTGCTTCATCTGTGTTCGAGCTATAAAAGGTGTGTCTTTGCGCTGTGCGACTTTGCCAGCCCCTAGTGGAGCTTTGGGGATGCCACCGGCGAGCTTGAGACCTGGTGGGGGAGGCGCACCGGGTGCTACTGGAGCCAAAGGAGGTCGCTTAAAGGTGCCCCTTTCCGGAGGAGGCGATAGTGAGCTGCCTGCTGGGCCGACTACTGCATCATTGCGGACGACCTTTCCGCCGTCTTTTAGTCTAGAAGCCTGCGCAGCCAGCATATCGGCTAGAGGTGATGTCCCGCTGGCCATGCTGTTGAGTGATGAAGCAGACTTTGGAGGGGGAGGAGGTGGGATGGGACCGCCAAGAAGGCCTGAAGGCGGAGGAGGAGGAGCTGGAGGGGCAGGCGGTGGAGGAGGCGCTGGCGGCACAGCTTTCGAGAGGGTGGCGCTATATTGAGCATGGCCCCGTGCATCGGCTCTTCCACTGGGGGTCGCTGAAGGCGACTCTTCTGCAGCTTCGTTCGTAGGAGTACGTCGGTGTGATTTGGGTGGCCTCTCTGGCGTAGCATTGCTAGAAGAGGCTTGTCTTGAATGCAATGACGTAGCAATAGTCCGGGTCGTCTCGATGGAATCACTGCTCAACAGACTTCCAGAGCCCCTTGTTGTGCCGCCATCGCTCGACGAATCGCCGTCGCCGCCGGAAACGGCTCTGGAGCGGATGGCTGCCAGCAGACTGCTTGGCATGCCATTGCCAACACCGAAGCGAGGTCGCGCCGTCGGGGAAGCTTCTTGCAATGCTGCAAGATTTTGCTGGGCTTTCGAAGGCACGGGTGTATGATCGCGACTCTGCCGAGTAGCAAAGCTGGAGGGAGAATAGTGAATGTGAGGTCGAATACCAGAAGGCGACGGAGTGTTTTTCATCCTGTCTCGCGCACGCGTGCTCTGTTGCGGTGATGCGTAATAGGGGCGATCCTCGGGCAGGCCCAGTTGTGCAGCACCATTCGCGAGTGACTGCTCGATATGCAACCGCACAGCTTGATCGTCGGCATCCTCGAACATACTCTTGCCAGTGTCGCGATTGCCAGGCACGTTGGCTTCGCTTGCTGCTATCTTGGAAGCCTTGCGGCCCGTAAATCCCTGCCAATCATCCGTATCTTCCACGCTGGGGCCTTTTGACCCCAGATGTCGTCCTTCCAAACGTTGTATTGTTTTCACTCGCTCCATTTTCTTCTCCATTAGCGTCATCAGCTCATGACGGTCCAGCACGCCTTCCTCGTCCGCCACTACTTCCAGTACCCGACATTCTTTGAGCATATTGAACAACTCGCGGACCTGCAAATCTTGTTGGGCCATCCGCTCTTTGTGAAGCTTGTCTAGATCCTCGACTTTTGCACGCAGCATTTCCGATGTTTGCCGGGAAACGGCCAAGTCTTCTTCGGTCCTGAACAACTGCGTTTTGAGCTCGCCGACCAAACCATCATCTTTCCGACTCATGTCCTGCTCGAGCTCCTTCTTCTCTCGATTAAGCTTCGAGATTACGCCTTTCAGGACCCGATTTTTTTCTTCGACCTCCTCGGACCTTGCTTGATCCGCGAATTGGGCAGCCATAGAGGCCACACTTTTGTTTACGATTGACGAAAAATCCTTTTCGACAGCTTTCCGGTCCATGACAATGGCAGTCACCAAGCGGTCTATTAGCTGGAAATATCGTACGCGCGTCTCGCCCTCTTCACGAATGAAAAGCAGATGTTGGAGGGCTGATAGCAAAAAGTCGTATGCACGCGAGCCTTCCACGGTCGAGAGTAGTGCACGCAAGATATCCCAAGGATCCTGGAAGTCGCGTAAGATGTCCTCACGAAACTGCGATGAAAACTCCTCGTGGTCTTGCTCGGCTCGGTCCTCGTAATTATCGATTTGACGGTCGATGCCGCTGTGCCGTAGAGTACGCATCTTATCTAGTATCCGGCCCAGGCCAGAAGCTTCCATCTGCCCGCGCAGGTGCATGCGAACTTCGAGCTCTGCTGGTACAAGGACGATGGCATTGATGAAAAGACAATTCGACCACTGCCATAGTAGTAGTGTCAGCAAAAGTGGCAGTCGCGTTGACCAGCAACAAGCAAATTGGGCTTACACAGTACTCTGCCAGTGCATTGTCTCCTGCCACGGTGCCAGCGGCTTCGTTTGCCGCCTGCATGGCGTACTGTGCTTCACGACCACGCAAAGTTTTGATTTCCTCACTGGCCCCGACGAGCGAGCCCATCTTGCCTCTGCCGTCGAGCGTGGCTTCCAACATCGTAAACCAAGCATCAAAGCGACCATGATCGTTTTTAATAGTCTGCAAATTGTCCAATCCTTTCAAGACATAGCTATGCCCTAGCAAAGAATTGATCCCTTGATAGCTGAGAAAAGTCAGCATATCCATGACTAATTTGCGAGCCTGGACGCTCGGCGAGCAGATATCGAGGGTGATGTTGAGGATGCACTGTGGATGCGACATGGCGGCATCCAGACCCATCTAATGTGCCTGCCTCAGCTAGAGTCGCGTGGATCACTTGTCACCCGCACTCACTTGCATCTGAAGAAGGTGCTTCAAGCATTTCACAATCTCAATCTCCAGTTTGAGGTCTTGCTCTTTGCGCGGTACGGACAGCCGACATATGTTCGATAGGGCGTTCGTGAGGACCGACAGGCCATGTAACTTGTTGACGAAAGTCTCTGCCCACGCAATCTCATATGTCCGAAGACCAACTGTCAAGCTCTGTACATCGGTCCATTTGATGGACCCATCCATGAATTTGGTGAGGTACCATTCCGGTGACTCTGTCTTTCCACGCTGCAATGCCATTTTGCTGTTTGGCTCTGCGGCGATGCCTGCACCAAAAGTTGCATTCTGCTCCAAGACAGGAGTAGTCTCCATCATTGGCGTCGAGATCATCTGTGGAGTTGTCCGCTCTGGTTGACCACCTTTGCGAGCTTGATTCCAGTCCTGCAATCTGTCGTTGTACATCATGGTCCATTTCTTTGGTACTGGCCAGTTGCGCATGCCGTCCCGGTCTCGCACGGGCACGTCTGTCCGCTGTAGCAGATCTTCAAACAAGCCTTCAATGTCTTCATCGCTTGACGGCCGCGGGAAGACGAACTCGGCAGCGGTGAGAGAAGGTGTTGGAGGCCCTATGCGGCTTGTATTGAGCGAAGCTGACGACCTTTGCGAGACGACCGAGCGACCTGATGCCTGAGACGCCCTCAGAGCAGCCTGACGCGCTCTTTCAGATGGGTCCTGGCTTGCCGATGCGTTATAAGGGTAGTGTGGGACTTGGCCAGCTGAAGTTCCGATAGAACGCATGTTTGGCGAATATGGAGGGGCATGACTAGCGTTGCTATCGTTGCCGCGGGAGTGAGTGGACGAAACGGTGTCTCGGCGATGCAAGCTCGCCGCTGCAGAAGATCTGCTGCTCTGTGTGTCTGCATTGTATCCACTCCGGCTGCTTGGCCGTGGCGTGGAATCGCGACCAGGTGTGCCACCAACGATTGAGATGGAACTCCTCGCTCGGCCAGGTGCGGCTTCCGATGGAGCCGCAGTGAGCCTGTCGACGTGTTGTCTTCTTGAATGTGGGTCATGGTGTCTAGATCCGCTGCTGGATATGCTTGCATTGCCGTCTGTGGACGCTGCGCTGGCGTGTCGCTGCAGGAGGTGCTCCGCGCGGTGGCCAACGTCTGGCGTCTTGCTGCGCTTGACAGAGCCTGAGGAGCTGTACGTGGTATCTCGAGACCCCGAAGCCGACTGGGCGCGGGGTGGTATCCCATGCTCGTACGGCAGGTGCTCTGGAATGAGGTTCACTGGGGGCGTAATGTCCCTGAGCGAAGGTGACACAGGCCCTGCGCTGCTTGTCGAGGCCACGGACGACCGCGATGCCTGCATATGCAACGGAGCACCGTCATTGCTGATGCTCTGTCGCGGTAACGGAGGCGCGGCTGGAGTGCTGGTCCTGCTGTACGGCACGCTGCCCTCGAGGCTGTCACTGCCTGTCGAGGTCGTCCTGGACCGGTGCTTTTTGCCGCGCCCAAAGAGCGTGGACATTGCCGCGACCTGCACGCGCCGACAGTTGCAGCACTATCGACGCTATGCTGTACGCGTACGTCGCATGATGTTGAGATGATGCAACGCGCATTCGGTGGCTGCTTGCCTCGTGCTGGGAGACTGTGTATCGAGGCATGGTTCTCGATCACGCTATTGCCCTCAAGCCGCCCACTTTACGCGCTGTTGAAGCGCTTTGCACCAGATATGCAACGATGGACTTTACTCGAGCGTCTATTACAATCTTTGATTAAGGACCTCGCTGCGTGGCTTCCTCCGTCAAAGCCCTGTTTACGGCCATGTACTCGCTGATCTATATTGCTTCTCCAGCTGCAAGCCCAGGTACTTGTGCTGCAGGTTGATGAATACAGTGTATCACGGTGAAGCAATGTCATGCTTCGCCTGTACGGGAAGAGCGACTAGACATGATGAACAAGAACGGTCGCTCGTATGCAGGATGTCGTCTGCTTCCCCGCCTCGCCTCGCTGCAGGAAGCAGCAAGTGCTTCTGCAAGGCTACCTTCCAAATCTTGTACACCGCCGTCCTCGTCTAAGTAGAGTGGACGAAGCGCCAGCGCATGATAAGCAGGCCAGAGACACAGCCGCAAGCTTTCTTGGCGGCAAGAAGGCTGTCAGGCCTCACGACCGCCCATCCTGCTCGATCTCCTCCTCGACGGTGTTCTGGACCTTGAAGATGCATGTGTCTCGCAGGTGAGCCATGTTCTCGCAGAAGTGCGTCTTCGCTGACTGCCTTGACATGTACATGCTCCAGGCTTGGCGTCCACATGGAGACGACTTGCGGCAATCGATAAGCCATGTCTTGGAAAGACGTAATTGCGACGAGCGTGCGACAGCCATCGCGCCCGATGCGTGGCTCCTCTGTCGCGAGCTGGAGCACGGAGACTGACAAAGACCGCCGCAGATCTGTCGCCTCGTGTTCGCATTCAAATTGAAGTAGACTGGCGTTGCTCTCGCGAGGATTGGGCTTTTTACCAGTATAGAACCTGGAACTTACTTGAAGATGCACATAGGCTGTGTCAGTAACATGTACTGTCAAGCTCTAGTCTGTAACATAGTTTGAGGTCATCGCGTACTGCTTTGGTCTCCTTCCCGCCGTTTCATCCTCGGCTCTCTGTCTGCGCTGTTCCAGTTCCCAATGAAGGTAATCACGCCTGCGCACTTCGCTGCCTTCAAGGAAAGAGCGCTTGATCGCTCGCACTTGCATCCATAGGTCGTACTCTTCTTTGCGCAAGTCTGCCTCACGTCGCTGAAGCGGAGTGATCTCTGCAGTCACAGCCTTGCACTTTGCTTTGAGATCCGCGACTATTGCAGACTGTCGTTCGTATTCCTCGGGTGTCTGTGAAGTTCAGGTGGCGCAGACAAGTTCAGAATTGCTTAAAGTCAGTCGCTCAAGGGCTTGCTCACGAAAGATTTGGGTCCAGGTGTTTTACGCTTTTGCTTCTCCTTGAAGCTCAGGTGTCGCCGGGCTGCGTGGAATAGCGGTAAAGGCACGGCTGCCGGACGAGTGAGATGACCAGCGCTCAAGAGTCCAACGAGCGCATGTCTGCTGGTTCTAAGCATGTTTGAGCCTTGCCCAGATGATTGACCAAGAGCAAAAACGTGACCAGGCATTTTCGTCCACCTTGTCTCCGTGGCAACCGCAAGAGATCACGCACCGGCACTACCGACTCGCGAGCTACGATGAGCCTCACTTCTGAGCACATTCGAGCTATTGGAAGCGTTGTCCGGGCAGCTATCGCAGCAGGCGAAGCCGAGTACGTCTCATGATACCATCACATTCGCACGAGGTGGTATGTAAACATCTCGATTGACTGACTGCCTCCACACGCGTAAAATGCTGGCCTTCGCCCTGCAAATCTCAATCATGTACACGCGATACACAGTAATGTTACCAAGAAGTCAGTCGTCAAAGCACTTCAAGAGCGTCTTCAACTACCCCCAGACTACTTCGACAAGGCACAGCGAGCAGCGGTAGCTGATCACGCGAAGCAGATCCTTGTATGTTTCAGCGAACCGCACACGAGGGACGCATGCTTACACTACATTTGCAGGATGAGCAAGATGCGAATGTCGCCGCACATCCTTCTACTAGCAAGTCTTCGCCAGTAGGTCTCGCAAATAATTCACATCATCGCTGCGACGCATGTCGTCGACTGACTTGCCGCAGGTCCGCTCTTCCCCTCCGCCTAGCTCTCCGCCAGTGTCTAAGGTGAAACAAAGAAAGGTGGAGCTGGTGACATATTGTAGCTTCTTCGTCTCAGCTGATATATTGGTTCACAGAAGCCCCAAGTACAGGACAGCGACGACGATGCGGAAGAGGAACGATCGCCTCCAAAGAAGCAGAAAGCTCAAAAAGCTAGTACATCCAATAACAAGGTAAGCTATAGGGCAACATGAATGGTGCTGCGTATATGCCAATCGTGGAACAGCAGACGACTTCCGAAGATTTGCCTAAGAAGAGCAAGAAGCGGAAATCAGAAGGCTCGTTCCGCAGTGCGGAATTCATCAATTCAGAAGTAAGCTTCGCTCTGTCTGCCCGCTAATATGGCGTCAGCTCACTCTCCTACTGTCTCGTATATCAGGGTGACCCTATTACAGCTAGTCAAGCGGGCGTGGTCAATGGAGCAGCGAGCGAAGACGAAGAGGATAAGCCAGCCAAAAAGCAAAAGAAGACCACTAAGCCTTCATCTGAGAAGCCAGCCAAAGGGACCAAGGCAAAGTCAACTGAAGTCAAAGCAGAGAAGGTGAGTTTGTACTTTTTGCTACCGAACAAGAGCACGACTGTCGGAAAGAGAGCTACTATATGCGCGCTGACGACGTGGTGCACCTGCACTTGGCACTTGCATAGAAGCGCCAGTCTGCTGGTAGCGCGACTGATCCAGACGCCGACGAGCTGAAGAAGTTGAAGGTTAGTCTCTGGCGTATAGCGTAGCTCTGACCGATCTCAGCTGAGCAAGTGCCCCCGCTCATCCTCGCCCACGCAGAATTTCATGACTGCCTGCAATGAAAGAAAAGTATGGGGCAAAGAATTCAACAAGCTGGGATTGGATACTACCAAGGCGCAAGTGCGTTACCTCCGGGATCAGCTGAAAGAGCTGGGCATGCCAGCTCGATTATCCATGGAAGCGGCAAAAAAGATTGGTGCCCGGCGAGCCCTTGAGAAGGAAGCCCGAGAACTCGGAATAGACCTCGACAAAGCGTCAAAAGACGACGAATCCGACGACGATGCGAAAGCAGCCCCCGACGTTCCACGTCCGAGACGTGCAGCTGCAGCGCGTGCGCCGCCACGAAGACAGCCATTGCGTATCGACAGCGAGGATTCGGATAGCGATGTCGATGACAAGTCCGGTGCGGCGGCTAGCAAGAGCGAAGACAGCAGCGCAGGAAGCGGTCAAGATGAAGAGACGGGATCAGAAAGTGGTAGCGGGAGTGAGAGCAGCAGCTCTGCACATTCGGATGATTCGGATGCATGAGATTTTTTCTACGATGTTGTCTACCATAGCTCCGCGCAATAGTCAGATCAGTCGCAGCAGCACTGTCAGTGTATACACAGCTGCGATTGAGCCATGCATCGTCCAGCATCAGAACTGCAAAGCTGTTGCACACGCGTGCGCCACGAACTAAACGCGTGCCTGAATTACCGTTGCGCCACCATTACGCGTCAACGAAGCTCAGCAACGGCTTGTTGTACTGCATTTCTTCCAGGATGGGCTGGGAAGTTGGAGATCAGGCGAGCTGAGGGTCATGGTAACTGGACGTAGGTATAGCACTGGACTTTGTACTGTATGACGGGAAGATCACATCTTTCCAGCGCGCATTCTTCAAAGTTACCGCAAGAAGCAGCCGCGATCGAACAGCGGCTCCCCCCTTTTTTCCCCCGCATTTGAGTCGGCTGGGGTGAGTCGTCGGCGAACAAGATACGGAAGGGCAGGACTGTACAGGCACGGTACGACGGGGTCAATGGTACATCTGCTTCCTGACACAACTTTCAATCTTTGTCTGTTCTGTATCTGTAATTGGTGAGTCTACTGACCCCGTCCAAGTTTGCCAGATAAAAAGGTAAAGTGCTGGTGATGGTGTCTTGCCTTTGTTAGCAAGTGGGGATTCGGAGTAACATCGAGAAATGTGCTCTGGCAGCGAGAGACTTGCTACACAGTGAATGCTAGCCTGAATCAATGTGATGACTTGCGCTCTGGTGAAATCCGACCGTAACAAACACTTGTCGACACTCCTCGTTCCTGTGCGGCTTGCGTTCCGCTTCGAAGGAATTGCTGGGGCAGATGGTTACAGATGTCGTACACTCTCCGCGAATTAAGGCGTGTGATCATACACCACTCATGATAGCTCTGTCTCTAGCCTTTTTCGCTCCAGTGCTCTTCTAGAGAATTGTGAGGCTTGCCCTCGAAGGACATACATTCCATCGTGGAGCTTTGCAGATTGCGTGAGGCGCATCTGCTCATGACATGCTCTTCAGGCTTGCATTCTGGTTGATCTCCCTCTTGTGGTGTTCCTGGCCTTTGACATTGCTGAATGTTAAGACACTTGCTGTTGAAAACCTGCACGAAACGATTACAGCCAGTCCGATGAGGATATGCCAGGCCAGAATGCCTTTGGATCACATGTTCTTTGTAAACCACATCATTAGAGTGCTTCCGTATGTCTGCTTATAGCCCTGGTGGCCTACGGGCCCGATGCAGCCTCCCATTGCCATCTACATCAATTTTGCGTCATTATGCTCAGAAGGGGAGACCGTCCTCACTGATACTCTAGACCTTTCGCTAGTAGTGTGCAGCTTCTGAGACGCGCATCATATACTCTCTAAGTCCTGTGATGATCCGTTGCAGCCCGGCCACTATGGAGGAGCTGAGACTTGGGCGCCACGGGGCCGCCCTGGCTCTCCTCTGCACGTACCGTACACAAGCGCGCACGAAAAATCAACGCGGCCCAGCAGCAGCAAGCACGCGTGCTGGTCAGTGCACTGCACTTCTCAAGACTGCTCTCGCGCGCCTAGTGCGTCTCAACAGCCGTGCAGGTGGCCACAATAGCCCTGTTTGTCCAGCTCAGAGGTTAGGGCGGCGTGGCCTGTGGCCTGGAACCGGCGGAATCGCAGACCAGCGTCTCTTGAAAGACCGAAAGTAATCTTCGCGAGAGCAAGGAACGCGCAACTCAACAACAAGGCAGACGAGGTGAGTGTGACGCTTTCTACGGCCAAGTCTGTCGAGACCGGCTATCGTGCTCACATCCGTGTTGCCGCCCTGGTGTATTTGGCCTTGAAATCGCGCTCAGAAAGTTCCCCCCTTTTTCCTTTGCACCCATCATTGATCATTTTATTTGGGTGCGCGGGCACGGTCAGAAGGAGGCTACAACAAGTCCCAAGCGCAGAGGAGGCGAAAAGTGTCAGCCAGCAGCCTATCTTCATTCCGACTTGTGAGACCTGCAGCCTATATATTTAGGGCTGGGTAAGCAAAGCATTCAACTTTCAGCGTAAGGGCAATTCTAAATTTTAATCAGGTGGGATGCAGCTGACTGTCGCTCTCTTACCGCCTATGCACCCGTATCACCACTTATTTGCATCTCGCACACGCCAAAATCCTCGTTCCCGGGGGCTGCCTCTCTCGGCGCCGATCTTGCCCTCGTCAAACTGCTGCACGTGGACAATTGCGACTCTACTGCTGACCATTTGTCAACCAACATGGGCGGATGATTTACATTGTTTTGTCGACGCATGACTGTTGGACGACGTGCACATTGTCACGCAGGTGTCATTCACTTTGGCCCCTGATACGAAGCAGGGGTCAGCGAAGCCAGCCCGGCCGCTACTACCGCCTTCTACCGCCAGCTGGGCACAACAGCAAAGTCGAGCCTGCGGGCTGCACGGGTTACAACAAGATAAAAATCCCCAAAGACGCGCATGCAGCCCGCGCTGCCCTCGTTCACGCGTCTGCCGAAGAAGACTGCCGCGACTCTGCCTACTCGTGTGCTACCAAGCGCAGGGGCAGCCTCGTCGTCATTTTCGCCCGCTCCTGGTGCTGATTCTCCTGCTCCAGGACCAAGTTTCTCAAGCTCGGACGCAGCTCTGCCCTCGACCGATTTGCCGCGCGCTGGGCGAAATTCCCAGGGCGACAGGACGAGCGATGGCGCGCCGCAGGACACGCACATGAGCAGCACTATGGCTCTGGCACCCCGTCGGCCTGCAGCTTCCGCGCTGGCTGGCAACGAGTCCGCGCAGCTGTCTCACTCGCTGTCTCGCTCGTCAGCGGCCAACGGGTCGAGCCAGGGGCCGCCAAACGCCACCAGCGTGAGCGTGCCTGGAGATGGTGGCGACAACATCATCACCACTGCAGCGGAGACAGCGGACGGCAAGGTTGACGAGTCAAGAGTAAGAGAGCAGAGCACTCTTCGTTCGAATGCCGACGCAGGAAGTATAGATGAAAACAGCCGTTACGATGGACTGGCGGAACATGCTACAAAGTCTGCCAACTCCGAGGCTCAGGATGCCAACGCAGGCGGCGCAGCCACTGGAAAGCGTCGAGGGAGACCACCCGGCTCATCAAAGGCGAAGAGGCAACAGCAGATGGCAAACGCCAAAGCAGCTCGGAAACTAGAACTGGATACTAGGCGAGAGCAACGCCTCTTGCTTGGCCAATCTCAGTCTCCTATCGCTTCTACTTCAGGGACGAATACCCTCGCTGCCTCCGCGGCAATGTCGCGAACCGATTCTGCCACCTCAAGAGCATCTACCAGATCTATGAGGAGCAGAGAGACTCGAGGATCCAAGCGGAAATTCAACGACGAGGATGTCTCTGAACAGGACTCTTCGCTCGAAAATGATCAACGCGCACTCGTCGATGGGCCAGAACCTTCTTCGAGCGCTCGTAAAGCTCGCCAACGCCTCTCTCATAGACCATCACGGCATTCTGAAGCTGGCAGTACTGAGCCGGAATCAAGGCAGGTCTCACCTACGCCCACAGCGGACGAGGAAGCGTTGTCTACGACGCCCCGCCAGTCAAAATCAAAACTTCGGCTCTTCCTCAAGCCAAGCACGCTGCGGCGCGAGCAAGATCACACGACAACATCAGCAAGCTCATCGCGCGCCGCGCCTGCTGCGTCATCCACAGTACCTGTTTCCGCTGCAAAACGGACAAAGAGGCGCATTGAAGAGTCTGACGAGGAGGAGGCCGCCTCACCGTCGACTCCAAGAGCGCCTAGTACCTCGGCAGGGCATGGCTTGAAAGAGGAAATTCAAGAATTGAGTGTCACACAAGCAGCGTCTGCAGATGACGAGGACGTGGACATGGATCTCGAACAAAGCGAGAGGGGAACATCAATCGCCTCTTCTGTCTCTGTTCCTTTGGCCTCTGCGCGCAGGACCTCTGACACAAACTTCCTCAGAGCCGAGGCGGTCATGAACGCCCTGTCTGCCAAGCTTGAGCCGATGTCGGACGAGGACAACGACACTGCCACGCTGGGAGGTCGAAGCAGGGCGACATCAGCGGGCGCTGACAGCGCAAAGTACTCGAATGCTGGAAGTATAGAGGAGGAAGTCGAGGATGTGCCTGTATCCGCGACTTCGAGCCTGGATTCAGCTGCGGCGAAGGGCAACCTGATGGACCCAAAAGGTAAACCAATTGGCAAGGGTGCATCAGCGAAAGGCTCCTCCAGTCGCCTTCGTCTGCCTGTCAATGCTCATTTTGCGGCGTCAGATGCTGAAGATGACATGTCGAGCATTGCTGGTACTTCGACTGGATTCCCAACACCTTCTGAAGAAAAAGATATCAGATTGGGCACAGCTGCGGCACAGGGAAAAGGCGGGCAAGTCGTGAAAAAACGCAGAGGGAGACCTCCAAAGAGGAAGCCTGGGTTGGACGGTACTCCTCCCACCACCCCTGGTCTGTGTAAGACTGCTTTCGATCTGGCATCTTTGGGTTGTTGGCCTGACTTCCCGATCATATGCAGCAACGCCCCATCTACGCAGCGAAAATGCGAATATCGAGGGTTCCGCAAAAGTGGACACCACCGTCAAAGACAGGTCAGTCAGATTTGCGTGCGCACTTACTAACAAGATGCTAACAACTCCCTTTAAAGACTTTTTACCACCCTAGAGCGTGAGCGTCAGCTCATTGCGGAAGGGACCCATCCTTTATTTCTCGAGGCTCTGGCAGACTATGACGCTATCCGGCGAGAAAAGATCCAGACACAACAGACTATCTTGGATGCCAAAGAGGATGTTGCAACTACGCTCCTTCAGGCCACCGAAGAATCCCTGTGGGAAGTGTGGCTAGATCAGAAGCGCCAGCTCTGGTACCAAATGATGATGGATGTGCGCCGCAACGCTCGTCGATTGACTTTCGAGAACAAAGTAGAAGAGGCCGTTGCAGCCGACGCTTGTGAGCAATCCAGCGTTACAATACTCGGCACTGTAATACAACTAACCTGGTGTGTCTCGCCTCCTCAGCCGGCTTGCTCGGCGAACTAGCGTCTCGCTGGTGGGGCGAAGGAGGTCGCTCGGCACCGTTTACGCTTCCTCCCACAATCGAGCCGCTTGTGAAAGTGGCAACAGCCCCAGTAGCAGCTCCCAAAGGCCGCACGCGTAGCTCAAACAAGCCTCTTATCGAAGCTGGACAAGCATATATGGTGCCGCTCAATCTGAAAGACGCTCAAGGACTTTCGACGCTGGCAGATGAAGAAGTCAGGCTAGATCTTGAAATTATGGGATTATCATCTCGGAAGCTCCAGGAAAACTGGTTTCATACACAGCCCATATTCGACGACGAAATACTGCAAGAAGCCGAGCCTCCAGAAGCTGAACTCGAACAGGAGGTATTTCCACCACCGTCTACAGCGCAAACCGTGCCTGTGCTCCTGCACTCTGGTGCTCCAACCTCTGCGAGGGCCCGCGATCCGTACGGCCTTCCTGTATACGCAAACGCGTACTACGATCCGTCGAGATATGCACATGCGCCTCGTGCCACCTTCAACTTCCCATCTTCCGCACGGCCGCGTTCGCCAGGCCGGCATCAGGCAACTGGATTCGCCTTTCCATCGGCACCCCGCTTTGGCCCTAGTCCGAGCGAACCTGTCGAAGGACGCTCTCGAGCAGATGCCATCTTGATCGATGACGAGGCTACGTCTCTCAAGGTCGAGCATCCCTTTGACCAAGCTATACCGCCGCCAGATGACTCAGGCTTTGTCGAGCAGCATTCACTGAAACGGTCTGGCGATCGCACCGTACACAAAGGGCCTGATTATCAGCAGAGAACGATTGAAAGAATGAACGACCGGGCCAGGTATCTTCCATCAGATCCTCGCGAGGTGCAATACGAGCGTGATGCCAGAGACAACGCCAATCATGCTGCAGGACTGAAGCGTGGTCGTCCGAAAGCTACGCCGAGCGTTGGCTATAATCCATATCACGAGCAGCGATACGACAGCACAGCGGCTCATCTGTCGACGAGCGAGCCACGCTACCAGAAGCGAATGCACGGGGACCCATACCCACAGCCTGGCCGAGCCGCCAGCCCAATTCACGCCCATTCCCGCCGATCCCCTTCAGCAACACGACCGAGTCATCGTGAGCGGACGTTGTCTCGCGGTCAAGAGTATCGTTACGAGGATGATAGCGCTAGGCAGTGGCCGCCACCACTGCTTCCTTCAGAGCGTGGTGATCCTCGCTACGCTGCCCCTCCCGCAAAACATCAGCGACATCAACGAGTCCCCTCGCATGTCTCGCGCGAGCACGCATACTCGTACGATGAATATATTCGACCAGTCTATCCTCCTCCCATCTATCGTGATGCTCCTCCGCCAGGCTATCCAGAAATGTACCCTTATCCAGGCCCAGCCTACTACAATGGCCCGCCGCATCCTGGTCGATATGCGGAAGACCCTCGTCAGCATCCTGGCGCTGGCAGCAGACAATCCGATCCTTACAGAGGTGCTCCTTTGCCTCCTGAGTACTACTACGCATCTGGACCCCCGGACCACCACTACCTCTCCAGGTCGACCGAGCAGTATGCCTTGGCTCCGGGCCAGCCGCAGAGATCAAAGCCTCGCGAGGTGTCAGGCGCCTCGCAAAAGCTGCCACAATCCCGCTACCACGGCTACGCTGCTCCTCCAGAAGCAGATCACGCAGGAGCTTCTGTCCGGCCACTCTAGTCTTTTCAGCAAATGACTTCCCGTCTAAGCGCAAGCTACCTCTCCTGCGAACATTAGAAACACCCGAGCTCGTTCACTGCATTGCAACATCATCAGCAGTACTCATTAAGTCTATCGAGCGTCTCATGATGCCCTCTTCGTCGCCATAATAGCAAGCAATACCCCGTTTTGGCCATGTTGCAGCGTGTGCTTTTCCAATGCTGGAAGCCACAACATCAGCGCGAGCTTGGTCTGTAGTATTCTGCCCGACAAGGCTTAATGTAGCAATATAGTCCCGCACATACTGATGCGTACTATTCGAGTCGTTTACGGCTGCCCGGCCTGCTACGCGCAGATTTGATTGCTTGCGCGTGCGCCACCTGGGAGCCAGGATCGCCGTGCCGTCGTCTTTCGACGGGTTCAGACGTGCACGGAAAGGCCATTACACCAGCCGAAGTCATGGCAAGCCGACAGTCCCTGCATCCCCAGGCCACGTCGGGAAATACCTCCACAGCTACGAAGCAACGGCAGCTGGCTCACCTGGCGACGCGCCTAGCAGAGATGCAACGCAGGTTTGACGCCATGGGTCAACAGGTCGCAGTTACGAGCGAGCAGGCGCGGCAGACGCGCGAGCTTGTTGGGCACCAGGCGGCATTGTAAGCATATCAATCGTTCTCAGAGGTCCGCGAAGCAATCCTTTCCTGACCGGTGCTTGGCACATCAATTGCAGTTTCATGGCGAGCTCCAAGATTTTGACTCCAGAAGCAGGAACCGTGGTGACACAGACCGAGGCCAGAGACAAGTCGACGTAGCTGGCGATGAGACTCAGTCCCGGAGACGCGTCAGACTGTCTGCGCGTCAGTGCGCGCATCCTAGATTCTCCATCCCAACAAGCTCGATCGTCGAAACGCACCGCAAAGCAATGCGCGTGTCGTAGTCTGGTCATTCATCTCGTACCATCTACTCGCATCCAGCGCAAGTCCCGCGGGACAACACCTGCCATGGTCTTGGCTGCAGTAGGCCAGCTCTGCTCGCGCAACAACGTGCAGCTCAATCTTCGGATATGCCGCTCAGTCGTCAGCAGGGCGGCAAAAGCTGGAGCCAAGTTCGTCTGTCTCCCAGAAGCTAGCGATTTTATTGTTGCTCCTGAAGAAGGTACGTGACATTGTCATCTCCGCATTTTGGCTTCGTGAGTTCACGTTCCGTGCTTCCTTGCGGTTGTCTTTGCCATCGGCTCTCCGATCGTGACCTCCATTCGCAATGGACCCAGTCTACTCCCTCTCACAGCCATTGAGCGACTCTTTCTTCCTCAAAGGCATACAAGAAGCGGCGAAAGCCGGCAAAATATGGGTCTCTTTCGGTATGCACGAAAAGCCAGCTTCCAACACATCAGACAACGCCACCAACGGCACCCCAGACAAGCGGTGTTACAATACGCAATGCTTAGTCTCACCCGAAGGTTCACTTGCTAGCATATATAGGAAGCTCCATCTCTTCGATGTCGACTTCAAGGGCTCGCTGTCAAGCAGCGAGAGCAATACTACAATGAAAGGCATGGCTCTTCCAGAAGTCACCGAGACTGCCATTGGCAAGGGTGAGTGAAAACATTCAGCTTTCATGAACTACAGTATACGCCTTTCTGATAGGCTCTTTGCTATGCAGTCGGAATGCTCACATGCTATGATATGCGCTTTCCCGAGGTAGCGCTAATCCTGCGGCAAAAAGGCGCCGAAATTATTACATACCCTTCCGCCTTTGCCGTTCGAACTGGCATGGTTCACTGGAGTAAGTCCCGAGTCAGGAAGTTAGCTTGATCTGTTTACTAATTAATGCATGACCCCTGCAGCACCGATCCTTCAGACACGCGCGATAGGTAATTCATGTCCGTCAACACTGCCAAAATGTGGGCTATTCCCTGATTGCCCATCATTCCTTTTTCTCAGAGACGCAGACTTTCGTATTAGCGGCTGCCCAAGTTGGTACGCATACGCCAACATCACGGACCACATTCGGTCGGGCGTGCATTATAGACCCGTGGGGTACTGTTCTAGCACAAGTGAGGTTGTCTTCTGTTATCAAGTCCATGTTTTGACGCTGACAGAGCTCCCCTAGTGCAACGACAATCTGAGCCAGTACCAATCGGAAGATGAGGAGTCTGGCACCTTTTGCCTCGCAGAGTCAGTTTGTAACCTCGATGTGAGCAGGTCATTGGCTAAGCTAAAATCAATTTTTATCGTCAGTCTCGACCTACTTTTCTTGGAGAATATTCGGAAGGAAATGCCGCTATGGGATCAGCGTCGTCCAGACGTTTACGGCAAGCTGGAGTCTTAAAGAACTTTGCATGCAGCCTGCTCCTACCGTCGTCACCATTCGGTCATAGCGCAGCAGCTTGGTCGGTCGTTAAGCGAGCAACACACATTGCGCGGCGCTCACAACAGTCAAAGTCAAAATTACGATTACATTGCTCTAGATGGCAGAATGACCGCTACAACGATTAGATTGCCTTGTAATCGAGATTCGCTGTTGGAAAAGCAAAGTCAGCCCGATGCCAGCGCAACCGTAAGAGCAATGCACAGCAAAGGACTCACATTCGTGCTTCTTGGCTTCTTGCAACTTGCGCACTGCTTTGTTGAGATCATCTTGCACGATATAGTCTCGATCGTCGCGAATGGCGAACATGCCTGCTTCTGTGCACACATTCCGCAAGTCTGCACCATTGAATGTGTCGGAAAGCTTCACAATAGCCTCGTAGTCGATATCGCCGCTTTTACGCATCGGTGCTGCATGAATCTTGAGGATCTCCATTCTTGAAACTTCATTTGGCAATGGAATTTCAATCTTCCTGTCAATTCGACCTGGTCTCATCAGTGCAGGATCCAGAGTGTCCGGTCGATTCGTGGCCATGATAATCTTTGTCTTGCCGAGGTAATCGAACCCATCCATCTGATTCAGAAGCTCCATGAGCGTACGCTGAATTTCACGATCTGCCGAAGTGCCTTCGCTGAACCGCCGACCACCGATTGCGTCGATTTCGTCCATGAAGATGATACATCTGTACATTAAGAAGACAGACACGCTCAGAACAGGCCTGAGCGGAAGTATGAGGCAGCACCACTCACGGCTCGTGCTCCTTGGCATAGCCGAACATTTCCCTGATGAGCCGAGCACTCTCGCCGATGTACTTGTCGACAATAGCAGAAGACACCACTGCAGCAAGGAGAGTCAGCTCGTCACAACAAACTGACGTGACCTCGAAGAGACTGACCTTTGAGGAAATTGGTGCCCATTGTGTTCGCAACGGCTTTCGCCAGAAGGGTCTTTCCGGTGCCGGGTGGGCCATACAGCAGCACACCTTTTGGTGGCTTAATCCCGACTCGCAAGAACAGCTCTGGGTTTTGTAATGGCAGCTCAATGACCTCGCGGAGCTCTCGAATCTGATCAGACAGGCCGCCAATGCCAGCGAATGAAGCGCCACCGGGGTCTTCGGTCGACATGTTGTACACAAGCGGGTCAACCTCTCTTGGCAATACGCTGCAAGGAAAGAAACAAATCAGAACAGCCATATGGCTGAAACAATTAACTGGACCTACCGCATCACCGTCAACGTAGTCATGTCGAGCGATACGCGCGTTCCTGGCTTCAGCTTGTCGCGGTTGACAGACGAGCGACATCCAACGACGTAGCGAGGCCCAGACGATGCCTTGACGATGACTGTGAGATTAACATTCAGATTGCGTCAGTCGCGCCTCGTGCTACTCCACCGCCGTTGGCTCTCAAATGCAATCACTGACATCGCTCTTCGTCGAGCTGCCGCGTCACCTCGCCGATGATCTGGCCAACGCTCTGCAGTGCCTTGATGTCGTTCTCACTCTTCTCATAGTCATCTTCAAAGTCCCTGATGTTCTGTCGTACTGTTCAGATGCATTTGTGGGCGGGGTGCACAGAGGCCAACGCGATCATCAGTATGTGTGCTGGTTGTGTCTGCCGCCATAGCAGCGAAGCCGGTCTGAGGCTCTCCAACGTTGGGCAGACTCACTCTTCCGCAATCTGTTGGCTAGCTCCTCGTGCTCGTTCACTTTCTGCGGAGCGCAGCGACATTCATTGCGTGCAACAAGCAGAGCTGCGTCAGCGCAACTGCCCTTGTTCACAATGTTGCCAGACTCACCCGCTTGTACGCGGCGAGTGCCTCCTGCTTGCGTGCATCGGGAGCATCTGCCATTGTGTCTGGCGCTGTCCTGCAGATGGCAAGCGTCTGTCGCGAAAATACGGTGAGAAGTGAAACGCAGGCTGAGAGAGCTAATCGTGGGTGTTCGCGAATGGTGGCGTATTGGAAACTACAAAGCAGCAGCAGCGACTGTTTTTGAGAGCGAACACAACAACGCGCTAGACAGATAATCACAGATGACTGAGAGAGACAGAAGACCGTCCGTTTTACAAAGATGGTGGTATTGTGCAGCTTCGAGCCATCGCTCTACCTGGCTGTGGCGCCCATGGGAAAGTAACCCTGCGAGGCCTCGATCCGTGCCAAATCCTCTTCCTCTACCTTACGACGCGCTTGGGTATATGCGAATTTGGCAGCTCTACCTTTGGAATCCGTAATGGCTTGCGCCAAGCCGTCCTTGAGATCTTCGTCGGATATCGGTGCGGTGGCTTGAGCACCAAGGGCCAATTTCAGGTAGAGTCTCTTGTTTCTCCGGGTAGCTTGCTCTCTTCGTCGATCAGTAAATCCCAAAGGCGCTTTCTGTGGTCGTGCAGAGTTGACAGCGTGACGCGGGACTGCCGGTGGTTGCCATAATCTGGAAAAAAACGATGACCGGGTAGCAGGAACTGCAGGAACCAAGGGGGAGACGCGTCGGTGAGTGTCCATTTCTCGACGCCTGCGCTGGATTTCGTCCTCGCGCAGCTGTCTCATTGCCTGGTCATGCGCGTACGCAGGTGGTAGTGGTAGTGGTGCAGGTCTGTGTGGGACCAGATGTGAAGAAGGGTGAGGCGGATTTACAGCCCCAGGTAGCGCCGCATGAGGAGGTCGCAGTGCAGGCGGTGCTTGCCGAACATTCGCTGATTGCTGAGGCAAGTATAGCGGGGATAATGCGGAGCTGCCTTGATGGTCCTTGTTGCCAGTCTGGTTGTGCGAGCGATTGCCGTTACTGCCACGAAGCACAGCATTGGCAAGCCTGCTGGCCGATTGAGTTTTCTGACCAGAGACGATAGACGTCGCAGCATGGGAGCTTTGGCTCGCCACGCTTTCCCGGCCTCGTGTACCGCGTCGGGGATTCCGCCTTGGAGCAGCCGATGTTGCCTTGCTCGCTCGTGCATTTTCTTCAGGCCGACTGCGTTGGTTGCGAGGCCGATTGAGTGTAGCAGTGTGCGCGGCGGATGCTGTCGTCAAGAGAGTCGTCAGCCTCGAGGTAATTCCACTCACTTCCGCAGGGCGCGCGGACCTACACATTCTTTTTTGCGGCCGAACAACGATGAGCGGAGCGAATGACTTGACAAAAGAAAAAAGGAAAGAGGCACCAGGAAGCAGCGTGGCCGGCCCTTTACATGGGCGGGCTTCAGATTTCCGCCATCGTCGCTCAGCGTCGTGGCTATGCACTTCGTCGAGCTGACTTCCTGCGCAAATTTTCTCGTCCAGACAGTCAAGCAGATGATCAGACTTTTTAACACTCGCAAGGCAGCTGAGCTGTAGGATTGCGCAGTCGCGCGGAAGCTTCGTGTTCTACACCGACTCGGCAAGGTCGAACGCTCGTAGACCCGGTCCACCGTCGAGGCAGCAAGAGCCGGTTAGCGGTAGAGGAGCACTCGGTCACGAAGTGGGTCCACAAACGAATGCAAGAGCCGCCTTTCGCTATTTACAGCGTTGGTCGTCGGAGACAGTAGCGAGTGGTTGTGCCATCCTTTTACGAGCGGAGACTGCGGTGGTCGGTCTCAGCTAGATGTTCGCCGGGATGCTCTGCGCATGTCTTGGAAAGGCGATGGTCGATCCACAGACGACATATTTCAGCGATGATTCCCATTGGTAGGTAAGACAAGAGGGCGTTCAGGCTGGAGCTACGACCAGCACGCCGATCACGCTTGACCTCAACGCTACAAGCGCAAGCAAACCTGGATCTTCTCGCCGACCTCCATAAGTGTATCCCACATTAACGCCTATTCGCAGAGCTGCGCCGGGGAATCAATGCCCCGGGAGCGCATCCTCAGTGGCTTCCTAGCAACGAGGGCCACTGGACATGCGCGCCGGAAAGCGGGACCACGACAAGAGCTAAAGACTGGCAGACTGACAGAGGCCAAACGGGAAAGATCTGATGCATGGCTGGCTTCACTTGTTCATCTGGTGGACCAGGACCAGGCCTTCAAGCAGGCCTGCAGCTGTACCTATGCTCGTACGCGCGATTTGGCTGCGCACGCACTACGTCACGGTCGAGTAAACCTGCTTGTCAGTCGCTAGCGTTCGCTGGCTCGACTGCTGCATGGTGTAACACTTGCTCCGTACGTGCTGTTGGCCTTGTTGCAGCGCCCGCTGATGCCGAGGTAGATGGTCATCGAGTACAACAAGAGTGCAGGTCGGTCTGCAAGGTTGGTATTGCTGCACAAGCGATACGGACTCCTGCTGGTCTCCTCTGCTCTTACACAAGCCACAAGTATATAGCTACAGGCTGCTCGTGTCGCGACAGTGCGCCGTGCTCATCCTCCACCTCAGACCAGACAGTCCTTTCGAACAGCACGATTGGCACAGCCGGACGTTGCAGAACGTATACCAGACGAACAAGACTAGACGTCTAGAGCTATAGATCTCCCAAAAAAAGATGCCGTTCATGGGCTCGGACGACCCTTGCGACCTCCTCAGCGGCATCCCTTCCCTCAACCCTTTTCTCGGCGGCACAGATGGCCTATTCTCCTCGAACCCTTTGTTCGGAGGCGGAGCGGGAGAGGGCGACTCTATGCTGGCCTCTGCTTTCGGACATAACAACTACTCGCACCTTGCCCCTGGTGGTCTCTACAATCGTCGCCCAAGCATGACTCAAGGCACCTACAGCGGACAGAGCTCCCAATTCAACAGTCCGCCTTCAACTGCAGCGTCATCTGGCGCGGGCTCCACGCTTTCAACACTACTTGCAAGTCAAGGGGCCGGCGCTCAGCTTTCGACGATGGACAAGCTGTTCTATAATGGCACTCCAGAGTCTGGCAATTCGCAAAGCCTTTACATTCAGGTACCTGCCTCGGAGAATGAAGGTGGTGTGTCAACCGGGAGCGAGTTCTGGGTGTCTGTGACCTGGCACAAGGTGGCTGCCCAACTGGTCAGCCACCCTGAAGTCCTGGCAGCCGTCTTGAAGCAAGTCAACGAAAAGCCTGACTTGCGCAAGCAGGCGGCTGACGCACTGGGGTTTGCGGACAGTCAAAACCAGTCGTCGGCAACGGTCAGTGCGTTAACTTGTATACCATCGGAAGCGAATGGCCTCACTGCCATGATGAGCGTGGCTGTGCCCAACGTCAATGACAATGCTACCCGACACCCGCTCACGCCCATCAAAAGCGACACGTCTGCAGCTCGAATGCGACTAGGCAATGGCGATCAGGTCATGTCGTCTCCCGTAGGCCACGCTCACAATGGCTGGCAGATGACCAGCGAGGCGATGATGAAGCCAAGCTTTCAGATGGACAAAGGATCGGTAAGCATGACACTCCACTTCAACGTGTCTTTCACATGGACGTGCTATATATCTTGCTCGATGATAAAGCTGACGTTCTTCATATCTGTGCTTCCAGGACACCCCTGACACCCCTGCTGGTGGACTGAAGCCTTGGGACCTATCATCGCAGCAGCTGGGCAACCTCAATATCGCTCTTCCGCCCATGCCTCGTGCGCAATCCCCCAACATACCGAACTCTATCCTGAATCCGCGCTTCGAGGGCGTCGACGGTCAGACGGTCAGTGTTATGGTCGCCCGTCAAGATACCATCGACCCATTCTTGCTGGCGCAAAGGGATGTGGAGCACAATACTACTACCCTCGAGTACGTCTGGTCACCCTCGGATACCACACTATACAAGGCAGAAAGTTTGCAAGGCCAGCAGGCTGCCACGGAGATCGGTTCTATCCGACTTGTCTTCCCGCCTAGGACTATGCTTTTGGCACAGGAGAAGGATGGATCTCAAGCGACACCTGCCTACAGCAATGCTCACCCTCATTCCAACGAATGGCTAAAGGCTCAGGTCTGCCACCGAAGCTGTCCTTACCGGGCAGGAACTGCGTCGCTTAAAAGGTGAGTTGCCTGGTCCGCTCGTCACCTACACTTGTGGCCAACAGAGTGAGGAACGTATTACGCTATGCAGACCTAAGACAGTTAGGGAACACTTTCGCAAGGTTTGTACTGCATGATAGACCTGCTGTAAGCGAGCTCAGGCTGAAGATTGCTCGCCACAGTGTGTATACCTGGACGAACATCACCCGCTCAAGGTGGTATCCGCCCTTCAGTTGGCTGTCCTCGAGCGCGAGTCGCAAGGTTTGCTCCCAAATCGACGCCGAGCTCGCGTCATTAGGATGGCCAGCGATTCAGTGAACAAAATCTACTAGGTTTTATCGATTCCTGACACGTGCAGGCGGTGTCTTCCAAGCACCCGCTGGTCTTTCTCTGAAAGCCAGTGTCACGCCTTTGTTTTATTGCTAGTTGCTTATCAGTCTCTCATGCTTGCCCTCAAATCTTGTGCATGTAGCATTCTCTCCCTCATCAACGTTCTACTTTTTCGCGCATGTGCCATTTTGCGCTCACAGTATCTTTTTTGCCGCCAGGCAGTTTGGTGGCGGGATAGGTCGCTAAATGAGCTTTCACTCCCGTCAACTGGTCCTAGCTTGGGCATGTCTTCCGAAGCTCCGCGATGCCGCTGCCGCATCATGGAGACGACGCCAGGTCGGCCATTAAGCAGACACCTCCACAAAGCGAGCGTACGCATCCCTTCAGGCCGATCATGGCAGCGAAACAGCGTGGCTGCACGGTATCGCCCTTTACAGATGTTGCCGTCAGCTCAAGAGAGTGACTTGACAGCGGCTTCCACACTGGAAGCGCTTGATAGGAGGCCTCGCTATCAGGCTGCCGCTCCGACCTCGTCTCCAGGCAGTTAGAGGAGGCGCGCGATGCGTAGCTCTTCAGCCCAGGGCGGAGGACGGGAAGACCAAATCGCGACAGCTATTTGGCCTCGGGAGTCCTGGGGCACAAATGCAACGCCAAATACTGCACCGTCCACGTTCCCCTGGCCGCATGCTGCCCCTGCCCACCTCACAGGAGCCACGCTGAAGTTTTCCTCGTGTCGCGCAGGACGCTGCAGCACCGGAAAGAGCAGGAGCAGCGGTTCTTCTCTCTTGAAACCATCAACGCACACCAGCACTGGTCTTTACTCAACGGCTGAGACGATCTCCTCTGTCGTACAGTGCACAGCGCTCTCTAGCGAGCGTCCAGACGCAATCCCGGCCGCCTCCCGCTGTACACGACAGTTACGAAGACTGAAGCGGGCAGAGAGTTCCCAACGACGCGTCTCTTGGGTGTTTCGTGAGTGTCTTGTCGCGTCGCGAGCACCCCCGAAGGTCTGCGGCGGTTGAGATAGCGCACGAGAGTGACTTGGAATCTTTCTGCAGTTCAGTAGCGGACTCGTTGATAAAGAGAGACCGCGGCGAGCAAGCGCAGTAGCGTAGCTGACTGAGTCTGGAGACCTCCACCCACTTGTGCTGGTTGGTCGTCGCGCTCGTCCGCGCTCGTCGTTTGGTCTCCACCTCGACTAGGCGTCTCTTTTGTCCTCGACTCGACAGGAAGGCAAAGCCAGAGCGCAAAGCGTGACTGCGGCCGTACCTCGTTCCCGCGCCTCACTCAGCTAGTGCTTTGTGCGTCCCTCTTCTCCTCTCTCCAACATCCTCCTGCCTTGCGTCGAAAGCTCGCTGGACAAGCAGTCTCGTTCGACAGAAGTCGTCCTTCGCTGCTCTGAGAGCACGTCAAGGCGGCTTTGTCGAGCAGAGCTCTGTAGTGCGACACTGTAGGCCATGTCATTGTCTGACTGTCCTTCAGAACTGCTGCTCTTGCTGACGCTGAGCCTTGCTGTCTTGCTGCGCTGCTGCAACCTGGAACCTTCACCTCTTGCTTGCCACCCTCGTGCGTGCAGCCCGTCCAGCGCGTGGCCAGGCGTACAGCACGACGCATATCACGACCTACGACGCGCACGAACTCCAGCATAACCGAGGTGAGCCACTCATTACCGGCCAACGCTAGCATGGCTTCGTCTCAATGCCTCGTCCTATTCTCCTCCCTTCCGCCGGGCTTGTGTGCCATCAAGCAGTGCATTCACGAAGTGGCACGAATCTTACGACCGCCCCGATTCTTGGCGACCAGATTCGGACTTTTGGGTGATGCAAGCCTCCATGCCTATGCGCAGCTCTGTACGTGAAAGTTGCTTCTCCCCCTCCTCGTCTTCCATCGGCTCCGCTCCATCTTTCGCCACCACGCATCACACCTCTATTGTCGTCCTCAAGATCCAGTCGGGACCTCGTCTTCACTCACTCCTCCTCTCCACCCTCTTCTCCTCCATCCTTTGCTAGGCGAGGTGAACTCGCTTGATCCTCAAAGCTGACTGGCCTCAGCTGGGTGCATAGCCTCGCAAGCTGCTCGCGCTTCCTCTGGCTGCCCTCCTTGGCCTGCAGCGCCATCTCTTGCTCGTCTCGTCTGGTTTTTTGTCAGACACGTCCTTGCTCTCCTCCGGCACCTGAGCTCCTCCCCCTCACTGCGCTCCTATCAAGCCTGCACATACCACCCAGTACCCCAGGCTTTGACACTCAAACGCATAACCCTCTATCAAAAGATATCATTGCATATCAAGCGCTCAGGAGCTGACTCGATTGGCATTCAATCATACCATCTCCTACTCCATCTCTTGCATCGCACCGCCTGCCCTCATAACCGCTCGACCTCGACTACCTCGCCTGCACCATCTCTGCTCTCCATCTCATCATATCGAACCGCTGCTATCCTGCAGGCATATCGCTCAACTGTAGGCGCAAGCAACCTCAATCGCAGCAACAGTGGTACGATGGACACGACTGGCAGCGCAGCCACCTCGCCTACATTGATCAGCGGGACTGCCTCGATGAGTTTTATGCACTCGCAAAGCCCGCCTCCGAATCACGGCCTGCCGAGCTTTTCATCGCTCGTCTCCCCTGCTCTTGTTCACTCCGCTTCGTCACCAGCAATCTACACCGCCTGGAGTGGTAAAGGTGTCGCAACTCATTCGGCTCCTGCTACTGCTCTCTCTTCGCCTGATGCTGCTGGAGCAAGTCGCAATGACAGCCTCAGCCTTGACACATCGTTCTATCATGGCACTCCCACATCTAGCAATCAGCAGAACCTGTATATCCAGGTGGCTGTAAACGCACGTGCTCGAGAGGGCAGTACCGCAGCTGGTGGGGCTGCAGAAGGAGCGCCCAGCGATCAGCTAAATGGTAAAGGCTCCCAAAGCTCGGCCGATGGCGCAGAGGCCTCCGCTGTGCCTGGACCTGGCGCCGAATTCTGGGTGACATGCCCCTGGCCTAGCACGATCAAGAAGATGGTCGAGCACCCCAACCTGGTTTACACGTTGCTAGCACAGCTGCGAGCTCACCCAACGATGAAGAGCAAGGCACTCAAGATCCTGACCGCATCCGACGGAGGCAACGGCAATACCAGCGACGGCGGACTCGGTACTGGCGATTTCAACCTCCCGCCGTCTCCATCGATGGGTGCAAACCCGCAGAGCGTCTCGCTGTTCTCATCGGCAGGAGGCAGCTTTGACTCACCTGGCATGTGGAGCAGCCCAAACGATTTCCACGGTGCTGGACAGTTCAGAGGAGGACCCGTGAGTGAAATACAAAGCAAAGCACAACAAGTCGTAGGAGCCAATGACGCTGACTGATTCACTTCACTCTATTCTGTTTGATTGCCGCTGAACACGAACAACGACTTTTGCATGCACCGCCTCGACTGTCCTACTGTCGTACAACTTCGCCGGAATCGACATGGCGAAAAATTTGTTTGCGCTCCCTGTTTGGCTTCTTTACGTTTCTCTGCTCTCAATTCTCTTCGACCTTTCATCCATGGCTATACGTCGCTACCCCCGACAGGGTACGCCCATGACAAGCGGTTTTGCCGACTCTGGTCAGTCTAGCGCCGGGTCGCCCGCAAGCGTCTCTGCCAATTACTCGTCTTCTCCTTGGGCCTTTGGAGGTGAGCTATCTCATGCTTTGCTGTTCTTACCTTATATGGTCTCTGCTCAATATGTAAAACGACAGGTGTCAATAATGGACATACACAAGTTGGACACGGCAATGCCAATGGTGGACTGTTCTCCAACTTCCCAGGCATTGTGACTTGCCCACTGGATACCATCGATCCCAACATCCTCAGTCAGGTTGAGACTAACGTCAATCACGAGGAGTACATCTGGTCTCCTCCAGATGCGTCACTGTATGAAATCGGCAACGCCAGAGCCTTACAGGCTATGCCACTGCCCGGCGCTATCAAGATGGTCTTCCCTCCCAACACAATGATCATGGCTTGGGAGAAGGATGGTAGTCTCGCAAGCCCGGCTTTCCGAGCTCTGCATCCTCATTCAAATCAGTGGTAAGCATGCGCGTAGCTTTCTTGAATAAGTAGCGTTCTGATGTGTCGAATTCCATACAGGCTCAAGGCGCAAGTCTGCGACCGTCGATGTGCCTATCGAGCCGGAACTAGCTCTCTCAAGAGACCTATCACTATCAGAGATCACTTCCGCAAGGTTGGCCAGAATCGACGTCTAGTTTGGTGCCTCTCAAGTTTACTGACGCATTCCTGCTTCCGTTACGTTTATACAGTGCGTGTACCTGGACGACAATCATCCTCTCAAGGTGCTCTGCACACTTGAGCTAGCTGCGCATGAGAGGGCTTCTCAAGGTCTTTTGCCAAACCGAAGGAGGACTCGCGGTGCTCGGGTTGGTCTCAAGTCGGTAAGTCGGTCTTTCATTACACGCAAACGAGTGCTTGAAGCCCAAGTATTCTTTTCTGTGGCGCGAGAAGAGAAACACGCCTTTGCTGAATCGTGTTGTGTCCATTATGCTCTGCAGTCGGCTGAGCCAGCTTCGCCAATGCTTACGCGCTCGACGAGACCTTCGGTGGCAACTCGAGGCTCGTCGTCTGCTACCAGTGCTCAGATCAAAGCAGAGCTGGGATCACCCTTCTCCGGCAACGGCAATGTTTCCGACACAGACAGAGATGGCAACACAAGCGCTGCTTCTGGTAGAGGCGACTCTTCCTACACTCCAAATGACAGCGACGGTGACTTCAGCACCGAGAAAGCTCCTCGATCTCTGCGGGGTATCACCAGCATCGCAGACTCGCACACACCTGTGCCGACTGGCCTTGTGGGCGGCCCTGCCGGAAATGGTGCTTTCGGCCAGCAAAACCAGGGTCAGGATCAGCAATATCCTCACCTCAGGTCCGCCGAGCATGCCGACGGTCATGCTCCTTACATGACTCACCTGAGACGACACACCGCCCCCGATGCTTCTCGAGCTTTGTTTGGTGGTGGAATGGCTGCTGAAGGACCCGTGAGTCTGGCTTGCATGGCTTCTGGGACTTGGCGATGATTGGGTTTGAACGTTCCTGACTGAATCAACGCTGACGCATAGTTGTCGTATGCGCTCCATCCTTTGCCTACCATATATGATGATGCACCACACGGTACTGCTCGCGCATACTCACCGCACATGCCACCGGTCTCGTCGTTACGGCATTCACCCTACCCTCAAATGCTTCCATCGTACTCGACCGTGTCCGCACACTATGCAATGATGCCTGGGCATCCATATCCTTCACCTCAATACCCAACATCGGGGCCGTTTACCGCTGGCTATACGATCTACAATCCCGACTCAAGGTCGTGAACCGCACCTCAGTTTGAGGTTCCGGGTCGACACCCCTTTGCTGGTGGTGATTTCCACTCCCAATATGGCGGCTTTTTCTACGGCTCGGATACCTCGACAGGTCTGGTAGGCACTCAGTCTTTCCCCTCCTCCCCAACATCTCACTCCATCCATCATTGGGAGCATGATCATCACCCCCATTGGTCCGCTCCCGTCACTCCCGCCTCCGCTGTAGGACACGGCTTCCCGCTTGACAATAGCTTGAGCACCGCCGTCTACATGCTTCCCTATCCTACCCATGCATCCGCAAAGACCATGGCTATGTTTGGGGAGGGCAAACATGACTTCAGTGTTGACCCGAATGGCTTACTTGGCTTATCCTCCTATGCTCCCTCGCCGTCTTCTCTGTCACGCATCGATGGCACAAACTCCAATACTTCGTATCAATCTGGCGATCTTCCACCGGCTCTCAACGACGATGACTCGCTCACTCTGTCTTCGCCGCCCTTTTCTTCCTCAAAACACCAGGGCTCCGGCCGTTTCTTCACCAGCTACCCTGGCACCCATTACCAGGGTCACGATGTAGAGTCTCCAATGACAACGGATTTAAGCTCGAGTGAAGACGAACCTTTTTCACATTGACGAAACCAACGATGAAGCGCAAGCAAACGTTAATGACTCGCTGTGCAGGATGGGCGGTCCAAGCCTCGGCTCACCAGCATCTCCTATTCAACCCTGTTGTTTCCAGTATGTTTTTTTGGTTCCAATCGGTTACGACTCGGCCTCAAAACCCACACACGCGACCACGATATTGATGATGCGACGCACTCTTCATGTCAGTATGTAAAATGTCTCAACGATTCCAAAATCCTTGCTCTACCGCCCCTAGATCGTATCTATCCCTGCTCTCAGTTATTTGTTATTTTCTCGATAGCCTGGCAATTCTTTAGATTTCTATCTCCTATACAAGCGTCTATTACGCCAATACAAGCTGTAGCATTAGTCTTCCTTTGTCGACTAGGGCTTACACACTACTATATTAGATATCGAGCACTTTCACGAGATGTCGTTCTCGACTTTCCCTGAATATGCTGCAGACGGCGAGCTCTATCACCTCTCGTCTACTTGACGCTCTATCTGCGATGCTTTCGCCAACCCTAGTCGTGTACTCCTTCTCTGCTTCTGCATGCGGCTCAAGGCTGTGGCGACGTGTCAGCTGGAAGACGCAGCTGCAGGCACCGCAGCGAGCAAATGCGATAAAGCCGGCAACGGGCGCGTACGACTGAAGCAGGACTCGGCGTATTATCCGAGCTGTCAGGGTCATGCTTGCAGCTGATGCTTCGGAGAGACAAGAGAGCGAGTGGCTGTCAGCGGTGGTGAGCGTGCTAGCGCATGACCGCTTCTTGCCTGCGAACCTACACCTCTCGACAGCCCAGTCGAGACACGTCAGCGACTCCACGCATACGAGTCCTCGCTGCTCGCAGACCCCAAGCAGCCCACCCACGCGCTGCAGTCCGCCTGGTGAGAAGCGCACGCTTCCCCCAAAACGCGCAAGGCCGCGCGGGAAAGCACAGCACACAAACGTCCAGCCAGCGAAAGCTGAGCAACTCGACAACTGGGGCACAACGCTAGGCCAAGACGATCTATCAAAATGGCGGACCGGTCAGTTGTCCAAGCGGTTCCTGTTCCTGCTATCGAGATGCTGATGTGAGACCTGCGACAATGTCACAACTGCTGTCGGACGACCATCTATTGCACGCCGCGGGCATGCATATCAGACCAATCCAGTTCACAGAGCACCTTCAGGTGAGTCTCTTGCAGCCTTTGTATCACTGTCCTTTATGCCGTCGTGCCCTCCTGACCTGTGTGCTCTGTTCCGCGACCGCGTGCCTTCCATGACGGCAGCTCTCAGCTGTTGGGATCCAGCCCACAGCTATTAGCTTCAATACTTTGACAATGGAGAGCGACAAGTTCATTTGCGCCAGAGAAGACTCTGCTCAAAAGAAGGAAGTTGTCATCGTTGACCTTGCCGATGCCAATAATGTCATTCGCCGCCCCATCAGCGCAGAGTCCGCCATTATGCACCCGCATGAGAAGATCATAGCGCTTCGAGGTGAGTAGCATGGCGCAGATGAGATCATTTGTCGGCACTCGGACGAGGCAAGAATCTCGTTTGTGGAGTGTTTGATTCTGAGACGCGATATCGAGCTCGCACACCTCAGAGACCTCATGAAGCTGACGCCTGCGGTACTGTACTGGCCTCCTTGTTCCAATAAAGCTCAACGGCAGCTACAGATTTTCAATATGTGCGTCCAGAAGTCAGCATTCGACTCTGCGTCTATTCTCTGCTGATCAGCTTGCCCACTCCACAGTGAGGCGAAAGCGAAGGTGAAGTCACATTTGATGCACGAAGACATCTCATTCTGGAAATGGATCAACGACAGCACCCTCGGTGTAGTCACAGATACCGCCGTCTATCACTGGGCTGGCAGCGGCGAATCGCCTCCGCAGAAAGTGTTCGACAGGCACGCCAACCTTGCTGCGCATCAGATCATCAATTATCGGTGTTCGAGCGATGAGAAGTGGCTTGTCTTGGTTGGCATCGCTAGCAATACCTCGCCAGATGGGTTTAAAGTGAAGGGAAGCTTGCAGCTTTATTCGAGGGAACGCAACGTGTCTCAACCCATCGAAGGACATGCCGCTGCGTTTGCCAATATCAAGCTGGAGAATGCCTCAGTTGAGACCAAGCTCTTCACCTTTGCCAATCGAACAGCGACAGGTGCCAAGGTGCGGAATTTTTTCAAGCGTCGAAGACATTTCAGTGACGCTGTTTCCTCCAAATGTTGCAGTTGCACATCGTAGAAATCGACAAGGCGCCAAATGGACCAACATTCGCCAAGAAGCAAGTCGACGTTTTCTTCCCTGCAGAGGCGACGAACGACTTCCCAGTGGCCATGCAGGTCTCGCAAAGGTGAGGCTGTTATCTTCCTGCCATAGTCAACGGCATTTAACATTTTACTTTGTAGATACGGCGTTGTTTACCTGGTCACAAAGTATGGCTTCATCCATCTTTACGATTTGGAGACAGGTACATGTCTGTACATGAATCGCATTTCGGGAGAAACGATCTTCGTGACATGTGAACATGAAGCCACCAGCGGCATCATCGGCGTGAACAGGAAAGGACAGGTGCGGCACCCCTCTGTATGGACCATTGTAGGGCATCCGCTTGACGTGCGTCTTGCAACAGGTGTTATCCGTCTCCGTCGACGATGAGACAGTTATTCCGTACATCCTGCGGACTTTGAACAACACCGACCTCGCCATCAAGTTGGCTTCTCGAGCCAATCTACCTGGCGCCGATGATCTCTATCAGCGACAATTCACATCACTCTTCCAGAGCAGCCAGTACAGTGAAGCAGCCAAAGTCGCTGCAAACTCACCACGAGGCATCCTGCGCACCCAGCAGACCATCGAGCAATTCAAGCAGGTGCCTGTGCAGCCTGGCCAAATGAGCCCTATCCTGCAGTACTTTGGTATTCTGCTCGAGCGTGGCAAGCTCAATCGCTACGAGTCTCTCGAACTTGCTCGGCCAGTGCTCGTTCAGGGCAGGAAACAATTGCTAGAAAAGTGGCTGAAGGAGGACAAGGTAAATTCTGCAAATTGCGGGATGCAGCTCGATACTGACATCATCTACAGATCGACTGTTCTGAAGAGCTGGGAGACATCGTTCGTCAACATGATATGACGCTCGCTCTGTCCGTCTATCTTCGAGCGAATGTGCCCAACAAGGCTATTGCGTGCTTCGCAGAAACCGGACAGTACAACAAAATTGTGGTCTACGCGCAGCGCGTAGGCTACACACCCGACTATCCAAACCTCCTTCAACATATTGCGCGGACCAACCCAGATCAAGCCAATGAGTTTGCAACGATGCTGGTCCAGAACGAGAGCGGACCTCTCATCGACCTTGAACGCGTCATGGACATCTTCGCTAGTCAGAACATGACGCAGCAAGCTACGCAATTCCTGCTTGAAGCGCTTAAGGAAAACAAGCCAGAGCAGGGACATCTGCAAACGCGTTTGCTGGAAATGAATCTCATGAACGCTCCTCAAGTAGCTGACGCTATCCTGGGCAATGAGATGTTCAGCCATTACGACCGTCCGCGTATCGCCAATCTTTGCGAGAAAGCTGGCCTCATGCAGAAGGTAGGCGGCGGGCACGGAGGACGCGAATACGGCATGGCATGGCTGACGCTATGCTCCAGGCTCTTGAGCACTACGAGGACATGACCGACATCAAGCGCGTCATCGTGCACACGAATCTCTTCAATGCTGATGTAAGCAGTGCCGTCCTTGCAATCTGGCGCTGTACTGACTATTCGGACGCAGTGGCTGGTCAACTACTTCGGCAAGCTCACGGTTGAAAACACGCTAGAGTGCATGAAAGAAATGCTTCGCGTCAACATTCGACAGAATCTGCAAGTAGTGGTGCAAGCCGCTACAAAGTATTCTGATCTCGTGGGTCCCATCAAGCTCATCGAAATGTTCGAATCATTTAAAACCTTTGAAGGTAAGGACGTACTCGTTGCATGCCGTAGCAGTATGATCAAACTTACGGCGTACATCCAGGTCTTTATTACTATCTGGGCTCTATCGTCAATATCAGCGAAGATTCCGAGGTGCAGTTCAAGTATATTCAGGCGGCAACTCGCACAGGTCAGATCCGCGAGGTAGAGCGCGTCTGTCGCGAGTCGAATCACTACAATCCTGAAAAAGTCAAGAACTTCCTCAAAGAGGCGAAATTGTCCGATCAATTGCCTCTCATCATCGTTTGCGACCGATTCGGATTTGTCCACGACCTCGTGCTTTACCTTTATCAGAATGGCTTGCAGAACTTCATCGAAGTCTACGTGCAACGTGTCAACTCTGCTCGAACACCGCAAGTTGTAGGCGGCCTCCTCGATGTGGACTGTGACGAAAACACCGTCAAGCAGCTGCTCAGCTCAGTCACGGGTCCGATGTCCATTGATGAGCTGGTAGACGAAGTAGAGAAGCGCAATCGCCTTAAGCTCATCCTTCCCTTCCTCGAGTCGAAGATTGCAGCTGGCCAGCAAGAGCCCGCAATCTACAACGCGATTGCCAAGATCTACATCGACAGCAACAACAATCCGGAGGCCTTCCTCAAGGAGAACAACGTGAGCCCTTAATCAATGAACTGGGACTTCTACAACAGCTAATTGTCTCGCTATAGGTCTATGACCCGCTGATAGTGGGCAAATACTGCGAGAAACGCGACCCATACCTTGCGTATATTGCCTACGCCAAGGGCTTCTGTGATCAGGAGTTGATTGCCATTACAAATGAGAACGCCATGTTCAAACACCAGGCTAGGTACCTGGTTAAGCGCAGGCAGCTTGATTTATGGACATCAGTTCTCAACAAGGAGAACATGCACCGCCGTGCGCTCATTGATCAGGTAGTCGCTACAGCTGTACCGGAGTCCCACGATCCCGAAGACGTTTCCGTTACAGTCAAGGCCTTTTTCGCTGCAGACCTCCCGAGCGAGCTCATCGAACTTTTGGAGAAGATTGTCCTGGAGCCATCATCCTTCAGCGACAATGCAAATCTCAAGAAGCTTCTCATGCTCACCGCTATCCGATCCGACAAAGGTCGCGTCATGGGCTACATCGACAAGGTCGAAGGCTTCGACGTGCAAGAAATCGCCGGTATCGCTGTTGAGAACCAGCTTTACGAAGAAGCATTCACCCTCTACAAAAAGCACCAGATGCACACAGACGCGATGAATGTGCTTGTGGAGTACATTGTCAGTATTGATCGGGCATACCAGTATGCCAACAAAGTCAACGAGCCCGCGGTCTGGAGTCGATTGGGCAAAGCTCAGCTTGATGGCCTTCGCATCAAGGATGCTATAGGTAGGCTTAGTATCGTGGTCATCTGGCAACCGTAGCTGATGCTCTTGCCTGACAGACTCCTATGTGAAGGCGGGAGATGCGGGCAACTACGCCGAGGTCATCGAGACAGCAGAACGAGCTGGCAAGCATGACGACCTCGTGCGCTATCTGCAGATGGCTCGCAAGAGTCTGAGGGAACCTCGAATCGACACCGAGTTGGTTGTCGCCTACGCCAAGACTGACCGTTTGTCGGATATGGAGGAGTTCCTGGGTATGACCAACGTTGCCGATCTGCTCACAGCAGGAGAGCAAGCCTTCGAAGCCAGCCTTTACGAAGCCGCCAGACTGCTGTTCTCGAGCATTTCGAATTGGGCTAGATTGGCTACCACGCTTATCTACCTCGGCGAGAACCAGGCAGCCGTCGATGCTGCCAGGAAGGCCGGCAATACTCAGTGAGTTGGGAGCTTTCGTTGCCAAATCATCAGCTTGCACTGACAACTTCATGCAGGGTGTGGAAACAGGTCAATGCTGCGTGCGTGGACAAGAAAGAATTCCGCCTTGCACAGATTTGTGGTCTCAATTTGATCGTCCATGCCGAGGAGCTACAGGTAATTTTGTTTGGCGATGAAGTTGCTGACCGAAAATTGCTGATTTGACTTGTTCCCCCTGCTAGTCGCTTGTTCGCCTGTACGAGAATCGCGGATACTTTGAAGAGCTCATGTCTCTTCTGGAAGCTGGTCTCGGTTTAGAGCGTGCACACATGGGCATGTTCACTGAGCTGGCTATCTTGTACGCGAAGTACCGTCCCCAGTCGCTTATGGAGCACCTCAAGCTATTCTGGTCCCGGATTAACATTCCCAAAGTCATTTCCGCTGCCGAGAAGGCTCACCTCTGGGCCGAGCTGGTCTTCCTATACGTCAAATATGACGAGTTCGACAATGCAGCCCTCAGGATGATGGAGCACCCTGCAGATGCCTTCGACCACAATCAGTTCAAAGATATCGTCGTGAAGGTAGCAAATCTCGAAATCTACTACCGATCGATAGACTTTTATATCGAGCAACAGCCGATGCTGTTGACAGATCTTCTCACCGCTCTGAGCCCGCGCATCGACCATTCGCGAGTGGTCAAGCTTATCGGAAAGCACGACCACCTGCCATTGGTCAAGTCCTACTTGCTCGCCATTCAAAAGCTGGACATCGAGGCCGTGAACAATGCCTGGTTCGACTTGCTGATCGAAGAGGAGGATGCGCAAACGCTACGAGACGCCATCGACACCAATACAAACTTCGACACCTCCGGCCTAGCATCACGCTTAGAGAAGCATGACTTGCTGGACTTCCGCCGCGTGGCGCACCACCTGTACAAGAAGTCTGGTAAATGGGATGAGGCTGTAGACCTGTCCAAGGCGGACCGGCTGTACAAGGATGCCATCATCGCGACGGCCGAGTCCCAAGGTCGCGAGCGAGCGGAGGAGATCCTCGAGTACTTCGTCGCCCTCGGCAATCGGGAATGCTTCACAGCATGCTGTGAGTCTAGTTCGATTCTTGCCTTCACGGAGGCCACGATGGACAGCACTGACTTTCATATGCAGTGTTCATTTGCTATGACTTGCTCCGTCCAGATTACGTGCAAGAGCTCTCATGGCGTCACGGTCTCAACGACTTCGTCATGCCATACAGCCTCAATGTGCAACGCGAGCAATACAACCGCCTTGCTGCGCTAGAGGAGCTGGTCTCCAAGCTGTCTGCAAAAGACGAGAAGAAGGAGAAGGAGGAAAGCGATGCGCCCATTCTTCTGGGCAATCAACGGCTTATGATCGCCGGCGGGCCTCAAATGAATGGAGGAATGCAAGCACCGATGCAAATGCCCATGTCTACAGGGTTTTATTAGAGATTCCGCGCCTCTGTATCGCAGTCAGTGTCTACGATAAAGGAATATGATGGGTGTTCTGTATGTCCGTCAGCAATCGCTTCCAATGGCAAACATTACCAGGTGCGCACCTCCGTGATGCGTACCGCGATTATATGAATTTGTGGCTTTATTGTGGTTGCATCTCATTGTCTGCACTTTGGCCGAACCTTTGGCCCCGCAATAGACCGAACTTGCTACAAGGCCAATCAATTTGCAGCCACACTTTCATCCCTATGCCATCGTCTTTCACTATATTTCAGCTTGATAAGGTTCGCAATATTCCTGCAGGTGAGAAAAGGATCAGACGGACGACTTCGAGACTCGCGCTGAAGCTCCACCAGCTTACTCGTCCGCACGCATCTCATTCGGCAAGTCTGGCGGCTCCCAAAGCTCCCGTCCTCGAGAGTTGCCTATGGTACGGACGCTCTCCAATTGCTCATTGGTCCAGTCGTCCAGGTCAACGCTGCGTACTTTCGAAATCTGCGCATGTGCATAAATATTTCAGCTCTGCACAATGAGATACATCAAAGCCTCACATGTGTGCCGAGACCGCGGTGTATTCCGCTGCAGCGGATGCAGATGAATATGCCTATGTTCCAAGATGCCCAACGGGGATCGTGTGCGCCGCAGTCGGCACAATATCTGTTCTCCGGTAATCTAGTCAGACGGAGAAGCTCTTTGGCATTCTCGACCTTTGACCCTCGGCCAGCAGAGGCAGTCTTGACTGGACCAAACGCTGTGTTCACAGCGACTGCGATGCCCTCATCGAGTTCAGCAGCGCTCCTTGGTGGAGACGTGCTATGTCCGTTTGCAGCTGCTGGCACTCTCGAAACATACTTGTCCGGCGTAGCTGAAGCAAATTTCCCATGACCGGATGGATTTCCAGACTTGGCGTCGTTGAAGAACGAAGACATCGATTGGCTGGCTTCAAGTAATGTCGCTAACGGTTGACCAGCATCTTTGTCGCGACGCCGAACGTTAGACGTAAGGTTTTGTACCATTGCCGAGACGGACTCGCGCTTGCTATGCTTTCCCGAAGATCGCCTTTGGAGGGGTCTATTCAGCTTCGCCAGAGCCGCCCGGACGTTATCGCTGGCGCTTGCGTGGTCAGACGTCCCAGAAGTCGCCAAAGCTTCGCTTGACTTCCCAGCGAAGAGTCCGAGACCCAGACCGGCAGGCAAGCCAAGTGAGGCTTCTTCCGAGCCTTGCCGCATGATGTGCCTGACGGAGGAAGTGCTTCATACTCTCGGTCAGCTAATGCAAAGAACAGAGCACACGAATCCTGCCTAAAATTGCTTACCCATCCAATAGCGACTGTATCACGTTTGCGATAGTCTTAAGCCAGGATTGCGCCTCTTCAGTCGAAGTGGCCTGATAGATTCGCCGGAGAGCAGGCGTGATGACCTCAAAAGCAAATCGCCTGTCCTGAGTTCTTGCCTCCCGGACAGTTGCGAATCGAAGGTTGATAGGTGTAGCGCTGAGATCTAACTTATCATCGAGATATTCACAGAGTTGTCCTCCGGCTAAGACTACCCAATGCTTGTCCCACTGCTTGACGCTGTCTACGCTGCTCTGATGAGTGATTGGTCGCCCATTCACCCACAAGAAGCCCTCTTTGCGGCGGAGCTGACCAGCAACGGGTTCTAATGCAGACATGGGCTGAGTGTGCAGCACAGGCTCGTTTGCAAGGGCAAGTGCTGAGGGCGAGTCCAAGGGCATGGGCGCTGCAGGTGTTCCTGGCAAGCTACCCATATCGTCTGGTCTTGGTAGGGCAGGAGCAGACTGTGGCGGACTTAAGGCGGCGCGGTTGGCCGACAGCACATCCATCGACTTGCGGCTGATGTTGTACTGCTGCTGCGCGTCTATAACTGACGGTCGTTGCATGGCAAGTTGTGTTTCGGTATGCCTCCGTCGGTTCTCTATCTCGGCTTTCCGCGCCTCAATTTGGGCAAACAATGAGTCAATTTGCAGATCGAGTTCGTTGAGGGAATCACTTGACAGGTCAATGTCGCGACCGGATGCGACTTGTATATCGTGCAATGAATGCACGTAATGTGTTAGAATGGCTAAAGTGGAAGACTCCTTGAAAATTGCGAGGTCTTGCAAGGAGTTGAAATAGTCTATACGAGCGACGGTGTAGCGGTCCTTCTTGATCTTGTGCTTCTCGTCCGTAGCGCTCGCTTTGCTCCGGCCCTCCGAGGTCGTACTGTCTGTTTTAATGGCGAGATACTAGAGATTTCAGAAGCTCAGCTTCGGCCACGCCAAGTGGGCAGAAGTAGAGTGGGCAGCTTACTCTGGATACATGCTCGTAATACAGCTTTGACTCTTGCTCAAAGGCTTTGCGTTTGGTCTCGACAGCCTTCAGTACTATGATCATGCGTCGCAGTGGTTCAACGAGCAGGTCCTCCATCCGAAGAATGCCTTCTTTGCGGGCGAAGCCTTGAATCTTCCGCGCCAAGTCCCAGTAGACAATATTGAGAGCTCGAACAGCTTCAGGACAATTGTCATTAAGGTGGTGAATGGCGAAATCGAAAGTGCTTTCGGCATCATCGAGGACTCGCATAGCCGTCAGTACGGCTTCTGAAGCTTTGACAAAATGCTTCAAGCTCCGTCGAAGATAATACGCACGCTCTTCCATCGCCTTGCAGTGCGCCCTGAATAGCGGACCGTCTTCGGGAATGTCTTGAAGAGGCTCCAAGCCAGGTAGCACGAAAGGCTCTCGCAATTGCGGCGAGCGGGCCACAGCGGTGTGCATAGTCGGAAATGTGACTCCACCTGAAGAATCCTGGGCCGAGCGCTGGGAGCTGGGCGACGTCATTTGTCCGATATTAGGAGAAGTGGTAGATCTTTGTGGTACGGGGCGACCGGCGTGGCCGTGCGTCGCTGCTGTGGTGGATCGTGGGGGACCATCGTCTGACAAGCCAGGCGAGACGGATCTGCCTAGTCCGACTGCGGAGCCTGGAACAGGCATATGCGAGCTATAAGCTTGGTAAGATGTATCGCTATTGAAGCTCAGTCGTTTCTGCCGCACGAAGCTCGTAGATGCTTCGGGCTGCCAGCTTGTCCGCTTGTACAACGAAGCAGAGCTTGTTGCTGAGGTCGAAGCCGCAGCTGACGGCCTTGCAGGCTTGGGGGACAGAAATTCGACGGGGGCATGGCTGCGGTGTTGCAAGATCTGTGCTGGGAATTGCGACGACTCCGGTAAAGAAGACGATCCGACTGCTTGCACATACGCTGACTTGTGATAGTCGCCCGACGGAGCTCGGTGATTGCCTGACGACCACGCCAGGCCAGAGGGTATGTCCTTGCTTGTGACAGGCAGGAGCGCTGGCCCTTCCATCAACGGGAAAGCTTCATGACGAGCGATTAGCTGGGGTGTTGAGGCCGATTGTGCATGTCCCACGATTGTCGTCGTTCCAAAAGGACTGTCTAACCAGATTGAAAATGCCATCAGGGTCACGAAAGAGTCCGTACTCGGTACGTAACAGAGTAGAGCGATATAACGTGCTCCACTGTCATCGAAGGATTCGTCGGGCTGCGAAATAGCACGACGCGGGTGGCTGCCAGGCTTTGAAAAGGAGGAGAGCCTATTTTGGACTGAGACTGCTGGGAGGTTCCAGCTAAATCGCATTCGACTTCCCTTGTCATGCGTGTCCACCTGCTTGTTTCCTATGTGTGTCAGGGCGGGGTGGTGCTGCATCTGTGAAATCAAAGGCGCATCAGCTCCTCGTGACCGCTCTCTTCTACTCTTCACGAAACCCACATTCCGCCGTTTCCGTTCTGCTATTATATGATCCAAGCCCTCAGCATCCATCGCACACGCTACGGCCAATGTTGCTGTTCGAAGTGTCTCGTCGACAAGATCCAGCGAGAAGGCGACAGAGAACTGATCCGGAGAATGAGACGCAGGTATTCGAATGTAAGATGTTCGAGGCGTCTTGGGCCTCGCGGCAGGATCCGCTATCCACGATAGCTCGAAGTTGGGATTGTTGCTGGCGAGGTCGTGACGGACGTGATCGTGAGCTTCAGGCGCGTCCTTGTACACTACAGCAACGCCAGACTCGTCATTTGCTGTCGCAGAGTCCTGCTCTTCGGCATCATGCTTGAGCCCATCCACGACATCCGTATCGAAGACCAGGTCCTGTGCTTCGCTGCTCTTGCCGTCGGTCCATCGAGATACGCGAAGCAACAAATGTGACGCAGCAGGCGGCGGCAGGCCAGGGCCATGCTGTAGCTGGTGCGTCAATGTTAGCGAATCTAGCCTCACGCGCAGACTATCTTCGTAGAGCGCGTAGCGTGAGGCGCTTCTGTCCGTCGATGCTGTGATGCCCATCCTTGCGACCCGTGCTGGCCGCCAGCGCTAAGTCTGCGAAGGTGGAGGCCTGGCTGCTCTGATGCTTGCTACGAGGGGAGCCTCATAGGGTCTGGCATCCTATACCGTCCAGTCTTGAACAAACGCTGTATAGAAGTGGCCACTGACCGAGACCGCTCAGACAGGAGGTCAAGAAGCGGTGTACCTTCGCCTTTGTCTGATGGACGCGCAGGGCTCCGACCGTTGGCTCACGTTGTGGCATTCGAGGTCGCACTATGCGGTCTCAGCCTAACATTAGTGTAGAGAAGCTCACATCGCAGGATGTGTATGCATCTGCGCTTCGTGCAGCGTATTTTATTTGCTCTTTCCTGCATGTCCAACTACGAAGCTGGAGTGCCCGAGCACGTGGCGGAGAAGGAAGTCACTGCTCGAATGGTCGATTACGTGCCCCAGCTGATGTTACCTCTCGACCGCCGCATGTATCTTCGTACGTGTTAGCAAGAGCTACTGCTGCTAATCCTCTGGAGTAGTCCTACCTCCAACGTCTTGTATCTCAAGAGAGCAAGAGGAGCTTTTTTGCCACCACCGGCCTGAAAGAAGCCGAGCTCAAGAGGTTCCACCGTCTTTCCTTCTTCCTCACCTCCATCTGGGTACCTTAGACTGAAATTGGTCCTTCGTCATGGCACTGAACATATCTCAACTTTGTGAGCTGGATATTGCTGTACTTGAAACCGGGCAAGCGTCTGTTAAACCGGTCCTGCGCTTTCGGGTCTTCTCACACATCGATAATCTTGGCCTCGCTCGCATCATGTTGCTCATGGCACACAGTCGATGTCAAGGGAAAGACAGCTGTTGTGACCGGTGGTGGTGCGCGATTCCAACCACCTGCTTTCCTGTACTCGTCTGAACGCATTTGCATTTGTCTCTCGGGAACTAGGCAGTGGCTTGGGTACCATGATGGCGACGGCGCTGGTACAGAATGGAGCCCGTGTCATAATTGCATCAAGGAAAGAGAAGCAGCTCAAGGAGGTGGGTATCTTAATGCTCATTAGCGCCAGTGCTTTGCTTAGCGACACTCTGTTTGTAGGTGGCGGACAAACTGACACAAGCAGGACCTGGCTCATGCGAGTAGTACGTCGTTACCGTCTGTGCTGCTGGAATACAGCTGATGTGTCTGTGTCACTGCCTTAGTGTGGTCGCCACGCTTGGGGTGAGGTTTCGGCGCTTTTGCCCACGAACGAGCTGTCGCGCAAACTGTAAAGCGACTGGCTGATACATTGGCTCCTTGACTTTCTCACCAAATCGCTGCGTCCACCTACAGAGCAAGGATGGCTGTGAGAAGCTCGCGGCAGAGATCAAGAAGCGCGTCAGCAAAGTGCACATACTAATCAAGTGCGTATTTTTGCCATTCTTCTCGTCGCGGGGTCTATATTGATGACACGTCTCACTTGGTTGCAGTAATTCCGGCTCGTGAGCTCATCTTTCGACAGCATTGTCAGCTACTCAGCTGAGAAGATGATTCTGAATGTCACCGCTGTCCTTCATAGAACATGGGGCGCTCCATATGACAAAGTTCCAGAGAAAGAAGGTGAGCGAGCTGCACTGCCTTTAACACTCTAAAAGCATGATTCTGACGCTAGTTGATTATCAGGATGGGATCGCGTGTATGGTGCGTCGAAGCGCTGATTCGACAGCTGATTACTGCTGACCGGTCTGTGCAAATACAGACTTGAACGTCAAGAGCCTCTTCTACCTCACGGTCGCCTTGACTCCGCTACTGGAAAAGGATGCGGACAACATGGGTGAGCAAGGAACCGATTTTTCCCATTGTTAGCCTGAGCCGAGCAAAATGCGCTTCCCTTCTATAGACCCGGGCAGGGTCATCAACATTGCCTCGGTTGCTGGTCTAGATCCCGTTGCCGAAGGAACAGCTTTAGGCGAGGAAGAGCATGGACTGTGGTCGTACAATACATCCAAAGCTGCTGCAATCGTGGGTAGTCATGACTGGACGGACACAGAGCTGGACCCGCTCGGTCAAGGCTGAGCTCCACCTCTCCTAATCTTGCCAACAACAGCACCTCACCAAAAGCCTAGCAGCAACGCTCGCCAAGCGATATGTCACTGTCAACGCAATTTGCCCTGGTGTATACGCCAGCAAGATGACCGCCTATGGCTTGCAGCAGAATAAGGAGGCAATCACGAACAACTACCCCATGGGCAGAATAGGCACACCGGAAGACATAGGCGGCCTCGTTCTCTTCCTGACGAGTCGAGCTGGCGCACATATCAGCGGATCATTCATCGAGACCGACGGTGAGCTTTCTTTTCCATAAAGGGAAGAAGGTTACGAGGAAGGTTGCACAGCTGATTGACAACATGCCTTTCAATATTATCTTTCACTAAATTGCAGGCGGAGCGCTCAACGCTGGCAGAGGCTATAGGCGCAAGCCAGCCAAGGCAAAGTTGTAGCACTTAACTTTGAGACATCCTCCTGTTCAACGGCTGTACGAGCTCCAGCCAGCGATGCGGCCCTTACGCCATTAAATTGGAACAATGGTCACTGCGCATGTCCGAAATCACGTGAGTGAGAGGCCTCTTCGCTTTTTCGACGCTGGCTGAAGTCCGGCTAGTCTGCCCTTGTAGCATCTGTAATACATGAGCATTGGGAATTCCCTGTACGCGCGAGCAGACCTGACCTTCGCAAGGCGAGGCCCGCTCCACTCAAATAGTGCCAAACATTAGTCGCCACTGATCCATGTCTGCGCCACCGCCCAAAGGGGATTCGCGGGTTGATGGTGCCAGCGACGAGCTGATCTGACCTCCCGCTCACCTCCAGACGTGTCCTACCGTGTTTTGTCTCTTCGCCCTCCTGAGTTGACCACTACCCACAGCGACTCAACACTGCCTGCTGGTCCTCGATCGTCCTCTAGACGGGCCGGCTGAACAGTCACTTGGTAACGGTCAACAGATTCGACAAGGCAGGCGCGGCGGGGGCATTGGGACTCATCAGGTCACTCCGAGAACGTCTCTCTGGCCGTCAAGAAGTGCTACTTCTCTTCTGCTGCACGGAGCGGGGCCCTCTGGTCCCTCCCTTTGTCTTGCGACTCTCTAGAACCGACCGCTCTCCGGCGTGTTCAGACCCGGATGACCTACAACGGGCTGCTCTACAGGGTCATAAGAGCACAAGAGTTCTCTTGACTCCAGCCGTCTTTCACTCCAGCTCGACACATCAAGAGCTCTTCGCATCAGCTCGACTCGAGCTAGTCTTGGCTTCACCGCTGTGGCGATACCTTCAGTCTCCCGCTTTTCAACAAGACTACCAACGAGCCTGAACAGGTGAAGACTAGACCCGCTCGCCTTGAGCTACTACCGACAAGTCGAACGACGCTTGTCAAAGCAGACCACCGGCTCTGGCTGTTCGGCGGCTGCCAAAAGCCGCTTGGGGACAGAACCAGGCCAGCTCTAGAGGCAGCTCCTGACAATCCACGCCAGTCACTCGCAACAGACGACCCTTGTCAGTATGCCCCCAGCTGTTGCTCCCGATAGCGCTCCGATTGTGGACAACAGCTCTGGCTCTTTGGACACCCGTCTCGATGCTGCATTCGGCATTCTGGGAGCAATCCTCGTCATCTCGGGCTTAGCGCTCGCAATCACAGGCTCCGCATACAAGAGGTGACTTTTTTTGATGACTCTGCAAGGCTCCACTCGGAGCTGACGCTTGGCTCTGTTTTGGCTTCAGGCTATCTGTCTTTATCGTCACAGCGTACACAATGGCCATCGTGACCATGGCTCTGATCCTTCATTTTGGTGTAGAGAGGCAGATCAGTTCACCGTCCACCGGTATCAGAGTCGCTTTTGTCATTGGTGCGCTCGCAGCGGGTGTTATCTCCGGTATTGGAGCCGTGGTCTTCCACCGAGGCGCCAGGGTTTTGTTAGCACCCGTGGCTGGATTTCGTAAGTCTAGCTCGCCTAGACAAATTCGTCTAGAGTTCAATCAGCGACTAACCTCGGTGCCTTTCAAGTCTTCGGCTTGGTACTGCAGTCTGTGCGCAACGACGGCCTTATAAAAGCTATCGGCCCACGGTATCTGCTCTACCTGGGTCTCAGTGCGGCTCTCTTTATTGCTGGATTATTTCCGCGATACTTCGACATGGTCCTGCTCCTATCGACTAGCTTTTTAGGCGCTCTGGCCTTTGCTATCGGAGTTGTGAGATCAGCTGCGCTCTTGCGGAGGCTTCTTTGACGCTGACGTTGCGCGCTGTAGGACTGCTTCACGACAGCGGGGCTTAAAGAGTTCCTTGTGCTCAACTTGGGTTTCAAAGGCGTCTTTGCTCGCTTGGATGGCCACTTTCAAATCTCTGGCGTGATGCAGATCGAGCTAGGCCTCATCGCACTTTTGTTCTGCATCAGCGTTGCCGTCCAGATCCGGCTATTTAATCTTTTCGAAAAGCGTCTGGCAAGACTACTTGGCAAAAAGACAGATTTAGAGAAAAAGCTGCAAGAGGAAGAAGAGGCCGCGCGTCGTATATCGAGCGTCATGAATGGCGACGTTGAGAAATTTGAACACCGCTATTCTCGCCGCTTTCCGTTTGCGATCCCTGCAAGCCTACCGGCGCATCCCGACGAGGCTCACTTTGACAAGCACTCTCCCGAGTTGCCTCGATATCAGTCCAACCAAAGCCCCTCTTTGGGTACGCCTAAATCAAATTCGTCCCCTCTGCTGCTTCCAGCATTGGGCTATGAGAGGAAGGGCGATGATGACAGGAACAAGGCCGGTCTGGCAATCAAGACCTCGGAAAGCAACAAGAGCTTCTTCTCTCAGATGAAATCCTTCATGCACAATGCAGACGGAAACAAGGACATCCCACCCGTGCCGATGCTTTCTGAGCTTGATCGAGAAGCACTCAAGTCCCCTGCATCTACATCAACGTCCCGCGACTCGAATGTCAGGCCGTCTTTCGATAGCCGAGAACCCGGACCCAAGGGCGACCCTGACCCTGCAAGCCTGGCGGAAGAGATTGCAGACCGTGAAAAGGCGCTCAAAGAGATTCAGGTCATCAGGCAGAGCATTGATCAAATGCGAACGCGTATCAGAGGCGGTGGCCAAAGCGATGCAATTGAAGTCGACACGGGTGCACTGACTCGCTCTACAGACATGGACACGAATGATAGGCCGGCGTCGCCCTCTGCAGCAATCCGACCAACTGGTCACAGGCACAGTGTTTCCTTCAACGAGCTACCAAGTGACGCGAGGCGAACTTCAACTGCGACCTTTGCTGCGCCTCGCCCAATCAGTCGCTACTCGATGGTCACCGTCCAGCAGACGGGCATGACTCCTACATCTCAAGCCATGCACGGTCGCTCTGCCAGTCAGAATAATGTCAACAGCGCCAGGCCTCTGTCTGTTCAGCCTCTCGATTCAGCTGGTGCGCCAAGCCGCCGATTGTCTGGGATGCCCGCTGCACCTGCTGCAGGCCGGACAATGTCATCTGGGTCTGTGCAGCAAGTTCAAGTCCAGCGAGTCGTGACGGGCGTAATGCCTGCCCGTCCGGCCGCATCGCATGTACCGATGCAAGCTGGACAGAAACGACAAAGCCTGCCACGTACTCAATCGATGGATATTATCGATCTGGATGCGAGACATCGCAGGCGTCTGAGCGAATTGCAGGGCGGTGCGACCACTGGCAAGCTTTCCCTGGACAGTGCAAGACCAGCAGCTGGAGGGCCCAGACCTGCTGTAAACGAGCAACGGGGCGATGCTTCTCGCAAACGCAGCAGTACAATGGCCAATCTGGCCTCTTTCCAAGATCATCGCCAAAGCGGAGGTGTGGACGAACTGGGTCGCCGCACTCGGGTCGACCGGCCCAACATAGTCCCTTCGGCCTCTGTTCTCGTCATGCAGGGTGCAAAGACAGGCGTCTCACCAGCCGCTGGCGCTAACTCACTTCCGAGCAAGCTCCCCTCCCTCGATGCCGCCAAGAAATCAGAAGGAGCCTGGCTGTCCTACTAATCGTCTTTCCTACTTGGCAGCTGCGAAAATGTAGATGTTTTGGCCTGCTTGATATCGTTTGGTTGTGAGATTGATGATTTGACCAGTGTAGACACGTTTTTGCTTTCTCTTTTCTTGACACTGTAGCGCTTATTTGTTGTGCAAATTTTTCTTTTCCATAAGCAGACATGCTTTAACTCGCATAGGAGGCACGGCGGCAGCTTGAAATTCATCTATACTGTACATACTCTATGCGTCATCCCGAAATTGCAACACCTTCCCCGCTTGCCCAATGTCCCCTCTTGCCCAATGTCGATGATCTTGGGCGCGAATGCTTACCGATCTTCATTGATGATCTCCACATCAGGCGTGCGTGACGTGAATCCTGACTCGCTCGCTCCTTTGCTATCCTGGCCACTTTGACCAGCAGCTTCTGCTTCTTCCTGTCTACGCGCTTCTTCTTGCAGCCGCTTGCGGACTTCTGGAGGAACCATGGAGGGACTGACGTATTCGTCTGCCTGTTTCTCCTTGAGCGGTACAGTAGTGGGTCGCGGTCGGAAGGTGTCGACTGCTTCGATAGGTAATGTGAATCGAGCCTGTACGAGTCAAGCGTGCAAAAGAAGAACACAACAAGAGCGTGATCAGACAATTTGACTTGGTCTGCACAGATCTGGTCAAAGAAACGCACCTCTTCGCAACCGAAAGCCTTTGGCGTGAGTTTGATCACGGTATGTAGCGGGATCTTGATGTACGGCAGCTCATCTTGCGACAATCCGTGAAGGTAGGCGTACAGACATCGAATGACAGCTTGATGACACACGAGTAGGATGTTCTCTTGTCGCTCGAGCTCCATGATAACTGGTTCAAGACGGACCACGACGTCTCGGTACGATTCGCCCTGTCATCAAAAAGGCAGTGCATTCAATCAATGTTTCAGCGCTTGAATTCATTGTAGGGGTGAAGTGAAAAAACTGCTCACGCCCTGGTACCGATAATTATACTTGTCGTTATCGCGCGCTTCGTAATCTTCAGGGTAAGCAGCTTCGATCTCTTCATACGTCATGCCGTCGCACACGCCAGCGTCGAGCTCGTCCAAGCTCTTCCAGGTCAATTTCGGGTATGGCAATCCAGCGGCTGTCTCGATGGTCCGCTTGAGTGTAGAAGTCCAGACCTGCCGCGCGCAATGGCACGCGCACAAAAGACGCTTAGCCTGACAAGTCCCGAGCCAGCTTGACATCCAAGGAATGGTCAAACTCACCGTCAAGGAGACGTCGCCGATGTTGTCTTTGATGAGTTTAGGCAATGCAGCTGCATATTTGCGCCCATGTTCTGACAGATTCGAATCTCCACCAATTTTGCCTGCGACGTTGTGTTGTGATTCGCCATGCCGCGTTAAGAAGATGGCTCGTGGTGTTAAATGCAGGTTCATGAGATCTGCCAATGGCATCAATGCCGATGAGAGAGAACTGTCAGCCATATTCGACTCAAGGGGCCACAAATAAAGGAAGGAATGGAGTATCTTCGTAAAAACTCACAGAAAGCCACTCTCGATTCGAGGTAGCCATCTATGCGATTGATGATGACCTGTTTTCCCACGTCGATAATCTTGCAATAGCTAAGGCGAGTTTCTTCCTCTGTCATTCCCAGCTCTTCATAATTCTCCTCATAAGTCTTGATGCGCGCTCTAAAATCTCGTTCCGCAATCTCCTTTTGCACACCATCATAGTCCGGATCTCCAGAAGCAACTTTTACCGCGATGTTGGCAGCAATAACAGCTGGGTCGGTGCATACAGATTCCAAAAACACAATCTTCATGCCAGGTTCACGAGCTACGCGTTCATAGAGTTTTTTACGCCTCGCACGATTCGAATTTGTAGCGTCGTGAATCCCGACATTCCCCCCTCCCGTCTTGAGCCATGTGATGAGCGTCTCGAGACATTCTTCGGCTAAGTTCTCCCGCTCTTTGCTAGCTGAAGCGTTGCTATTGTCGAAGAAATTCGCAGTGTGGTCCGCTTTTACGCCGGTTTCCTTGTACTCTTCTCGTGCTTTTGCTCGTCGTCTTGCAACAGCAAATCAGCAGTCAGCCACAGGCTATCGAGTTCTTGAATGGGGCTTCACTGGATATACTCACAATTGCCCTCTAAGTATGATAGGGACCGATGATGTCGAGCGTCAGCCATGGATTGGAGCTATGACATACAGTCTGCCTTTCTTCTCGATACGCACACGTTGAAAACCTTCACTCTGTGGGAGACAAGTGTATTCAATCAGTAGATGCATGAGATACAGTCGGTTTACAATTGAAAGCCAGATGGTAAGCAGACGAAGCACACTCACTCATATTCCAGCCACTAGAAGGTCGCCACAACGAACGCACAGAATCCTAATCAGTACGATCTGATTTGGCTGAGTTGAGCGGTCGGTCCGATGTGTGACCTACCCGCAAGTACCGCTGCAGCCGATTTGAGAGGTATGATTTGCCTCTTGCGGGCAAGCCGACCTGGATGTGGGATGAGTGTGAAAGAGATGGGGGAAAAGGTATGAATCACGACGCAGTCAGTATGTAATACACCACGAGCATACTCAGGAGACAAAGAAGCTTGTGCCGAGCTGAGAGCACGCTGAAGGTTTGAACTCACCATTGCGACTACGAGCTTGTATTCTGAATAGTCTGGCTTTGCGATGGTAGCGCCCGTCATTCCAATTCTCGAGAATGAGCCGGCCCTGCGCACACATTCACTATACATGAGCTGCAATTGGGAGGTTTCCTATCCTTTGATTCAGTTATTGAACGCACCTCGAAGGAGCTCTCGAGGTGGTATAGGTCCCATGTTCTGTCCCTTCAGCGACTGAAGAAGACGAAGATGGCGTCTCGTGTCCTGCTCCGCTTCTGCCCCCGCTGGAGGTATACCCAGCCCCAGCCCCAGCACCGGCCCCAGTACCATACGATTGATGACCCAGACTGCCTCCTGCTGCAGCCTGTATCGCCGCTGCAATGCCTGCCGTCCCCGCTCCTCCAGATCCACCTCCAGACCCAGTAGTGGCAGCGTTGCTGCTCCCGCTAGGCGACGACGCGACGAGGGGGGATGTCGATGAAGGAGAGAAGAAGCTGCTTGGCCCTGCACCTGCACCACGCTCGTCGTGAGGGCTCTGAGGGTTCGACGAGGGCGGGGTGCGCATTGCCCTTGTGAGGTTGCTCGCCATGGCTTTCACGTGTGTGACCTTGACTTTTGTGTCGAGGTGGCACTGGGCGAAGCGAGGAGGAGAGATTGATGCCTGGTGGGCTTCAGGTGGAGATCATCGCGAGGCCGCGAGGGGAGAGAGAGGCAGGGCACCGTGGAACTGATGGATGCGCTAGAGAGAGGCAGATGCATACCACTCAGCTCGGCAAGATAAGACGAGCTGCATGCTGCCCTCGAACGAGGACCTCGCTTGTCCAACAACGCGCATGCTCAACAAACGCCACGGGCAACAACTGTAGACTTGCGGCAGTTGCGAGCAAGCTTGCTCAAGCTATGATATACAGGCAACCAGCAAGCAGCGAAGTGAACAGAGCTGGTATGACATAGACCCCAAGTCATGCCTGTCATGACCACTTTGCAGCCTGGCTGCATGCTATTCCTTGGTTGACGTCAGGGCAGCTTGCACGAGGGCAGAGGAGCTTGTCAGAGAGCAGGGGTGGTCGGGGCGGACAGGAGACATAGCCCAGCATGCAGGCCAGTCCCAAGATACCCTTGTAGCCTTCCATAACGCCGATCTGCCTCGCTTGCTCCTCCTGCACTGCTTTTGCCACCCTGCTTGCCTCTGTCCTGTGCTGTTCCTCGCCCTGCTGCTGCTCTCTTTTCTTCCCAAACGCAACCGCACCGATCGACTCGAGGTCTCTACTTGCTTTGACCCAGGCTCGCCCACACGGGAGCACGGCAGAAGGCACACAAGAGACCCCTCTCACGCGTACAGTACATACACATCGCCCACAATTACCTTCGTGTGGCTCCGGCTCTTTTCTTTCAACGACCTCTTGAAGCCGCCCTGACAGCGAACAGGGTGGTGGAACATTTTTACATCAACAATCCCCCCGCATCGGACACACCCTTGAGCGGCTTCGCAGCCGCGCTCTGCACATACAGTAGAACGACATAGATCCATACTCGTATACGAGTGGTGGTCTTGTCTTTCTTTGTGCAGTCGCAGGAGCTACGTCGAGGTCCCGTCGAAAAGCCAGCGCAAGGGTCAGTCTGAATAAGCGAGGCAGCAAGCGCAGCACATCAGCGAGATAATAACACGAGCAGTCGAGAGAGCGTCTAGCGCTGGCAGACTTGCAGGAGGGAATGACGACAGCCGTCTATACGCTGGCTCAATCGTGCCTCTCGTCATCAGAGACGCACCACGCACATGCACTCTCGCACTCGCCCCTGTCCAGCTCGCCAGTGACATCGCACCTCCATCATCATCATCATCATCATCATGGCGGAGCTCGTCGCAGGTCTTCTGTTACGAGCAGCAGCAACAACAATCACTATACGCAAATAGCCCAGCATCATCAACATGTTACCCCGCCCGTCCTCTCTGTCTCCCCTCCAAAGCAGCAGCAGCAGCGCGCTAGCTCGCTCCCGTTCAGCGGCCTGACGCACGCGCTCGAGCAGCAGCAGCTGCAGCGGGGCGGTGCACCAATGCAAGCCGAACAGCAAGTCCAGCAACGTGCGCCCCTCGCGCCTAGCCGACCAAATACCGCGCCCGTGAAAGGCGCCCCGGTATATTCAGGCGATCAACTGCCTTCAATCCACTCTCTCAGCGTAATCGACACATTTGCAAAAGTGCTCTCTGAAGTCGATATCGATGAATGTGATGCAGCAGGCGAGAATGCCTTTCTCGTATGCGACATTGCTCGAGTCTGGGAAAAATACCTCCTCTGGCAACAAGAGCTCGGTAGTCGAGTCGAACCTTTTTTCGCAGTCAAGTGCAACCCGGACCCTGTAGTCGTGCGCCTCATGGCTGCTTTGGGACTAGGATTCGATTGCGCATCACATCAGGAAATCGCAACCGTTCTCGCAGAAGCAGGTGTCGATCCCACTCAAAAAATCATCTATGCAAACCCTTGCAAGGCATCTTCATTCATTCGACACGCGGCAAAAGCAAATGTCGAAATGATGACATTTGACAATGCCGATGAACTTACCAAGGTCAAGAAATTTCATCCGAACGCAAAAATGGTCCTTCGTATCCTTACAGACGATTCTGGATCTCTGTGCAAGCTCGGACTCAAATTCGGCACACCTCTGGGCGAAGTTCGCTCGCTATTGCAAAAAGCAAAAGATCTAGACGTAGACGTTATCGGCATTTCATTCCACGTAGGCAGTGGATGCACCAACCCTCATCTGTTCGCCGACGCAGTCGAGCGCGCAAAATGGGCATTCGACGTTGGTGCTGAAATCGGCTACAGATTTACATTTCTCGATGTTGGAGGTGGATTTGGAGGTGATAACTTCGTCGAGATCGCCTCAATCCTACGTCCTGCCATTGAGCGCTGCTTCCCGAAAGAAGAGGGAGTTCGCGTCATTGCCGAACCGGGACGCTACTTTGTAGCAGACGCATTCGAAATGGCGACCAATGTCATTGCGAGACGAGGCAAAGGGTCTGGTGCAGCCACTATGGAGGACGACCTCCAAGACGGCGCTCTTACTTCCACCATGAAAGGAGAGATCGTTGAGGATGAGGAGGAGCCAATCGTGATGTGTGAGTTCTCCTGTTCTACTGCTCTCTTTTGAGAAGGCAAAGCAGTCGCAGCTTTGCTAACAAGCATTTCTTCCACACAGACTACATCAATGATGGCGTGTATGGTGCTTTCAACTGCACAATGTTCGACCATCAAGTCGTGCATCCCAAAGTGCTCACTCTGGGCGGCGATTTCATCTCTTCTCCCCACACCCAGACCGACGAATCCACCTACGAGCCCTGCTCAGTTTGGGGCCCTACATGCGATTCCATCGATTGCGTTTCAAAGCTATCTTACCTACCCACCGCTCAAGTCAGAGTCGGCGACTGGCTGCGATGGGAAAACATGGGCGCTTATACCATCTGCGCAGCTAGTCAATTCAATGGCTTCAAGCAGAGCAGAGTCGTCTACACTATCGACGCTGAGCCAGCTACGGAAAAGACAATCAGACAACTCTTGCGGGCTTGAGTAGCTTGGTTCTCCTCTTTCGGCGACTGGACATAGCTGCATTCCGCTCTTACATCCAGGGACTATTTCTTTAGCTTCATAGACTCGCTTATCCTTTCCAAAAAGTCCGAAATTGTAAGGACACACATCTGTCTGCCGCAGTATCATCACATACAGCAGTGCTCTCAACAGAAATGCAATCCGAAATCAATGTAGAAAACCGCATTTCAGCGAAAAGGACTCGCACAACTTGTTTCTTGCTTTTGAACAGACGTTCGCTATCTGCGTGAGTAATGATGTGCCTTTCGATGGATTGCACGCAATTGGCAATGTCTCCACTACAGACTTAAACCATGCCACGATGTGAACTTGGGTATACTGCTTTTCAAAGAATAAACGGCTCGCCTCTTGCAAGACGGTAGAAACAAAAATGCGACCGATTGACAGACACGACATCGGCCAATGGCAAGCGGTACGTGACGTACTGGTGACTACAATGTTGATCAGCTTCGTATATACGTCGTCGAAGAGATGGTTCCACTCACGCCATCGTACCGGAAAGTAGAGAGGGAGAATGGATCGTTGTCGTCCGCTATATTGGCTATAAAATGTGACAACTTCAGGCACGTCTTGGGAGATAGCCTTCTGCGTGGCGAGGACTGGATGGCAGACCAGGGCTGCGCATAGGTTGTTGAGCGTAAAGGCCTCTAGGCGATGAAGCCGAGTTGATCGAAGGGCTTTTCTGCGACGACGGATAAGCACCAAGAGAGGCAGGCGACGATTCAGAGGTTACATCGATCGTCAACTTGTTTCTTCCAGCGGCGCCGACGTGGTGATTGTGCTTGTAGGGTCCATCGCTCTCGCCTCCTTCGGCATCGCTGGTGACCTCGAGCAGACGATCCGCGCCGCTTTGCATGAACATCATAGAATTGCGACTACGCCGTCGAACGCCAGCGCCGCTCTCAGAGCGCTGTCTACTACGTTCCCCGTCTTCATGAGGATCCCGCAAAGCCTCCGTATCTAGCGTATCGTCATTGTCTATTTCGCGAAAGATTCTGTCGAATTCGTTGATGAATAAGCTGAAAAGAGCTGGGTGACATTGCGTCTGTCAGTCAGGCAAGAGTAGGTATGGACGGTACCTGACTCACTGGCTGGAATTGCAAGAGTCGGCGAGAAGACGATGCCCATGTTTTTCACGCTCATCTTGTTGATGTTCTCGCACTTGATGATATTGACAAGGTGAGCGGACAAAAATCGCAGAGCCGAATAGTTTGCAACAGGCAATTGCTGCACGAGTCGAGTGACTAACTTGATCTTGGCACGCTGATCTTCGAGATCGTTTGCGCGGATAAAGTCGGGATTCAGCTCAAGGGTGAAGATGTGAACTGGCAACTCTCGGAAGAATTGCTTCAATAGACCAGCAATAGCATGTGGATCGAAGTATTCGGCAGTGAGGTCAACGTCGCCCTCTAAGGAGGTAGAGCACCGGTCAGTACATACAGGAAATCGATGAGTTTGCACGGTATTCCTTACCAGCATTGAAGCGATCCTTGAGAGCTTTGATAACAGCAGAGCTTCCTGACATGCGGTATATGCCTTCTTCCTTCTCGGCTTTGACTGAGCTGAGGTACTGAACGCATCGGAAAACAACAGCAGGGAGGTCCGAATCATCTTTGACGCGTGCGACCTCCACTGCCTCTTGAATCGGAACACCAAACACAGGTCTAGCTGGTGCCGCGGTCGGATCCCGCCTGTCTCCTGCGCGACGTCCAGCGAAATCCCAAAAGGACGATTTGGTCTTGTTGCGTCGCTCCTCACGGGGCCGCTTGAAGTCGGCACCGATAGGCATGCCGCCGGATGGACCAGAGATCTTCAGCCGCTTGTCAGGGCTGCGCGGCCTGTTCGAGGAGTCCGCGGAGCTCTCGACTTGAGTCCCGGATCCGGCAGATGGGGCGAAGCGATGACTTGTAGAACCGATTTGACCCATCGAGGTCTGATGATCCGATGCTGCGAGATTGTCAAGGTTTGCTGGCATAGAACTAGAATTTGGAAGGTCCGAACCAAGCTGATGTCTACGTAGGCCTCGATGAGTGGAGGAAGAGCCATCTTCAGGGCCAGAAGCAGTTGAAGACTGTCCAGCAGACATCTCGCGGCGATGTTTGATCTCCTTTGGCCCCTCAGAGGCGACAGGCCGCGGCGTGCTGTCACTATAGGATGGCCCCCCAAACAGCTTTGCGTTGCTCTGATCTTGAGACAGTTGAGCAATAGGCTGAGCGGCACCTCTCGTGATCTCAAGATCTCGAGAGCCTTTGCGTGCGCCATGTCTTTGTCTTTCGGCATGGCTGGCATGATTGGTCGATGGTCGAGCCGTGCTACTGGTCGACGTAGCCAAGGTCGCTGTATTGTTGTTACCCGCAGTTGCAGCATGCGAGCTCGAGGAGCCGACGGGTATGGCCGCAATAGTATCTGGAACATACTCGCCAGTCAGACAACAAACCAGCATGTTGACCCAATGATCACGCTCTTCGTCGCTCTCGGCGCAGAGAATATGATCAGTCTCTTCGCCGGTCTTGTCCTTTGAACGAATGAGGAAGGCGTGGCGTATGGAATCATCTCCTGTGGCAGATTGTTTGCTGTTCTGTCGCCCAATATTGGCATCTTTGATGTCAATCGAGCCAAGATGCTGCCCTCCAGGCTATAGAAATCGGAATCAGCTCTGGGAGCTCAGAAGCGCCTCTATTGCTCCAGACTCACGGTATCATAGTATTCGAGTAAACGTCCTTGCAATACATAGTACCGCGTTGTCCAGCCCCCAAAATTTCGTCCCTTCTTGGTCAGGTACCCAGCTTTGTATCCCGGATTGCTGACAGGTGCTGATCGGTCCGAGACGACATTGTTTGTCAGGAAGTTGCAATAGTCTGCCCGGTCTGTAACACCTTCAGCCTGGCACAGGCCCTGCAAATAGCGTTGTAAGTCGGCCTGAAGAAGTATTTTAGCTTGCTGCTCAATGTCTGCTCAGCTTGCATTCCTACCTTGCGTTGATCTACGCGCGAGGGAGCATGATCCTTGAACAGGTTCTTGTCAGGAAGGCCCGGAAGCTTTTTTAGGTTGCTCTTGCTGTTCTTCAGCTTTAGAGTATGATCCAGATTCTGCAGATCATTCCAGCTCTTCTCGATTATCCAGACCAGGGGTGCATTTGGTGTGACAAATGCATGTCGAGGATCGCTTTCCGGTATGTGCTTGCTCACAGCAACCCGAATGTGGAATGACACCACTTCCCGACCTCGGTCTACCGTTCTGATACTCGAGTTCACGACGTCGGTCACTACTGCTGATAGCAAGCCTGGTACCAGTGGCACACATTTTGCAGGATGAGCTCTGGCATTCGCACCCGGAGCATAAGATGGTGCAGCTCCTGCTGAAGGCGTGCCATAACCATCTCTTGACTGTTGCAAATGCTGGACCTCACGATGAGGAGGTTGTTGAAGCGGCAGTACTGGCGCCTTTTCACCCCCTTGCCGATAAGACAAAGGTTGAGTCGCATACTGTGCAACATTTGTGGTGGAGTGATTCGTGCCAACAGTATAGGCCCTTGGGCGTTCCGCGGCCTGATCTGAACGAGAGCGGTCTGGCATGTACGGTCGCGAACCTTTCATGGCAGATGTCGAATTCGCCGGTGCCCTGTCGGGATAATCGGAATCGTAGGTGGCATCCTTGTCGTTTCCAGCCGTTGTCGAAAGATCCATAGAGCCAGGGACTTGCGTATGACTGCTGGGCGACGCCCTGCCGGGTGGCTGCAAATTCGACACCTTCCTTTGACGTCCTGTGGCTTCAGGCTGCAGACCAGTGATTGAAGTCCCGGCGTCACTGATACCCAAGCCTCCGAGCTGAACAAAGAATTTGGCAGTCAACATGAGGTATCTGGTCCCTGGATGACCTGCTACACAAGTTGGTCTGATCTCATGAAACGAATATCTTACCTTTTTTGACATTGTTGTCACTTCCCTTTCAGTACCGTTATCGGCATCAAAGGGGGTCACTGGACTAGGCATAGAAGTTCCGCCGCTGGCTAAAATCCAATGTCTGGCCTCCGCTGGCATGTCTACTATGGGTGTCCCATGCTGCGTTCTGCTAGGCGTGCCGGTATTGCTGTGACCACGAGAGTCATAGCTGGCTGGCGGCGTTTTTGGTGCAAAAGCATACTGAGTTGGACTGGTGGCGAGTTTGGGGCTTCCAATGTCAGGCGGCGGGGTAGCCGACCGCGACGGCAAAACAGCGCTCGGTTTTGCATCTCGGCTCGTCAGGTCCAGCGAAGAGGCTTTGCGGCTCAGCTTGCGTTGACCAGGCACGGGAGCGTTCTCCAAGCCGTTGCGAACACTCTTGCCGTGAGACGCTTGTGACATGCTGCTTTGAGTGTTCTGCGTATTTGATTGGGCATGGAAATTTGGATGTCGAGGCGATCCCTGTATTGGGCCTTCGATAGCTGTAGCCGGAGTCGAAAAGGACGATATGCTCTGAGGGTACCTTGGAGAGCGGGGAGAGGGCTGCTGAGAAGATACAGAATGATGAGATGCGGGATGTGACGAGGATGCCGAATGAGTGGACAAAGCCGGTGATGAAGGATGGGGCGAGGTTTTGGTGATGCGCAGACGCTCCACAGAGGTCGTATCACTGTAGTCTGAGCGATTCGCACCGAATTGACCTCGGATGGGCGAGCTTGTGAAGATCTCTTCTTGACCGAGGCCATCATTAATAACTGGGGTAGATGGGATGGTGGCCAAGCCAATTCGAGTGCTTTGGCCGTAACTTTGACTATTATTGTCAGAAGAAAAGCTGCCGGTGTCTGCTAGACCTGCCGAGAAGCTGGCCGATGATGACAATGGAGGGCCAGAAGCAGACGACGAAGGTATAGGTGGAGGCGGAAGAGGTGGGTGAGACGCTTCACGGTGTCTTGCAGGAGAGGCGCCAGCGAATGGCGACGAGTGAGACTGTGGTGTGAGAGACCTTTGCGAATTACCCATCGGCGGTGTGCTTGTTCCTGCGGCACGTAGTCTGCGTTGCTGCTGGATAGCTTCGCTAGCTGTAAAGCTCCCTGGCAGACTGTGTACCGAAGTGCTATGTGGCAAGCTGCCCGGCATCCCTCGTTCCCGCTCTGACCTCAGCGAGGACTGGCGCTCTCTGCTTGAGACAGCCATGTTATCGGACGCGCTGCGTGGTCCTGGCGACGGTCGCCGTTGTATATTCGCAGCCAGAGCAGAATGACCAATGTCGCTAGTGGACCCATTCATACCGTGCGATGCTGCCATGCCGTCTGCTGGCGAGAGATGCTGCGACGCCCAGAACGAATTTGAGCCAGATGCGGCTGCCGGTGACGGCAAGGGTATGCCTGCATTTGTGAGAAGTGTCTCGAGGTCGATGACACGTGCCGCAAGCGAGCGGAGTTCCCTGGCATTCGCGTCGCGTTCCCCCTTGAGGGAGGTGGACCAATTCCAGAGTTTGCTATTCTCTGTGTTGAGTCGACTGCGCTCACTTTTGTCGGCTTCGCGGTCTTGCAATACTGCATTGAAGTTAGCGAGCAATCCAGTGAGCGCTTGTTGCGTGTCGTGGCCGTGTGCAGCGAGGACTTGGTTGATGGTAATGGGTTGAAAGGGCGTGCCGTTGGCGTTGCTCGATGAGCTAGTTGCTGGTGAGTCGTTGGTCGTAGAGCTGTGATGTTGCTTTGAGGAGTGCCCTGTAGCTGCGCGTAGCAGTGAACGGACAGCAGAGCATTAGCCACTCGCGCGCTGCCCAAATAGAGCACATCGCTGTGCACGACCACGCTCGGGGGACGCTCGCAATACCACGAGGAACTCACAGCTGCTGCCCAAAGGAGACGGAGCCAGCCTGTGATTCGAGGACGACGTGCTAGCTTGAGGCTGCTGAGCCTGAGGCAGCTGGTGCAGCTGGCTCGTGGCGCCTGCACTTGCAGCAGCGGCAGGATTGCCGACCATGATGCTGCCCGAGCCTGACCTCTCCCGCGCAGACGAGTCTTGTAGTTGATGATTTGCGTAACTGGCAGGCATGACAGTCGACACGGGACGCTGCTGCGGCGAGATGGCTGTTGCCATGAATGATGAATGGATGGCTCGCGTGCAATACGTCGTTGACAAGAACGGGGATGCCGGATCGCGCCAGACGTTGCCAAAAGCGTGTAGGACGATGTCTTAAGGTGTGTCGTTCGTTTGAGGTCGTATGAGAGGCGAGCAGAGCGCTGCTAGGTACATGGACACCTCGCAGCCGTGGTAGTACCTCCTCGCCTTCAGCGATGTGACTGTGAGTGGAGCGATGTTGTCGGCAGAAGTGTTGACGGCGTGCGCAGAGACGACCTCGGGTTATTTGAGTCTGCCTGTAGTGCTCTAGAGTATGACAATAGGGCTGACTTTTGAAAATTGCTGAAGTATTGCAGCCGTTACTCGAACGCAATAAATATGCTGGCCTGTCGTGACAGGCGGACTCTCGGCTTTACGCGTCGCGGCTTGAGCGAGGCGAGCAGCGATAGACGATTGATGGCGCGAATGAGATTAGAGGGAGTTGAAGCACCAAACGGCGCTGCTAGGCGAGCGCCAGCGCTAGAATGCGATTGACCAGAAGGCGAACTTGGGCCGTGTCCCAGCGTTCGCCTTGACAACGCCGGAAAAGCTGACCCTGGGACTTTGCCCCCTCCATCTGGAAAGGTTTGGGGAGGACTGTGGTGACAAACACCTTACTTTTTACGCTATTCCAGACATCAGATACCTCGCATACGAGCTTTAATCGTCTTTGCATTGTCTAGGCTCTACGTGCACACAATGGAAGCTCGATCACGTGTAGGCAGCTACTGTACGTCTCGGCTTCTCATGAAAGCCATCTAGCTGGCGATGTGAGAATGAGACCTTTGTTTGACTGAAGAACTCTACAGGAATGTAGAGCGACATGGTGCCCGCGCGTGGCGGTATGCCCAGAGGCGACCTTTCGCCACACCCAGGCGTCCGGCTGCCCGCCTGTGGTTCTACTGTACTTGACCGGACTCCATTCAAGAAAGCAAGATGGTCACTCGCCAGCGTGTCGTCGGCAATGCGAATCCAGAACAGCAGGGCGAATCTTCAGCGCAAGCCGCATCATCGTCGTTACCCTTCGCGGTAGATGCAGCCATGTCGCTTTCGCCAGAGGAAATAGCGGTGCTGCAAGATCAATATCTCGGAGAGCAGGACAGAGGCTTCATTAGCACGCAGACAAAGTTCAACTTAGCATGGTGAGTATGGTCTATTCGTCTCTGAAGCCCCAATACTTGGTGGCCGACTTGCACACTCTTGGGCGCTGCTGACACTGCCACCCAACCTGCATGACGTGTTGACTCGCAGGGCTCTTGTGCGAAGCTCGGATGCACAGCAAGTCAAGGAGGGCATCAGCATACTCATGGGTGAGTTTAGATCCAAGGTATTACCCTGAAGCGCTGTTTGACAAGCTGGCTGACTTCACTGCCCACGCTTCAGACATCTACGAAAGCGACGCGACGCGGCGGCGCGAATGCTTGTACTATCTCGCTCTCGGGCATTATAAGCTGAAGAACTACACAGAGTCGAAGAAATTCACCGGCAAACTGCTGTCCAAGGAGCCAAACAATATGCAAGCGCAGAGCCTGAACAGCATGATAGATGAAGATGTGCGCAAGGAAGGCATGATTGGCATGGCTATCGCAGGGACTGCAGTCGCAGTCATTGGAGGCATCACACTTGCTGCTATCAAGAGCTTTAGAGCAAGGTAGGCCAGACTGCGAGTTTATACAAGACTAGCTGGATAAGCGCCACACGTCGAGGTGGGCGACTTTGCAGCTAGATGCTCTGCGATGCCCATGAGGCGAACGCACTTGCTGACTGGCTTGTTGTTGTGCTTCTTCAGACGCAAGTAGCACCGACGCCTATATCTCTTTCGACGACATGCAACTGTCTCTTGTTGTAGCATATTCCCCTGCTGTCAATTTCCTTGTTGCTCGCTGTGCAGACGCGTCATGGGACCAAACAGATTCGTGAGAGGACGGACCACATTGTAACATGGCCTGCTGACCTACCGATGCACCCGTTAATCAGTGTCGCCCGGTCTCAAGCCGCACATACCACACGTCTTCGGCAACGGTTCCCTTCAAGAACTCGCATCAGGCTAACTTTGCTCGGCTGCGACAAGCGGTCTTCATCTATGCAACCTTGAAGTTACAGCCGACATTTCCTCTGGCTTCTGCTGCCCGGAGCTTGAATCACTCTGTTATCTATTTTCTGTCGAATTGCAGACTTGATTCCCATTACTTTGGCTGCTTCTTCGCTTTTTGGGCCAAGGGCAGCAGCTTTGGCACTCTGGCCTGGTATTTCCTATACCCGTCTGCCAGTGGGCTTTGAAGGAATTTGTTCTCTTCATTGGAGGCTGCTCGTGTGTACATCACAATGCTATAGCTACACGCTAAACAAAGAAGCGGCATGCGATGTGCACTAGCCATTGCACACGCTGCGAAGTTGGCAATATACGAAGTGTAGAACGGATGTCTAACGAGACCGAATGGTACAGTCTGGTGTAGCTGTTCTGGCTCATCTTCAGAGTATATCGGTGTCAAGCTCGTGGCCGTCGGCTGTGTTGTCATCCAGACGGTCGCTGCGAATAAGCCTGTCGCGAAAGCTGCAAGAGTCATAGCTACAGCCATTCGAAGTGCAGAGCTCGTTGGAGTATTGAAGACAAGGAAGGAAGCCCAGCCGGCAAGACTAAGCCAAGTAGTCGCGAAGAGACCTTTTATCGAGATTGGAACGGCTTCCTTCGGATCGCGAGATTGCTGGAAGAAGACCAGACTTCCCGCAGCGAGGAGAGCGTGGTTTGATAAGGTCCAGTATGCTGTAGCTGACTGCAGCAGCTCAAGCGGCAATGACCGCATTTCGGTAGGTGTGGGTCGAAACGTGACCAGATGCTCAAGTGAGTGGCGGAATGCAGGTCGCCACAGACGTGTACTGTAGTTGCGTTGCGTGCTTCTGCATGAGTCAGAAGCCAATTGCAGCATTTGCGCTATCGACTTCTCTTGTGCGTTTGTGCGTCATGCTCAAGTCTTGCGCTGGTTACCTGTGAGCGAGTCTTGGACCTTAGGCAGTGTCCGCGGGGTCCACCAAGCTTAGCTTGAGCCAACTCCAAACCTCGAATCTTGGGCACTGCTGGCTGTCAAACTGCATGTTCTAGCATCAACGCTCCATTGGTGGCCAGGTCAAGCGAGCGCGCGTAGCCGCGATGGCGCTGCGGCGGTCCCAAGCAGCAGTCTACTTCAAGCAGCCTACGAAAGAGGTGCGCGTTGCGGTCCGCCAGAAACCGTTGACCGTTAGGAGCGAGACGTGCTAACATACGCCTCAATATCGCTCTCAGTCTGCTTTCAGGACCTTCTTCTCGTTGCCAGACGATGAGATCGCCGTCAGCGAGCTCCACGCGGTCTTGAGCCTGATAGGCAAGGGCGAGGTCTACGTGAGTACTGGTGTGGAGATGCATTCGCGATAGTAGACCGGCCTGCCTTTAACGAGCGAGCGAGCAAGCAACACGGAGACGCATGCTGATACGTGCAACGGTCCTACTCATAGTCTGGCAAGGTCTACCTCACTACATCGTTTCTGTGCTTCACCTCGCTAGACCGCCGATCATGCAAGACCGCGCTGGCCCTGTGCACTATACGGCGCGTGGAGAAGCTGCCTGCAGGCGTGGGCGGAGGCGCAGTCGCTCTCAGCATTGGTCTATGGGAGGGTGGAAAGGTCATTCTGGGACTGAACGGCCTCAAAGGGAGTTGCGACCAGGTACGCGCTGCTTCAGAGCTAGCCAGCTATCCCCGTCCGAAGATACCTCCTGACTGTTTCTCCGTAGTTCTGTGCACTGCTTAGAACGCACTTGAAGGCTTCAATGCCTCTCATCAAGACAATCAAGCCATTCGTAGCAACCTTCTACAGCGAACGTGTAGTGGCGGACAATGCTGGACCAGACGGATCTGCCATGACACCCGCAGTGGAGACAGAGAACAACCCTTTTACGATTGGCATGTCAGCTTCTGATGACAACGAAAAACTTGTGGACGTAGACAGCAGTGACAATAGTGCCAACGAAAAGGTCAAAGCCGGGCAAGGCAATGGCCACTCTCGGCAAAGGTTAGACCACCTGGGCAGCGCTTTCACCACATGCGATGGCTTGGAAAACGGCTACCATGGTGGGCTAGGTCTGATATTCAAGTACCCTGGTGACCCACGCAAGCTACGCGAGAAGAGCAAGAGTAAATTGTGGCGCGACTACTTTCGACAAAACGGTCGCAACCTCACCCTCGTTCGCTATCCCTCCTTCAGTCGCTTGGTTCAAGTCGGACTGCCTTCACGTCTGCGGGGCGAGCTATGGGAGATCACTTCAGGCTCAGTCTTCCTTCGCATGCAAAACCCTGGCGAGTACGCCCAGCTTCTCAAAGATTACGAAGGCAAGCGGTCACTTGCGACCGATGAGATTCAGAAAGATCTCAACCGGTCCCTTCCGGAATATCCCGCGTATCAAGATCCAGTTGGCATTGAGACATTGCGGCGAGTTCTCACTGCATACGCGTGGAAGCATCCAGTACGTGAGCTTAAGGGAAGGGGAATTGCGATATTCTACTGATACCTCATTTCTGGCTTTGCAGGAAGTCGGCTACTGCCAGGCCATGAACATCGTCGTCGCCGCTCTGTTGATGTGAGTGTTGTTGAGCAAGGGTCCCGACGAGCGCCTAATTACCATCTTCCCTCAACACAGATACGTGAGCGAGGAGCAATGCTTCTGGCTGCTGTCCGTACTGTGCGACCGCATGGTCCCCGGGTACTATACGTGCGTATAGGCCCTTGCAGTGCTCAAGGGTAGGAGGTTCACACATTCCATCTATCAGACCATCCATGTTCGGAACAGTCCTAGATCAAAAGGTCTTCGAGGCTCTCGTTCATCGCATGCTTCCCGTCATTCAAAGTCACTTCGCTACTCACGACATCCAGCTCTCCATGGCTTCTTTGCCCTGGTTCTTATCGCTATACATCAACTCTATGCCTCTCGTCTTCGCTTTCAGGATTGTAGACTGCTTCTTCCTGAGTAAGGAAATTACAAGCCAGACTCAAGCCAGGTATTGACTCGTGCCTTTCACAGTGGGTCCCAAAGTCTTGTTCCAAATTGGCTTGGCTATTCTCAAAATCAACGGCGAGGAACTGCTGGAGTGCACCGATGATGGCCAATTCATCTCCTGCATGCGGAATTGTTTCGCATCGCTCGGCGAATCCGCACACCCAGAGTCAAACGATCCGCAAATGCGTCAAATTACCAATTTCCAAGAACTGCTCGTGGTCGCATTTAGAGAATTCGGCATCGTAACTGACGAGCTCATTGCAAATGAAAGGAAGCGCTTCAAGGCCGATGTCGTCGAATCCATAGAAACATTCTCCAAGAGAGCCCATTTGCGCAATCTGCGCTTTTCAGGGCAATTCGACAAGACAGAGCTGAGTCGCATATTCGACAATTTCCAACTAGCGATCTTGAAGAGGAAGGAGGTGAAGGATAAGGAGGCAGCTCTTGAGCGGGAACGACTGTCCTCGCCGCCGCATAGCGCCAAGTCGGGCACCCGTTCTGCGAGTGGCAGCGTTTCAAGTACCTTGCCTGTACAGCATGTCGATGAAGACGACAGGCCAGAAATTCGCATTGAGCAAGACGTATTCGGCGTATTTCTGGCGGAAGTAGCTACTTGGGCCGGTGACACTTTCGTCGTGAGAACCGGACCTATCGAATCAACCCAAATCAAGGTAGTCGAACACGACTTCATCGATCGAATCTTCTTTGCATGGGACTACAGCCGCAAAGGTGCTCTATCCTTCCAGGATGTTGTACGCGGTTTGGACGAGGCCATGTTTAACGATCTGATGGGCAATATTGCCTGGTTCTTCAAGCTACATGACAATAATCAAGATGGTTACCTCACGAAAGACGAAGTTCTAAAAGTGTCGGAAACACTCCTTGTACGTGAGACTAGTGCATTGCGCATGGACAGCCTGGTGCTAACATCTGTAACTGCGCCAGTTCATCTTCCGGAACGAGCCAGGCGACCAGTATCTCGCTGCCGTCTCTCGCTTGATGCAGAATGCATTCGAATACGCAGATGAGCAGCCACCTGTGGTTGACCCAGAAGCAATAGCAGCGAGCGAAGCCGAAGCTGCACAAAATTCGTCAAGCGGAGATGGAACAGCCTCGAGCTCAGGCGCTTCTTCGCGACGCAGCACAATTACAGAGCGTCCTGTCACGCAGCCATTCCTGTCGCTGGCTTCATTCCGCATGGTGGTGCTCGCGGACGAGTTGCTCGAGTCCTTCTTCTCCGAGGATCTCACGAAGACATGGCATCTAGAGCCATTGACAGAAGACGTGCCTGCAGCTAAGCACCCGGGACTCATCACTGGTCGTCTCACCAACTTTGTGACTTCCTTCATGACAGAGGAGAACAAGGATTTCCTTGGCAAGTTGGCAGATGACATAGGAAAGCGGCTTGATATTCAGCAGATCGAGCAAAAGCCAGCTTTGGGAAGGCTCACTGGCGTAGCTGCACTTCAAGAACCTCAGGAACGAGCTACTTTGTTCTCCACGTCAAAAGCCAAGCAGTCATCGCCTTTGCTGTCAAGCTCACCCTACTCGGCTGCCAGTATGAGACAGCCGGTTATATCACCAAACATCGGCACAAGTCTGGTTCCCGAAGTTTCGCCTTCGGCTGAGATGTCCGTGGCAGAGACCATGCCCGCAGTCATTGCCGCGGCTGCTGAACGCCAGATAGTGGAACAAGCTCTACCGAAAGCGCCGAAGGATCAAGTGTTGGGTCTTGGTATTATGGATGAGCGACCTCGGTTCGCCATTGATGACGCCGGCGACGACGAAGAGGGCGATGAAGACGAGCATATTGCAGACGATAGCGGATTGATGAATGGTGAGCGGAATCTAACCAACTTTCAATACGCCATAGTCTTATGCACTTCTCCGCTCCAGATGTCGACGCCTTCCTGTCCTCCATGGATGATGCTGAAGCAAGCCATACTACAAATGCTCGAGGTGAGCTTCTTGTGGTCATGTCTGACGACTTGGCAGCTGACCCAGCTGTTTGCGCAAACGCATAGAATTGCACGAGCAAGTAGCGAAAAGTACTGGCGAGGATCTGATGAGCTGAAGGCGAACAGATCTGATTCTTGCAAGGCAGCTTTTCGGCGCGCATTTGTCGCGCCTGTATCATGTCTCATTAGTGCGTCACACTGTGCCAAGAATGTCAGCATCGTAGAGTGGTTAGTATGAAGTCATTAGCAGAGTGTCATTGTCTGGCCATCTCTGGCATCACTTGCTTTGCGGAATTGCGTTTCGCCGATTGTCAATGCCCGGGCAGCTGACGGCCGTGAAGCCGTGATCGCGAATCTTGCGGCGTCACACAGTAGTTCTAGTGTTGACTAGCTTTCAGGTTGTCCACGTACTGCTCAGCTCTCCAATATCGACATCACTCCCATGGCCGCATCTACGTCAGCAGTGACCTTGGAAGGGTCTTTGGCAGGACCGTCGGCTGGGAAGCCTGCTGTCTCCGACCGAGCTGAAATAAACGGTCACGAAGTCATAGTTGAGCTCGACAGCATTGAAGATGCTCTGGCGGCCATCGCGAACGGAGAAGTAGTCGTAGTCGTTGACGACATGGACAGAGAGAATGAGGGCGACCTTATCATGGCTGCGTCACACTGCACGACGGAGAAGATGGCCTGGATTGTCCGGTGGTCGAGGTAGGTGGCCACTCGAACTTTAGTCATGAAGTCTAGCATCTTGAGCTTGAAAGCTTGAAAGCCCAGCAAGTCCAAGGACATAATGTACTGATTTAGTGTCTGCTATGTGCAACACAGCGGGTACATCTGCGTGGCTGTCCCACCGCCTCGGCTGGACGAGCTGGAAATACCCTTGATGATCGTGAATAATACGGAGAAGCACAAGACAGCCTACACGCACACAGTGGACTTCCGGCAAGGTGCGAGACCGTAGACATAGCTGCTAACTGCTCTTTGTACCTGACTTGAGCTCTCCGTAGGGGTTACGACTGGCATATCCGCACACGACCGAGCCTTGACAGCAAGGAAGCTGGCAGATTCAACGAGCAAGCCGCAAGATTTCAACAGGCCAGGACATATGGTGCCATTAAGAGCGCGCCCAAATGGCGTCCTCGAGCGACGTGGGCATACTGAAGCCGCAGTTGGTGAGTCCCTTCCTGCGTACCCTCAATACCCCATGGCATATACTCAGATGCATGATCTGCAGACCTCGTACGCTTGGCTGGCATATCGGGTCCATCCGTCGGCGTAATATGCGAACTCTTGAAGCCTGATGACCCCGAAGGTGGCATGGCGCGGCGGGACGATTGCTTCGCATTCGCCAAGAAGTGGCACCTCAAGATGATATCGATAGAACAGCTCGCAGCGTACCGTCAAAAGACTGGACGGTAGCTTGCCGACATTCGCGATGATGGGTAGCATATGGTACGATCTCGCTCGTACGCTGGATGCCCTTCGCGCCAAAGACGCAATCTCAAGACTTTTGGGCGTGCATTGTACTATGATCCGAGACAACCAGAACCGTAATATGGCAGTCCATTTTCTCCTTCCCCTATGCGCTGTCGTGCGCGAAAGGATTGACCCTTGAGTTGTTACACGTGGCGCCGAAGAGGGCCCGAGCCTGTCGCCAATGCGCTGCCATCTCTTGCAGAGCGTACATTGATTTGGGAACGATGGTCGCTCTCTCCTATGCCAGACAGCGAGTCCAAGTTGCTGTCATCGTTTGCTGCCTTGGCTGATCTCCTGCTTGCTTTGTTTTGGCAGGATTTACAGAGCCTGACAGAGCGACTTCAGATCACAGGCCACAATTGCGTCGTGCGAAGCCGCCCACCAAGTCTCTCGCCCGGTGCTAGTGGTGCGCTGCATATCCAGTCTTGGCTTGAATTTGCAGCATGTGTCGCAGTATTCTAATGGCGTGGGCTGATCCGTTGGCATCTACGAGTCAAAGAAGGACCAACTAAGCTTTACTTCCCACTCACACTCGCAAAATGGAACATACCACTAGTCCTGAAGGCTCAGCTGTGCTTGGAGTACCCCTGTCGCTGGAGAAGCCGCTACGGTCCCTGAGACCGACTCGCCTTGCTCGTTGTTCAGTCTGCAGGTTCGCCCGGGAGCCGCTTTCTGGAACAGCAGTCGACATGTTCTGGACGTCAAGACCTAGTGTCGCTTCGTGTGCTGGTGCCTTGAATGCTGGATCTAGCGCCAATGAGGCTTCCGGACTGTCGTAGTATGATCGGTACATTGAGTAAGTTACAGGCCCATTCGAGGGTAGTCTCATTGGGTTCAAGGTTTCGAAGTTAGTTCTGGGAATACGACTCGAGCTTCGCTCGTCCTCGAAGCTGTGTATGTTCGTATGCGTGGCCTTAGAACGCGGTAGCTGTGAGTCATACTCAAATTCCTCATGGGGTGTGCGGGCTGCCATACTCGCATTCGGGCTGACTTGAAGTCGGGACTGCCGCCTTGACGTGCTCGCTGAGTCTAGTCTATGATGCTGGCCGATCGCAATAGGCGGGCGCTCGGAAGAGAAGGGCAGTGGAAGCGTTCGTGCAGACAAGAAGGTGTGTGAAAGCGCTGAGCTGGCTGACTTGCGTTCTTGATGGCGCGATTGTATGCAATGAAGGCTGCACACATAGGACAACGGTATTAGCATGCTGCAGGGGTCACTGGAGCACTGCCTACCGAGGGAGACTCGAGTCAAGATACATTGACTGCAATCGGGGAGCGCTAGTCGATGTGCCAGGTGGTTGATGCGCTGGATCGTCCAAGGGGTCAAACGAGTCCAGGAAGCCTGAAGCCGCCGCTACGGCAAATTTCTCTTCAATCCGTTGCAAGGGGAAAAAGGAGTGTCAGTAGACCGCTTACAGCTGCTTTGAAAACGACTGTAAGCGGTTTCAGAGAGTGTGAGAGGGTGGAGGTGACTTTGAGGCTGCCGTCGTTGGCTAGCTTGTGGTGTTCGGCTAGGGTATGCCATGTTTGTGGGAATTCGAAAGCTGGACCGCTTCAGAGAGAAGCAGAAGGAAGTTGTGTGTGAATACATTGTTCAAATGCCTGGTGGTTCTTGGAAGATTTAAGTGGTTCACACGTACGACGGATCTCATTGGTTGTGTCGGACGGACAAGCAGGCAGTCGGACCGAACTGACTGAAAGTAGTCACTTTCAGAATGTCTTCACCGACTGTCAAAGCACAGAACTATCGTAACTCCGAGTGGTTTAATGGACTGAAGCGCTTTCATTTCACGGTCAATGCTGCATCGGACGGCCTTTATGTGAGAGCGACGTAGAGGTGCTCCTGAAGGCCATCGCAATGGGCAGGCATTACAGCAGAACAGAAGGCTCGGTGTAGAATCCTTTCTATGTTGGGACTCGACGACTAATCGCTACGCCTCTCCAGATGAATCTGAAAAGAGCATCAAAGTGTCAGGGCCGTTGGACCACTTGTGCACAATAAACATCTGGCTTACTCTTCCAACCAAAAGACAGCACTTTCCTTCCATCCACCAGGCTTGGGACCTTGCATAGCTTCAATTGAGTTGAAAGCCACCCAATTGGCGTAATTGTCTAAGTGGCCAAAATGATGGTGATGTCGGGCTGGCAAGAGTGTCGAGCCGGTGAGCAGACCCGAGAGGAAGAGTACAACGCTGTAAAGGAGGAAGTTTCCAGACGAGGCCACCGCCAATTGGTACAATCCATACAGATCACGTGGCACCACGTCTGTATATGCTTGCAGAGGGCGTAGCCGCGGTATCGGTGTGCTATGATAGGGCGGAGGGGCCGTTTCGGGCTCTGTGGTGAGGGCGCAGATTGCGATGAGACGAACGATCCAGACACTTCGGAGGAGGTTTGGTACATACCCGGCTCCACCAGCCTTGCCAGCCTTGCACGTTCCGCTTGGAGCCGTTCCTCTCGGAGCCGCATAAATTCGTCGACTGCGCTCAGGTTGACACCGAGATCTTTCGCTAATGCGCGGCGCTTCTCCTCGGGAGAGGGTTGGATCTCAGGCTCTGTCTGGGTCTTGATGTCGCTCGTGACCACCTCGGGAGGGGTTGTTTGTACCATCACATCGCAAAGTTCCACACTTACCACCGTTTCTTGCCCAGAGTTGTCGAGTCCATCGTCTTTCGCGTCTTCCTTGACTTTCTTTATTACAGGCCGTTTCTGCGATTGCTGGAATTAGCCATGAACAAAATGTGCCAAACTTTGCAAAAAGCTCGCAGCTCACCATGCGACGCCGGGTAGTAATGATCTCCTCTTCTTCGTATGTATCGTTGCCTGCCTTAAAGTGATCCTCTTCATCTTCTTCAAGGCTTTGATCTGCGCCAAGCCGTCGCGCCAGTTCTCTACCGAGGTTGCGACTTAACGTGCCTGGCACGCTCTCTGTACCGCTAGCGCTGCGCGATAGACTGGAAGAGCTGGCCTTCGCTTCGACAATTTTGGCTTGTGCTCGAAGCTCATCGAGATCGAGCCGCAACCTATCGATGGTCTCTTTGAGCTGTAAGTTTTCATTCTTCTGCTCTTCTAGATGCTCGGCTGTCTGCCGCGCCTGATTGACCTCTTCTTCCAGACGTGTGACCTGGCTTTGTAGATAATCACGCTCGCGATTGATCTTAACAATATCGCCGAGGCTGTTCTGCAGGTTTTCTTCGGCAATGCGTAGTTCTTCATCCTTGCTTCGTATCGTATTCCGAAGCTTCTCAGATTCATCTGTCAGAGAAGACAAGATTAGGGCCTAGACAGCTCGTCGGCGTATCACATTACAAGGACATAACACGCACTACATTGCTCTTCGTATTGCTTTCGGGCCTGTAGAAGCAGAAAACAGGCTTAGTCTGCATTTGGCCGCCTTTCGACCTCCCTCTACAAACACTTACACTTTGGTATGCAGCCTTCTGCTTATCCCTGTCGTCTCTGAAGGTGGCCGTTTGTGCTTCAAGAGTCGCAATTTGATTCAAATTGATCTTCTCTTTGCCTCTCAATTCTTTCTCCTCTTTCCTCTTCGCTATGAGCTCCGTCCTAATCTCCTCCAGCAGTGCTTCTTTCTCCATCAATGCAGAATAATTGTCTGCTCTTTGCGCCTCGAGGTCTTGGGTCTTTCTTGCCAATTCTTGCTGTAAGACCTGGATCATTTCAGCCATCGCGCCTTCAGATCCACCTGAGGCCATGGAGACTGGTCTAGAGTGCAATACGAAGTCGCTGACGCCTCTTTGAAGCTCGTTGGGCGAGATAGGGACGAAATGGAAGGAAGTGTCATCGAGAAGCGGTGATTGCGGAGGAGGTGGAAACATGGCTCCCTCGGGCCCACTTTGCGGTGGCGGGCTAGTGTCGAAAAGAGGAGAAGCGCCGCGTGTGTATGAGCCAGTCCTTGAGCGAGATCGACTAGCAACGAGATCTTCAAAGGATGAGTCCCCCTCCTCTGTCATAGCTTCAAGGGAAGTCGCGAACAGAGGACTCGTGAGAGCCTCGCGGGGACTGCTGAAAGCACGAGGGCAGGCTAGCTCCTCGCTAGACTGTCTGCTTCGCTTTCCGTCCATTGAAGCCATAAAGGTAGTCGATGTCGATCCTGCTATGCTGGAAGTGAACTTCTCACGATCCGCACTGATTCGACGAGACTTTGGTGGAGCAGGTCGAGCTCGTCGAAGATTGCTTTCTGTGGATGCTTCGAGCGGACTTGAACGTTGACGAGCAGCAATGGTAGCTGAAAGGGGTGTATGCTGCAGAGCTCCGCCTGTCAAGGACCGAATCGCTCCGATAGGGCGGGGAATCCCGCTGTCTGGACTCGTGCACGCTGCTGCTCTCAAATCCTGACTCGTCTGTGAACGCTGGTACAGAGCAGCGATGGGAGTGCCAGGAGGTGAGGTCATTGCCATCCCTACCGGCATGGATTGGGAACGCGGAAAATTGGGCTCTGCATCGAAGAGACTGCCACCCGCTGCGTCGCCAGCTCCGTCGTCTAGTGTGCCCGAGCCAGTGAGCATAGTAGAATCCCCGCTGGACGAGCTGCGACCTGATGACGATGATGTACGCGAGCGTAACGGCGCGTTGTCATCTTCGCTTTCGAGCTCCGAGGGTGGAAGGGTCGGTAGCTGTTTGTTGATGTGACCAGCGGAGCTGGGTGAGTCTACCGCGGGAGATTTGGAGGACATGGCAGATAGCAGAGCGACCAGCTGTTCAGATGAGACGTCTAGGTCAGGGTGCTATGATGATGCAGCGAGGTAGGGTCATGTGGCGTCAACTAAAGCCCAAAACGCAGGTGACCAGTCAAGGGCGAGCGCCTACCTGCTGTGAAAAGGCCTGAAGCTGCTCAAGGCCACCTTCGTCTAAGAGCACGATCTGTCGCCTGTCTTCGAATGCCGACAGGATGGCAGGCAGGTCTTTGGCCCTGCACGTGCGAGAGCCATCTTCGGCGGCCACGGTAGGGTCATCTGCAGCGTGCGTTTGGCCAGAGACGCTGAAGTCGTCGAAGACTTCGTCGATAAGGCGCTGTAGCTCGTAGAGGGACCTTCTTTGAGGCGTCGTGGGATCACCTGGCTTGAGTCGCGCCGGCTGTGGTCATAGGAACCGCTGTCGTCAGTCGAGGTCTCTAGAGCGCCTACCAGGGGAGTAGGAAGGCACTCACACGCGGCGTGGTAGGCTGGCTCATTGCAGCAGATTGCCCTATCTAGGGTGCAGATGTAGGTGAGAGCAGGACAATGACTGTGTAAGGGTTTTGAGGTCCTGAGCGACCCGGCCACACACAAAAGGCCTGTGCCAATGACGGAGACTGACGGCCTGCAGCAACGGCCGGGGACGCGAAAGGAGACTATCCATCGTCGTCTTGCCGTGCATGCGCGTCGAAGAGCACCATTGCAAGCAGTAGAAGCTGTCAAGAGCGATGGAAAGATGTCTTTCTGCTCCTGCCACGACCGGCAGAGCATTTCGGTGGCGACAAATCTGCAGGACATGTCCTCACAGCGATTTCGGATACGGGCACAATCTCAGGTCTAGCAAAGCTGTGAAGGTAGGACTATCTGTTAACAATAAAGACTAGGAATTCGCTAGGTGCACGCGCGAAGTTGGCAAGCAGACATCCCAGATGGCTGCGCAGACCGTCCAATCGGCAATCCTGACAGAAGAGGGAGGGTGGATCTTCGAAGAAGCATAAAGATGGACGCGTATGCGGAGAGATTGCTTGCGAGACGCTCTTGATATCTCAAAAAATTGAGATGGCCAGCAGCGGAACCAGGCCAGAAATGGCCGACAGGGAGATGCTGAAAGCACGCTGTCCCGAGCCCCCCTTGTCCGACGAGTCTTGATTTGCGCTATCAGAAGAAGTCTTGTCACCGTCTTTGCCGCCATTTGCATCAGGGGTACCGGACGAAGAGGGGTTTGGTCCGGCAGGCGGATCTTCGTTGATGTAGACACTGCAACACAGAAGCAAAGTCAGGTCAGACAGTGTGTATTGACCTGGAGCAGGAGAGCACTTTGCGCCGATACTTTCTCGTTTGTACACTCACTTGACCTGATTAAGCTGGATCCAGGGCAACTCAAATTGTCTCTTTGCGTCGAGACTGCTCAAATCGCGACGAGCTGACCTCGGCAGGATGCGGGTAATTTCGACAGTCTTGTTGACTGATGAAGCGAAAGAGTGCGAGAAAGTTACCTTGCAGTCGCCCGCCTTGCTGCCGCTAGAGCCTTGGGCTGCTGGGTTGCCTGTTCCAAAACCGTAGTTGGTGAGTTCGCCGGCAGTCTTGATACTGTACATGGCAGTCGGAGAGGTATCCATGGACAATGTGAAGCCTTTAGCATTGGCTGCACAGGCGGTAGATAGAATGAGCTTAAGTAAAGATCCACAGAGAATGCACTGCAAAGAGCTCACCTGCAAAGATCACTGTGACTTTGGCGTCGTCGAGGGTGACAGTGTTGTTCGTCCTCAAAGCATCCTGGGTGCTGTCGCAAGGCGAGGTCCTTGGACTCCAGGCACCCTGAAGGACGATATCGGGGTTCTGCTGGAGTTTCAGCGATTGCGCCTGGACAGAGGTCGCGGCTGGAAGCAGCAGTGAACCTAGCGCAACAAGGGACGCGATGTGGATCATGTCGATGTCGAAAGTAAGTCCAGTCTCGATGGTAAAAGTCGACTTGACGGATCAGAAGGTAAGAGTGAAAAAGGACCGCACGCCTCTGGATCCAGTCAACGAAGTTTTCGGTCTGACACTGACAAGCAAAGTGAGCCTCTCTTTGAGTACGCGGGACGCTTGCCGCGCTTAGCTGGCACGGTCGCATCCCGAGCTCCTTGTCGACAGCAGTTTGGTCTAGTGAAAAGCTTGTATAGCACTTGCTTGCTTGCGCAACGCGCGCAACGCGGGCCCGCTTCGCTGGATGCACACGAGCGTGTGAGAACGCGAAAGGCAATACGCGTACACCCGTTTCGTCTTCGAGGCTCTGTGGATCACACGAACGACCTTTGGCTGCCCAGCAGACAGGAGAAGACACCTGGAAATGCCTGCCCGTCAAGGATCAGGACATGCTGGAACGACGAGGCTTCTCCAAGCTTCTTAATTAGACACCAGAAAGTTTCGTTGGCGGATCGACCTTGACAGCAAGTGCAAAGAAGTCGTCTTCCTGAAGTACAGCTCCAGCTCTGCAGTGGAGACTGGGTGGCGAGCATTGCCGTCCAACCAAGGTCAGTCGCGCCAGTGCATGCATGCCTGCAGCATACTGCCCATCTACATCAGTGCCTGGTGCAGCTTGGTGGAAGAAAGCAGCGCGTGTGGAGCATACGCGCCTCGTGAATGTGGAAGCCTCGATCACGCCCGTGGGTGGTACGTGCAGCTCGCTTGTAACGGGTTGCCGCCCAACCACGTTTTCTTGGAAGGCATTCACACACATTCAGCAGCACAGAATCACATCCCAGGCATGCTAGTTGGTGCCATACATCCAGCGGAGAGCTAGGCTATCTACGCCTCAGTGGCGCTAGGGAGGCCGACGCTGGCAAGTGGAAGCCATGGCTCGTCTGCTGGGTGGTGAGGCTCCGATAGAGAACAAAGTGAGTTTCATCCGCTCTTACTGGCTATATCGTAGCGTCTTCGCACGCCGACTCACTGATTGCAATGTGCAGACGTAGGTGGAACAGTTGGCAGCGCGTGGCGAAACCGACCGAAGTGGAACCAACACTGACTTGGCCTGCGATTGATGGGTCAAATAGACCGCGTGCCTATCAATCTGAAATCTTGCAACTATGTCAAAGGCGGAATTCCATTGTCCGGCTGGACACGGGCATGGGCAAAACGTTCATTGCCGTGAGCAGACAATACGCATCTTGCTGTGTTCAACGCTGGAGTAGAGTTAATGTTTACTTGACTGGCCTGCTCTGGTAGATCATGCTCATGCGATGGATCAACTCTCTTCCCCGTGACACTGATCAGCACAAGCTCAATGTCTTCATCGTCCCAACCGTCGCCTTGGTCGACCAGCAGTCTGAAGCCATTGCCAGAAATACCTCATTGCGTGTACGGGCATATCGTGGAGACATGCGTAAGTCTATGCTACATCCTAGATGGACTGACAGTGTCTTTGTGCTGATCTGTACTGTGCAGAGGTCGACTTCTGGAATCGCGAACGATGGCTGTCGGAATTCAATCACTGCGATTGTGTCGTCATGACCGCCGCCATCTGGCTAACAGTAGTTCAACATGGGTATTGGTCGTTCGAAGAGGTGAGTTCCTTTAGTAACACTCTGATTTCCAGACGACTGACCCTACTCCTGCAGGTTTCTGTGCTGGTCTTCGTGAGTCGGAGCGGGGCGTGGCACAAAATCACTCGAGCTGATTAGCCGTCAGGATGAGTGCCATCATTGCCAGAAACGTAATCCGTACAAGCAAATTATGGAAGAGTACTTTCAGCTCAAGGGCGAAAGACCTCATGCTAGACTGCCCCAGATCCTGGGATTGACCGCGTCTCCGCTTTTCAACCCAAAAGAGCCCAGCAAGGAGTTCAGGGAGTTAGAGAACAGCTTGGATGCCGTGATCGTTACAGTCAAAGACTCAGCTATTGAGGCTGCTGGATATTCATGGAAGCCCATCGAAACCGCGCTCGAGTATGCTGCCACCGGTCACCAGATTTCCGAGACAGTCTTTGAGATAGAACTGGAAGATTTGGAGATTTGGGACTATGTCAATGAAGAAAAAATCCGAAACAGGATTGAAAACGTCAAACGAGTACTGATCATTCGTCTTCCTCGGCTCGAAACCTTCACTGATCAATGCTGTTGCCCTATACGCAGACTTTAGGCACTCTCGCCTCCGACACCTACATCATGCATTGGCTCTGGTCACTTCGCGATCCTGTGGCGACTAAGAGTTCCTTACACAAGATCAGAGCCTCGAATAGAATACCCGATATTGAAAGGCTGCACGGTAAAATAAAGAGGCATTATGATGATAGACCATACTATGCCATGGGTGAAGTTTCCGACAAAGTCAAAGTGCTGGTCAACCGCCTACAGACGTACAAAGACAAGGCCGGCTTCCATTGCATCGTCTTCGTCCAGCAAAGACACCATGCACAAGCCCTAGCGACAATACTCTCAAAATCCCAATCGCTGCAGACTTTTATCAGGCCGGCATATCTTGTCGGACACGGCTCGACCGGAGCGGAGCGCCTGAACAGCGAAGGCATGAATGCAAAGAGGGTGCGTCTAATTAGGCAGCAATTTCTTCAATAATGTCAATAGTCATGCTTATTTTACGGTCTCTCCCTAATGTAGCAACAATCTACCGTTCAGCAATTTCGCGACGGGGACATAAATCTCATTTGTGCAACCCAAGTTGGCGAAGAAGGCTTAGATTTCCAGGCTTGCAATCTGATCATACGATTTGATGACATCTCGACTTTCAAAGGCTACATTCAAAGTCGCGGCCGTGCGCGTAAAAAAGACTCTGAATTCGTCGTCATGATTCAGCGTGATACACGGGAAAAGATGAAGTGGCAACAATATCAGAATATCGAGAAGCGCCTCGAGGAGCTGTACGCTGTCCGTACGCCTGCAGGAGAACTTGACGAGCCAGAGCTGGAAAACACGCCTCGATACATGGTACCTGAAACCACGGCTGTCCTCACATACGGAAACGCGATCGCTCTTTTGGGCGAAGCTTGTGCCTTGCTACCCACAGACGCTTACTCTCCGGCCTCCAAGCCTCGTTACGAACTTAACGAAGTCTCGTCGCCATACAGCTGCAAAGTCTTCCTCCCAATGATGCCGGCTCTCCCGCCAGCTTCTCGCGAGATACAGGGCGCAGAAGTAGGAACCAAGAAAGGAGCAAAGCAGGCTGCAGCTTTCGAAGCATGCAAAGTTCTGCATCAGCATGGCATATTGGACGATTATCTCTTGCCTTTACGAGAAGGAAAGGGTGACATGGCGAGAGATGCGGACGATGAGCCCGTCGATCGGACACCACTCGATATGCACATTGAAGCAGATAGCCCGAACATTTTTGGCAACATGTATGCCAAGTTCAATCCTACAATCTGGCTGAATGAAGTGCGGATAAGCTTTCCCGACAAACAAGTCGAGCGCTTCGGCCTGGTATGCGGTGCAAGATTGGATCTAGAAGGTCCGTTGGTGATGCACGAACCCGGCTGCTCTTTCGAAGTTCATGTGACCCCCATTCGGAAATTCACATTGGGAGAAGTGGAGCGCGCGGAAAAATTGGCCAAATTGGACACTTTCACTCGCTGGGTCATCAAGCAAGTTATAAATCGCAAGTTGATCAGCGGCCCAATGCTATACTTCGTGGCGCCTCTTCGAAGCGCAAAGACTTCCAATTCCTGGGAAATCGACTGGCAAGCTGTAGACAACCCGTACACGGCCATTCACTCGCTCAGCCAGATATCACCTGGAAACCTCGTCATTGCTCCCTGGCAATTCATGCGCAAGCACATCTTCACCGTCCACGAGGTGCGGCGGGATTTGAATCCAGAAAACATGCCTCGCATCACAGGTCTCACAAAGCGTGGCCGCATATTCGAAAGGACCGGGTCTTTTGGCGAAGCTCTCATTGCGCTCCTTGATTACGAGAACATCGATCTCACCAGTCTGGACATGAAGGAAGAGATGCTGCATCTCAAGCCTTGGTTTCGCGTGCGGAACAATCTCAACCCGATTAAAGCTAGCAACGAGGGAAATAAGCAAGCTACAGCTCCCCTTGCAGGCCCCGAAGCGATTTCAAACGGCTTAAATACTGCATACGACGTGGTTGAAGACGACATGGACATCGATGCTGATATACCGCTCGCACCTTGGGAAGTTCCAGATTGGAAGTGGCGCAAATATCATACCAAGCAACACGAGATTGATGAAGATGCGCTGGATCTGCTCGATCCAGAAGACAGCATTGAAGAACTACGACCTTTACCAGCTGGTCATTCTACAGCAACTTCTCGTCAGGTAACGAACGCTTTTGTTCTGCCTTGGTCACTATGCAAGATTTCCAACATTTCAATTGGAGTATGGAACGCTTGGAGCTGGCTGCCATCTCTCATGCGGGCTGTACATGACCAGGCTAAAGTTCAGAGAGCCATGCAGGAACTGAGTCTGCCACCTCTGCAATTCTCCCTCGTCACACAGTATGTACATTGTCATAACCGATACGGGCGTGGCTGAACTAGGTCTTTAAAGAGCGCTCACTCTGCCCTTGTGCTGTACTGGCAAGGACTACCAGACGCTCGAAACGATCGGTGATTCAGCCCTCAAGTTGGCTGTGACCGTAGTCGTCTACAACAGATTCCATTCCAAAGATGAGGGCGGACTCTCAGCTCGCCGCATGAACTCTATCGACAATCAGCATCTGCGTATCAAATCTCTGAAAATTGGTTTGCAGCAACACCTTTTCACGGACTTCTTCCGCATGCGAACCTGGATCGCGCCAACACTGGAGAACGGCACTCTTTCGGAAGATGGTCTCACGGTCACAAAGACGGTTCCGCGCCGAGCGCTTTCTGACTGCATTGAAGCTCTTTTGGGCGCCTCGTATCTATCTGGCGGGTTCGATGCAGTACTGCAAACAGGTACTGCTCTGGGACTCTGTTTTGGCGGACCAGATCCTTGGCATGAACGATATCAGCTCACGAGGGATGTTCTGGAGGCTCCCGTAGGCATCGGTCTGGTGCCATTGGAGAGGCAGCTTGGCTACAAGTTCAAGCATGGTCAGTTGCTCATGCAAGCGTTGACGCATCGAAGTTTTGCCAATGCAACCACGCATTGTCAGGAAAGGGAGGAGTTCCTGGGCGATGGTGTGTTTCTTCAACTGAAAGTGCAAGTACACAGACTGATGAAGTTCCGCCAGCCGTTTTGGACAATTTTGTTATCGACCGTCTCAGCCGCAAATTTCCTACTGCTACGCCATCGCATCTCACGCGCCTCCGCTCTGTGCTGGTTAGCAATTCCGCGCTGGGCTACCTGGCTCTCAAATTCATGTCGCTCCACAAGTACATCATGCACGCTACCCCTCTTCTGACTCAGCACTTTGAACGCGCTTTAGCCGAAGCTGAAGTGATGGTCATTGACAATTTCGTCGAAGAGATTTGGCTTTTCGATCCGCCAAAACCTGCAGCCGATGCCGTAGAGGGAATCATTGGCAGTATCTTCATCGACTGCGGTTGGCGCCTTGAACCAGTCTTTGAAGTTTTGGACCGGATGTTCGCTGCGCTATTTCAGCTGCTTCCGCACAAGGAGGCGGCACCGCGAGACCCAACTTCGCGACTTCGTTTATGGCTTCAGCAGAGAAGCTGCAGAGAAGTTCAGATCACGTGAGCAGGCTGCACCGATGTTTCCTTGGCCTTCAAATCAAGCTGATGCTCATGCGAATCCATTTTGTCATAGGACTGCACCGCGCCCAGATATTCATTTGCCAGCCATTGTGACAGTCACGTGGCATGGGGAGGAGCTATCCAAAGTCTCGCATCACTCGGCTGCCTCTGCAAAACAATTGGCAAGCAAGATGGCCCTCGAGCAGCTGCGGGCTGGCGGCATTGAGTACGTCGAAAGAATGTGCGTCTGCCGTGATGAGCTGGCAGAACGTCTCGCACCGGTTCGAGAATGGAAGAAAGAGTTCGACGCACAGCTCAAAGCATTGGGCAAGCTTCCAGTGAAAGATGACATCGACAGAAGTGCGGATCCCTACCTCAGAGGCACCCCCCTTCACGTCAACCAGCCTCCGTCTCAAGAGGTCGCCGTAAGCGAAGATCTGCAAGACGTCCAACGTGAAGAGATGGAAGACCTGGAGCGCAGACTGGAGCATGTCATGCTCGATAGCTGGGGCTACAACCCAGCGGCGGCCGTGCCCGGCGACCACGAGGCCTCCGAAGAAAACCTTGAAATGGAAAGTGATGCGCCAGCAGAAGACGAGAGCATTAGTCGAGGTGTCAAAGCAGAAGCGCTTCCATCAGCTTTGATGCAACAGAAAGGAGCGACAAGTACCTCTAGTCACGCAAAAGCAAAGCCGCCTAAGGAGAACCTTCTTATCGATTTCAGTGACGATGAAGACGATGACATGGCCACACTCGTTATCAAGAAAGTCGGTATGTTGTGACCAGTCTACGACCAGCAAACAATCCCGACAAACGCCATCGCACGGCTTTTCGGCAAAGTCGCGATGAAGCCCGCAAATTTGTGCAAAGAATTCCTTCGTTTCATACCTGCTCAATGCTTTTCTCTACGTCCATCAATGAAATTCAGTGTTATAAGGATGCAGTGTTTGTAGGCAATACTCGGGCCGTGCAAGACAGGCGAAGTGACATCGAAAGGAATTACGTGCAATGCCAACGAAATCAGTCTGACACAGCTATGATACACAAGGGTTTGCTGCTTGAAGGTGTGTCGGTGAGACGGTGAGGCTTTGGCTAGCACCCGGCCTAACAATCCATTACATGGCCGTCAGATTCCTTAAATAGAATAATCAGCCGTCAATGTAGTTGTCAGGCGAGACTGATGACACACCTCCTCCGGATCGCTCCACCGGCGGATGAGGTCGGATCTCGTCGTGTCCAACGAGAGCCTTGCGCATCTCGACTTTCTGCTGCCTGCGATTATTCAAAGCATACATGATGTAGACGGCAGGGACGGCTAGGGCGCTGAATGACAGAAGAGCCACATTAGCATCTCGGATGTACGGTATGTGCCTCAGAGGACGTGATCGACTCTGCAGATCTAGAGCAGTCAAGGAACAGAGCAGGAGACAAGGCTTACAGAGTCATGAGCGGTCTTGAAGGTCGAGGAGACCGCACAGGCCCGCTATGAGGCTGTGGCTGTGCTGCAGCTGCTGCCATCCTGTTCGTGCGTACCTCTCCGGCTTGAGCTTGGCGATGCGAGCGGGGCCCCAGATCTAGAGGTTCAAGTTCAAGATGGAGAAGTTACCAAGTGCGTGTGAAAGCAGGCGAGGACGGTGGCAGCAGCCTTCAGATAGAATTTTAGGGACTTGTCGGTAGCTGTGTGGAAATAGTCAACCAGTGGTCCAGCATTGGCCCAATGGTCAATTGCAATAGAGATTCCGACCGCCACTCGTGGCGCTCGGCGGACAATTCCGATGCTATTATACTATGGGACGAGCAAGCCCAGTCCAGTAAATGATGAAGGAGAACGTGTCATGAAAGATTTTGCGTGAAAAGGAAAGCTTTGCTAAAGCATGAAACGTCGAAGAGAGTCTACAGCTACAGCGTAACAACGAACGAAGCGTGACATCAAGCCTGACTCTACCGCCAACCAGCCCCATCCCTAAACACCCGAAGCGCGAGACTATGATTCCTCCAAAAAATCCAGACAATGCGAGCTGCATCCTCTCCAAAGAACAGGGATCCAGCATCTCTCATCGGTAGATTTCCCCAATACAAATCCAGCAATTTCATTTCTCCACTCTATACGAGTTTCTGCGAACTGCGAGCAAGAAGTCTTGCAGACAGAGCACTGTGGAATGTCTTTTGTGGCTTCGAAAGCTTGCGTTGCATGGTGATTTGACGATCGAGGTGCGCGCGGGCTGCTTGGAGTGCCGAATGTCGTGCTTCGTCCGCTCGCACTGCCGCTTACGCTGCGGGAGAGAGCATAAGGCGACGCATTCACTGCTGGCGTGTTGGGTGCCGAAAGAGACGGCGACGGTGAGGGCGACATCAAGTTCCGCAAGTGATGAGGGAGTGGATGCAAGAGTGGCAGGAAAGGCTTGAGCAGGTGTGGAGGAAGAGGAGCCATGTCCGTCCGTGGCGACAAGATCTGATCTTTGAAAGCATGAAAATGGCGTCGCACAGTGCTCGAGCCAGACGCGTTGGTCAAGCCTGGCGTGAAGAGCTTGGCCTTGGTGACTGCGGGGCTGCTGTTCAAGCTCTTTGATAAGCGATCACCACCAACAGGCTCAAGCAAGCGGCGTGTGCAGAGCTCTGCCAGTGTGGGTATTTTGAAGGCGATGTTGCGTGGTTCACAAACGCGCTTGATTGATGTGTCGAGACCATGTTGACCAGCTTCAGGCTGAGACGCCGTGTTTTCATCGTCTTTTTGTTGCTTTTCAACCTTCTTTTCGCTGCTTGGATGCTGATACGTCGGGAAGCGGTTGCTGCCAAGCTTGAGGGCGTCCAAGCGGAGCTCGAGTATCTCAGCTGGAAGATACGTGAGCTTGTTGTTGAAGAGCAAGAGCTGCTTGAGGCCAGTAAGATTTCCAATGGATTGTGGCAGGCTTTCGACATAGTTGGAGCGCAAACTGAGCATGGTGAGGTTTGGTATATGGAAGAGGGAAGAGGGGAGGCCGGCGCTGTTTAGGAAGTTGTTCGATAGGTCGATGTAGATCGGTGTAGGGTGAGAGCTGCCGGTACGCATGTCGAGACTGACAAAGTGCGAAAGCTCGCCAATGGCCGGTGTGATGCGGACGAGGTTCTTGTTGCTGTAGAAGGCCGACACAAGCCAAGTCAGCCACGCCGGAGACAATATCTCTTTGCAATTGGACCTTTGTCCGACTCACGACAAATCAATGTTACCAGACCTAGCCTCGTAGGCTCTGTCAATGACAGCTTGCTGGTCTGCCTCGGGCGAAGGCGGACAAGTCTCGAAATCATCTTCCTCGTCTGTGCGAGGCAGAGTGATTCTTCCCGGCGAGAAGAGGTTGTTCGTCGGCATGCTCTCTCCAAACAGATTGTGAGGGGCTGACGTCGCCCGTCCGAGCTGGCGATTGCTTTGTTGCTGGAGATGTGCAGGACGTGATAGCGGTCGCCGGGCGAATGAAGCTGGTTGGCTGCTTGGAGAGCTGCCATTTCTTGTGAATGTATGTCTGCCATTGCCATTGCTTGCTAGTGTAGATGACGAGAGGCCAGAAGGAGAGAGCGCGAGCGAAGAGGCTGGAAGAAGCACAGGATTGCCCTGTGATGCGGAAGTGGCGGAGGACGTCTGACGCGACGTTGAAGGAGTCGGCGGAGCGATGGAAATTTGGGAAGGGCCAGACATGAAATCTGCCATTGCTTGTGCAGCAGGACCGGGTGCTCGTCTTGAGAAAGTTGCGAAACGAGGCTGATCATTGTGTGTTTCAGCCTGGTCCGTGCTGGCTCTTGTCCGTGAAGCTGGCGAGGACGTGGGTGATGTCGACGCAGCGGTAGCAGACGAGAGCAGCGTTGGGGAGTCCGATGCTACAGATGCAGTCGTTGCATTCGAGTGGGAGCGAGGTCTGCGAGGTCGGCTCTTGGCTGATCCGCCGGCCAGAGGGTGGGGATGTCCATGTTCTTGCGTTTGTCCTTTCACAGGCGAGCGGGACAGGGAGCTAGTCTGCTCAACATCTGCCTCACTGTCACTCTCAATAGCCTTGCCTTTGCCTTTGATGTCCCCGCTCGAAGTCTGCTGTGACAAGCGACGTGTCTTTGCGGCTGCGCGCGGCGTCTTGTCGAGGTCGGCGAGGATAGACTTGGACGAGGGCGGGGAAGCGGACGTGTCAAAGCTGCTGTCGCAGTCATATTCACTACCACTGCTGCTCCCACTGCCGCTGCTGATGCCAGAGAGGTCCGACGAGTCCTCCCATGCGTTTACCTTCTTGCGGCCCTTTTCCCAAGATGGGATGCGGACGAGCTCGCCGCTTGCTGAATGGGTGTAGTTGCCAGAGAGAGGATCCATTGGACGGCTGCTCATGGTGAAAGCGAGTTAATGACTAGGCTCGAAGCCTGTCGTCGCTGTTGCTTGTGAGCAAGAGCAGAGCAGAGCTGCCCTGCCTGATAGCGACCGCGATAGATACTCGAGCAACACCGTCAGGCCCGATCACGCCCCCAGTCCGCCCGGCTTGTCGAGCTGCTCTGCTTCTGCAAGACAACGACAGACACACATTGCACAATAGTATGTCTGACACAGCAGTATGGGAGCTAGCGCTCCTCCCTGCTATCGGCCATTCACCTCGTCCTTGGGGGCTTGATGTTCGCCACCAACAAGCTGCAGTCGAACGGTCAGAGTCGGCAGCATAACACGAGGTAGAGCTTCATGAGACTTCCAGCAGGCTATCATACAATCTTCACGAAGATGACCAGGCTCAGACCATCGCTGACTTGTCCCCATCGCGCACTTCTGCCCACGGTTTGCTTCGCTTCCTTCCTCGGCAGGTTGTTGCTCGCTTGCCCGCTATACATGTGCCTTGACGCGTTGCATCTCACCACTGCTCTGTCTCCTGTCGACTCAAGCTCCCCAGCAGGCTCTGCTCACATCATTCAAGATCTCTCACTACTTCAAGCATGTCCTTCAACTACGAAGCGCACTACGACCCCGCCAAAGTGCTCAAGCACCCCGACTTTCGAGTCCTGTCCGACGATGACCTCAAAGCAGGCATCGACGACAATGCAAACATCTCATGTGCATACAATCCAGCACATGAGATTCACTTGGTACAAAAGCCAACGCCAAAGGCTGCTAAAGGCGAAGTCATCGTTCACGTTCGCGCAACTGGCATCTGCGGGTAAGTCGTGTGCGCTATGCGCCACCGTCTACACGCAGCTGTCACTTCGGCGGGTTTTAACAAACACTAGACCTGCAAGGCTCTTCAATAAAGAGCACAGCTTCTGGAAGCTACAGCCAATTCATGATACTGACCGAATACCAATGCTCTGCTGCTTCCTCCTCTTCGGAATTTGATTTACAGATCCGACGTCCACTTCTGGAAGCATGGACAAGTTGGACCAACGATGATTGTCACTGACGAATGCGGCGCAGGGCATGAAAGTGCAGGTGAAATCATCAGTCTGGGCGAAGGCGTCACACAGTGGAAAGTTGGGGACAGGGTAGCCATCGAGGCAGGCGTGCCTTGCGGAAGAGCCAAATGCGATCCTTGCAGGACAGGGCGATACAATGCTTGTGCGTCTTTCGGACCACTTATTGCAATTTTCCTAACATAGATCGTGGGCATCTCTTGGCTTCGCAGGTCCCAACGTCGTCTTCTTCTCCACTCCTCCATATCACGGCACGCTCACCCGTTTCCACGCACACCCAGAAGACTGGCTCCACAAGCTGCCAGACCACGTTTCATTCGAGGAAGGATCACTCTGCGAGCCTCTGGCTGTAGCCTTGGCGGGTCTCGAACGGGCACAAATCGCACTCGGCGATCCGGTGCTCATTTGGTGCGCGAAGTCCGCCAGGACACCGTCCAAGTTTTCCCTTTGAACCCAAGCTGATGCTCTAAAACTGCTTCATAAAGTGGCGCTGGACCTATCGGACTCGTCACTATGCTAGCAGCAACGGCAGCGGGAGCATGTCCACTCGTCATCACAGATATCGTACAATCGCGACTCGATTTTGCCAAGAAACTCAATCCGCGATTGAGAACTGTGCTGACCGACCGCAACGACTCTCCTCAAGAGGTCGCGAAAAAGGTAGAAGACGCTGCTGGAACCAAAGTCAAGATGGCGTTTGACTGCACTGGTATGCAGCCCTCTATTACCGCTGCCATCTATGTAAGGCTTGCGTTCCAGACTTCGGAGAATTAGATTTCGGAGAATTCTGCCTTGCATGAGAACAAGCTTACACACCTCTGTCTATGTTTCACCTCAATAGGCTTGTGCGTTTGGTGGGAAAGTGTTCGTCATTGGCGTGGGCAAGCCGGAGCAGACAGTGAGTACAGCGTACCCGTAGCGATAACCCTGTATCATTTGCCCAGCCAGTCTCACGGACTGATCTTCCTCGCATGTACAGTTCCCATTCATGCATCTCTCCGCGAACGAGATTGATCTGCAGTTCCAGTACCGCTACGCAAATCAAGTACGTAAAGCCAACGATTAGCCAGGCGAATGCTCAAGTGCCGTACTGAATGCATTTCTTCCTCCAGTACCCGAAAGCAATTCGGCTCGTGTCAGAAGGTGTCATTGACCTCAAGCCCCTCGTCACGCATCGCTTCAAGCTGGGAGAAGCAGTCGAAGCTTTCCATGTCGCTGCTGACCCTTCGCGCGGCGCTATCAAGGTGCAAATCCACGACTGAGCAGTTCAGGCGGTGTCTTCGCCTATCATACTGGCAATCAGAAAAGCATGCATGAGCTGCTCAGCATTTGATATATAAGTGGCCCTGCACAGTATATGACAGATGGTGTAATCGTACAACGGATTTGTTTCCGCGCATCTCTGGTGAACCTGATGATCATGCCGAGTCCTCCAAAATACGCAGACCCGTCAACTCAGACAATCTTTGAGCTGCTTCGTCCACCAATGAGTCTATTGGCTGGTCAATGTTGACTTCCACGATGCCTTGGGTGTTCTCTTCCTCATTCGAAGGCCTAACACGCGTACAACCGCGTATTTAAGTTGCAGCAAACAGATGTTTTTCAGCTTTGTTGGCCTGAGGGAAGAGTGAGGGCAGCTCTGCTCACACTTCAAGAGTCGCAAGCTGAGAATCAAGCATCTTCGGGGCGAAAAAGTGGCCTTTTCGTGACTTCATGCGCCCTTCAAGTACCTCTCTCGAGCCATTGACTGCCAGTGCCATGACGCATCACTTCATCAGTGACGCCAGAGTTAACAACACTTCATTCACTTTCAACTCACGAAAGACAAAGTGCGTGTCAAGTTCGTCATGACTGTGATCCAATTCTGCGGATTCGTGTGTCGTTCCACGCAGGATATCCCGATATGAGCGTTTCAAGGCAGAACAGGCAATAACGATGCCAGCTCGAGGTTGTTCAGGGTCTTTCAAATTGTTGCCGTGATAGAACTCATGTAGAGCTTCACGAGTTGTCTTTTTTGCTGCTTCCTTGCGAATAATGCCCAGCCATGGGAAGCGGTCCTGGTGGAGGCGACAACCGGCAAGCGAAAACAGAAGCGGTGGCGAGAGCCATGTGCAAGGTCAATATAGCTCAAAGTGAAGCATACGCAGCCGCAAAACGCACTTCGTCTGTCAATGGAGTGCCAGAGCTCATCTTTTCAATATTTGCTTTGGGATGCAGCGCGTCGCCATCGACGAATTGTATACGGAACTTGGCAGCTAGCGATTGTCCGACTGTACTCTTGCCGCACCCGCTCACGCCCATGACGATGACTAGGACGGGCGAGGTGAGATGTGGCCGGGTCCCAGGGTGCTCTTTGAAGATCTTGGGCGGGCGCCCTAGTGTTTCGTCCTTTGCTTGTGCTGAGGAATGGCCTGTAGTGTCGGGGTCTGCGGCTGGTGGAGGTGGCCCGGACGAGCTCGAACTTGCTGAAGCCATGTCGGTAGAACTATGGGGCGTGCCTCCAGACAGTGGGGACAAGCTGATGAAGTATTCAGATCTCGACCGCAAGTTTGCCTCGTTGTTGCAGGCCAAAGCATGACGCTGTACCGTAACATGCAGTAGTCGCTCGTGCCGATCATGCCGGCAAGCGACGGGAACTGGCTATACTTGCGGGTTTGCTCCCAGCTTCATCACAGCATGATTGGCACCTTCAGCCGACAAGAGCCATCATCAGCTCGTATCGTCAACAGAGGGGTGGTGGGGTACGCGGCCGTGGCCCGATCGCACCCTCTCGTCCTGTTATGCGCAGGCACAACATTCAGGCAGCCATAGCGAGCGTGTCGCCCGCCCTCCCACCGAGAAGCGCGGTACTGGCGCCCGTGAACATGAGGATGCCAATGAGTCAGGCTCGAGGTGGCTCTAGTCGCGGTCGCGGCGGAATCACTCGCATGGGCCGTTCTCAAGAAGCGAAAAATGTGCCGGACCTTCGACCAAGTCTACATGCGTAGCTACTAACACTATCCGATAACAAAATCCATGAGCCTCCGCCCAGATGAGAACACAACTGCAAAATGTCCGTACAGCGGTCACCTTCTGCTTTCTGTCCTCTCCCTCCTTTCTGCTTCTCAGTTCTCAGTTTGCTCTTTTCATTCTTAGAAAATCCATAAAATCCCTAGACAAGTCAGCTTCATTCAGTTTCAGCCTTTTTGTCAGTTTTATGAAATGTATCTTCCCTTTGAGTCGGCAATGGGTATTCTCATGCCAAAGGCCCAGGCTCGTGCGATGCGCCAGCATGGGAGCACTGGCACGTGGTGAATAGCTGCGCAACGACGACCCTTTTGAGCAGCGATAACGTATGGCATGAGAATGCAAGCGGTGAACATCGTCGAGACCCAGCTTAATTATGCTGTTTCCAGCAAATTTCGTCATGTATGCTACAATGGAATTGTCCAGGGTGACTCGATGTGAATTCGATGCGGTTGCCCCTCGGCAGTGAGTATACAAGCTCTAAACTTCCTGCACGGTAGAATCATCGTCTGTCGTATTTGTGTCTGCCTGATCTGCGTTCATTTTACTGGAGCCCGGCACCTCTTCAATCTTTGTATCTGGTCCTTCATCGCGCATGAGCAGATTGACCAAGCGTTCAATCTCGCCCTTGACCTGTTCGTCCTTTTCGACCTTGTGCGCGAGCTTGACGACAGGATACACGCCTCTTGCACGCAGTATATCCCGTCCATACCGGGTCCTACAGAGGAGGATGAGCGTCTCGACGAGCATCAAGCGTGTTGAAGGGTCTGGATCCCGCTTCTTATCCTCTGGCAAGAATTGGATTTCTTCAGGCATGTCCTCTTGCTCGTCTGCTGGGAATTCTTCAGGTCCACACAGCGGTAGCAAGATGTAGGGAAGGAAATTGACGCGAGTGCCGGAAGATAGCAATAGAGGATGCGCTTCTTGAACAAAGGCACAATTCTTCAAGGTGCTGCTCACACTGGCTCGCCGAGTCGAATTGGCATGCTCGGTGAAGATGACGAGTTCGGAAAGAGGGACAGCTGATGTACTGCCTTCCTCTAAAGAGTCGGGCATGCCGAGCAACGATTCCCTGCCGTCTTTGATCTGGCGAGAAAGTCATACGGTGAGCAGGTGATGCAGCAAGACTGAGCACCAGAAGCAGGCCCGACGATATGAAAGCTTACATTGGCAGCGGACACATTCGCAAAAACATGCGCCAAGTAGTCGTAGTTTGCGTGCTTGTTGGTATTTTCCTTTGCAAAAAGGTCGACGAGGGTTTGTAAGGAGCGTACTGCTTGCTTTTGCTTGCCTTCGCCGCTGTCGGTGATGTTTGTCGTTTGATCTATCTCGAGGCAAGCGGTACAGACTTCTGGCAGTTGCGTTAGATTGGACAAGAGCATGCATGCTTCGTCGGCCAGTGGTGAAGTGGTGTCCTAGCACAGCGTGCATAAGGTGGCAAGATTAGCAAAGTCGAGGCGATGGCCGCCATGGTAAGAATGAGACCTGCTCACGGTGATGGTTTTAAGCAGCCATGGGACCAGTCCTTGCATTGCTGCGACGCGCTTGCATGCGCCTAAGCTGTCTGTAAGGTTCACGAGCGCGGTGAGGGCGGCTTTGCCAATGACCTTTGGTGGCAAAAAAAGCGTCTTCAGAATACATGCAACCTTTTTTGCAGAATGAAGCAAAACTCACAGGATCCACTGACGCTCTTGCAAGTGCCGCAAACACCCGGAGATAGCCTTTGCTGTCTGGCCCTGCAGTCTCGTCGAGGAAGAGGCGCCTCTGGGGTGATGACTGCACCGTGTAGGGCAGCAGGTTGACGAGGCTCAGGCTGACCACCTGCGGCGAGGGGTGCAGGAGAAACGGCAGGAGCTCGGTGAGCTCGTGGTCGACGCTTGCACTCATGGTGGCCCTATTCAACCGTGAAATGCTCTGCTCTGCTGATGTCCGAGGCAGCGAGTCGAGCAGAGTGCAAGCTTTGTGAATTTTCCAGGCCTATTCTACGTCTTGCCTCTGGCCCTATTCTGGCCCCATCTAGAAGACAGCTTTCAAACATGGCAGCAGTAGCAGCAAACGGACGCGAGCAGCAGCCAATTGGTGAGATGGGAAAGGACTAGACAGCTTCACTGCTGCGTCACAGCTGACAGCCTGTTTGCTACGCTTCGAATTATCCTCCACCCGCGCTACCTCCGCACGCTTAATCGAAAACTGGACAACCCCGTCAATTCTCGCGTCCTGCTCTTCAAACACTCAAGCCCTACTGTCCGTATCCGACAAGGATGGTCTCATTGACCTCGCAAAAGGCCTCAGTGCTGCTGGTGTCCGCCTCATTGGCTCTGGCGGTACTGCTCGAGCAGTTAGAGACGCTGGCATGGTGATCGAGTATGTGTAGTTGCAACTCTAGAAGAAGATTGTATGCTGTAGTATCTCGAGGCTGACGCCGAGTCCTACGTTGTGATGATAAGCGACGTATCGTCCATCACTGGCGCGCCTGAAATGCTAGGAGGACGGGTCAAGACTCTACATCCAGCAGTCCACGGAGGCATCCTCGCCCGCATGACAGATTCAGACCTCGCAGACTTGGCTGCACAAACCATTGCTCCAATCTCCATCGTCGTCTGCAACCTCTATCCATTCGAGAAATGCGTCGCCAAAACACCTGCTCCTTCTATTGCCGAAGCCGTAGAGGAAGTCGACATTGGTGGCGTTACCCTACTCCGGGCTGCAGCAAAGAATCACGAGCGGTATGTTATGAATTAGTGCATCCTTCTCTTAACGAAATTTTCCGACTGATTTTTCCGTGCAGTGTCTCCATCCTTTGCGACCCAAAGGACTACTCCGCCTTCCTCGAATCCTACACTGCCACAAAGCAGGTACCAGCAAGCTTGCGCAACAGTCTAGCGCTCAAGGCTTTCACCATGACATCAGCCTACGACACTGCGATTTCCAACTATTTCAGGAGGCAATATGCATCAGCAGATGGCATCGAAGCTGCAGCACCAGAAGACAAGGCTTCTGTCCGTGAAAAAGCACAGCACGTCACTTTGCGCTATGGTTTGAACCCTCATCAAAAGCCAGCACAGGCATATGTTGCCAACGGGAAACTGCCATTTACCGTCTTGTCTGGATCTCCTGGCTATATCAACCTCCTAGATGCGCTCAACTCGTTCGCGCTTGTGAAAGAGCTGTCGCAAGCTTTCAACCCGCCCTTGCCCGCAGCAGCGTCTTTCAAGCACGTCTCACCAGCCGGCGTGGCCGTCGGGACCAGCGAGCCTCTTACCGCTGAAGAAGTTCAAGTCTTCGGCGTCGACAACTTGGGCATTGAATTGTCTGGCCTTGCAAAAGCATACGCTCGTGCTCGAGGTGCAGACCGCATGTCTTCATTCGGCGATTTCCTCGCTCTCTCGCACACTTGCGATGTAGCGACTGCCAAGATCATCGGCCGAGAAGTCTCAGATGGGGTTGTTGCACCGGGTTACGAGCCTGAAGCGCTCGAGATCCTTCGCAAGAAGAAGAATGGCAAGTATTGCGTCCTTCAGATGGATCCCACATACGAGCCTTCGCCGCAGGAGCTCCGCACAGTGTACGGCATCACGCTCGAGCAGCGCAGAAACGACTACAAGATCACGCCTGCGCTCTTCCAGAACATTGTGTCTGCAAACAAGAATCTGCCATCAGAAGCTGTCGCAGACTTGATCGTCGCGACTCTCTCGCTCAAATATACACAGTCCAACTCGGTGTGCTATGCATTCCGAGGAGGTGTCATCGGTCTCGGCGCAGGACAGCAGTCCCGCATTCATTGCACGCGTCTTGCAGGCGACAAAGCCGATGCCTGGTGGCTCCGACACCATCCCAAAGTTCTGGCATTCCAGTTCAAAAAGGGCACCAAGCGAGCAGACAAGGCCAATGCCATCGACGTGTTTGTCACTGGACAGATCTGGGAGACAGAGCCAAACGACACCGAACGCAAAGAATGGGAATCGCTATTCGAAGAAGGAGCAGTGCCACCACCGCTATCGTCAGAAGAACGCAAGTCGTGGCTTCGGTCAGCAAAGGGTGTCGCTCTGGCAAGCGACGCCTTCTTCCCGTTCTCTGACAATGTTAGGCGAGCGGCGAGGTCTGGAGTGTCATATGTAGCGGGTGAGTCGAAATTCCTCCTTGCACTCACCGTTTGCGCTCGCTAACAAGTATTGTCCAGCTCCCGGCGGAAGTGTGATGGACAGTGTCGTCTTCCAGGCTGCAGATGAAGCAGACATGGTCTATTGCCAGACAGATGTCCGACTATTCACGCACTGAGCAGTGTAATGATTGCAGCAAAGTAAATGACTAGGCAGTCGTGAAATGTGTTCTACAAGAGCATAGTCACACAAGTGTCTTAGAAGCTATAGGAGGTGCGTACTGCACATTTGGACCGTCTAGCTGTGAATTGGCTGTTGCATGACCATCATCCCCAATGCACCCGAATGTGATCGACTGCTATGCTCGCTGGATCGACATTGTTTGTCTTGATATAACAGTACAGATTTTCAAGCTGAGCAAGCGAATCAGCTGAGCCCCTTGGTGATCTGTCCACCTTTGCGGCTCACCATTTGTCTGTAGGATCTCTTGCCTCGACCCCAACGTCGGGTGAGATTGCATTCGAACATGACGGCCGCTTTCCCGCGAAATCCTGCGATTCGGTGATTAGTGGGTATCTGGAGACCCTCGTATCGTGCTAGATCTTGAGCTTTGAAGCGGTCTAGCGCGCTGGCAAGCTTGCTCGCAAGCACTGGCAGCTCTTCTGGAGCTGTGACACGATCGCTTTGGTAGCCAATGGGTTTGCAATACGTCGGAATTAGAGAATGGGAGAACGCGTAGTACGACCGATGTCCAAGATCGTACGAAACATGGTCATGAGAGAAGACCCCCTGCCACGACCAAAGTCGGGAGCAGTGCGTGCATTCAAAGAGTGACCATGGCTTGTTTAGGTGTTCCAGCATGTCGCTCAATTCCTGCCCTGCTTCCGTGTCTTCGTCTTGCGGAACGTCACCAAACTCCTTCGGCAACGCGGCAGCTTTGACGTCGTGGTTCGCCAAAGGCAGTTTGTTATAAAGATCTTCACGAATGAGCACCGTGCGAAGGCGGGTTTTGGGCTCAATGATATGGCGATGGCAAGATTTCCAGCTCGCTATGGCCTCGTCCAACCCATATCGCAGGACATCGTCTGCCATGGTCTTCCGCACTGTACTCTGTACTGCAATCCATACATCCGCTTCTGACAGGATAGGGATAGTCTCTAGTTGCGGATTGATGCTGATCGCGTCGTGGTAACAGTCTAGGAGTGAAAATAGTACGCGCATGTGGGTCCAGCTTGTCCCTGTATCGTGCGCGACCGAAGTGATCTCACCTTCGATACAGGAGGAAATTACCATGTCTGCATGATATCGATTGTCTTCGCTCCATCGCTTGTAATCGTCAATCAACGAGCGTAAATCACCGTGCAGTTCTTTATATGTGGTCGAGTCTGTGCATACGTGCTGCAAAGCCGTTACCTGATAGCATTATCAGTTCCGATCACCAGTCCTGCATAGCGGGGTCCTTTAATACCCTTTCGTTAAATCTTGGCAACGTGTTGAGAATGACGAGATCTGATCGACAAATTGCGAAAGAGTTTTCCAGGCTTTCGAACAATCTGCAGAAGTAGAGACGCGTGAGAATTCACTAGGTGCAGTATCGTGAAGTCTTACTTCGTTCGAAAGGCAGCCGTAATCTCAGCCCGGCGCGAAGCTTCCAATCGTACAAGGCCACGATCGTCTGAGCGAAGGAGTACAATAAATTCCGCTGTAGTGGAGGTAAGCAATCTGGCAGGTGTGCGTTTCACCTACAGGCTTTGCGCAAACAGAGATACTCGTGCAACTCGCGCCCGATCATTCTACGCTTCTTCTCCATTGATATACTGCTCTTGAGCCAGTCTTTGCAAGCCTTCTGAGACAGGTCCTCTTTTGCAGTCAGAAAGGCCCGATAAGACTCATCGAGCTTATGGCGACCGCCTTCATGGATAATCCGGCGGCGGTGTAGATCAGGTATACCGCTGTAAAGGGACACTATGACCGAAGGTCAATCTTGGGGTGGGACTACTGTCGTGTATTACCAGAACTCACGTGAACAATAAGATTCCTGCATCAAGAAGGTAATGTATTCGGCCAGCTCCAGCCCTTGCTCTGAAGTTCGGCAGGATGCTTGCTTGGCTTGCAATAAAGTACCAAGCTGAGATGCACTGAAGCAGTCATGGGGACGTATTGATTCAGGATACCTGCTCGACAGTATGTCCATATGAATCCACCGACTTGGTTGCACTGCATTGCTGGCACATGCGTCGTTGCGCTTCCCAAAGAAAGCTGTCTGAATATGTGGGTGGCCGGCTCTCCCCGCAAAACTACAACCGTGCATTACATCAGGTCTGCCGAAAGCACGAATATAATAATTGCTTTTCTGACTCACATCACAGATGGGAACGAAAAGAAAGCTAGGTGGGCGAATTAGTGAAAGCTAGTTGAGGCCCTGCCTGGATCTGTACCTACCGGGCATAGGCGAAGTCAGTCCTACCAGACGGGCAAGGCGGCACAGACAGTGGAAGAAGTCGGGAAGTCTCGAAGATCTTGGCGTCTTCTTCATTGAGTCCTGCCACAGAGGCTCGCGCGGAGTCCCAAGGTAGATTATCACCTGTGACGTTTCCCTCGGAATCATCTTCCGAGTCAGGAATTGCGTCGCTAGGATCCGCATCTTCTAGGGCCTGCACTGCGTGAAAGCGGAACGCTCCCCCACAGCCTATCACACCGTAGCGAGCTTCGTGAAGGATGTCACCAGAAACTGGAGAGACAACCTTCAGCGCGACCGCAGGCAAAGTTTGGTGCCGCTACAACTGACAGTACACCTTGTGATTGAAGAAAGAGCTGTTCCAGACACTCTTTGACTGCTTTGAAGTCAGAAAAGAATTGAAGCGCTTGCAGCTGATTGAGACTGCCCAGACTGTGGCGAGAGGTCAGGCAATTCCGACGGGGTGAATGAGACGATTGGGCTGCAATGAGCTTACGAGTTTCCGGAGGCAGGAAGCCCAAGATCAAACACAGCAGGTCAAGAGGAAGAGTGAGCGCCTTGCTGCAGTCTTGAGCTGCAGGCTCTGTTTGCTTGAGTTCAGGAAGGATGAGTGGTTTGTGCACTTGCGCGACTGACGACGGTGTTCCAGCGAGATTGTCGACGGAGGGTACCCCGTTGCGCTGTCCAGCGTCACCTGTCCTCGACAACAAAGCGAGTGTGGCCCGCGTCATCAGCTTGCTAGCCTCAATGACAGCAGTAAAGTGAGCGCGACGAACCAGCACCGCTTGGGCCGCGCGCGTCGCCCTCATCGTCCGACCCAATCTCTGCGTAGCTGAGGCGTGCCTTCTTGCGAGTAGACACCATCGTGAGAGATGGACGTGTTTCCGCTGCCTCTGCTTTCCCTGTCTGCGGCTGTAGAGTTGGACGGGAGCGCTGTTGAACTACAGTTTGATATCTGTCAAGTCTCAATGGCGCGTTGGTGGCGAAGAGGTGGCAAATGTCGAAAAACACGCTGAGCGCGTCAACGGCTGGCAAAAGACAGCCTTGCTGAGACACAGTGATGGTGTAGTGAAATATTAAATCTGGAATGACCATACATTCGATTTCGGCTAGTCCTGGGCTGTTTTGCTTATGGTTTATGTCAGTGGCAGTGGATCCCTTGGCATAGCAATTGTTTTGGATTGCAGCAAACATGCAGCACTCTCGAATCTATTTTTCTGCTGTTCTTCATGGCAAATCAGGGTAATTTACTAGGTCGCACTGATAGGGCTGCGCTAAATCGTTTCGTTCTAGACATGCCACGCAGATGCTCAAGCTAGTCTGCCCAGCCCGCGAACACGCGAATGCTGTCGATCTTGAGCTCAGTGATTTCAATCTCCTTGACCAGAATGCGTTCACGAAGATGTTTCATCTGTTTTCAAGAGAAGAAGGGAATAGGAAGGGCGAAGAGAAGAAAACGATATCGCTCTTCAGCTGTCGAGATCCTGTCAAAATACACCATGTTGCCCTACCATAGCTGCAAAGGATTTCCTAGAACGACCCTTCTGACGATAGCGACAGCTGTGATCGTGACACGAATCGGGCTCGCATTCGAATAGCCAGACGCTGCCACGCGTGTCTGCGGCTTCATTGTGTGTTTGGGGAATCTTGAAGTGACTGTACTTCCACTCTCTCTTGGCAGTCAAGGAGTGAATGGCCTCTATCAACTTGGCTGCGATGAGGGGATACTCGATGGGCGCTTCGACGCGCGAGCTCTGATAGCCTATACCTTTGCAACGCTGAATCGGATGACGGTTCACGAACGCCGTGTAATTCGGAAAGGCCAAATCATTGGTGATGCACGAATGGTCGCACAAATTCTTCCAATCGACTGTTTCTTGGCAGATCGTGCAGTGAAAGACGGATGTGTAATGATTGAGCTTGGTGATCTCTTCGTCGGCTTGTTGCTTCACTTCCGCATCTTCGAAATTCGGCTTGACATCCTCGAGGGAATGGCTCGTGGACACTTTGGCAGGACTGTCTTTTCGGGGCAGTTCTTCGGTATAGTCATAGACATGGTGCAACTCCTCATCGCGCTGCAGCAATTTCGCAGACAGATCGTCCCGGATTGTAGCGCGGCGGAGCCGTGCCTTCAGCGCCAACTTCTCTATTCCCCGAACGTAGGCATTGTACACGATGTTGGGAGACGTAGAACCGTCTTCACTCGCAGCACCGATCACTAGCTGCTTCGCGTCCGTTAGACTCCAAAAATCGGATCTCGACAGACACGGCAATTTGGAGTTGTATTCGTGAGCGCGCACATGACGTTCGTAGAGTTCTGTTAGGGATCTGCATGAGCTCGCTAACTCCTGGTTCAGAGGTCACTTTCGAACATTACCGAATGCATAATTGTATAGCAGACCTTTTTCCCAATGCGTGTTCTCGGCCGTCCAGGCAGCGAAGTCATCAACAATGGCCTTCAATTGAGCCATGAGAAGGGGTCCGGTCGTTTCATGCAGCAAGTCTGGATCTCTTAGCTAGTCGTCAAAGTGCTGCATCAGCTCGCTTTCCGCACAAAGGCGATCAGGCTTGGTCCACTCACCCTTGTCTGAAAGGGTGTGTGATGATGTTGAAGAAGCTTCACAGCTCGAGTGGGTGCACCGTGGTCTTCGCACAGAAGGTTCACAATGCTGATCATATCGATATGCCATGAAGCAGCTCAACCACGTGCTCTACTCCCGTCTACTAAGCCACTTACCTTCTCTCGCGGTCCTTGGCCTGGTTTTCATCTCGTCTCCGAGTAGACGCCCTCTCCTGCTCTTCGACTGGAGTATAAGCCAGCTCAGTACCCAGCAGTCAGCTAAAATGCAAAAATGTGGATAGAAAACGTACTTTGTCGGGCAAGAAAGGCGTATTCTTGGATCTCCCTGCCGAAAAGTACTCTATTGACATTGGCTTTCTCTTTTTCTTTCAGCCAGGAAGCAAGCTGGCTCTTAGACTTGTCAGTCTTTTCGATTTTAAAAGCCTTGTATCTTTGCTCGAAGGTCTCGTTTGCTGCCCGGTAAAGCATGCGTTCGTCCAGGTTGGGAAATTTACCGCTTCGGGAAGCTAATGCAAGGCACGCGCGGTCAGCTCCAGAGATTTGCTATTCTACTGCTACTAGTAGTATGGCGTACCAGAAAAAAAGGGCTCATGTAGCAAGAAGGTCGTATAATTCGCGAGCTTTTCGTAGTCCTTTCCGCATCTGGTGGAAACATGTTTGTCGAGTAGTAACGATTTCATTGTACAGATTCTGAACAGAGGAGTCACATGGGTCAGACTTCTTGCGACGACGAATTGCGACTGTTCCGGACCTACCGGCCATCCGTGCAGGAATGACAAAACCGTGCCACCATAGCCCATGCTGTCATCGTGCAATGAGCGAAGATGTTGAGGTCTTTACCGCAGCCCTGCAGGACAATGGCAGATGTAAGACCCTTCATTAGTCACTCGGGAGGCTTAGCTTACCTGGCAAGCGCAGGAGTAGAGAAGTCTGTTGAATCTAATCAGTCTGCAAGGAATCCCTCTGCTTGCAGTGGACTCGCCTGGCTAGAGTAAACTCTGGAACGCCAGGGGGGCAGATTGGCATTTCAAGCGGTAATTTGTCCTTCTGGCGGTACATTTTGTGGTCACTCTCACTAAGGGAGGCTAAAGTCCTCCGAGTAGCATCCCATGGGTGTTCAGGACTGACAGTGTGGGAGCCGGTGTAGTGGAAACGGAAAGGGCCTTTGATGTCTTGTTCATGGCCGTATAGAACCGCTGCGCCAGGATTTTCTAGCAGCGTATCGCAGCATTCAGGGGTGTCAGGGGAGAATGCACAGAAATGGCCGATCATATCCAAAGACCACACGAGCACATCCATGAGTACTCACAGTAAGTTTTTGCTCCTGCAAAAGATTGAAGCCAGACTAGGCGCGCAGATCTCGATGTGAGGAAAGCATTGAGCTTCTTCGACGCCGACGCCACAGCCCATACTGGGGGGGGGGGGGGGACACGAGTGCCGCGGCTGCTGGGCTGCTGACCCATATGCGCCGAAGACTTACACGTCTGAGGATGAAGCTGCGCTAGCACGAGAAAAAGGAGGTCCGTCGGCAATTCGAGGATCTTGTGGCAGGTTGTGTTTGTGTCGGTCTTGGGAGGGCGCTCGATGATGGGCAGCGCGACAGGTTGACGCTCTAGCACGAGCTCACGCTCAGATTTTACCTTGATAGGGCCTGTAAAGAGCGTGTTTCAGCTACTGTGCCATTGCAGTCTACAGCAGCGGACACGCGTGCACAGGCGAAGCTGGGGCAGGACAAACCTACCGATGTCATCGTCGAACTCAGTGGGCTCGACATAGCTCACTCGAGCCTTCTTCCTGGTGGTGACCATAGGTCTCGCCGTAAGGAAAAGAGGAGCACGCGTTCGCTGTCTCTTCAGTTGGGTCCAAGCCAAGTCGCGTCCATTTTACGTCGCGCACTGACCGCGGTGGCAATTGGGGAGGGAAAGCACGCGCCGAGAAGGAAAGAAGGGAGGAAGGAAGGAAAGAGGGGTCTTCAAGGTTTCTCGTCGTCAGCGCGGTTGTGTACAATCATACTAGCTAGCTTCCACTGCAGATGCTTATTGTGCCATTTGCTTGTCTTGCCGCCGCACAGCGGAAATGATGTAGAAGCTTGAAGCAGCCAGGCCAGAAGCAAACTCGCGGCAAAGCTGAACGAGGAGGTTTCTCTTCAACAATTGACTCCTTTTGAACAGGCACATGGAAGCCCTTGCACACAAGTGGCTCAGATTGGACGGGACTGCTATCTTGCTGTTCTTCAGGTGAGAAAGAAGCCATCTCTGGATGAAAGTCCCGCTTGCACGATAGAGAATTGATGGACGGGGTTCATTACATACTCAGTACGTGTCGTCTCCTAAGAAGGCTGTATTCTCCCGCTCGTGCAACCTTTGCATCCAGCTAGAAATCTCCGCTTGAGCTTGCTTCTTCCGAGCTTCGAGCCACCAATGTTCAGGTCTGCTCTGCACCAAACGGCTGCACTATACGCAGCTGTTGCAAGGACTTTTCGGTGAGACAGCGGTGTCATCGGCAGACTATGGAGCTAAAGAGCGTGACGTCGATGCCCTGATGGCAAGAGAATGAAGCCCATGGTCTGCAGGACGCGCTTCTAAACCTCGATGATGCTTATGCGCCACTGAGGAAGACCGGATGGCAGGACACGTACGCTGTGGCCACAAGCGCAGGCTGAGACAACGAACCAGTGCGTGCGTCGTGACGCGCTTCGCTAAAGCTGTGCAATGGCCAACAGATCGCCGGAGCCTTGGGGAAGTTGCCTGAGAAGCATGGCCATTGACGATGGCTCTTCAGCAGTAGCCGGAAGGCCGGCCGCACAGCCAGGGATACGACGTCATTCTATTGTATGCAGTCACGTCAGAGGCTGAGCAAGATGCGCTCGAGGTCTTCGGGAAACTTGGCTTCAACCGTCAAAGACGAGGACGACGATAAAGTCACTTGGAAAACCCGGACGACCTCGAGATGCATGAGCAGCTCGGTATTGCCTGAGACACGAAGTACTACGATGCGATAGACCGTGGACAATTCTCAGAGCACATTGCCATCGAACGACCAAAGTTGGCCCTTATGAAGGCGCTGCTAAGCTAAATGAAAAGTCCGTTGAGTAGCTGCGTTCCTCAAGTGTCCGTCTTGACGGCTAGAATCAACACGTGCCCAGGTCATTTCGCTCCGTCACTGAGCATTTTGCTGACAGCAATGCGTCGTTGGTATAGCATTTTGCTCTGGATTGCAGCGGGCACCAGCACTGTGGATGTAGACTCTCTCATCGTTCGTCGGCACAGCAGGGTAATGGACTATTTCCACAATCTAGATGTTCGCAAGGCGTCCTCTTCCTGGACCAGTCAGGCATAAACTACAGCTAATCTGCTCGGCCTGCAAAGACGCGGATGCTGTCGATAGACAGGGCAGTAACATCGACCTTTTTGATGCTAATGCGTTCGCGCAGATGTTTCATCTGTTGGAAAGGAGGAACAGAGTAAAGAGAAGGGAGAACAAAGAGGTAGAGCGGAGGTGGGAGTTCAGCTGCAGAGGAAAATGGAGAAGCACTACAATACCTACCATGGCGGCGAAGGATTTTCTGGAGCGACCCTTCTGACGGTAGCAGCAAGTGTGGTCGTGGCATGCAGCAGGCTCGCACTGGAAGAGCCACACATCACCGTAGGACTTTGCAGCTTCGGTGTGTGTTTCGGGAATCGCAAAGTCACCAAACTTCCACTCTCTCTTGGCCGTCAGAACGTGTATCGCCTCGACCAGCTTAGCTGCGATAAGAGGGTACTCGATTGGCGCCTCCACGCGCGAGCTTTGATAGCCTATACCCTTGCATCGCTCAATCGGATAGCGCCTCACAAACGCCGTGTAATTCGGAAAGGCCAAATCATTGGTGATGCATTCGTGTTCGCAGACAGACTTCCAATCGACTGTTTTTTGACACATAGTGCAGTGGAAGATAGACGTGAAATGATTGAGCTTGACTAGCTCTTCCTCGGCTTGTTGCATCGCCTCAACTTCTTCAGTCACCGGTTTGGCGTCTTCTGTTGTAGCTTCCATTGTAGGACTCTTGTCGCCTACAGAGCGCAATGCCTTCCGAGGCAGTTCCTCCACATGTTTATAGACGTGTTGAAGATCATCGTCACGCTGTAACAACTTCGCGAACAGGTCGTCACGTATGGTAGCGCAACGGAGCCGTGCGCTGAGTAAAAGCTGCTCTCTCCTCCGCCAGAAGCCTGCCTGTACCAAAGTATCCGTGGACGAACCATCTTCGGGGCCGGGATTGGGTATCAGCTGCTGCGCCTCCTTCAATCTCCAAAAGTCTGATATTGAGAGCCGCGGTAGCTTGAGATCGTATTCGGCATACCGTAGCTGGCCTTGGTACAGCTCTGTTGGGACAGACTGCGTGAGCTCGCCGCCATATTAAGCATCTTCTACAATAGACAATCACCGAAGGCGTAAGTATATTTCAGCTTCCTTTCCCAGTGCGTGTTCTCCGCCATCCAGGCGATGAAATCGTCAACAATGGTTTTCAATCGAGCCATAAGGAGGGGACCAGTAGTCTCGTGTAATAGGTACGGATCTCGTAGCTTGTGGATGAGACCGCTGCATCAGTGCCATTGCTCGCAATAGAGGGTTACGGAGCAGTCTACTCACCCCTTTCGCAAAGGTTTCATGATGCTTTTGCAGAAGGGCGACCGCTCGCGGCGGTATACTGTGGTCTCTGCATAGCTTCTCGGTGAGACTGATCACACCAAGGCTCATGAACCTATCCGACTTTGTTCACTCTTGCTGAGACACTCACTTCTTTTCCTGCGCCTTCACTTTATCCTCTTCTGCTTTCTGCATAGCCATTTCCTCTCGCTCTTCCACTGAGGCACAGGTATAGCAGCACAATACCCAAATTTGAGTTGCTATATCAGACTGCAGCGGAGCGCAAACCTACCTTTTCGGAATAGATACGCGTATTCTTGCACCTCCCGGCCGAAAACAACTCTCTTTACATTTGCATTTTCTTTCTCTTTCAGCCAGGTAGCCAAATGGCTTTCAGACTTTCCTTGCTTTTCGAGGTTGAAGGCAATGTATCTTTGCCTCAGAGTTACATTCGCTTCCTGGTAAAGCATTCGCTGGTCCAGATTAGGGAAATCACCATTTAATAGAGCTAGTGGGAGGCCCAGAGAGAAAGCAAATCAACGAGCTGGCCCATTTGATACCGCTGTTGTGACGTACTAGAAAAAAATGGCTCGTGCAACAGAAAGGTCGTGTAGTTGACAAGCTCTTGATAGTCCTCTCCGCATCTAGTGGAGGCTTGCTTTTCTGTGAGAAGAGTTTTCATCGAGCTGATGCTGAATGCGAGTCGTCATCAGCATATATGTCGTCTGTTGCAAAAACGGCAAAGAGCGCAAGCCCACCGAGCAGCGTTGCACTGCGGGCAGAAGTGCTTCAGCAAAGCCCATGCGGGCTTCATTGCGCGATAATAGTAGAGCTTTGAATCTACCCCGCACCCCTGGTAAGTACATACCACGTTTCAGCTGTTGCCAGGACCGTAGTGAACGGAGCCTACCTGACACGATTCAGAGAAAAGAAATCTGCTGGAATTGTGTCAAATGCCATCTACTTGCGCTGCTTGCATTCGGACTTGCCTGGCCAGCACAAATTCGGGAATGCCAGAGGGACAGACTGGCATCTCAAGCGGTAATTGATACTTCTGGTGGTAAATCTCTCGGTCTTTGTCGCTGAGAAAGGCTAACGAGCTCCGATTCGCATCCCACGGTGTATTTGCAGAGTTTAGGTCGTAGAAGCCGTGGTAGCTGTAGTGGAAGCGCCAGGCCCCTTGGATCTCGTGTTGGCTGCCCTGCCAGCCCGTTGCAGAAGCATTGTCTACCAGTGTTGCGCCGATCAGCAGCATTAGCGAAGGTGCACCACAAATCGTTTGCGCGGACTGCATAGATGTGGAGTTTTTGCACGCTCATGTAGGAGCACCTACAGTAAGTTTTGGCTCCTGCAAAAGATCGCAGCCAAACCAGGCGAGCAGATTTTGAGGTCAGGAAAGCATTGAGCTTTTTGGATGCCGAGGCCACAGCCCAGACTGCCAACGGAGACAACGGCTGTCAGCCAAGAAACGCATGCAAGAGGCGGAACAGACACACGTGTCTGAGGATGGACCTGTGCCAGCACGAGAAAGAGGACATCGGTAGGCAGTTCCAAAATCTTGTGGCAAGTCGTGTTTTCGGTCTTGGGAGGGCGCTCGATGTACGGTAGCGCAACAGGCCGACGCTCAAGCACAAGCTCTCGCTCAGACTTGACTCTGACAGGACCTGTGACGAATCTGTTTCAGCTACAGTGCCATCCAGTAAACATCGCTGTCGACAGCGGGGACAACGCGTGCGCAGGCGAAGAGCAGGACAGCCCTACCGATGTCATCGTCGAACTCGGTTGGCTCGACGTAGCTCACACGAGCCTTCTTCCTGGTCGACACCATTCGCCGTCGCTGTAGTAGAACAGACGGCTGCGCAGACGCTGTCACCTTGATTGGGCTCAAGGCAAGTCGCGTGCATCCCTGTTGATTGCGCTCAGGCCATGGTGGCGGAGGCGAAGGGTGGCACCGCGGGGGAGAAGAAGAGAAAGAAAGCAAGAAAGAAAGAAAGAAGGAATGCCTTCGTCGTTGTCTGCTTCTTAGAGAGAGTATATAATTTCGTGTTAGCCATCTTGCTGGTGAAATCTCGTCATGCTATGTCGATGTCATTGCGAAACGCATACAGTATGCGAGTGTGAAGCTTGAGGCTGCTTTGGCAGGTTTGCGAAACTTGCTGCATAGCTCGGTCAGACGAAGCATGCCTTCTGAGACGATGCGTCAAAGCACTATAGAATTGTCGGTCCGGGAGGAATCATGCGCTGCTATTCCCTCAACTGCTGTATGGAAGCCACTGCGGAGGGAAGAAAGTCTTGTTTGCAGACTAGAGTATGCAGTCACCGCGGCAGAGCCCACAGCCAGCGACAGACACTGCTCAAGTAGTCTGTATCGTCCGTCGGGTGACCATCTTTTGTCGAAAAGCTATGCTTGAGCTTCTTCTTCGGAGCTGTGAGCCACCTTATCCATGTTTGCTTGTCTGCTCTCCACCAAATGGCTCGTGGCCATACAATTGCACTACGCAGCTCTCGTACGAGAATTGCTCGATGAGGCAAGCGGCCTCAGCAGCTGGCTATGGGCCTACGGAGCGAATCGTCGGGGCTCTACTGGCAAGAGATAGAGGCGGACGGTCTGGAGGAAGCGCTTCTCGAACTCGATGATGCGCCACAAGAGCAAACCGCCGGACAGCAGGACACGTACACTGAAGCGACAAGAGCAGAGCGAGACAAGGAAGCTGTGCGTGAGCCACGAGCAGACTCGTCCGTGCTGTCCAATGGTCAACAAACCGCAGGAGCCTTGATCGGGTTCAACGTAAACAAGCTAGGTGCTGAACGACTTCGCGCTAGCTCAAGGCCAGACGCACAGTCAAGGCCACCAATGCAACCTTTGTACTCGCATCAAGATCCTTACGGCATGCAGTCGAGGCCTTCGGACCACGGCTTTGGGACCGCCAACGATGAGGAAGACGAAGTCACGTTTAATCCGGACGCCGAGCTCGAAGACGCACAAGCTGCCCAGCACGGCTACGAAGATGCACAATTTTACGAGAAGATCAATTTTGGAGAGTTCTCGAAATACATGGCCAACAAGCGAAGGAAACTCGGCGTTCAGCAAGGCGCTTCGAAGCTGAATGCAAAGACGGAAGAGACCTCAACCCTCCTTGCTGGCCTCCGCATTCACGTCAGTCCGTTTTGCAGTCTACTTGTGTACTCACACACTAACACTCCTTTGCTTCGTGTCACAGATCAACGGCGAGACAGGTGCGACCGTAGCTGTCGTATACAGGTACTCTGTTGACTTCAGCTGATATTCGCCACCAGAACCGCCTGCACACGTTCTTAGTCGTCTGGTGGTGCTACATGGCGGTGTCTACGTACCCTATTTGGACGCGAAGAAGACCTCTGCTACGCACATCATTGCCTCTAATTTGACACCGTCCAAGAGGATAGCTTTCAAGGCATATATCGTAGTGCAGGCAGCATGGATGATGGACAGCATTCGTGAAGGGAAAGTGCAAAATTGGCGGCTGTATCGGGAAGATCAAAAGGCTATCGACCCAAGTGATGTCGGAATTGCACCCGCAGGCACGCAGATTGCCCAGCCAAAGCTGGCATTCACGGCAAAAGCAGCGCCCTCGCCAAAGCGCAGGACCGTTGTTCCGGTCGCTTCGACTTCCGCTGCAGTTTCCCCCCGACGACTGCCACCGCCAACTAGCGATCCTATCACTGTGCTACATGCTCAAGGCGCCGAGGCGGCTGCCACTGAGGGCGGCGAGACTCGGCCCGTAGCAGGTGATCCTCCTGTCGGCTGGTACAACACGAAGCCAAATGCTCGGTCTGCCGCATTGTTGCAAGACGAGGCCTGGCGACTTCAAGAAACCGCAGTCAATGCAACCGAATTCCTGGAAAAGTACTACAAGGAATCCCGACTGCATTGGCTCAGTACCTGGAAGGCGGAACTGAAGAAAATGATGGGAGAGCTCTCCGAGGGGCGCGAAATAGATGTGACCAAAGCAAAGAAGAAGGGTCCGCTCAAGGGCACAGAAGAAGATGGTCGCATCGTCCTACATGTCGACTTCGATTCCTTCTTTGTGTCGGCGTCACTGCTGGCCCGACCTCATTTGAAAGGCTTGCCAGTAGTCGTTTGCCATGCTAGCGTTGGCGACACCACTTCTTCTAGCGAGATTGCGAGCGCTAGCTACGAAGCTCGCGAGTTTGGCATTCGTAATGGGATGAGGTAAGTTCATTACCACGGCGATGTTCATGATCACTTCTGATGGGATCACTTGGACCCGCACAGCCTTGGATCAGCTCGCTCCAAATGCCCAGATCTGCAAACCGTGCCTTACGACTTTGAGCTTTATCGGGCAACATCCACCAAGTTCTACAGCATATTGTTTGCGAAATCGCAAGAACTCGAAGCAGTTTCTATCGATGAAGCTTACATCTCGATACCCGATACCGATCCGCCACGAAACAGTGGAGAGCTGCTTGAGTTTGCAGAAGGCCTTCGAACCGAGATTCGACAAGCTACTGGATTGGAAACATCGATTGGGGTGTCTCACAATAAGCTGCTGGCGAGGCTTGCGACCAATCGTGCAAAACCTGCTTCCAGCTTCCAGATTGGCAATAGCACAGGCACTTCCCGAGCTGACATCGAGAGCTTCCTATCTGACATCGACATCGAAACCTTGCCCGGAATCGGATGGAAGCGTGCAAACGATATAAACGACAAGCTCTCGGAGTTGAGCAAACGACTGGACGGAGGACACTTTACGAAGAAATGCGATAAAGGCAAAGGAATAAAAAAAATTACCGAAGCACCCGCTTTCGATACGGTTGGACAGCTTCTGCGCTTCACAAAAACGCAGCTCAAGCAGGCTATGGGCGATAAGACCGGCGAGATGCTCTACAATTACGCGCGAGGCATAGACAGTCGTGATCTCGAGACGGAGAGTGTGCGCAAGAGCGTCAGTGCTGAAGTCAACGTGAGTTCCAAAGGGGGGCAGCTCTGTAGTCGCTTGCGTAGGGCTTTGCTGACGACTGGTCATGCTCTGCCAGTACGGTATCCGCTTCAAGGATCAGCATGAAGTGAACGTCTTCCTTGGGGACAAAGGTTTGGCGGCAGAAGTAGCAAGAAGGCTCGACGCACTGGGAGTCAAAGGGCGCCAGATCACCTTAAAAGTAATGCGACGAGCAGTTGATGCACCTGTAAGACGGCCCGGATCAGCTTGGCAACGATGTCTGCTGATAAAGATTTGCAGATCGAGCCACCCAAGTTTCTCGGCCACGGCGTGTGCGATACTTTCAACGTATCGAAAGCTCTGGACCTGACCAGCGACGCTTATATATTGGGTGTCGCAGCCTGCGAGCTCATGCAAAGTCTGGCCTGCCCGCCAGAAGAGTTGCGTGGTATAGGTCTTCAGATGCAGAAGCTGGAAAGCGTGACTTCGGATGGCAAAAGTCTGCTTCATCCAGCCGGACAGTCGAGACTGCAATTTGGACCAACTGGCAAGGCCAGCAAATCACATCTTGTAGACGGAGTTCACGTAGAAAAGGGCCATATTTCTGCAATCTCCGCCCCGATTCTTATCAGCGACAAGACTTCGTCCCCTCACGTTGACAAGGACGGCGAAATGGCCGAAGGTCGACGTACAAGGAGGAAAGAACCTGTCAACTATGTTGACCTCTCTTCAGAAGATTCAGCGACCGAAGACCTCCGGCTCCTTTCGCAAATGCCTCCGAACTTCGTTCAGAAACCAAGGAACAATGACCGACAAAGCCTACTCCATGGAGATATTCAGAAGAAGAGCAGATCAGCTTCTGTTCAGGCCAAGCCCACCGCGATTCTCATACCCGCTACTTCGCCTGCAACCGCAAATGCACAAGTGCCTGTGCCATCGCCAAATCGCCTTTCTGCAAAGCAGCTTTCGCTTCTAGGCCTGGACCCCACTTTTTTCAAATCGTGTGCACCACTTTTGCAAAACGAGCTATTGCGAGAATGTTTGTTGAAGCGAGGCGAGAAGGAGGAAGTCCGGCGCTTGCTGGACGAAGCTGGTACCAAAGGCAAGAAGGACAAGAAGAGCAAGCCCTTGTGGGCACCAGTATTTGAACAGGCAGCTGCGGATGCTGCTAAACGCGAAGAGCAATTGAAGCGAGCTGCCGAAAAAGCAAAGCGAAAGAGCAGAGGACCTGTTTTCTTACATCTCGAGATGGACCAGAGCCGCAAAAACCCGCAATTCGCAGGCAAGTCCAGTCTGGACGACCTGCGATTCGTTCTGCGACAATGGATGGACGGCGTAGGACTGGATGCTGGACCTGCGCTTGAAGAGGTGGAAGAGTTTGCCGAATTCTGCATGGACACAATAAGCCGTTCGCCGAAGCGGAATGGTGGACACGGACCAGACATTGCAAAGATCGATGCACTGCTTTGTTGGTGGAAGTTCTTGATTGACGCGCGCAGTAGCGCCGTCGCCGAGGCCGGTAGCCAGAGACTCGCGGCCGCCGCGTGGCGAGATACGTATCATGCAGTTCTTGGAAGAGTGAACAGTGTTGTTCAGATCAGTGTGGGTGCCGAGCTGCGAGTTAGGTAGATATTCAGTTCATGGATTGTTGTTGTGAGATCTTGGACTTTGCAATCGAGGAACTGCGCGGCTGTAAATTACAGCTTGTCAGTGCCACTTCCCCTTGCCTTGGGAGATCTCCGACTGATTACTTTGCTTGATCATGTCCTTCCCGCCCGACGAGCTGAGAGCACTAGCTCACGAACTCGCAGGTCTTCTACAAGGACGAGGCAAACGTCTTTGCGTAGCTGAAACGGTTCGTATGAGTTATGCAGAAAGCGCCGCTGATCGCCAGGCTGACCTGCTACCTGCTATCCCGTCATTGCAATCACTGGGCGTGGCTGACATACCTCTCTTCTTGACTCACGATCACGCTAGGCTTGCGGTGGACTCATCTCAGCTTGCATCCTGTCTTACCCTGGCGCAAGCAAGATCTATGCCGGCGGCGTGACGATTTACACCTTACCGAGCCGCATTGCAATTGCAGGCTGGACAGACGAAGACATCAAAGCATACAACGGACCGACGCCTGAAGTGGTCACAAAGCTGGCAGATAACGTACGAAGCAAGCTCGAAGCTGACTTTTGTCTATGCGAGAGCGGAACCGCGGGACCAACTGCAAGTGGATCTTCGCGCAACAGGACACCAGGTTATTGCGCTCTAGCGCTTTCGGCATCGAATGGAACAGCAACGAGGGAATGCCACACACAGTCGTCGGATAGAGCTGCAAACATGGTCGCTTTCGCAAAGGCGGCCCTCGAGCTAGCTATTGAAAGCGTCAAACAGTAGTCAGCGGGAGACAAGAAGGGGATGAATACCTGACCTCGCCTACTGCTCACGAGGAGAAGCATAATGTGAGATAGCACCCGCAAGATTATTGGTCGGTCAACGCCTAGACACGGCATAAGAAACCCAGAGCGCGCATACACGTCTTTCTTTGGCGGAGAATCCGCATGAGCAGCCAAATCGCAAGTGTATTCCAATCACCCTTGAGCCGGTGTGCGAGTTTGGTTTCCGCGTTTCGTCGATGTGCATCAATGCTCTTCACTGCTCGCACAGGCCGTATGACCCGCTTGCTTATGTTGCTTCCGAAGTTGACCATGGTGGCGTTGTAGGCAACAATAGAAAGCTGATGTGGGAAGGGAATTGAATTGTAGGCCCCTCCCTTTCCTGAGGCCGCAACTATCTGCTGCTCGGTATTACGATAGAGTCGCGCACAGCGATTAGTGCACCTCCACGCTGCCGTCAGAGTACAATAGCCTTGTTTTGCTTTCACCGACTCCCACTTTACGCCAGGAAAGTCCTGAAGTCATGTCGCGGCGGCCAAGGGGGGAAACGAGCACGTCGAGCCTTTCGCTGGCAGGAAGCAGCGAGGGAGAGGCATTCACGACGACGGCGTCAGATGCTGAAGCAGCGCAGCGGGCGGCCAGCATCAAGAGCAAAGGCAAGCAGCGGGCCGTCGAGGGCAGCAGCAACGAGGTGATGCAGACGCCCGTGATCGGACAAGGAAAGGAAAGATCCAATACTGCCTGGCTGCCTGCAAAGTCCTGGGTCCACTTTGTCGCAGGGGGCGCAGGTGGAATGTGCGGAGCCGTCGTCACTGCGCCCTTCGACGTCGTCAAGACTCGCCTCCAGTCGGATCTCTTTGCGCCCTCTGGCACTAGCAAATCTTCGCCACACCGGTCAGGACTGCTGCACAGCACAAAGCGACTCTTGTACAATTTCGTCGAGACTGGCAATATTCTACGGTGTGTTGGATGCGTCTGCAGGCTCGATGTGGCGCGCAATGCTGATCTTGTCCCTCTGCAGCGATACTCGACGGAATGAAGGCTTCTCTGCCTTGTTCCGTGGGCTTGGACCTACCTTGGTCGGCGTCATTCCTGCGAGGTAAAGGAAATATCTTCGTGGAAGCTTTTTGAACGTCGCTAAGTCACACATTCATTGGCGCTGTAAGATCAATCAACTTCTTCACCTATGGCAACGGCAAGCAAATCTACGCCAAATTGCTAAACGATGGCAAGGAATCAGCGGCGATCCATCTTATATCGGCAGCCACAGCTGGCGTGGTCACCTCGGCTGTAACGAATCCGATATGGGTGGTCAAGACACGCTTGCAGTTGCAAGACACATCTGGTCGCTCCAAGAAAGCCTCTACACCCACACCAGCGAAATTAGCGACCGCCCCGCGCGGTGCATCACCTTCCAGCGCTGCCTATTCTTCATACACTCGACTAGCGCAGCAAACCAATCATTCTTCCATGCCGACCTTTACACCTTCATTTGGGCGGACGCAAGTTACACTGTCAGCTCCCTCCGAGCGACTACTCGGCTCAATGCAGTGCATTGCCCATATTTGGCGCTACGAAGGCATCAAAGGTTTCTACCGTGGCCTTTCAGCCAGTCTGCTCGGCGTAGCGGAAGGCACAATTCAGTGGACTTTATACGAGCGCTTCAAGGCGATACGTCGCAAAGGCATCCCATCTTCAGCACAAGTGCAAGAAGAGGGGTGGCTTGATAAGATCGGCGCAGCTGGCTCGGCCAAGCTTATCGCGACACTCATCACATACCCGCACGAGGTAGCTCGAACTCGTCTGCGGCAAGCACCCCCTCCTGGAGCGAGTCAGCCACGTTACACTGGTCTATTCCAGACTTTTCAACTCGTGTTCCGCGAAGAAGGCATGGCTGCAATGTATAATGGTCTCTCGCCACATCTCCTTCGCGTGGTTCCCAATGCGGCGGTCATGTATTTCGTATACGAACTCGTTCTCAAGTACGCCTGAGTTGGGCAGAAAATCTTGTCATGACGCTCTGCGCCTTGCAACGCCTGGGAGGAAGACTATGTAGCAGTACTTCACGTCGATTGTAGCAACTTTCGCGCTTCTTGGGCAGTTACAGTGTATAAATGTATGATAAAATTCACCTCTCTTTAGCGCAAGCCAGGTTCACTAGTAAATCAGGACAAGATCCCAAGCGTGTGCTCCCATATTTTCAGGCGTTGCTCTGGTGTTGCAATCTTCTTTCCCGTGACAGGTTCTCCAGTATTGCTGGAGAAATATGCACCTTTGACCTCGTAGGCTCTGAGTGCATCGTCGTCCAGTAGCATAGGGTACAGCATTGCTTCTGCCGATTGCTCCGGTGACACGCCCGCTACAGCAGAAATGACAGATGCGCCCGCTCGCGCATACCAAGGAAGATCTTGGAAGAGTGGGGTTTTCACTATTCCTGGGTAGCTATGGATGAACTTGACATTGGGACGAAGAGTGGACAGATGCTAATGCAGTGACGACGAAAGAGAGTCAGCGTTTGAGCGAAACTTCACGAGGTTTACGAGCTTGTTAATTCGTAAAGGTCTCACTGCAAGACACTTACTTGCAAAGATGAGTCAGTCATACTTATCGCATGAGTAGCAGCGGCTCCAAGTGAGTAACGAGTTTTGAGGTCGAGCTCGTCCATGTTGAGCTTTGCCGGATCACCGCGATGACTGTCAAGTATAGAGCTGACTCTGGCCCCAGCTTCCAATTTCTCAACCAAGCCATTGATTACACCCATGCGCGCATAGTAGTGCAGCATGAGCTTGCGGTCGTTGCCCTCGGGCGTTTCTGTCCTCCCCGCCATAGTCAGTATGCCAGGACTGAGGATCAAATAATGAATCTTGTCAACGGCTTGGGCGAGCTTCTCGTTGAGCTGTTTAATCTCTGATACCAGGGTGAGATCACATCTGAACAACATGCATACGTTGGTAGGGCTTGCGAATTGTTCGGCAGCTTTTTGGCTTTACCTCTCAAAATGATATGATCCCGAGGGGTTGATCTGCTTCAGATCAGTCAGAATCCTTTTTGCAGCCGATTCGTTCCGTCCGACGATGTGAATTTTCGGTTGTTGCGACAATTCTGCCATCCTGCGAGCCATAGCTTCCCCAATACCGCTCGTGCCACCGACGCAGACGATTGTAGGGCCAACCGGGATCTTGGATGCGAGCCTTTCGAGCCCTGCATGAATGGCACTGGCAGACGGCATATTAGACGATGCGCAGGTTCGGATCGAGTCCACTTGTCCGGATTGCAGGCTGGCTGACGGTCGTCGATTTGGTGAAAGGCAAACGACGCTGACACACGCAAAGTGGCAGCCCCCTCTAGATGTGGCGCGTGCCGGGGGGCGGCATGTTGCACCTTGACGCCCAAGTAGCTGAAATGCTCTATCAGAACCAAAGTCCTTCGGCCTAATAAATCTCCAGTTACTTCTCTGTATTCAGTCGTGTTCAGAAACCTGTATTACCAAGATACGGCGTAAGTACCACCGAGAATGACGAACATTTACACAACAGTACGGAGGGAAGATAGAATGTGGTGATAAAGACTGCTAATATTGGTGCCAAGGTAGCAATGATCTTTAAGCGAGCACTTCTTTCCTGATTCGAAGCTTTTCCAAACCGCCGACTTGGCTGAGTTCTCTTGCTATCGCTTCATCATCTTCCTCGGCGTCTTCGTAAGTACTTGCTCTTGCAGATGTCCGTTGTGCACGCTCTGCACGACTGCTGCCTCTGTTTGCGACTGCTTCAGCTTGCTCTCCATCCTGTATGCGCAGGCCTTGCTCGTTGGCGAGATGCAGCAAACAGATGAAGCAGAATGATGTGCTGATCTCCTCCATTTTGTCTTTGGGATACACTTTTCGCAGACCAGAGATGACCGACGTGAATTGTTTGGCCGGCGCGGCAGATACCTGGTCCCGAGAGCGTCAGCGGCGAGATGTGGGCGTGTTCAGCACGGACGGGCTTACCTCGCTCTCGTCAACGTCGACTGCTGGTGTTTGCTGTGAAAGGCGATCAATGGACAGCTCCTTCCAAATATTCTCTTTAAGCATCTTCACATCGACACGCTTTGCCTTCTTGGCATATGAAACAAATTCTGGCCTTGCGCGCTTCATTTGTCCTTGCGTAGCCTTAAGCAGATCCTCTTCCTCCTCGGTACCAGACTTGCCAGCGCCTGCAGCTTGACCTTCTCCCCCGCTTGACCCCGCTGCCATGCCCTCGAACTCGTCACCGCCCATGGGTAGATCATCATCAAAGTCGGGAGTGTCGCCGTCATCGTGGAAAAATTGCGTGTCGAATGGTAGAATAGGCCCGTAGTCATCGTCATCGTCTGTAGCACTCTGTCAGTCCATGTGGGTGTGCGTCGCTGTAAGCCGATAGCAGCTCACCACCATTTTCATTGGAATCCGCCTGAGCCGCAGCAGCAGCAGCAGCTGCCCAATAGTGTTCATCGACTTCGCCTTCTGGTCGCGGTGCCGCTCTTTGCACGCGCCGTCGCATATTGATGCCAGCCTTCGGCTTGAGGAAGAGGCTAAGGAGTTGCTGAGAGGAGAAGTGCATATCGTCTGGTAAGAGGTGATCTTCTTTCTTATCAAGCAGGGTGCCCTTCTTGCGTCTCGAAGAACTTGAACCAGGCATTGAAAGTGAAGCTGTCGAAGTTGCAAAAATTGTCTTTGCCGATGGTGCTGGGTTGTCGTCCGAGACGGAGAAGTTGATGGAAAAGGGCTCCTTAGCTTTCCGCCCACGAGCTGTCTTGCCGGTCGCATTGGCAGCCGCCTCCTCGTCCTCTTTCTCCTTCTCGAAGCGACGAATCGTCCGCCGTACCTTCCAGTGTTCCGGTCCTGCCCAATTCTTCGACAAAGCTGTGTCAAAATAGTTGAACACCCGTCGGTCGCCTTCCTCTCCACCAATATCGATCACCACCTCGCGCTGATCTGGTGCCATGCGAGGGTCGAAGCGCTGTACCGCGCCATACTGTACCCCGTTCGCAGCTTCGGCAGCGTCAACAGCCATGCCATCCTCCGAGCCGCCTTCATCACCTCCATCGCCATAAGGCATACCAAAACCGCCCCCATCATCGTCGGCATAGCCATCATCGCCGCCATCAAAGCCTGGTCCTTGGTCTTCGAAAAAGTCGCGAGGTGCTCCGCCTTGAGCAGGCGGCATAGTCATATCATCCAGTATGCCTGGTGTTGCACGCTCAGAATCCTGGATTTCTGAAGTCGATGCGTCTGCTTGTGACCGGTTGAAGAGACCCATATCTAGCAGTGTAGGATCCGAGTTGAACTTGAAGGCAGAAAAGGTGGGACAGATCGTCATGTTTGCCAAGACACTAATGTCTGGAAGATATGTAGCTGTCGACAGATAGGCAACGTAGTCAGCGTTCAGCTCCTGAAAATCTTGGCTGCTTCGATGGCAGTCGTACCCTTTAGCTTTGAAATGTCCAAAGTCGGAAGCTTCTCATCATCGTCCAAGCCATCATCGACCTCTTCACCGTCCTCATCACCGTCATCGACTTTGGCATCGCCAGCGTCAAAGACGACTCGCATCGTCGAGTCGCTGCCGAGGTGGTTCATGAGCAAGCCAGCAGCTCCACCCTCGTCGAAGTCTGCCGAAGTCTTGCGGAACAGCGGGTCGACAGTGAACTCGAGCTCGAGATCTTTGACTTGTATCTTGCTGAAATTGTCAGCAAGAGTGGCTGTGTGTGTCTTGGTCTTTTTCTTCTTTACTCGACGTTCTCCGTTTTCGTCAACACCATCTCCATCCTCGTCGCCATTGTCATCTTCATCGTCAGCTGCTTCGGCGCGCGCAGCTAGAGGAGCATAAGTTTGGGCTCAGATATAGATTAGCCTGCATTAGCAGTGAAGCCTCTCACCTGCATCACCGGCTAAGCCGTTCAAAAGCTTGCCAGTCTCGGTGGCGACAGAGTCAACACGTGACGTCCAGATCTTGACACACCCGTCCAAAGTGCATGATGCTTTTTGGAAATTGATGGATCCTTCGTCATCGGCATTGCGAAGCAGAGACATGTCGTGGAAGTAGTCGATGAGTGCAAAAGACCATGTGTTTGAGGAATTGATTTTCTGTGGGATTGCGAGGTTAGACAACTGCTCAGCCAGCTCTACAGGAGAAGACGTATTATGCGGACACTCACATTGTCTGTAGCCATCTTCATCCACTCTTCATAGTTTGTGTTCATGACTTCCATGGTGAGAGCAGGCAGAGGTGCTGGGCCAGCCTCGAGATGTGCTGTTCCGGCCGAGGTATTTGACGCGTTTCTCCGGAGGGCATTTGCAGCATTGAGCGCTCCAATGCCACCGCCTTGCAGAGCATAGCCTGCAGATGTTCTGCGTATCTGAGCTTGCGCAAGGACATGCTTGTTGGGAGTGTTGTTGCTTGCGTGCCCACCGCTCGACTTGGGCTGTCGTGCAGGTGAGTCGGCCGAAGCTGACGCAAAGGAAGCATCCGAGCTGGTCTCTTCGCCTGCAGCATTGGTCTGTTTACGCAGGTTTGATGGTAGGGACTGCCGCCGGAGGTCGTCTGCGCGTGCTACTTTGCTGTGCGACAGGCGACGCTTGCCTCCTGGACTGGCATCATTCATAGACACGGTGCGAAAAGGCGACCGCGGGCCAGGCGGATGGTGAGCGTGCTGGTGGAGCGGCTGAAGAGGAACACCGTTGCTGGTACCACCACTCCTGCCGCTCATGGTACTCTTGGTGCTTGCTTCACTCGAGGTTTTGGACGTGCGAGCCTTGTTTACACCCCCCGCTGACCGCGCAGGAAGATCGACATTCTGGCTGTCGGCCTCATCGCTCCCACTGCCGTCGTCTCCATCACTGTCATCTCTGGCTATCCGCTTTTTCCCTGCTGGCCCGTTCTGCTTGCCTACTCCGCGGTTCTTGGTGCTGACTACTGGCGCTTCGTCGCTGCTGCTGCCACCGCTAGTCGCGCCGCGTGCATCGTCTGAGCTCGCCTCTTCGCTCTCACTCTCGCTCTCCGCCTTGCGACGCGCCTTCTTGGACGAGTGGATCACTCCTGGACGCGACACTGCAGACGGCCGCGCCATCGCTGTCGCTGTCGCTGGTGCTTCGACAACAAGCGGAAGGAGGATGATCGTGCGCTTTCATTCAGCCTGCAGTGGCGCCTCACATGCCTACCTCAAGACACCCTGAAAGATACAAGACAAGCAGTGAATGCTCCATCAAGATGAACTTACAACAGCTCAAGCGTTCGCTCTATCGCTGCTCGCCAGACCCGTAGCTGTCTACACGACCTGGCTGACATGAATCTGCAGACAAGACGTGATCCACACAAAGAATTTCTTCGGGACCAGCACTATGGAGTACTTGCTGCTCAATTTTCCGCCTCATATCTGTGCTCTGCAGATTCTGAAGGTCGCGCCCGGCTTTGCTACTCTGACAGCAAGCGCGCACGAGCGGCCCAATGGGCCGCCTTCGGTTTGCAGCATTATCTAAGCACAAAGCAGCACAAATCCCTACAACAGATGCGAAAGTCACTATATGCTGATGATGTGATGTCTCGCTGTTCCCTTTGTAACAGCTTGCTTTCTTCGCGCCTTCTCCGCGCAGGCTTGCTGTCTCCCGGAAGTACGGTCCAGGCTAGCCAGGCGATCTCGGGAATGACGATGAGCTGCTGGCTCAGCCCTGAATCTCGCAGATGAGGTCTCCAGCCGATAGACTGTCGTTGACGTGGGCGACGACCCTTTTGACGACACCTCCAATTGGGCTGCTGACACTTTTGGTGGCAAACAATGAAAACATGTCAGAAAGATGAGTAGAAGAGCTCGCGATGCGAAAAATGGCGCTCTCACCTGCTCTCCATCTTCATCGCAGACATGACTGCCAGCACCTGTCCAGCCTTGATGGAGTCGCCTTGTTTCACTGCCACCTCGACGACGACTCCGGTCATGGGGCTTCCGATGCTGCCGGTTTCCTTAGTTGCTTTCTCTCTTGTGACCTGCGAGGCCTTGACACTGCGGTCTTTGACTTGGACAGCTCGTGTTTCACCATTCAGCTCAATAAATACAGTACGCATGCCCGTGTCCGAATCTACCGGACCGGTGGCAAGCAACTTTATAATGAGCGTCTTTCCTACCCCAATCGATACCTGCAGTTCTTCTCCGATAGCAGGCTTCTTCAAAAAGTAGCGCGTAGGTAACGTGCTGAGATCGCCGTACGTTTCCAGGAATGTCTTGAACTCGTCAAAGACCTTGGGGTACATGACGTACGACAGAACGTCCGTGGAGCTGATGGTTCGACCGTACTTTTCGACGAGCTTCTCGCGTGCCGAAGCAAAGTCGAATGGTTCCATTGTAGCGCCTGGTCTGCCATCAATGCGAGGCCGGTCTCGGATGATCTTGGTGCGCAGAGGCTCGGGAAAGCCTCCAGTTGGAGGACCAAGATAGCCTTGGAAGTACTCGATGACTGAATTGGGGAAGTCCAAAGTAGAAGCCTTCTCTTCAACATCAGCCTTGCTGAGTTGCTGCGAGACCATGAACTGCGCAAGGTCTCCGACGACCTTGGACGAAGGGGTGACCTTGACGACATCGCCGCAGAGCAAGTTGGCCTCAATGTACTTTTGCTTGACTTGCGCCCATTGCGATCCAAGACCGAGCGACTGAGCCTGGAACATGAGATTAGTGTACTGGCCTGAGGGTATCAAAGTCAGCAAGGGTCGATAATATCGCCTTCTTCCGGTAGAGCATACCTCCGGGCATCTCATGATCGAAGACCGAGGAGCTGCACAACGCGAAAAGGTCAATGAGTGTTTGTCCAGCTGGGACAAAGTGGGGAACTGACTCTGAGCTCTTGACGTTGGCATCGAAAGGAGCATAGAGCTGACGGCAATTCATCCAGTACTGGTTGAGTGCCTGGATAGCTTCGTGGCTGATGCCCGTGCCAAGGCCAGTCTGCTGCAGACCAGCACAAACAGCTCCCATGGCAGCCTGCGAGGTCATGCCGGACATGGCGTCCATGGCGACGTCCACAACATCGGCTCCGGCAGCAGCGCATGCGAGCATGCTCGCGACGGAAATACCAGCGGTGTCGTGCGAGTGAACGTGGATGGGCATGTCGGGGTACTTCTTGCGCAGAGCTCCGATGAGCATGGTCGCTGCTTCAGGCTTGAGCAAGCCTGCCATATCCTTGATAGCAAGGATGTGAATACCACACTCGATGAGCTGGTCGGCAAAGTCCAGGTAGTACTGAAGGGTGTACTTGGTCTTCTTGGGATTAGCAATGTCGCCGGTGTAGCACCTATAGATCATTCGGTCAGCATCCATGTTTGCCTTTTGAGGCTTTAAGCTCACATGGCGGCCTCAACAACACCACCGGCCTTCTTGGCAGCATCAATGCCCAGTCGCATGTTTTCAATGTAGTTGAGCGAGTCGAAGATTCGGAAAATGTCCAGACCGTTCTGAACAGCCTTCTTGCTGAACTCGTAGATGACATTGTCGGGATAGCTAGTATATCCCACCGCGTTGGCGCCTCGTACAAGCGCCTGGAAAGGAATGTTGGGAACCAGCTTCCTCATCTTGCGGAGGCGCTCCCATGGGTCTTCGTGCAAAACTGCAAAAGTACACGGGACACAGTCAGCACTCAAATTAATCTGATCGCAACAGGCGTCGACCCACATCGCATAGCGACATCAAAGGTGGCACCACCCCAGCACTCCAACGCAAAAGCGTTTTGAAGAGCGTGCGAAGTCTCCTTTGCGATATTGAGGATGTCGACTGTCCTCAGCCTGGTGGCAAGCAGGGACTGATGGGCATCACGCCAAGTAGTGTCCATGATCAAGCACCCAGGATAGTCTCGGACAGCCTTTGCGAAAGCTTCAGGTCCCTGCTCGACAATGATGTTTCGCCAGCCCTTCTGACAGGGCAAGCTGCAGTCGAGTGCCTGGCCTGGCCTCTCGGAGTCTGGAATAGATGGGATTGGGATCTCTTCGGCGAGACCGGGGTCGCCTTGCTGTCCAGCAATAGATGAACCATTGACAGTTAGGTCTCCAATATACGTCAAGAGACGCTGGGCTCGATTCTGCGAGACGACCAGGTGGAACAGTGCTGGCGTGTCATCGATGAACTGTAGCATATTCCGTCGAAGGTCAGTCCATTCAATTTACGGCCAAAGCTGTACTTAACTTACCGTAGTCCAGGTCTGGTTCTTGCAGAAGACCTCGTGACTGAGCAGCCGGAACAAGAAAGGAATATTGGTCTTGACGCCCCTGATGCGGAACTCTACTAGAGCTCGGAGCATCTTCCTCCTGGCTACTTCGAAGGTTGCACCTTTAACAGACACCTTGACGAGGAGCGAGTCGTAATGAGGCGTGATCTGAGCGCCAGCAAAGCCAGAAGCTGCATCAAGACGGACACCATTGCCACCAGCAGAACGGTACACTTCGATCTTGCCAGTGTCTGGCCTGAAGCCTTCTTGGGCATCTTCGGTGGTGATACGGCACTGAATGGCATAGCCGCGCTTGGTGATTGAATCTTGAGTCAGGCCGAGCTCAGGGAGTGAAGCACCAGCTGCAATCTGGATCTGGGCGGCGACGATATCAATTCCAGTGATCTCTTCGGTGATCGTATGCTCTACTTGAATACGCGCTGCATTCATTCAATCAGTAGTATATCAGCTCGACCTTGTGACGCGGCCTGATCTCGAAAGGGAACGCACGATTGATTTCGATAAAGTAGTGCCTGTTCTGCTGGTCGACCAGGAATTCGGCCTGTGATCACCAATGAAACGTCATCAGCCAGATGCATGCGTCAACTTAGCGCAGGCGGAACGTACAGTTCCTGCATTGCGGTAGCCAACGTGAGTCGCAATCTTCTTTGCGTCTTCCAGGATCTTGAAGCGGACTTCATCATCAAGAACTGCAGGAGCCTGCTCTACGACTTTCTGATGACGTCTCTGAACAGAGCAATCTCGCTCAAACAGATGCACGACATTGCCTTGCGAGTCACCGAGGAGCTGGACTTCAATATGACGAGGCTTGTCGAGGAAGCGCTCAATGAAGACAGTGCCATCGCCGAATGCAGATTTGGCCTCGGAGACGGCGCGCTCAAAGGATTCCTTGAATGAAGCTTGGTCCCGCACGACTCGCATGCCTCGACCTCCGCCACCCATGGCTGCCTTGATGATGACTGGGAAGCCATATTGCTTGATGAACGAGTCGGCGAGGTCGTAGGAGGCAATAGCGCCTTCTGTTCCTGGGACAACTGGAACGCCAGACTTGATGGCTGTGTGAGATGGGTTGGATTCAGAGCCGTGTAGGAGGATAAAACATAGTCACGTGATTATGCTACACACCAACTGCTCGTGCCTTGACTTTGTCGCCCAGACCGTCGATAACTTCAGGCTGGGGTCCAATGAATGCAATACCTGCATCTTCGACCTATGATCATGGCACTGAGATCCACTCGACAACGACAATACCGACCTGCATGAAGCCTACCTTTTTGGCGAATTCGGCGTTTTCCGAAAGGAAGCCGTAGCTGTCGATCACAGCATGCTTCAGCAGGAGTCATCATGCGCCATGAAGTGAGAAGGAGCGCACCCAGGGTGGATCATATCCACGCCATGCTCGAGAGCAATCCTGATAATGTCGTCTTGTGCGAGGTAGGCAGCTACTGGAGTGAGGCCTTTGCCGACCATGTACGATTCGTCGGCCTGTCAATTCACACAGCCAGGCATCGCGGTGTGTTACGTATCGACATGTAACGTATAGTATGCGAGCACGTATGCCATAGCGCGGGCGAACAGCCGGAGCGTAGAGTGTTCGCATGATCGAGTGGATGGGCCCGGCGGGGCGCGGGGAGAGCAGGGAGGCCAGGTCATGCAAGGATGGGGTGAAAGGACGTGGAGTCAGCATACGTGCATTTACAGCAGAAAGCTGCAAAAGAGCGTGTCTTGAAAGTTGCAACCGACCTTGTAGCGATGTGCATTGAGCCTATCCTCGTGCGAGTAGATGGCCACCGTCTTCATTGCGAGCTCATGAGCGGTACGAAAGACGCGAATAGCAATTTCGCCTCGGTTGGCGACGAGGAGCTTCTTGAGAGGACCACGGGTGTTGTTGGCTACTGCACGGCGGATGTGCCCAACTGTTCCAGCTGGATGCGGGGTCTGGTAGCCAGAGAGCCCAGGTGTGCCTGGGTTGCTGCTGTCGAGGCTGTCATGCCAAGAGCAACGGGAGAAGCATGTCATTATGACGCTTTTCAATGCAATACAGCTGATCATGGAGACCAGCTCTATTCATAGTGTCATGACTGCTCACCCCGACATCTTGGCTAGACTAGTAGGTGGTGCACGTTATCGGAGTGTGCGCAGATAGAGAGAGTAGAGAGGAGAGATATGGCGCCAGGAGTGCGCAGACTGCCAGATCACCCAGGTCGATGCAAGGTGATGCACAGTATGAAAGAGCGACGCTGCTGCCCGTGCTCGGTGTCGCGCTTCCGAGTTGGGCTTGGTCAAAGGGCCGTCGAATGTCTGGCCTGCTCAGCCAAACTGATGATGCGCTCAGCAGCCAGCGGGGGGATGTCGATAAGAAAGAAACGCAACGCGGGTCTGCATCGGACGGTCATCTCGACTTTCACGCTTGCAGCTCATCCACATCTCGACATCACCCAGACACAAGACTTCCCAACATGCAGGCCGACTGCGCCTGCAAACCGCTCTAGGCTTCACAATTCAACAAAGACGTCTTGAATCATGCACGTTTCGGGAAACGGCAACATACACCCATGCAAACGCTCCAACAGATGGGCTACAGCTGCAAGCTCGGGTACCAACTCGCTCTCACAACAATTGCCAACACACCAAGCAATGCAAGGCTTTTATACTTCGCCCGCATTCGCCTACTCACTCCTCGCAGCCTGCTTCTCCCGATCACGTCCAGGTAGTCCGCCTGCTCAACCCGACATTCAGACTGGCCCGTAAAAAAGGCCTACACCGTAGGCTCCAGAGTAGCTGCTGCGAAGCTTCCCCCGTCGGGTCGGGGGGTTGACACCGCTGCTCAGTCTCTGGTTGGGCGGTCACCTGCCTTTCAGTGCTCCAAAAGTTAGGTCATCGGCCGCGGCGCACCGAAGCTCATCCACATTGACTGGCAGCGCAGCGAGCAGCTGCATTACCTCTCATACAACACATCGCGCACTGGCCAGTGTGTCGTGGTGGTGAGACTCGAGCTCCCTCCAGGACTGCAAGTTTGAGCATTCTTCCTACTGCACGTGACAAGACTACACGCTCTACTTTGCGATGCTCCATCTTGATGCTGCATGCTGCATGTGCATGCGCATCGCCAGTTGGGAGATGGCTGGTAGCTGGTACTGCATCTGGTGCTCTCGCGCTTGCCATCAGCGTCGATGTGGCGCGAAAACCAGTTCCCTGGGCCGAATTTCAATCCTGACCGGCTGGGCCAGGTCCAATTTGAGAATGTTGGCATTTATAAACAGCATGGCAGCTGGGGCGTGAGGGGAGTGTCCTATAAAAGGCCAGCTTTCCCTCTCTCTTCTTGTCTCTTCTTCTTCTTCTCTTCGTCTTACTCAGTCCACTCGCCTCTTATCCCTTTACTCTTTTCGCTCTCAAGTCCTGGTGACTTTGCCCCCCAAGCTTCAAAAGATCCTGGTTGATCTCTTGCGCTACACTTTCTCACTTCACCTCAACCTCCTCCGACAATCCACAACCATCCCATCAGCTGGTCTGATCTGTACAGTGAGTAGTGCGATCTGATCCTCCTTCTCTTGCGCCTCTTGGCTGACAACACCCATCCTCTTGCTGCAGGCAACCTGACCTATATACGTTCGTTACCACATTTACTCGTCCCTTCAACGTCACTATACGCCCACCCAATATGGTCCATATCAAGCAAGCTCTCGTCGGTGCCGTTGCCATCGGTCTCGCTTCCGGTGTCTCTGCCCTACCCGCCGCTCACCCAGCCCGCGATCTCGACTCTACCGCCGACCGCATAAACAACGACAAGCGCGACGGTCCCATGGTTGTGCAGGCCAAGTCTGTACAAGGACCTGCTCGAGGCTACTATGGCGGTGGCGGGTCGCAAGCCAAGCAGGCTCCTCTCATGAAGGCTAGCAAGCTCTTTAGGAGCAAGCGCAACATCCTCGAACCGTGAGTCGCCTTCTATAGCTAGCAAACACTTTCTTCAATCGTACTTATACCACACCATCTTTTCAGCCGCGGCACTCACATCCACAAGCACGTCCACATCGACGACGATGACTACGAAGCTTACGAAGGCTACGACGTGAGTGACTAACCCTACATCATACAGAAATGGGATTCAGACTGACGTTGCATTTGCTATGCAGCCCGACCACTCCGTTCACTGGAACTACCACCACGGCTACCTCGACCACGAGCCAGCGGTCGGCTCGCACCGCGAAGACCACAGCCACAATCATCATTCCAAGAAGAGCCTCGTCAATGTCCAAGCACTCAACTTCGGCAGCAATGTCGGCGGCAAGACTATCAGACAAAAGAATATCAAGAACATCAAGAAGGTCCAGAAATGCTCAGGCTCACACTATCACTGCAATAATCACAAGCGCGATGAACGCTACCACGATGACGATTTCGACGGTGATGACGAGAGCGAGGATGATCAGCACGCTCACGAGGCAGATGAGCCTCGCCTTCAACGTCGACGCAAGGGCTCCAAGCACTCCAAGTCGCAGGATCGCAAGCACTCCAAGAGCACGCACAAGCATCCGGCTGCACAGAAGCCAAAGAAGGGCAGCAATAAGAAGCACTCCAACTACGTACCTCTTGGCAAGGAGCATGTCAACGCCGACGCTCATGTCTCTACTCGATACAAGCGACAAGACGATGAAGACGCAGAGGAGGACGGGCAAGATCTCCGAGCCCGTTCTCCTCGTCACCATGGCTGGCGTCACGGTCACTCTCATGTCCAATCACACGTGCATAAGCGCCGGGAGGAATCCAACGAGGCACTCGAGCGCCGTCGCCATCAAGACTCTGCAGACGCATGGCTTGATGACATGACCTACAATCGATACTATGAAGACGGCCAAGCACACATTCACCTGCACGAACACGATCACGGCCACAGACACGGCCATGGGCACCATCACTGGGCTCGAGACCTCTCCCCAGAGGGCATGCCGGGCTTTGTCGAGGTGGCGAGCACGCTCTTCCACTCCAATCTCGCAAAGAGCGTAGCCGGCCTCGTCTTCAGCAAGGACCCCGAGGCCAACTCTTCCGACTTCCTCCTTGGCACATCCGAAGACCACTCTACTCAATTCTACCTCACTCCGACTACAACGCCTGCTTCAGCCGGCTCCACAAGCGATACCGACACACTCAAGACATACCAACTCCGCATTCCTGTACTAGACAGCAAGACCCTCGAGACCAACGATCACTGTGCAACATTCGATGTCAAACCCCCTTCGCCCCTGTCGATGCAGCCTTGCGGCGAAGTCGAGGGCTTCTCCCAAACTTTCAGCTACAACACCACCACTGGCGAACTCACTCCCATTTACCCTTCCATGAGCGCTCAGCCAGCACCTCTCAATGCTGCCGTCAAGATGGATGATTCCGAGGAACTCCTTTCGGCAGCCACCAACGGTGTCGCCGATGCAGGGGCACTTCCCACTCCTACCAGCTCTTCCACTGGCGCCACACCATCCGACTCCATGGCGGGCGATGCTTCGACCTTGACCCCTGCACCCAAGGTCTCGCTCTACTTCATCCCAAGTTCCAGCTACTATGCCAATACAACCGATGACGTTGACCAAGCACAAGGAAGCGCGCTCCCTGCCGCCTCCTCTGATAACCTTTTCACTCCTCCTGCTCAGGGCAAGCTCGCCTCGCCAGTCGATGACTCCGACTCCCTCGAGGATGCTGAGACCGATGCCGATGTCCTCGCCGATGAGCAAGACCCTACTGTCTTCATCACCACTGTCTATGTCACCTCAACTTTGACGGATGCTGCTCAGCCCACTGCGGTTCCCACAACATTGGCAGACCTCTCCGAGAACACCGTCACAGCAGACTCTTCTAGCGAGGACTTGTCCAGCGCCGGGCTTGCCTCTGACACGCTGTCCACCATCGGACTACCCTCTGACATGCCTGTCCAGTAGACACATCAGCTGTTGTAGACTGGCCATGCAATCAGAATACATCGTTCCCTTTAAGTTGCGGCCAACTTGCACTTCTTCGTCTGCTGCTCTGGAACTAGGGATACACATTGATTTTACGGATGCGCTCTGCATAATTATGTGCCGTACTGTGCCGTCTAAACTCCGTATGTAACGAGGGTATAACATCTCATCGTTTTGTGTATAAATCATGCGGTCGTTTCGCGGAGTGTCAAAACCCCAGAGTCTGCGGTAAGTCGGTCAGCGACCTACAAATTAAGCTGTATTTACGAGAATGTTCTGCTCACCGCATGCGAAGATGATCTGCTTGCGAGGGCCAGGCAAGCGTACCGGAGGGTTGAAGGCTTGATAATTGGCGCCGTAAGGAAGTTGCCGCAGCGCATTAGGGCCGTACTGCTGTTGGATGAAATGCGCATTGTGCTGCGCAGCAACCAATGCGCTAGACGAGGCTGAAGGTGGTGTATCTGCAAACAGCAAGCGCAAGGTAGATCCTGGTATGATCTGCATCAGGGCGCCACTGTCCACATGCCGGACCTCGACAAAGTTTGGTTCGAAGGCCAAGACGTATGGGTAGTGGAGAGCTGTGGACGCCACACTCGGTCAGTTTCTTGCGTGCCTTACCAAAACATGGAAGCGGCGACTCACCAAAGGCGGTTGGATGCCCTTCCCACTGTACCAGCCAGTTGGATCTGGCTCGCCAGCCATTCTTGTTGACGTAGAAGGCAAATTCATCGTAACATAACAAGAAATCGCCATCCACGCGGTAGATGGACAGCGGCTTGACGTTGTCTCGCTTCTGAACGAAGTCGAGTGAAGAATCCGCTGGGTCCAGAAGACCTTGTGTATCGAGTGTGTCTAAATCCACAATTTCAAAGCCTTTCGTACAGCCAACACAAAGCTTGCTTTTGAGGAAATGGACGGAGCTTGATTCCGTAGGTATGTAAAATTCCTTGTATATACGCAGGAGATCGCTGCCACCCTGAAGGAACTTGCGAATAGCCGGTGGCTTCTTGCCAGATTTGCCGTGGTGATCTATCGGCTCCAGGGTCTTTATTGTACTGGAAACCGTTCCTGACTTGACGATGCAGACTAACGTTCTGTTTAGACAGACGCCTGTTTTGAAGAAGGAGGCGTTCGTGGAGATTTTACGCGCACGCTTCGCCGCTACGACAGCTTCATTTGGGTCAAGACCATCCAGGACAAAGGTCTGTACAGCCTTATCGGCCAGCACAATCAGGATGCCATAGTCTTCCAGCACATCCACTTGAGTCACGTTCGGCACTGCGACAACCTTTATGGGAGACTTCTCGGTTGTCAAGAGATTGGCGAGGTAAACGCCGTTGTCCGTTCCATAGACCATCTGAGTTCCACCATCTGGATTGAATTATAGTTGAACGATCGGTTAGCACGGCGCGAGAAGGCCAGGAAGCGTTACTTACCAAAGGGAGCTGCGCAAGTCACTCGATTGACACCCGTGAAGAAGCCCTCACTCAGGACGCTCGTGTCAAAGACCAAGCTGCGTTCGCGAAGCTCTAGCTGACGCTGTTCAATCTTGTCGAGCCATTTCTTCCGACCGGCCCAGGAAGGAGACCAGAGTGTCAACGAATACCCCTTGCGTCCCAGATGTGTGAAGGTGATGGGAAAGCCTTGCTTGCTTGTAGGATCCGGTGCAGAAGCGATACTGCCTTTTGAAGAGCCGTTTGTACTGATGTTCAGCTTCGAAGTATTCGACGATCGAGACATGAGTGATTTTGGACGCGCAGTCGAAGCTCTCAGGGTCATCGGATCGTCTGTAGCCGAAACGACCAGCAGCTCTAGTGGGATAGGCTTGCGATAGACTCGGACTTGTTCTGTGTTCTTATTACTTGCTTTTGTTTTGACCATAAGCACAGCGTGATCGAACAGGTATACCTGAAGATCTGCACTGTCGCTTTGTGTGCCGCCACGCTTTTTCAAAGGTCCCTTGAAAAGTAGGTCTCGATTCTCGTCTCTCAGCTTGAGGTCTACTGCCTCTCCAGGCTTGAAGATGAGCTGCTGATCTAGCTGTGCCAAGTTGAAGCGGGCTTCGCTTCGACCGGATTCGTGGTTGACCTTTTTAAGGAGTTCTCGAATCATGTCAACCGCTTTGGGTATGTTTTCCTTGTCTGGGTTGCCTTCAGGCGTGGCTTTCAGAATCGTTTCCAAGAGGAGCGGGTATCGCGCTAAGCGAGTGGTCGGCTTAGTGAGGTAGCCGTTGAGCTCGAGCTTCCTCGATTCTGGCAGCCGCTCCGTCGTCTAAGACTCGCAGTCAGCAAACGATCCGGAATCCCTTTGATACACATCCTTACCTCTACGAACTTCAGGAAAGCAGGGTTGCTTCCCTTTTCCTTCTCGAACTCGTACTTCCCGTATAGCTGATGAGCACCATACTTGACAAACGGTCCGAAGTCAGGAATGAACTTGAGCAGCAAATCGCCAATGGACTGAACGATAGGCTGCTGCTTCTGCCTGCGTGTAAGACTCTCCGCCAACTTGATATTGACGCCATGTATTTCGGTTACATTCCAGAATACTTGATGCACAAATTGTTCTCGCCGACTCTCACTGATAGCGGAGCCTGTTTTGAGCGGTGTCATCCATTTCTGTAAAAGCAGACGGTCAGCTGGTTGCGCCTCGCCCAGCGGGAGTTCGTATCCAGAGCGTGTTGCTACTCACATCGCGCAAGTATTCAAGATCGCGAACGAAGTCGCGTTCCGTGTAGATGAGCTCGTTGATGACTTCTTGTCGCTTCTTTTCCTTATCGTCTACCGAATCGGAAATTTCCTTTGATACGGTGTGTATCCAGAGCATGCCCGGCTCCTGTGGGGTGAGGCACACATCAATAACCACTACTTGAGCAGCAGATCACGCCGACCTACCGATCCCAGGCGATCATCATCACCCAACAAGCCCTCTTCCGAATTACTGCGCTTGAGACCAGGTCGAGGCTTCAAGTTAAGCCGAGCCTGCTGCTCCAGTCTTCGTGGACAGGCGATGGAGTAACAGAGCCTGTCGCGCGTGCACGTTGGCGAGTAGCAGTCTGTGAGGAGTGTAAAGACTCCCACGGGCCCAGCTGAATCCTCCGAGAGCATCGTGTCCGTTGGCGATGGAGGTCGCATGTGCTGACTACGAGACTGATCTTGTTGATTCTGCACCACATAAGGATTGTACATGGCATTGCCTGGACCCATATTCGCGCTATGTAAACGCTCGCGGAACTGATAGAGTTCGTTCGGAGAGTCGCGAAGGCGATGGTCATAGGTGACGTCGTGGAAGAATTTCTGCGCATCTAGTGCTCTGCCCAATAGCAAGGCCAAATTGCGATCGGTCGTGCGAATGATGTACGCTATCTTGTCCACAGCTTCTCGGCCATCAAATGCGTCTTTATAGCTGAGACCATCTTTGACTCTCTCGGCCAGAGATATTCGCATCTTGAAAGCATCAGACACACGAGACAGGAGTGCGGGATAGACTACTGGCGCCCGTCGAGGCGCTGTGATCGAATTGCTACTCGCTCTGTGCGCATGGTGTGGGTGATACGGCCGCTGCTGGCCTGGTAGTGGACCGGGCTGGCCGTACGCCACACCGCTGACTGCTGACGATGGCGAGGGAACGGTAGGTAGATCAGACACAAAAGACGCCGGACGAGGTGAACCATTGGTAGGATGTTGTCGCATGTCCAACAGCGCAGCGTTGGGGCGCTCGATGCCAGAGAATGAGAAAGCTCGGTCGCCGTAAGCCGAGGAAGATTTGGGCTGTGTGGGGTAGACTCGAACGGACTCTGATGACTTGCGAGAATTTGCGGGTCTTAAGTGACCACCTTGCTGATACGACGAGTGATGCCCTGATGAGCTTGAGGCGTACATTGGACCTGCGGAGGATGGCCCTGGATTATAGTAGGAAGATGAAGCTGATGAAGGATGTGGTGCAGCCCCTGCGGGATATCCACTTTGACTGCTGCTCATATTGTGGTAAATACTGGAGCCGCCGTGGCTGAAGGATGGTTGGTAATAGTTGCCATGTGCGCTTGAGGAAGGCGGGCCAGAAGGAAAGCCGTACGTTCCTCTGGCATCAGAAGAGGCCGACGGGATGTAGTACGTGGTATGATCACTGTCCATGGATGTCCGCTGATCATAAGTGTTGCTTGTTGATGCACTGACGATTCCAGCGTTGCCACGGACATGGTCTGGATAGGCTAGAGAAGTCATCGCCGTTAGCAACAATTCACACAAGCTGAGAGTCAAACTCGACAGCGCCTTACCTGCATACTGCTGCTGTTGCTGCTGCTGCAGGGGGTAGACACCACCATCTGGGTGCTGTGCAGTATATTGGCCAGACGAGCTGCTTATTCCGCTTGCTGGGCTGTCCCTGGCAGGGTACTGTTGATATTGATCCGAATTGTAGTCTTGCGTGGTGGTTGTTGCTGCTGAGAGGGTCGAGGAAGCAGTAAAGCTTCTTCTTGAGCTGTTTTGGGATTCCGACGTGTAAAGTGGTCCAGAGCGGGAAGGATCGACGGCCAGCGTAGATGCCGGAGTCATTGCACCGGCGCTATGCATTGACGGCGCACGGACAGACGGTACTTTGTGGTCCGAAGTGCTTCGACTGCTCGGGCCATCAAACTCTCGCCCACTCAAGGAAGGACTTGCCTGCGCTTCCGCAACGGAAGTCCCTGCAGAGCCGGCCGACAAAGAACCAGCTGGCATGGATGATGCCGACTTTGTGTCGAACCAGTCAAGACCTCCAGCTGAAGCGTCGAAGCTGGGAAGTCGAGGTGGAGCACTGCCGACATCGGGCGTTTGATGATGTTGATGAAGCTGTGACCGGGCTTGGCCACCATATTCTGCTGCGTATTGAGCAGCTGGCGTTGTAGCCGTTCGCGGATCGAAAGCTGCTTGAGCAGCATGCGGCTGCGGTGCAACGGGCCAGCCGTCTATCGAGTGACGACCCCCGCTACCGCCTGATCCATAGCTGTCCGTGCTATCGAGAGCCCTGTTTGCAGGCCCTTGCGGCGCAGGAGGGGGCGAAGGCAAGACGTGGCCGTGGCCGTGACCATATTCCTGACCGTGCGGCAGCTGTGGATAAGGCCCAGTGGCCGACGTTTGCCGCGGCTGACCACCGTGACCATGTCCAGCTGGAGCGTGCGGCATCGCTTGGTGCGCCGCTGGTGCTGCATGCCCTTGTGCTTGATGCTGCGGTGGGTAGGGCAACCCAGCACCCCCAGCAGGAGGGCCGTGGGCGACAGACTGCGGGCGTGGACCAGCCACGACGTATGGCGAAGGCGCGCCAGGAGGCAGACGCATGCTAGGCGAAGGCCGGATGCCTTGCAGGTGGTTGTAGGCCGGCCTGTTCGATGTCGGTCGCCCAAAGATGTCTGAAAAGGCCTGCGGGAATGATTCAAGCGCCGTGCAAGCAAAGGCGCAATGATGCCAGGCTTCAGCGTCATTAATGTTCCAGACTTTCGTATACGGCGACATTACTGACCTGCGACCTGTCTGCCTGTCTGCCCGCCATGACTGCCTCTGCCTAGGCGGTCTGCCTGGATCACCTTGGGAATTGAAGCACGACTTCTCGATACGACAAGATGCGCAGGCCGGCTGGCTAATGCGACTATAACGCTTTCATGCGCACATGTTCGCTCTCATTGTAGCGTTGAGCGCGCTGATATGTGATATTGCAGAGTGTCGTAGGTGTCAGAACCACACACCCGACCGCCGCACAAAGTCGACGTCAAACGCCACGCTTGAGTCCTGTGCAGGTGCTCACTACTCGCTACAGCGCACCTGAATTCTCCTGAAAGAGGCCGATAATGACGTTGACACTCGCAACAGCCATACAACATGTCTGGGCGAATCGCTTGTGTCAGTGACGATGATCTTCGTGTTGCCACATCCATAAATTGCATCAGCAGCAAGACGTTCCTGTGTTGTGAGAGGCCTGCTTTTCAGGTCATTGCGTTTCACAGCATGAGTCTACAAAGTAGACCGAGGCACTCGGCATGGCTGTTGGCTGTCTGTCGCAGCTAACTTCTGCACGCGTGAAGCCGCAGTCTTAGCAGTACTTTCCAAGCAGGACCACTAGATGGCCCTGCGTTTCGATAATTCGGTCAGTCGTCCGAGGCACTAGCTCAAAGTGCTTATATGGACCGAGGCATGTTCGAAAGAACCACAGACCGAATCTAAAGGATACAACTTTTTCCTGCCCTCGCTTCTAGGCGTTTCGCTGAATTGGCCCAAACGGTGAGGTCACTAGTTTCGAGTGCAGCTTCGCACCCAGCAAAGACGATACAGTCACTTGGACTCGCAGCATTTCATCTTGTTGGCGACTTAGGCGATAGAGGGTCCTTGTCTTTCGTGCCGCTGCCGCGCTGCTCAAACATAGCAGCACGTGCACGAACGCCAGCGATACCACCAGCACTAGGTGATGCGGCCGGCGAGCCTTGTGATGGACCTGCTGCGTTGGATGAAGACGGACCGTGCATGCTCATAGGTCGCGGACCACGCGTAGCTCCGCTCCTCGAGATCCCACTTGGCGGCACTCGCTTGGCGGACGAGCCCGTGGAGCTGCGCAGCAGACCACTAACGCCTGCTCCAGTTGAGAGAGGAACATCTTCGTTGTACTCTTCAGAAGGAACATGCGCTTCGGCGCTCGTTGGCTGAGGTGGAGGTACTGCTTGTTCTAAGCCAGCAGCAGGCTGGCTAGCCGACTCTGCCGCAGGAGGGTTCGCACTCGCTGATCTAGACAGTGGCGCGCTAGACAGCTCTTCGGTAGGCGTTACAAAGCCAGGAGTCTTTGCACCAGGGTCGGTCTTATCGTCGCCGCTGGGACTCAGAGAGCGAGTAACATCTGCAGGCGGTGCCGGGACCTGCAGTTCTTCGACTTCTGGCGGTGCTGATGGCACGTCTACATCGGACGCTGTCACAAGTTTCGGGGCGTCGAGATCTTCGACTGCAGCAGAAGGCTTACTGCCTTCAGAAGAAGTCTGCTCAGCTGTGCCTGACACGACATGTAGACTGGGCTTGTTTCCGTCTTCCTCGGGTTCTTCCGTGATCTTGTGTCCCATCTTCCGTTCCAGCTCCTCTTTGAGCCAATCCGAATGCTTGCGGTTTTCCTTGCTTGAAGTGACAGAGCGCGTCGAGCGCTGATCGACCATCTTCGTCCGTTGCCGCTTGGGTGCATACCGCTCTTCTTCCACTTTTGCTTTCTTTTCGAGAGTTGGAGGCAATAGGCGCTCATAATCTTTCAGCAAATCGCAGAACAGCTGCACTGGAAATCTGTCGTTCAGCGTCAAGCTATTGTCGACGGCCGGCCGGAGAATGCAAGGGCCCAAAGTGGCACCGAGCTTTGTGATGAACGCATTATCGGAGTTGCTCGAATCTGTTTTCTCCGACGTCTCACTATTCGACTTGTCCTGCGTCTGATCGATGAGACGTCGAAGATGGGCAAGCAGAGCGTCCAGCACCGCCAGGTGTACCTTGGGTATACGATCTAGTATCGCCAGCAAGCTCGTTATGCGAGTGTCATTTTCAGTTGTGGCAGCGCCCACTAACAAATTCAAACATTGTGAGTGATCAATCTACTTGGCTAATGGACAATACATACCAGATGGGTAGATAGCCTTGACATCGGAATATAGCGACGTAGGTATCACAGGAACAGCGAGCTCAAGCAGATACAGCTGGACGGCAAAACATCAGGCGGGGGCGTATTTGTAACGCGCATTTAGACACACCTTCAGACAGCTGACAATGACCGGCAGATCGAAGTTCGCTAGATCAAGCTCTGCCATAGGCTGTCCTGTAACGTTGAGGATGTTGCGCAAACGATGCGTGAAAGGCAGCGGGACTTCGTATATCCAGGTCTTCCTCCGTTCTGCGCAAGATTCGTCAGAACTGGTCAAGCGATGCTGTCTTGCTTTACAGCTCACCTTCATCAGATTGCAAGCGAGGATAACCTTGCTCCAGGGCCTGCAAGAGATGAGCAAAGACATCGGGCAAATTTTCCCTCTCGCTTGCGCTTTTGCCAGTCTCTAGGTTCATATCCTGCCAGTGTCGAAGGTCGATTCCGAAGCGGGCATCTGTCGTCTCATGGTAAAAGTCAGTCCAGACTGTTGCTCTGGGACGGAACGGGCCTGTCTTGTACTGTTCGATCAATGAGTTTAGGTCCGACATGGGTTGGAAGGCTTCGCTAAGCAGGGCGCTGCGCTCTGATGAGAGCTGTAGAGGGGTATTGAGAGAAGCGAGTGTTGCGTTGTAAGTGGTCAACACAGATTTGATAGCTTTAAGTCGGTCGTGCTCCAGCTTCTGCGCTCTCGCCAATGTTGAGCTGAACTCTTGCTCGAGCCGAAGCCTTCCAAGTTGGGAAGGCGTATTAGCGAAGTGACCCGCAAGTAGAATTAGTTCCAGCGCACCTAGCGTCTTCCAGGTCCCTCACAGCAACACGGTATGTCTCCTCGGCGTCGACTGCATCTTTTGAGAGTTTGCTGAATCTCTCGCCGGCTGGTCCTGAACCCGCTGCTGCCTTTGCGACTCTCGCATTGAGGGATGAGACATTGTTGGCGGCCTTCTCGTAAGCATTTGTGATATATGAAGAGATGGTGTTGCTTCTGCTGAGATTGCTTGTCTGATTGGGCGAGGTAGATGCAGACCCAGGTGATGCCGCATTGTTGATGCCACTGTCCTGGTCCTTGGCAGGCACGGTTGGTGGGCTTTGCGGGAGAAGTTTTGGGCTGTTAAGATGGGGACTGGTCGGCAGTCTGCGTTCTTTGAGTGGTGCGGGGATCTCCGTCAGATGTGCGTCTTGCTCATCTGTCGCGGCACCAGTGCCTGAGCGACTCGAGCCGTTGATCTGATCTTGCAAATTGTCGAGATGGAATGCCTCGGGTCTCCAAGCGTAAAAGGCATCGGAGGAATCGAAGAACTTGTTGCCAATCTCGCCTACGAGACGCAGGATGGCTAGTTCTTCGCTGAGCTGCCTACAGAACTCATGCGAGCGCGAAAAGGAGTTGCCAAGATCTTCGAGGTTCTCGCGAAACCAAATGACCAAATCCTCGCCGGACTGTGCATCTGGAGTGGTGCCTATTAATGGGACCTTTACCCTGAAAGGTGATGTGTGAGCGGGAATTCATTTGAAAAGCGTCTTTGGCATGCCGAACGTACGCCGTTGTTGGAACTTGTGTTTTAGCCTTAGCAAAGATGACGCTCCAGTCTTTTGGGTGCTTCACAACCCCAGCAATCTCCAGTTGATCGACTTGGACAGGGTTGCTCTCGATAATCTCGGCAGACGGCTGCAGGACAGCATCGGCAACAGACTTGCGGTCTTTGTCGGGCAGCTTCTTGCCTTCCTCATCCAGCAGCTCCTCTTTGTCCAGCGAAGCTGAAGCTTGCGTACCAGTGCCAGCTTCAATTCCCCTGCTAGCTAGTTCTCGTTCGCGAGCTTCAGCGCGCATCCTTTCGAAGCGTGTCTTGACGGCGCTTGCAGTAGGAGATGCTTTCATGCGCTGACTGAGATCCTGCGCCAGGTTTGAGGCGACTGTGGAAGCTTGTTGAGCTGCCTGTGCAGCTTGTTGGGGGTCCCATCGGAGTGGACCATACCCCGAGCCGGTCGAAGTGGCAGAGTCGCTACGGCCACGTGGGTTGCTCGAGGACGCTACAGCCGTGGATGGCGAAGCCGGTGCAAAGCGAAGGTCATCTTCCGCCTCGTCCAACAGACTGCACTTCTGGTTCCGAATGTCTTTGAGTCTTCGGGCCTGCAGCGCAAAAAACCGATATCAGTGAGGCAGAAGACAGTATGCGCAAGACAAGCTCGTCGCACCTCGGCAGACGTCTGCTCCCAGTCTTTAGTCGCCAGGTCCAGATGGTCTTTCAGAGCCGAGACACGCTCGTTATGTGCGTGAGACCACGTGCCAAAGGGTCTGATGATCATATGGTCCAGATTCGTTGCGAGTTGCTCGTGAGCTTTTGCAACTTGGGCCGATTCATCTTTGAGACCTTTTTAAGTGACGGGAAGGCTCATATCAGCTACTGCTAACTGCTAGATTGCTCGCCTCAATGGGCACCGTGATCGGTCGCAATGTACGTGAAAGAGCGGTACTCACCCTCAAAGGTGCGTCTGAGAGAAGCCCCATCACCGAATGCAAAGCCATTGCCTTTCAGCTTAGTGTCTGATATGCTGTAGAGAGCCTTGGCTGTCTCGTTCGCAGCATCAGCGCGGTCCTGGCATTTGCAGCATGTCCGTTCAGCGTAGCGTCATGGGCGCGAAGGGGGGCGTCACCGCCATGACAGTTCGTACGTTCAGAATAAGATACATTTGCGACACATCCATCAGTCACGAGTCTGCCGAGTCCGTGTTGCTCATAACTCACCGAGACGAGCCTGAGGATCTCTTGGTTCTCCACGACGCCTGCGCGAAGCTTGGGCCACAGACCGTCAAGCTTGAAGTCCGCAGTCCAGAAGCTATTCTGAAAGGTCGCAGGCAACGCCATGGCGGGCTGCCGTGTCCAGCAGAGGTATGCAGTCCCAGTGACTCTACGCAGCGACTGAGTTCTGACGTTCAACAACACAAGTGGTGCAGTTACAAGCGGTCCTGCTCGCCCCACGCCTAAGGCCCGGCCAGGCACATGGGCGCAAACGCCCCTTCAATATGTGTTCGCGCAGCAAGTCAGCGGTACATGTTGGTAGCACTGTAGCAGCTGTGTTGGAACCAATCCAGTCTCTGCAGGTTCTTTTGCGCGCATACTACGCGACACTGGTAGTTCTAGCTCTTTGCACGCCCATATTTGCCACCGCCGCGCTGTTGCCTTCATGCAAGCAAGTACAAGCGACAACGTTCTCTGGAATTCTTCTGCTCTACCGCGCTATTCTATGGTTTTCGGACGGAGAAAGGCGCCATGATAAGTGCAGACGACCCCAGGCGCACCCGAATATCTTGGTGGTCCACATCGTGAGCTGGACCAGGCAGTGCGAAGTCAGCTGTGGCCTGTTGTCTCGAAAGCGCCAAGACTTACTGTCTTCAACTTCTCCCCACCGTTCAATTTGGCTCTGCACCTCCACATGCGCCGCTTGGGCAGCTTGCTCAACGGTCAGGAAGCCTTCAGCGAGGCCGAGGCCAATGAGGTACGATTTGCTAGCCATAACAGCTCGCTCGAAGCCTTCGAAGAAAGCCCGCAAGCACGATTCAGTATTTCAGACGGTGGAGAGGTTCTAATACCTGCGCACCTGCTAGTCTCCACGGATCGTATGCCGATAGTACGCCAGACAATTTCGAAACGGTAGCGGGCGACTGATAATTGAAGAGCTGGCCAGCAGCGATTTGAATTTGGGTATCAAAGTACTTCTCCGCCCACTGAAGCAAAGGTGTCCAGTGCTCCTCCTGAAGCCTGCTCAAGGCGGTAGATTTGCCTTCTTCGGCGTAACTAGAGGCGAAGCTCAGAACTGGTTGCAAAGGACAGGGTTTCGATGTATGACCTACCAGACTGTGTCTGTATGCAGATATCGTGTGAGCTCCTCAATGACTTGAGGCTTGGTGATAGGGTCTGAAAGTCCGTCCAGAGCTCTAGAAGCCAAAGATGTCTGCAGGACATAGTCAGCCACCAGGTCGATGGCAACGATTCAGAAGCGACTGACCATGGGCAAGCTGTGTGGCTTCAAGATTTGATCTTGAGAGTCCCATTCGTGCGCAATGACCATTGCAGCCGACAGCTTGTCGTTGGGCAGCTTGATGGGATTTAGGCTCGGTGTTTTCAAGGCTGTCGGTTTCCTGCATGAGCTCACGCATCTTGACTGGTGGAGTGATGGTAAAACTCACTCCGCTTATCGAGCAAGATTGTCCATGAGCCATCTTCAGAATCCTGATTCAGGCTGACTGTCTTCCAGAAACGCTTCAGCGTCCGCTCTGCTTTAGCCGTCGCTGGCTCTCCCTCTTTTGCGAGCACCGAGGCTTTCGAGGCCGCTTGCGAAGATGGGTGGAAGGAGACTGCTTCCGCGGGCGTGCTGATACCTCGACACGACAGGCATCGCGGCTGCTGATGCGACTGCTGAAGCAGCTGTCGACTCGCGAGGCCCGACAGCAGTCGCTGCCGTAGCGTGGTGGCGGACATTTTGGTGGTCGAGAGGACAAGGCCAAAGAGCTCGACTTGAAATTGCCAACATGAGGCGATCAGACGCTGGACTATGCAAGAGCTGCGAGCTACAGCTATAGAGGCTCCTTTTGGCTTGCTGCCGTGCACTGAAGGTCGTCATCACACTGAATGTTCACGCGCTCTTCGCGAGCTCCAGCCGCCACATCCTGCACACAGGTGTGCCGCGCCCCAACACAAGGATAGCGCTACAGCTAAGCGCCTGTCCTCTTGGTCATGGCGCCGTCGTATACGGCATCAGTCTCGCCGAGCGCGGGCTTTCACCCCACCCTGACAACAGAAATCACGGAGCTTCGTCCGCTTGGTACATCCTGCTCACTGCATCTACTGTTCGACTTTGGCAGCAGCACCATCCTGGACCAGTATCAAATACGCCAGCTTCACTCAGAAGGTCGTCTTGTCTATTCAAAACGTACATTCGGTGACGCAGAGCAGGGCGGCAACGCAAAGAACAAGGGCAAGGGCAAACCAATTCAGGCAGAGCTGTACCTCGGTGGCTACTTGGATCTCGAAGCGCCCATCTCGCAAGTCAGCGGCAACCAGCATGCGTATGCGCTGCTGTCGCTGCCGATGGCTGGGTCAACGAGTGGAGTGAATCTGCCACCAGCATTCGAGCTGCCCTCGGTCGACGTCACTGTCGAAATGCCACTGCATCTCCGCTATCAAGAACCCGTCCTATCGCGATACCTGGCAAAAGGGAGCAGAGGCGGCCATGGCGGCGGCTGGTACATCAAAAACGAGCTGCCAGAAGCTCGTCAAGACAGTCTCCGAGTCGAGGTGTCTTGGCCATGTGTCTTCTGGGCCTGTGCGGATGCTCAAGCAGACGCGGAAGGCGGTGAGTATCCATTGTCCGCAGAGAGTCATTACAAACCATCTCATTGTCTATGCATGAGTGCTGACCTGTGCGTGTGCTATCCTCCTTTGTCGGTCAGACGAATTCCCGTACCGCAAGATGGGAGGCAGCTCATCCTGCATTGGTCGACTGCCCCACGACCTGCGTGCTTCTCTTCCACAACATTCACCAGCACATCCAAATACAACAAACGCGCATCAATACATGCTACCAATGCAAGCATCAACGGAGGGTCAAGCTGTAGTTGGCAAGTCCTTCGTCACGGTCCCCACCGGAGTCTTGGGCGATTTGCACCTCGTCACTGTGTTGAATCTGCTTGCTACATGGGTCGCATTTCTACTTATTGGCGGGAAGATTGTCAATGTAGCACGCAAGATGCGCAAGCAGGAGAAGACGGAACAGCATCAAGTCGAAGCTGTTGAGCAAGAAAAGAAGAGCACGTGAGCGACTTGAAGAGATTAGCGGAGGTGGAGGTGGAGCAAAATAGATGCAGTGAAGTGCAGTGAAATGGAGTGGAGTAACCCGAAAAGAGAAATCAGTCAAAAGCACATGTAGAGACGGCATCGTCGACGCCCGGTCACGACTGCGTTGCGTGTTTGTAGAAGAATAGGAAGCGCGCTACAGGACACTACACTACAAGGAGAAATAACGAAGGAGGCGTGTTGCAGTGCGGGAAAGAATTGCGTACGAGGGTTATGCAAACAAAAGCACCACCTTACGGCCTGTCTGACCAAATTGCCCGGCTGTTTCTTGCCAGTGTGGTGGTGGCCTTGACTCTGAGAAAACGGGTGAGATGGAGGCGTGGACAACCTTGGGACTGGATGTGACTCGGCTGGTTGACGAAGGGGCCGGCGAGAAAGAGAGCGGACTTGGAGGAAGAATCATCACATGAGAGTGCACTTCGCCTTCCGTTTGAGTTTTTCCATCATTCGACCTTTCATCGCTTCCCGCAGCGCTGCATCAAAGATCTCTCGAACGCCAGTTCCTTCTTTCGCACTGCATTCCATGTACCGCATTGCACCAATCTTCTTTGCGACTGCGGAGCCTTGCTCTGCGGATATTGGACGCGTCCCTTGCGCTGCTAGTAGATCACGCGTACGCTGGTCTGTCCGTAAATCTGTCTTTGTGCCGATGAGGATGATGGGGACTGAGGGACAGAAGTGCGCGACTTCAGGGTGCCACTGTATTTGATGCATGCATGTGTAGATAGATCATGAGCATGTCGCAGTGACGAGAGCAAGCGGAAAGAAGGTGAAAAAACACGTCAGTCGCGTCTCGAAGTGGTGGCGACGTCACACCGTCGACAATTTAGGCCCAGACTCACCTTGTCCTCTACATTGGCCAGACTGGTAGGGTAGTCGATAGCAAAGCAGATGAGAAGGACATTTGTTTCTGGATAGGACAGCGGTCGAAGACGGTCGTAGTCTTCCTGCCCGGCAGTATCCCACAGTGCGAGCTCAATGACCTTGTTTTCGTAGGTGACCATGGTCTGGTAATTTTCAAAGACTGTCGGGACGTAGGACTTCGGGAGTGGGAACAGGAAGACGAACCCGTCAGTACAGTAGATGAATGCTATTTCATGATCGCTCTCTCGCCCGCCTTGCCAACACACACCTCTGGAAACCTGTTCTCCGAGTAGACAATCAACAAGCACGTCTTGCCGCAGCCTCCGTCACCGACAACGACGAGCTTGCGCTGGCAGTCTGGCCGTCTTGCGTTCCTGCTCATGCCTCCGTCGGCGCTGTACGGGTCATAGTAGGTCGCGCTGTTGTCCGTGCTTGTTCCTGCTGCCGTGGTGCCAGAGCCCGAGGATGACTGGGTCGGGGTGTCGAGAAAGTGCGACGACGACGGGTGAGCGCCATAGTCTGCCTCGATGCGGATGGCACGAGTAGCCATGCTCGACAGAGTCTGCACTGCGCGTGTGCGTCGGTGTGAGGTGCGTTCGATGTACCGCGTTGCTGATTACCGCGAAGGAGAGAAACAGAGGGGCACGTGAGGGCGAAACGTGCCTGCGCTCTCGTCTGCACCCACTGGCTTGAAACGAGCAAAGCACACGCACGCACTGACGCTGACGACTTTTCGGTAGCTCCTTGCTCTCATGGTCACGTCCATCATGGCACGCTGATTGGTGACCGGTGGCCCCTCTGCCTCGCGAAGCCGCACCCGCTGTTGTTGGCCAATCGGTTCCCCAAAGCTCAGGCGACATGGAGGCCAACGGGACTGACCAGCGGGCGCGGTCGACGCAAGATGGAGCATCGCGCCCTGAAAGCAGCCACACCACTTTCTCGGATCTCTGCAAGAGTCTTCAGGATCTAGAGAAGCGTTCCAAAAGTGAGCGTGCGGTGGCTGAGACTGCGCGGCGAACTGACGGTTATCGCGCTACTCCACAGTCAAAGAGCGTAAGCTGGTGGACTCTTTTGAACGCGACAAGGCGGCATGGAAGGCCGAGAAAGAGGCTCTGCTTCGTCAGCTCGACCGCAAGTATTCTGAAGACGATGTGACAAAGAGGTGCGTCACGGGCATCACTCTCTCCTTGTCACCTCAGCGTGACTTGCTAACATGCACAATGCAGTCCGGCCAAGTCCATCCTGAGTCCCGCTCGCGAACGCAAGCAGGTCGAACTGAGATCGCCCGCTCGTGGTCCCGCTCTGAGCATTCTAGCGTCCTCCACCGCCAGCAAAGCAGCCTCATTGCCCGCCTCCGGAGCAGTATCACCGCGTTCAAAACGAAGCAAGCATGACGCTTCTCCTTCTCCCAGTCTAGCAACAGAGCTTGCCGCCGCTCGAAAGGAGCTCAAGAAGCTGAAGTACAAGTACGATGCAGCTGTTGCTGCGTATGACACTGCCATTGAGCGTCACGAGAAGAACAAGGAGAAATGGCGGACTTTCAAGCAAGTCGTGAAGCTTGCTACGAAGGATCGACCGGATTTTCTCGAAGCCTTGCAAGCGGCTGATGCTAATCTCAAAGCTGAGGGAGCAGCTGGTCTCGCCGACTGGCTCGAAGTGGGCTCCTCCGACACGTCCGCCCTTGTCAAATCAGCGCCTGCACCGTCTCAGACGCCAATTCGGGCTGAAGCCATTGCAAAAGCTCCAGAAAAACGGTCGACCTCAAAAGGCGTGATGGAATCTCCAGCAGGCCCGCTCACCATCCGCACACCAAAAAGAAGGAGGATTCCCATATCTGCATCTGCCCCTGCAGGTCCGAGCTCAGTCCGCACGAGCGAGCGCGCTGAAGCGTCTAAACCGTCCTCACCGACACTAGACATTTTACACTCTGGTACCCCGGCAGACCCGTCACGTGGCGGCAACTGTGGTCAATGTGTTCGTATAAGTAGATGGTTTGATGCATACCTACGTCCGATCTGGACACCCAACTCTGAAGATGAAGATTCGTTGTACTGGTCGAATCCTTCGCCGCACCTTCTCGAAGACGAAGCGAGCGAGATGGAGGAAGCGCTCAGATCAGCAGAGCTCGAAGCGATTGCTCACGAGCTTGAGATTCATGAAATGGACCAGCATGACGCCGACTGGACGTTTTGCGAGATCGTGCTGGATCATCTCCAGGTTGACGGCTGGCGAAATACACGGGCTCTATGCGACAACCACCTAGAACACACTATTTGGTTTATTGATGGCACCAAATTCACTGGACCGCATCTTTGTACCACGTCGCCAGCGACCGGAGACCTCGAAGACGTGTTTGATGGCGAAGCTACTTTGGGACCACTCTTCGCGCCTAGCGTCGCCAGCACCACATCCCAGTATGGTGCCAATCTTTCACAGCTGGCTGAAGAAGAAGCAAAAGGATTGGACGATGATCAAGAAAGCATCCCGGCTTGGGTCGAAGCAGATTTGGTAGAAGACTGGGATCCTGACCTCTCCGACATCTCAGCGCAAGGCAATGCGCAAAATGATGCAGACGCAACCGATTCGACAGAGACCACGCAGGACAGTGACGATCTAGAATCGCCAGCTCACATGACCCGCGCCAATAGCGGCGTGCCGACCCTGTTTCCGTTGCCGAGGAAGCTGTATCAGGAAGCAGACATGGAGCGCGACATCATCGAAGAATCGTGCCTACCAGCCAGAAACCGACCAAAACGCCCTCATAAATTTTACTGCGATGATACTACTCCAAGGCCCCAGCCCTTCCAACAGTCGTGGTTCCCAAATCGCTGTAGGGCGGCCGGTCTGATTCCGTTGTCGGCTCCGCCGGCCTTGAACGCAAGAGCAGGAGGCGCGACAGCGAGTGGATCAGTCAGAGCCGTTTCCAGTGGGAACAAGAGTCGAATGAAACTCTCTCAGAACAAAAAGAGAATCGATTCGTTCTACCCATCCGACAGCGACATCGACCTCGAGCTGAAGGAAGAAAGCTCCTCGGCCACAGAAATCAGCGACGATGGCAGCGAGGCCAGTGCTGAAGTGCCAGATTCGGCAGCTCTCGAGCATCATCGAGCGTCTTCAGGGTCCGAAAAATCTGAGCACTCGCAGGTGGAGGTAGACTCTGCACGTATTGCACGAACCGGTTCAAGCACGATCGAAGCACATACGCCAGCTGCCGATCCATGCAAGCGTTCTCGTTCACTTGGAACCGGTCAGTCTACTCCCTCAAACCACACTCCAGTAATGGAAAGAGATGTCAATGCAGCCGAGTCTTCGATTGCGACCGCCGAGGTGGGCTGCAACAAGAAAGAGGACGCTGGAAGTGACATCACGCGGGGGCATCCGGATAATATAGATGTGACACAGTCGGCAATAGAATCCACTACTGCGCTCGGCCGATCTTTGAACGCCCGTTCGCGTCCATTCGCTTATGCAGCCTCCCGGTATTTCGTTGAAGCAGATGTCGAGGTCCGACGAACACTATCAGATTGCAAGATAGGACCACCCCGAGCAGTGGTGAAGATCGAAACAGGATCTCCAGATGTACCAGATGAGAAGTTATCAATCGTTGGCAGACCTGGCCAGTATTTGGCAAATTTTCTAGGGGAGACGGACCTTGCCTGCCTCGATACGCTAGACAAGGCTACGAGCAAGCAACCGGATCCTGTCAGGCCGACCTCAGCCCTATTGCACACACGTACCGCAAAGGGATCTCATCGTGAATCAACGCCAACAACATGGAAAAATTTGAGTTCGAAGAAACGCGTTGACCGCAAGAAGCGCCGTCTCTCCGAAGAGCCGAACCCAGCTGGAATGAATGTAGACCCTACGGAAGCCCACGTACTGTCAAGTATCGCCTGGAAAGCGACACAGAATAGCGATGCCACGCTTGGGCCTGGCAATCCAAAAGGGTCAGATGTCAATGCGCTGCGTCGAGCGGCCTTGGTCCACGCACATAAGAAGGAGCGTGGGTCGGACGACCCGTTCAAGGGTGCTCTGCCACTCAGCGACATCGATCTTCCAATTGTCAAGCCGTCGGCTTCAACCAGTCAGCCTGCCAGTACAGGCAAGCCCTCAAAGAGTCGCGCAAAGGGACGCAAGAGCATGGGACATGAAGATCCTGAAATTCAACGAGATCTAGACGCCGTCGAAAATGCAATTGTCCATGGCGGCAAGCTTCATCTCGAGCGGAAAAGGCCCATATACCCATCCCTAATGACCGGCGCGCCAAGTAAACGAGTCCGGCACGAAGATCCGGCATCACTCACTAAAAATGGACAAGATCACCTGCCAAATTCTGGCAAACACTCGAGTGCGTTGCGATCGAAAGCGAAACATAAGAAAGTGCAGATCACCCGAGCCGCTGCATCCGATGACATTACAATGGAGACGGACGACGAGGATGATCGCAAGCGAGAGGGTGACCATTCTGGCGATGGTTCAGACGATGAAAGTCACGACCAACTTTCGGAGGAGCCGGTAGGCATGGATCTGATTCGTCGTATCCAGCGAAAGCGCAAAGAAGCCATGCTGGAAAATCCTTTGAGGTTCAAGGGTCGAGGCGCCTACGCTGCACAGCTGTGAGTGGATTAGGCTTTCGACGCACGTCGAATCATCGAATCAAGCTAAATTTCACGCAAGAACCGATACTTCGGAAGAATTGCCAAGACCTGAAGTACCCTACAAAGAGACTATACGTAGCAAAGAAGCTAGGAAGAATCTGCATGGCGTAGATTGTGCATGCTGTCAAGGTGTAAGTGCAGCCTGATGTTTCTAATGCTAACTTGATCGCTAACATGCTCTGAAGTACTTCGAGTACCAGACACGGCATCTTCCCCTGGAAGAGAGACGCGAAGCTGCCGCCCATTTGGCGAACGAGATCTCGCGTCATCGTCAGGCGTATGAGGCCCCCGCAAGTCCGCCTGGATACTGGTAAGAGCTGGCGCCCGGAACGCGCATTTCAGACTGACTGAGTGAGCGTGGGGTGTTTTCTAGGCAAATGGGATTTCCGAGCACACAGCAGGTCACATCCATCAACGTGGAATCCAAGGTGCTCGTTCAGGACAAGAAGGCAAGAGCTGCTGACCAAGAAGCAAAACGACCAAAGTAAGGTTTAAGCTGCGCATGATCGATAACGAGGCTGATACACCGCTGAACAGATGCTCGGAGCGATTTCCTCAGTTTTAAAACGACGACAGTACCGAACGAGCGTCGCTGTCAAAAACGCTCTGCAAACATACCCTTATCGTTCAAAATCTGCTCCTGCACATGCACATCCGCAAATTGTACTGCTAAACGGAAGTCCGTTCCCGCGAGACAAATGTGAGTCTCGAGCGAGGAATTGGTGCTATGTAGCGACCTTAGGGCACGATCGAATCAGTAATGCTACATGCCAAGCAATCACGATGAAGCTGTCTTTGCTCGACAAGTCTCCCGATGCTCACCAGTTGCAATTTTTCCCAATATGTATAACGGCGAGTAATGCTGGCTGAAGCTCGACCACAATGACCAGTATTGATGCAGAATTGCACTCAGAGGCATAGGCTTGCTCTGTGCAAGTGAGAGTCAGCAAATGCAAACGAAGCTGTCTCTCTTCTGTCTTACATCCAGCCGAAGGAATGTTCCAACTTGGGTGTCGTTGATGGAGAAAGCTAGTCCACCTGGCAGTCTCCACGGGTCCTTGCAGCGGAGCATGAGCGCGAATAACGGAAAGTGGTTTAGAAAGGCCAGACAAGCTTCAAGGAAAGCATGAACCGCGATGATGCCCAAGCGTGTCTGAGACAACCCATATCAGCATCACATCGGACAGAATCTCCAACAACCACCCACCATAGCGAAAGCTAGGTAAAAAGCCAATACGGTAGGCAAGAGGAAGGCGGCTAGGGTGAAGAAGATTGCCCCAACCAAAAGCTGGTCCAGACCATAGTCGCTTGGTTCCGTACGTTGTCGCAAAATATTGTGTTTCTTTCCTCGAAAAATGTTGAAGAGCGATCCCATCGTTTTGGTGTGAAAGCTAAATACTGCAGTAGCCATGCTGTAAAAAGCATAAAGATGAAAGGTAGAGATCGAGAGGAGGTCTGATGACATAGCCAGAGCCATGGTAGTGCCAGAGCTGGCTGCCAGGCCAACGCAGTACACAATGAGTGGTAGGCGAGGCATGATAAAAGCATCAAGCACAGCTGTCACGAATCGTCAGCCACAATACAAAGTATCCGCAGCCCAGGTGGTACGCACCTGCTTGCCAGATGGAGATAAACCACAGGAAAGCGTTGCAGAAGAACGATCCAAGTTCAAAATTAAGCTTTAGGCCGACAGGCCAATTGTTGAGCCATATGAGAGTATCTTGTAGCGTATTGACGGTCACGGACTTCCGACATCCCATCAGCCGCTTAGACAGTAGGACCTTTGACTGGAACTCACTTGCAAAAAGTATGCAAATTGTTGCGCTATAGAAGCGTTGTTCTCGCACAAGAAGCTCATGACTGCGGATCCAATAATGACATCGTTCGCAATCAACCAAAGCATATTGTAGAAGCTTAAGCACAATGCATCAGTAACGGTTCCTGCTCATCTTGTAGAAATGCTTACCTGATATATTGAGCTCTTGACTCGGGGAGGACATTCGAATTTTTTGTATGACTTTGTTTGTACTGCTGCGGTGCTGTGTAGGCTTGCCGCAGTCGTATGTCCAGCTGATGGGCTAGCAGGGCATAAGTCAGCGGGGTCCGTGCTCGCCGCAGAAGGCCTCGCACGATATTTGAGATCGGCCTACCGGTAGCTGAGAGATCTTTCAGGCTGGTGTGACGCCCAAAACGTCTATTCAGGATGTACAGGGTGGTGGCTATCGACCCTTGCAACGCTTGTAATAGAATATTTGGGACTACGCGACCGCTAGTCGATGTCCCTGAGACAGGTTTGAGAGATTTCAAAGCAGAGTGCGTTCTGACTTCTTGGCTAGCATTGATTTGCGTAAGAACTATCTGCAAATCCAGGTCGGCTGGACCGACAGTGTGCGATTGAGTTTTGTGGTAATTTGCGCTAGAACATGGCGACGCTCGCAGTCGCTCATTGCTTGTCTTCTGCCTAGCCACGCTGTATGAGGTAGTCTCAAGCGGGAGTGGTGAAATTGAGAACAACCGAAACTTGCGGCCGTCCGGAATTCTATAGAGCACAAACAATGCACTTGACTGGGTCCCACATCTGGACCAAGCTTTAGCGCAGGCCTTGAAAGATTTAAGACCCATTGAGAGGGCCGGTGGGTTACCTACAGTCTCTGTACTGGCATTCCGTCGACGATCGATATGTCCAGCAGGCCATGGTCGCTGAAGTCTGCTGTTGTCGTCGTTGTAGCGGTGTATTCAGCGATGCAACAGCGGCCCAAGACTTGAAAGGAGCTGGAAGACGGAAGATCTTGGAAACTAGCCACTATTTCGGCGATTCTAGAAGACGCAGATTCAATCTAAGCCCAAGATGATGCCATGTCTAGATTAGCTCGAAGCCGCCCGTTCAGATGCAAGATCCCGTACAGTCGCATTATCCAACACCCCAGCGACAGTGACGGCACCCGCACTTCTCCAACCATACAAAACACCAGAGGTCTTGAGATCCAGAGGCCAAAAGATTGTAGAAGTGGTTTCGTGATACTGCTGCCTGGGGGACGCCACCGGCGGCGATATCATTCGCAAGCTGCTGAACTCAGTGCCAGCCAGGGACGCCTGTGGCCCCTGTGGTACCATACTGAGAATTTTGTCAGCTCATACTGCGTATGAAGTTCTCGCTGGGCAACAGTAGATACTTGTGGCTTTGAGAGAAGGTGCGGTTCGTGTGTGACCAAGCAAGCCATGCATGAATGGTGGCGTCGTTCTCTGTCCTAGTGGCTCGGAATAGCCCAAAGTCCGCAAAACGTTCCTCCACGGCCCTACCCGTCCCCTAGACAGCGCAAAGACGCAAAGTTTGTACTTGATTCGAACGCTCTTGCACTTGTCGGCACGTCGCATCCCGTTAGCACTACTAGCTACAACGACAGATTTCGTACGCATACTGCTGTAACTGCCTATCCCACACTACACGGAGAAGGTCCAGAGTCAGAGTTGATACATAGCATCAAGTGATAGGCTGCCCCGGCTAAAGCCATCTGCAATCAAGGCCAGTTCGTCCTTGATTGCTGTCCGCGATACTCCCTCTAGCTCCTTGGTAACGACGGTAATGATCTTCTGCTCAACAAAGGTCAACTGTGAATCGTGATGCTTGCCTTGGTGCGAACGCGACGCCGACTTACTTTTAGTTTGGTATCGATTTTCATCACCACTTCGAGGAGCATCGGACTCAGCCCGACACCTTGCCGCCGGTCCAAAGATGTGCTGGCATTGATAGAGATGCCAGAGGCCGATACTGTTGATGGGTATATACTTTGCGCCGTTTGCGAGAAGGCGGGTCTGCTGCTATCTGCACTCGGCTGTGGAAAGCCAGGAAAGGCAGGCGTGGTACCGCCTGACGCGGTGGACGGTCCAACGAAGGATAATATCTTCGAATAGACTTCTGCCAGTATATCGCACAGAGTATACAGAATCTGGAAGTAATCCAGATCGAAAGGCTTTCGTGACGCGTCAGCAGCTTTCGCGAGCATACTACCTGGCAGCAGAATAGACCAGATTGCACTTACGATATTTGGGGAGAACAGGTATGACGGATCTCCAGAGTCTTGGACGTTCAACGGATAGTCTGAGGCGCCAGAGGGCCGCTTCTTGTTACCAGTCTTAAAGATGTTCCGCTATGATGGAGTCAGTACTGAAGCACGTGATTGTCAATACTGCGCGTGAAGACTCGCGGCTCACCGTCTTTGCAGCGAATTTCTCGTCTGTAGCTGTATCGATCTCTTGCAATAGACTCAAAAGACCTCGCAAGAAGTCGTGTGCTGCACCAATATCAAGCAGCGCCGATAGCGACATGCCCAGTACTGCATAGCGGAGAGTCCTGGGTGAAGCGGGGTGCCGTCAACGAAAAGAGAGAATCATCAGCATTCGGCGGTCGCGCAACCGCGAGGAAGTGCCAAACCATACCTCTTGGCCATTTTGGCATTGCCAAAGGCGTGATCCAGCTCTGCCCTCTGCAGGAGTATAGTATTGAAGAGGTGCAGTCGACCCTCGTGGGCCTTTTTCAGGTATATGAAGGTGGATATCCGCTTCTGAAGCATGTATCGCAGGTTTTCGAGGGCGACCCCGAAGCTGCTCTGGCTAGAAGGCGTGTTCTGTGCGGTTGGAGCCATGGCAGAGTCTGTTCGCAGTGCTGCATTCCCCGAGGCGGTAGGCGTGGTCGAGCCGCCAGCAAAGATAGTGGAGTTGCTCGAGGGGCCCTGAGTCATAGCGGCAGAGGACACATACATCGACGGCCCTCGCGGTGTATCGTATGCGTTCGTGTGTCCAGCGCTGCGCCCGACTGTGCCATTGAGGTGCGCGTAGCTGCTCCCAGCCACTGACGCCTCCTCCGTCTCGCGGTCACGTTCTCGCTCCCGCTCGCGCTCACGGTCGGTGAGCGTGTTCTGCCGCCCGAGCGACGCAAGAAGATTGCTGCTCTTCCGCCGCGATGGCTGACTCGGCCGCTTGCTCAGGCTGCCTCCGTGGCCTGAGGCCTCCATCATGGCGACCGTGCTCGCACTGCAAGACCGCTAGGCAGGAAGCAAAGGGAAAGTCGCAAGATGTAGGCCCAGCCAGCCTGGCGCAATGGCTAGGATCGGGTACAGTGCACATCAGACTTGCCAGACCATTGGATAAGCCAGGTGACAATATTAGTACTGCTAATGCCTGCTGTGCGAATTGACATTGTACACGCACTTTCACGTTTACGCCACAAGTACACATACTGGACATGCACGCACGTGAGGCTTTCTGTCAGACCGAGAGAGGAACGAACTTGCTTTAATGCTCATTGAGGTAATTCCTCTTTCAACTACTTGCTGTAGGTTATCTGTACATCGCGGTTGTTCGGATCTGTGATGAAGTTTGCTACTTGTCTTTTGATAATCACGCTCTTCAGGTCAGAGAGGTATGGCAGGCTATACGTGAGCGTAGCCTTGTCGCAATCATCGACTATGTACGTGGACTCAGACACAAATTCCTCCAATGTGGAATTGCTCCAGCCGGATTCTCCAGATATTCCAAGTAGGACCTCGAGGGCATGATGTGACAAGGTACAAGAGACGAGCACCAAGCTTTGCGGGCACGCAACTGCTCGGGTGACATGTTCAAGCTTTGGGATGAGCGTATGATCGTTGTAGGCTGGAAAGGCCAGTCTGACTAAACGGAGCTCCTGAACTTGCATAGGGCTTCGATTTGGCCAACTTCGGTGCAGAAGGTCATATTCCCAAAGAAAGTCTCCTTCCCGAGCGTGTTCCAAGGTTAGCTTTTGAAGATTCTGCGTAGATGGCATTTCAGATGGTCCATTATAAGCCTGAAGCGAAGAGAAGCAATGGGCGTATCCCTTCGTACCTGCTGCGGTATCAAGACTAGATCGCGAAATTGGGCCATCACCAAAGTGAAGGATTCCATGGAAGCGCTCGACTTCCACGCTTTCACGAACAGACTCTCGAAATTGCGCGCATGATCGTCTGGCGTGAAGTGAATGTCTTCTAGCCTTGGACACCGCTCGCATATTTGCGCGAGGAAGAGGGCCAATGTCTGGCAGCCTTGGCTTTTATTCGAGTTTCCCAGTGCAGTAGAGACTCTTAAGGAGCGCACCAAAACCGCGATGTCCTGCTCTTGAAGGACGGTCCTCTTGAATTGCTGGACCGTTGGCTTTAGGCTTGAATACTCCAGCTCGATGTGGCGGTACAAGCTTCTACGAGCTGGCTGCAAGAAGGCGCGTGAGACCAGACAGAGGGAGTAGTAGTCTTTTTGTGCACGACCGTGGCTTTGAGAGCGCTGGATGATGTCCAAAATGTCGTCAACGACGCCTTCAGGCAGTCTGTCCAGCCGAAGCGCCATGACGGCAAAGTACTGGAGGCGTGCACGCTCGCAGAGCCATGAAGGACGGGCAAGGCGCACACGCTTGAAGCTGCACACGCTTGAAGCTGCCCGTCACTCGTCGAGTGTAGCTAGCTACGGGCGTATTGAAAGACACCGAGGTAAGATCAAAGGACACCCTGCAAGAACAAGCAAGCGTGCCGTGACTGTGCAAAGCGATCACTAGGGCGCGCCACCGGTCCGTACATCTGAGAAGGCACAAACGTTGAACAAGGGCACTGCGAAGCTCATTTGAGATTGCTTGCATCATCTTCCCCTGCAATGTCGCTACAACCACCTCGAACTCAGTTTAAATCTGACCACGTTACCTCGTCTGCGAGAAGACATGTCACTGCGTCAGTGCTAAACGCGCAAAGTGCAGAGCGGAAGGACATACCGGGCTATAGTCATCAATCTTTAATAGCAGGCCAACGGTCTCCGTCGCTAGCTCTACCGCGCTGGTGGATACCAACAGCGGCTGCAAGACGTTCTCTTCCCGAATGTCCGAGATCATGCCTTTCCGTACGTTGATGCCAGCCGTCTTCTCGCCGCTTGCGTGCCTGTTGCGGAGCTCCGTAACGATTGATATCGGGTTCAGTCCTGCATCTTCCGCCAGTGTTGTTGGGATGACCTCCAATGCTTCTGCGTACGCTTGGAAGCAGTAGGCCTCCATGCCTTTCAGCGTCTGTGCGTATTGGGACAGCGCACGCGAGACGTGAATCTCTGGCGCGCCTCCGCCAACAATGAGCGCACTACCCGCATAGTCCACGATCAGTACCAGTGCGAGAAAGGGAAGGTAAACATCAACGCACCGCTTCTTGACCAAACACCGGACGACGCAGAGTGCGTCATGGAGTGACCGTTCGCTTTCCTCGAGGACCAAGGCATTGGCTCCTGTGCAGAGCACACTGACAGTCTTGCCCATGTTCTTGATGCCAGTGATTCGGACAACCTTGGCGCCGCTCTTGGACACCTCATCAACAAGCTCTGCTTCCCCCAGCTTGTCACTGGTGAACGCCTCAATGTCCGAAATTGGCTTGCAACTCAAAGATTTGCTAAGGAATTCGATCTCATCGCGCTCTACGTCCTTGACGACCATGATCTTCAGCTTGGCGAGGAAATGCAGGGACAGATCATTGACAGCATCCCGAAGGATGGACTTTTGGATGAGAAGAACGTTGCAGCCGGTCTTCTTGATTGTCTTGCACATGTTGAGCAGATATTGCCGCTCCTCTTTGAGGATTTTGTCCATCTGCCGGTAGTCGTTTACGACGATTTGGTTGTCCATCTAAGATTCCGGCGAGAATGGGATTAGTTGAGTCCTAATATGGTACAAGGAGTGATAGCTCACATCAGGTTTGGGTGCTGAGAGCTGGAATTGGATCAAGCCAATCTTGGCCTTCTCAATGCGAGTCGGGCCGCCAGCAGCGGTGTTTACGTTCTGGTTGAGGGCGACGCCGTCAACGAGCTCTGTGTCGTCGATGGTACCTCCGACTTTCTTTACTATCCGGATGTCACGCAAATCAACATTGGTGCTTGAGGCGCTTGCAAGTCGCTTAACGCCATCAACAGCGATGGGAGCGAGGATGGATGAGTACTGAGAGACAATCTGCGAGGACGTGAATCAACGATCAAACCTGAGGCAGAGCCGCAAGTGTTCAGAGTCGATACCTTGGAATTCAGGGAAGTGCTGGCAGCGCGCAAAAGCGAATCGCGGTCGTTGAGGTCGACCGCAGTCGACATCTCTTCTAGGTACTCGACCACCTTCTTGGCTGCTTTTGCGAAAGATTCGGCGACCTGACAGCACGAGGCTTCATCAGCGAATACAGTCGATGAATTGCTGGAGCGTAACCACCCACAATCGTCGGATGAATGCCCTTTTGGAGCATTTTCTCGGCTGCGCCCAGCAGAGAACCTGCGAGGACGACAACAGACGTCGTGCCGTCACCAGCCTCCACATCTTGCGCAGCAGACAGGTCGACAAGCTGTACGTGATGGAGCAATCAGATCCATGCTATTCAAGGTCTCGTAACAGACAACTCACCATCCTGGCAGCTGGATGCATGACACTGAGGTGCTTCAGCATTGTCGCGCCATCGTTGGTGATGACCGTCTCGCCGTCTTTCGTGATAATCATCTTGTCCATGCCTCGAGGTCCAAGGGATGTCCGAACGCAGTCGCTAACAGCTGTATTGTGGCAAGCGCAGGTAGCAATAATTGCGTCGCTGCATCAGCTTGAAATTCTGGGCATCCCAGACAGCAAGCATGTTCACCTTTAGCGGCAGTCACTGAGGCAAAGTGTCAGAGGATGATGTGCAGCAAGATCATGGTGCTCATTGCTCCGACTCACTGTTTGATAGCCGAACTTCCATCGGCTTGTCCTTGTCCTGCACGAGTAATGGGATGACACGCATAGCGGGGTCCACAGGTCAGCAAAGATCTCAGAACACAGCAGCATGGGCTTAGATGAGAAGCTGTATGCAGAGTGCTACTCTGCTTTTATCTAGCTACGCACCTGGAATGACCTGAAATTTGAGCCACCAGCGACTGTGCGCGCTGCACCGGTTTGCGCAGGCGCGCCGCCGCCTCCCGCTAGAGCAGACATACTGCTAAAGAGCGGTCTTGCGTAGAAGAGGGGAGAAGTCTACTTGTGAGAATCTCTTCCTAAACGCCTTTCCCAACTTCTGGTTACTAGGTGAGAAAGAGAGTGTGCCACCAAACCTGCAGAGTCGCGCGGACCCGACTTGCCTGCGCCGCCTCTTACTCAAATCAACACCGGGGCCAGGGCGTATCCAAGAACCGTGAGCAGGCTGTCATCATGGTACGTGGTAGTCGGAGATCTTTCTTTGACGCATGCTGACTGAGCTCTGTCCGCCTCCATCTGGTCGTCGTGCGCCGCTGGCCACTGCAACCGCTACCATCTGCATTCGAAACACAGGGCGACATCACCGCAATTGCCAAGCAGGTGAGAACACGTTTGTTCCGACAAGAGTACGCGCGCGCATCAATGCTGACGTCGTGCCTTCCCTTGCGACCTGCTTGAACTCGAATTTGGAACACACACCTGCAGTTCACGGACTTCTACTACACGACCTTCGACTCTGGTCGCGAGAACCTAGCTGCGCTCTACGTGAGTACAATCAATATGTCGTGCCGTCTGGCATTCGCCAGTTGGCATACATGATCATTCGAGCAGCGCTCATGCTGTTGGACGCTTGGCCCATTCCCTTCTTGCCGCATGCGCGTCACACACACAGCGCGACCACTCCATGCTCACCTTCGAGGCTGAGCAATTCCAGGGTTCCGCCAGTATCATCGAAAAGCTCAAGGTAAATCAATATGCACTTAATGATCACAGTAAGCCCAGTTAACATCAGTCTTGCCCACAGAATCTGCCCTTCCAGAAGGTTCAGCACAAGGTGTCTACTCTCGACGCACAGCCGTCAAGCTCGTCTCAAGCCAGCTTGGTTGTTCTTGTGACGGGTGAGAACTCCTACTGTGTTGCTTATGTCTGCATGTCCACGTGCTGACCACAATCTCTGCAATGCAGGCCAGCTTGTTGTCGACGATTCGCCAAACCCGCTCAGCTACAGCCAGCTCTTCAACCTTGTTCCTGATGGCAGCTCGTACTATGTCTTCAATGATGTCTTCCGACTGGTCTACGGTTAAGTTAGAGAATGAAACCTCTTCTCACAGGAAGGTATACCCTGCGTTGCCACTCGACCGGGCATGGAACTTTATAGACCCGCGTCAAAGCTATCAGTGTTAACGTAGAAAGCGTCGAATCAGCTTGAGGCCTATCTACAAGGGATTGTCCAGTATATCATGAACGGCATGTGCCTCAGTCTCCAGCCAGTCGGCCGTAGGCCTCGCCACGTATTCTGCTGTTTCTTGCGTCTGAAACGGAAAGAAACGAGGGTGCTTTTACAGCCCGCAGAGTCTAGTCCACAGAATCTATGGCCAATTTGAAAGCTCCCTATGCCGTTCTGCAGGGCTTTCGCTTGATGCTGCACCATGCTTGAGTGGCGGAATCGTGAGACGCGCAGTGCCCGGTGAAAGCACCGCACCTCAGCAGACTCCAACCATTGGGACAACGGAACCCCTACACAGACTAGCCGTCGAGCAGCAGCATCACTGCAATGGCGATGGACCAGGGCCTGATCAAGTTGGGTAGGTTGCTGCCGCAAGTGCTCGGAGGATGCGCTGGCTGCGCATGCTGATTGCGATTGCGTTGCGCCCGTGTCAGTCAATAAGCTGCAGGACGTGTTCGCAACTGTCGGAGCGTCCTCTAGCGAACTCAACCTTCCTCAAATCTGTGTAGTGGGCTCACAGTCGTCTGGAAAGTCGTCTGTGCTTGAGAATGTTGTGGTGAGTACACCTGATCCAAGCCGCGCAGCGTGCCTGTGGGCTACAGAGACTGGGTCCTGTGCGACTATGAAGCGCTGGCGAAACAGACTGCTCTGTTTCTGAGATTCTTGAACGGCGCGCTGACTGCTACTTTACCCTCCCTCTGCTTCTCATCCGCAGGGCCGTGACTTTTTGCCCAGAGGCAGTGAGTGGCTGCACAACACGTCGACGACATCACCAGTGATGCGCCGCTGTCAACCTTATCGCTGACTAGGAGACATCTGCTTCGCACCTCAGCTGGTATTGTCACACGGTAGGTCTTGTACTCGTCAACGTAAGAGGGTGCATGGCAGCAGGTTGGCTGACCTTTGTTCCATGTTGCGACCCAGGCGGCCACTGGTACTCCAGCTCATCAACAGGCCGGCAGCGGGCGGAAAGTCTGACGCAAACGGAGGTTAGTCCCGCTTCGCAAGCTAACAACCGCGGAACGCCTTGCTCACTTCCGTGCTGGTCGCAGAAGTGAACGGCGAGGCGTCAACTAGCAAGGAACAGAAGGACAAGTCAAACCCAGTCAATGCAGACGAGTGGGGAGAGTTCTTGCATTTGCGTGAGTCCTTAGCCACTCCAAGCTGTCTGCCAAAGCAGCGCTAACGAGACTCCTTTCAGCCGGCGAGAAGTTCTTCGACTTCAACAAGATTCGGGAGGAGATCGTCCGCGATACCGATGCAAAGACGGGCAAGAATCAGGGTAAGCACTGCTTGCTTGGCAAAGTGTTCGTGTATACTGAGCGCACGTCGGTAATCCCATCAGGACTGTCGCCTTTACCCATTAATCTGCGCATCTTCTCGCCAAATGTCCTCACGCTCACGTTGGTCGATTTGCCCGGTCTTACAAAGGTGCCTGTGGGCGACCAGCCACGAGATATCGAACGTCAAATCCGCGAGATGGTGCTCAAGTACATCACAAAACCGAATGCCATCATTCTTGCAGTCACCGGCGCCAACACCGATCTAGCCAACAGTGACGGCCTGAAACTGGCGCGTGAAGTTGACGCTGAAGGTGCCAGAACTATTGGTGTCTTGACCAAGGTGGACCTCATGTGAATGCTTTGTTGGATCCTTTCCCAGTTGAGCGTTCTGCTGAAATTACGCTCAACAGGGACCAAGGCACAGATGTCGTTGATATCCTGGCCGGTCGAATTATTCCTCTCCGCCTAGGTTACGTGCCCGTTGTGAACCGTGGTCAACGCGACATCGACACGAAGAAGTCCATCTCGCTCGCTCTGGACGGAGAGAAGGAGTTTTTCGAAAACCACCCAGCTTACCGGTCAAAGAGCCAGTATTGTGGCACTCCTTTCCTTGCAAGAAAGCTCAACATGATCCTTATGCATCATATTCGCAACACTTTGCCTGATATCAAGACGCGAATAGGTCAAAATCTCACCAAGTACCAGAACGAACTCCAACAGCTCGGTGGATCCGAGGGCGATCAGAACTCTGGTAGCATCATCCTCAACATTATTACCGAGTTCTCCAGTGACTTCAGGACCGCTATTGACGGCAAGAACACCGATCTCAACATCAACGAGCTGAGCGGCGGTGCTCGTATCTCCTTCGTCTTCCACGAGCTATACACAAACGGTGTGAAGAGTGTCGATCCGTACGACCAAGTCAAAGATCACGACATTCGGACTATACTCTACAACTCCTCAGTAAGCTCTGAAAACTGCTGACTGGCGATGGATGTGCATGACTAAGTACTGACTCTCGTTCTATAGGGTTCTTCTCCAGCGCTTTTCGTTGGAACAGCAGGTTTCGAAACGATCGTCAAGCAACAGATCAAGCGTCTAGAAGATCCATCGATCCGATGTGCATCCCTGGTCTACGATGAGCTAGTTCGCATCCTGAACCAGCTTTTGACACGTAATGTGAGTGTTGCAGCGCATGTGACTTGCCGAATCAGTATTTCTGGCGTGTCTTATTGTTCTGCGCATCTACAGCAAGCATTCAAGCGCTATCCTGCTTTGAAAGACCGCTTCTATTCGACAGTTGTTGCTTTCTTCAAGAAGGCAATGACCCCCACCAACAAACTGGTAACGGACATTGTTGCGTGAGTCTGAAGGGCATCTTCTCAGCCGTTCTTGCTGACTTTTGCTGCCACTCAGCATGGAGACGACCTATATCAATACAGGTCACCCTGATTTCATCGGTGGTCATAAAGCTATGGCAATTGTTTCAAACGCCCGGGAAGCTGCGAAACCTCAGCCACAGCCAGGAAAGCCTGGCCAGGCGCAATTGAATAACGGCAAAGATCTTGATGTAACATTGAAGGAAGAGCAGGGCTTTTTCGGCTCATTCTTCAAGTCGGAGGCAAAGACACAAGCGAACAAGAAGAAGTTGATGACAATGGAGGCACCTCCTCCCATTCTCAAGGCCTCCGGTACCTTATCCGAGCGTGAGAGCATGGAAGTCGAGGTCATCAAGATGCTCATTAGTTCCTACTTCAACATCACCAAGCGCACATTGTGTGACATGGTCCCAAAAGCTGTTATGCTCAACCTCGTGCATCATTGTCAAGAGCACATGCAAGCCGCTCTGCTGGCCAGCTTATATCGCCCAGAAGTCTTCGACGAGCTCATGAAGGAGTCAGACTTTGTGGTGAACAGGAGGAAGGAATGCACCAGGATGATCGATGCCTTGAGCAAGGCGGACGAGATCGTCCAGACAGTGTAGTGCAAGCGAAGCATATTTACCCCGCCCGATGCGGCATGTTCTTGGCAAGCGATGTAGTGTTGACTTGGTTAGTGCAGTAATGTAACGTAGAAGCCGCGCGGATGCAGGGCGATACATAACGAGCAAGACATCCCACATGGCTCATGAAGACAAGACTTCTTTGAGAGGCGTAATAATTGTACACGCATGAGCATCCTCATTTTTCACCAGTCCCCATCAAAGCGTGCAAGGGTCGCAAGATTGTCCTCGACATCCTTCATGGCCTTTCGCCGCATGTAGAAAATGGGACAGTCTCCATTCTGATATTCAAGTCGCATTAGCATGCAAGCAACGGTAGTTACTTTTGACTGACGACACCTACCTGACAGACAACGTCTTGATGCAAAGAGCCTTGACAGCGTTGACAATTCGTCCAGAGCTTGGCGTGCATAGCCTCAGCACTCGTGGACAAGGTGAGCTGGCATGACGTGCATGTCAGCTTTGTCAACGTCGGATTGGAGTCCGAAAATCTCACATGTTTCTGATACATTTCCGGCGTGCGGCCTTTGGATCTACAATTCTTGCAAATAGCAGTGTCTGAAAGGCACTTTAGTTCCACGTTCTCCATACAATTTGGAGAGTCACCTACTGAATCCCTTTGCGACGTTGCCTATCGGTGCGCGGCAAGCCAGGCAGGTGAGGGTCTTCTTCACAAAGCCCATAAGCCCTCCACTTGTGGGTGTAGCGATTGTCACAACCCGAGTGTGTTCGCCAGCCACTGTATTGGTGTCAGCAAGCCATAGCGGCATACAGCAAGTCAAATAGGCCTACGGAGAGAGTTGGCTTTCTCCCCAAGAATAGGCTCGAAAATACGCATCAAGGGTTTTGACAATTGATTCTCCAAGTAATGTCGCGTGTCTACTGGTAGGTTGTTCTCCAGGACATAAAGAGGATCTTCCGCCTTTTCATATGCTCGTGAGCCTGCAACAGCGCGTCAGTGGACTTCTGGCTCTTTGCTTCCTATTCCAGCATACCTGCAGAGCCCTTGATGATCACGTAGGCCACACGATCGCCGAGGGTAGGAGCAGATCCCGCATCTCGCTTCTTCATTCGACTGGCTAGCTCTACGTGCGCCTGTTTAGCAGCGTAATCGGCCTTTGCCAAAGCCTTCGTGATGACAAGCTGTGACAAGTCGACCTTGTTCTGCAAAAGGTCCGAAATCGTTTGTTTGACGAAACTGTGCCGCGTAACGGTCAGCGTAGTTTCATTGTGAGCATGTGACACAAAGCCATACTCTTGCGCTCCTTGCACATCTCGGTCCATGAGCAGCTTGTTCAAGCACGTTCCGATGACGGTCGAAACCAACCGACAATTATCTCGACGAACGGTCTAAAGCAGATGTCAGCTTGGTATAACGTTGTTGATTGGCGTCTGTCTTGCCTCAATGCCTTTAGCGTCCATCTTGTCCCATTTCTCCGGCTTGGTCCAGTATAGTCCTGCGTACCGCTTCTTGCTAATCAACAAGTATGGGAAGTACACTTTCTCGAATTCCAGTTTGATGGGCTTAACGAATTTGTCTGTGACCTTGACTGCAGCTTCGGCGCCTGATGATTGATAATTAAGATGCCAATTGGTACTGCTCGACAAGCAACACGACTTACCAAGTCGCATAGCCGTCTCGATGTCTTTGCAGCCGAACTTGACCATAACAGAATCAGTGTCACCGTAGATGACCTGGGCATCATTCTCGTAGCCGTTTTCCTTGTTGTAGTGAGCCTCCACCTCTGCCTTTGTTGTCTCAATCATCTGTCGACCATAGGCAGTGACGCTGGTGGAAATCGGGAGACATGGTAGCTTGCCAACCGTCGCGCCAGTAAAGCCGTAGACCGAGTTGGCGGAAATCTGCGCAGGTGGTGGTGGTGCTGGCATCAGCGAACTGCGACGGTAGTCTCACACAGACGTCCAGACGAAAGATCACCTTCAAAGCCAGCTGTCGGCCATCCAGCACTGCTCGCTTGAAAGGATCCGTCTCCTTCTTTAGGTCGTTCTTCGCTCGTTTACGAGCAGATAGCAAATCCTCGAGTACGATTGGCAGGAGACCTTTTCTCTTATTTGGCTTGACGAAGTAATCTGTCGAGAGAGTGTGTCAGCTATCTAATCGCTGGAACGGCATCCGACTCACCATTGTTGGGGGTAACGACGTAATCTTCGTCTTTAACGAGACCGAGCTTTGGAACCATCTGAGGATCGAGCAAAGTGGTGTAGCAGAGGTTATGAGCCATCATGATTGATGGGTATAGTGAGGCGAAATCTAAAGTAGCGATGGGGTGATCGTAATATCCCTTCTCCGGTTCAATGACTGTAGCGCCTTCGTATTGCTCATCAGATCCTGGGAAAGCAGTCAAGCAGTGGTTAGTGTAATCTTGCATCAGACCACTACCACCAGGAGCTTACCCTCGGATTTGAGTGCTGGCACGACATAGCCTTCGGCCTGCGCTTTTCGAAAAAGCTGGGAGACGACCTTGATCTGTTGACCTCGAGAAAGAAGATAATTGAACGGAACGCCTGTCACCCTGGACATTTCCGTGTAATTAATGAAGCACATGAGCTTGTCCATTAGACGCTGAGGCAGGTACGCGTCCTTCAGACAGTACACTGCCAAGCGACGGCGCGTTTCGGAATTGCCATTTTGCAGTTCGGTAATGATGGAGTAGTGCACATCCTCCTTTTGTTCGCCTGTTCCGCCAGATTAGCCGAATGAAAAGGATCGCAGTGGAAGGTCAATGGTCTCACCCAAGAAGTGCGAACACACAGAATTCAAGCTGTAACTGCGGAGTTTGTAATCTCGCTGCATGACTTGCAGGATGTCGAGCTGGAGCCGACCATCCATTTTCGTTTCCTTGCTGTCACGATTACCATATGCTTTCGAGCTGAAATGCGTGTCTTTGACTTCGGATTTGACCTCTGCAAGTATGAAAGCTGTATTAGATAGTAGCATCATCGCAAGTCGCGATTTCACTTACTTTTCAAACGTCCGAGGAAAGGGAATTTGAAAGCTCGAACCCTTTTTGCTCTGTCCATGAGATATGGAATATCGAAATTGGCGGTATTGTAGCCGATGACAACGTCGGGGTCCACTTCTTCTAGGAAGGCTTGCCACGAGTTGAGCATGTCCGCCTCGTCTTGGAAAGAGCGGACATCTGAACCGACAATGTTGCTGCACGTGTTTAAGGTGAATACATTCCGGACAAATGGCTTTGTTTCGCCTGACGCATTTCGTACATCAATCGTGGCTCTATATCGTAAGCTGTGACTCTGGGAACTCACCTTGTCGCGTCACCATAGACGCAATCTGAATGACTGGATCTATCTCAGGATCCGGGAAAACGCCCTTGCGACCCGCGCATTCGATATCAAACGACAAGATACGCAATGGCGCAATCTTGGACCATTCTCCTACCGCCTCGTGGGCAATGAGATGCTGTTCGTCAACATCGACTTCAATTTGGCAGTTTGAGATTTTGGCAGCTTCGCTCCGCAGTGTGTATTTTCCAGCTGGCAATTCGAGCCAACTCATGCCCCCAATCTGACGAACACGCTGGTTTCAGTCATCTGGCCGGGCAATGAAGGGCATCATTTCCTCACCTTGTGGTCAATCATAAACCGGAGCGTGTATGCAATGTTGCTTTCGTAGGTCATGATATTGTCGCCGAATTGCCCGCGGAAGTTGATCTCGCCTCGCTCAAAAGCTGTCTTTGTGCGACTCATGAACTTGAAGTCCGTCAAAGTAATCTTCAGAAAGGCGAATATATCGTCGCCTCTGTAGCCCCATAGGGACCGCTTCTTTGCGATGGAAATGGACTGAACGACTTTAGAGCCATCTTTGCTGAGCGAACCCTGTGATGTTTTGGCATTTCATCAGCTTAACCTGCTCTGGCCGACGGTGAGACCAGCATGCAATCCGTACATTCAGATACGTGATGAGCGGGATGCAATCCTCATTGGTAAAGCCTCGAGGTGCGGTTACCCAGAAGTAAGGCAAAAAGTTCTTGACGTGCGCAAGGACAGAGTGACCTTCTTGAGTGACTCCAAAGCACCGCAAGCTTGGTCCTTGTCCGGGTATAGACATTTCTTCTATGTCGATCTGCTGGAAGATCACGGTCCGGTCCTTGGGCGTGAATGAGGCTAAGTGCGGGCGTGGCCATTCTTGTCCATCCTCCGCGGCTTGGATGATTTATAATCAGTCAATGAGGCGCGACAATGCGCCAAATGCAAAAGCTTACATGCTGTTGCTCCCAGCCTCTCGAGAACCTCCTCCCAGCCCTCGCCCTGTCCGGTCTCCTTCTTCTTGCCCTTGCCCTTGGCAAGAGCACTGGGACCACTTTGACTGCTAACAGGAGCTCCCAGCTTGACTTTCTTCTTCTCTGGACTGGGCATGAGCCCTCCTCCTATCGCCGACGGTGGTGTAGCGTGCGCGCCATCGAAGGATATGCTGGCCGTGGGGCTGCCCAGTCTCCTCCGCTTGGTCGCTGAGCCTGGCTTGCCAGGTGTTCGAGGCACGCCGTTGACAAAGTTCTCCTTGTCCTCATCTCCATTGAGTACGGTCTTGCCTCCTGCATTCGCGTTGCTTATGCCATCGTGCTTTGCGATGTTGACCTCGTCCGGCTCTGGCGTGAGGTCGAGGGAAGGCGGCGAAGCTCCCCCAGAGCTGTAGTCGTCATCAGAGTCCATGACGTCCAAGAAATGCTGCCTTGCTCAGCTGCAGGCTGCCTGCAGGTGCTGTCTGACGGTCAAGCGGTGGTTGCTAGAATGTTGATCAGTGTTGACGCGCAAAGTGGGACGCGTCTGCGCATGTTGTGGCGACACTTCGAGGCACGCTGTGCAGCACAGCGGCTAGGTTCAGAGGGCCACCAGCGCGCTTGCTGCAAGGCGGCGCAGACTGCACTTGAGATTTCTGCAAATGCTGGCTTTCCCCGGCGTCCATCGGCAATTGCGGCTAGCTCGAAAAGTCACTGAAATGCCTAGGTGAGAAATCTCGGGCGAGAAGGGCCGCATAGTAGTCTCTGACGCGATGCAGTGAGCAGGCGTGAGCCGGTGCTATCGCGCATTGCACTCTTTCTACTGTGTGATTATGGGGTCCCGTCATCAAGGCATAACGACATTTGCTGCACATATTATTAAGAAATCCTGTTGCCTCTATAAGATGTTACCGCCAACCAACCTCTTCACTCGTCTCAACGCCCCCATCTCATCGCACTTGCATAGTAGCGAACATTGGACCATCTGGTTGCAACACGCCCAAACCCGCTTAAAAAGGGAGCGAAATCAGTATGTACCACACGATGATTTGCTGTCCAACACTCACGTCGCCCAGGCCTGACCTTCGGCAAGAAGACTTCACCGCCCGTCACAGTCTGGACAGTGTCGAGGCTCGTCATTTGACTCGATTTGGCAAGCGTTGCGGGCGTGATGTCAAATCGGAGAGCCTGTAGTACTGGGACGAGGAAAGTCTTAAGTTCTGCGAGGGCGAGGTTGCGCCCTTCGCACTACATGGAGGACACGGTTAGCCAATGGATGGACGATATGATCTAGGGACAGATCTTACTATGGATACGCCTCCGCCGAATGCACGAACTTCAGGTATTCTCCTAGTCTTGGAAACCGAGGGCACATCTGTAAGGGCGTCGTTCCGCTCATCATGGAACCGGCGACCGTCCCACACACGGCTTGTGGCTCCCCAAACCTCAGAGTCGAGGTGGCCAACCCTAGTAATGCAGACCACTTTCTCGCCAGGCAATACAAAAAGGCCGGGCGGTGTCATCGAGCCCGCTGCAGCGAGAGCCTCCTTGTCCACAATGTGAGTCGGTTCGACATTGTTGTGGTTTGCTTTTCGTATGCTGTACGAAGAGCTCTGAAGCCGAAGAGTCTCGAAGATGACGCTTGTAAGAAGAGGCAAGTCGGCTTGTGCGGGATCTTGCGTTGTCAAATCTACGCTGTCGATTTCAGAAATAACATCTTGCAAAATGTCTTTTTCCGCTTGCAGCAGGTAGATGATTATCCACGATATCGCGAAAGGGTTGTTCGCCAGAAGAGCCCAGAAGTCTCCCAAGATCCCACTGCCGTTGTCATAATCGCTGAAGCCAAGTTTGATGCCTGCCAGCGCCATATCGCGGACTACGTCGCCTTCTTCGAGGCCTTTGCATTGAGTTTCGCGAGCCCATTTGCCGAATCGTTCATTGAGCCAGTCACGAGAGCGGACACCTTTCGCGACAATCGAAGGGAACACATATTGCAAGTACCGAGGTATCTGACCACTAGCGAGCAGTGGGAAAGCTGTATCGAAATTCTTGAAGCCTTCCATAAAGGTATGCAAGGGGATATCAAGCTCGCTGCCGAAAAGGGCTGCCATGGACGCTTTGAACATTAGTGCATAGGTCCATTCGACGACATCGATTGTCTCAGTCGCAAATATGCGCGCTTTTTCTAATTCGATTGTCTGCTTGACCGATTCGTAGAAACGATTCACAGCCTTGGCGAGTTTGGGTTTAGCCATGCTGCGTGCGTGCACTGGAAAAATGCCCTTATCCAGTTGAGAGTTGTCTTCAGAAGTAATGGCAGGGCTCATGCCAAAGATTGTATGGCTCATCTGCTTGCGAATAGGAATGAAAGATAGCTGCTTGTTGTAGGAGCCGTCGTAAATCTTGCGTACCAGCCTGTCGGACAGGATGAAATGCTGCTTGATTGGGAAAGGTATGTAGACAGCCGCTCCGTACTCTTTCTGGAGGGATAGCAAGAACGAGGTTTCGTCTACGCCGAGCTTGTAGGCTGCATAGATGCCGCTGACGAAGCTTGGGGCGAGGAAGTGGATAGAGTAGGTTGCGCGTGGCCATTTGCGCGCGTCACGTGTATACCAAAAGTAGGTGGCTACTGCCCATGTCGACGCGAGCAGCAAGCTTGTCGATAGGTCTAGCATGACGTTGACGTGTGCTTCGATGTTGCCCACTTGGGTCCGAAGAAACTTGGGCTTCTAGCGGCAAACACAGTCAAGGAGCCAGGTCTGGCGAGAAAGGTCCTGCATCAGCGCCCGCCTACCGTGTAGTTGAGTCGGAACAATTCACGCACGACGGGCCGACCAGCGGCCGCTTCGGAGTGCCCTGGTGAGTCGAAGGTGAGCGGTCGGGAAAGACAGTGAGGACAGTCCAAGCGAACAGCGCTTTTTGCAGCTGATTGTCCGCGAGGTGATCGAGAACTGGGAGCTTCCAACTGAGGGTGCCAACAGGCTTGCCTTTGGCTGTACCGGCCGTTCAGAGACACTCCACACACGCGCGTCGCCGAATAGTGTACTCCACCATGTCAGACGGCGACTGGGATGCAGACGACTACGAGGCACCTGCGACAGTGGCGCCTGTAAAGAGTCTTTATGCGGACGAAGACGCTGAAGACAACGTAAAGGTATGTGCCGCGAATTTGACGGGCGCAAACTGACTAGTGCTGAAGGATGACTCTCGCTCCTTTCTGCCTGCTATGACGCCTTCTTGCATGCCTTTTCTGTGCATGACCGCCTATCATTCCATTTTGTCTGGCAAATTGGTCTACGCCAATGTTCGGCACATGACAATTGCAGGAGTCCTGGGAAGACAGCGACGATGATGATGCCGCAAAGAAGGCTGCGCAGCCAGCCAAGCCTTCCGGGCCTATACGCCAAAAAGGCATCACCAAGGCCAAGATTGCAGAGAAAGAAGCAGCTGAAGCAGCCAGGATCCAAGAGTTGCTAGCCCTGCAAGACGAAGATCCCCGGGAACGGAAGAAGCGAGAGATGCAAATGCAAATGAGCCAGGATCTGGAAAACGCCCGTGCGCTTCTGGGAGACACATCTCTAGCAAGCACGGTGGTTGGAGGTGGCGACAACCCATTCATAACGCATCCCAACCCGAGAACAAAGTCTGAAATGGAAGCTTTTGCCGACGCGTTGGCCAAGAAGGTCGTAGACGACTATTCAAGCAAACCCCTTTACGCTGCCTTCTGCGAAAGCTTCATCAGGCAGCTTGCTCTGCCCCTCAAAGACATAGACGTGCGCAAATGTGGTTCCGTCCTGACAACATTGGCAAATGAAAAGCAGAAGGCCGCTCGTGATGCGACATCAAAGAAGGGCAAGGCGAAGGGCAAGCCACAATTGGGCGCAGTCGGAGCTGGGGGCAACAAAGCTGCCATGGCTGGCCGAGGGTGGGTCACTGCCGAATTCACAGCAAGGCAAAGCACGAGCTGATATCGACTCTTGTCCATGCTTTGGCCAGTTTTCAAGCGGATCTTGATTCGCATGATCAAGCGCTCGACGATGATTATGATGATGACTTCGTGAGTTTCCATACTGACCTCAATACGACAACGGCTCATGACTTCTACGCATGCAGATGTAATGGCTGGCTTCGCCGGGCACATTGCCTCTTTTCGACTTGCAGTACCCAAATCTACATTTAGAGCACTTCCACCGGTTGTCGGGAGCAATTCCGTTGCAATACGCAGACGGCGCTGCCATTACACTCTGCCGCCTCATCTCGTTGCATTTACCACGATGTGCTGATTTGCCGTACGGTAGTCATAAGATGATACAACAAGAACTTTTTTATGATCTAATGACCTGCTGGAAAGAATGCGAACGACTAATCATCGTCACTCGCGGCGTCCTCGTCTTCCAGCCTTGTGGTACCGCTCGCTCGCTCTCTCGGACCGCCTTTGCGGAACATTTTGACCCAGTTCTCATTCTCAGACTGTTCTGCTTGTTGACGAACTCTATCTCCAAACGCCTTGCGGAAACCTGCGTTTGTCCATGCGTCAAAGATGTTTATTTGAGCTGTTGCGCCAGAGCAAGCTAGGACGCAAGGATCATCGGGATTCCAGGCCGTTGCGAACACTCGACCGACGCCAAAGTCTTTTGAGAGCGCCAAGGTGATAGCGATTTGCTTTGAGCTGCTGTCGATATTCCAGATCTTGGTCTGCTTGTCTGCACCGCCTGTGCTGAAGCACCCAGGAACGTTGGTGTTGACATCAAGTGCAGAGCAGGCACCATCGTGGGCGTCCAGGGTCCAGATGGGCTTGCTCAAGTCCCGTGAGTCATAATACAAGACTTGACCTTTGGAAGTTGCGATGTACAGATGCGAGCCTGATTGCGATAAGGGATCCCATTGGACAACTTCCACGTCTGGATGTTGCATTGTCTCCTTCCCTTGTCGACCCTGCATCTTGCCTGGAACTCGGAGCGAGAGGTGATTCTCGGGGCTGCGCGTATCGAAAATACGCACATGGCCTCCAGTGGAAGCGGCGACGAGAACAGTAGGCTCTTTCCAGTTCCATTGAATGCAGAGAATCTTGGCTTCTGGCTCAAAGATGTCGAATGACCGAATTGCACGCTGACAAGTCGGAGACGACAGGTCCCAGAGCTTTATGCTGCCGTCGGCGGAGCTAGAAGCCAGTAAAGAGCGATGTGTTCGGTTCCATGCCAAGGAGAGCACAGAATCTGTGTGCGCGTGTGGAAGTATGCCGGAGGGCTGTGGGGCTGCAGGTGCAGCGCTCTTCTTCTTTTTCTTCTTCGACTTTTTCGTTGAGTCTACTTCCATCGCTGCCACTTGTGCAGCAACTTCTTCCTCTTGTTTTGCAGACGCAGCTTCAGAGCTCTCCGCGTCATCGCCAAGAATTGCTTCTGGAAAGAGCCCTTCGACGACATCCAAGTCCCAGATCTCAATCTGACTGTCGAGCGTGCCTATCGCGATGAAGCTGCCCGTGGCTTGCGGTGATGATCCATCTGCAGACTCCATCGCTTGGCGAGATGTCGAAGGCCGGCAGTCACCCCATGCGAGACACAGCGGCATGGCTGGCAAGAGGGTGTCGTGATGAACGTACATATTGCCTTCGTAATCTGCCTGCTCTTCGACGGCATCAGGCGACTCTGGTGCAGCAGGAGCTTCATACAAGTGGACTTCGAGCAGGTTCACATCGTCTGCGCTTCTGCCCGACACGAGAAGATTGTCAGAGGGCAGCACCTCTAGAGCGCCACGTTCATCGTTGGCATCTTCTTCGGCCGCAGTGTCCAGGGTAATATATGGGTCCTTGCCGTCTTTGTGCGCGGAGAAGCTGAGACCTTTGATGTTGCCAAACATTCCAAGGGCTGTCCAGGAAGCATTCGTCGTTTGCAATGCGGCATTGATATCAGCAATGCTGCTGGGGGAAAAACTTGGGATGATCGAACAATGTCACGAACGCTACTCACCGGCAGTTCGCTCATCTTCGTTGTCGTAGTCGTCAAGCTTGTACTTTGCCATTTCATCCACAGGTACGGCAGGATCTGAGGTATCGGGCTGCTTCTGTTGGCTTTTTAAAATGCGAGCCTTTGCTTTGCGAGCCTTGCTTTCCGGGTCGCCGTCTTGCTCGTCATCATCATCTCCCTCGGACGAATCGTCTTCATCTTCCCACTCGCCACCGCTGTCGCTCTTGCCATCCTCGACGTCCATCCCGTCGGCATCCTGAGCCTCGAGCGCCTCTAGATCCCTCTGCGCATCCTCGAGCTTGATCTTGCCCAGCCGCTCCACCCGCTCGAGCTCGCCGGGGTCTGCAAGGTCGTATGTGCGTGGATGGCGAGCAGAGACCCCCTGAGGCACCCATAGAATGGATGATATGAGCGACGGCATGATTCACCCGGACTGGGACTCGGTTGGAGTTGGGCAAACTGTCAGAGCAGGGTTTTTGGATGCACCTTGTGGCGGTCATTACAATACACGTGACTTTCATTCTGGTTGCACGGCACCAGCCAATGGAGAAGCCATGGCTACATCAGCAGTAGCCAGTGAGCAACTCTCTGACAAGAGCACACTCTGCGTCCATAGTCTACCCTGCTTCTGCCCCCAAGACAAGGACAGCGAGCGGTCGATCGAGCAGTTGCGCCACAGCTGCTGTACACGATGACGAGCTCGCCTCTGGACCTACTACCATCAATCAGTGACAGGCAGACCAACGTGGTCCCACAATAGAGGGACGAACGAGAGTTTCTGGCCTATTGTCGCATCATGGTGAGCAGGCTACTCATGCTCACACGGTGCCAAGTCGCCAGCAACGCGTCACCATCAGACAGACCACACTGACACTTTGCTGCTCTTTCCCTCCTCGTATGACACACTGCAGAGCGGCTACGACTCTGATGAAGAGAACAACCACCCTTTGAACCAATTCAACAATCCTCATGCTGCTTTCCCGAATCATCCAGCCTTTGGCGGACCCGGTGGTGGCCATGCAATGGGTGGCATCTTTGGAGGACCGCAAGGTGCTGGTGGCCCAGGAGGGCTTTTCGGCGCACTCGCAGGCTTTGGCGGCCACATGAACGCTCCCGCGCCTCCTTCCGCTTTCCGACGCTCGTACCGCGCCTACTCATCTGCCATACACGAGATTCAGCAAGGCAGAGGCAATGGTGGTGCAAACACCATGAGCGGCGGACGACCAGAGGTCATGTTTGGCGGACAGAGTGAGCGTGGTGCTGGAAGTCATCTCTTCCACATGCTCACCCCTCTTTCATTGCAGTCATGATGCCACCGTCTGCTTTACGACATCTGAGTGAGTTGCCTCCGTCTTGGCCACAAGTCGACGCCTACGCAACTGACCACTCATTCGCCTTCAGCTGAGCTCGACATTGATGGGCCTTGGACTTTTGAACTGCGCAATCCACTACAGCACGCCATTAAGACGCATGCCGGTGTGCTCGAGTTCACTGCAGACGAAGATGTGGTCTATCTGCCCTCATGGATGATGAAGCGCCTCAAGCTAAGCGAGGGTGATGGCGTGCGGCTATTTGGCACAAGGGTACCCAAGGGCAAATTCGTAAAGCTACAACCTCAGTCTGTCACTTTTTTGGAACTCTCGGATCCCAAAGCCGTGCTGGAGCAGGCCATGCGCGCGTACACCGTCATCAGTCCAGGCGACATCATCGAAATCAGCTACAACATGATGACGTTCGAGCTCCTAGTCATGGAAGTCCAGCCGGACGCAGCAGGAATCAGCGTTCTCAATACCGATCTAGAAGTTGATTTCGCACCGCCAGTGGGCTACGTTGAACCCGAGCGCAAACCTGCTGCACCGATACCGACAATGCAAAGCAAATTCAAGATCAACATCGACGAGACGCAGGACGTTGACGCTCGGGGTAGTGGCACTTCTACGCCCGCGCCAGGCAAGGCTAGTACTTCTGCTTCAGCCGGTCCTGCCGCTGCGAGCGCAAAACCTGCTCCATTCGAGGCTTTCAAAGGCACCGGCATGTCCATGGCAGGCAAGCGGGTCAAGGGCAAGGGCATCAACGCCAAGCCCGTGCAAGCAGTCGAGTCTCAATCAAAGATCTGGAAGACTTCAGAAACTCCAAGGATAATCACAGCTGATACCCAGATTGGCGCCCGCAAAGTTCCGGCCGCGCTCCATTTGCCAGAAGGGACGCTCTTCTTTGGATACACGTACAAGCCTCCGAAGGTCGAAGAGAAGGAGAATGATGCTTCACGACACACTTCCTCTGGACAGACGAAGCCGCCTGCTTTTGCTGGTGTGGGCGCTGGCGCAACGCTTTCTGGCCGGGCACCACCAACGGCTGGCAAAAGCGGGAGACGATCATTGCGCAAGGAGGTTGCACGGATTCCTGGAGTCGAAGATGTCATAGAGATAGATTCTGATTGACAAAACAGAGCTAGCTATATGTGAAAGGTCGCGGTAGCTCAATCTGGTTATGGCTTCTGCCCTCAAGAACCATGCAGATCTGATATAATGACCGACGTGCAGTCAGTTGATCCTTGCTTCCATTTTCGTCGAGACGACACCACCATTCCCAGTACAAGCTAATTTTACAAGCCCTTAGACGCCCATGGTACTGTCTTCAGCGCCCAAGGTCTCGCCGTGTGTTACAGAATCCAGGTGTACCAAGCGTCGCGCTTCCTCGTATATGTCACCGAGTCTGACCATCTCATCGCTGCATAGCTCTCGAAGCATGTGACTTTCCCTTGCATACTCTGTGGCCAGTTCATTGATGTCGACGAAGCCGCTGAAGCGCTCGGAGGAGAATCTTGCAGCGACACACGCGTCTTCTTCAGGAGAAGAGTCATACAGACTCTCGAGCGGCGCAAGAATAGCAACACCCTCGTCAGCTGCCCGACCGCAGACGCGTAGAGCTGTGTATAGTGCCGAGCTCCGTATTGCCTCGGAGAACGCCTCGTCGCTGCTGGTGAGACCTTGCCGCCGCAATGCGATCCAGCTGTCGAAAGTAGCGAGTCAGTACCATGCTTAACAGACGGCTTGGAGCCCTGTCCATTAGACTGACTCATCACGCAAGTATATTCGGCGCCAAACGGTTTTGCTAGCTAGCTCGACTCTAGCTACTGGCAGTCTGCGTTCTCTAGCTAGAACACGCAAGGCGTACGCAGAGTCTTGCTTTTGTTCGCCATCTTCGTTATCCTTGAGGGACAGAACGTCAACAACGTCTTCTGGCCCCAATGCCTCGCCATTCATTATGCGCAAGAAGAGAAGGCTAGCCAGCTGGATTTTAGGGGTCAGAACAATTGCGGCTGGCTGTTGTAGAATTGGAATTACCTTTATGAGTTCGGGATGGGTCAGGCGGCTGCAGAGCCGACCTGATACTCTCGTAGCTTGGAGCTCCAAGGATTTGTGCGTGTCTCTGATATCTTGGATAGCCTGGCATAGACTTTTCAGCCGTTCTTGTGCTGCTACAAGGTCCAGTCTGTCGTCGACCGCATTCAATGCTTGCTGCGCGGCAGGCGAATTCTGCACCTGTTGACGCGAGAACATCGAAACGCTCGCGAGCTTGCCAAGACTGAGCGTAAGCTGCCAAACGTGGAGCAAGGAATGGTGATTAATCGGTCACACCTGATCAGACGCTCGTAGCCTCTCACCTTTTGCCCTTCAAGCGTGACTTCTTGAGTGGAGCGTTGCATCAAGTCCTTGCAGGCTGCTCCGATGTCATGCATTGCTATTTCTTGCATCCATGCCAGTTCCAGTATTTGTTTCGTCTTCAAATATTTTAATACCAAGGGGGCATATGCAGCGTCTTGTGTAACGATTTCATACGACTGACCTGAATACATATGTCAGCATTTTATATCGTACTGAACAGTGCGTACCCACCCGATTCTCTGTACCAGTCGTACAGAGCGAAAGCGAAGTCTTCCTTGTACTTGTCCATGTAGAAAGCAAGCTTGGCAGCAGACGACCCACTAGCGTCATGGCACATGACGATCAGAGATCGAAAGTTTCGGTATCTCTCTGCCAAGTCAAAGGCAGCATTGGTCCTCGAATAGCGTACTAGAAGACAAGGCTCAGTCCGGTCGAGACGATGTGTACCCGCTCGCATGTCGCTTACCCATGCAATCGATGATTTTTGGCCGTAAGGTCACGTAAGTCTCAAGCAAGCTTCGTAGCTCGTGAACAGCTGTCGGCTCGTCACCGATACTGTAGCGGTACGCACAGGTCAGCAATTTGTGCCTTTGTTGAGGCTAAAGACACACCTCTGGAGGTACGACATCCGTTCCTGAAACATTGCAAGGGTGTCGTCGGCGAGGTCAACTAGGTAAGCCTTCAACGTTCGCTGTATCTCGCGTTCTCGGCTCAGGTCAACGTTCTTGTTGACACCAGCGGCTGTGAAGTTTCGTGTTTTGGATGATGGTTGCGTAGGTCCACCTTCTGAATCGATGTTTGTGCCAAGTATCTGAATCCGCTCCTGCAGAATCATGTCGGTCGATTGAAAGGCTGTGCGAAGCAGCTGTAGTATATTGGCCTGAGACAGCCACGGTTCTGCAAGGCAGACCTGCGAGTCGGGCCCTTGTGGTATGCCGTACATTCCGTTCTGCTCAACGCGATGACGAAGTGTCGCCTGCACCGACAGACAAATTATCTTGTCAATCTGCTGCAATGCAGACACTCTTTCGTCTAGGGGTATTTCTGTTGGAGCGACTCGTCGCTGCAGGATCGGTAACAGCTGCTGTAACAGTTCGGGCAGGTGGGAAACCTAGCATAGCAGGCCCTTTAGTTAAAGGCAAGCCTGCAGGAATAAGCGCCAGCAGCTTACATGCATCCTAAGAAAGCTTCGCACAATATCCTCACCAGCTCGACTGGCGAGATTAAGATTCTCGATAGCTTCAATCAAAACGCTACCGTCTTCTAGATGAGAACTGCGGAGTTCCAAGTACGGGTCAGACGGTGACTTTGAATGATGGACGAACTAAGACACACGATATGCTGGCGTTTCTAGCTTGCCAGAGAGATGCGGCAGCTGCTAACTTCTCAGCGTCCCAAGCTAGGCGGCGGCGAGCTGTCTTCGACAAGCGACCCATGAGGTTGTTGTCATGGATGAAGCGAATGAGGTGCTTGAGTCGAGCAGAGCGATCTGCAATCTGCGCCCGCAGATCAATGATCGTTTGTAGATGTGGAGAGGCTGAAACGGGGCGTATGATGCATCAGGCGCCTTTCAGGTGTGAAAAGAAAGGACCTGAATACATACTGCTTGTTATGATACTCGCTGAAATACTCTCGGCTGCGCTGACAAGATCACCCATATCGTTCGACAGGGTGAGATCGAATGCCAGCGGATTCTTGCTATTATCGGCGAAGAAAACAGCTTGCTCCAATTTAGTCTGAAGATTCTTTGTTGCGAGATCCTGAGGGTCCATCCCTCGGCTGTCCCTATGTATGATGGGTCAGTTACTTTTGGTCTACATTCATGAACCCAATGCAGGACGCCTACTTTGCGAGGGCACGAATGCGGTCCGTTGCGATGTCGATTCTAAGCAAGCCAGTGTGGGCTGTGAGCGCTAGTAGAGTCGCAGGCGCCAAACAGCCAATGCCCAAGAATCTGTCTTTGACGGTCTGCTTAAGGGAAACACTCTCTTCAAAGGCCAGAGATTGGTCCAGACTGGAAATGATTGCGACATCCGGGAAAACTACGTAGAGGTAGTCACCGTTGGGACTTCCTCGAAGGCGTGGTCCCGACAGCGGCCGGGGATCAACCTCGTGGGTAAAGGACAGGGGCTTAACGGCCGTGATGTTTTCCCCAGTCAAGGTCACCAAGCTGTATGCTAGGCGTTTGCGCATGCCTGCCGTCTGTCCCGCGTACGAGACAAGCAGAATGACCTCTGCCGGACTGAAAAGGTGCATGGTCATCTTCAGCACTCGATGCACCGAATTCATGAGAATATGCTTACCTTGTGGCCCGGATGTCTGCAATCTCGAACTCGTGTGGCGCAGATTGCAGGCTGCCACAGTCAACCAGTGCTTGACTGACAATGTGCGATACATCCATCTCGCCCACAAACTGAGAAGTCTGTTAGTCGAGCGTCTTGCAAAGATGATCACGTATATCGAAATACATACCTCTTCATGAGTGTCGAGAAATCTCCAGCTTTGAAGGAAATTTTGACTGAGACAGCGAACGATCCATGCTGCTTGCCCTTGCTTTGTCGGTTCATCGCAGCACACCGATACAGACGAGACTCCACCTCTTGGATCTATAGATGCGCCACCAAAGAGGCCACCCATTCGAGCCAAGACGCCCCGAGACTTTGATGCCAGGTGGACCGAAAGACCAGCTTTCGGAGAAGTGTAGCTAGTATGCACCTGCAGCACGAATACCCTACTACCGCTCGTGGCAAGCACAAAACGCGTTGGCTGCGCGAATGGAAGACAATACAACAAATCTCAGTGTCGAGGATTCTGCAGCCTGCAATCACCTAAAAACTCACCGACAAGCGCTCAAGAGCACGTATTACCTCGCCTTGTACTAACGGTAAATCTTCTCGCGAAAAGTCTTCAACGCCAGAAAGGGCCGCGCTGATACTGTCCCAGTATACTGCCTGGCCGACCGCCGTTACAGCGAGAAAGCCTGGCTCTCTCGCGTAGCTCGAACTCCGGTCGTCCAGAGATATGAAGGCAGTGAACGGCACTGGAGAGAAGACCGTAGCAGCAAGCGACGTTGTTGACGGCTCAGGCATTGGAAAAGTGTAGCAGGTTGGAGCTGCAGCCTGTGTGGGCATCACTATGATTAGCATTGGAAATGTCGTGCCGGTCCTTTTGCGCTCAGTCGGCTCACATTCGACCTCTGTCCGTCGTAGATGCTTGCTAGGCTCCAAACATTGCATTGACGCCGGCCGGCGAGACAGGCATAGCCGCGGTCGGTATCAAGTACAGCCAAGTAGGGGTCGGAATAGAAGTCGCTGCGGGCGAGTACCTCTACTACCTCGCTAGGTATAGAAACCCCGTGTTTTCCACCCAGCATAGATACCGCGTGTGTTTCACTGTGGAAAAGTATCCCTTGGTCGGCATTGTGGTCATCGCTACCTCCATCTTCATCGATGAGAAGAACCGCATCCGCATCGTCAACGCTGAGATCATTGTTGAGCGCAGATGCGGCCCTCGAGGTCGTCCGCAGGGGGGTGCGCGTGGCGGTACCGTTGAGTATACTTGTACGCCTCGCAGACGCAGCGCGAGAGGGCCGAGTTCGTGTGCTGGGACCTGCTGTTGGTGGGGGTGTTTCGGTATCTGCCAGTCCAGCAATACTTGTTGCACGCGATTGAGACCGCCGCACGCCAGAAACGCGCGAGCGTCGAGCGGGGCCCGCTTGCGTAGACGTCGAGAACATCTTGTCAGGTGCTGCCTGCGCAGGCGGAGCAAAGGATGTCGCAGAGGACGTCGCAAAGGTGCTTTCGCCTGTGGATGCGTGATCGAAAAAGTGCGGTGGCCTTCAGCTTGCAGCGACGTGACTTTGCTCTGGCTGCACCTGCCTGCTTATGACAGTGAGGCTATTGTGTGCTCTGAACTGTGGCTTGTGCATTGTTTGGGCGTCCGGCACCCGAGCTCGTAAAGCTGTCTGTGCTATTGAATCGCTGCATGAAATGAAAAGGTGGGATAACAGACTGGCCACGTCTACTGTACATCACGCTAGTTTGCGGTCACTGCATGCTCTTTTTACGACTGTCCATGTCATGCACTATTGTCCTATCAAAAGTCTATCGCTCCGTCTCTTCTCTCTGTCTACGACAGGGTCAATTCGGCGAACACCGTCGCCAGGAGGGCTACCGTCAGGGCAGTAGTCAGCATAGCCGATCTTGATGCGCTTGAGACTTCTGAATTGGCGTTGGAGTTGGATCCAACCCGTGAAGTCTCGGATGGGTCGGAAGAACCTGCACCGCTTCCGCCAGTTGGACCATTTGATGTCGAGCCATAGCCACCGCGCACTAGAAGTTCTTCTCCTTTGATCATGGCTACCCCAAGTTCAGCGATAGCATAGGTAGGGCTGCAAAGATGTGCTGCTAAACCAATGGGAATGACCGAGGAGTCGATGACCCGCAGATTGGCCACTCCATGAACGCGTGCTTGCTCGTCCACTACCCCTCCCAGGTCGAGTGGCAGCATTGCGCAGCCTCCAGCTGGATGATACTCTGTGGATGCCGAGCGACGTATGTAGCCTTCTATCGCTGCATCATCGTCGCTGGAGACCATGGCCGTTCCTGGAGAGATTTCGCCGCCGATGATACCCGACAGGGGAGCAGTCTGAGCTACCCGGCGGAGGTACTTAAAGGCCTCTCGCATGACAGCGATGTCCCCTGGGTGAGTGAGATATCCAGGGTCGATCGATGGCATTGTGAAAGGATCGGAAGAGGTGATGCGCAGTGCGCCCCGAGAGAAGGGATGTTGGAGTGCAAATTGCAGGGTCATGGTCTTGCCCGATGCCCCGTTGTTCCAGCCAGTATTGGCCATGAGGAATTCAACTTCCGGCTCGCCTTGCTCAATGAGGTGCGAGAGCTCCGCCTCGTAGATGGCACGGTAGCCAGCGGCCACGGTGCCGTCCAAGCCGTACATATCGATTGCAGCCGACATGTTGTTCCTCATTTGGTTTAGATAGTTTTGACCGGCCGCGTCACCGAGCACGGTCGTGAGATTTGCATATGTGATTGCCTGATTGGGGGCCGAGTACAAAGACTGGTTACCATTGCCTTGTTCCCATAGTTCCATCTGTTGAGATGCAAATCCGGTGTCGTTCTTGGCCAGATCGCCCGTGACGTCGGCAGTCGTGCTGAAGACGATGGCGGTGGACACATGGTCCTGGAGATGGGCTCCGACACCTGGGAGATCGACAACGACGTTTATTCCGTTGTCTTGAAGGAGATCGGACGGGCCTATGCCTGACAGCTGCAGTATGTGAGGGGATCCGATGACGCCGGCGGCCAGAATGACTTCGCGACTAGCCTGCACACTGTAAATATCCGCCCCTGCCGAGGCGCTGAAGCTGACACCGGTAGCCGTAACGTTACCATTGCGGTCGGCAGTGTTGACACGCGTCACCGTAAAGCCTGTCAGAATGTCGACATTGGAGCGGGGGGACGGGAAGTAGCCAACGCGGGAGTAGCTTCGCGTTTGATCACTATCAAATTACATCAGCAAAAGCCTGCCTGAGGTGCTATTCGGCTAGCCTACCTTGATCTGATGGCGCTTGTCGAAATGTAAGAACCAGTGGTGACACCGCTGGCTTGATCCACCGTCGACACACCAAGATTTGCCCAGGTCGGCATCCACTCCGCAATCTGCTGAAAGAAGTATCCGGCTCGAGAGTAGTGAATAGGTCCATCATAGCCATGCGAAGCTTCATCGACCACAATGCCGCCGGCGTTCTGCGAGTACTCCTCTGTCGGCGGTTCAAACGTCTGATGTCGCCGGTAGTACGGCTCTAGAAGGAAGAGCGCATTAGTCACCTTCCTGCCACAATCCCTATCGATCCGCACCAATGTGGTCCCAGTCCCATGCTGTGCCGTTGTTGTACAAGCTGGCCCATGAATCGTGCTCCCTCCTGCTTCCTGGTGTCATGTATACACCTGCACATGCACAAAGTGACGTACTTCAGCGCGCAAGCAGATGCACTGTGGCATTTCCACTGACCGTTTGAAGCACTTGAGCCACCTAACAGCTTGCCTCGCGGCCAAAACACAGGTCTATTTCCCAACTCGGTTTGATTTGAGGTGTAGTATTGCCAATCGTATTCGCTTGTAGGTCCTGCAATGCCTTGATAGTATGCCATAGCAGCTGAGTAGTATTTCAAAGTGTCTCTAAGCCCAGTGTTATCGAACGCAAAACTCATCAGGATCTGACTTACGGACAAGCACGCGTTGCATCACATCATCGCCCGTGCCTCCGCCTTCGATGACAGCGATCGTATGATTGCTGTTCTCCGACAACCTAGCAGCAACGGCTAGCCCTGCTGTGCCACCGCCGACCTGTGTGCAAAGGTGAAGAGAATCAAGAGAAAGTGTGTCAGCATCCTTGGACATTCCAGGTCGAATGATGAGTCACGGGTCATGAGGGACTCACAACAATGTAGTCGTAGCTTTTGTCGGCTATCTGGTCGACATTGCCAGTACTGATGGTATTTGGATTTAGGTCGGGGACAGCTCGTTTGCTGAGGTGCTGTCTCGGTCGCGTCGCGAAGTCGTTTGCTATAACGACATCGTGTAGCAGTGCAAAGATGCCGCAGACCGCCAGAGGTATTGTCACGGTAGCCTTCATTTGTCCACTGTCGAACCGGCTCTCTCTGTGGGTTTGCCAGATGCTGAACTGACCGGAACACGATTCGCAGTAGTCCCAAAGGCTGCAGGTCACTATGTGTCGTCGCGATCCTGTGGCGCGTCCAGGGCTTGGCGATAGAATCTCGTATGAAGGAGTGGTGAGATAGGTATGGTTTGGAGAAAGAGCTGTGAGGCAGCAGATCTGTTGCGATCTGCGTAGTGAAGTGCACACTACTTTTGGATTGCCCAGATGCGCGTCGGATGTTTTGCCGCTCGCGTCCGACCTTCAAAAGCGTGTCGGAGACGTAGCTTGGTAAACACGTGCCGATCCGGGTGCTTTGATCGAGTCCGGCCGGCGGTCCTCTCTTTTGACGTGGAAGACTTGCACGGACCCGACCACCGTGCTCAACAGCTTGCCTACTCTCCCTTACCACTAACAGCAGAAGCAAACGTGCTCGAATGGCAGGTTGCTTCTATGGCCTTACCGTCTTGATCTCGCGCCAGGAAGGGTTCGCCATCCGGTGGCGAATAAGTCGCACAGGTGGCATCTGCGCGAAGAAATGCTGAGGTACTACATGCCCGCAGCAGGAAGAGATGTCTGATCAGGACAAGCGCTGGTACCACAGTCAGCGCTCCGAGCTGCCTCAAGTATCAGTGAAAAGTCCGGACCTTACTGTTTTCAGGGCAAAGCGTACAGACCGCTCTGTGGACGGTCTCCTGTACTTCGACTGTCCTGCGCAGCGACGTATTTGTGCACCAACGATGTCGGATCAGAAGAGCGCAACCGAACGCGTGGAGGGCGTGTGAAGAGGATGGCGAGAGTGGGCTCCGTGAAAGTAGACCTGCTCCTCAGGAAAGACGACTTGGTCTGCAAGCCAAAGGCATGTCAGCCAGAGACAAACGTATGACAGCGTCACTACCCACGAGACTCGTGTCATGTGAAACGATTGGTGGTCGTCTGGCTTGCGTCTGTCTCTGAAGACAATCCGGACTGACCGAATCTTGGAAGCGATGCAAAACTTCGCTGGGCGTATCGCTGACATTGACAGTTGCGGACAGCCCATCGCGTGCCTTTAATGTGATCAAGACTGACATTGTGGATATGCTGGGAACCACTAGGCCAATTGCTGCATACGCACTCGTAGTCCGCCAAAAGGCAAGAAGAACGATGGTCTGCGCGATTGCCAAAGCACTAGCCAGACTGGCCGTCGTAAACGAGAAGACAATGATCTTCTGCACAACCACAGAATGACTGCAGAATGGGTGAGCAAGAACACCAATGCCTGGAATCCGAACTTACCGCTGAAAATCACGCTTCGTCATGCTCGTTATGAGCGCGAGCGAAATCACGAGTTGTGTGACAGCTTGATAGCATAGCGAAGCTGACAGGAAAGCTCGTGTCTAAAAATGTTAGCAACGTCAAATTTGTGGGGCCGGCCGACAGCTGAGTGCAGAAAATTACGCTTACACGTATGTATGTCTGACCGACCACTTGAACATAGATGTTCAGAGTTACGGTGATAATCGAAAGGCATATGCTGGCGCCAATGACGATAGTAAGAGCAAGAGCAATACTCCTCCTTCGTCCAGTCATGATGTAGCACCTCCGAGCGAAGAAGATTATGCACATGTGTGTGATGATGTTGTACATGAGGATCACCAGGGGAGCTGCAGGTGTGGCTGCCAGCGCAGTAATCAGACAAATTTCACTCTCAAGAAATCGCTTCGAATCCAGTACTTACAATATGTAGTCATAGACTTGTGCGGTAGGGCCATGAAGTCAACTAACATGTGCCACAGGAACTGCCAAACGACACAGGTCAATTTGGTCTCTTATCGAGTGCGACGATGAGGCTTACGGCTACAGTAACCGTGCTGTTCGATACATTGAACAGAACCAAGGCCCCCATGTATAGATGAAGGCGAAGTGTAGGTCGCGTTCTGCTTCGGATCAAGATGGTCCAGTACTGAGAGCATATCATGCCGACAACAAGTACTTGCAGAACTCCACCGACAATGTATGGTCCAACAATGCTTCTTTGACGGGCTTGAAGCTGTTCGAAAGTCCGATCTTTGGAGGCCATCCTGCTGTACGCCTCGCGAGAAGGGGTATCGCGCGTCTCCACTTGTGGCGCCCGAGAGCGATGGCAGCCGGGGTCTTGGGAACACTCCCTCTGCGAGGTCGCAGCCTGAAGAAGTATGACAGGTCTGACGGGAGGGTAGCGAAAGTCTCTGCTCGCTCACGAACTGCTGCTTCTCCAGACTCTGCTGATCGGCTAACGAATGTCGATTTGACGTGCACAAAGGGGTGTCGGCCAGAGACTACCGGTCGGAAATGGCCGCCGTTCACGCAGGTAGCGGTGCGGGTCGCACTATAGACCACACGCCATTTTTCATGATGTTTCGTGACTGTGTGGTGTAATCATACCGTCCATATGGTATCGTAGTGAAGCAAGCGGCCGTCCGCGTATGGATTGCAATTCGGACCGGGACGAGGGGCGGCCAGTGAGTATAAAACAATACAAGCCACGCGGCACGCACATTGAGGTCTTGAAGATGTAAGCGATCTTGGCGATGTCTTTCTGGCTCGAAATGATTCGAACCGTCACACAAGTGCCGTGAGCACAGAGAAACTAAGACGGTATGGAGCTGTGTTTCGCGTGCGCATAAGGCTTGGTGCCTTCCTCAGGATCGACTGAAGAGAAAACGCAAGAGCAGTCCCGACTGTTGACTGTCTCGTCGTGAACTGCATCTGCCAAGGCTGACTTTGTCAGCTTAAAAGATGAGGACGAGGTCGAAAGAGCAAATCCCGAGAAACAGCATTTGCAGCTTTGAAACCAGAAGAACGTTGGCTCTGACCACTGATTGCGAGAAGCTGTCGAACGACTGCACGTGGTCTGCGTCTGCTCAGCGGCGTCTTCGTGCGGCCACGGGTACGCAAGAAGTGGGCTGCCGGTTGTCAGGCCAGGAAGCACTCGGAGTCGAACAGCAGTTGAAACAGAGGGCACGCTTAAGCTCCCATAGGCCGAGGAGATGAGCCAGCTACGTCCTGTGCCTGGTATCAGCAAACGTATGACGCATGATGCTGGAAGCTGTTCCTGCTGAGTTCGCCACTCTTGTGAGCGAAGAGTGCCTCGGTAGGCGTTCGAGACCTGCTTTAGATAACGAGTGATGGTCAGTGAGCGAATCGGGACAGAACAACATCGTCAGCTTGAGTTCACAACACGTACACGCTGTTTGCTTGTTCTGGCAGCCTACGCGCATCTCACAGGCAAAGCGGAGCAGACTGAAAGACGTACCAAGGTACACAGAGGCACAAGGCTGGTGGATACGCACCCCATTGCGCATCTGATAAGCTCAATTACGCTCGTTGTAGTAGAGCACAACTATCGTCGCCGGCGAAAGCAGCAGTGAAGTCTGGCAAGAAGTGTCAACGTCGATCAGGCTCTCTTCCCGTGCAGGCTGCGGTATGCGACAGTATAGCAGCAGAAGTGACGATTTAATGTGCTGATTTGCCAGAGGACCTTCTGTCTGCAAGCACAAGAAGTGCACAATAGTACGCTGCTGCGCAGATCGTAGCAACAGGCGTGGTTATTTGGGTAGTCAAAACGAGCGGTCACCTCAAAGAAGCTAGGAAGGAATGCTACTGCAACAAACTGAGTACGGGGTGTTATTGTATACTTCGACAGGCCTCGCACATTGGTGTTGTCCAATCGACAACACCGGAAGGCTTCATAAGCCACTCGATGATGCTCTCCAGACCCTTGGAGTCGTCTTCGCTCCACACGCTTGCACTTTGACAGTCGATGTCCAGAACACCGAGAGGTAGCTGCTTTACTCCAGGCAACATGCGACTGAGTGCTGTACCTGGCTCGATAGGGAGCATAAGCGGGATCACCACCTCGCTTTCCGTACTTGCATCGCAAGCGATGTGATCTGGAACGTCGTGTACATTTTGCACTACGACGCTGGAGAAACAGAGTTAGAGCGCAACATTGAGCCTCATAATGGCGCACTGGTGACTGGCTTTGCTTACGTGCTCGAAGATAGGAAGGCGGATGCGCATACACCTTTCCGTCTGTTCTTGAGCGGCGCGCGCAAGCAGCCAGGCCGGCCCTGATATGGCCCTACGGTTAGGTATCTTGGGTCTTGGAGGAGCTGTCGTGAAGCTGATGGGGTCGGAAACAGGCCTTCTGTAATGTAAAAGCCTGCAAGCTTGGTTCAGAGCAGATCGAGTGCATTTGAAGATGAAGATTGCTCTTACCTGCCCAATTAACGCGATTGCGGGACCCAAAGAATAGCTCAAAGTCTGCAAAGGAGTTGTATAGAACGCTGGATACGCTAGCCAAAGCAGAGATCTCTCTTGGCAAAGGGAAGTTGGAAAAGAAAATGTGTCCAGCATGCACGCAGGTGACGCAAAAGAGAGGCGGTCACGGTACTCAGCGGAAGCGAGTCAGGCGGTCCTTGATATAGACAAGACGAGCGTACCCATTTGTGACGAGGTGCGCCTTCTTCCAACGCTAAGAGACCTTTGAGGCTTTCCAGAACATGAGCGTAAAAGCTAGCTTTGTCCGTAACAGAAGCCGGCACGAATGAGTATTCCGCATCGTGGCCCATGTTTCTCGGAGCGTGTGGGGTGGGAGATCCGCCAGAGGTATTGCTAGATCGAAACTATGCTGGCAACAGCTGACACCCAACGCGCATTGCAGTCGCAAGCTCTCGAAGTTTCCCAGACAGCTGGGATGGTCGACGTGATCGGAGACACTGGGCCAGCTTCATTCCCTTCCGTATTGACAAGGCACAACAACCGCCCTGCCGCGATATTTTCAGCTTAGCTCCTATAGTCTGGTGGTACCCCTCGCTCTCCAATCATGGAAAAGTGCACACGCATCGGCTGCGGCGCCTCGGTAAGCGGGTTTGCTGACAGCCAGTTTCAGAGTGGCTACAAAAACTGAGCATGTGCTTTATTGGCCTCGTCCTGTCTACTGGCCCTTTCTGCTCTGCCCGTCTTCACACCACATCACACACTCGACCATTAATTCACTTTGTTGGGCCTCTCTGCTGCCTTTTCCCTTTGTCACTCGTGTGCGCGTGTCGCGTATCAGTTCAACCCATCAAATAATACTGGCGCAGATTGCCGCTTCCACCCTGGAGGACCAGTCTTCCATGAGGGCCTCAAGTCCTACAGCTGCTGTACCGATACCAACAAGCCCGTTCTCACCTTCGACGAGTTCTTGGCCATTCCAGGTTGCGCCACTGGCAGCCATTCGAACGAGCAGTCGGAAGTCAAGGCACCTATTGTGACAGCGCCTGGGCAGACGGATAACGCCGATCGGGACATTACATCTGCCTCAGAGACTAAGGCTCTACCTGTGCCCTTGAGCACAAGCAATGGGACACACTCGCCACCAGTATTCAAAAGCCGGCCTGCCAGTCCCAGTACTTCGAGCACCGATAACGCAGCCGCCGCACGCGGACCAGACGAAGATCCTGAAGGCGTAGCGATACCCATTGGAGCTCGCTGCAAGCGGAATGGCTGCCCTGTGGTCTTCTCCGGCGATCTGTCCAGAACAGACGATGAATGCGTCCATCATCCGAAAGAAGCAGTCTTCCATGAAGGGTCGAAGGGATATGCTTGTTGCCGACCAAAGGTGCTGGAGTTTGACGAGTTCTTGAAGATCCAAGGTTGTGCAAGAGGCAAGCATTGCTTCGTCGGCCGCTCGTCTCAAAGGAAGGAAGGCGAAGTCGAACAGGTCAAGTGCCGGCATGACATGTTTCAAACCCCGTCACAAGTACGTCGTTCAGACTTTCGACCCTTGGATTCGCCGTCGCGTCTGTTTGCACTAACGCCTGACCTTCTCGTGCAGGTTATCTGCTCCATATTTGGCAAACAAGTCGACAAAGAGGCCTCCACAATAACCTTCGAGGAATGGACGATGCACGTCAAGCTTGTCCTTCCAGCATCGAAGCAATTTACACAATCGTATTCACTATATGGGCCTATCGATGCGGACAAGAGCAGCTACCGCATCCTGGGCATGAAAGTGGAAGTCACGCTGCACAAGGCAGATGGCCGAAGCTGGCCTGCTCTGGAGCAGCCTGTTGGCGGAGCACCGTCATCAGGGCGGTATGGTGGGGAGCAGATTACTTTCGGTGTACAAGGGCGGACAGGCACGGTGGGAGCCAAAGAAATGATCTATGCTGGAGATGTCGTCCGGTCGTAGTCCAGATACCCGGGTAGTCCAGATACCCGGAATAAGGCCATGCCGCAATACGATTCAACAACGTCAAGTCTTACAGACAAATCTAGTATTCAGAAAAGGTTTTTATCGCTTTCGTGAGGAAGTCACAGATTGCCTTGTTGCCAGTCTGCTTGTTGCCACGTTTGATCTGGGCGTGCGTGCATGCAGCGCGCTCGACCTGCCGCTGGACAGCTCCAATCTCAAGCCCAAGGCAGACATAGCAGCGAGATCAAAGAGCTCAACAGAGCAGCAAGCGTGCACTATGCAGGACCAGGACACCCCTCCGGCGGTCCTCAAGTCGCCGCGACCCAAGGACCGCTCCGCACCTGGGGGCATTGATCTCGAAGGCACGGGTAGGTCCTGTCTGGCAACACTTGGCAGCACAGGGTGTCCATTATCTGATGTGTGGTGTGCTGTATCTACACCACCTCTTGCTAAAATTGCATCACCACAAACACGGCCTCGTCATCATGCAACGTACTTTGTTGAACATGGGCACTATCGGTGTGCAAAACGACGATGCCGCTCGACAACATGGCTGTTGCTATAGCGCTGCGCAAGCGTGACCGAGACAGTCAATTTGGACCAACTACTCCTGGCGTGAGTCGTCGTTTGATGGGCTTCGAGCATTCCGTCGCCCGCGAGCCCTGCCTGCGGCAAGTACGGTCTGACGCCTTGCTATCAGGCGGACGAGGTTGGTACAGAGAGCCCAGCCGAGGGTCTAGGCGCTGCGAGCCATGCAGCCAAGAAAGGGTAAGTCGAGCGAGACGCATCAAGAGTTGAAGAGCCTAAATTGATGTCGCATCTGGTTTCTGGCGCAACCAGCCGTATAATATCTCGCAACCCGTCCGGGCCCTCTGATGCTGCTTTTGCTCCACGCTCAGACAGCGAGCAGCAAGATCCCGATTTGACACCACCTGGCACCCCGCATATATCATCTTTCCCTGCCAGTCCATCTGCTAGTGACCGAAATGTGCCTTCCGCTCTGCCTTCCTATCAAGAATCTGCAGGAACCTCTGCTGGAACCTCTGCCAACTCAAAGGAAAAGCCTCCCCAAACGCCAGCTCATCACGCAAATGGAGACCTTGCTACTACGACTACATCAAACAACCCTGAGACATCAAAGGTCAAGGAGATGCGCGAGAAGGTCCAGGACATGAGCACCGACGAAATCGACGTCGGCAGGGGCGAGGCTCGGGCTCCATCTCTCCAATCTGCAGCTCCCTCACCTCCTACGCATTCCACTGTAGAAGAAATCTCAGGCCTGCCGGCTTCAGCAGCTGATGCGGAGAGCAATATCGAGTTTCACCATCAGCAAGGCGACGTGATCATCTCAGAGCCCGAAGCTGTCGCAGGCAAACCTTCCACCGCTGTTTCATCATCAACGTCGGTCAGCGATTTACCACCGCCAGCACCAATCACGCATACTGCAGTCGCCAACATCCAGTATGCCCCTCGATTCATGCCACCACCTTCGCCTGCATCCTCTGTGCTTGCAGAGACCGGATCAAACGCCGGTGACAGCGACTATATGGATTCTCGCCCATCTGGCAGTCGAATGTCCTCAATTTCTTCTTTGCGAAACATTTCAAGTGCCAATTCTTCATCTTCACATCTCCATTTGCACTCCGCGCTACCGCGGTCAAGCACCTCTTCAGGCTTCGACACTGCCTCAGATGCACTTTCCGACATTTCCACCGAAGCCAACCCTCCAGAAACTCCTCGCCCACTTGCGGAGGTGGAAACACCGTCAGCAGGCACGCCTAATACATCACGGACCCGTGATAGCAGTCTTGCGGCCAATCCCACTGCTCCGGACAGTCCAGCTGCGCCAGTCCCCAATGCTTCTAGCATCCCCAGCGCAAAGTCTACACCGTTGGTGCAAGCCAACTTTGGCCGGCCTACGTCTTCCTTCTCTCCTGGACCGGCCTCCAGTACTTCCAGTACAAGTGGATCTAAAGCCTTTGTCAATCCATTTGCCTCCTTCGGCTCCGCCAACTCGTCTCCGTTTGCATCTTCGTCAATCAACACTGCAGGACGCACAGCCTCTACCGTCCCAGGAACGAGCTCCAACCTTAGTACGGCAGCGCCTGTGACTTCAGGTTTCAATACCAGCAGCTCAGCAAGTCCATTCGCCGGAGCGACCGGGAAAAGCGCCTTCGAGAGCACTACCAAATCAAGCTCTGTCAGCGACGCAAAAGAGGATACATCAGCAGATGACGATTCGGACAAGAACGATGCACGCTTCAATTCCCCTTCGGAAGGTTAGTGTGCTATGCGCAAGGGTGCGATATCCGCTGCTGACTAGCTATATGACAGTGCAAATGGTCACTGGTGAAGAGGACGAATTCACCCAGTATCAAATACCACGAGCCAAGTTGTTCGTGTTAGAAGGCGGCGACTTCAAGGAAAGGGGTCTTGGGCAATTGCGGCTGAACACCAGGAGCGGGGCGTCCCATGGCAAGTTCTCCGCGCGCATGGGTAAGCTTTGACATAGTGCATCTCTGCTAGACAGTCTGACGATACTCTTCACCCCTGTGCAGTCATGCGATCTGAAGCGGTACACCGTCTGATATTAAACGTCGCCCTGTTCTCCGAAATGAACGTCGCATTGATGCAGGACAAGTTTTTGCGTTTCTCGGCCTTTGAAGAGGGAAAGCTACAGCACTTCACAATTCGCTGCAGCAATTCCATCATTGGCAAAGAACTCTACGACAGCATCAATGATTTGAAGAATATGCTTCCTAAGTCATTAGATAAGGATGGAAAGAAGACAGACGAGGCGACAGAGGAGGTTTAGTGAATGCTATTCGTAAGCAAGAGGGAAGCAAGGTCTACGGGCTTCCGGTTCAACTACCCATCTGTAGGCACACAGCCGCTTCATGCAACCTGTCAATTTTTTCTGGCGGGCTGAGGCAGGATAACTAGATGCTAGGTAATTGCTCAAGTTCCCCATCATGCATGTCGGTACAATGCCTTCACTTGGCAATATGAGATCAAGTCATCAGGGCGCACGGAAATACCGTCGCCAATTACTTCGTTTGCAAGCTGTAATACTATTCAGTGCAAATCACAACGAAAAAGAGGTAGATCCAGCAAAAAGAGCTAATCGAAGCACTTTATCATAACAAAGCGGTCTACGGCCGCACGCCCTCGGAGAATAAGAAAAGAAAAGGGAGGTATTCATGTCTTGCGCAGTTTTGCAAGGGTATGCCTAAGCAGTGGTCTTGGCCTGGATGCGCTTGACGACATTCTCTCGAGAAGTCTGTCGCTTGTCATAGACGGGAACTTTGACATAGCTTCGCTTCTTTCTGGCATCATTTTGAGCCAGTCCGGATGGGCTGAGTATGCAAGCAGTGCCTGCTTCGTTCAGCTGAGTGCCAAGGGGGCAGACACACTTGTCTTGAGCCGGATCAAATGCACCTCCCGTTGGACAGGCTTTGCAGTCGCCTGTTGCTGGATTGTAGACCTGACCGGCGGGGCAGGTGGAGCAGCCGCAATTTCCGAGCGAGCAGGTCGGAATAGCATTGGCAGGACACGAGCATGGTGCGCTCTGCCGATGACACATTCTTCAGAGACAGTTGCTGTGTTGAGGACACACAAGGCCAAACTCACAGAAATGGGAGCCAAATTGAGATTGACATTGGCTCCTAACAGAGAAAGACCAAGTGCAAGATTTGCGTCGGCATAAGCCTGTGCAGCTAGTCCCAGGTCTGCTCGAGCTACAGCGTCAATATTGGCGGGGATGTTGACGACATCTGCAGGAGAGGCAGGGGATGGGGAAAGACGAAAGTCAGGCAAATTTCTTTGACCATGCTGGGACAATCCAATCGACGCATGTGCCCCCACGTACTATTTGCGACCGAAGCTTGAACGCACAAGCAGACTTTGACGACAGCATTGACGGCGCCAGTGATGTGTGTCAAGACGATGCCTGTGTCTACCGTGGCATCGATACTAATAGGCACAGTGATGAGGGGCGATATCGTAGATGCAGGCCGTCAAATGGGAGTGAAACAAGCACGGCAAGTAGTACGTACTCGACATGTTCCGCCAATCTGACTGCAGCGAAGACGCGGGCATTGATGCCAGGCGCCTGGTTCGCCGGGCAAACAGGATCACCACTGCACGCAACAAAGATGGAAGAAGAAAGCATTCGTCAGCAGGGGGTGACGCATTAGTAGCAGTCTTGAAAGCACAATCTGGTACTGACACGATAGCTCGAACCCCCAGGTTAACGGTGCCGAGATTGACGGGGACAGTAAGGAGTGGGATATCGAATAAAGGTGCAGCTCGGACTGCAGATCCGAGCAGGGCAAGCACCGTCGCTGCTAATGCGGTGAATTTGCGAGTCATGGCAGACAGCAGAGAAGCAGTGGAGTATACGCGTGTTGCTGACTGATGCGTGAGCGCAGGGCCGGAAGTGTCGACTGGAGGCTGAGTCCCAGGGCGGTCGCAGTGTATGGCTCAAAAAAGCGGTATTTCGCAGTGGCCTTGCTCGAGAATGAAGAGTAATGGAGGGGTAATGAGAGTGGTGTGCTTGATGCGTGAGCGAAATGCTCGAAGAAAGGCAGTGTCTGTGAGCTAGCGAAGAAGTGTAGCGGTCCGGGCAAAGGTTGAGAGTCGGTTGGAACGAGATGGCAGACGAGAGAGAGAGGCAGGGGAGGACAAGAACGAGACACCGCAGCGCGACCGCCTGCCAAGCTCGTCGCTGCCCCTCGAAATCATCAGCCAGCACATGCTGCCCCTTGTGGCGTGCAAAGGAGGTGGCGTGAGTGCCGAGCGAGTGAACGCGTCTAACGCAGCATGGAGGAGTTCCAATATTCGTCACTGAGGGACAGACATTTCTTCAGTAGAGGTCTTCAGTAAGCGTCGGTAGCCCACAGCGTCCAAAGTTGCGCCCGGTAAGCCAGCAAGGCCATCCATCACGTGACCTGCGAGGAGGCCAGCATGTCTCCATTGCGTATCTCATGGACAGAGATCACTCGCCGATACCAGCCCACTCTCCATCTGACACTGCATCATCTATTACTTCCTCGTCGTCCATATCACTGCCACTTTCGCCAAAATCTTCGTCTTCGTCTTCGTTGCCATCGATATTCAAACCAGCCTCGCTATCCGAGTCTGATTCAGATTCTGACGCCGCAGCTACGGACTCGGCATATGTTGTACGGTCATCACTGACAGCGACTGCATGCATGCAGGTCAGTCGACTGCCTTTGGTGTCGAACGATGCTGTAGGCGAGATGAGCGATGCAGACGACTGTATGTCGCCCACCCCGCCCGCGAGTGAGACAGAAGATAGGTTGTAAATCTTGATGGTACCATCGGTAGATATCGTCGTGCAGAATCTCTGACCGACAAGCTCTAGCACCGATAATTGTTTGACCCTATTGGGCGGATCGCACATTGGTAAATATCCCTGCAATTTAAGAGTCACTCAATGATGCCCACCTGTTCGTGTGACCGACCAGCTCGGCGATGTGTTGTGTAGGTGCCTCGCCCTCTTCCACAAGCGAAGACTTGTCGTCTTGTTTGGCAAGATCTCGATATATTCGCACCTTTCCGTCATCGCAGGCCACCAGGAAGAGCTCATTTTCATCTTGGCGCACAAAGAGCACGTCGTGGAAGCGGGATGGAGAAGCCAGCGTCTTGATCACCGACATGTTCTGAGAGAAGTAGTTAGATGCATCAGTTACGAGGCAATTCGCGCAAAGTTGCGGACTATGGCACCAGCTTACAGTGCGGTAGATACGAATCTCTCGATCTAGGATGACAGCGAATTGGTCTCCCGTAGTGTTCCATCTGACCACGTCCGCTTCTGCTCCCAGTCTGGTACTAGTGCTGGTATCACCCACTGTCTTACCCAGCAAATCCCATAAACGAAGACAGCGATCTCTGCTGACAGTTAAAGCGACTCGTCCGTTCGGATGCACAGCGACATAGTTGATGCGGCCCTGTGGATCGAAAGAAAAACCTCTCAGCGATGCTATCCGGGAAGAAGACTGCTCATGGCGTCGAGACTAACCTTGTGTCCCTTGAAGCGGCGCAGCAATGACCAATCTTTTGTGCGAAAAAGACAGAGTGTGCCATCGGCGCTGGCGGAAACAAGATAAGTGTCGCTTGGAAAAGTGAGGCAGGTAATATCGCCTGCATGGAGTAAAAACCCAGTTTAGCGAGGTATGAAGGAATTTGAATGAGCGCAGTATAGCTCGCTACTCACCCTCATGTCCGACCAATCCGCCAACTTCCTTTCGCCTTCGCAAGTCCCACACCTTGATGACTTCGTCGGTAGAGCCAGTGACTAGCCATCGCCCGTTGGGCGATGTTGCGACGGATTTCAAGCTATGCAAATGCGCAGGGAATTGAAAAATAGGTTGTACGCCGACCGCCGTGTTTTCGCCAATGCCAGATGGCGTGCAGTGTAGGCCATAGAGCAGGCGTTCGTAAGAGCCAGCCACAACTTCAAAAGCCGTTGCAGGACGGGACGGGCGCTCGGCTAAGTCGGCAGGAACGCTGGACGTAACAGCTCTTGCTTTTCCCTTTCCCTTGATATCCGAATTGCCTTTGGCAGTTGCATTGCCTTGTCTCGGCAGCGCGCTCTGCGAAACGGTGGTGGCATTTTTCGAACCGATCGCCTGAGGTTTCTTCAAGATGCTACGAGGAGGCGCAGAGGCAGCTGCAGTCTGGTCGCTGACCGTGCGAGCCTTCTTTGAAGAATGATTATGGGTACCGACGCTGCTGCTGCCGCGTTTGGCCATTGTCACAGTGGGGTAGGGTGTTGGAGAAAGGATGCGCAAAGTGCAGCAAGAAAACGTGACTTCAGCTTCGGTGGCAAACATGCAACAGATTCAAATCCATCAAGGAGAATGTTTCGTAAAAAGGGAAACTACATGATTTGCTACAGCATAACATCAACAGGTCTGATCGTGCACTAGCTTCGCTAATGGCCATTCATGGCGGGAGTGATATGCTTGCGAGCGCCTTCGAGGGCCTCACGGACCTCCTTACTCTCGCGAGGGTGACCGTTCATGTGGCCATTGCTGTAGCCATCCTCGGTGACATCCTTGAAGTCGGTGCCCTGCTGCATGCCGTTCCTGATACCGTTGAACTTCAAGCCGGCGACACCCTTGGGGTAGTCGGTGATGCCCAAAGCCTTGGAGAGACGCTGAGCAATGTCGGGGTCGACCTCGGAGAAGATCGCAAGCTGCTTCTTCAAGATCTCCTGGTGCCTGCAAGTGCTCATGTGACCAGCGAGATTGTTGATCATGCGGTCTTGAGCGCCTGGCTGGCTAGCATATACCTTCTGCCACATTTGTCGGGGCTGATAGAAGTCGAAACTGATTGGAGAGGTGGGTCAATACAAGCTTTCCACCAGACTCAAGAACACAGATACTCACGGCTGCAGCTCGCTAAGGTAGGAAATGGCATCGCCAACATACTCTCGGTGGATCTTGTCGAGAGGAACGGTCCTGTTCTTGAAGGTAGGCGGGGCGATAGAACTGATGTAGTTGGGACGCGAACCCTGGTTGTAGAATGCCATCTGGCCGTCTCGCTGGAAGTTTCCGGCCTCGTACGAAGTGAGGTGCTGGTTGACAGGCAGCTGCTGGTAGTTAGCTCCAATGCGATGCCTGTGGGTGTCTGGGTACGAGAACAGTCGGCTCTGCAAGACCGGGTCGGCAGAGGGTTCAACGCCTGGTACAAGGTGAGCGGGGTTGAATGCGACCTGCTCGACCTCGGCGAAGTAGTTGGCGACATTCCTGTTCAAGGTAAGCTCGCCGAACTCGCGAAGTGGGTAGTCTTTGTGAGGCCAGACCTTGGTCAAGTCGAAGACATTGACCTTGGACTCTTCGGCTTGCTTGGGGGTCATGGCTATGAAGCAATTACGTCAGTCTGCATTTATACAAGTGTGAAGAGACATGAACATACTCTGAACATAGCACTTCCACTTGGGGAAGTCACCCTTCTCGATAGCCTCGAAAAGATCGCGAGTGGCATAGTTAGGTGCGGAGCCGGCAAGCTCGCCGCCCTTCTCCTGAGTCAGGAACTCGACACCTTGCTGCGAAAGCATGTGGATCTGAGCATAGACCCAGTCGCCAGCCTTGTTGACGAGCTTGAAGGTGTGTCCCGAGTAGCCCTGCATCTTGCGGTAACCGTTGGGAATACCTCGGTCTCCAAAGAGCCACATGACCTGGTGGACCGACTCGGGGTTGTTGCTGAGGTAGTCCCAGAACATGGTCGAATCTTCGGCACCAGTCAAGTGGGTCTGTGGGTCTCGCTTTTGAGTGTGAATGAAGTGTGGGAACTTGGCGGGGTCTCTCAAGAAGAAGATAGGTGTGTTGTTGAACACCCAATCCATGTTGCCCTCGCGGGTCTTCATCTTGACTGCAAATCCTCGCGGGTCACGAGCTCTGATTTGTGATTCTCAGGTCAGCAATTGTTAACGATAGTTATGTATCGCGGAAATGAGACTTACGTGTCAGCAGAACCAGACTCTCCACCTACGGTCTATGATGAATGCAAACACGGACATGACAAGGCCGCTGGTCAGCTACGGCACTACCAAGCGCAAGACTATTTGCACGTACAGAGAAGCGAACAGTGACGGGGCACTCGAGGCCTTCATTGGTGAAGCAGTCGGCGAAGCAGATGTCCTCGAGGGTCTTGGTGCACTTGAAGACACCGTGAGCGCCGGAGCCTTTGGCGTGGACAACACGCTCGGGAATGCGCTCTCGGTCGAAGTGGGACAGCAGGTCAACAAGGTGAAAGTCCTGGAGGAGCAGCGGACCGTCTTGGCCAATGCGCTGTGATACGGCATGGTTAGCGACTTTGTTCGGAGGGCTCGCCTAGGTGGCAAACGTGGGGTGGCACTGACCTGTGCCTCGTAGGCGTGGGGCATGGCTGAAAAGCGACAAGAGGCGTCAGAAAACAGCAGCGACAGCGTGAGCAAGCAAATCGACACTCACGGACACCATTGCTTGTAGCGTAGACGAACTCAGTCGCCTGTGCGTCGGTGTGGTGCGACTTGATCTGTTCAGGAGGGCCAATCAGGGCGGCCGGGTATCAGCTTGACCGTGCGAGGAGACCGGCGAGAGAGAGCAACTCACGTCGTGATTGAGACCGCTCTTGTGAGAATTGGATGCCATGGTGATGAGCTTTTGTGGTTGCTATCTGTGCGTAGCTTGCGATGTCAAGCTGTTGCGAAGAGAGAAAGAAAGCGAGAGGCGAAGGCCTGTAACTTTGTCCAGAAGCAAGATCGCGACAGAGTCCGACAGCCCGCCACACGTTCTGCGCAGAGATCTGGCTGCCCTGTCGCGAAGCTTCTTGCTGACCACGCATTGCGTCCTCGCTGCAGTTTGCCACCGGGCGAGTGGCGCCGCGCAGCCTGAAAGCGGAGAGAAAGATCACGAGGAGACTTCCAGCGCAAGAAGCAAGCATGTCTCGAAGATTCGCAACCTGGAAGCGAAGGCTTCAATCAAGCCAGCAATTCCCCAGCCAGCGCACCTTTACCTCGCCCATCGAACGCCAACATCAAGCTTCGGCAAGCAAGACTGCTTTCAAGACCCCTTCGTACTACTGTATGACGCATGCAACATTTTGTGAACTGTCCAGCTTCCACCACTACCAGGAGAAGATGCGCCTCTCTGTATGACTGTGCCAGCGAATGTCACTACTGTACTTTATCCGAAAGTGCTGTCAGGCAATATATGATACCAGCTTCTTCACACATTTTGCTTCAGTTTCTAGATAAATAGAATGACATCCTCCACGCACAGAAAGGGCGGGGCACCTTCAAGTTCAGCCGGGGGTAAACCAAGCCGGGTCAATCTGCGAACTTCCCAGGCCGTCTGAAACCGCAGCACGTCCTAGCATGAGCAGAACAGGAGATTAAGCAGCAGCATGTGGGCTAAAGCTGCAAGCAATGGTCAGCATTGCCTGTCGACTCGGTCGGGAACGTTTACGTTCTGCTTAGCGGATCTGCATCAGCCGGCCATACTCGACAATCGCCGGCGCAACAACTTTCGATAAGTCGAAATTAATAACAGACTGAACAGTCATACGGTCCATTGCATCTCATTCGTGTCGATCCACCTCTAATTACACAAGTGCAAAGCGCTCATCGGATCCCCTTCTACGTCGGAAGGAAAGATTGTCTAGGATCACATATCAGCATGCGAAACCCTTGATTGTTGAAACACGCTGCAATGCAACGTACCCTTGACAGAACATGCTGTGCGAAGATTGCCGGAAGACGTAGATGGCGATGATGAGGAAGCTTGCGAATATCAAGGCCTGCATATGGGTAGGCCCAGTCAGTCGCTAGAACTGTCAAGCTGCTTTGCGATTAAGAATCGCCCAAAACCGGCGGCAGATAGTACTCACTGTGATAGCCAGATAGGCATAAAGAATGACTGTCGCATGGAAACCAAGGCTCATCAGCTTCTTCGCATTACCGAGAGCGAGAGCTGGCCTTGTTTACTGAAAGGAGCAATGCCCAAGATCTCACTGTGCAATACTGCACAACAGGGACTGCACGGTGCCACATGCAAAAGAGTCAGCAGTCGGATGCTCGTGTAATAAGGAATACTTGGGCTCACTTGATCTTATGAAAGACAAAGTCATCGATGATATCCCAGATGATGTACCAACAGCACATTATGCCGACGAACAAAACGTAATAGCGCAGGTACATGGCGTCTGCGAACAAAGTAGATTTAGCTGGTCATATCCAGAGTCGAATGGAGAGGGAAACAGAGTCTACGCTCGATGAACCAGAGCCCGACCATGAGGCCGACTGTGAGAATCGTGAGCACAAGACCTAGCGGACTGAGCATGAGATTGAATGCGACGATGAGGAAGATTATCCCAATGTAGAAGGAGCTGCAATCACAAGATGGCAGTCAACCGCGACCGTCAGCGAAAGGCTAAATGCTATCGACTCTGCAGAATCAGCGACCCACGCAACTTTGCTCGCAAGCGTGTTGAAGCCGCACAAGATCAAGCTTGCACCAACAAATGCACTCAACAGATAGCCAAGGGGAAGTGCTGGACGCGGCCAGAGAACAGGAAGAGGCGAGTTGATCTCCCAAACGCATTTCCCGCCGTAGCTTGGGTCGGTGTATAGTCGCTCGAGACGGGCGCCCATTGCTACGCCGCCGATGACATGGCCAGCTTCGTGGATCAGAAGGACCCACATCTGCATGCGTGTGTGCGTGTGTTGAAATTATTGTAGTGGAACATTTCAGCTTTGCACTTCTGGGAAAGTTGTGATGCTCATTCAACAGTGACAAAAACGCACCTTGAGCGGGTAGAAGAGATACCGGACAATGACAAAGTTCCACCCGACAAGAATGACGACAAACATGATTGGAATCGCAATCATTGTGATCTTCTGTTCCTTTGTAAGTGACAGCACCCCTGGCACGCGATATTTCTCGTCCCCAGGCAGACACTCTGCAAAACGAGGTATATCCTGCTGCGTCCATGGAGCTGCTGTGGGAAGGCGTGTTTCGACAGTAGCTGTACGTGTGCGTGTTGTGGTTCCTGATCCTTCGCCTTGCCCTCCTGCCGCGGGAACAGTCGTCGTCTGCCATACAGTGAGCGTACCAGAAGTCGGCATGTTGGAGTCGTACATTGTCGTCGTCTCATCGGCAGTGATAGTCACACCGCTTCCTGCTGTGCCGCCCCCGTTGTTGCCAGGAGCGCCATTGCTGCCATCACCAGTGAGAGTGACTGTTCGCACTCTTGTGACTGTCTCTTTTGGCCATCCTGCCCAGAACTGAGCAGGCATGGGCGCGGGCATCGGTGTTGGCCGACGTCGCTCGTGTTGGTGCAATTGGTCGAGAGAGCGTCGTTGATCCAGTGCATATTGTTCTATGTGTGCCAAGTCGTAGCCCGGCACTGGAAGCGTTCTTGATTTTGATGGAGTTGGCGCGGCAGTGGCAGCGGGCGAAGAAGCAGCAATCACATGCACTGCTTGATACCAGAGAAGAGCGAGAAGGGACAGGCTGGTGAGGCTGCGTAGACCGAGGAAGCTACAGCGACAACATTGCGCCCGGCCTGCTGCGCCCAGCCGCATTGCGCTATGGTGGATCGAGGCAGCTCGCTCTTTACTGCAGCTGCGAGCGAGGGCCGGTGTTCAGGTCGACACTGGCGTCAAGAGGATGAGCGTGCACAGTAGCGGGACCGAGGATTCAGCGTGTCAGAAGTTGCGTCTGATGCGGCAAGAGGAAGGCAGCCCCGTCAGCGCAGCATTGCCAGCGTCCCAATTGCGAAGTGCGAAGAACATCAGTCAACATCCGGAAAGCTCGGCCCTGCTTGTTTGGTCGTGTTGTGGCAGAGGGGAGGAGCGAAGGTGCACGGATCCCCTCTGGCCTTGACTGGTGGTGACCGCATCTCTGATCACGTGACCATAGCCTTTGCAGCAAGTTGCCTGTCAGCAAACGATGGCACAGCAAGGAAGGAGATGGACAAATGGATGCTGCTCTTTCAAACTTCTTCTCCAAACTCTGCCTTTGCTAGCCCTTTCTTTTGCCCTGAATAAAGTCAACACGCTGCGAGTCGACTCATGCCTTTTCAGATGCGCGCCTGCCACGACAAAGCTGGCGTCAGTTGAGAGCATAACGCAGGGGAACCCCGAGACAGCCCTCACCCGCAAGCACATATGTATCTCCTTGAGCTATCTGTGTGCCTTCTGCTCGTATGCTTTGCGAGTACATATGCTTTCTTTCCCGGTCGTCGAGCTAGCAATTGCAATCCGACGCGCAGGCAAAACCAGGCGCGTCGATGCCTGCATGCCTCTGAGCTGTCTGTCTAGCGTGCATAGCAGTGAACGATCTGCCATCAGAAAGCTACAGCGGCTCAGGCAGAGCAATGCCAGCAGTCTAAACGAGCCAGACGCTCCCTCTGCTCAAGGTCTGCCCAGCGCCATCCCCTCCCGTCGCTGCGCTGCTGCCACTTGCCTGCGCGTTGTTTTTCCAGTTTGCCACCGACAGTCAGAGCGGCAGACAACACGCTCGACCACGTTTATCGACCTGTTCCATCACTATCGAGCAAACACACCCAGCGAGGGCTGGGCTACACAGCTCCACACTCTCTTATACACGCACACCTCCGCACCGTCCTCCATGTTCTCTTGTTGAGCCGACACACGCTAGGCTGTCAGTCTCTCGAGCGGTCCTCGATTGCGACGACGTGTTTGTTGTGCCCGAACGAGCGAGGAGAAGTGGGACGCAGCGACAGGGCGAGGCGATAGGTCAAAGGTGCGTGCAAGTGTCTGTCCTCACCGTTCTCGGCCTGCTGATCCTGCATTACCTCCCCCAGCCATGCCTGCGTCAGCTGCTCGTACTGGAACCTCCACCAGTCCCCCTCGACCTCGAGACCGTAGAGCTGGCGGCACAACAGCACCAACAGTATCAGCACCCAGTGCTAGCACAGCACGGCGAGACATGGACCCCGCCAACATGTCCAGCAGGGGGCGAAGCGCCTCCACTGCCCTGCGACGGCCGTCGAATGGGCCACTCACTTCCAAGCCCGAAGCAACGTGCAGCGGCAATGGAGCGCATTCAGCGACGCCTGCAGCGAGGATAAACATGCAGTGCAGCACTTCGAGCGCCTCAAGTCATGCATACAGTCCTGCAGCTTCGCTCTCGCCTGCCATGTCAAGCACTTCGACTCCCTCATCCACCACCGCGACTGTGGCTTCGCCCCCCTGGCTTGCCGATGCATCAAGTAGCACCCCAATCCAGTCCACTTCGGCCTTTCCCTTCTCTCCAGCTAGACCTCCTTCTGCCACCGCTGCTGCTTCGAATAGACTCAAAGACACTCCCAGCTCGTCTTTTGGCACGGCTCGCTCATCCATTCCCACCTCTGCATCGTCACTGCGGCGTTCATCCAAGCTCACCTCGATACACCCCCGTCAAGGGACAGTCGCTGCTCCTGTTCCCTCCTCCTCAGCCACCACACGAACATCACTCCGACAGTCTAGCTCGTCAGCAAGTCCCAAGCATGAGCACAGCACACCTACCTCCTCGGCTTCATCCAATCTCGCATTTTCACCACTTCGCTCCTCTTATGCATCTATACAACGCAGACTCTCCGAGAATGAAGACGAGGAGAAGCGTTTGGCATACCAAAACGATGAGCCTGGCTACAATGTGATAGAGCTGGACGACAATCTGGACGACTACGAGCTTCACAATAGCCACCGAGGCGATGCTATTCGCGACACACTCAAAGTCAACGCAGCCGCAGCAGCTGTCCTCGTCATGCACGCGCTGCAAAGTCCAGCGAAAATTGGCTCGAGTCCTGCCAAGGATCGAGGTCTGTCCCGTTTCTTTCCACCCAGTCCAGACGGTTTGCCGATATCGGCCTCTGCTCGGGCACCCAAGCTCTCCAATGCTCGACCGAAAGTCACGCGTGCACAATCCAGCTTCTCACCAAGTCAGCTCGCGAGGGATTCGGCAGCTTCTGCTTCTCCAGTTTCCTTTCGCCGGCCATTGCAGCCTCTACGCTTGCCAGACGCTCCTGTCTTTGATGCATCGATTGACAGCAGTGACAGATCCATGCCAATGAAACGATTCGACATGAGCGATTGGCAGTCTGATCTCGCTGCCATCGCATCTGCTGGATCGCCAGGCGTCCCTTGCACAGATGTACATGATCTGGAAGTTTTGCACGCCAAAACACCAACAAGCCGATCCTTTCCGACTTCGCTGCACGTCAAGAGTCTGGCAAGCGATCAAGAGCTACAGCAGTATGCAGCAGACGAGAACCAAGGCGGTATTGAGCACCAACCATTCAGAGGCAGCGTTAGAGAGCGACCTAGCCAGACTTCTTTGTCGAAATCTATCGCTACTGGATCGAGAAAGACACGAGATCCACCTAGCAAGCTGCGACGTTCGTCTAATATCGCTTTCTCACCAGAATCGGTATCCTCAGCTGCTCATTCTCATTCTGCAACGCCTGCGCCTTCTGCGGCAATTCCTGCACATCCTTTTCCTGCCTTGTCAACTTGGCAATTGTCGGATGAAGGTCGCACCACGACAGTCCGACCGCCTTTAATGCACAGGAATGTTGGCCACCACTCGCAACAGCCGGCCTCTTTCGGACAAGCTGCAAGTCAGTCTTTGTTCACGCACGGCGACCACCTCCAGACAATGTCTTCTTCTGCTTCGCCCTTCACCGCTTCGACGAGACGATCCACGAGGCCCTCTTCTCAGCGGAATGGTCATCACCGAACACACTCGCGCGGTCATTCTTCGTCAAATGACCTCAAGAGCCTGACTGCAAGCACAAGCGCCGGCAAGTCTGCAGCTGGTCCCAAGCTTACCTCCACCTCTGGCAGTCTGGACCAGATTGCCTCTTCATTCAATGCTCAGGCTTCCGCCATTCGACATCGTCAGCGCACAATGTCCATTTCTGAATCGGAAGGTGATCAGTCTGACTCTGAAGCAGAAGATCGCGACCGCAGCGCTTCATTGCCCAATTCACCGGACCTTGAGGACGGTGCGCAGGAAAAGTCACAACAAAGCTATCTGGATGCACATGTCTTCGGAGGCATGTCTGTCGTCGACGACCAGCCTGTCAAGAAGCCCAATCCACTACTCGTACAGGATGACGAAGAAAGCTACATGGACATCGATACTAAGCAGAAGAAGGGCATGTATACCCCGGCTCAAGCTTCGGAAGCCGGCGTCGACCGTTCATCCCCTTTCTTCGACACCCCAGGCCGAAGTCGAGGATCATCTATGCCTTCAAAGCAGAGCACATATACACTCAATGCTTCTCTACCGTTACACCCATTTCAGCCACAACTCAAGTCCTCTAGGGTCAGCTACCCCCCGAAAATCATGCTGTCCGAGCTTGAAAGCGACGATGAGCGCGAAGTCCGTCGGGCCAAGAACCCTCTGCACTCTTCCGTTCCAGCCAGCACTGGAGCGAATACCGCAACAGTCTCCACAAACTCGTCGAAGCCTCTCGACCAGCTGTTCCTAGCGAGCATCTTGAATGGATCCAATCTTTCGCCAGCCACCGGTCTTCGAAAACAACAGTCTGGAAACTTGTCGAAATTGGATAATTGGAGCAGCGGAGGAACAATTGATAGTGCTGCTCTAAGACCCTCGAAATCGCTGTTGCCGCTTTCGACAGGCTCGATGCAAGGTGGTCGAAAACGCAATGCCAACGGTGCAATGGTCAGTCAGTCGCATCAAACATCGCCTGAACTACGCGTTGCCACTCGCTCAAGCCGAGCAGATCTTGCCAAATTGGCTTCGACAAGAGCACAAGCAGCGGCAGGCATCACCATTCCAGACACGCTCGATGGGAGTGGAGGGCGTCTGAGCACCGACGCTTCGACCGACGAGGACAGCGGCATTTCACCAATTTTGCCTGCTCTTACAGACTCCAGCAGTGCCACATCCTCTTTGGCCTCTTCTCAGCGATCGCAGCAGGTACAGCTTCGAGCTGGTGCTGCACCTCACGTGGATGGCATACCGGAAGACACCAGTGTAGCTTTTGACGGCGATGATTCGCTCCTTTCTGACACGTCGACATCCTTTGCCATCGCTTGCGATAGCGAGATGCCGTATACCTTCAGCAGAAATACAAAGCTCTCCGATGCCACGGGCGATCTACATCAAGCTTCGGGCCAGCTCAGGTCTCCACAAAGCCCTGGCCTATCACTCCCAATATCAAGGAAAGCATCACCTCACTTCAAGCATGTGCGACCTTTGCAAGCTGCATTTTCAAACGCAGGTTTGCTGTCGAAGAAATCTGCGCGGACCAGGGTCGAACGGGACTCTGGCATCGGTCTTGGAGGCACCCCTCCAGCATCCGCTATTCGACGTCTCCTCAACCGCGAGAAGCTGGGCGACAACTCTTCATCCAACGTCAGCAGAATGTCTGTCGATTCATCCTTCAGTACGCCTGGCCACGTGAGCGATTCGCCGCAATTGTCGCACTTTGGGTCACCGGTTCCTACGGTCCAAATCGCCCCGTCTGCCAGCATGGAATTGGCCGACATGGCAGGCAACGTCAGTGCAGCCTCCCAGCAACATCGAATGCCGGATACTCCTTGCAAACGTGCACCCTTCCAACCGCATTTGCGAAAGGCCAGCTGCCTGAACAACTTGAGCAAGCAGGATACTGCTGCCCAAGGATTGCATCCGCTTGCGCAATCGTCGCGACCTCTTGTCGAACGTTCTCTATCGTCCTGCTCCTCATCTGCAAGCGACTCATCCAGCGTGGTCAACAGTATTCCCGGTTCGGCTGCGAAAAGCAACTTGCGACTTTCCGATAGCCCTATCAGCGCACGCGTACTGCAGGACATGGCTCGCACCAAGACAGGGGTGCAGCAGTCATCGCCTTCAAGCGGTAGTCCATGTGCAAGACAGACCAGCGCTGCGAAGCCTTTCAGACGGCAATTACCGCCTTGCCTCTTTCGACGAAGGAGTTCGGGGCAAATCCAGACTGCACCTGATGGCTCTGTAGTAGCCATCTCTGAGCGAAGCGGAGGTAGCATTCGCACCGGTACTATCGACTGGGAGCCCATGACGCCTACACGATCAAGCATCGATGCTCCATGGGCAGCTTGTAAGCAATGCAAGCACGATACGCTGAATCGATAAGCTGATGCTGTCGCACACGCAGTTCCGAACCTCACCACGTCTCCTAATGCACAAGCGTTATCATCTATGAACGGGGTAGCCGTCTCCGGGCTGGGGGTCGATACCTCTATGGCCTCGCCAACGTCGCCTCTCTCTATGGACAGCGCACATGTCAACAAACTTGGACTCGCGCCACCGCAACAAGCTACTCTACTACCGAGATCTGGGATAAGCTCAAATGCAGGACCTCAGCGACCGGGACTTCGAGCACGACATTCGTCATCGATCGTTCAGACCACTCGTCGTAATGAGCTATCCTCGCCCGACCGTTTCTCGACTTCTTTCAGTATCAATCGGACTCTTGGACAAGGCGAATTCAGCGAAGCGTTTGAAGTGCAAGATCGCGTCACTGGCCAAGTGTTTGCGGTGAAGAAAACGAAGGTCCCCCTCTCGGGCCAGAAAGCTAGACTTCGCCGCCTGGAGGAGGTCGACATCCTCCGGTTGATGGCTAAACCTGAAAAGCCTTCTCCTTTCGTCATTCTCCTCCAAGACGCCTGGGAGCAATCCGGCAACCTATACATCCAAACAGAACTTTGCCCGTACGGCAATCTTGCAGTATTCTTGGAGGAGTATGGTCAAATGTACGAACGCCTCGACGAAGCACGCGTCTGGAAGATACTTGCCGAGCTGGCAGCCGGACTAGATTACATTCACAGTCTGGGTGTCCTTCACCTAGACTTGAAGCCTGCCAACGTCTTCATTAGCTCGACCGGAAGTCTCAAGATTGGCGATTTTGGCCTTGCCACACGATGGCCACGTGTGCGCTCAATTGCAATACTACAAGGCGCTGCGGTCCATAGTCCTGGCTGGGACGCAAGGATCGCGGCCAACGTGTGGACTGCGGAACGCTGTAGATCGCAGAGCTCTGATCAAACCAGCGATCTAAGCGACGACTTGCAAGACCTCGAGCGCGAAGGTGACAGGGAATACATTGCCCCGGAAATCCTGAGAGGCCAGTATGGCAAAGCTGCCGACATGTTTGCGTAAGTGCTAAGTTCCACTACCATGCGTTCGACATTTCACTGACCGATCACGTACACAGCCTTGGCCTGATTATTCTTGAAGCTGCAGCAAATGTCATGCTACCAGATAATGGTCTACCATGGCGAAAATTGCGAGAGGACGATCTATCAGACGTTTCTCTCGGCCATATCAGTGACGAGTTGTTGAACGTGATCGTCAACCTGGTGCGATGCAACACATCCGAGCGCACGACGATCGTCGAGCTACAAGAACATCCAATTGTCGCAAGGCTTCAGCAGCTTCGAGACATCGGCCAGCAAATGGAAGCAGCTTCTGAAATGGCTTCCCCATACCGGCAGCTCTCGCCTTCGCGACGACTGTCTATGGCCAAAGGAGCGATCATTGAGGAGTTACCAGATTTTCTACATGCAGTATTTGCCGAAGTGAGGCAGAGATGGTACTCGCCCAAGCAGACCACTTTGGTTCCGCCCGCAACGCAATTGAAGGTGGAGGATACCATCGGAGATGCCGACATGGATGTTGATAGTTGACTTTTTGGTACTACGCTTGGTGCACGTCAGAGCTAGTCATTGTGTCATAGTCTAAGTCGCCGTTAAACCCTTGCGCTGCTCTAATTTTGAAGACAAGTCTCATTCACCGCATCTGCGAACGTGTTCAGGATGTGTCCTACCCAAGCTCTGTCCCTCAGTCATGGGTTGCAACACCATGTAAAGGCGCGCCGCACGTATGCAGACGTGACTATTGCAATCGCCAGAGCTGCAAAAGCGCTGCAATACTGTATACATCGCTATTTCCGTCAACAGGTAAATGACCTATCCCTAACAGATTCCCAAAGTCCCTGGAAACGTTCTGGCTGTCCTCACGATTGACTGCCCAAAAGTCCCGCATGCTCCTCGACAGTACCAAGGTCATTTGTATTCGATGCATGCGATCGGTTCTTCCGGTAGATGTACGCTTGCGTCATAATCGTGAGATCAAACATGAGCGTCCCACCGCTGCCGAGGAGGAAAGGCACACTTTCGAAAAGATAGCCTGAAGCATGAGAGATCAGACGCGCAAGGTTTCAGTCATGTCGCTAGCCCCGCTTAGAGCCTTTAAGCATGCGCACCTTCTTCCTCTTGCACAAGAGGAGATGACAGGACGCTCATGACGTAGAAAGTGTTGCCCGCAAAAGCAGCCGCAAAGAGGAGAATGGAAAGGCCCTGAGAGAGAGAGAGGGTGAAAGAGAAGCAGAGCATTAGGACCAGCCTACGCGGCTGCAACACTTCGGAAGCGCACCTCGACTGAATGTCGCTGGAAGTTCTTCCCTGGAAAACCCAGCAAACTAAAGAGTCAGTTTGCGACACCGGCAAGTGGATTTGACCCAGATGACCCACATATTTGCGGCATGCGAGAAGTCAGATAGAAGCAGACACACATCCATGCTGCCACGCGACCAACGAGACGAGAGTAGTCAATCGGTTCAGGATCTAGGTCCAATGCAACAGCGGCCGCTACGGTCGCGAAGGCCGGTAGTTTCGAACTGGTAGGGTTGGGCATGGAAGGAGAACCAGCCTTCCATGCGGAAGCACTGATGTCTGAAGGATCTCTCCCTCTGAGATGGTGATTGAGGGTTGCGCCCAACCCGCTGATTCCGACTAATGTCCAGACTGACAGAAAGACAACGCTGCTTGACCGGCTTGGCAGTGAGCCATCTCGAGAAGATTGTAAGGGTCGACCGCGACTGCCTGATGCTTGACGGCGAGCGATTGCCTCATATTGCTCAATGTGATGATCTGGCGCACCGAATCTTGTAACGGCCCGACCTCGATCCATTGCACCCAGGGTAGAGACAGACGCGCTTGACAAGTGCGCGTGCAATGACTCGGACATCTCCGAAGCTGGAGTCGCGTGATCCGTATGCTCGAGCGAATGGCTCCTGCTCAAGGGGTGCGGTTGCTCGTGCGCGCGATGGTGTTCAGGCGGCGAGGTCTGCGGCCATTCCGCTGTGTGTACGGATCGAGCTGGAGAAGCAACGGCGATGCGAGACGAGGCGCTCATGGTGTTGGTCCGAGACGTAATACCTGGTCTGGAGCGGTGTAGTCGATCATGGTGCGGGCCGGTGGAATGCTGAGAAGCGCTCAAACGCGAGTGCTTTAGAGTTGTGCGATGATGATGTTGATGTGCGTGCCGCAACCGGCGATTCCGCCGAGTGTAGTAAAAATACTGGCAGATGAGGACAAGGTCGATGACTGTAAAGTACGTAGCGAGGTACGTCTGATGAGGTTCGCGGGCTCTCAGTGACGGGTTTCCTCATATTTCGGCTGATCCATGAAACGACGCACCTGAAAGGGCAGTTGGTCCGTGAAGATACAACCTACGAGATTGGATACGTCTCCGAGCAGCCAGTTCACCAGAAACGGCAGAGCAAGACCATGGCACGAGCCTGTAGCGCGAATAGAGTGTAGGTGAAAAGCGTTATATGAGTCAGCCCGCTGCTTGATGGCTGCTCGCAAGGAAGGTGGATCCCCACTTCTTCGATAGTTCTCTACGACTTGTGGAAACTGCGCAAAGAGCCAGCAGGTCACCGACGTAGCGCCTAAGGGGCGTATGTAGAAGAGAGCGACCAGGTCACGCGGATGAGATGGAGGGAGGCAGTATATCAGGTCAGCAAAGCAAGGCATACCACACAGGGCGCCATGGATACTGTGCCAAATGCCGACCTACCAAGTGTGTCTGAAAGCGCCTTCTGGCTGAGGGACAGGAGCATAGCACCCTGTGCCCGTGCAGCATGCAGGCTAGGCCTGGGTTGTAGGGGAGCCTTCCGCTCAGCTCAGCGTGCCATCGAAGAGCGAGGAACGGTAGAGACCAAGCAAGCGGGCGGCACTGCGTATGAGCCTTGAATGAACGTGGTTTGTCGTGCGCTACGGTCAGGGTCGGAGGTCGCGTCTGGACAAGCTGCTGCATGGCCCCGGCCCTGTCGCGCTGCGAAGCGATGTGTGGCGAGAGGACTGGAGCGAGGACGAGCAAGCAGGTCGAGACCTGGGCATAGCACCTTGCACTATTACAATACTTGATGGCAGTCAGCACACTATACGGCGGTGTCTCGCTACTACGAGTTGACAAACGCGCCCATCGCTTCTTCTGCGAGGCTGATCGAGGTCTTCCCATCGACCTGCAGTACACTCGACTCGCGTTCTCTGTCGCGTCCACGCGCACAGGTGCCAAATACAGCGATGATAACAGCGCAGCATCTCACGCGTCCCCTCCGCTGCCCTTGCCTGTTCGTGACCGTTGCAAGCCTCCGCCGTCTACCTCTTTTGGCGGACTGGGCTCACCCACGCTTGCCTATTCCGGCAAACGTCTGCAAACGCGAAACGCAACTCAGGAAGAGACTGGGCATTGTATACAAGGCTCTTTCAGCGATCCTTGAGTAATATTCGTGCCTTTCTAACTAGACTGAGTCCTCAGCCTTGGGCTCTAGCAGGCCTTCTTGCCTTGACCCAGCTTGACTGCGCCTCGCACACTTCGCTGGCTAGGGTGTGGACGAAAGAGCTGCATTGTCTCTGCGACTATTGACTATCTACTCCACATCGACAGGCTTGTACGACCTGCTCTCAGAGGCCCGCTGGCTCTCCAGCTGAGAGACACTTGGCAGCCGCTCCTGAACCCTTGGAACAGCCTCTCCGCCATTATGGCCGATAACAATATCAATGCCTTTCCTGCGGCCTACTCTTCCTTTGCGCTGAACGTCGACTCGAGAGATGCCGAGAGAAACGCCAACCCTCCGACGTACGTGAGCGGCGCTGGCGACAACGGTCCAACCTCGGGCATCCTCCGCCACAGCAGTCGACCTCAGACGGCCTCGCATCCCGCATCCGAGAAGCGACGCGACGTTTCACCGAAATCGCTCGACAGAAGCAAGTATGGCGTACGATTCAGCACCGACGTTACAAACCGCTCGCCGGAGCTGGGCAGTCATCCTCTGCACCACAGACGCTCGTCTACCGCCGCTTTCCTAGAGTACATCAGGGCCCACCTACCAGAGACGCAGCACCGAGCTCCGCTTGCCTTAACGCCGAAGAGAGTCATGCTGCTTTTTGCTGTGAGTTTCCTTACGTCTGGCCCTCTGCGAGCTCCTTGGCTGATAGTGTTATATACTCTTTTGCCTTTTCAGGTGGTCTTCTCGGCTACTTATATGGCACTCAGCCTCTTTCCCTTGATAGCTGGCGTCACAGGTTTTGCAGCACCGATGACTGTTGTCGTCAAGCGTGGAGATGGCTACTATGGCAATTCGCACATCTTTCGAGGAGGAGAGTCGCTAGGCGATCCACACCACTCTGGCGACGAACATGGCTACAACCACTATGCAGCGCAGGCTAACGAGGTCCGCCAAGCCAACAGGCGCACGAACTTGGACGAGCAACGCTCTAGGCGTCAAAAACTATTGAAGAGTTCCACTTTGGCTGAACAAGCTAGCCTCGATGAGATGCGGGCGCAACGGGCGAGCGCGCGCGATGAAGCTCTCGATAGAGCACACATGCTCGAGCTTGAAGACCCATATTCAGAATCGGTGTCAAACAACGATCCCGACGACGACACTTACATCCCACAGCGACGTGTCAGGCAATATAGACGGCCGCCTTCGCCTGATAAGAAAGTCGCGATGCGCGTCGGACACCAGAATGAGCCTGCTTCAAACAGTCATCCTACTGTAGATGTGCCCACAGAGGACGACGAGAACTCCGATGTTGCCGATGGTATACACGAGTCAGACGCTTCCCCCGGCGCCTCGAACGCCGCAGCCGAATCGGTGCACATTCTGCCTGAGGAGCTTGAGGACGACGAGCAGGACCTAGAAGCAACGATTGCACGACTGCGTCAGGAAGCGCTTGACCGCCGAATGAAGAAGAAGCAGCAACTTGCTGAGATCAAGAAGGCTGGGATCACCCATAATCAGCAGACGGGCAAAACTGAGGCTGGCGCAAAGTTAGCCATGCAAGATTCCCGACCTCTGCTCGCAGGCAAGCCAATGGCCGGTATCGTGAGAAATAAACGACCCGAAAGGCATGCTGAAGCAGCACTGTAGCTGTCCGGTGCTGGTTTGTCTGCTAGTCGCAGATGCGCATAATGTCTCACTACCCCCTAGTGTTCAGGCAACCCCGTCTTTGCCTTGTAATAAATAGCAATAGAGGTGCACAAGACGGACTGTGCACTGATGTGTTCGCCAATTCACCTGTGCCAACTCTACATAGACCAAATATGAGACATTTGATGAGATGCCAACAGCTCACTGTGACCTGCAGGTCTGTCCGCCACAATCGCATTATTGCTTTCTTCAGCTCGAACACCGACTGAATCGCATAGACACGTTTCCCCCACTACCGCTGGCCGGCGTGCCCAACGAACCAGCTTGGAGCGATGGCGGACTCCGGACAGCGCAGCAATGAGCCAGATGCGGACGAAATGGAGATGGCCATCCAAGCGCTGTCCAGCATGAAAGCCAGCTCGGTCAACGGCGACCTCGATGAGCGGCGGCGGCATCTCCCACCAGTAGACCTCGTCGCCAGTCATGGCGAGGTCTTACATAGCCAGCAAGATAGCTACAGTGAACCATGGCACTTCTCCAGCCGTGCCAATGGTGCCGGCGCGCTCCAATATAGCTACGTTCTTGCGAGTGGAGGACGGTCGGAACGACATCACCTCGGCGATTATGCTGGAGGACGGGACCCAGCCAGCTCGGCGTCGACCTCTGCGTACACCTATAGCTCTACAAACACGCCATCGATACGAACGACAACTTCATCAGTGTCCAGTCCCGGGACGCCGGATGCCTATGAGCGATCACCTTATTTTGGACAAGGTGATGAGATCGGCCTGGATGAACGCTCGAGAGAGCTAGCAACAGCAACAGCAACAGCAACAGGTCAACCGAGTCAGGCGCTCGAAGATGGCTTCATAGGGCGGGTGTCCCAATTCCCACTCGTTAGCGGAGCATTGCGAGTTTACGAACGAGGTCGCAATTCTTCCAGGGTGGTCAAAGTGAGCAAGATGCAGCTGGGCCTAGAAGCCTTTCTCAAGGTCATGACACTAATATCATCAACAATATTCTGCAGTACAGCACGGACTTAGTGGAGAGTTCTGTCAAGACCATCTCTCGACCAGTCATCAATCGTGTCGTGGGGCCAGACTTTGTAGATCAGATCGACGGTTTCGCATGCCGGCAGCTTGACTGGGTACGCCTGGAAGATGTCACTCGGTTCCTTTGCAAAAGTTCGCTTGACTGACTACAAGCATTTACTTTCCTCCTGGACGGTGCAGTTTGGTAGCAAGCCCAATGGACGCGCTGCAAGTCGCTCGCCAGCTCTCGAGCCTCAGATTGCCTCTACATCACTAGCGCGTGGCGGGACTCTGCAGAGCCAAGCTGAAGTACTAAATGCTGCGTTACGCGATTCGACCCAGCGGTTGGCTGTGCACGATATGGACGACCTAGAAGATAATGCTACCGTGAGGTCTGGGTCGACGCCCACACAAGACGGTCCACGCCAAGCAGTCGAGGGCGCGGCAGGGGAGCACCGCATAGTCCCTTCGCCCCACCACCAAGTTACGCGCTCACGGTGGCAGAACCTCGTCATCGAGGCTGGCGTCACCGCAGGCGGGATTGGTGCTGCTGTATCGGAGGAATCCATGAAGTCGCTCAAATACTGTCTCCACTGGCTGCACTATGCTACAGCCCACCTCGATCACCAGGTGGGTATTCTACGCGAGTTCATCGTATCCCTATCAGCGCATTCGCAAAATGGAGCCCTAGTACGATCAGAAGACGCCAGAGCGGCCAGCATCTTGGAGGGCATAAAACACGATGTCGTCGAGACGATACGAAAAGTGGTAGACGTCGTGTCTACGTATGCGGGTGCAGCTCTGCCCGAGCATGCCCGCCGCTACGTTCGCTCGAGTATCTTGGGTTTGCCAGCTAAATGGTTACAAGCAAATCAGGATTCCGGGGCGAGTACGGGGCCGAGTCGAGGTCCGGCGACATCAGAAACTGCCTCCAGAGCCGGCATGGCGACCTCGCGAGAGCAGCAGCCACTTGGACCGACACAACAAGCCGCTGAACGGACCCTGACCTTTGCCGTAGAGAGTTTGGACATGCTCAGAGGCTTGCTGGGAATCTTCAATGATAGCGTGGATAGAGCGGACGCGTGAGTCACGCAACTTGCTCAGCAAGCCAGGTATTCGAACTGACTCTGATGCATTGTTCAGTTGGGTCGAGCGACTTCGCTTAGTTGGCCTGCAACGGCAGCATGTACATCAGAAGGAATCCATACTACCGTCTGCGCCGTACGAGGTGGATCAGGGGGAGCCTGTACAGATTGGATGCGCAACTACTGGAGCCAACGGCATCCGCAAACGAGATGACGAAATCGAACAACCAGTTCGACGACGCAAGAATATGAGGACCCTGTCGTTGGACGCTTGCAGCACGCGCGACGAAGGTATGGAATTGGACGTGTAGCAGACTTGATGTATCCCAGTGTATGTTAGCTCGTCGTACCTAGCACTCTGCCTTGCAAGTAATAATTTAGTTGGCGATTCTATTGTCTAAACCATGCCTGCAGCGAGACGCGCTGGTTTCAGGCTTCACCCAACAAAGGCGGCGCTGCGCCGCCTCGCGAGTGCCATCTAGAGCGGACGGATTGGAGCTATCTCGTCCATTAGTGTTCAGCACAGCACTCTCGTGCAAGGATGCCAAAGTAAAATGTCATTTCGATACACGCTTGGCGGGCGAATTTCCGGTCACACCTCAGAAAACGTCGTGCTAATTTACATTCCTCGTCCAAAGCCTGGAGGCGGCGGTTGGAAGCCAGGCGGGAAAGCGCCAGGAGCTGTCAAAGGTGATACGCACAAGCTGGTCAGTTTTCTCGATCAAGCCTTGCCAGCAGTGTCAACGTACGAGCAAAGCCTGGAGGGGCGAAGTTGACCGGACCGCCTCTTGCGAAGGCTGGCATTCCCATGCCCCGACCGGCGGGCATTCCTCTCCCTGCACCTGGTTGCAGGCCAGGGCCTTTGTCTTGCGCCTCGGAAGGTGGTGGCCCCTCCACAGAAAGACTGACCACCGTCTCGCCGCGCAGGATGACTAGACCGAGAACACGCTTCATCATTTGCTCATCGGGATCTGCATCCTCGCTGTGTAATAACAAGAGCCGCATATTAGCGATGCCACGCCATGTCCGCAGCGAGCGAGGCAAGCCTTACTCTTTTGAACGCTTCTTGCGCACAACTCGAAACTCCTCGGTATCGGCAATGACAAGGTTCATGTGCTTGTCGAAGGCCAACATCTGGCCAACAAATTGTCTTCCGTCATTTATGGTGATCCTGAGCCTGTAGTTGATCAGACCCATCATCTTCGAGCCCTTCTTGGTGGAGGCCTGCAGTGGAACCCGAACCTTGGTCAGATTTCTGCAAGAAGACAGTAGACGACGCTGAAAGCGGCGATAGACGTACCATGTTGGCAAGAGCTGAACACACTGCTATTAAGCGAGTATGGGAGGTCTCGTCCTGTACTCGGCTTGTTAGGTGCCAGGCAACCATGTCAGACACTTTTCTGAAACTCGAGCTTCGTGTTTTCGATCACCCTGGCCGCGTGAGAGGTAGGTCTGAGGCCCGCAGAACGCCTTTGACCCAACAGGGCAGCCGTCAATGCCTCGACGGGATATTCACAAATGCCTTTCGCATGAGTGTGACTTCGTCGGGCACGCTGGGCTCGCAGCCAACGATGTACGACACGGTGGCCACCCTACCACTGAGCATGCAGGACGAAACGTCCAACGGCGTTGCCAATGAAGCCAACGTCCTTGCTGGCCATGACAATGCATCATTTCACACGAATGCAGACGATGCAGATGTTCCTGCCTACATGTTTCAATCAGCCTGTCACCTGCATCGCTTCACCCGTAGCGACTCAGACGCCCACATCTATGAGCGTGCAGACCGCTTGCGGTCAGTTCACATGGGTATAGCCGTAGCTCATGGACGGCTTGCGCCAGTTAAACGCGAATCGGAGCGCAAATCGAACACGAGCGAGGATGTTGAATCCTTAGAAGAACTTCTTGGAGGACTCAAGCTTGGCGGAAGCCATCAGTTCCCGACTGGCCGTCCATTTGCCATTATACCTTCGCAACGCCGACTTTCTTTACACTCCAACGCTGTCAAGTTCATCCATGGAGAAGACTACTGCTCCCAGCTCGTCTCGTATATCAATTCGACGAGTGCTCGCCACGCAATGAAGGAATCAGAGATACCAGAGCATCTCTCGCAAGGTGATCTATACCTGTGCCAAGAATCTTTGGAAGCGTTTGAAGGTGCTCTTGGCGCTTGCTGCGATGCCGTAGATCGCGTATGCAGGTCAAATGTTTTCGCTTCGCGGACATTTGTGAGTGTGCGCCCGCCGGGCCATCATTGCGAGACCATCAATCCCATGGGATTTTGCTGGCTGAACAATGTAGCTGTCACTGCTGCCTACGGTCCGTCATGCAAACGCTCCATCAAGCCAATATCTTATCGTTCTGACAACCACTTCGCATGTAGCCCATCATACACACGGTATTGAGCGCGTTGTGATATTCGACATCGACTTACATCATGGCAATGGCACGCAAGAGATCGTATGGAAGCTCAATGGCCTGGCTCACGAGGCATTGAAGGCAAGAGCACGCCTCGAGACCCCAAAGAAAGGCTCGCCGAAAAAAGCGAGTATCGATGCTCAACCCATCCAGCCCGTTTTGCAAATTTACTATGGCTCCTTGCACGACATCGACTCGTATCGTGAGTTTCCCACGCTCGCAGTCACCGCTCTTTTCGAAAGCCGTGCACATGTCCAACTTGCTGACGTGGCCCCTGACAATACAGCTTGTGAAGACCTGGATCCCACTCTTATTGCCAACGCCTCTGTCAACATCTCGGGTGGCGGAGGATCCCAATACATCAGCAACGTTCACCTACAAACTTACGACTCGGATGATGCGTTTCATGCCGATTTGTATCCGCACTACAGCAAAGGCCTGTTTGGCTCTGCCAGCGACTTCCTGCGAAAGTCACGCGCTCAGCCGTTCTCGACGCTCGTTTTGGTCAGCGCGGGTTTTGACGCCAACGAACACGAGTATGCAAACATGTCCAGACACGGGGCCAAGGTTCCATCAAGTTTCTTCCAGCGCTTTGGACAAGACGTCACTCAATTTGCCAAAGTACACGCCAATGGCAAGCTTGTGTCAGTCCTAGAAGGTGGATACAGTCAACGAGCCCTCATGAGCGGCGTTGCGAGCTATAGTGCGTGCATAGTCTGCGACCTGCAGTGACCGTGATCCTTGGGCTGACTTGACTGCAGTGGTGGGCATGACGGGCAATGACGCAACTCCCGGTGCTTCTACCAGCGACTGGTGGGCAACGAAACAGCTGGTAACCTACGAGAAGCTAGTATCTATTCAAAGTCGAAGCAAGAAAACTGTTGGTCAAGCCCAAAAAGCAGACGATGTGAGCTGGCACGCGGGTATTACCAATTTGTTCGATAAGCTGTCTGCCACAATACCGCCAAAACCCTATGCTGTTAAAGCGACAAGCAAAGTTCCGCCAGCTGTCTCAAGCTTGCGCACTACGAGGTCGAGAATGAATTCGCCGGCACCAGCCAGCGCTTCCGCAAGCGTATCCAAACCCAGCCAACCAGCCACGGAGAAGACTAGCCCAGTCATTGCTGACGTTGGCGTAGAGTCGCCGCTAGCACTGCGGCATGCGCCGTTCACTGCTACACCTCAGATTCGCTTTACCTTTAAGGCGGCCGAGCGCGGGGCAGACAACTTGAATCGACCTCCTGCACATGGAGACTTCTCTCGCGAAGGACCTCGAGATACGGCAAGTTGAGGCGGGATGCGTAAGGACGGTCATATTCAGGAGGAGCTTGACACTTGCTGTTGTAATAGCCTCGTGTATATCGACGTCTCGCCCACGAACATGTGCCTTTGCCCCGTGAGCAGCACGTGCCTACCTGCCGCCTGCCTCTTGCGATAGCGCGTCATGTTGGACCTTGTCTGGGAGACGACAGGCGCACGAGACAGATGGAGGACGCTGATAATGGAGAGAAATCAAAGGCCAAGAGAGCGGTAGCTGCACTATACGGCACCTCTGAAGGAGCATTGGATGGCAGCGAGGGCCAAGGCGACTCCAAGCTGCACACGTCGCCCCGCATACAGTGCGTCCTTCAATACGCGATGTGCGCGCACCAGCATAGCGGCGCGCTCACGTTGAGCTACGCAGATTCGTTCCACTCTCAGTTCCTCCCAACCGCCGCCTCCAGACGACCGTGGTCGTGTTCTGGGGCTCGATACTGCCAATCTGCCTCTTTCTTTTTCTGTATCTCTGGTAGGCGGGCTTGAATTTCCTCTTCATGCGTATAGCACACATCTCATGTGTTTGGAAACCATTCCTCTCAGCTCTATTCCACCACTATGGCCTCTTTTGATCATCTACGTAACATGGATGTATCTTGGCAAGCCTGTTCCCAGCCTCTTGTGCGGACACGACAGCCAGCTCACCTTGTTTGATTTGATTGACAACAACAATAGATCACGCGCCTGCGAGAGGTGGAAGGCCAAGCAGCAAAATACGTCGTCTGCACATCTGGAAGCTCTGGGCGGGTAAGCAACGCCACCACATCCAATTCTATACAAATTAGCTGACCTCGCTACCTACAGGCTACTTTCCCATAAGATTGGTCAAGTCGGCAGACCTTCCAGCCAGTCGCAAATACGTCTTTGGGTACCATCCACATGGTATAATCGGCATGGGCGCGATAGCGAATTTTGGCACTGAAGGTACAGTGGTCATTGGCAGTCTTGGCATAACTCTACCAACATGACACCCTTATGTAGCTACTGGGTTTTCGGAGCTGTTTCCTGGACTCAAGCCGCATCTTCTGACTGTAAGTAGTCGCGCTGTTTATAAGATGGGGCTGCTGTGCTCAGGGCGGCTCAATTTCCGCAGTTGACTACAAACTTCCACATCCCGTTCTACCGGGATATATTGTAGGCAGGGCTCCTCGAAGACCCGTGAGCCGTGGGACTTAGTGGAGTGCTTCGCAGAATGTCTCTGGGCATCTGCAGTGTTTCGTACAAGTCATGCCACAACATACTGAAGCAAGGTGCGTCAGGGCACTGAGAGCCACAAGTTTCTGCACACTGAGTTTCGTCGCTATATTGCTAGGACCAGGCTCGGCACTAACCATCGTTGTCGGTGGAGCTGCAGAGAGTCTTTCCGCTCATCCCGGAACCGCTGATTTGACCTTGCGAAGGCGGCTTGGTTTCATAAAATTAGCCATACGGGAAGGGGCTGATCTAGTCCCGGTCTTCTCCTTTGGAGAAAATGATGCAAGTAATATGCTATTTACTCGGCAGAAGTATTGACAGCTGATCCTTCCACGAGTACAGATTTTTGCGCAGCTTGCGAATCCCAAGGGCACCCGTCTATACAAGCTGCAAAAGAAATTTCAGAGCATGTTCGGCTTTACACTACGTGCGTTCACATGCTACTTTGCTTGCTATCACACATTCCACTGATCTGCACGCTGTGTCGTCAAATCATGTAGCGATCTTTCACGGGCGCGGTATTCTAAATTGTGAGCAGCTTGTAGCCGATTGCGCCGCGGTGTAAGGGCAAAATGGGTACCGTGACTTACTATGAGCCCTCACAAGACACCATCGGATTTCTACCTTACCGGCATCCTATCGTATCTGTTGTTGGCCAACCCATTCGAGTACAACAGTCAGATCAGCCTACGATGGAGCAAATGCAAGACGTGCAAAGCCGTTACATCAGCGAGCTAACGAGGTCAGTCTTTGGGTCTGGTTGCTGCTAGTAATGCGTCCATGATGAAGGCTGAGACATCCTTCACAGGATCTGGGAGACGCACAAAAACACGTATGCTGTGAACCGTCGGCGTGAACTCAGCATTGTAGATTAGCGGTCGAGGGTGTATAGTAGTGGCGGAAGTATGCACTACATGTCAATAATAGATTAGATCAAGAGCTTGCCCGCTCTTGGCCTCGCCCATGCGCTTGCCCTACTCGTGCTGCGTCGACTTGCAACGAGGCAGTTGCGCTGGGAAAGTCCTTTGTTGCCTCGCCACCGATCAACGAACGTCTTTGGGCCATAGGCCATTTTTCCACGTCTGATTACTGCTCTGTTCCGAGCAATACACGGGGGTTCGTCGCCATGCAGACTATACCTAGAGGTTTTGATGCTGGTGAGGGGAGTGACAGCCCGTTTCCTAGCTTCTTCTGACCATCGCGTGTGCACACTTGGACTTATGCAGCCACGGCTCCGAACAACGAAGGCACGTTATACAGCTGTCCTGGCGCAGTGCAAGTGAGGCAAACTGACTGTTCCCTGAGCAGACATCGAGAAGCAGTTCGCCGGTGAGCCAAACCCAGTATTCGATGTCAGCGTAGCTTGCTGACTCTTCCGCATTTTACCCTTCAGTTGTGTGCATGGAACACGCAGAGTGAGCCTTGTCGTCTGCTCGCGCGTAGCCCAAACATTGCTTTGGCAAACTGATGAAAGTCTGACAAATGTCCGCAGAGCCTACGGAAAGCTCATATCAAGCCTTAAACCGTCGAGTCTCAAATTGACAAAGTGGGATGTTGCGCTTTGCCACTGGCTGTGTTGTGGACTGAGGCCTTCATATCATATCAGACACGACGATCTTCTTACATCTTCCTTCCTTGAAGCATTCCCAGAGTTCGACGATAATGCCCGTCTATCTCGCATCACGGATGATGATCTGAAAACGCCTACGCAGAAGCACAGATGGCGGACTTTTATGAAGAATTGGGAGAAGGATATCGGTATGTACCCCTTCTGCCGGACTTGTACACGTGTGTGCTGCGATGATCACTGAACCGGCGCATTTTGCCGTTTTCTGCTGCAGAAGATTGTAAGTCATGCCAGCACCTGTATCAACAGGTTCATATACTGACTTCCTTGGGAAACAGACAATTTTGGCACGTTATTGCGGTCGGACAGCAATGAAGACTACACGTAGGTTTAAAGAATACTTCAGATACATTCGCGCATCAGTCTCTGACGTGTGACACAGGGAGAGCAACTCGATATTTGGTACATATCAAGAGATTCTGTCACATCCTTTTTTAGGTTGCCGGCTGATTGACCTCTCACTCCAGTCTTACGCATACAGTTCCTGGTCTTTGAAATCTTGCGAAATCGACGCGGATTGAATGATGCTGTCTATCAAAACGTGCGTACAAAATTATATAGTCCAGTGACGAGTCCATATTAGCTGACAGGCTTTTTTGACATCTCCTCGCAGGCACAAAAGGCACAATCAGCCATACAATAAGCATATGCAGTATCGAGAACTTCGTAGTATGGCACTGCCTGTTTGCAAGATGTAGCAGCTTGGCTGCGATAACAATTTTTTGAAAAGACGATATCCACCGCAAAGCGGAGGCTGGGGCTCTGTACGCAGACTGTCTATCTCTAAAGAGCCAGGAGCTCAACACGTTATCAGCTCTACCTGTATTGTGGTCTGCATAGCCTCTCATTATTCAAGTGAAGCTTGCACCAGCCAAGTCACATGTTTTTTGGTCAATCGTCAGTCACGGTCCTGTCTTTGCGTAGATCGAAGTCAAAGGCCGCAGTACAAGGCTTCATCGTATATATGATGTTCAGCACGCTCAACAACGATGTTGCTTATCAGAGCTTGCTGCAGGGACCTGTTTACATCAAGTTTTTTGCATGCCTGAGCTGATCGCGTCTTCTCTTCGCCAACACGTTTGCGCTGGGCAGGCAGGCCAGTCTTTTGTCTGGTTCCACACTCCACTACAGTGCTTGCGTCAACTCAGCACCTTCACAGGTACGTGCACGTAACCTCGTAGTCGCTCGCTGTTCGCAGTGCACACAACTGAGTTGCTGCCAGCTCCCGCAGGTTGGGGAACAAAGCACGCGTAAAGCTACAGACAACGTCTAGCCTGCGTGCACGCCCTCATCACCAGGAGCTTGAAGTGCACGCCAGACGCCCACGCTTCCCATCAGTCAACAGGTCAACTAGATCGTGTCGCGCCTCGTCCATCCGACATCACAACGCTCATCTCGCCTCGGCACGAGACTGTGGCTGTCTGCACAAAGGTGCCAGTAAGACCACCGCAACAAACAACGCTCCCCCTGCAAATCTAGCGATATCAGCTGCTCGAAGGTCCGCGGCTGCCTCACCATCAGTAACGCCTTCAAGCTCCGCTCCATCGTCACCTCCACCTTCATATTCCTTATTCATACAGGATGGCCGCCGTCGGAAACGGCAACGCTGCAGCGGGCAGCCCCAGCAATGACTTCTCCAGCGAGGCAGGCCATCTTGTGAATCAAGCCGGACCTGCCAAAGGTGACTACCGGATGGTCAACATGGCCGACGAGGATGAGAACCGCGCTGCAATGTCCAAGGCCATTTCTGCCGGCAAGCCTGGAGGGGGCCTCCTCTCCGTTCCTGAAGTAACACAACATCCTGCGCTTTCAATCGCAAGCTACTGCATGGCAAGTATATTAATGACGGTAGTGAACAAGGTGAGTATCATTTTGCAGGCACGTCAGTGGGCAGAAACGAGACCTGACACCTTATATGGAATAGTTTGTCTTGTCAGGACACCACTTTTCTATGAATTTCCTCCTTCTCACGATACAAAGTACTGTTTGCGTGTCATGCGTCGTCGCGTGCAAACGAGCAAAGGTATTCTCGCCGTGTTAGCAACTCATTCGAAGCCCTGACTAACGTGTGTAACATTTGCGCGCAGCTCATTACGTTCCGCGACTTTGACAAGGACGATGCTCGCAAGTGGTTCCCAGTCTCTTTCCTGCTAGTCCTCGTCATCTATACCGGAAGTAAAAGCCTGGTGAGTGTCGGCTGCAATGTCTTCGAATGTGCTGGTGAAAGCTTTATGCTGATCCGCTTTCGATTGGGCAGCAATATCTCTCTATCCCCGTCTACACGATTTTCAAGAATCTCACTATCATTCTGATTGCCTATGGCGAGGTGCTGTGGTTTGGTGGTAGCGTAACTGGGATGACTCTCGTATCATTTGGTCTCATGGTAGGTAACATAGAGCTTTACTACAGATGTGAGCGGAAGATAGCCTCTATGCGGAAGCTGATTCTCATTCTGGCCTTGAAATTAGGTGCTCTCATCCTTCATCGCCGCCTGGGACGATGTTTCGCGCTTGCTGGCCTCTTCAACCACTACTGCTGCCATCGCGCTGGCAGACGATCCAGGTCGCGCTGCTGACCAAGCGCGCACCATCGCGGGCTACTTCTGGATGATGGTCAACTGTCTTGTCAGTGCTGGATACGTTTTGGGCATGCGGAAGCGCATCAAAGTTACGAACTTCAAGGTATGAGCTAGCGCATCGCGCGATTTCCATGAGGATTTGGCTCACGCTGTGCTTCGCAGGATTGGGACTCGATGTTCTACAATAATCTTCTATCCATACCTGTTCTTGTCGTCTTTTCAGTACTCTTTGAAGACTGGACTTCGGAATCGCTTCGGCTCAACTTGTGCGCTGCTTCTCATACCTCATAGTCAAACAGAACAAGTGCTAAAAACACGCTTTGCCCGCCAGCCCGGAAGAGACGCGTACTCTCCTACTCACAGCTATGGCGTTCTCTGGAGTGGGTGCTGTCTTCATTTCCTACTCAACCGCCTGGTGTGTCAGAACCACGAGCTCCACAACATATAGGTATGTTGTGCATTCAGTAGGTCAAACGAGCTGATACTGACATACAAGATTCTTGCGGCCCTATTAGCATGGTCGGCGCTCTGAACAAGCTTCCGGTCGCGGCATCTGGCTTGATATTCTTCGGAGATCCCGTCACTTTCAGTTCGGTCTCTGCAATCATCACCGGTTTCGTTGCTGGCTTAGTATATGCAGTCGCCAAGCAGGCACAACAAAAGTCCAGTCAGTCTTGGACGGGGTAGACAATCGATGCACCGGACTGACCCTTCTGTCCTCTGACCAGAGGCTGGAGGAGCCCTCGATCTTGGCGGCAAGCCGCGGTGATGGCATCACGCGAAGCCACGCACTTGACAGAAGAATCGAACAACGGTCGACAGACTTGGATGCGGACTCGTCATGAATAGAAATTGCGGGCTGGACACGCGGACAAAATGCCAGCAAGATTGCGGGATCTTGTCAGAGTGACTGACTGGCAAGCAGTATGCGTTGAATAGGGAGTCGTTTGGGCTTCACAATTGGCCTCGTGCAATGCGAGTGGTGCTTTTTCGTTCTCTTCTCGCGGTCACGCAGCGCCTTTTTGCCTAAATTTCATATTACGCAGCGAGGACCTCATTGAATGCGGCATCAGTCATAGAAACAGGATCCATGCGTGGCGCAGCACATCAGCAACAGGCACTAACTCAAGGGTGGAACCACTGAAATGAGGAGTAAGGTACCTTGACGCACCGACTCGCTCGTAAGGGGTCCGTTCTTGAACGGCCTGTAACCCTCGAGTACGCCACGCACCGCAACGTGAAGTGCAGGTATGCAACGGCACGGGGCCGCTCTCCTAGGCGAAAAAAGCAGAAAAGAAAACAGGAATGAGAAGAGAAAGAGGGGAGCGATTATAAGAACGCAAGGGGAAAGGAAAAACAAGCAAAGGAAGAGGAAAACAAGAAAGAGCGAGAAGAGAGGGAAGTGAACGAGGGACGGAAGAAAGAGGTGGACAAAAGACCGAACGAGAGGAGAGGGTTAAAGGTGGAAGAGAAGAACCAGACTAAAGAGGCGAGCCTTCGAGCGCTCGACTCAAACGCTCGAGCCCGCGAGCGCTACTTTCCTCTCTTCTCCTCCTCCTCTTACTACTCTCCTCTCTTGGTTTTGTTTTTCTCGTCTGTTTGCTCCCTCTTACGGACCCCCTCTACAACCACCTTCCTCTACTCCTTACATTTAACCACCCCTGGCTTTGTTCGTACACCTGCTACTTTCTCTTCTCCTCTTCTTCTTTCCTCTTCTCTTGCTCCTTTTCCTGCTTTCCTGCCCTGTTCACTCCTCTTTCTCTTCTGCTCACTACTTGCTTCCTCCCTCTACTTGACGCCTTTCAGGTCTACTACCGTCTGGTCTACTACTTTCTGGTCTACTACTTTCTGGTCTACTACTTTCTGGTCTACAACTGTCGTCTGCTCTCCAACTTCTCCTCTTGTTGTGTTCTCTTCTTGTTCTCGCTGCTTTGTTTTGCCTTCCCCGCCGCTTGCACTTCCTCCTTCTTCCGACCTTCTTTCTTGCGCTTTTCTGTTCCTTGTCACCTGCACCTGCGTGTTTCTCCTCTCCTTGATTCGCACTTCTGACTTTTTCCCTTGCAACACTCTTTCTACAGACTAGTAGAACTGCGCGAAAGGCGTGGACTGCCAGACTGTCCTTCCCGGACTTCCTCGCTGTTTCTTGCTTTGCCTTCACGAAAAGGCCTGCTACGCTACGCCCCTCGAGCGACTGTTCACGGCTGCGCTGCCCATAAAGTCCGCCTCAGCGAGTTCTCGTCCCCCTCCTCCCCACACTCACACCCACACTCCAACACAAGCACATTCTCGCTCTGGCACACTTTCTTCTTTGCTCTCTGTCAGCAGCTCTTGACACTTTTCTTCGCGCTTCTCCGCCGCTGTCTTCTCGACAGCTGTCACGCGGACTTGGAGCGTCTGACGACACTGCGCTGGCACGTTTGCTCGCTGCTCTCCGCTGGTCTGCTTCGCAAGTCGCAAGTACAGCGCAGCGCAACCCCTAACGGTGCGCAAACGGCGAGCGCCCTCAAAAAGCAGCGCTCAGCACAAGACACTTTCCGCGACACCTTCGGTAACGTTTGACACCTTTTGGTAACAACTATAGAGCTTTGACAAACTGCCGAGCAACGAAATTAAATACCTGGAAAATAGTATAGATAGTTTTCGGCCGCGGCAACCAGGCCAATTAATTACATAAAAATATGTACAATATAAATGAAAATGCGTAGATCATGAATATGTAATGAGATATCTTGGCGCGTAGTTGGTCGATTTTATAGAGTAATTCTTGTACGTCCCAGCAGATGAAGGTCAGGGTCACGTGATTCTGAATGGCCGCCACTGGCGTTCGTTGTTGAAGAGGCTCAAGGCACGCACTATGCAGCCCGAGCCGCTGTGCAACTGGTAGCGAGTCGTTCAGTTCGTTTGTAGTACGATAGCATACACATAAATGGAGAGAGGACCACATCAAACCCTGCGTAGTACGCCAGTGCGCTTTCATCGCGTGACGTGCCGGATCACATTAGCCCTCTGTGCAGGCTCAGCCAAGTCATGCCAGGCCAGGAGTGACCTCTCTATCGGTAGCGGCGCCGGACAGCACGTGCTCTGACGGGTCACTATCGCCTGACCGTGACATGGGAGCAGGACTTTGTTGCCACATCACAGGCGGCGCTGTAGAACGTCAGCCACATCACGTGGCGCTGTAGTGACCTATGTCAAGAGCATGAGCTGGGCCCCCCTAGTGTAATGCCCGCGCCAGCGGGCCCTCACTGGAGGCGATCGAGAAAAAGTTGGCGGGCGCCCGGCTCCAGGCTGGATCCCCGGGCTACCTGCTGTCTGGCGGTGGATCCGAGGGCACAAGCATCACATACAGACTCAGAACTACCAGAATATGTAATTAGATCTATCATATGACATCTGTAGCGTGCTGCACACCTTGCTCGTCCACCAGCTCGAACTTTTGCCCGCCAATGACAATAGGGGCAGCGACTGACGGGCGGGCAAGGACAAGCAGGGCCACCAGGACAGCAGGGGCGCACAGCAGCTGGTGCAGCATGCTCACACATCTCTACCAATGACTTGCACACGTCTCGC